>CM038672.1:26841077-28118881 GCA_021605145.1 Aegilops bicornis
GTAATTTCCATATATATAAATAATATGTTACAAAAGAGGGAGAAAAATAATGCAAAATAAAGTCGTAAAACAAAGGAAAAAGAACATTCCAATGCCAGCTCTAGGTATCATAGCAATGTATGGTAGATGAGCAACTTCCAATCTTGAAGATAAGTAGCATGCTTGTCCTTAATTCCGTATGTGGGTATGGTGAGGTCCTACTTGAGAGTTGAGATAGTATGATTGACATGTTTGAAAATTCTTACATTTCTGGCAGGGATGATTGTTCCCAACAGCTTAATGCAAAATTACAATCCCAATGCAAGTGCATGACTGTTTCTTCAGTGTTCCATATGAATATCTTGTCATAGCTATTGCCCTATTTTTCGTGGGTGTTGGGTTGCATTGTAGCTAACTAGCGAGAGAGCCCACTTGCAAGGTCAAGAGGGACATCTTTATAAGTTGTGTATCCATAAGACTTGAAATCAATGAAGTGAAATCTAAAATTGTCCCACCTTCCTTCTTTGAAACACACCTAAATTCATCTTTCTTACTGTCATTCTTCTCTCATCACAAGATCCATCTCTTGATGTGCGCCCCTCCAACAGGGTTAAATGGTGTGCAGAATAAGGGTCTTCCGGCTCCATTGTATTCGAGTGACACTATCTCACCACAAACAAGCCGTTGTGTTTTTCTTTGATATCACGAAAACTTGAGTTTATTAGTATCATAGGTCGTTTTATTTTTGATGAATTTTTAGGGTGAAACAGGAGACACCTCCGTGAGCAATGATGTTGTTGTTATGTTCACTCGCTAAGTCATCTATTCTAGATAGCACTTTCCTTGTTTGTTCTTATCAAGATTCACATATATCCATATCAACCCTATCAAAATTCGTATCCAACACGAGAGACAAATTTAAGACAAAAGTTGAGTAGCCGGAAAATGTGTAACTTCCACCTAGAATGACACTCTAGTGCATATTTTCGTGGAAATAGTAGCCGAATACACCCTCCGTGCTTGAAAAGAAAGCGTATAGATTTTGTGTTAATCCAAATAATGCAAAGTTTGACCAAGTTTATAAAAAAATAACAACTATGGTACTGAATTAATCATACTTTAAATCGTTTCACTTCATATAAAATTTACGCTTCATCTATTAAGGACGGAGAAAGTACCATTGTAGAGAAGCCACAAAGTTTTCCCGATTTGGCTCTTTCACAATCAAAACATTAGTGTATTGTGGCTAACATTCACGCGAGTGTGACTTCTTTTAATCACAGGTCGGCCGAGACTTATAAAAGAACAAGTTTATTTCTATGTTTGATGCACAACTTTATTTCTATGTTTGATGCACAATCAAAACATTTGGAAGTGATTATAACCAAAGATAATTTGGCAAAGCGAAGATGGGTGGGTAGTTCTCGATGTTGCTTCTGTGAGCAGGATGAAACGATACAACACCTCTTTCTCGATTGTCCTCTCGCCAAGCTTCTATGGTGTGCGATTCATATATCTTTTAATGTCAGCCCTCTAACTAGTATTAACACATTATTTGGGATGTGGTAAATGGAGTGGAGCCAAATACCGCGAGACATATTTGGATAGGACTATGCGCACTACTTTGGGCTATATGGAACTACAGAAATAATATGATCTTTAACAGACAACATTTTATAAATTTTTTGCATGTTATTTACAGAACCACTTCTTGGATCCGTACGTGGTCGTTACTCTCTCATGTGGAATCCATGGAGATTTTGGTTATTGGGTCAACCAGTGGGAGACAGTAGCATGGGTTATCTACAGCCGGTTTGGATTGCGGTGCAATAATAGGCTAGGTGTTTAGTCATCTTATCCTGTTTTTTGCCGGTTGTGGCAATTTTTACCTTCATTTAATTTGTGCCCTTTTGTGAGCTGGTATTGGACCGCATACTTTATTTTTACATTGTTGCTTAATAAAATGGTTGCATGCATTATTTTGATGCAGAGGCCAGGGGCTTTCCTCCTTTTCAAAAAAAAAAAGGGTCATACAGTTTCAATAGGGTTATACCTGACCTAATTATTTCTTAATCGCCATCATGCCATTAATTATGAAGGGGTTAACCAATCTCAATCGTTGATGTGTTTAGAAGGGTGTATCAGCAGAAGTGAAAAACTATATGGAAGCATCTATAGAGATGTAACAACATAATTCCACCTGAATGAATTAGAAAAGATTCTTTGACCAGCATATTCTCCAAGTAACAATATTGAGCTGCCCCTTGTTTGATGTTCTCGCAGAAACTTTTCTTTGTGACTTTAATCTCTCTTTTTTCCATAAATTTGTTGTTTTGCTTTTGCCGCGGGGAAAATCACAGTCGACGATAGTTGTCGAAACGCTTGGGGATTCCTGTGAAAAGGGATTCTTTTTTTATTTGTGCGGGAAAACAATATTACTCATAACTTAGGGTTACAACCATGTTTACAAAGATTCGAAATTTTCTGGACATCCCTATCCAAACAGCAGTATGGCCCTGAGTTCTACCAACACAGTAGTATGGCCTTGAGTACAACATTTTAACATCGGACGGATTTGAATAATGCAACTTCATCGCTCACGAAAATTCCAAAGCCTGCATAGAGGCGCACTAGGCTGTAATGAAATATGTGCGCCTAATTCAGCCACCAAGCGAAGAACCATATGCACGTCACGTGCTTGCAGAGGAGTAGTAGCACCGGTCACTATGCGCGGAGGACTGAACTGCTTACCTTGAGTAGGAATAGAAGTGGCCGTAACCAGCTTTGCAAATCAAACTAACTGATATTTTTCCGATGCCGCTCATTCCGAATGCAGTGGAGTGAGTGCATGCCTTGCCGCCTCATCGAATAAAGTTTAGCGATAACGGAGGAAAAAAACATGAGGGGTACATTGTGAGACAAGTTAATCATGCCACGGACAAGCTCGCTTCATCGCTTTGCTAGTGTTTGATCCTCGGCATCCTACTTCAATTCCGCATCCAGACTGACCCAACAAAGAACATGAAGCAAGTGAAAACAGAGGTGGCGCGCCGAGACAATGAACTCTGGGACAAAGGGTATACTAATGTACCTTATATTTTGAAATGGAGAGAGTATATGTGAACATGAGTTTGAGTTGGTACGTCCCCGTAAAGGAAAAAAAAGAGTTCGAGTTGGCACGTGAAAAGAATTAATCGTACAAGCAGTAGTGACCCACGTTGTAAACAAGTGCCAGACTTCGTGTATCATTCAGCGAAAAACAAAAAGGACTTTGTACCATTAGAGAGTAGTGAATCTATAATACCTAAATAGTTGATCCCCACTATAGTATTTCTCTTGACATGCAGGCTATCCACATCAGCAACTTAGCCACGTCAACATTCCTTTATACTAACTTGCGGATGGACCCTCTGACACATCAGCGTCCGTTACCTGATGTGTAATGCATGTTCTCTCATCTCCCCCGTCGATTTATTTCGGCTCTTCCTTCTTGGCTTCTCCGTCAGTTTCCTCAACTTTTATCCCCTCCCGGGCCTCTGGTGGCTCCTGTTGCGCAGCGGTGGTGGGATGCCAGATCGGCCGGATCTGGCCCGTCGGCGTCTTCTCGTCCGGCGGGGAGGTGAGGTGTGGTGGCTCTCCGGTGCTTCTTTGGCCTTGCGGTGGCTCCGCGAGAGGTGGGCGGGTCAAGGTGCGATCGTGAGGGTGCTGGTGGTGTTGGGATACTCCGGGCGAAAGCTTGGCTGGTCTTGCCGGCCTGCGGCGTCGGCGTCTGTGGACGTCGTTTAACCTCCTTGGAGGCGTCGTTATGGAGTCCGGCATCCTCTTACGCCCTCGGATCTTGCTCTTCGGGTGAAAGCCTAAGGCCTGGTTGGGTCGGGCGACGGCGTCAACATCGTCGCTTCCCTCTTTGGAGCGTCGCCTTGAAGAGCTTCGGATCCCGGTTGCATGCTTCATGGGCTGGACACTCGCGGCATTGTGGTCGGCAGGTGCCCGTCTGGCAATGTGGATGTAGCGCGGCTTCCTATTTGTGGCATCGATGGCGGCTTCGGGCGGAGTCAGGTTTGCTGATGGTTCTTGGTAGTCGGTCTCTTCCGGCGTGTTCGAGGAGTCGCCGCTCTGGCGCTGGCTCGGCGCAAGCCCAACGCTCTTCTCCTGCAATGCTCGTCGACAGAGTCGGAGCTGCCTGGTCGCCGGCGCGTGTGGTTGACTGTTTGACATCGGCCGGCGCAAGCCTCGACGCTTCCCCTCGGCGGCGTGTGTGCGTTCTTGTGTGGGTTGTCAGGTCGCCCTGTGTGCCTTGTTTCTGAAGGCCAGTTGTGACAGTTTTCGCCCGGTTTTCTGTTTATTAACCGGGCAATTCTCTTCGAGCTTATTTAATGAATCGGGCCCTAAGGGCATCTCCAGCCGTTCGGCCCCCCAGGGCGCCTAAATCCGGCGGCCTGGGGGCGTGCCGGCACTAGTTCGGCCCTTGGGGGCGACCTAGCTCCCAGTCACGCCCTCACGCGTCGGTCTCAGGATGTGGAAAATTTAAACTTGATCGTTCCCGCTCTCAAAAGACGCCGCAAATCCGGCGATCGGACGTAGTCTGGCGTTACAAAAAAACAGAATCCGGCGATCGCGTGCGCACGGAGATTCACTCGGCGGTGTCGGCTCCAGGCGTTGGCGGAGTCGGCGTGCGCGGGCTCGTCGGGGTCGGAGCTGCTTCGATGCTGGGCTGCGTCGGCGCGGCTTCGGCACCTTGCGGTCCCCAGGGCGCGTACTGGGCGTGGCTGACGACGGGTGGATTCATCCCCGCCTGGTCGACCGATGAGGAAGACGCCGCTGCTGCCAGCGTTGTCGCTGGCCTTCTTGGCTATGGCCTGTTCCGCTTTGTCGGCGGTGATCGCTTCAGCGCCGCTGAACTTCCACCTCCACTCGGCGCTCGACAAGCCCGGTGGCCGATGGCGGCGCCCTCGGCTTCCTCTGCCCGGTTGGGCCACGGCGCGCCCGCGGTTGCCGCCGGCATGGCGTACTAACCGGCGGCATGGCGTGCTTCTTCGTGGCGGCGGGAGGGATTTGGCGGGAGAAAGGGAGAGAATGGCGGGAGGAAGGCGGCGGCGGAGAGATGCGAGGGAAAAGCGTCAAGAAACGGCGGGAAAAGGCCCTCGGGTCGCCTCCAGGGCGGGCCCACGCGCCTTTTTCGCTTGTGCCGGCTCCCCAAGCGCCCCCAAGGGCGCCGGGTTCGGCCTGGGTCCGCCGGCACCAGTTTTGGCCGGACTGGGGCCTTTTTTTGGCGCCGGCGCGGCAAAATCGTCTGGGGAGGGCTTGTTGGGGCGCGGCTGGAGATGCCCTAAGGGACCGCGTTTCAAAAAAAAAACTTTTATCCCCTCCCGTGCGCCCCTTCAATCGCCAATCCGCTCCTAGGTTCCTGACAAATCCAGGAAGAAGAAGATGGATCTAGCGTGCAATTTTTCATCCCCACCATCCACCGGCACTCCGCCAAGAACAAACGAAAAAAATTCCAACACATGGAAGGAGATGAATCTCACGTCCTTGGCTGGGTAGGCCTCACAGAGGATGCCCGCAACAAATGGCTCCCGTACGACGCCGTCATGGTGCAGGCCCGAGGAGGGGCCGCAGCAGGGGGACCTTCTTCCTCCTCCCCACGCCCTTCTCCTCCTCTTCTTGCACCAAATCGAGAGGACTTCTGTTGTTTCGTGCCACCACGTTCGGGTTTCGCCTGCTCGCGGGTAAGTGCCGTTCCGCTTTCTTGCATCCTACCAGGTCGTTTCTCATGGGCGTGATGAACAAGTGATCCCCCGTTTGTACTTCCGTTCATCCGGCCGGCCTCTGCTTCTCCATCTCCCTCGGCTGTTCCTCCTGCCATGTTCGTCAGATGATCTGTCCACAAACACGGAATTGTCTCCAACAGTAAGGTCCTCGTATGTACTTCCGGTGATTTGCCCACAAATGTTGATTCGTCTCCAACAGCCAGTTCCCCCGGATGTAACGCCCGTGAGGTGATCTGTCCATAAACGATGATTCCTCGCCAACATACTGTAATTTTTGTTTTAAATCTCCCATGTTTTTTAGATCTATTCCTTTCTTTCATTGCAGGAAGCGGTGAGCGTTTTTTCATCTGTCTGGAACATCACAAACTACAAGTTGCAGGATGTACTACTGTTTTTCTCCTTCAAACTGGATGATAAAATGATGCTTGAGCCAGTCCTCTAGCCCATGTTGATCTGCCATCTCAATTTTGTTTTCAGGAAGGCAATCTCTACAGATGCAGACGAGTTAAATTACCATGTATGTTTTCTTACATTTTCGTCGGTCTGATGCCATATGGTGCCGGAGCATAGAATTTAGTTTCATCTATTCGATATATATATATATATATATATATATATATATATATATATATATATATATATATATATATATATATATATATACTTGTGTGCTACTACTTTCTTCGTGGAAAAAAAATAGGGATATACTACTCAGCCATCAAAGAACTAATTATGACTAATGTTTACATTACAAATTTCCCTTGCTGGCAGATTTTTCAACTTCAACTGTCGCATGAGATGCATATGCACCTGTCCTCCGAGCTGGCCTCCACCAGTTTGCATAGCTGATAGCTCAACACAATCCACATGTAGGAAGATGGGGATGGTATTTCTTCAGCGTTGCTATACACACGACATATCTGTGCCCGACGCCTGCACGATCCAACATGGCAGCACCTACAGCGAGCATGCACGCTTCAGGCAATTGTTTTTTTTAAGCTGCTGCCCAGCGCTCTTGGGATGGAAGGTGTCGTCTGTAGATCGTGCAGTTCCTGTCGTGCATGAAGCAATTTCGGTATTTCATGGATTATGTCCTATGAGCTAGCTGTAGCTAGCTAATACTGGGTTTTCCCAAATTAATATCAGGGTGTAGGATGTTTTCTACGAGTCGTACAACCCAATCGAAGAAATATATAATACTAACTATATTTGATTGTCCTGTGAGATTATCTTCCTTAGTTTTGCAAAGATGCCAAATATTTAACAGGTGTTGGTCTTAGTTATGTTCTTGACCAATGCAACATTTAATTGTCCCCATTCAGAGAACTATTATATATTACCCTAAAAAAGAAGCATTGTGTTTGATGGACAAGCATGTATGCAGTCTGACATCCAATAGGTGCGGCGCCATTTTTAGTTTTTATCAAATGTCTTTAGAATTTTATTGACTCACTTTAATTAACACTTCTTAATCTCCTTAGAGGTCTATGTCTGCTAGCATATTAAATAAAAAACTGCTATGTGACTGACCTTAATTAACCATTTGTTAACTGAATATATGTCGACGCCTGCTAGCATATTAAACTAAAAAAATTGCTATATATTTGCATCATTATTCCTTGGTTTCAATCTTTTGTAGATAAATGTGGACAAAAATTTAAACCGCTTGCTTGAATTGGTACTATGAAAATGTATGATATTGACAAGCTAACCTTCTTCTTTTATCAATGAAAATAGCAAGTCTCTTGTAGCCTTTTGAATGGAATTAGGCCTTATAAATGCACTATTTCTCCCCCTTTTTACCCTCTAACATACATCTACACAGTGCACCGTCAGATAATAAAGTTCTACTCTTAGATAATCAAGCATTGGTAGTCCAATAGGATTGAACATTCACATATAGAAAACCAACTATACTACCAGTGGATTAAATAATCTATATTATCAATTGTTGTTCTTAGAATTGTCTGTGCCAAGATAGCATTGTATTCTACTGACTACAAAACCCTCAATGTCAGCTAAGAGTCCCGCAGCAACGCGCGGGGTATCATCTAGTGTATTCAATGTGTCTGTCCATACATGTATACTTGAGCCAGGTATTAAGATTCTCTCACCTAGTGACCTACTACACCATAGTGTATTGGCGTTCATTTGTCAGGATCACTTCAGCTCCATAAAAGAAAATGGTAAAGTGTGATCCAGCTGCTATTTACTGCTAGGGTGGTATTGTTGCCGGCTCAAAACATATTTTTCGATCACTTCATGAGAGTACATAATGTCATACTCCCTAATTGTGGGGTTGTCATAATTTTTTGGGAGCATTTAACAGAAAACTACCACAATTGGGGTTTCGGTCCCACAGAGCTACCACTTCGAAACGCCAACAAAACTACGAGTTGAACCTTTATATTTTGCTAAAAACTACCACTTATGGATAGTGGCCAGTTTAGACGATTTAAGCACGTTTATGACATGCGGGACCCACCTGTTGTGGTTGATGTGGTGGGAAAGTCTCCGTTTATTTTGACTATTATATTTATCATTATTACAGGTTGGACCCACACGTCAGCATCAACCTTCTTCTTCCTCCTCCTTTTTTAAGCCTTGATCTGTAGAACAATCGTTCAACGGTAATTTCCATTTATACAAAGGAGGGACAAAAATAATGCAAAATAAAGCCATAAAACAAAGGGAAAAAACTCATCCAATGCCAGCTCTAGGTATCATAGCAATGTATGGTAGATGAGCAGCTATCCAATCTTGAAGACAAGTAGCATGCTTGTCCTTATTTTCGTGTCTGAGTATGGTGAGGTCCTACTTGAGAGTTGAGATAGTGTCTCCAAGACTGAATAGTATGATTGACATGTTTGAAAATTCTTACATTTCTGGCAGGAACAATTGTTCCCAACAGCTTAATGCAAAATTACAATCTCAATGCAAGTACATGAGTGTTCTTCAGTGTTCCATATGAATGTCTTGCCATATGAATGTCTTGTCATAACTATTGCCCAATTTTTCATGGGTGTTGTGTTGCATTGTAGCTAGCTGGCGAGAGAGCCCACTTGCAGGGTCAAGAGGGACATCTTTATAAGTCGTGTATCCATAAGACTTGACATCAATGAAGTGATATCTGAAATTGTCTCACCTTCCTTCTTTCAAGCACACCTAAAGTTCATCTTTCTTATTGTCATTCTTCTCTCATCACAAGATCTCTCGATGTGCATTCCTCCAATGAGGGTTAAATGGTGTGCAGAATAAGGGTCTTCCGGCTCCACTGTATTCGGGTGACACTATCTCACCATCGACAAGTTGTTGTGCTTTCTTCGATATCACGACAACTTGAGTTCCTTATTATCACTCAAATTTTGCCCGTCGGGATTATTAGAATTCCTGTGAGGGGCTTTGGGCCACACATGAAAATAAGGCACTCACAGGAAATGTCAAGTTTCTGGTAGTGTCATATGTCATTTTATTTTGGATGAGTTTCTAAGGTGAGTCAGGAGACACCTCCATGAGCAATGATGACATTGTTATGTTCACTCACCAAGCCATCTATTCTAGATAACACTTTCCTTGTTTCTTTTTATCAAGATTCACATATATCTGTATCAACCCCATCAAAATTCGTATCCATTACGAGAGACAAATTTAAGCCAAAAGTTGTGTAGCCAAAAAATGTGTAACTTCCACCTAGAACGACGTTCCAGTGCATATTTTCATGGAAATAGTAGCCGAGTACTCCCTTCATGCTTGAAAAGGGAGCGTATAAATTTTGTGTTAAGCCAAACAATGCAAAGTTTGACCAAGTTTATAGAAAAATATTAACTATGGTACCGAATTAATCATACTTTGAACCGGTTGACTTCAGATAAAATTTACGCTTCATCTTCTAAGGACGGAGAAAGTACCATCATAGAGAAGCCACAATTTTTTCCGGTTTGGCCCTTTCACAATCAAAACATTAGTGTACTCTGGCTAACATTCACCCCAGTGTGACTTTTTTTAATCACAGGTCAGCCGTGACTTATAAAAGCAGAAGTTTATTTCTATGTTTGATGCACTTACTTATGGAAGCATCTCGTTCTCAAAAAGCTATATGGAGGCATCTTTAGAGAAGTAACAGGATAATTTTACTCGAACTAGCAAATATTCTTGGACCGGCATATTCGCCAAGCAACAATATTAAGTTGCCCCTTGTTTCATGTTCTCAGAGAAACTTTTCTTAATGACTTCAATCTCTGCTTTTTCCCATAGTTTTGCTGTTTTACTTTTACCATGGGGAAAATCACATGCGAGGATAGTTGCCAAAATGCTTGGGGATTCTTGTGAAAAGGGATTCTTCTTTTGTGCGGGGAAACATTTGTATTATTCACGACTCAGGTTACAATCATGCTTACATAGAGATTCAAATATTTTGGTCCAGACCCAATCCAAACAGCAGTACAGCCCCGAGTTGTATCAACATTCACCATAGTGACTTACACAACTTTGTACAGACCCACTAGCATGTGAAGACACCTCAGCACTTAATTCAGGCATCAAGCGAAGAACCATGTGCACGTCATGTGCATGCAGGAGCAAATTAGTAGCTCCGGTCACTATGCGCGAAGAACAAATTGCCGAGCACCGGAGCACGAGTAGCAAAAGACATGACCGTAACCAGCGGTGCGTATTGAACTGGCTGACATTTTTCCGATGCCGCTCATTCCAAACGCAGTGGAGTGGGTGCTTAACTTGTCGCCTCATCGAAGAAAGCTTAGCAATTAGGAAGGAAGAAAACCTGAGGGGTGCGTCATGAGGTGAGTTAATCATGTCGTGGACAAGCTCTCTTTGCTAGCCCTTGTTGCAGGGCATCCTACTCCAGTTCCGCACCTAGACTGGCCCAACTGAAAGGGACATGGAGCAAGTGAAAACAGAGGCGAGACGCGGAGACAATGAACTCCGTGGCTAGGTGTATACTAATACATCTTATAGTATTTCGGAACGGAGAGAGTATAAATGGACATGAATTTGAGTTGGACGTCCCAAGAAAGAAAAACAAAGGAGTTCGAATTGGTGAAAAGAGGTAATTGTACAAGCAGTGGTGACTCATGTTGTAAACAAGTGCGGGACTCTGTATCACTCTAAGTAAAAAAAGAAAAGGACATGGTACCACTAGCGAGTAGTGAATATTTCCAATGTATCCATATATGTATTTATAACAGTAGACCAAATATGAACCCATTCCAAGTCTAAATATTCTCCCACCTGCTTACCTACATCACAGTGTATTAGCGTTCATTTGTTAGGATCACTTCAGCTCCATAAGAGAAAATGATAAAGTGTGATTCAGCCGCTATTTACTGCTAGGGGTGGCATTGTTGCCGGCTCAAAACATATTTTCCAGGACTACTTTGTGAGAGTACATATGTCAGTCATAGTCCCTAACTATGGTATTCTCACGGCAATCATTCCTGACTAGCAAAACAAATCGTTCGTTGTAACGGGAGAAAAAAAAATACCGCACACTCCTAACCCAATAATCATGACTCAAAGATTTCAATAGGTCCATGTCTTTATTTTAACATGGCATCTCATCTGTGGTGCCACTCATCCTCCGTCTCACCCTCGCCGACGGTAGCATCAGTGCTCCCACAACCAACATGCATGTGCACTGCAACCGAGGTGAAAAACATCTCACATCATAACCTAATTAGCATGACGGGAGTAAAAACAAATATCACACATCCCTAACCCAACAAGCATGACTCGAGATCGACTCCCCCTCCACCTCCCAGCCCCAGACAAGTCCACCAATGCCTATGTCGGCGCTTATCCTCCTTCTCCGTGTGTGTGATTTTGTAATTGTAAACACATTAAGAACTGAAATAATAGTTAAAAACCTATGACATGCAGAAGTTGGAAAGCTTATGAAAAAAATGGTTGGTTGCCAATTATTTTGCTAAAAAAAGAACAAACTAAGTATGAAGAATCATGTTTATCTAATAAAATATTAGGTAAACAAGGCAAATGTTTAGAACACACATGCTTTGCTGCATATCTGCATCTCTTTCTACCTGCGCATGCAAACTAGGGGCAAAAGTTTGATGTAACAACCAATTTGGCGAAAATACATTTGCAGATGAAGTGTCGTTGCATTCTGTCACCATTCTTTCACATGTGTATGCTGCGGCGTTGGTAAGAACGCCGAGGTAGAGCGTCTCGCCGGCAGCAGTCAAGTGCGTGCCGATCATTATCGCATTGACGAGGTCATCCACCCATACCAGGCACTGGCTCACGTCCCCTTTGGCGCTGCTACTGCACAGGTTCGCGTACGTGTACGCCACACACGAGAAGTTAGGGCGCCTTTGGTTGCCCGCACCGATTTTGACGTATTTATATAGACTTCTTAGATGGGTCTGGCTGAAAAAAAAATAACTTATAAACCATTAATTACACATTGTTTGGTTGCCCGTATATAGGTTAGCTGCATGAGGTAACTAATTTTGACCCGATGTTTGGTTGACCGCGTAGCATTAGGCGCACATAGAACACGTTGTTTGGTTATAACCTGCATCAGGTGTTGTCACCACTTCTCACTAGTGGTGGCCTTACCACACACGATCTTAACAGTTTCACTCATAGATACGAAATAAATTACGGTTCATCCTAACTACTATCAAATGCCAGTACACATTATTAGGAGCCAAATGGCTGAATGGAGAAAGTTCATCATCCCTCCTCTTTCTCTTCCTCTTACCTCTTCTACTGATGTTGCTGTTGTTCCTCTTCTGCTGTTGCTCTTGCTCTTCTTCTTCTTCTTCTTCTTCTTCTTCTTCTTCAGAGCCTTGTCTAACCTTTGTTATCCCACATTGCTTGTGCCCACTCCAGTCTTTTGTTCTATCAGGCTTCGTTGTCAAATGCCTCAACATCATGGTCACCGAGGTCAATATTGTCAGGCGTCACATCTTCATTCTCAGGCACCAGTTCATCACAACTCCATTGCAGGATCTAGTTATGCAGAATGCAACATGCAAGAACAAGTTTAACCTGGGTAGGGTAAGGGTGGAATGGCTTCTGATCCTGGATCTTGAACATGTTCTTGAGAGCTCCAAATGCCCTCTCAACCGTTACTCTAATGCTGAAGTGTCTCAGATTGAATAGCTCATGTGGAGTCCTAGGGTAGTTCCTACCAGAGAACTCGTTCAGATGATACCGGGTCTTCCTGAAGGGTGGAAGTACACCTGGCCGACATGCATAGACATCATCTCCTAGGTAGAACTTGCCATCGATGATGTTGATGCATCAGGACAACTCGGGATGTCACTGAGTATGTTAGCATCATGTGCTAACCCTTCCCAGCCACCAAGCACATAGGTGAACTTTAGATCGAAGTCAACAGCAGCAAGCACATTCTGGCTTGTGTAGTGCTTCCTCCCCCTGTATGCTGCAGCTTGTGACCTCGACACTCTGGAAGTGACATGAGTACCATCTATTGTCCCAATGTAATCCTGAAATGGCAATACAAGATTGTGCTAGTGCTCACCTTGAACAATCCAAGCATATCAAGCAATGAACTACGTACTATAGTGCTCACCTTGAAGTATGGATACCATCTTGGGCTAGTGCGAATCTTAGTAGGAATCTGGCCAGTTGGTGACTTGATCATGCACTCCTTTGTGCTCCTCTGCGCTCCCGTTCGGCGTCGAGCGAGAACGTGTTCAACACCTTCATGCTCGACACCGCTAGGAATCCCTCATCGCAGCCCCCGAAGGCGGCAGCGCCTGCTTTGGCCGGCATGTAATGTCAAAACTACCGGCGCTCAACTCCGCCGCGCTCACCTACCGTCGCGACATCACAGTACACGTACGTGTCATAGCACGCACATCTGATGCACATGATCGACGACCACAACTGAAGTGTGGCACACGCTGATGCAATGTCATTTTAGTTTGAGCAGCTGGAACCTGCTGTGGTTGGTCAGTTGGTCACCACGTGCCCCATGGGTGCCATGCTGCCAGAGACAATGAAGGCCATGGAGATCTCCCCGTCGCCGTTGAGGATCCCCTGGTAGATGGCCGGTGTCGGCACAGAGGATCCGAAGAGCAAGAAACCTCCATCAAGGTACTGCACGATATGTGGATATCTATGGCGAGGTCAAGGTAGTGATTAGAGATCGCCGTGTAGATGGCGGCTGCCATCGCGACGGAGCCGAAGAGAGAGAAAGCTCGAAAGAGGTACAAAACAACATTGATGGCATTGAGGTAGGGATTAGAGATCGCCATGTAAATGGCCATGCTGGCGCGGCGGAGGCGAAGAGCGAGAGACCTCCGCCAAGGTATTTGTACGACATCGATGCTGGATTTTAGATCCATGTAGCATCATGATTGGGAGAGGTGGCTCGTCTTCTAGTTTCGTGGGTGCTGCATACATGCATCGGTGCATGCATGAGTTTGTATAGGAAATGGTGTTTGGTCGAATAGTGGTGTGAGAAGCGTGCCATCAAAAAGGACGTACGAAAGTTTGAGCCCTGCGAGTTGCGGCCGAGGAGCGATGTAGGAAGAACCCACCGCGAGCATGGCGACATACGAAAAGCTGGGAAGACGAAAACATACGAAGATTTGAATTGAATTCAAGGAAGATAAAAAAAGGAATCGTTCTCCCATTTACAGTGGCATTGGAGGGTAATTCATGCCAATTTCAGGGGTATTTACAGGATGAACGAGCAGAAACAATCTTCTCTTAATAAAAAATAGTAATAGATATAATTATCCGGCATGAATAACGTCGATGTATATATAGCACAAAATTAATTTTCTTTTGCGGGAAATCTTCAAAATTAATTGGCATAGGAAAAGGGCCCGTGCGTGGCGGGGTTATCAGAGCACATTTTGTAGCGTAGGTCCACCGGGACATCACCAATAAGGAGTGCATCTTCCTTTGTTCTAGCTAGACCAGCAAGCTCATGGGCTAATTGACTCTCCTGTGTTGGACGTGGGCAATGACAAACATCTTCAAAACTGATTTGCTCTCATTGAGGATAGGAAACCATGTCCACAAATTTAACATGGCACCCAACCCATGTCGTCACTTTCCTTCCTCCCCACCCTCACCAGCGGTGACCACGTGTCCACCTGATCACCATGTGTCTGAACATGTTAATTGCAAGGCGATGAACTGAGGGTTACCTTCTGTACAATGGACGGGTGACCAATCAGCAAGGATACCCAGTTGAGAATAGGGCAAAGAGCTATTAACATAACACAAATAATCAAGAATAATTCAAACATCTACTTCTCTGTTATAATGTTGACACCACTCTTCTTGCAGCAAGTATAGCATTTATGTCAAGTTGACATCATCTACATTCTTATCGTTGATCATAAAAAATACGATGAGTTGCGAATACAGTAGAAAAGGAGTATTACGCAGTATGTCTACTGGAAGTTGCCTTCTGAGGTTCATACATAGAAAAGGAGTTTTGTTATTTTTTTTTTATGTGGAAAAAAATCTTTAAGTTATCTGGTGAGCTGCTTAATTAAGAGTAACCTTAGTCCTGATGGTATCCGTGGAAGTACTTGTCGATTGTTGCAATCCTAGTAGCTAGTTGCATGCTAAAGTAAGACCACCACAAATGCAGCACGTAGCAAAACATTTTTTTTCTCAATTGTGGTGCTGTCGAATTGCTATGGCTACTGAAACACACACTATGTGCAGCTATAGACACAACACAGTAATAGAAGTAATTTCGTCTATTCACTCTTGGCTTGGGACATAATGATTTGACATGACTGCACACTCTTTAAATGACACGGATTATGAACAGAGGAACTATGGAAGCTTCTTTTGTTTAGCAAATGCACCTAACTTTCATTGCAATGATGCGGAATGTCGATGCATGATGATCTTCTAGCATATGGTTTTTCCTATGCCATCTGAACTGAAAGATGCATTATTTATGTGAAATGTGGAAAATAAAAGGGTTCAGAGATGATGAAAAATGCAATTTTACTCTCAAATACTTGCTTCTGCAGAATATTCAGCACAACATAATTAGTTTCATTTGATTTGGTTCTCCTAATGAACTGCTAATTTGCTGATCCATTTTCTAATTTTTAATATTAACTTCAATGTTAAAGGTTTCATCAGAAATATAATGTGTTTAGTTTGTATAAGTGCACGAATTGGCCCTGCTTCAGTTTGGCACTTATGACTCGTTAGTAGCTTTTCGAGGCAATACTGCTGACCTATCAGCAAACTTGAGAATATATGTGAAATTTACATCATACTGTACATAAATTCTGCTATTTTCTCCTTGAGGTAATCAGTTTTTATTTTAGTTGCGGAATTCTTGAAGGTACATAACCATGTTTAAATAGAGAACATCATAACATGATTTACTATTGAGTTTGGCGAAAGGCAGAATCATCCATGGCCCATCCATATTACAGATGTAAGTTACGAATGCATATATGATGTTATGCTGCTGAAGAATTATGAGCCACACTCATAAGGCAAGTGCAAATGTCCAATAGCTTGTATTCCACAACTGATGTATTTCAAAGTCTAATTGAACATTCCTGTGAGTCCAAACTAATCAACATGCTAAGATATCAAAAGGCTTTTGTTATTGTTTCAGAAGTTTCTAGGTGACGGGGTAATATTTTCTACATATAGTCAAGAATTGAATGGAATAAGCTCATGTAGTCAAGAATTAAATAGAAGTACTTTTAGAGACTATTCAACGACCTACCTTGAGGGGAGCATAGCGAGCAGGGCGTCGTTCTGGCGAAGTCGATGTTCAAAATGCTGATATGACTTTCGAACAGAGAAACGGTTTCATATGGCTTGAGGTGCTCATGTTCTTATCTCTTGGACACTGCACCCGAAATAACATTGGAGGTTGCAGCAAGGGAACTCCTCTCGGCAGCCTCTACCGTGTCCATAACTTTCTCTGTCATAGGAAGAAAGCCAACGATGTAATGTAACTAAAATATTTCCTCGTCGCGGCAAGGTCCCATCGTTGTTTCCAAGATGACCATGTCCAGTATCGTCTTGCTCATCTTCTCTGTCATCTTTGACACACGACTTCTGCACCCTAAACAACCGAGATCAGTAGTGATAAATGAGTGATGAACAAGTAGTAACTCACACAAGATGGAAAGTGATACTGCTAGTTGAGTTACTACCTCTTGAGGTTCTTGTCGACTCCTCCACGCTTCACCGGACCTGCATGGCTGTTCCCGTCAGCTCCACCGGTGTCGCCCAAGCGTTTTGCTCGCGCCCCTGGCTGCTTGAGGACTAATCACGTTGGCTCCCTTTTGAACCTGCACGGCTTAGGATTCAGAGGAACTGCCTTGTCGTAAAAAAGACACAAGCGATAGAGCAGGCCGGAGCATTACCTACCTGCCTGGCGTAGGCCTTGCTGCACACGACGATGCCTTTGACGAGGTGGCTGGTGCCCATGTCGATGGCCTTGGCGAGCACACCGTTGTTGCTCTCCATCCTTGGCGACAAGTAGTTCCAGTACCCGTGTGCAGAGCAAACCGAGGGATAGCAGCAGCGTGGTGTCGGAAACACCATTTCACAAAATAAGTCCAGCTCCAGCAGCTAGCTCGGCTCAAGTGAAGATTGACCAAAATCATATCAAGCAATATGGAGCATCACTATACAGGGAAAAGGGGAAGGGGGTTTCATGACAGGGACCTTCAGGTCATGACGTGGTTTGCATATCTCCTCATTGTCCATGAAACGTTCCTCCCTGCACGTCTAGAATAGAAGAACAGAGCTGAGTTTAGAAAGAGAGAGAGAGAGAGAGAGGAGGAGAGAGAGAGAGAGAGAGAGAGGAGGAGAGAGAGAGGAGGGGTGAACTGACCGGAGGAGGAGCTTGAGCACCCCATGGCCATGACCACCGGGCGGAGGAGCTCCATCCAGTGGTCCAAGCTACGTGTGGGGGCGAGGTAGGAGCAGGGGAGGAGTCACCGAAGCCACGCCGACGACACGGTGAGGGCTTGGGGTGAGCGGTGGTGGCCGGTAGCGGCGAATCCCGCCGGTGGAGCGGAGGCAGCGGGGCTAGATGGCGATAGCGGAGAAGAGTAGCAGGGCGGGGGGAGCCGCCAACGTCCGCGGCGTTCGTGGCGGCACGCGGTGCCGGGGAGGGGCGGGGCGGTCGGCAGGAGGAGGCGGCGCGCCGGGACCGATATGGGATCGGGAGGCATATTTTTTTCCTTTTATCTCGACATACCGGTTCGGTTGACCTATTATATGTACTGCGGGTTGAATACACTGAAACACAGGGACCTTTGTGTAAAAATGCCGCGCTTTATTATTGGGGAGAGATATATCTCCTACTTAATTCAGAAGTTAACCCTCCATAAGATCGCTTCATCGCAGCCATGGTCATCGCTGGTTCGTCTCACGTAACCCGCCCCATTGCAGGCAGAGAGTTGACTCCATCGACTAAGCAAGAAGTAAAGAGTAAACCAAAATGAGAGGGATTCATGCCATGGCCCGGTTGTTCCTGGGATGGCTCGCGGTCACCGCACTAGTACTACTGCTTCTTCCCTTTCTTTTCTTCAGCTTTTACATGCATGGAATACCTAGTAAACTTGCTACGCGAAATGTATTACACCTTACATACCGATCATGACTCTAGGAGATAAAAATGAGCAAGAGATGACACTCTAGCTTTGTTGGGATCCAGTGTTTGGAAGTGCAAGTTTGTGTGTTAACAGATCCCGTCGAACTGGTCTTCCTGATACCACTCATTCCCAAGTGGTGAAGTGTAGTGTTGCATCATCATACTAGACTATATGATTCATGCTGCAGGAAGAATCATGGAAACAAAACAATGAAACAAATTGTGACGTGAATTTACGAGAGAAGTAGCCTAGGTGAAGGACCAAAAACTAGACGGAGCGGGCGAATAGCTCCCATGCGACGTCGTTGGTGTGAACTGTCTCTCATGCGACGTCGTTGGCTGTAATAGCTCTCATGCGACATCTGCGTTGGAAAAAATAGCTCCCATGCGACACACCATTTACGCGGCTAGTTGGCTGTCCGTTAGGCTGAGATTTGGTTAGGACAATGGGGGTTATGTGCTCGATCGGTGGGGTCCATCTATGGCCACGTAGTCAAGAGTCAACCGCCCACGACTTCGACCGGTGACTGTATGACCGTGGGCGCCCGTGACTGTGCTCGACTCGCCCGAAGCTGGACGGGCGGCGCCGCCAGAAGCATCTTCTCCGCACGGTTTCTTCTCCGCGGTGGTGGAGCTATTACGAGGTGAGCTCAAAACCCTAGTCCCACTCCCTGAATTTTGGGGATCTGTGGCCTCATGCTGCCCTCTGTTTCTTGGCGATTTAGAATCGGGCTTCATTGGATCCGGGGTTGTTTCTTCTCCGCGGCCCGGTGGTGGAGCGCCTATCTCTGCAGTGCTATTGCAGTGAGTATTTTCCAAACACTACTCCCATTCCTTTGAATTTTGGATAAATCTGTGGCCTCATGCTGCCCTGTTGCTTGGCGTTTTAGAATCTCGATTGGATAGGAGATGGAGCGAGGAGGCGGTGCTTCAAATCGGTAATGCCACCCTCTTTTCTTGGCGACCCATTTAGAATCGAACTCGATTTGGTAGTGATCGCCACCGCTGCCGCCATTGACAAAACAGGGGAGGTTCGGGTTCTGCCACCACATTCGTAATTATAATGGAATTTTTTCCTGTAAAGCCAAGCTCGATGATGGCGGTGTCCAAGAGATTGATAGAGATACCACCGTGAGGTTGGATGTCGAATTTGCAGATGTTGATCCCCGGGAATTGGAGAGCATGAAGGAGAAGGCCGTGGGCAATTTGGTGGAGAGAATTGGGGAGAGTATTGTTTGGGGTCCAGAACAAGAGGTATCTCCGCAACGCTTCGATAACTATAATGGTGAATATGTGAGAATTGAAGATGGAGAATCCATGGTTGCTGAAATTGATCAGCAAGAAGGGTGGGCAAGCAAACAAGTAACATTTTATGCAGAGCTAATTGATCTGCAAACTCATTCGAGTTGGTTATGTGCCATCAAAGATGGCTGCACAGATGGAAGATGATGAGTGGGTTTCACAAAAGAAAATGTTGGCATTGTTGGTGAATCGACTGTAGTAGTAGCTGAAGATACAGGATTGATGCAGATGGAGAGGAGGGAACCCATGGTGCTAGGGAAGATTGTTGTTGACTGGAATGTAGTAGAGTTGAATGAAAAACAGATTTGGTCATTACACCAATATCGACATTGATATGGCCGAAATGTTTGGCATTCAAGTTGATGACAAAGATAAGGAAAAGGATAGCAGTTCTTTACTGCTGAAGGTAACACAAGCCCTAGAAATGCAAATGAGGATGAAGAACAGCTGATGAGAGAGGCTGCAGATGATGTGGATGATGCAGATGATAATGAGCTGGTTTGTTTGTATGACAAAGAGAACCCAGTTATTGAGGCGGGAAAGTTATGGCCAAGCATGAAGGAGTTTAGGATGTCTTTCAGGACCTATGCAGTGAAAAAAGAGTTTGATGCCAAGACTATGTGGACTGATCGAAAGAAATTTTATGCTCCTGCAAAGGTTATGATGGTGGTGGCAATCCTTGCAAATGGTACTTATGCGCGGACTACAACCTGATGGAAGTACAGATGAGGGTAAATCAAATACCACACCAAAGATACATGTATGACCACTTCACAAAGAGTTTCAAAGATGAAATCACAGCTTTGGGTTCTGAGAGAAGATTACTCCTATTTTAGCCAAGACTCCAAACACTACTGCAAAGAGGCTTAAAGTTGACTTGGAGAAGCTGTACCCCATCCAGCTGCAATATACCACAGTGTGGAAAGCAAAGCAAAGGGCCATGAAATCATTGTATGGTGACTGGGCAAATATATTTAGGATGTTGTATAGTTTTAAAGCAGAGGTGGAGAAGAGGTCACCTGGGAGTGTGGTGGAGATAGATACAGAGGTAACAGAGGATGGCAAGGTTTTATTCAGCAAGTTTTTATGTGTTTGAAGCCTTGCATAGATGGATTCAAAGCAGGTTGTCGTCCATATTTGAGCATAGACTCATCTTTTTTGACTGGAAAGTGGAATGGTCAGTTGGCTGCATGCAATGCTCTAGATGGACACAACTGGATGTTCCCAATTGCAATAGGAATGTTTCAATCGAGAGATGAGGCATCATGGATATGGTTCATGATGCAACCGAAAAGATGCATAGGGCAGTTTCTCCTTTAGCCATCCACACAGATGCATGTAAAGGGTTGGAAAATGCAGTAAAAATGTTTTCCCCATGCCGAAAGCAGAGGGAGTGCTTTGGACATATGTGGATGAATCTGATAAAAAATTCAGAGGAGATGAATTTGGGCATGTGGCGTGACAAGATCCTACACTGCATGACACATTCCTATCACCTTGGTAAGATATTGGCATCATGTAGTGATAATGAATTTGCTTCATGGTTGAACACCCACCATTCTCTGTTGTGGTATAGATCAGGTTTTAATACTGCCATAAAATGTGATCATATCAATAACAACTTGGCAGAAAGTTTTAACAACAAAGTGAAGGATTTGAAAGACTTGCCTATGCATGACATGGTGGATCAAATAAGGATCATGATCATGCATTTGTGGGAGTTAATAGGAAAAATTGCTAATATTTTGGAAGGGGACAAGCTTCCAGCAGTGGTACAACAGGAGGTCAACAGGAGTAGAAATCTTTCACATCTATCTGTTGAGAAATCTTCCTTGTGGGGTGCTGAAGTTAGAGATACAAAGAGTGGCAAGAGGCATGTGGTAAATCTTCGAGTTGCATGAGTGCACTTGCCAAGAGTGGCAACACACTGGAAAACCATGTGAGCATTCCATACTTTTTTGGCATCTAAACCCAGGTTAAATATGCACCCATATTTGCATGAGTATTATTCAGTACAAAATTCAAAGCTGCATATGCAAGTCCAATTCCTGACTTGTTGACCAATCTCGGTGGCTTTGAGGTGGAAATAGAATTTACCTTGTGTCCCCTATCACTAGAAGAAAGGTGGGAGGCCTAAACAGAGCAGATTCAAAGCTTGGCTTGAGAAAGGTGGTTGTAGTAAGAAGGGGAAAAGGAAAAGGAAAAGAATGATAAGCCCAAAAGGGCTCAAAAGGTAACAAAAATAGGTGCAAGTTGTGTGAGGTACTTGGGCACGTAATTGGTTCATCCAAGTGCATCTACACTCCTCAGAGGCCAAAGTATGTTTATGTTACTGTTTTGCAAGTTTTTGATTTTGCTACTTGTTCTAGTATCTAACCAAGTCAAATGCTTTATTTTTTAGGAGGAAGCGTGCAGAAAAAGCCCCACCTCTTGTTGTTGAACAATGCTGGCCGATGAAAAAGCAAGACTCAATTGCTATAGAAGGAAGAGCACTAAGCAGATAATGTTTGGTGACAAAGATATAGAGCTAATCAAAGCTGTTATTGCTGAACATGAGCTAAGTGTTTACATTTTGGGACGATGTGATGCATCTTGAATACATTTTTGCAGACGCTAGAGCAATCTGAAACTATTGCAGATGAAGCAACTGTTGTGCTGCCATGCGAATCTGCTTTGACAACTGTGTTGCCATGTTTGGAGGTTGTGCTGCCAAGTGTTGAGTTGCAAACTGAAGTAGTTGAACAATGTGTGCCATCTACTCAATCTGCAAGTGCAAATCGAAGAAGTGGGACATGGTCGGTGCAAAAGTTGGGGCCCCAAAAGTTGAGGGGGCCTAGTGGAGTTTGCAAGGGGCCAAAAAGCAAGAGCATCGGCATCAACAAACTATGCGCCGTGGAACCAAACGGTGGAAAAAAGCGAGAAGAAATCGAGTGGTAGAAAGAAGCAAAAGAAATAGATTCGAAATCATTCAAATTTGATGTGAAAACTTAAGTTTGTTGTCATTTGATGTGAAAACTTATGTTCTTTCATGTGAAAACTTATGTGCTATGATGTTGATTTGACTTGAAATAAAATTCAAATTTGAACCGACATTCAAATTTGAACCTATCTCCAATATTTTTTGAGTTCATTTGTTTGTTCTGTGATGTTGCGTTTATGTACTACTATGCACTTTAGTTCATAAATCCAACCCTTTTTGTGAAGTCCAACTCATAGTCACTTTGAAAATGTTGTCCAAACAGGCTCCAAAGTAAGGAAAACGACCCCATTTCTAAGCAAGTTTTTTTCGACCTTCTCAAAATCACCCAAAAAAGATTTTCTTAGCTTATATTATACCTATATAGGATCAATCTGAAGTCTCACCTTTTTTGAATAAGTATTCATATTATTTAATTTATTTTTGAAAAACACCCTTTAATACAAAGTCAGCAATAAAACAAGTTTAAAATTTTTAAATGCAAAAATAACTTCAGATCCTCCTTAGTCACTCTAAAATGAAGCTAAGGTGATGTTTTTGATTTTTTGCATTTTCAAAACCTCAAACCCTCTTCTCACTCCTTTGAACTCTATGCAACCTCGGTTGAGATAGTCCAATTTGTGAAGGTTTTTTCATGCAAAGATCATTAGATCAAGTTTATCATTTTATATCATAACTATGTAACATAAAAAGGCTATATGCGCAGGTTTTTCATTTTTTAGATTTTTTTTGAATTAGTTATACACATTTGAATGTTCGGTCAAACCTTTCAAAACCCCGTTGACTGCCTCCAAACCCCATGTAACCCTAGCGCCAAACGTCCATCGTCGATCTAACCCTAACGCCAAACTGCGGCCGTCGGATAGGCCTTCTAGAAGGATTCATGGGGCGATCCGTGGGCTCCACTCTGATTGGCCACCGTTTTTTCTCTCTGACGAACAGATAAAGTTAAGCGGGGGAGCATCTAAGTGACCGTTGGGCCGAGCGGATCGGGCCCGGCAGAGTCTGGCGTGCATGCGCACGGCCGTCGAGAGGGGGGGATGGGCTGCATGCGAGAGGGTCAATGACATCTGGGCCATCCCTGTCCCATGCATGCCATGCAACGTCACAGCCTAGCTATTCTTTGCTCGTGAACACCTAGCCATTTGCATGCGGGATTGCATGCACGCATCGATGCAGTAAAGCACGGCAAGGCCGCAGCATATAGGTACGCACGTTGCATCTAAGCTATTTTAACAAATGCATGTTTGAACGAGACGGACGCGTCGGTGGTGCAGCTCCTTTTTCAGTGTCACGCGCGGATGAACGGGCCTGTTTCCCACGCGGCGTCACCGCCGATGCAAGTGCATGAAACGATGCATCTCGCCTGTGCCGCCCGTTCCTCTTTGGATGTTCTGCCCGCCGTTTTTTGAATTAATGCCCGCAATTACTTATGCCAGTGCGAACGGAGAAGAGAAAACGATCGAGAAGGGGCACCGTGTACACATTGACCATGGCTGCAACCCGGCTATAAAAGGGCACCATTTCCTCATCCTCTCACACTCATCTCTCAAGCCTCCTCCCTTCTTCTTTTCGAGCCAAATCCACCACTCGAGCCACCATGCAGTTCAACGGCCCTACCTACCGTCGCCCAAGACCGCGTCGGAGAGGCAAGACCCGGCCGGAGTCGCTGCCGAGAATAGCCCGAGGGTGTGGGCCATCTCTAGGTGGAGGGCCCCTAGAGAGTTGGCTCGCTTCTTCCTCCAAGCAGCTACCGCCACCTCCCTCCGGGCACTCCGCCCATGTTCCACCTCCACGTAGCAAAGACGATGGCAACGCCGGGCCCAACGGCATCGCCATCGGCCTCTACGCCACCTTCACTAACCCCTCGACGCTCACCACCTCCTCGGGAGGTGTTACGTGTGGATGCGAGTTTATCGCGTTCACGACCTACAACATCTTCACCAACTTCCACAACATCTTCCCTCACCCCAACGGCATGCACACCCTCCCCTACCAGATGCCGGAGAACGACGAGTGAGGGGCCCAAGGAGGAGGGGCCCAAGGAGGAGGGGCCCAAGGAGGAGGGGCCAAGGAGTTGTTCAAGTGCGAGTCTTCTATCTATCTAGTTTGTGTTTGTGTTGGTTCGGGCGTGTGTGCCCGTGTCTTCTATATATCTAGTTTTAATTATTTTACTTTCATGTTTTATGAACTATATGTAGTGGGGGGATGCCCCTCTATATGTTCTATCTATCTATGCTACTAGGGTACCCGATGCCCCTCTATCTATCTATATGTTTTTTCGGTCCTAAAGTTTCTCCATTGCATTTTATTTATGTGGCCATGTGTACTAAAAAATGCACTAAAACATGATCCAATCATATAAGTTGTTGTTAGCACATGTCTAGTTAATTATCTCCCTTTTATGTTTTATGCACTATATGTTGTAAGGGATGCCTCTATGTTGTAAGGAGATGCTACTAGGGGCACACTAGATGTCTTCTTTTTGAGAGGGCACAACCTTTTTTGGTTGAAACACACGAGTAAAAACTTTGAAAACACCATAGCACAAGTCAGAAAAATATTAAAAAATGGTGCTTGGTTGAAATAAACTAGAACCAAACAATTGCAACTTTTTTGGTTCACAAAGACTAGAACCAACCTTGGTTGAAATAAACTAGAACCAACATTTTGTTTTAGCCGAAACAACACGGGCCCCTACAATCGGACACGATAGCTTATGCATAAAAATTGCTCAAATAATTACCAGATGAGTTATCTAAAAAAAGGTGAAGGCAGGAAACTTAACATTTGTGAAATAACCTAAAGCCCAAAAGATATATCGATGTCAATGACCGTTTGCACTTTTTTTTGCACTAGCTACACTTCTTTTATCAATGGGCCTGGATATGTTCTATTGGGCCCTGCCTAACTTCTATATGGGCCGGGCCTTTTCGGGCAACTGTGGACAACCCTTTTTTTCCTTTTCTCCCTCTACCACTGAAACTGAAACTGATGACGAACTGAAGAACTGAAAAAGCGAAGCAGAGTGGAGAAGACATGCTTAATTCGTATAGCGCAACACTTTTATTCAAATGTACATATCATTAAGATTACAAATGATGCCCAATCTATTCACTTACGACTAATTATCATCACATAAAAAAATGCGAGAGTAATTACACAAACATAAAAAGTTCGCCATCAGCCCCATCAAATTGCCCTCGCTTACGCAATTCGATGAGTTTCTTCATCTGCTTGTTCAGCTTCTTCACTCTGCCGTCACTCCTGCATCCCCAAAGTAGCACCCATGGAAGGGCGGGCGCCCTAATGGAATTGCAGATCCAGATGCGCCCGATCCAAACTTGCCCAACTTCTCCGCCTCCAACGGTAAATCGAGCTCCGATGCACCCTCCAGTTGAATCCGCTCTATGTACTCATCTAGCCACTCAAAATGGGTGCATTGCTTCAATTTCTGAAATCGGAAAGATGAACCCTAAATCCCAAATCCGATGGGGAAAAATGGGCAAATTTGAAATTGGGAGACAAAACCAAAATTGGCATATTGAGAAGTAAAATCTCACCTTTCCTCGCTCTGGTTTGCTCTCGCATTTCACGAATTCCGCCCAAGGTTGCCATTCTTGTCGGTCGTTGTGACTAGCCGCTTGGTGCGATACGTGGGCATGCAGGGCACCTTGTCATGGGCACTACGCCATAGCGCGGCCATGAGCGGCAGGAGGCTGAAGCGGAGCTCGACATTGCTAGGTCGCGGCCCGGAACGGCGTTGCTGCCCGTCGTCGCCGGAGAAGAAGAAGAACAACGGTCGGGGAGGGGGGGGGAGGATGGGCTCGGGTGCTGCACGGCTCGGGGCACGGCTCGGTGTCCTCTTGTACCAATGCTGACTTGGATAAGTTAGTGGGTCCCACGCTGTGGGTCCCGCTCACCTGACCAATGCTGAGTTGGATAAGTTAGTGGGTCCCATGCTGTGGGTCCCGCTCACCGATTCGAGTTTTAAACATGTGTCTTTGGATTAGGCAGCGAGGTCGCATGGGAGCTATTTTTTCCAACGCAGATGTCGCATGCGAGCTATTACAACCAACTACGTCGCATCAGAGACAATTCACACCAACGACGTCGCATGGGAGCTATTCGCCCAGACGGAGCTGCACTTCCTTAAGTATGCATAGCTAGAGCATTGAGGTGAATGAGAGAATGATGGTGTTGGTAGAAAATGGAAACTAGCTTTTATTTTAGAGATGAGAAATTGAAGTCTATGAAAAAGCATGAGTAGTAGGCTTGAGAATTAAATAACCAAGTGCATGTGCCATTGGCAATGGATTCCTTCACGAGTAAAATCTACGACATACTTGTACCGTGTTCACTATTTAGTTTTGAGATACGAGCCCGACCAAGGCCCACCATGTTTTTTTTGTAGCTTCATCAGCTCAATGCAAAAACCAAAAACACAACATTGTACACTGGATGCATCTTGACGTGGGCTCGCTTACGTGCCAGAAAGTAGAGATGTTGTCTAATTATGAATTGTCTAAAACTTTCTTATGTCTTGGTCAATTTTAAGTCTTTGGATCAATGTTGCGTTCAAAAGAAAGTCTACGAATCAGCATACAACCATCCATATCTACGATCACTCAAAAATAACATACAAACCAAAACTCGCACCAATATTTATTATTATAATTATTAAAAGTGCATGACAGGCTAGGTGACCAGAAGAAATATAGGAATACCAGAAAATACCGTGAAAACATATATCCATCAGTTAAGTGAGTCTTAATAACAAGTCACAACTGATGACAAAGATTCATTTGATCCGTTTGTCATGTAGCCCTCTGAACAACTTTCTTGCTTAATGACCTATCAATTCAAAGAAAATAAACGATGCACCCCAAAACTTGCCTGCCTCATCTAGTTGTGTTGCCCCATTAATCTATTGTCGTTGGTTATTAATCACTTTCTTATTTTATTTTGACGCTCTAAGATTAGATGTTTATAGCAGAACCATATTACTCCCACTACATGCAGATCATCCATCTCATTAAGTCATTATTGACACACATACCTCGCATGTGCATGTTGCATAGTCATCAAAAGTCGATATGAAAACAACACAAGCCACGGGAAACATGAGTAATCCACAACATAATACATCACATAATCTTCACACACATTCACATTTCGCAGTCTACCACATGACGTTGTCAACCATATGTGCGAAAGCCATGACCTACTTTGTGTTATGATATTTGCCTTTTCACTAATAATGTTGCCCACCAAGAATAAGATGAGTTGCCTTTGAATGCCCGAAGGGCAATTGGATTATGATCAATTATACCACTTGCCCTTTGGGCATTCAATTGATCATAATCCAATTGCCCTTCGGGCATTCAATTGATCATAATCCAATTGCCCTTAGAGTACTTGAAATAAAAGAAGTGGATGTAATCTGGCACTTGCTCATTCAGTTTTGCACTTTCACAACTTTCACAACTGAACTGGATGTACTTGAAATAAAAGAGAGAGTCAGCAAAAAAGTTAGTTGTAAAGTAGCTTAGAGTACTTGAAATAAAAGAAGTGGATGTAATGTGACACTTGCTCATTCAGTTTTGCACTTTCACAACTTCATCATGTAGTACAAGACATAACATCCATATAGGTTGATAACTTTGGGTTATTGGTGTCAGTGGAGATATGCAATAGTTAAGTTTGTATCAGATTATGACGACAACAAATTTTGTTGAGGAAGTTAAGATATAATGGTTGTGGAGCCGCCTTAGTTTGGGACAAAGAGAATGGCATGGTGGTGTGTTTTATGACATAATGCCGATCTGCATATTGATCCATGTTGCCCATGACTGCAACCTTTAAGCAATATGATATGAATATACACCCAATTTTAAAAATTATATAAAAAACTAGGAATTAGCCTCATATGGCCGATCTCGGAAAGGTGGTTATATAGTAGTATGTACTACTATAAAATAATCTTACCTTAGATCGGTGCCCAACTTTGTGGAACTCCCAAAATTTGATTAGAAGGTGAGTATATGTTCAAGAGCTTGAATTTTGGTTCACGCTAGTGGCAAAACGTACAAATTTATTGACGAGGAACGCACATGTTGATCTTAACTAATTGCTTATGACATAGAAGTAATTTCTATATTAGGAAAGAAGTAGTTAGTTTCTTTTTATTTCTTTCTTTGTGAACCTACTAGTGCATATACTTGTGTGGATGATAAAAGGGAATTCAACCCAAATACGGTTTAGAGGCATGACACACTCAAGCACAACAACCATATACATGTACAACTCTGCATTACCCTCTGTGGCGAGTTCTCTCTTTGCTAGCTAATGGGCGAAAGAAGCAACTCAATCCACAATACAAGGAAAATGGGAAATAAAGGCAATATGCAGTGAAGAAAATCATGAATTCTTCTACAATTTTCCCGACGCCACTGATTCCAAGTAAATGTGCCCATTGCACCTAGTGTGCAATGGCTTTTCATTCTATTCAAATTTGCCCTCGTACGATACTAGAGCCCGAATGAATATTTGGGCAAGCGAACATCTTGTAGCATTGCCAATGTGTAGCTTAGATAGAAAAGTTGGAAGGAAACTCATGGGAGGTATATGGTTTTATATGAGGACTATCCTGAGTAGGCAGATAGTGTATAAATTAAGTTCACGTGCTCACCACAACTTCAAAGAAGGAACATGGGTTGGTCCCCAAGTGGACAAGTTCACAAAGTAGCTAAAAATGAGGATTTTCTTAAGATGTCCATATACAACGATACCCGGATGTTGAATTGATAGATTGGTTGTGTTAGTGTGGTAGAGAAGTTCCTCACTCATGTATTGTTAATGTTAGAACACATTCTCATATATTGCGATGGACACAAGGTGAAAACCTAAAAAGAGGGTAGGACGATAGTACAAAACAGAAAAGGATACTACTTGGTAGAAAAAGTAAATCAGAGTTGTGACTAACCATGACACTCGAATATTTTATATCAAACTAGCAAACACCGGTTATCAACTCGTACTACACATTTTTAGTTTTATGTTTTAGTTTTATGATTTCTTTTTCATTTAATTTTGTGTTTTCATTTTAATCCTTTTTCATTTGCTGGTATTTTACGATACTACACATTGTACACGTTATTCATATATATATATATATATATATATATATATATATATATATATATATACAATTTCTCCTACATATGCATGTTGCCTTCGGAGCCAGTGGCATTAGCCTAATTGGTGCCTTCGGAGCACGATGACAATTGGAAGTGGTTTTCATGGGGGCGGTAGCGGTAATAGTATTCTCCTTCGGATTTATGACCTGGTCGAGCAAAAATCCCGCTATTTCCTCTTGAAGTGCTTCTACGCACTCCGTTTCTAGGAGCTTGTCCCACCTCTGTGAACTGTTAAGAAGGAGATCAATATGCATGTGTATTAGTTGTGTGACTAGATATCGATAATGGTGTAAAAATTGTGAATAGTGTTACGACAAGCGTACCCATTCCTGTCTTTGAGATCTGCTCCTTTGGACGCCATCATGCGAATGTTCTCGCAAACGCAGAATGCACACAGATCAGTCCCTGCATGCTGCAGGGCCTTCTGAGAATGGAATTTGATCAGATAATAATTAATCAAGCATGATAATTAAAGAGATGGCAGCTAGCTAGCTAGCTAGTACTACTTAATTACTTACCTTGGATCGAAACCATTTAAGCTTTTTTCCATTCGCCTTCCGTGACGCTGATGAACCTTGCCCAAGCCCTGCCCGCCGACAAAGAAAATGAATAAAGGGGTTATTAAATAGTTCATATCATGAAATGACGAACTAAATAGGCCGAGATATATAGTTAATAATGATTGAAATTACCTGTTGACTATCCCAAACAAGATGTTATAGTCAGTATTTGCTTTGAGTAGTGAGTCCAGTATTTCAACTGTTCCGGCGTCAACTTTAATGATACACAAGATCCAGTGAAATCTGCATGCACACTCGTGTGCATGTCTTAATTAAGCGGGCATATGAAAGCAAAAACATGTAGCTAGCTAGTAGGCAAAAACAGAGAATTTGTAGTATAAGACAGTATGACTCACTGGAAGTTGTAAGGAAGTAGTATATCTTCATTGTATTTGAGGCTCTTCAAGAACTCTAGCATGTTGTCCTCTACGGCCTTTTGATGATGTGGATTTATTTTCCATGTGTATTCATTAACGGTGTTTGGGTCAATGAACCCAATGCCAAAGCGTCCACCTTTTCTCATTTCATACATCTTTATCCTGCATAATACCACAGAAAAGAATATAGTGAGGATAATTACAGGTAATGATTGGTCAAAAGGATCACTACAGCTAGCTTGAGACTTAAATTACAGAAAGAAATCACTTACGGACAATAGCAATCGGCGATAGATTTGTCGAGTGCGTCTTGATTGTATAACTGAAACAGTTTAGAATACTCAACGGACAGAGCTTTCTCATGGAAGTAATGCTCCTCCTTGACATTCACCATGAGGGACAATCGATTGAAAATCTTGGTAATGTTCATGTACCATTGATGCAATTCATACATTCTCGTTCGGAGGTTCTTGACCTTGTCTGGCTTGACCAAAGGTTGGCCCCGGACATATTTCCGTTTTATTTCATCCTCTGTAAGCAAAGTCATGGGCTAGATCTCGATGAGTTGTCATACAGTGTTGTTGAGAAATTCTGCTTGCTTTATATGGTCACTGGTTATTACAACATTGCACACCTCTGGATCGTTAACTGTTTGCCCTCAATAATATTGGGCGTCGTCATCACGTGTTGTTGGCACAACAAGCGAGGGATCGATTGCGCCGCTTTGTTCTCCCGGTGGGGAATGGTTTTCCGCATTTTTGACAGCTGCTTGTTGTTAGCTCGATCCCGAGCTCGCCTCCTTACGTGGGCGTGCTCGATTTAACTTCCTGATGTGGCGCTCATAGTCTGTGTCAACAGGCTTGGGAGCTGGTGGTTGAGCCATACAAATGAAGTGGTCAATCGTTTCCTCAGGCACTTTCTCCCTTGGCGGCGGTGGCGGTTTTGGTGCAAAATGGGCTTCCACCTGGGCCTTCGATATGGCTGTGTTTTCCTCCTCGGACCTATCATAAGGCCTCTGCGGAAGAGGCGTGAGGCTTGGACCATATTTATATCGCTTGCCTCCGCCTGTAGTTCCTGTACTACCTCGACTCGTACCGCTATGCACCATAGCTGTGGGGTGTCTCTTCTGCGATTGCTGAGGCGGCGGAGACGGCTGACGGGGCTGAGTTGGACGAGAGGAGTGGCCTGAAGCTGTCTTGGACTTGGAGGAGGAGTGGCCTGAGGTTGTCTTGGGACTTGGAGGAGGAGTGGACGTCTGACGCTGTGGGCGGACTTGGAGGAGGAGGAGTGGCCTGACACTTTGCCGGACTTGGAGGAGGAGTGGCTGAGGTTGTGCGGACTTGGAGGAGGTGGACGTCGACGCTGTGGCGGACTTGGAGGAGGAGGAGTGGCACGACACTTTGGGACTTGGAGGAGGAGTGGCTGACACTTTGCTGGACTTGGTGGACTTGCAGGAGCGGGAGTCTGCTGACTCGGTGGCGGACTTGACGAGGAGTCGGTGGCCGACGCGGTGTCGGTGGCCTTCGAAAGATGATGCATTCCTTTTTCCATAGGATGATACGATGTTTGGCCTCTCCGAGAAAGTGCTCATCGTCACCTCCAGGAATGTCAAGCTGTAGGTCCGAATATGGGTCCACCACCTCATCAACCAAGACACAAGAATAGCCCGCTGGAATCGGGTTGCAATGGAAGGTTGCCTTGGGGGGATTTGTAAAAGCAACGGCGTCCGCCACCTTCATGGATATGTTCTTCATTTTGACGTGTAGCTCATGATTAGTGTTATCCGTGATGTCATCCACGGGTATCTATCCGGCATTGCGTCGTCTGGCGGAACCCACGCTGCTTCTCGGCATGGATGGGGCGGTGCTATCCAATGCTTTGGATCATCCGCTAGGCCTGCATTCTTTGAGACCCCTTCTTTGGCTAAGTGAGTCGATCTTCTCCTCGCCGCTGGAATTTGACTGCCAATTCCGCTTGAATTGCTTCTAGTCCTTGAAGGCGTTCATAGTCCCGCTTCCTCTGCTCCTCCTCCATCTTCCTCTTCTTCTCCTCCGCAATCTTCTTTCTCGCACGGGTTCTGTAGTCGTTGTTCCAGTCTGAAAACCCATACCACGGAATAGCGCCCTTGCCTCGTGTTCTTCTCGGGTGTTCAGGATTTCCCAGGGCACGCGTAAGCTCGTCGTTCTCTCTGTTGGGCTGGAACACCCCCGATCGTGCCTCTTCTATTGCAACAAGTATCACATCGTCGGCTCCCATCAGACTTGCCCTCGTCGGAACATTGCCTGTCTTCGGGTCCAACTCCCCCCCATGCGCATAGAACCAAGTCCTGCACCTGGGGGGGCAGCTCTTAGTAACCGGAGTGACACCTGCATCCTCCATCTCTTTCTCAGACTTATATTTCTCAGACTTATCCCACTTAGGCATTGCCACCGCATAGCCACCTGGCCCCAGCTTATGGAACTTATCCTTTTTTTCGGCATTCTTCTTGTTTATTCTCGACCGTTCCTTAGCTAATTCCGAATCCTTGAATTTCACGAAATCGTCCCAATGAGCACGTTGGTTCTCTAGTGTTCCCTCGAATCTGGAGTCTTCCTTCCTCCCTTGACGTACTTGTCCCATTCACGATTCTTGTGGTTCTTGAATGCAACCGCCATCTTCCTAAGAGCAGCGTCCTTGACTTTACGCACATCTCGCTTCGTGAAATGATCTGGTAGGGTGAAATGTTCCATGAGAGTATCCCAAGCAGTTCTTTTTGTCTTTTGTCGACAAAAGTAACATCCGGACGTGGAGCAGCGTCCTTTTTGTCTTTGTCTTTTGTCTTTTGTTGGCTCTCTCCATTCTTGAAGGGAGATCGGAGTTGGTCCTTCACAACAACTCCAGACCGATTTGAAACGAACTTGTCCGCAATCTTCTTAGGCGCTAATGGTTCGCCATTAGGTCCGATTGCCTCGATATTGTACTTTACGCCCTCCTTCAACTTTTTGTTCGGGCCTCGTTTAGTCCTTTTGCACGAAGATTTGCTCGATCCGGATGGCTGAAAGAACAAAGATCGATTCGTTAATATATCTTCAAGTCATTTAAAACATGTGATGATCACGGATGCCTGCTTATATAAATATATATACCTCGCCGGTCTTTGTTGTTTCAAGATCAACATTTTCTTCGTCATCATCATAATCATAGTTCATGACTTCATCAATTCGGTCGTCGCGATCGAATATCATATCACCCTCTCCGGTGTTGTTTAGAAATTCGGAGCCGTCATAATCTTCTTAATTATGATCATCATCATCGGCCCGTGAGGATGGCGTATCATATCGAACATGGCCTGTTCTCCCTCTTTGCCGGTATTGTCCGCCATAGCTTTTATTTAACTAATCCAAAAGAAATATAAAACAATTTAGTATTCAAATTACATCATCTCGAATAATAGATATAATCTCGAATACATCGTCTCGAATAATAGATATAATCTCGAAAACATCGTCTCGAATAATAGATATAATCTCGAATACATCGTCTCGAATAATAGATATAATCTCGAATACATCACTGGCTAGGTAGCTAATAAAGATCGAATACTACAGAAGAATCTAGGACACTCGCGGTTCCTGCGGCGCGGGCTGTGGACACCCAAAGAGAAGGAACCCTCACAGGATCATAGCTGAAGTGAGATCCCTAAAGAAACTGCCAGGTATTGGAGAACCTGCCGCCCTCTAACGCAACCATGTAGCGACGGACATGCTCGTCCTCCTCCCTGACACGGCGACGTACCACCTCCGGCGGGGCCGGCTCCCTCCGCACCAAATCGCACACGCGAACGCCACCAAACGAGATCAGGGTCGACGACGGGACCCGGGGCGGGTTCCTCATCAAGCGGCGCGCCTCCACGCAGCACCTCCAGTGCCAGCCCGGCGGAGCCAGTCCGGACATGGGTCAGCCGGACATCGTCATGACGTGTCGTGACGAGGATGCGGGTCGGGCATCGTCGAGAACAAATACTAGCTATATGCCCGCAAAAAGTAACATTATTTTAATGATTGGATTTTGATAACTAAAATTTCTAACATTTCTATATAACTAACATTTCTAACAATGCTATATATAACTAACATTTCTAATATTTTTATAACTAAAAAACAGAAAAAAAATTTATAACATTTCTATATATATAACTAACATTTGTATAACAATTCTAACATTTCTAACTATTCTAACATTTCTAACTATTCTAACAATTCTAACATTTCTAACTATTTCTGAAAAACAGAAAAATTTCTAACAATTTCTAAAAACAGATAAATTTCTAACTATTTGTATAACTAAAAACAAAAATGTATGTGTGTGTGTGTGCGCTCACCGGCGGCGAGGGGGGGCAGGCGGCGGGCGGCAGCGACGGCGGGCAGCGGCGGCAACGAGGATGACGGCGACGGGATAGGGCAAGGCGGCAGCGGGGCAGGCAGACGGGCAGGGCGGCGGCAGCGAGGGGACGTCTGGGCGGCGCCGGCAGCGGGGACAGGGCACGACAGACGGGCAGGGCGGGCGGCGGTGGCAGCAGGGACGAGGGCAGGGGACGACAAGCGGCGGCAGCGGGGGCGAAGCGGCGGCGAAGCGTCGACGAGGGATGGAGACGTACGGGGGCGGCGGGCGACGGTGCAGAGGAGAAGAAGGCAGATGAGAAACTGAAATTTTCGTAAGTGTTGTTTATATAGGAGGGGCCTTTAGTACCGGTTTGTGCCACCAACCGGTACTAAAGGCCAGTTTTGCCAGCCAAGCGGCGGAAGCGACCCCTTTAGTACCGGGTGGTGGCACAAACCGGTACTAAAGCCCTCCCCTTTAGTACCGGTTTGTGCCACGACCGGTACTAAAGGGGTGCACTGCACAAAGCGGTGCGGCAAGTTTAGTCCCACCTCGCTAGCGAGGGGCGACCGTGACCGGTTTATAAACCCCGTGCGGTCGCTCTCTAGCTCCTCTCCAAAGCAGGCCTCACTGGGCCTACGTGTTCTTCTGTTGCCACAGCCAGGCCCACTTAGCCTTCTTGGGCCTGCATCACAGCCCAACAACAGGTTGGGTTTCTAGTCGTATGCGCACCGCCTCCGCCTAGTAGGCGGGCTTTTATTATTATTATTTTTGCTTTATTTATTTTTGTGTTGTTTTTTTGTGTATTTAGAGTTTCTTTGTGAATATTTTTGCTTTAGGTACAAAAAGTTACAAACTTTCTGTTAGTGCCCGTAGTTTTCAAATTTGAATAGTTTAAATTTTGAATTATTTGAAATTAGTGTGAATCACTAGTTTGTGAATAATTTAACTTTAAAAATCAGTAAAGGCATGAAAGAATTTGTTTGCACATAAAATTTCTTCGCTTTCAAATGCCAAAACACATAACTACCCTAACTATTACAGAGATTCCCCTCCGGGTGTGAAACATGAAGAAAGTGATGATAGTGAAGCCGATCACATCCCAGATCTTTGGGTGTGAAACTTTTTCTTCAAGGTGTGTCCCTTTGCGCCGTAACCATGGAAAATCTTCATCATTTAACGGGATGCTCGGGTCAATATTCACTGTGAATGGAGCAATTTCATCAAACTTTTCATAATCTTCTAACTTGTCTGTCTTGTCATCCACTCCCACGATGTTTCTCTTCCCAGAAAGAACTATGTGCCGCTTTGGCTCATCGTACGATGCATTCGCTTCCTTATCTTTTCTTTTTCTTGGCTTGGTAGACATGTCCTTCACATAGAAAACCTGTGCCACATCATTGGCTAGGACGAATGGTTCGTCAAGACACGCAAGATTGTTGAGATCCAATGTTGTCATTCCGCATCATGGATCTTTTGTTACCCCGCCTCGTGTCATATTGACCCATTTGCAGAAACATAGGGACCTTTAAACCACGCCGATAGTCAAGTTCCCATATGTCCTGTATATAACCATAATATGTTTCCTTTCCGTCTTGGTTTACGCATCAAAGCGGACACCACTGCTTTTGATTGGTACTCTTCTTATCTTGGGCAATCGTGTAAAATGTATTACCATTTATCTCGCACTTTAAAAGTCATTATATTCAAGATGGTAATCGGGACAGCAAGTACATGTCATCTTCAATAGAGGTGTCATGCATGGTACGTGGTTACGCAACCAAATGGCGAAACTCTGGTTTGTTCACGTGTAATCCGGTCATCGAGACCGCTCCGGGTGTTTGGAGCGTAGCAAATTCTTGTGTTCATCCATATACGGAGCCACCAAGGCGGAATTTCAGAGAACTGTGTAGTGTGCTTCGGTGAGAGAATGTCCGTCCATACATATTATTTGTTCACCTCCTCGCGTGCCTTTTCCCTCCAGTCGTCCCTTATGCCGCGATTCAGGAACTCCATTCGGCTTAAGGTCAGGAATAAAGTCAATACAAAACTCAATGACCTCCTCATTTTGATGGCCCTTGGAGATGCTTCCTTCCGGCCTAGCACGGTTATGAACATATTTCTTTAAGACTCCATGAACCTCTCAAAGGGGAACATATTGTGTAGAAATACAGGACCCAAAACGTTAATCTCTTCAAGATAGGTGAACTAGGACGTGCGTCATGATGTTGAAGAAGGATGGTGGGAACACCAACTCGAAACTGACAAGACATTGCACCAAATCATTCTGTAACCTCGGTATGATTTGTGGATCGATTACCTTCTGAGAGATTGCATTGAGAAATGCACATAGCTTCACAATGGCTAATCGAACGTTTTCCGGTAGAAGCCCCCTCAATGCAACCGGAAGCAGTTGCGTCATAATCACGTGGCAGTCATGAGACTTTAGGTTTTGGAACTTTTTCTATGTCATATTTATTATTACCTTTATATTCGATTTAGAAGCCGACGGTACCTTAATATCGAGTAGGCATTCAAAGAAGATTTCCTTCTCTTCTTTGGTAAGAGCGTAGCTTGCATGACCACGATGTATGCCGTCTTCTCCGTGCATACGTTGCTGGTCCTCCCGTGCCTCGTGTGTATCTTTTGTCTTCCCATACATGCCCAAGAAGCCAAGCAGGGTCACGCAAAGATTCTTCGTCACGTGCATCACGTCGATTGGAGGCGGACCTCTAGGTCTTTCCAATATGGCAGGTCCCAAAATATAGATTTCTTCTTCCACATGGGTGCGCGTCCGTCGGCGTCCTTCGAACAGGTTGTCCGCCAGACCTTTCCAAATATCACCTTCAAATCCTTGACCATATCATGTACATCAGCACCGATGCGGTGGCGAGGCTTCGTCCGGTGATCCGCCTCACCTTTGAAATGCTTGTCTTTCTTTCTTACGGGATGCCCGCTCGGAAGAAATCGGCGATGTCCTGTGTACACATTCTTCTTACAACTATTCAAATATATATTGCTCGGTATCATCCAAACAGTGCGTGCATCCGCGGTATCCCTTGTTTATGCATCACGAAAGGTTCTTGAGAGCGAGCCAATCATTGATGGTCACGACAAGAACGCCTTTAGGTCAAATTCTTCCCCATGTGCTCATCCCACGACGTACACTGTTCCATTCCATAGTTGTAAGAGTTCTTCAACTAATGGCCTTAGGTACACATCAATGTCGTTGCCGGGTTGCTTAGGGCCTTGGATGAGAACGGCATCATAATGAACTTCCGCTTCATGCACAACCAAGGAGGAAGGTTATACAAACATAGAGTCACGGGCCAGGTGCTATGGTTGTCGCTTTCTGCTCCCCAAAAGGATTAATGCCATCTGGCGCTTAGACCAAACCATACGCTCCTTGCGTCATCTCGCAAACTCCTTCCCGTACTTTCTTTCGATTTTTATCCACTGCGACCCGTCGTGGGTACTCTCAACTTTCCGTCTTTCTTACGGTCTTCTTCGTGCCATCGCATCGCCTTGGCATGCTCTTTGTTTTGGAACAAGCGTTTCAACCGTGGTATTATAGGAGAATACCACATCACCTTGGCAGGAATCTTCTTCTGGGCGCTCGCCCTCGATATCACCGAGGTCATCGCGGCTGATCTTATAGCGCAATGCACCACATACCTTAAGCGTTCAAATCCTCGTACTCACCGCGGTAGAGGATGCAATCATTAGGGCATGCATGTATCTTACGCACCCTAACCCTAGAGGCAGACAGCCTTCTTTGCTTTGTACGTACTCTCGGGCAATTCGTTGTCCTTTGGAAGCATATCCTTTATCATTACCAAAGAACTTTTCAAATCCCTTGTCGATACACCATTCTACGCCTTCCATTGCAACAATTCGATTGTGGTGCCCAGCTTTTTCTTGTCACCTACGCAATTCGGGTACAACAATTTTTGTGATCCTCTAACATGCTTGCAACTTCTTCTTCTCCAAATCACTTGCTAGTTTCTCTTTGCATCGGCAATGGCCCGACCTAGATCATCAACGGGCTCATCCGCTGCCCCTTCTTCACCTTCTTCCCGCAGTGCCGGCTCAGCTTCTTCCCGCATTACCGGCTCGGCTTCTTCCCCCATTGTTGTATCATCGTATTCAGGGAACCCATGGCCAGGATAGCTGTCGTCGTCCTCTTCTTCTTCATTGTCTTCCATCATAACCCCTCTTTCTCCGTGCTTGGTCCAAACATTATAGTGGGGCATGAAACCGGACTCAAACAGTGGGCGTGAATGGTTCTTGGCGTAGAGTAATTGCGACCTTCTTACAGCCGACACATGGACAAGGCATAAAACCATCCGCCCGCTTGTTGGCCTCGGCCATAGCAGAAAAAGTATGCACGCCCTCAACAAACTGGGGAGAGCATCGGTCATCGTACATCCATTGTCGGCTCATCTTCATTACACAACACCGAATAGACCAAATTAATACAAGTTCATACATAAAGTTCATACAACACTTAAATGCAACAAACAAATAACTCTCTAGCTAAAGCATTTAAATGCAACAACATATGCGATCAAGATCGCAACTAAGGTAACAATTGATCCAACAAAGATAATGATACCAAGCCTCACTATCGATGGCATATTTTCTAATCTTTCTAATCTTCAAGCGCATTTTCTCCATCTTGATCTTGTGATCATCGACGATATCGGCAACATGCAACTCCAATTCCATCTTCTCCCCCTTAATTATTTTCAATTTTTCTTTCAAGTACTCGTTTTCTCTTTTAACTAAATTTAACCTCTCGACAATAGGGTCGGTTGGAATTTCCGGTTCACATACCTCCTAGATAAAAATATCTATGTCAACTTGATGGGCATAATTTGTCATAAACACGAAATGCAACAAATAGTTTTAAAAGAGAATATACCACATCCGAATCATAACAAGGACGAGGGCCGACGGGACGGATATCAAAACCATGGCACTATGTATAACAAACAACGTCTGGGTAAGATAATTATACGAGTAACTATATATCCAAATCACACAAACATCAATTTTTATATAAAATTTCATGAACAAGAGGCTCACCACAAGGTGGTGCGGCGTGACAATGCAGTCTTGGAGGCGATCGGCCGGTGAATTCTGACGGAGATTTAGAAGGCACTAAGTAAAACACACCTACATATGCAAACTAAGTGTTATTTTGACCTCAAATTGCATATAAATCAAATACTAGCACATATATATATATCCTCCCAAATTACTAAACTCACAAATTAATCACTATATAAAGCATTGCAAGAGCTAATCTAGCAATGAGAGATGAAAGGACAAAGTTGCTAACCTTTGTGATCATTTAAATGGATGGGGGCCTTCAAATCTTGACAAATTTTGGGCAAAATGTGTGATGAGCTCGAGAGGAAGAGGGGAAGAACAGAGAGGAGAGGGGAAAGGGGAAGAACAGAGCGAGCTCGAGTGGACGAAGGGTTTATGTAGGGGCGACCTTTAGTACCGGTTCGTGCCAAGAACCGGTACTAAAAGAACTGAAGGCCCCAGTCGACAACATCCTGCCACCACTCTCATTAGTACTGGCTCGTGGCACGAACCGGTGCTAAAGGTTCGCCACGAACCGGTACTAATGAAAACGGCCCGGCTAGCTGTTGGAACCGGCACTAATGTATACATTAGTGTCGGCTCAAATTCAAACCGGCACTAATGTGCTTCACGTTTGACCCTTTTTCTACTAGTGCTGATGGCGACTTTGTGAGTGCATACCCTCTTTAGTTCCACGTTTGGATACCATTAGGCACTAATATAAATACATGAAAAACTAATCTCGATCTGTTCTTAAATAGTGTCATCATAGGGAAAAATATATCATATACGCCTTTTAACCAAGTGCATTATCTCTCCTAGTTCTGCATATATATATATATATATATATATATATATATATATATATATATATATATATATATATATAGTGTTACTATTCATCACCCAGGGTGCAGAATAAGTTATTCTTCACCGAGGTAATCTTCTGATCGCTTCCTAAATAAATTACGTTTGAAATTCAAAAAGTTACATTCTTATTGATTCACTACGTCAAATTTGGCATAAGAAAATAAAAATGTAGGTCATAAGACAAGAAAATTTGTAGTTTATGTATATTTTACACTATGTTTTTACGTTTGTAAATTTACATAACATAAAATATTTTTTACGGTGACTATATGTTTTCTTACAGTCTCTTTTTACATCAGAAATAAGAAAAAAATTACGGAACGTAAAATTGCGGTGCATTGATGGTAAAGTAGGGGAGGGGGGTGAAGAATAACTATTCCTCACCCAGGGTGACGAATAGTCAATCCCTATATATATATATATATATATATATATATATATATATATATATATAGACACACACACACATACGTGTCTATGTGACAGTTCTCATATCAGACAATTTTCATTGCGAAACAATCTTACATTCGTCTAAGCTAAGTTTTGTTGAAAATTTGACCTCACAGACCACATGCTCTAGCCTCCTAGCAATGGTGGTTCATATTTAAGCCGGTGACATCAAGGCCGCCGAGATATACATAGTAGTGTTAGTTGTGCATGTTTTTCAGAGCAATTCATACTGGTGAATTTTGTGGAATCAAAGGTCGTTGTGCAGTTTTCAGGTGTCCCAATTAATGTTAGAGATTGTCTGTAATGTATTGCCCCCTTCGTCTCCATTGACACCCACATATATCATGTTCCAACTTTGATCACCATTTTGATCAACAAACATGGGTTATGACACTAATGTATATCATTCAGTTCATATTTCAAAATAGTTCAGTGGTACAATTTGTTACTCCATCACTAATGTATCACCCGTTAGATTGATGATCTAAGTTTTCCGTGTAATCATTAGTCCACCATCTAGCCATAGATACACAATCTGAGGAGATCGGTAACCCTGGAGTATTAGAAATCTCTCTGCAGACTTATTCGGCGCCATCACAATCCTACACAAGATGATGAATAGCCCCGGTTTGACAACAGTAACACCCCAACACCTTTCGGAAGTTGTGCGAAGCTAGCGACAAGAACATACCAACACCTTTCGGAAGTACCGGTAATTTCCACGTCACAAGTATGCAGACGATGAACGACGATGCATAATATACTCTACTCCATTCAGCGGGGGAAAATGTAGTAAATGGCTTAAACACCCCTAGAATTATATCATGATAGTGCAATAGTGCCAAAGGAAGTGCTAAGGATTTGAGCAGGAAATGAGCAGCATGCTCTGCTCACGGCTTGCCTTTGGCCCTGTTTGGATTCATGGGTTAGAGTTAATTTGGGTTAGTTTGGACTGAACTAACCCAAAAATATCCAAACAGGAGGGTTAGTTTGGGTTAGATGCATCTAACCAATCCAAAAAATCTAAACCGCCCAGGAGATGCTTATTTGGGTTAGTTCTTTTCGGGACTATTAAAAAACACATTTTTCTCTCACTCTCCCGCAGCAGATCCCTCTCCACTTCCTCGAAGCTTCTCGTCCTCTCCCTCCCTCCCTCCCTCTCGCACCGTCCGTGAAGGCGTATCGTCGTATCCGCGCTCTATCTAACCCTGTCATCCAAACACCTTTTTAATTAGAGTTAGTTCAGGGTTAGAATCTAACTCTAGCATCCAAACAGCGCCTTTGCCTTTGCGGCAACCCAACAACCCTACGCAAGTGATATCTCACCCGTGGCAGACACGGTTGGTGCCTTCTTCGGCGGCAACAGCATACCCTACCACGGACACCGGCCCGGCCCTGGTAACTCGTGGGCTACCCGAGTCAAACCCAGGCCACCACAAGGACGGCGAAAAACCGAGCGGGGGGAAAAAAGGGCACAGAACACAACGCACGGCACCGTCACCGCTTGTCGCCGTCCAACCTCCTCCCCCATGAGGCCGGCCCCGAGGCGCCCCGCCTCCGCCTCCTCCGCCTCCTCGGCCCAGCAGCACTAGCAGCCGACGATCCGCCCCACGCCGGCCGCCGCCATGCTGTTCGCGCGCCGCGACATCGAGGCCGCGGGCGCCGGCGCCGGCGCCGGCCAGGACGGCTCGCCGGCCGCCAAGAAGGGCAAGCCGGAGTCCGCCGCGGCCTCGGCCGCCGTGGCGCGCCCCACGCTGACGCGGACCGAGGCGCTCGCGGCCGCCGCCGTGCTCGCGCTCTTCGTCGCCGGGATCTTCTGCATCTTCCTCGCCGCGCCCCGCCGCGAGTTCGGCCAGATCCTCCGCCTCCCGCGCAGCCTCGCCGACGTGCGCCTCCTCAAGTAGGGCTCGCTCTTCCCCTCCCACGCTTGCCGGCCCCACTCTGTTTTCCGGATCGCGGATACTTTCGTGGCTGCGGAATGTAGTTTGAATCGTACTGCAAGCGAAGTGAGGTGTCGATTTGATCTAGCGAGTTTCGGATTCGATTGGGATTTTAGTGTATCGCGGTAGGTAAGCTGTGCTCGTGCACACATTCTAATCACAACAGACTGAAGCCATGCTCTACCCGGTGCAAGCACGAGACAAATAGGAAGTAAACAGCAAGGTGGATGGATACTAGTGTCGCAATAGAACAGATGGAATACTAGTTCATCCGAAGACGACAAGAGAATATTCTTTTCCTGGTTGCTGTCAAGTTCCCTGCAAAGCAATATTCTGAACTTCGCCGTATTGTTGGTTTGCTTGAATCCAGACACTAGAATATGCGCCGATGGATCTCCATTGTAATTGCTCACCATACTCTAGTGCATTCAGTTATGTTTCGAATTACTACTGGTAGTGCTCTTCTACAAACAAGCTGAATGCATATAATGGGTTTTCTTTACTCATCGCATTATAGGATCGAAGCATTAAGATACATTTCATGATTGTTTTTTACAGGCAGTACTAAATACATGACCAGTACATTTTAGAATACTGACACTCCTTTCTGAAACTTGCAGGGACAATCTTGCTGTGTATGCAAGTGAGCATCAGGCAAATTTTGTGTTGGGGTATTGCTCCATATACATCTTCATGCAAACATTTATGATCCCTGGGACGATATTTATGTCTTTACTTGCTGGAGCGCTTTTTGGGGTGATTAAAGGGGGCGTTTTGGTCGTCTTCACTGCCACAGCTGGGGCATCATCTTGCTATTTTCTCTCCAAGTTGATTGGCAGACCTTTGGTTTGCTGGTTGTGGCCTGAAAGACTCAGATATTTCCAGTCAGAGGTAATCTTCTGCTTTTAATAACAAACTGCTTATTGTATCTCCACTGGCAATCTTTTTTTTAGATCTTTCCCCCAACTGATGAGAGCTTTCCTGTTCTTTATTTCATATAACTAATACTTTTGATTCTTTTGCAGATTGCAAAGAGGAAAGACAAGCTGTTGAACTACATGCTTTTTCTGAGAATAACACCAACTTTGCCCAATACATTCATAAATATGGCGTCACCCATTGTCGACATACCTTTCCATATTTTCTTTGCTGCAACACTAATTGGACTCATCCCAGCATCTTATATTACTGTAAAGGTAAATATCAGCACGTGCAGTAATCTTATATTTTTGACTCAGTTTTGTCTGGAACAAAGCAATTACCTGAACCAGAATCCATGTTATATGTTCAAATGTCACATGAAAATGGACTAGAATCGCTTAAACTGTCGATGTCTGAGTATCATAACTTGTTTTGCATTATAAACAATTTTCATTGTTCTTTTGCTGAAATATAACATGGTTTGGGATCTGGATGCTCTTGCATTTTTCTTTTGCTAAAATGTTGGGTAAATAAATCGAAAATGGGTTGTTGGTTGCGGGTGCATCATATATGCTGTCCAAAGTACACCGGGGTTATAGTACCTATTTTTAGGAAGGCGCCGCATTTCAACTGCGTCATGTCCACATAAAACAACTTCTCTGATTGGTTCAGTAATTTATCTTAAAGTATTTTTTTTCCATTGTTGATGTTTGCTGGCTTCGTACCTTCAGTAGAAGCTGCACGAAGAATGGCATCAGCAAGTTGGTTTTGCTCGGAATAAGAAACAGCAAGATAAATGCAAGGAATATGGAAGAATATTGTTAGACTGTCTATACAAGCTCTTACCTAGTACATAATTAGTGTCAGTCAGAATCAATGCATAGTTAACCTAGTTTGTTAGTGCTAAAAGGATACCTTTGCCCCCTACGAGGAAACCTCCTGAGCTTTACTAGCAGCAATTTCAGATACCCAAGTTAGTGCCTGGATGGTTAGTGGAAGCATATTTGATAGCCCTTTGCCCACAAGGATCAAACCTCAGGTTTGTCTCCCTTTGTGTCTCACCATGGCAGAATATTTTTCAGTGGTAGATGATACCAACCAATAGCAAGACGCAGGTGTCGACTTTGTCAATATTCAAATGCGGCGAGTTTCCATTTATCTTGTGCTGAAGTATTTTAATTTTTCATAACAAATGCTACTTCAAATCATTATCCCCGATCTGGCTGTGCATCGGGGAACCAACTTGTTTGCTTTCGGAAACATCTCTGAATGATAGCTTAGTTTCCGGATGATGAGTTTATACCTGCTAACTAATTGCCTTTAACATTGTATTGCAGGCTGGGAGAGCTCTAGGCGATCTAAGATCAGTTAGGGAATTGTACGACTTCAAGACATTAGTTGTCCTGTTCCTCATTGGATCTGTCGCCGTCGTCCCAACCATCTTGAAAAGGAAGAGAACATACGAGTGATGCCTCAGGCGACATTGATATATATACAGTCCCCGATGCCCCAGCGTGTACTAGCCTTTTTTCTGGCCTTCTCTTTTCCTTTGCTATATATGTATACCTATTTAATTTAGCTGTAAAGATGTAAGAAACGGAATGGCTCCCTTCAAAGTCGGTATTACGCAATAAAAAGGCGCTATTGCTGTATCTGCTTCCCTGTTCTGAAATTGCAGTTACCGTTGCTATCTGATTTCCAAGCGCGAGTATCAAGGATTTTCTACTAGCAGCCTGGCCATGCTGTCATTACATTTTGTTTGGCTAAATTTTGTCTAGAGATGTGGTGTGTGTGGCTCTTTTTTTAGTGGAATGTACATGATGGCTATAATTTCCTTTTTGTTAGCTCTACATTTTCAGGGCGTTTTGTAGCTCTAGAATGGTTATAATTGAGGGATATGGAGTTTCTAAACTCGAGCTCAAATGTTACCCTTGTGAACAGTATAATAGCGAGAAAAAATGATGTTTTAAAAAATTCTGATTTTTTTGGCAACAAACATTGTTGAATTTTCTACATACGTGTGAATTGTTGAAGAAAAAATATTCCTAATTCTAGGCGAAAAAACAAATTCAATGCTCCAAAAAGATTTTCTGAAAGCATCTTTGAGTGTTGATTTGTTATCTTTGCCTGGACCTCCAAGAATGTGAGTTCATCATTAAAATTTGCATGCATGCAAAGAATAAGCATTATTTTATTTTAAAAAATAAATTCTAAATTTATTTAATTATTTTTGGGGATTTTAGTGTTCATAGCAGAAGCATTTGAGCTTGGAATTACAAGAACACTTCCACACAAGAAAATGAGATTTGATTGAATTAACACTTCCACAATATTTTTTTGAGCCAAACACTTTCACAATTGAGCCGAGCCGAGCCGAAACTCTGAGTGGCTTTTTAGGCCTTTGTAGGCTCAGCGACACTTCGGCCTCGAAAGGCCCAAAATCAAGCCCAGGCCCAATACCGGAGCAGCCTCCAGCCACCTTATCGTCTCCGCCCTCGGGTTCTATCCAAGGCAGAAGATTCCGGTGGGAAACACACGCACCTCCTCGTCGGGCGAGCGCAGCAGAAATGGCGACCCTCTCCATGGTCTCCGGCCCCGTGGCCACCTCGTCCCTCCCCCTCCCCACCCGCCGCCGTGCCTCCTCCGTCTCCTTCCCCGCCCCCAAGGTGAGCACCGCCGCCCTCTTCCTCCCCCTTCCCTCCCCTGTCCCCTTGGGGAGAAGGAGCCAGCGCCAATCAAGTGCGCTACCAGGTCTCGGCACACGCCGCTTGCGTTGTCTGTCTCTGTGTGTGTAATTCCATTGATATGCCCGGGATGCTGGAAGAGTGGGGTGAGCTGGTGTCTGTTTATGTGTGGGTGCTTGTTGTGAACCATGAATGATGTCCTAGCACATTTTGCCTGATGATGTAGTAATTTCTTTGCAAATCAATGTGAATGTTATAGGGATGGTTCTTGGTTATTTTTCTTCCCTGTATATGTCCCTTCATATTTCTTTACAGAGAAGATATTCTTTCATATGTAGATGTGTGCAGGTGACTGTTTTGTGGTTTTGATTCTTCTGTTTACTGGGGATTTTACAGAAGGGAGGCATTGGCCACGGTGGCCTGCGGATCGAGTGCATCCGTATCGGTGGTGTTGAGATTCCAAACCACAAGCGGGTGGAGTACTCGCTGCAGTACATCCATGGCATCGGGCGGAACCGCTCCCGCCAGATCCTTTTGGACCTCAGCTTCGACAACAAGGTCACCAAGGACCTCTCCGAGGAGGAGGTCATCACGCTCCGTAAGGAGGTCACCAAGTACATGATTGAAGGAGACCTTGTAAGGCTCTGTTCCCTTTGCTAATATGGTTTACTCTATTCCATGATGTTACAATAACAATGCTGTTATGATATTCTATTAGAGGCTTAGCTAGGACCTGTTTAGTTCTTCCCACATGTCTTTAAAATTGTCATTTCATTGTTAGAATGGTAGCATCCTCAAAATTTTGAAACTTGAAAGTAGCATCTTCAAAATATATGAAAGCACTGAATAGTTTCCCCAATGCTTTACAGAAACGGTTCAACCGTGTGGCGATTGAGAGGATGAAGGAGATCCGGTGCTACAAGGGCATCCGGCACAAGCTCGGCCTCCCGGTCCGTGGCCAGAGGACAAAGAACAACTGCAGGACGCTCAAGGGGAAGAGGGCTTCCGTCGCCAAGAAGAAGTCGGCTTCGTCCTCCGACGAATGAGTGACATTGCCATGTGTATTTACCTCCTGTTTGGTTTTTGCGCGCTACATCACGGCGCTACCGTTTGGTGCTCCGTTTCAAGTTTCCATGCCGTCGTAGATGAATTATATTATGGGGATATGGTCGGATGCTGCTGCAGAGTTTATAGTCATGACATCTCTTCTGTTACATGCACTGATGCGAAATCAATTTCGTTCGTCCAAGCACAAATGTTTCTTTGTACACGTATCCTTTTCTTTTGTCGCATGTCTGCTTGATGCAAAGACGATCTACCAGCTATTGATGCCTAGATTAGCGATTTAGCGTATTTGACGCCGGTGCATGGAGAATTTTCCGATTGCCATTGCAAGATTATGCTGTGCGGTCATTTCGTTTGCGAGCTAGACAGAGGAGCTCCAGTGGTAGCTCGACAATGCGACTGTCAGGTTTGATTGCTAGTTCGCTACCAGACACAAAGTTAAGCAGGTCACACAAATCATGCAAAAATTCAAGGCACCGAAAACCTTTGAATTTGGGATGAATTTGAGGTGTAGCAGTAGTAATTTTGTGCAAACTTGAGACATCTGCTTCTGAATTTTGACCGACAATGTGAGCTCGATGTCCGGCTGCCACCCCACGCGCTATACCGACCACTCAAAAACCCTTCGAGAAAAGACGGACACGAGCGACTGCAGCTGCAACGCTCACACAAAAATCCCTTCCCTCCCTCCCTCCCGTGCCGTGGCCATGGCGCTCGTCTCGCTCCCGCTCTCGCCCCCGTGCGCGCCCGCCGCCTCCTCGTCTTCCAACCACCTCCTCACGTCGCCGTCGCTCGCCGGCGGCAGCGGTGGCATCAGGAGGGGAGGGATACGGGGCAACGCCGGGCTCGCGCTAACGCTGCCGGCCGGGCGTCGGGGTCGGGAGTGGAGGGCGCCGGTGTCGTCCTTCTCCTCCTTCCTGCCGTCCTTCTTCACGGGGAGCAAGAAGAAGGAGGAGGAGGACGCCAAGAAGGCGGCGACGCTCAAGGCGGAGCTGCTGGCGGCCATCGCGCCGCTCGACCGCGGCGCCGAGGCCACGCCCGGCGACAAGGACCGCGTCGAGCAGGTGAGGCGACCTCCTTTCATTCCCACCTTCCACGCCGGTGCTGATCTCCATGGCTCACACCTCCGGCCGGTTGGTTGGTTGGTCCAGATCGCGCAGCGGCTGGAGGAGGTGAACCCGACCAAGGAGCCGCTCAAGTCCGAGCTCCTCAACGGCAAGTGGGAGCTCCTCTACACCACCTCCACTTCCATTCTCCAGCCACAGGTTCCTCCTCCTCCTCCTTATCTCCGCGATTTACAGTAGTATTTAATTATGTTTCTCTGTGATGTGATGTGATGCATTGCATCAAAGGCCAAAAATTAGCATCTTCTTGATGCAGCTGTTCACTGTTATCTATCTGATGGCAATGTAATTAATCACCACCTAATTAAGCTGGGCAGCTGCATTCCTCGCAAAACAAAACAAGATATGCGGCTGCATCCATTTCTTTTCCACTCTAAAAAGGCTAACCACTTGTTGAAGGCAGCTGGAATCCTCTCAAAATAGACAAGAGCTTGTTTGTTCAGGCATATTAACCTCAAGGAATATCACATTGTGTTCCACCTACTGATATACAGAGGCCAAAGTTTCTGAGGCCATACGGGACGATTTACCAGGCGATCAACACCGACACGTTACGAGCTCAAAACATGGAGACACTGCCTTACTTTAATCAGGTAATTTAATTTCCACCAAATACCAGTTCTAGTGTGTGTGCCTTATCCCTAAAACAGATTATATTGCAAAATTCCTTTGCTTGATTTTTTTTTGAGGCCTTTACTTATCACTCGGGAACAATATGCTTTATCGATTATATTTGGCATGGTAGAGATCAGTTTTAGTATGTGTTATGGTGAAGTTGTGGATAAGCACCTCCCAAAAAGTTGGGATAAGGGGATGCGTTAGTTGAAAGATTGATTGCGCCGGTGAAGGCTTTACTTCTCTTTGGACATCTGGTGAAGCCTTACTTGATTTAGAACGCAAGACGTCCATTTCCTCCTTGCAACCTTGTTATCTGTCGACAACTTGAGTTAGTGCATAATTGATATAGCACGGTAGGCACATTCAATGTAACGTTATCCCACCGCAAATTCGTTTATCTGAATTTTGGAGACACATTCTGAAATCAGAAGAGCAAATCGCATACACGACGTCGTTGGTAAAATTTTAGTGTTTTTAACAATAATAGTAGTTACAGCTTCTGTGTGTGTACCGTGGTGATGTGATGACATTTGCTTCTGCAGGTTACTGCCAACTTGGTGCCTCTCAACTCTAGAAAAGTGGCAGTTAGGTTTGATTACTTCAAAATATTTAGCCTGGTGAGGCATTTTATCTCCTACTGTAGTCAATAGTCTGCTTTTTACACTAGACGATTGATACTGAGTAAAATTTTAATGATTGTTTCATGGTTAGATCCAAATCAAAGCACCTGGAAGTGGCAAAGGTGAACTAGAGATCACATATCTTGATGAAGAGCTCAGGTCAGCTTATCTGCCCCTCCCAATGGCTTCTTATGTGGAGCATCCGCGACCGTGTACTAAAATGGATTTGTTCCCCCACACTATTCTCCATCGTTACAATACTGGACTATTTTAAAATTAAATTCCCACCCCCTAAAAGATAATTAAAAATAGATAAATCAGTTATCCGCAAATTTGAGCATGACACATACATAAATGTTTTAGCATTGGAAATGTATACCCTTAAAATGGACATCGAAATGTCACTGCTACACCTCATTTTTTCCATGTAATTTGTACCCTTCCAGAGCTCAAAGTAGAATAGTTTTGTGAAACAATTGCCCACCTGAAATCCTGATGGATATCTGTATGCAGTGTTTGTTTTTTGGGGGAAGAAAATGCATGTTGTGGTGTGCTGATGCTGCTTGAAATCTCCTTGCTGGGTTTGCAGGGTTTCGAGAGGCGACAAGGGGAACTTGTTCGTGCTGAAGATGGTCGACCCATTATACCGAGTTCCGTTGTAATAATAGTAGTAGCTAAATGCTAGTGTCTACGAGAATCAAGTGTCGACTATCCAGAATGTTCTTTTTCCCGTCCTGAGGCAATACAGGATGTGTAGATATTGATGTTTGAGCTTAGTCTATACAGCAGATAGCACATTTGGACTGACAGAACTCCGATGTGTCAACGACGAAATGGGTATATATATATGTGTGTGTGTTGTCCTAAACTCCTATTCTTCTTCGCTGTTGAAGCTCGGTAAATGCGTTTGTATTGCAACTCCTAGAGATTTTACCCCCCATACTACCTTGTTTTAGCAAGATGATTGATGAGGCAATCTCCATGGGGCAGATTCACTTACAGACAAAAAGTCAAGCCACTGGATAGGAGAAATGCCCAAAGAAGAAACCACAACACTAGTAATGCTACACTATTAAACTCAATGCCTTATCCATGTTACATCAGACAGAGGCATGCTGTTTGTAGAGCGTGTTTATGCGGTCAGTTTAACCACCCCTGTCCCCATTGCCCTCCCTCGACGAAATGTCGGATTTCAACCTCATCGTGACCACGGTATCCTATATATTATCTTCAGGCATCGTCTGCAGGGTGCTAATGGGCTATCCTTGGTGCCCTATACCGCTGTCCTGAGATTGACGATCCCTGTATGCCATCACGGCGAGTTGCATCTTCTCATGAAATTTGCTCGTCTCCAGACAGACGACAACATAAAACGATACTTCAGCCCTTGCTTCCTCCAGCTTACCAAATAAAACCACCGTCCGGAATTAACTGTCGTTGAAATGAGTGTATCTACACATCTCAACGACAGTTAATTCTGGACGGAGGGAGTAGCTCTTTCATGAACTGGGATTGTGTGCCATGTGTTATCCGAAGCACATCTGCTGCCCTAGTTAACGATTTCAGAGCGTCCTATGTGTACTCAAGCAGCCTATGGCATGGAGGAGCTTTTAGTTAGCTCTGTTCAGCGGTACAAAGAAGGATCAGTCAGGAAAGATGAAAATAGAGAGCCATTGTTAGACAGAAGACAAACAGAGGGGCTACTTGCGAATTTTAATTAATATATGAAAGACCATCACAACATAAAACCTTGTATAAAAATGTGCTACAGTTTCTGAAAAGGCATGTCCATATCCTAGCAATGCCAAAGTTAGCATCAGCCAATTGCACAAATAATAAATAAACAAGGGATATACTAGCAGGGGATCTCTTTTTTCAACGGTCGTTTTCAGGAGGAAATCAAGCGTGCCAACCAATGGGACAACCTTTGGGACCAATTAATCTAGGTACACAGAAAACCCTAAATTTATATACGTAATGCTCCTACCTTATTCATGCCATATGAAAAAAGAGGTAGATTGATGTTATTGCCTTATGGATTGACCCCATATACAAATAGTTTTAGGTTCTTGTAATTTCTGGTAGAAGATTTAATATTTGCATAAAATGTAAATAGACTTCAGAGCTGATATTTATCTGCTATACACATTTGATCTACATAATGTATTTGTTACTAGTACAGTAAGTTAATTAAGAGCCCTGATATCTAGATAGTAGAGAGTCCATTAGCAAAGTAAAATGAACTTGTACTAATTTATAGACCTTGTGTGATGATCAAACTTAATCACTTCAGAATGACAATAAATATAATTAAGTGATCAATCCTCTGGTACATTTGCGAGGCGGGGGGGGCTATAGCCCCCTACACTACACTGTTGCCCTCTGTTACAATTTGCTCACGGAGGGGGATTATTCTTTTTCTTGATCGTATTTTAACCGCTAATGATATGGTGGCTACACATGAATCCAGTTATCTACGTCGATATTTCATGTTTGTTTTCATTTACAACCTCGAGTAGCGCTTTGTGTGCTGTACCCAACATGCCATCGCTGCAGCATTCCATATCTGAAGGAATACATCCGTCACGTAATCATTTCTTCCATGTTTCCTATAAATTAGCCAAATTGGTTTCGCTGCCATAAAGAAAAAGCTACAATAATTTCCACTCTATTTTGCTAAAAATGAGCTTAACAACATTACTTTGATTCTTAATTTAATTTGAAATGCTGCTGAATAGGAGTGGATGCATAATCAATGTTAAATCTACTCTCCTTTTTCAAGGGTCGTTTTCAGGAGGAAATCAAGCATGCCAACCAATGGGACAACCTTTGGCACCACTTAATCCAGGTACATAGAAAGTCCTAATTTTATATACGCAATGCTCCTATACCTTATTCACGCCATATGAAAGAAAAGGTAGATTGATGTTATTGCCTTATGGGTTAACCCCATATGCAAATAGTTTTAGGTTCTTGTTATTTCTGTTACAAGATTTAATATTTGCATAAAATATAAATAAACTTCAGAGCTGATATTTATCTGCTATACACATTTGATCTCCATAATATATTTGTTACTAGTACAGTAAGTTAAATAAGAGCCCTGATATCCAGATAGTAGAGACATCTATTACATAAGTAAAATAAACTTGTACTAATTTATAGACCGTGAGACAATCAAACTTAATCACTTCAGAATGTCAATAAATATAATTAAGTGATCAACTCACTGGTTGACTTTTTTTTGGGGGGGGGGGGGGGTCTTTTTGCTGGATTTGTAGGATTTAAGAGGCGACGAGGGGAATTTGTTTGTGCTGAAGATGGTGAACCTTCTTGCCAGATTTGTAGGATTTCAAGAGGCGGCGAGGGGAACTTGTTTGTGCTGAAGATGGTCAACCCATTATACCGAGCACCGCTGTGATGATAGTAACTAAATAGTGTTAAAACACTATTATATTATGGGACGGAGGGAGTAGTCTCTACCGCTATGAAGAATCAGGTGCCAACTATCCAAAATGTTCCTTTTTCCCATCCTGGGGCAATACAGGACGTGCAAACATTAATGTTTGAGCTTAGCCCCTATAGCAGATAGCGCATTTGAACCGACAAAAATCACATGTGTAGACGACGACGAAACGTATATGCATTTGCCGCTTGGTCATAATTCTTCTTCTTCGCTGTTGAAGTTCAGTAAATGCATTTGGATTGCAGCTCCTAGAGTCTTTCCCCCCACACTACCTTGTTTTAGCAAGATGATTGATGAGGCAACCTCTATGTGATGGATTCAGTTACAGACAAAAAGTCAAGCCTCTGGATAGGAGAAATGCCCAAAGAAGAAACCACAGCACTAATAATGCTACATCATCATTAAACTCAACACCTTATCCATGTTACATCAGACAAAGGCATGCTGTTTGTAGAGCGTGTTTATGCGATCCCTTTAACCACCCTTGCCCCCATCCCCCTCCCTCGACGAAACCTCAGATGTCAATCTCATCGTGACCACAGCATCCTCTGTATCATCTTCAGGCATCGTCTGCAGGGTGCTAATGAGCTATCCTTGGTACCCTATACCACACTCCTGAGATTAACGATCCCTATTTGTCATCACGGTGAGTTGCGTCTTTTCATGAAATTTGCTCGTCTCCAGACGATAGCCTGAATGAAACTTCAGCCCTCGCTTCCTCAAGCTTACCAAATAGCTCTTTCATGAACTGGGATTGTGTGCCGTGTGTTATCCGAAGTACATCTGCTGCCCTAGTTAACGATTTCAGAGCGTCCTCCGTGTACTCGAGCAACCTATGGCATGGAGGAGCTTTTAGTTAGCACTGTTCAGCGGTGCAAAGAAGCAACAGTCAGGAAAGAAGAAAACAGAGAGCCAGTGTTAGACAGAAGACAAAAATAGGGACTACTTGCGAATTTTAGGTACTACTCCATCCGTTCCTAAATATAAGCCCTTTTAGAGATTCCAATATGGATTACATACGGAGCAAAATGAGTGAATCTACACTCTAAAATACGTCTATATACATCCGTATGTAGTCCGTATTGAAATCTCTAAAAAGGCTTATATTTAGAAATGGGGGGAGTATATGAGAGACCATCACAACTTAAAACCTTGTGTCAAAATGTGCTATGGTTGCTGAAAGGGCATGTCCATATCCTAGCAGTGCCAAAGTTAGCATCAGATAATCGCACAAATGATTAATAGACAAGGCATATACTGGCAGTGAAAGCTATCACATCATAGATGACACATGAACGGAAGTGTGTGGATAGGTAAAAGTACCCTTACCATTCGAGCTTTCCGCAGGTATAGAATTGCAGTCCGACCATTGGATGAAAAGGTGGGTAAACTCCTGATGAAAGTGCAACAAAATTAGTGAAGATCGAGTTTTGCCATAAACAGTGAGCTAACATAAGAGCAATGAAACGTTGAGAAAACATTCTTCTCAATGAAAACAGACAGCAGTGTTTATTGCATCGCTTGCAAATGTTCTTTCAAACTGTTAAGATCATATTTAAACTTTTGCCCTTGCCCTTCCTTGCTGATATAATGTTCTTCCAGCTACTATGCGGCCTGTGGGTTGTGGCCAACAATATTAACGTTGTCATGCAGCAGCGGTTGCAGCATTATATATAATGATTGTACTGATCATGATCACTGCAGGGTTCTCACTTTTTGTTCACTGATAACTTTCTCGCGCACTATTCAAGATGATATTTTCATCTCAAAACTAAACAATTAACCAATGTCATAACTTACATGTTCACGCTTGATCCCAAATGCACATCCATCATAAATTTAAAATCATGTGTTTCTTTAGCAAGTGTTATCAATAAGTGTAGTTTTGGGATTTCAATGAAAAGAAGCATAATAGCAGGTTTCAACCTATGAATTGTTTTTTGACAAGACAAAAACAGTTCATCCTAAGTTCACTCTTCACTGTATCTTTCTTTATGGGTTAACCCCACAGGTTGCTGCCTATCAAACTTTTAAGACAAAAAAAAACGAGAGGCCTAAATTACAAGATCAAACAGGAATAGGGATAACAGATGGAAAGCACTTCCTGGCATGAGATTGAGACAATTTTCTTACAAAAATGCAAAGTCCTGAAGATAACCTCGGACGTCAGAATATGATTTGGTAGAATTCAAACCCTTTAATTCAGAACCATGATGGTGTAAAATATATATTATATAATTGTATAGCATAAGAAATTCCCAGTTAAATACAATAGGATCAAGGTTGCCTTACTTTCATAAACTGGAATAGTCAATCTGCAATACATCAATGCAGTCTGCCAATCTTGCAACTCCATATATATCTGCAGCAATGGTATGCCTGGTGAGATAGTAGATCTAGTGAAGTTGCATAGGTGAATGGCAGTAGTTACTCATACAGTCATTCTAGTAAATGTGTTGCGCATCCCTAAATAGTTGTTTTTCCTACACAAGCTAGAAATATACCTTCAGGAGTGTTTCACGTGTGTGAAGCAAAGTGATCGAGGAAGAATGGTAATGCTTCTGTTCTAACTGCTCAATGATCTTGTACACTGAACCTGCTTCACTATTATCTATATTGCTTATTAAGGTAGCAAATTTTGTGAAATACAAAATATAAGCTTATTAGATATATTTGTTTCGGAAAAAATTGACAGCGAAGGATACTTCCAGATGAAAGAAATGAAGAAGCTTTGTCAGACAACAGTAATATTTCACTTGACACCTTCTTTACCTCTTCTTCATCTCTAGAAATGCTACATTTCTGGCATGTATAAGCCTTCTTTCCTAGAGATGTTGAATAGATATAGAATGTAAGATAAAGAACAATTGCTTATGATTTAGAATTTTCATCTCTTCATTTATTATTTTCCTAATTTCCAACCAACCCAAGTCAGGCAGCAGAAAGCCATCACACTTTTGGTCCTTGCATCTGTATCCCTCCAGGAGAGCATCTTCCTCAGAATCCTGTAACATTGACGAAAATGTAACAGAGCTCTGACTTGAAATTTTGTAGCAAGGTACATATATATCATATATGTGTCATGATTTTTTCCCGATTTTTCACATGTTATAAATGTGTTTGTTAGTGGCCTAGTGCACTAGTAGAACCTCAAAGGTGCTAGTGCTATATGCTCCTGTCAAATGTTAATTTCCTGGGGAAAATAAAAAAAAAGCGGCAGAATGGAAAACCTTAATACATCGGGGACATGTGCAGGTGAAGAAGTACTGCTTGAGATCATTGTGTCTCTTCAAAGTGGTTGCTGCAGTTTCGATGTAACTTATTGATACCTGACAAAGCATATGCATCCAACATTCTCCAGAATGAGAGGAAATGTAAAGAAAAAGAAAGCATAGCATGCATGTTAACAAATGAATGACGAAGGCAGAAGACAAAAAAAAAACTTTCCTTACCTCGGTATTGCTACTCAAGGGTTGCAACGCGCGTACATATGCAGTCCGACCCTCAAATAGCAAAACTGCATTTGGTACACAACTTTATACCAGAAAAGGGTAAATACAAATATAATGATTTATCAAATCATCAAATCTGAGAGAAATGCCAAACAGGTGAACAAACGCTCAGATACTACCTGTGGTTAATAATTGATATAGCAGGAAACAGTCCAGTCCCAAGGGGCCTCAGTTCAGGGTCACATATAGTATGAGCATTGCAGGCGAACTGCACACATGTAGAAGACGATAAACCATTCACACTTATTTCATAAATAAGTTATGTATCATAAGGTGTCATGTGGTGCTACCACTACCACCGGCACGACAAGGCTAGAGCTCTGAAAGTAAGTTGATCAGTTACAGTCGGTAGGGACAGGAAACAGAACTGCCGGTGATGGAAAAGCCAGGTGGATGTTGCAGGCCGACATAGAGCTATCTTTTATTTGCTTCCTTCCAAGTTAGTATATTTACTTCCAGTTACATTTGTTAAGCTAAGATTTGATTATATCACTTTGTTAGGGCCAGTCTTTAAAGGACTTGGGCACAGTTTTATTCTCAAGCAAGAACTAATTAACAAGAAAAGGGAGATTTGTCTCTGAACCCGGCCCTTCCCATGGGTTGGGTGCACTGCAATCACGGCACTGCCCAAGCCTAGGGGGTTGGGTCTAAGGCTTCCAATTACAGCTAAGATCTCTAGCATGTGACAATAAGCAATGCCAACTTCTGTGTACACAAAGGATAGAATTACAGAAAATGGCCATGCTCTAAAACAAACTTCAACAATTCAAGGGGAAGATGCCCCTCAGTGCCCTTATAATAAAGAAGAGTCAGGCACCCAGAAATGCGACAATGAAAGGTCGGAGTTCACACCTTATGAGGCATAGCTACTATCCGAGCATTCACTCGATCTCAACATGGCCATGTCTAGGCGGACACACACTTTAATTTAGTGCTTTGCTATCAAAGTATACTCTTCGTTGGAATGGTCCAAACTATTGATAGCAATGACCGAAGAACACAGCAAAATGTATAATTGGGGTAGAATAAGTATTACGACAACATGAGAGAGGTGTTTTGGCTCCCGGGTCCCTTGTGTCAAAAAACATATTTCAAAGTTTCATAAAAAAACTGAAAACAATTCCACGTGCACATATAGATGTGATCTACATGATGTAAAATAAATAAAGAACTGTTTTCATTTGTGGGGTGCAGAAAAAACAAATGTGTGGATCTACAATACTGAATAGCATCTATTATGGATCCACATATTTGTCTTTTTTTTGTGTAGCACATATTATCAAATTTTACAGGTTAGTAAGAGTGTATATGTACTTACGGAAAGAACTACAGATTTTTTTTAACTTTAAAGTGTGTTTTTCGATTTACAGAAAGGGCTCATTCCGCAATATTTGGAGAACACATGTCTTTTCTCCAGTAGCATGCTGGCTTATCTACACAGGAAGTGTATAGACCTGATTTTACTCTACTCAAACAAGACCATATGAGCCCTTAGTTACTTGAGATATCAGGAAATTAGGACTTAACTAGGGAGGAAAAGGCGGGGCAGAGGTGCTAGCTTGGCTAAAATAGAAAATTTCGATGCGCATGTAGATTTGGTTCTAGTGCCCCCACCATTTTTGAGATCTGTTAGAATTAGCAAGTTCTAGGACATCTCTGAGGGGTTCAGACCAAACACCCAAATAGGACATTCAGCACTTAAAAAGCTATCAGAGTAGACAAACACAAGGGCATCAAACACTCACAATAACACCTGAAACCAGCTGTGTTCATCAGCATAATGCATCACATAATTAATTTGAATCTCCATCTACTATAGCAGTTAAAACATTTACAATCCAAAGGACAATACATAATACATATTATGGGCAACTGGGTATTACCTTAGAAAAAGTATGTGCAATTTCCTTAAGATCAAGTTCAATTGAAGGGAGAATCAGCTGCACAAGATTGGCCATCTGAGCATAGAGGACCAACTGATTATCATCAACCTTCGAGATGTCTATTCATACGAAGTCAATCCAACACTCGCAAATCATAATCATTATAAGTTATCATGAATCAATATGTCAAGAGGGCAGGATACGGGACTCCAACGCATCCACTAGATCGTAGTTATCTGTTGCTGAAGATAGAATGGCCTGGAAATACAAGTAGTATCAAGCTAACAGGATGCGCCCAACAATGATGCACTGAAAATACAGAGGTATTGTACAGAAAGTTTTTGGCAGGAAGAGGCCAAACCAGCCAATACCTTTTGGCTTTGCAGTTTTCTTCTTAGTATAAGCCGCACCATCAAACGGATTGTAGGAGTAAGCATCTTCTTCCTTTCCTCTGTGAGCGCTGAGATGGCTTGACACTCAAGTTGATGCAGCTTCCATTCTTCTTTCTATGTAATAACAAAATTTCACTGAAAGAAGTGACATCTCTGAGAGCATAACAATCACCACAAAGAATATTTACACATGGCGACAGAAGCATGTATTTGCCCATCAACGGCGTGAAACAATCGAAGGGCAGAGTCAGCACCTGGCACACGCTCCCGCAGTACCAAGCTACTCGACAAACCGAGCATTTCCTCAGGTTGCCGGAGGCAAAGCAGTGGTCGCAGCTCGATCCAACCGATATCCTGTTGGGCGTAGAAGCATATGGTTCTTGGCAAATAATGACCTCCCCTGCAAAACCGTCGCAGAATCCCACCTCATGAGCTTGATTATACATACACCAGCGGGATAAGCTCGACTCAAGGACCAGTATCGTCCATCTCAGCAACATCTACGTGTGCCATCCATCTGGGCATTTCGTCGAGCGGTTCGTGTGCAGGTCGGCGTATAGGGCCAAAGAACGGCTGCTGCCGAGGGAAGGGAGGGCGGGGTTACCGGGGAAGAAGCTGCGGGCGGCGACGAGGCCGCGGCCCTTTCCTGGAACGGAGGCGACGACGAGGCCGCGGCCGGCGAGCTCGCGCTGCAGCTGCTCCGCCCACGCCGCCATCCCTTCGCGCCGGGACGCTCCGCCGCTTGCTGCTTCACCGGACGCTTGAGAAATCAGAGCAGAAACAGTTGGGCCCCACCGCGCTGGAAGTAGCGAGGCCGGCTTAACCCGGCCAGAGCCGGCTTAACCCGGCCAGACGGGCCACCTGACTGATTAAAGCCCATATTGGGTTCTTCACTGGGCTTGGGCCAGGAGGCCCCGTTAGCCCAACCAGCACGGCGGCGGCATTTGTGGCAAAAAAAAAAAGGTTTTGCTCCGTCGTCCTGCTCGCTCGGCTTCCATTTCAAAATTTGGGGGCTCCGTCGCCATTCCCTCCTGCCCCACCCCCACCCCCACCCCTCCGATTCGCTCCGGCTCCCCGTCCCACGGCCGCCGCCGCGCCCGCGCCGCACCACCGCGCGCGTAGAGCGCCGGCCAGCCGCCGGCTCCGAGCGTCTCCCTCCGCGACCCCCGGAGCGTCCCCCTCCGCGACCTCCGGAACCCTAGGGTCTCTCCCCCACCCGGTCCGCCTCTCCGGCGAGATGCCGCTGGGCCCCACCGCCTGCCCCGACGCAGCCGATGGAGAGGAGGGGTAACTTCCTCCGCCCCCCGGCCCCCGACGACGCCGCGGCCGCCGGCAGGAGCGCCACGTTCCCCGCCGCCGGGGACACGGGCCACACCAACCTCACCTCCTCCTCGGGCTCCTCCTCCTCCTCCACCGTCACGGGCGACCCTCTCGACTTCCTGGGCCAGATCCATGCGGCCTGCAAGCGCCAGAGGCCCCTCGGTGAGCTCAGCCACACCCTAACCGTTGCTTCCATCTAGGGTTATGCATCTAGTTTAACGTCTGTCACATGCAAATCGAACTAGGTGAGTAGATCCTGACTGTTAGTGCTAGCTCTATTTTTGTTTGCGGATGGTGAGCTGTGATGTGCTTATTTTGTAAGGCTATGTCAAAAAGATGTTCTAGAAAGTCTATCACTCGGTGTGGCAAATTAGATTGAAGCGAGATATTGTTTATTATCCTAAGGTTGTTATATCACATTTCCTCTCAGTTGCTCTGGAATGCAGTTGTATATTCACTGCAGCTTGATTAAGGAAAAAATGGTTACCCAAACACCCTAACGTTGCTTCCATCTAGGGTTATGCATTTAGTCTAACGTCTGTCACATGTAAATCGAACCAAGTTAACACGCAGTAGCTTCAGGACACGGGAAATGAACCTGCAAGTAGATCCTGACTCTTAGTGCTAGCTCTACTTTTGTTTGCGGATGGTGAGCTGTGATGTGCTTATTTTGTAAGGCTATGTCAAAAAGACATTCTAGAAAGCCAAAGCCTATCAATCGGTGTGGCAAATTAGATTGAAGCGAGATATTGTTTGTTATCCGAAGGTTGTTATATCACATTTCCTCTCAGTTGCTCTGGAATGCAATTGTATATTCACTGCAGCTTGATTAAGGAAAAAATGGTTACCCAAACACCCTAAGCGTTGCTTCCATCTAGGGTTGTGCATCTAGTTTAACGTCTGTCACATGCAAATCGAACCAAGTTAACACGCATTAGCTTCAGGACACGGGAAATGAACCTGCAAAGTAGATCCTGACTCTTAGTGCTAGCTCTACTTTTGTTTGCGTATGGTGAGCTGTGATGTGCTTATTTTGTAAGGCTATGTCAAAAAGATGTTCTAGAAAGTCTATCAATCGGTGTGGCAAATTAGATTGAAGCGAGATATTGTTTATTATCCGAAGGTTGTTATATCACTCTCAGTTGCTCTGGAATGCAGTTGTATATTCACTGCAGCTTGATTAAGGAAAAAATGGTTACCCAAACACCCTAACGTTGCTTCCATCTAGGGTTATGCATTCAGTCTAACATCTGTCACATGTAAATCGAACCAAGTTAACATGCAGTAGCTTCAGGACACGGGAAATGAACCTGCAAGTAGATCCTGACTGTTAGTGCTAGCTCTACTTTTGTTTGCGGATGGTGAGCTGTGATGTGCTTATTTTGTAAGGCTATATCTCAAAAAGACGTTGTAGAAAGTCTATCAATCGGTGTGGCAAATTAGATTGAAGCGAGATATTGTTTGTTATCCGAAGATTGTTATATCACATTTCTTCTCAGTTGCTCTGAAATGCAGTTGTATATTCATCTGCAGCTTGATTAAGAAGAAAAAAATGGTCACCCAAATACCCAAGTATCTAGAATGCAGCCTAACAAAGCAGGAATGGCATAATCCGTAGCAGTGCCAAAGCCTCAGCTTTATTCGGGACCTTGCAGCAATTTTCAGACATGAGCTCAGTTTTTAAATCCTAGAAATTTAGTTTGATGTTTTTGTTTTTGTTTTTGTTTTTGTTTTTGTTTTTGCGAAAATCCTATTAGGTTCATATCTCAGATTACCGTCTATATGGAATCTAGACCTTTTCTTCGCACGGGTTATATTAATTTAGATTCTGTCTATACGGAAGCTAGAATTTTCTTTACATGGATTATACTTGTTAACTTAGATTCCATCTATACAGAGTCTAGACCTTTTCTTCACACACTAGAAAATATTTGAAATAAATGAAATATCGTAATATATGTGGAATTTTAACATAAAGCTGAGTTATCGTCCCGCTAAAAAACATTCTTGTGGTAGGCCCTGTTCCTGGTAAGAATTATAGTTAAATTGTCTTTCCGATTTCTGTTCCCTGGCTCTGCTACAGAGAAAGATGCTCGTTTCCAACTGAATTTGTCTAAAATGCGTTGTCGACTTGTCGTCTTGTTTTAACTTGATCTTGCCTCAGGTACAACACAGCGTGCAACTCGTATCCTGTTGCCTCGAGGTGAGGGGCCGGCGAAAACTGGTACCAGCCCATCTGTTAGGCAGAGTTCTGAAGGAATGGCTATGCAGAAGCAGAGAGGCGTGCTGGCGGCCTCCAGGTTGCAAAAGGTATCACCTGATCAAAAGGATGTTAACGCTGGTGCAGGAGTACTGGCATCAAATCAAAACGACATGTTGTCTACACCTTCCATGTTGAGTACTATCACCGATACCCGTAATCAGGATGCTGGTCAAAACGACCAGCAGAAGAATGAAATGGATCTGTTTGTGGACAGGAATAAGTCGTCGTTAGATGTTTCTTCATCTCAGATCACATCTCGAAATGCATCAGTGGCCGTCGGTTTCAAGAAAGGCCAGTTTTATTCAGTTGGCGATTCACACTTAACTTCTCAGGGTAAGATTCCTTTTTGACTCTGGCTATTTTGTAAAGTTAAATGCAGACCTTTTCTGTATTTAGTTACCGGTTTACATTGCAGGTGAGAATGTAGGAGTAACCACTGACAGTAGAATGGACAGTATGTTGTCTTATCTGCATTCTGTTTCATTGTCAGCAGGAGATAATTATCATGTGGCTCAAGCAGCAGATGATCAAGGCGGGAAACATCAGAAGCTTGAGCTAGCTGGTGCAGCAGTTGAGATGGATGTCAAGTATGATGCAGCAAATTTGCCTCAAAAAGGGATTGAAGAAGCTTGTAATCAGAATCATGGAGAGCCAATGACCCGTTGCTCTGTCGTTGGTTCTTCTGTTACTGCTGTATCACTACATTCAGGGCAAAATACACGAGTTCCTCAGAGTAACCAATATGCTTCGCCAATGCAGATGCCTGAATGTACAGTGGAATCATCTGCAGCTATACCAGGTAGTGTCCCTCCCAAACAGCAAGAAGCTGCAATGCCATCAAATGTTGGTGATTGGAATCCTAAAAACCATCAGGTTCCTAATATAACGGACAAAGCTGCCCCTGGCAATGGAGGTTTGCCATCCCAAGGCCAAGGGTTATCTGCTAATGAACAATCTACGTCTGCCAAGGATGGGGGTACTTCGCAAGCAAACAGAGATCAGAAGGAGCGCCGAAAAAAGGGTTATGATCCTGAACATTTCTTTAAGGTGAACGGGAAACTTTATCAGAAACTTGGTAAAATAGGTTCTGGTGGCAGCAGTGAAGTTCACAAAGTTATATCAATGGAACGTGCAATATACGCCCTGAAAAAGATAAAGCTTAAAGGTCGTGACTACCCGACGGCATATGGCTTTTGCCAAGAAATTGGTTACCTAAATAAGCTGAAAGGAAAGAGTAACATCATACAGCTAATTGATTACGAGGTAATGTATTAACCTTATCTCTACTACTAGTTTTGGGCTGCATATATCTTGATACTTGTACACAGCATCTCTATTGAGTTATCGGACTCATTTTCTGTGTCCTGGGAGTATTTTATTAAATGCAGAGGGATGCTATGATATTTTAGTTTATTTATTATTCCGTACAGAAAATTCACTTCTATTGTCTTTGAAACTAGAAGCTTCTTGTTCCCTCTGCTCCTTGTATTGTTTAGAACTTCTCTCATAACTTTTGCCCTTCAGGTGCACGCATAACAAAATCATGTCCTTTGAAATTTCCAGTGCTTGATATTTTTTAAACTTCCATACAATTATGGTTAGGCTAGCGCCAATGAAATTGGAAAAAACCCAGCTAGTGGAAAGTTAGCGTCTTTTCTTATCAGGAGCCTACTTTGCCTGTGATTATTAAAATTTCAAGTTTTCAATCCGTCTTGCTGTGTGAAACCTGATTATGAACTGTGGATTGCCGTAAGATATGCCACTCATCTTGTTGTTGAAAAATACTGCCTAAGGCAGCACTGTGCACAGGATACTTTCACTGTATAGAGGAAATATTATCTAATCTGCCTAAGGCTTTTGGCATGTACCAGGTCACTGATAAAAATTTACTTAAAGAAGGTCCTATCTCACCTCGCGATGGAAAAATTAAGGATGATCAATACATTTACATGGTCCTTGAGTTTGGCGAGATTGATTTAGCACATATGGTTGCTCAGAAGTGGAAGGAGAGGAACAACTCAAATATGAAAATAGATGAAAATTGGCTGCGGTTTTATTGGCAGGTAACCTTTATTTAATTCGATTTAAGTAATAGCATAAGGCTTGAGTAGAGGACAATTAGCTTAACTATGAACTAGAATGTAGGTGGATACCTTTGATGCAAGCTTTTCTTCCCAATCTTCAAATGAACATTAAAAAATTGCTCTAGTTGACTCGGTGAACCAAATCATGTTAACTTATTTTAGAGTATGTTATCAATTTATCTCAGAAATATTGTTCCAGATTTTTAATTGCATTGCCTCTTGCCAAACTGCTACACAATTTTCCATTGTTCATTTGTATGTGTCCTGCTTAGGTTAATGTTCACGCATTCTATTGAGTTACTGTGCTTTTAAAGTTTGTACTAAGCCCCAATACATCTTCTGTGCAATGTAGGTTAATATTTTATACTGATAGAGCTGGAAGTAATGTAGTCGACTATGATATATTGCATAATATTGGCATGTGCAAAATTTTAATCATGCATGTGTTTATTTGGCTCTGTTAAACATATACTTGCTCCGTCCCTGAATGTAATGTGTAGTGTGATTCATGAGACAAGGCTTTGACCAATAATTAATTGATTAGCGTGTGGTTGTGTATGTGATATAAAAATGCAATCATTCTAATAACGTCAATTTTATGTCACATAAACCACATGTCTTTGTTGGCCCAAACCTTCTGTTAATGAATCAAAATATACACCTTACATTTTGGGGACGTCGGTTACTAGAACTTGTACCTGCATTATTAATAATGAATGTGTTCAGATAAGTGGTTATTTTATTCTGAATTTCAAAAATCCTAGCGCCTTCTCAAATTTACCTTGTTTTGTGATTCAGCAAATGCTTGAAGCGGTCAATACAATACATGAGGAACGGATAGTGCATTCCGATCTGAAGCCTGCAAATTTTATGCTTGTGAAGGGATCACTGAAGCTAATAGACTTTGGCATTGCCAAAGCTATAATGAATGATACGACAAACATTCAGCGTGATTCTCAGGTACCGTGGGATGCAATTTGCTTTTGCTCGTTTATTTCTGACATTGCATATACTTGTTGTATTAGTAAGAATATTACTGACCAGTCACATCAAGATTTGTTGTATCTGGCATGCTAATTTTTGATCTCTCCCTGTAAAGAGCAGGTAGGAACACTTAACTACATGTCACCCGAAGCATTGCTATGCAATGAGCAAGATTCAAGTGGTAACATTTTCAAGTGTGGTCGGCCAACTGATATCTGGTCTCTTGGGTGTATTCTCTATCAGATGGTGTATGGTAAGACACCATTTGCAGACTACACGACTTTCTGGACCAAATTCAAAGCTGTTACCGATAGGAACCACAAGATCAGTTATGAACCGGTCGACAACCCATGGCTTATTGATCTCATGCAAAGGTGCCTGGCCTGGGACCGAGACGAGCGGTGGAGAATACCCCAGTTGCTTCAACACCCCTTTCTTGTCCCTCTGGTGCCACGGGATTTGCCTCCCATCAACCCTGGTCCAGATCCGTGCAGCATGCTGATGGACCAGGTCAGACCGCACTGGGACAATCCCGAGGTTGCCAGACTTTGCTCCGAGCTTCGAGACGTGATTGCAAAGTGCAAGGAGGGTCAAAGCACTGGAACGTAACACAGCGTAGCGTTGACGGTATGTCGAGCTGTGGTGCACATGTTACAGCTCAGCGTGCGCCATCTTCTCCTCGAGATCAAACATCACTTGCAACGATTCGACAGGCAGCTACTGAGGCACTGCAGGTGTTGGACAAGATACGCGGCTGACCGTCACCGATTTCTGTGGCTCATTGTGTTTGTCACGGAAGCTCAGCACTTCATTGAGGATTCCATGTACGCGTCGTCCTGAGGTCGTCGTTGGTGTGTGTATGTATGCCCTCCTCTTCAGCTTATTTTGTTTGTCCCCAGAACAACCAGTAATTGGGCGACCGTTTGCGACACGAGGTTTCCTTGGTAGGATCCTTCTTCCTGTTAGATGAGGAACTAGGCAGGTGCTTTAGTCTCTTTTTTGTCTGTTTGGTTCTTCTGAATTTAGGCGACGGCGTCTGTTGTAATCTGTATGTAAATAGCACCTGGATGATGAGTTGGGGTGGCAGGGAGAGGGAGGCATTGTTTTGGTAGTGGGCTGGGCATCCTTGGTGCCCGGGTGTTAGGAGGAAGTCGATGCAAGCAATGCCAAGGCAGGACTGACTGACTGATGTTGGAATTGAAGATATTTAGCTGTATGTTTGTTGGGCGCAGGAAGCATCTTCCTGAGCCGCGTTTGATGATGATTATTATGTTTTGTACTGGTACGGACGATTGAACCCATCGCACGAGCCCACGGAACCTTATCGACTGCCCAAGCACGATTTTTCAGATATAGGCGAGCCCCATCTGGTGGAAAGTGTTGGTGCTTTGCAGACGCAGATGCACAGCACATGCATTATCTTTTGTAGTCCAGGTGCAAGGGTGCATTCATGCTCTCGCGCGTACGTCGCTTCTCTCCCCTCAGTGCAGTGGCCAGCAAGCCGTGGCCCCTGTCACGGCCACGGCAGCGGCAGCAGAGCCATCACTCGCCTAGTACACACCACACTAGCGGCGCACGCAGGAGAGGAGACGATGGTCAGGGAGCCCCGGGAGACGGGCCGGCCGAGCCTGGGGGGCCGTTTCTCACGAGCCCCGGCCCGAGTGGTCCACCACAATCCACTCGCTCGGCTTCCTGACTGGCCAGTGACCACCCTGCGTCCGCAGTGGCCGTGCACTCGCGCCAATATGTGCACGTCACCCGTGCACCAGACGGACCAGAGCTCGTCGCCCTGCGCGGGCGCAGGGTGCATTTACGCGCGTCACGTCGCCGGCGTCGGCCTGCCTGCACCCGGCCGCTTCCCCCTGTCACAAACTGGAGCTGGACGGCGCCACGCCGATGGATGGTACTCCCTCCTCCGTTCGGAATTACTTGTCGCAAAAATGAATGTATCTGAGCGTATTTTGGTTAGAATACATTCGTTTCAAACAAATAATTCGAAGCGGACGGAAGACGTACTGGTATGGGTACCCTACATACGTACTGGTATGTACCCGGCCCGGCCAAAAGAAATACCACGTAGTCGTGGCGGTGGCATTGCCTGCCGTCCCCCGGTCCGGCCACCGCCGCGTCACGTGGCCGCGACGCGGCACCGTGTCAGCGCGCGCACTGGCGCAGTCGCGGCGGCACCGCCTCGTGGGCGCTACTATTTCCATGTCAGCTCAGCACCTTGCCAAAGTGCCATCGCGCGACGACGTACGTGCCACTGGGTGCCCAAGCTTCACATGCGCGCGTGATGATGGATGCACCTTTTTTTTTCTGCATGGTAACGTGATGATGGGCCTCGTCCGACGCAAGCGACAGCATAATTGCGAGCCGTTTGATGGTGCTACGAGCGTACGTACGACGTTTTTTGCCACTGTAAATTTAATTAACGGGCTTGCTAACAATCAGTCGACTGAGATTTAACCAATTCTCAGTTGATCATGCAACATTTTGTCCCAACGTTTGTAATTTTTTTTCTTATCGGTTGTAGCATCCGTCTTGTTGGTTGTAGTATGTTGTCCCTCATCGATTGTAGCACAATGTTTCACCGGTTGTAACATTTGTCATTGACGGTTGTAGCATTTTAGTCACACCGGTTGCAGCATCAATTGTCATTGCTTGCGAAACTACCGCAACATTTTTCAACATTGGTTGTAGCATCTAGCCGTGCCGCTTTAATTAAGTCTCAGTCGACTGAGTTCTAGACAGACCTTTTAATTAACTTGGGCGTGAAAAGAGGGCCGTTTGATGGAGCCGCCATCGAGGGCCGTTTGATGAAGCATCAAGATCCGTGCGCGCACAGCTCGATGAGAAAACCTCGAAGCAGCTGGCTGGGAAAAAACTATTTAGTGTCAGTGTACTGGTACTTACAGGTCGACGTTGGTGGTGGCTAGCTCCCGACATTCTCGGGTTTGACAAGAGAGTACGCGGCATCTACTGCAACCACTATGAGATCTCGGAGTAGATCTATCAGATCACTAGTGCGGCCTACTGCTCCGATTGTGGATCTCGTTGTCGAACCGCACAGTGCAAGTACCAAACCGGGGCCTATGACACGCTCGCTGCATCGACCAACGCGTGCAGATCAATGATGAATCACATACTAGTACTAGGCGATATATGTGCCGCACATCGCATCAGATCGGAGTGATCAGGACCGCACATGCATATGCTGCTGCATCAAGTTCGCACGGGCAGGCAGACCCACCCTACGCAGTACGCACGACCAGCCGACCAGCGGTCAAGCCAAGCAAGGCAAAGCCACGTGGATCCCGCTAATCGCGCGCGCTGTCTGAGCCTGGCCCGAGCGCGACGGCGGCCCATCTCGATTTCTTTTATCATCATCATCAGCGACTTTGTCTCAAAAAAAAAAAAATCATCATCAGCGACCTCGGGCTCCCCATGCATCGTCGCCGTCGCCATCATCGCGATCCACGCGAGGCTGCAGCACGAGTCCACGTACAGTACGCGCGATGTAGGTACTGACAGACAGGGCGACGGGCGGGCCTACCTCTACCTGTACGACCGGGGGTCGCATTGCACCACCTGCCCCAGCGATCGGCCGGCGGCAGGGACGGGCGCGCGCATGTGAGCGAGCGACGGGGAGCTGTCACGGTGTACAGGGGGGCCGGACATTCCCGGCCGGCCGTGGGCATGGAGCGCGGCCGCACGGGCGGGCCACCCGACGGCAGCCCGGCCCCGGCCTCGCCTGCCGCGCCAAAAGCGCGCGCCCTTTTCGCTGTGTGGCCGTGCGCCGGGAACAGCGCCGCCTGCGTCGCCACGCCGTGAGTGGCCCGCCCGACTCGATCGGGCGCTGCTGCTGCTGAATTTTTCAAAATTATTAAGAGAAGAGAGCATCGGCCGATCTGCTGCTTGGTGCCCTGTGATGTGATGTGATGTGATCGAGTAAACAAATGTCCGGCGACGAGCGGCCTCCGGCCCGGCACATGCTTCCGGTCGCCGCTGATCATCATCGAGGGAAAGCCGATGCTCACTGTTCACCGACCAAACCCCTACACTTTGGTGGTATATTATTATTTCTGGAGGAACCTTCGACCGAGTTAACTATGGCTGGCTGGTAGCAAACTTTTTGCCCGGGATGGGCGATGTTCAGTTGTTCACTACAATTAGTCGTCTAGACGTCTCAACCTCAAACGCACCTCAGTCGGGAGGAGTCGTCCCTGAGTAGTGTAGTACGACGTGCCTCGCAAGTCATTTTCATGGCGAGCGAGGGAACCCAGTTCCATTCCGGGACGGTCAAAAATAACATCACGCGAAAGAGGAAGATGCCTTGCGGAGAGCAGAGAGCATCCCGCCCGATCCATCGATCCGACGCGGATATTTCCCGGGCTCCACCTGCTGCAACGTGCGTATATTAGCTACTAGCTGCCTAGCTTTTTTTTTTTGAGGGCCTAGCTGGCCCAGCCAAACCTAATCCATGGACACCCCACCTGTACTATACTGCTTCCGACTTCATGGAAATTTACAGCCAGGTAGGAGGGTCCCAAAAAACAGACTCTACCTACTGAGAGCAACTCTAGCAGATCCCGCATCCCGTCGGCCCATAAAACGCGTTTATAGTTCGCGTAAAACAGGCTTTACGGATCGGCTTGGGCTAGCACAGATGCAGACCTCCCAAACGAATCCGTAATAAAGTTGAGTTCTGCCAGTCATCTTCCCGACAAATTTAATATCATTCCGTTTCTTGGGTCCAAGCAATACTAAATTCGAAATTGTTCATGTGACTGAACCGCGGAACACGTTGAGAACAAATGCTGGTGCAGTCCTTGCGAACCACCCTCCTGGTCCTGGTTCTCTCTCTCTCTCCATATATATTTTTGCATCTTTCTCTATATATATGTGGATGGCGTGCTTTTCTGGTGTTTCCTTTTTCCGCCTTTCCCTTTGCTTAGCAAGGCCGAGTTCCTTCTCGTATCGTATGCCAAAGGAAGACCGTCAGGAGTTGTACGCGTGGATGGTACGTAGCACGACAGAAGCGGGCAACTAATAATCAAGCAAGTGCTTGTCTACGCACGCAGGACCGTGTGCAAACATGAGATTGTCTCGAAACCTCACGTTTCGTCATTTTTAGTTAGGAGGAATATAAACAAGACTTGACATAAGATGCGGCTTTTGCATGCGCACCTTGTTAACCTCGTGGCGTCCGCTGTAAGGATCGAGTCCGGGACTTGGTTTGCAGGAGAGCTTCGCTTGTAATCCCTACATTCTTCGGTCACATGACACGCTCCTGTGTTGCTGGTTGTATCACGTTGGTTTGTGATTGCACAACCTACTGAAACCTATTGAAGGTGTAGTCAATTATAAATTATAAAAACAGGATTGCTAAATCTCAGTCAACTGAGATAGCCGATGCTATATGTTGGAAATATTAGCACTTTTCCGACTAATTTAATCCACGAGTAAACAATAAGCATGGCAAATACGGTATGCATCTCATACCGATACCTAAGCATGTGAGCACGTACAATACATAGAACCGAAACATCTATGAACAACATATATACGGCTAGCACATGAACGAGCAAATAGGGGATGAACGAGTCATACCCTCCGGTTGTGCCAACGCCGGGCGGCGGCAAGAAGACCTCGGCATCGACCGAGGCCTTCTTCTTGGCGGCTTCGTCGTCAGCCAAGGAGTCGATGCAGGGAAAGTAGTGGAAGCAGAGGCGGTCGGTGAAGGGGACGGATCGGGAGCAGTCGCGTCGAGACGCTTCCCAAAAACCTTAATCCCGTTCTCCCGGGCAGGATCTCGAACGACAGGGTTCCGGAGGCACCTGCTCTCTCGACCAATCGGGCACGCGGTCGTCGGGATGGGATCGCCGGAAGCAGCACAAAGAGAGGAACAATAGATGACGGCTTGGGTTGTATGAGAAGGAGTGAGTGAACTGAGTTAGGATTCACTCCACTGGCCGGCGCCTTCTTATATAGGCCATCGGGTAGATGGGTCTGGGCTCAGGCCCACAACCGAGTCCGCGAACAGCCCACGGTCCAACGTCTCGGACAGTGGCACTTTCGTAAGCAACTCGTTTTAATTAATTTGAGATTAATTAACCATTCCTGACTGGCAAAAATAAGTTTCGGCTCGGCTCATTCCTCAAGAATCACAAGGCTGCTGCTGCCGTGACGAGGCGGGCGGGCGGGCGAAGCGGGCGGAGGAGGAGGAGCGCGCATGTACAGCTCCTATTACCAAGCTCCCAATAGCAGGTGATGGAGCAACCCTTATAAAAAGGTATCACTCTTCTTACTGTAGCAGTATGGTACTAAACTTCCCACACTTCCAACCACTTGCCGTACACATGCATGGGCTTTAGAGATTAACCAGAGATTATTGTCTTATATGGGCCTAAGCCCATCCATAATCAACACTATATTCGTGATGTCTTATGTAAAGATCCGTGTAAAATTTTATTTCAGTTTTTTCTTTCTTCTTTTTATATGTTTTGTCAACTGAGATTTGATCTCAGTCGACTGAAATCTAGCAACCTAAGAGCAACTCCAACGGAACGATCCAAACTGTATGCACGTGTCCGTTTGCATAGAAACGGACCAAAACGCCGGTCAAACGCGCGGACCCAAACGCAAAACGTGTCTACTCGGTGTCCGTCTGGATGCATTTCAGACCCAAAATTGCGACCGGTATGCATCCACGCGGACACCAGATTCACGTGGCGCGTTCGCTTGGTGTCCGCCGCGGCCCGACCTGTCGGTTGCCCAAGCACCGCCAGGGTCGTAGCACATGCGGACACCTAACTCAGGAACACATGGCAGCGTGTGGAAGCATCCGGGACATCGTCGTTTAGTCGGCCTCATCCACTTCTCCCCTGTCCAGATCTGGACACACGTGCTCCCTTGTCGGCGACCAGAAAACCCTAGCTCACCATGAGGCTCTTCGGCAAAAACAAGGACAAGCTCACCCTCGGTGCGAGCTCGTCCCATGTGCCTCCTCCTCCATCAGCGCCGGCTCCTCGGCGCGGCGGGCCGCGGGAGCGGCTGTGCATTCCGGTGCACCAGACGCGGTGGCACTGGCAGTACCGCCAGCCGCTGCCCAACCCAAATGTCAACCTTCCCCACGGTTGGCATTTGGACCCTCGCTGAATCCCCGTGTAGGCGGTGCCACAGTCGCCGCGGGCGCACGCAGAGGAGGTGCGCCGGCGCCACACCAACCTCATGCCTGAGCAGCTGCGTCAAGCAACCTACACGCCAGACTCCCCCAACTTGGAGGCGTTGTTCGCGATGGAGCACGACGTCGCCCGCGCGCCGACGTGCAGCTCAACCCCGGCTACGTGCCGCCGCCCTCTGAGGTCAAGCCGGAGGAGGAGCAGGCGACGACCTACCAGGCCGCTTTGGAGGCGGCGACCCAGCGTGCCATGGAGGAGAGCAGGCGCGGCAAAGGGTGCACACTGTAATGGCCTGGAGGAGGCCCTCGCCCTCTCTGCTGCCGGGGACCGCGTTATCCCCCCGCCGCCGCCGGCGCTCCCCGAGCCCAAGGTCGTGTTAGATCAGTACCATTGGGTCGCCCACTGAGCCCGAGTCGGAGCAGTGCCATTGGACCGGCCAACTCTACGAGTGGGTTCGCACGCCGCCCGTGTGGCTTGCGGCGTGACGCTGGAGCAGGAGGCGGCCTACCTCCAACAATGGAGGGTGCGCTGGCGGAGGAGCACGCCGAGGGCGAGCGGCGGAGCGCAAGCAGGAGGAGTGTCCGTGCCCGCTTAGCACGAGAGGAGGAGAAGGAGGAGCGCGACCTTGTGGCGCAGGAGTGCAACCGACATAAGAGAAGGAGGCGGCATTCCCTTGGGCTGGCCCGATGCCAGAGTCGATCGACCTCATTGGCTCGGGGGAGGACCATGCGGCCTAGGGCAGCGTGCAGGAAGACGTAAAGTTTCCTATGTTTAATTAAGTTTTGTTAATGTTTAAATAGGCTTTGGTCGGCGGTTGACCGGGCATTTAATGTTTAATTATGTAAGTTTGGACGCGTGTTTTCTTTTAAGTTGGCGCGCAATAAAAATGCCTCAGGCCACCATTGGGTGCATGCCGCCCCCAAACAAAAACGGATACGGTCATCTGCTTGATCGACCCAAACAAGCAAAACGCGCGTCCGTTTAAGTCGGCGCGTTGGAGTGGCTCTAAATTTCTTGGCTCCCTGTGATAAAGACATCACAAAAAAAAAGGCACACTATGAAAAAGAACGAGGCGTAATCAGCAGCTCGCAGAAGCACTCCACCAGAAAAGTTTATCGTGATATCAACCTTGTTTTTCTCTTTATGTTTTGTCAGGAAATTGCTTCGTCTGGTGACCCCGATTGGCAGCAGCAAAAGCGGGAGGATAGTGGGGTTGGAACCGACGGCGGGGGCACCCGATGCAGCCGTCTGGCACATTCAGTTTTGGCGCGCTGCGCTCCGGGGCCGAGACCGACGGGTGGTCCATCGATCGCGGGACGGAGACGGAGACGGCTTTGCGGCTCCCGGGCCGTGGAGTCGGGACCCGGGAGCGACCGCACTCCCGCACTGCCCGGGCTAGCCGGGCAGCACTGGATGCACGCGTCCGCCAGGTGCCGAAGGGGATCACGGCGCCGATTTTGCCTTGCCCCGCCCGCGCGTGGCTTGAGAGAAGTTCCCATCTCAGCGGAGCGGGCGGAGGAACCCACGCACCATCATCTTCCGGTGTTGTGGGCGTTCCAACTAAGCGTCGGTCAAAGTTTATGCGCTGCCTGCATGCAGTATCGGCGGCCCCGGCGCCGGTGGCCAATTATTAATACCAAAAGGACCATTTTGTTCTGGCGATGAGTCGTTTTCATTCATCCATAGGGGGTCAAGCTAGGCGCCTCGTGCCGGCCCTGTCCTACTTCCCAGTACTCCTATGAGTTATTACAGTGGACCTTTGCAAAATTGTGTTCATCCAATTATTTGGTTTGTGGGAAAAATTAAGGAGGTTGAAAACTAGTTTCTCGTAATCAAAATGGCGAACCCATTCAGATCCTAAGAAAATTATATTAGTTTTCGTTTAAAAGTAAAGACATGAAGATGGGTTTGCTATTTCTGAATCTTTGATAAAGATGTTATGTTCGGATCGACAAAGTTCTGAATATTGTCGTGCCTTTGGTTATGATCCGTGAACTTCGAAACTAGTATCAGATGTGTTTGGTTTCTCATCCCTACAAACTACAGTACAAGGTATAGTATTGTCATTTTCAGACAGTATTGCGAACTAGGTATAGTTTTGATGGCTAAGTTTTTTGCAACGGGACCAATCCACTCAGGTTCAAGCCTTAGACTTGGCACGGGTGATCACACATTTTTTTTTAAATTTATTTCAGGTTCTCCACGCTATTCTTTCAGTGGTATGGCATTTTCCGTCAACTATAGGGCGTACGTGACAACTTACTCAATCTCAAAAAACTCAGAAAATATATATTTGATTTGGAAGAAGGATAGCCTAGTTTTTTACATGCTTCGCTTTACTAGTCAACAACCAAGAACGTATTTAGCAAGGTTATGTGCTCGAAATTTAATTCTCTAGCTTTAAAGGTGTAGGAGCTCGACTGAAAAGCCGAAATCATGATGGAAATCTCTACGGTGATATTGCCCTGCAAACCTCTTGTGCCAACATTCATTCACCACCTCCTCCCAATCAGAAAGCATAACCAATTGACTTGGGGATAAATCATGGGCTAAAGCTAAAGCCTCACGACATGCCATAGCTTCAAGGGATGCCGGAGCAGTAACATACCATGGTTGAAGATAAGTAATGTCTTGCCGAGTCCATATAGAACACACTGAGGGAGTCCAAATTTGATGATCTAAACACGACACCATCAACTCGATTTTGGCAAAACCACGAGCGTGAATTTGGAGAAACTCTATAGGTGTGGACAATTAGTGGTGTCGGCTCTGAAACGAACACCACTGGTGGAATAGCAGCAAGGAGAAATACATGCCCACACCACTACTCGAAAATGTTAAAGCACATGAATAAGAAAATACGGTCAAGAACTAACATATCCAAACCAAGATCGGGATAATACATGTCAATCATATATCTGACCCAACTCATGAACTTTAGCAACATTATATCGCCGAGGAGCACATATTCTTAAGTGTGTTCATCAGAGACTCTAGGGGTCAATCAAAAGAGGACTTCCATTACAAATTATGCAAAGACCAATACGGGGAACATATATCATCTCCACACCCAAGGCTTCAATAAAAACCGCCCAGCAAATTTACATTTAGGTGCATACATATGAATTTACAGTGAGAAGATTAAGTGACTTATGATCAATCTCTAGGTTTAATTTTGTTTAGAGAATCCAAATAATAATTGTTGAAGGCTTATTGTCCGGCACTTTCTGACCCAAACTATGTACAACAAGTGGATAAGGTCTTAATATGGGTGGCATAAATAAACAATTGTTATTAACATCATGACCTTGAGTTACACATTCTCGTTGTATAACTTGTGGTTATGGCATTTCCTCAACCTAACACCGTAAGTGCCATTCTTTCCTTTTGTATGAAGTAACCCAACTTACAATTCTCACCCGTACTTGATGTACCTGAATATGCTGCTGGAAATTCAAATGTGTCATAAGCATTAGGAAGCTCAAACATTCTACCACGCTCATACAAAAATATTGCTAATCACATAATAGTCAAAATATTGTTACGCTTCAAATATCCTTCTAAGAGAAACAAGACAAACAAATGCCAAAAATGCAATGTAGCAAATTTGTTCCCAAAACAAGATATATCTACTGATAAAAAAGACCCCAATTAAAAAATGGTGTGATTAGTCGAGAGTTTTCCCCTGCACTACATCTCAATGCTTACATGTCTGGACATTATGGGTGACCTAGCTAGTGAGTTGTGATAATTCACCTATGGGAACGGGTCCATACTCAATAGTAAAGGGAACATGGCTTACACTGCAATGTCGTTGATAGATATAGCAGTAGTGAGAGCTCTTATTACCTCTACAAGTTTATTTAGCCATCTGAGTCATTGATAAAATGTTTGAGTCCTTACTAATTCAGAGAAGCAGTGCAGATCCAAGTGCGGCAGTCTAGGGAACAATAAACATATGGGTGTCTAGAAAGCTGGTTGACATTAGCAACGAAAGTTGTTTCAGCGGCATGCGACCTTCGTGGGAGGCCCATGGATGATGGCCAATAGGTGTCTCAAACAACAAACTAGGAGACGACAGTATGACGTCCGACAAGGCGGGAGGATGGATTATGACAATTGATGAATGGAATTAGCGTTGCAATGCCTCGAATCCAATGTTTTGCCTAGAAATCAAGCTCGCTGCCATGCCCTAAATCCGATGCTCTCCCCCATGGTGCGATCGAGGAACTCTTGTAGAGCTCTTGTAGAGATCAGCATGTCTCCTTACAATCTCTTTGTAGGTAGTTTGCTAGAATTTTTTAGATGAGATTAAACCATATACATGATGTGAATTCCGAAGTAGTATCTGGAGTCTACTGTTAGTCGTGGTAAAAAGCAAGTACTCCCGCTTAATGACCTGAATACAACTTTCACTATCGTCTCAAGGTTACCCAATGGGTTGACATCGGTCGATATCATTCCTAGGCACGGTTTTCCGGACTTTTGCACTGCGCCCAAAGTCAAAATACAAATTGCTCCTCCGCTAAGTCATAAGCGAAAAGAAAAACAATGAAACAAATAACATTTTCTAGTGCCCTTTATAGAGGCACACCACCAAATGATAAAATACCCCTAAAAACCAACGTTCTTTAAACTGACATGTTCCCAACATTTTTTTGAACACAGTACAAAAAAAGACAACCAAAATTTAACAATACTCCAAACGTAAATATTTCAATGCAACAATAATTCAAAGATAAGCATTCCAATGAAACAATAATTCAAATATACTCAATTCAAACATAAAGTATACAAATGGAATAGTTCAAATTTAAATTTATAATTTATTCAACCATTAAATGCTCCACTAGATCGCTCGACAGCTGTGTATGAGATCATCGGTTGCTCAAGAACAATGATCTGAATATGATCAGAACTCGCCACTAGCACCCCTCTGTGTTCACCATCACTTGCCTAGTACCACCACACTAGCGGCGCACGCAAGAGACGATGGTCAGGCAGCCCCGGGAGATGGGTCGATCATGTGTTAATGCGTATGCCGAGCCGGGCAGACCGTTTCTCATGGTGCGCGGCGCAGCCCCGTCCCTGAAAGTGCTAGTTATCGACTAGAGGGGGGTGAATAGGCGATTTTTATGAATAACTTCAAAACATGGAAGTTTCAAAGACAAACAATAGAAATGAACCTATTAACATGCAGCGGAAGGTAGACTACACTAGGCAAGCCATAGTCAAGTATTCAATGAAGTGAAAGCACGAAGACTATTAGCAGCTAGGTAGTATGGATCAGGATGGAAGATAGTATGAAGCCAATCAGAATAAGTAGTCACACAGTGAAGTTAAACAGATAATGCAAGCAGGCAATGACTTCACGAAGACAAACTGTAAGTAAAGAGAAGGAAGAGATAGAACCAGTTGCTTGGTGAGGACAAGGATTTGTTGGACCAGTTCCAGTTGTTGTGACAGCTGTACGTCTGGTTAGGGAGGCTGAGATTCAACTCAGAAGACCGCGTCTTTTCCTTATTCCCCTTGAGCTAAGGACACTGATGACCCTCAAGTATAGGGGATCTATCGTAGTCCTTTCGATAAGTAAGAGTGTCGAACCCAACGAGGAGCAGAAGGAAATGATAAGCGGTTTTCAGCAAGGTATTCTCTGCAAGTACTGACATAAGTGGTAACAGATAGTTTTGTGATAAGATAATTTGTAACGAGCAACAAGTAACAAAAGTAAATAAAGTGCAGCAAGGTGGCCCAATCCTTTTTGTAGCAAAGGACAAGCCTGGACAAACTCTTATAATAGGAAAAGCGCTCCCGAGTACACATGGGAATATCGTCAAGCTAGTTTTCATCACGTTCATATGATTCACGTTCGGTACTTTGATAATTTGATATGTGGGTGGACCGGTGCTTGGGTGCTGTTCTTACTTGAACAAACATCCAACTTATGATTAACCTCTATTGCAAGCATCCGCAACTACAACAAAAGTATTAAGGTAAACCTAACCATAGCATGAAACATATGGATCCAAATCAGCCCTTACGAAGCAACGCATAAACTAGGGTTTAAGCCCATCACTCTAGCAACCCAGCATCTACTTATTACTTCCCAATGCCTTCCTCTAGGCCCAAATAATGGTGAAGTGTTATGTTGTCGACGTTCACAGAACACCACTAGAGGCTAGACAACATACATCTAATCAAAATATCGAACGAATACAAAATTCACATGACTACTAATAGCAAGACTTCTCCCATGTCCTTAGGAACAAACGTAACTACTCACAAAGCATATTCATGTTCATAATCAGAGGGGTATTAATATGCATATAGGATCTGAACATATGATCTTCCACCAAATAAACCAACTAGCATCAACTACAAGGAGTAATCAACACTACTGGCAACCTACTAGTACCAATCCCGGACTTGACAAGAATTGGATACAAGAGATGAACTAGGGTTTTGAGAGGAGATGATGCTGGTGAAGATGTTGATGGAGATTGCCCTATCCCGATGAGACGAGCGTTGGTGATGACGATGGTGATGATTTCTCCCTCCCGGAGGGAAGTGTCCCCGGCAAAACAGCTATGCCGGAGCCCTAGATTGGTTCCGCCAAGGTTTCGCCTCGTGGCGGCGGAGTTTCGTCCCGAAAGGTTTCTTCTGATTTTTTTCACGATGGAAGACCTCATATAGCAGAAGATGGGCATCGGAGGGTCGCCATGAAGGAAATATGCCCTAGAGGCAATAATAAAGTTATTATTTATTTCCTTATATCATGATAAATGTTTATTATTCATGCTAGAATTGTATTAACCGGAAACATAGTACATGTGTGAATACATAGACAAACATAGTGTCACTAGTATGCCTCTACTTGACTAGCTCGTTTATCAAAGATGGTTATGTTTCCTAGCCATGGACAAAAGAGTTGTCATTTGATTAACATGATCACATCATTAGGAGAATGATGTGATTGACTTGACCCATTCCATTAGCTTAGCACCCGATCGCTTAGTATGTTGCTATTGCTTTCTTCATGACTTATACATGTTCCTGTGACTATGAGATTATGCAACTCCCGTTTACCGGAGGAACACTTTGTGTGCTACCAAATGTCACAACGTAATCGGGTGATTATAAAGGAGCTCTGGTGTGTCTCCGAAGGTACATGTTGGGTTGGCATATTTCGAGATTAGGATTTGTCACTCCGATTGTCGGAGAGGTATCTCTGGCCCTCTCAAGAATGCACATCACTACAAGCCTTGCAAGCAATGTAGCTAATGAGTTAGTTACGGAATGATGCATTACGTAACGAGCAAAGAGACTTGCCAGTAACGAGATTGAACTAGGTAATGGATACCGACGATCGAATCTCGGGCAAGTAACATACCGATGACAAAGGGAACAACGTATGTTGTTATGCGCGGTTTGACCAATAAAGATCTTCAGAGAATATGTGGGAGCCAATATGGGCATCCAGGTCCCGCTATTGGTTATTGACCAAAACGTGTCTCGGTCATGTCTACATAGTTCTCGAACCCGTAGGGTCCGCACGCTTAACGCTTTCGCTGACGATATAGTATTATATGAGTTATGTATGTTGGTAACCGAATGTCGCTCGAGTCCGGATGAGATCATGGACATGACGAGGAACTCCGGAATGGTCCGGAGATAAAGTTTGATATATGGGATAATAGTGTTTGATCTCGGAAGGGTTCCGGAATTCACCGAAGGGGTTAGGATGTTTCCGAAATGTTTGGGTGCGAGAACACGTTATTTGGGCCAAAGGGAAAGCCCACAAGGTTTTCGGAAAGCGCAAAAGGAAGTTTTGTGGAGTTCAGGGGCTGCACGCCGTGGTCCTCGGCGTCGGGGTCCGTGACGCCGGAACCTCAAGGCGTCGCCCTGGAGTCCGAGAAGGACTCTTGCCTTTCGGGTGAAACCGACTTTGTGGAGGCTTTTACTCCAAGTTTCGACCCCAAGGCTCAACATATAAATAGAGGGGGAGGGCTAGCACCAAAGACACATCAAGAAACACTAAGCCGTGTGCCGACAACCCCGCCCCTCTAGTTTATCCTCCATCATAGTTTCCGTAGTGCTTTGGCGAAGCCCTGCGGAGATTTTTCTTCACCAACACCGTCACCACGCCGTCGTGCTGCCGGAACTCATCTACTACGCCGCCTTCTTTGGATCGAGAAGGCGAGGACGTCATCGAGCTGAGCGATATGCGAGAACTCGGAGGTGCCGTGCGTTCGGTACTTGGATCGGTTGGATCGTGAAGACGTACGACTACATCAATCGCGTTGATAAACGCTTCCGCTTAGCGATCTTCAAGGGTATGAAGATACACTCCCCCTCTCGTTGCTATGCATCACCATGATCTTGCGTGTGCATAGGATTTTTTTTGAAATTACTACGTTCCCCAACAGTGGCATCCAAGCCTGGTTTTATGCTTTGATGTTATATGCACGAGTAGAACACAAGTGAGTTGTGGGCGATACAAGTCATACTGCTTACCAGCATGTCATACTTTGGTTCGGCGATATTGTTGGATGAAGCGGCCCGAACCGACATTACGCTGCACTTCTTACGCGAGACCGGTTCTACCGACGTGCTTTGCACACGTGTGGCTGGCGGTGTCGGTTTCTCCAACTTTAGTTGAACTGAGTGGCTACGCCCGGTCCTTGCGCGAAGGTTAAAACAGCACTAACTTGACGAACTATCGTTGTGGTTTTGATGCGAGGTAAGAACGGTTCTTGCTCAGCCCGTAGTAGCAGCCACGTAAAACTTGCAACAACAAAGTAGAGGACGTCTAACTTGTTTTTGCTGGGCATGTTGTGATGTGATATGGTCAAGACGTGATGCTATATTTTATTGTATGAGATGATCATGTTTTGTAACCGAGTTATCGGCAACTGGCAGGAGCCATATGGTTGTCGCTTTATTGTATGAAATGCAAACGCATACGTAATTGCTTTACTTTATCACTAAGCGGTAGCGATAGTCGTGAGAAGCAATAGTTGGCGAGACGACAACGATGCTACGATGGAGATCAAGGTGTCGCGCAGGTGACGATGGTGATCATGACGGTGCTTTGGAGATGGAGATCACAAGCACAAGATGATGATGGCCATATCATATCACTTATATTGATTGCATATGATGTTTATCCTTTATGCATCTTATCTTGCTTTGATTGACGGTAGCATTTTAAGATGATCTCTCACTAATTATCAAGAAGTGTTCTCCTGAGTATGCCTTTGTTGCGAGTTCGTCGTGCCCGGACACCACGTGATGATCGAGTGTGATAAGCTCTACGTCCATCTACAACGGGTGTAAGCCAGTTTTGCACACGGAATACTCAGGTTAAACTTGACGAGCCTAGCATATGCAGATATGGCCTCGGAACACGGAGACCGAAAGGTCGAGCGTGAATCATATAGTAGATATGATCAACATAGTGATGTTCACCACTGAAAACTACTCCATCTCACGTGATGATCGGTTATCGTTTAGTTGATTTGGATCACGTGATCACTTAGATGACTAGAGAGATGTCTATCTAAGTGGGAGTTCTTAAGTAATATGATTAATTGAACTTAAATTTATCATGAACTTAGTCCTGGTAGTATTAGCATATCTATGTTGTAGATCAATAGCTCGCATTGTTGCTTCCCTATGTTTATTTTGATATGTTCCTAGAGAAAAACTATGTTGAAAGATGTTAGTAGCAATGATGCGGATTGGATCCGTGATCTGAGGTTTATCCTCATTGCTGCCTGTAAGAATTATGTCCTTAATGCACCGCTAGGTGACAGACCTATTGCAGGGAGCGTATGGGGCGTTATGAACGTTTGGCTAGCTCAATGTGGTGACTACTTGATAGTTTAGTGCACCATGCTTAACGGCTTAGAATCGGGACTTCAAAGACATTTTGAACGTCATATGGACCATATGAGATGTTCCAGGAGTTGAAGTTAATATTTCAAGCAAATACCCGAGTTGAGAGATAGGAAATCTCCAACAAGTTCTATAGCTAAAATATGGAGGAGAATCGCTCAACTAGTGAGCATGTGCTCAGATTGTCTGGGTACTTCAATCGCTTGAATCAAGTGGGAGTTAATCTTCCAGATAAGATAGTGATTGACGGAATTCTCTAGTCACCATCACTAAGTTACTAGAACTTCGTGATGAACTATAATATGCAAGGGATAACAGAAACAATTCCCAAGCTCTTCGTGATGCTGAAATCGACGAAGGTAGAAATCAAGAAAAACATCAAGTGTTGATGGTTGACGAGACCACTAGTTTCAAGAAAAGGGCAAAAGGAAGAAGGGGAACTTCAAGAAGAACGGCAAGCAAGTTGCTGCTCAAGTCAAGAAGCTCAAGTATGGTCCTAAGCCTGAGACTAAGTGCTTCTACTGCAAAGGGACTGGTCACTGGAAGCGGAAATGCCCCAAGTATTTGGCGGATAAGAAGGATGGCAAAGTGAACAAAGGTATATTGGATATACATGTTATTGATGTGTATTTTACTAAGTGTTTATAGCAACCCCTCGGCATTTGATACTGGTTCAGTTGCTGATAGTAGTAACTCGAAACGGGAGTTGCAGAATAAACAGAAAATAGTAAAAAGGCGAGGTGACGATGTGTGTTGGAAGTAGTTCCAAGATTGATATGATCATCATCGCACACTCCCTATACTTTCGGGATTAGTGTTGAAACTAAATAAGTGTTATTTGGTGTTTGCGTTGAGCATGAATATGATTTGATCATGTTTATTGCAATCTGATTATTCATTTAAGTTAGAGACCAATTGTTGTTACATTTACATGAATAAAACCTTCTATGGTCATACACACCAACGAAAATGGTTTGTTGGATCTCGATCGTAGTGATACACATATTCATAATATTGAAGCCAAAAGATGCAAAGTTAATAATGATAGTGCAAATTATTTGTGGCACTGCCGTTTAAGTCATATTGGTATAAAGCGCATGAAGAAACTCCATGCTGATGGGATTTTGGAATCACTTGATGCTTGCGAACCATGCCTCATGGGCAAGATGACTAAAACTCCGTTCTCCGGAACAATGGAGCGAGCAACTGACTTATCGGAAATAATACATACTGATGTATGCGATCCGATGAATGTTAAGGCTCACGGCAAGTATCGTTATTTTCTGACTTTCACAGATGATTTGAGCAGATATGGGTATATCTACTTGATAAAACACAAGTCTGAAACATTTGAAAAGTTCAAACAATTTCACAGTGAAGTGGAGAATCATCGTAACAAGAAAATAAAAGTTTCTACGATATGATCGCAGAGGTAAAATATTTGAGTTACGAGTTTGGCCTTTAGTTAAAACAATGTGGAACAGTTTCACAAATTCGTGCCACCTGGAACACCACAGCATAATGGTGTGTCCGAACGTCATAACCGTACTTTATTGGATATTGTACAATCTATGATGTTTCTTACCGATTTACCACTATCGTTTTAGGGTCATGCATTAAAGGCAGCTGCATTTGTTGGGGAACGTTGCAGAAAATTAAAAATTTTCCTACGGTTTCACCAAGATCCATCTATGAGTTCATCTAAGCAACGAGTCAAGGGAGTGAGTTTGCATCTACATACCACTTGTAGATCGAAAGTAAAGCGTTCAAGGGGATGGTGATGATGGAGTCGTACTTCGCCGTGATTCAGATCACCGATGACCAAGTCTTGAGCGGAGAGCACCTCCGTGTTCAACACACGACGTCTGATGCAGACGACGTCTCCTCCGTCTTGATCCAGCAAGGAGGAAGGAGAGGTTGAGGAAGACAGCTCAAGCGGCAGCCTGGCGTGGTGTTGTTGGTGCAGAAGATTGGCTGTGGCTTCGCCAAGCACGTACGGAGGAGGAGAGGTGTTGGGGAGGGGAGGGGCTGCGCCTTGGCTTGGGTGTTCAGCCCTCCCCTCACCCCTCTATTTATAGGGGAAGGGGCAAGGGGGGCCGGCCCCTCTAGATGGGATCTAGAGGGGGGCGGCGGCCAGGGAGGGGGGACTTGCCCCCCAAGCAAGGGGGGCGCCCCCTCTAGGGTTCCCCCCCCCAACCCTAGGCGCATGGGCCCAAGGGGGGGCGCCCAGCCCACCAGGGGCTGGCTCCTGCCCCACGCAGCCCATGTGGCCCCCCGGGAGGGGTGGCCCCTCCCGGTGGACCCCCGGAACCCTTCCGGTGGCCCCGGTACAATACCGATAAGCCCCCGAAACCTTCCGGTGTCCGTTTGACAACTTCCCATATATAAATCTTTACCTCCGGACCATTCCGGAACTCTTCGCGACATCCGGGATCTCATTCGGGACTCCGAACAACATTCGGTAATCACATACAAGTCTTCCTAATAACCCTAGCGTCACCGAACCTTAAGTGTGTAGACCCTACGGGTTCGGGAGACATGCAGACATGAGACGACTCTACGGTCAATAACCAACAGCGGGATCTGGATACCCATGTTCTCTCCCACATGCTCCTCGATGATGTCATCGGATGAACCACGATGTCGAGGATTGATCAATCCCGTGATACTATTCCCTTTGTCGACGGTATGTTACTTGCCCGAGATTCGATCGTCGGTATCCCAATACCTCATTCAGTCTCATATCGGGCAAGTCACTTTACTGCATCGTAATGCATGATCCCGTGACCAAACACTTGGTCACTTTGAGCTCATTATGATGATGCATTACCGAGTGGGCCCAGAGATACCTCTCCGTCATACGGAGTGACAAATCCAGTCTCGATCCGTGTCAACCCCAGACACTTTCGGAGATACCGTAGTGCACCTTTATAGTCACCCGATTACGTTGTGACGTTTGGTACACCCAAAGCACTCCTACGGTATCCGGGAGTTACACGATCTCATGGTCTAAGGAAGAGATACTTGACATTGAAAAAGCTCTAGCAAAACGAACTACACGATCTTGTGCTATGCTTAGGATTGTCTTGTCCATCACATCATTCTCCTAATGACGTGATCCCGTTGTCAATGACATCTGATGTCCATAGTCAGGAAACCATGACTATCTGTTGACCAATGAGCTAGTCAACTAGAGGCTTACTAGGGACGTATTGTGGTCTATGTATTCACACGTGTATTACGATTTTCGGATAATACAATTATAGCATGAATAAAAGACAATTATCATGAACAAGGAAATATAATAATAATGCTTTTATTATTGCCTCTAGGGCATATTCCCAACAGTCTCCCACTTGCACTAGAGTCAATAATCTAGTTACATTGTGATGAACCGAACACCCATAGAGTTACGGTGTTGATCATGTTTTGCTCATGAGAGAGGTTTAGTCAACGGATCTGCGACATTCAGATCCGTATGCACTTTACAAATTTCTATGTCTCCATCTTGAACATTTTCACGGATGGAGTTGAAGCGACGCTTGATGTGCTCGGTCTTCTTGTGAAACACAGGCTCCTTGGCAAGTGCAATACTCGGTGTTGTCACGGAAGAGTTTGATCGGCCCCGACGCATTGGATATGACTCCTAGGTCGGTGATGAACTCCTTCACTCAAATTGCTTCATGCGCTGCCTCCGAGGCTGCCATGTACTCCGCTTCACATGTAGATCCCGCCACGACGCTCGCTTGCAAATGCACCACCATCGCTTCCACCATTCAACATATACACGTATCCGGTTTGTGACTTAGAGTCATTCAGATGCGTGTCGAAGCTAGCGTCGACGTAACCCCTTTACGCATTTGCTCTTCGTCACCTCCATAAACGAGAAACATGTCCTTTGTCCTTTTCGGTACTTTAGGATATTCTTGACCATTGTCATGTGTTCCATGCCGGGATTACTTTGGTACCTTCCTACCAAACTTACGGCAAGGTTTACATCAGTGCAGTACACAGCATGGCATACATAATAGATCCTATGGCTGAGGCATAGGGGATGACGCTCATCTCTTCTTTATCTTTTGCCGTGGTCGGGCATTGAGCTGAGCTCAATCTCACACCTTGCAAAGACCTGCAAGAACCCTTTCTTGGACTGATCCATTTTGAACTTCTTCAAAATCTTATCAAGGTATGTGCTTTGTGAAAGACCTATGAGGCGTCTCGATCTATCTCTATAGATCTTGATGCCTAATATATAAGCAGCTTCTCCAAGGTCCTTCATTGAAAAACACTTATTCAAGTAGGCCTTAATGCTGTCCAAGAATTCTATATCATTTCCCATCAAAAGTATGTCATCAACATATAATATGAGAAATGCTACTGAGCTCCCACTCACTTTCTTGTAAACGCAGGCTTCTCCATAAGTCTGCGCATAAACCCAAACGCTTTGATCATCTCATCAAAGTGAATGTTCCAACTCAAGATGCTTGCACCAGCCCATAAATGGATCATTGGAGCTTGCATAGTTTGTTAGCATTCTTAGGATCGACAAAACCTTCCGGCTGCATCATATACGTTCTTCCTTAAGATAACCGTTAAGGAACGCTGTTTTTGACGTCCATCCGCCATATCTCATAATCATAGTATGCGGCAATTGCTAACATGATTCGGACGGACTTAAGCTTCGCTACGGGAGAGAAAGTCTCATCGTAGTCAATCCCTTGAACTTGCCGATAACCCTTAGCGACAAGTCGAGCTTTATAGATGGTGACATTACCATCCGCGTCCGTCTTCTTCTTAAAGATCCATTTGTTTTCTATCGCCGCCGATCATCGGGCAAGTCAGTCAAAGTCCATACTTTGTTTTCATACATGGATCCTATCTCGGATTGCATGGCTTCAAGCCATTTGTTGGAATCTGGGCTCGCCATCGCTTCTTCATAGTTCGAAGGTTCACCGTTGTCTAACAACATGATTTCCAGGACAGGGTTGGCGTACCACTCTGGTGCGGAACGAGTCCTTGTGGACCTCACTGAAGTTCGGTAGCTACTTGATCCGAAGTACCTTGATCATCATCATTATTTTCCTCTTGGTTGGTGTAGGCATCACAGAACATTTTCCTGAGCTGCACTACTTTCCCGCTCAAGAGGTAGTACTTCATCGAGTTCTACTTTCCTCCCACTTACTTCTTTTGAGAGAAACTCTTTTTCCAGAAAGGATCCGTTCTTGGCAACAAAGATCTTGCCCTCGGATCTTAAGTAGAAGGTATACCCAATGGTTTCTTTAGGGTATCCTATGAAGACGCATTTTTTTGACTTGGGTTCGAGCTTTTCAGGTTGAAGTTTCTTGACATAAGCATCGCATCCCCAAACTTTTAGAAACGATGACTTAGGTTTCTTTCCAAACCATAATTCATACGGTGTCGTCTCAACGGATTTAGACGGTGCCCTATTTAAAGTGAATGTAGCTGTCTCTAGAGCGTATCCCCAAAATGATAGCGGTAAATCGATAAGAGACATCATAGACCACACCATATCCAATAGGGTGCGATTACGACGTTCGGACACACCGTTCTGTTACCGAGGTGTTCCAGCGGGCGTGAGTTGTCAAACGATTCCACATGTCCTTAAGTGTGTACCAAATTCGTGACTTAAGTATTCTCCTCCACGATCTGATCGTAAGAATTTTATCTTTCGGTCACGTTGATTCTCTACCTCATTCTGAAATTCCTTGAACTTTTCAAAGGTCTCAGACTTGTGTTTCATTAAGTAGACATACCCATATCTACTCAAGTCATCAGTGAGAGTAAGAACATAACGATATCCTCCGCGAGCCTCAACGCTCATTGGACCGCACACATCGGTATGTATGATTTCCAATAAGTTGGTTGCTCGCTCCATTGTTCCGGAGAACGGAGTCTTGGTCATCTTGCCCATGAGGCATGGTTCGCATGTGTCAAATGATTCATAATCGAGAGACTCCAAAAGTCCATCAGCATGGAGCTTCTTCATGCGCTTGACACCAATGTGACCAAGGCGGCAATGCCACAAGTATGTGGGACTATCGTTATCAACTTTACATATTTTGGTATTCACGCTATGAATATGTGTAACACTACGCTCGAGATTCATTGAGAATAAACCATTGACCATAGGGGCATGATCATAAAACATATCTCTCATATAAATAGAACAACCATTATTCTCGAATTTAAATGAGTAGCCATCTCGTATTAAACGAGATCCAGATACAATGTTCATGCTCAAACTTGCCACCAAATAACAATTATTAAGGTTTATAACTAATCCCGTAGGTAAATGTAGAGGTAGCGTGTCGGCCGGCGATCACATCGACCTTGGAACCATTCCCGATGCGCATCGTCACCTCGCCCTTCGCCAGTCTCCGCTTATTCCGCAGCTCTGCATGAGTTACAAATATGAGCAACGGCACGGTATCAAATACCCAGGAGTTACTATGAGTCTTGGTAAGGTACACATCAATTACATGTATATCAAATATACCTTTGGTGTTGCCGGCCTTCTTATCCGCTAAGTATTTGGGGCAGTTCCGCTTCGATGACCCATCCCTTGCAATAAAAGCACTTTCAGTCTCGGGCTTGGGTCCATTCTTTGACTTCTTCCGGCAACTTGCTTACGGGCGCAACCTCCTTGCCGTCCTTCTTGAAGTTCTTCTTGCCCTTGCCCTTCTTGAACTTAGTGGTTTTATTGACCATCAACACTTGATGTTCTTTCTTGATTTCAACCTCTGCTGACTTCAGCATTGAGAATACTTCGGAATGGTCTTCACCATCCCTGCATATTGTAGTTCATCACAAAGCACTTGTAGCTTGGTGGGAGCGATGAAGGATTCTGTCAATGACCGCCTCGTCCGGGAGGTTTATGTCCAATTGGACGGCGGTTGTGCAACCTGACATTTTGAGTATGTGCTCCTTGTGAACTGTTTTCCTCCATCTTACAACTATAGAACTTGTCGAAGACTTCATATCTCTCGGCCCGGGCATGAGCTTGAAAGACTAGTTTCAGCTCCTCGAACATCTCATATGCTCCGTGTTGCTCAAAACGCTTTTAGAGCCCCGGTTCTAAGCTGTAAAGCATGCCGCACTGAACGAGGGAGTAATCATCAGCACGAGACTGCCAAGCATTCATAATGTCTTGGTTCTTCGGGACGGAGGCGTCACCTAGCGGTCCTTCTAGGACATATTGTTTCTGGCAGCTATGAGGATGATCCTCGTGGTTAGGACCCGATCCGTATAGTTGCTGCCATCATCTTTTAGCTTGGTTTTCTCTAGGAACGCGTTGAAGTTCAAGTTGACATGAGCGTTGGCCATTTGATCTACAAGACATATTTGCAAAAGTTTTAGACTAAGTTCATGATAATTAAGTTCATCTAATCAAAATTATTTTAATGAACTCCGCTCAGATTAGACATCCCTCTAGTCATCTAAGTGTTACACGATCCGAGTCGACTAGGCCGTGGTCCGATCATCACGTGAGACGGACTAGTCATCGTCGGTGAACATTCTCATGTTGATCGTATCTTCCATACGACTCGTGTTCGACCTTTTCGGTCTCCGTGTTCCGAGGCCATGTCCGTACATGCTAGGCTCGTCAAGTTAACCCTAAGTGTTTTGCATGTAAAACTGTCTTACACCCGTTGTATGTGAGCGTAAGGATCTATCACACCCGATCATCACGTGGTGCTCAAACGCATTTAACTTTAGCAACGACGCACAGTTAGGGGAGAACACTTCTTGAAATTGTTGTAAGGGATCATGTTATTTACTACCGTCGTTCTAAGTAAACAAGATGCATAAACATAATAAACATCACATGCAATTATATAGTAGTGACATGATATGGCCAATATCATATAGCTCCATTGATCTCCATCTTGGGCTCCATGATCATCTTGTCACCGGCATGACACCATGATCTCCATCATCATGATCTCCATCATTTTGTCTTCATGAAGTTGTCACGCCAACGACTACTTCTACTTCTATGGCTAACGCGTTTAGCAATAAAGTAAAGTAATTTACATGGCGTTCTTCAATGACACGCAGGTCATACAAAAATAAAGACAACTCCTATGGCTCCTGCCGGTTGTCATATTCATCGACATGCAAGTCGTGATTCCTATTACAAGAACATGATCTCATACATCACAATATGTCATTCATCATTCATCACAACTTCTGGCCATATCACGTCACATGACAATTGCTGCAAAAACAAGTTAGACGTCCTCTAATTGTTGTTGCATCTTTTACGTGGCTGCAATTGGTTTCTAGCAAGAACGTTTTCTTACCTACGAATAACCACAACGTGATTTTGTCAACTTCTATTTACCCTTCATAAGGACCCTTTTCATCGAATCCGCTCCAACTAAAGTGGGAGAGACAGACACCCGCCGACCACCTTATGCAACTAGTGCATGTCGCCGGTGGAACCGGCCTCACGTAAGCGTCGTGTAAGGTTGGTCTGGGCCGCTTCATCCCACAATACCGCTGAAGCAAGATAAGACTAGTAGCGGCAAGCAAGTTGACAAGATCTACGCCCACAACCAAATTGTGTTCTACTCGTGCAATAGAAAACTACACATAGACCTAGCTCACGATGCCACTATTGGGAAACGTTGCAGAAAATTAAAAATTTTCCTACGGTTTCACCAAGATCTATCTATGAGTTCATCTAAGCAACGAGTCAAGGGAGTGAGTTTGCATCTACATACCACTTGTAGATCGAGTGCGGAAGCGTTCAAGGGGATGGTGATGATGGAGTCGTACTCGCCTTGATTCAGATCACCGATGACCAAGTGCTGAACGGAGAGCACCTCCGTGTTCAACACACGCACTGATGCAGACGGCGCCTCCTCCGTCTTGATCCGGCAAGGAGGAAGGAGAGGTTGAGGAAGACAGCTCAAGCGGCAAAGACGGCGTGGTGTTGTTGGTGCAAGAAGATACTCGGCTGTGGCTTCGCCAAGCACGTGCGGAGGAGGAGAGGTGTTGGGGAGGGAGGGCTGCGCCTTGGCTTGGTTGTTCAGCCTCCCTCACCCCTCTATTTATAGGGGAAGGCAGGGGGCGGCCCCTCTAGATGGGATCTAGAGGCGGCGGCCGAGAGGGACTTGCCCCCAAGCAAGGCGCCCTCTAGGGTTCCCCCCAACCCTAGGCGCATGGGCCCAAGGGGGGGCGCGCCCAGCCCACCAGGGGCTGGCTCCTGCCCCATGCAGCCCATGTGCCCCCCCGGGAGGGGTGGACCCCCGGAACCCTTCTGGTGGCCCCGGTACAATACCGATAAGCCCCCGAAACCTTCTGGTGTCCGTTTGACAACTTCCCATATATAAATCTTTACCTCCAGACCATTCCGGAACTCCTCGTGACGTCCGGGATCTCATCCGGGACTCCGAACAACATTCGGTAATCACATACAAGTCTTCCTAATAACCCTAAGCGCCACCGAACCTTAAGTGTGTAGATCCCTACGGGTTCGGAGACATCTGGAACATATTTGAGACGACTCTACGGTCAATAACCAACAGCGGGATCCGGATACCCATGTTGGCTCCCACATGCTCCTCGATGATGTCATCGGATGAACCACGATGTCGAGGATTCACCAATCCCGTATACTATTCCCTTTGTCAATCGGTATGTTACTTGCCCGAGATTCGATCGTCGGTATCCCAATACCTCGTTCAGTCTCGTTACCGACAAGTCACTTTACTCTTACCGTAATGCATGATCCCGTGACCAAACACTTGGTCACTCTGTGCTCATTATAATGATGCATTACCGAGTGGGCCCAGTGATACCTCTCTGTAATACGGAGTGACAAATCCCAGTCTCGATCCGTGTCAACCCAACAGACACTTTCGGAGATACCTGTAGTGCACCTTTATAGTCACCCGATTACGTTGTGACGTTTGGTACACCCAAAGCACTCCTACGGTATCCGGGAGTTACACGATCTCATGGTCTAAGGAAGAGATACTTGACATTGAAAAAGCTCTAGCAAAACGAACTACACGATCTTGTGCTATGCTTAGGATTGGGTCTTGTCCATCACGTCATTCTCCTAATGACATGATCCCGTTGTCAATGATATCTGATGTCCATAGTCAGGAAACCATGATTATCTGTTGACCAACGAGCTAGTTAACTAGAGGCTTACTAGGGACGTATTGTGGTCTATGTATTCACACGTGTATTACGATTTCCGGATAATACAATTATAGCATGAATAAAAGACAATTATCATGAACAAGGAAATATAATAATAATGCTTTTATTATTGCCTCTAGGGCATATTTCCAACAGCATTCACGTTAAAAAGGGGCACCATCTAAGTCCGTTGAGACGACACAATATGAACTGTGGTTTGGCAAGAAACCAAAGTTGTCGTTTCTTAAAGTTTGGGGTTGCGTTGCTTATGTGAAAAAGTTTCATCCTGATAAGCTCAAACCCAAATCGGAGAAATGTGTCTTCATAGGATACACAAAGGAGAAAGTTGGGTACACCTTCTATCACAGATCCGAAGGAAAGACATTCGTTGCTAAGAATGGATCCTTTCTAGAGAAGGAGTTTCTCTCGAAAGAAGTGAGTGGGAGGAAAGTAGAACTTGATAAGGTAATTGTACCTTCTCCCTTATTGGAAAGTAGTCCATCACAGAAATCTGCTCCTGCGACTACTGCACCAATTAGTGAGGAAGCTAATGATGATGATCATGTAACTTCAGATCAAGTTACTACCGAATCTCGTTGGTAAACCAGAGTGAGATCCGCACTGCAGTGGTACGGCAGTAATCCTGTTCGGAGGTCATGTTACTTGACCATGACAAACCTACGAACTATGAGGAAGCGATGATGAGCCCAGATTCCGCGAAATGGTTTGAGGCCATGAAATCTGAGATGGGATCCATGTACGAGAACAAAGTATGGACTTTGGTTGACTTGCTCGATGATCGGCAAGCCATAGAAAATAAATGGATCTTCAAGAGGAAGACAAACGTTGATAGTGGTGTTACTATCTACAAAGCTAGAATTGTCGCTAAAGGTTTTCAAGAAGTTCAAGGTGTTGACTACGGTAAGAGTTTCTCACTCGTAACTATGCTTAAATCTGTCCGAATCATGTTAGCAATTGCCGCATTTTATGAAATCTGGTAAATGGATAAACAAAATTGCATTCCTTAATGGATTTATTAAAGAAGAGTTGTATATGATGCAACCAGAAGGTTTTGTCAATCCTAAAGGTGCTAACAAAATATGCAAGCTCCAGTGATCTATCTATGGACCGGTGCAAGCATCTCGGAGTTGGAATATACGCTTTGATAAGTAGATCAAAGCATATAGTTTTATACAGACTTGCGGTGAAGCCTGTATTTACAAGAAAGTGAGTGGGAGCACTACAACATTTCTGATAAGTATATGTGAATGACATATTGTTGATCGGAAATAATGTAGAATTATTCTAAAGGAGTGTTTGAAAGGAGTTTCTCAAAGAAAGACCTCGGTGAAGCTGCTTACATATTGAGCATCAAGATCTATAGAGATAGATCAAAAGCGCTTGATAAGTTTTTTTCAATGAATACATACCTTGACAAGATTTTGAAGTAGTTCAAAATGGAACAGTTAAAGAAAGAGTTCTTACCTGTATTACAAGGTGTGAAATTGAGTAAGACTCAAAGCCCGACCACGGCAGAAGATAGAAAGAGAATGAAAGTCATTCCCTATGCCTCAGCCATAGGTTCTATAAAGTATGACATGTTGTGTACCAGATCTATTGCATACCCTACCACTAAGCTTGGCAAGGGAGTGAAATAGTGATCTAGGAGTAGATCAATGGACAGCGGTCAAAATTATCCTTAGTGGAATAAGGATATGTTTCTCGATTATGGAAGTGATAAAAGGTTAGGTAAGTAAAGGGTTACGTCGATGCAAGTTTTGACACTAATCTAGATGACTCTAAGTCTTGGTCTAGACACATATTGAAAGTGGGAGCAAGTAGCTAGAGTAGCTCCGTGCAAAGCATTGTAGACATAGAAATTTGCAAAATACTTACGGATCTGAATGTGACAGACCCGTTGACTAAAATTATCTCACAAGCAAAACATGATCACACCTTAGTACTCTTTGGGTGTTAATCACATAGCGATGTGAACTAGATTATTGACTCTAGTAAACCCTTTGGGTGTTGGTCACATGACGATGTGAACTATGGGTGTTAATCACATACAGATGTGAATATTGGTGTTGAATCACATGATGATGTGAACTAGATTATTGACTCTAGTGCAAGTGGGAGACTGAAGGAAATATGCCCTAGAGGCAATAATAAAGTTATTATTTATTTCCTTATATCATGATAAATGTTTATTATTCATGCTAGAATAGTATTAACCGGAAACATAATACATGTGTGAATACATAGACAAAGATAGTGTCACTAGTATGCCTCCACTTGACTAGCTCGTTTATCAAAGATGGTTATGTTTCCTAGCCATGGACAAAAGAGTTGTCATTTGATTAACGGGATCACATCATTAGGAGAATGATGTGATTGACTTGACCCATTCCATTAGCTTAGCACCCGATCGTTTAGTATGTTGCTATTGCTTTCTTCATGACTTATACATGTTCATGTGACTATGAGATTATGCAACTCCCGTTTACCGGAGGAACACTTTGTGTGCTACCAAACGTCACAACGTAACTGGGTGATTATAAAGGAGCTCTACAGGTGTCTCCGAAGGTACATGTTGGGTTGACATATTTCGAGATTAGGATTTGTCACTCCGATTGTCGGAGAGGTATCTCTGGGCCCTCTCAGTAATGCACATCACTACAAGCCTTGCAAGCAATGTAGCTAATGAGTTAGTTACGGAATGATGCATTACGTAACGAGTAAAGAGACTTGCCGGTAACGAGATTGAACTAGGTATTGGATACCGACGATCGAATCTCGGGCAAGTAACATACCGATGACAAAGGGAACAACGTATGTTGTTATGCGGTTTGACCGATAAAGATCTTACGTAGAATATGTGGAGCCAATATGGGCATCCAGGTCCCGCTATTGGTTATTGACCAAAACGATGTCTCGGTCATGTCTACATAGTTCTCGAACCCGTAGGGTCCGCACGCAACAACGTTTCATTGACGATATAGTATTATATGAGTTATGTATGTTGGTAACTGAATATTGTTCGGAGTCCGGATGAGATCATGGACATGACGAGGAACTCCGGAATGGTCCGGAGATAAAGTTTGATATATGGGATAATAGTGTTTGATCTCGGAAGGGTTCGAATTCACCGGAAGGGGTTCCGGATGTTTCGAAATGTTTGGAGTGCGAGAACACGTTATTTGGGCCAAAGGGGAAAGCCCACAAGGTTTTTGGAAAGCGCAAAAGGAAGTTTTGCGGAGTCCAGGGGCCAGACGCCAGGGTCCCTGGCGTCTGGGTCCAGACGCCGGGAACCCTGGCGTCTGGCCTTGGAGTCCGAGAAGGACTCTTGCCTTTCGGGTGAAACCGACTTTGTGGAGGCTTTTACTCCAAGTTTCGACCCCAAGGCTCAACATATAAATAGAGGGGCATGGCTAGCACCAAAGACACATCAAGAAACACCAAGCCGTGTGCCGGCAACCCCGTCCCCTCTAGTTTATCCTCCGTCATAGTTTCCGTAGTGCTTAGGCGAAGCCCTGCGGAGATTGTTCTTCACCAACACCGCCACCACGCCGTCGTCTTCTTGGAACTCATCTACTACTTTGCCCGTCTTCTTGCTGGATCGAGAAGGCGAGGACGTCATCGAGCTGAACGTGTGCAGAACTCGGAGGTGCCGTGCGTTCGGTACTTGGATCGGTCGGATCGTGAAGACGTACGACTACATCAACCGCGTTGATAAACACTTCCGCTTAGCGATCTTCAAGGGTATGAAGATACACTCCCCCTCTCGTTGCTATTCATCACCATGATCTTGCGTGTGCGTAGGATTTTTTTTTTTGAAATTCTACGTTCCCCAACACGCCAGGGGGCCCACGAGGTAGGGGGGCGCGCCCGGGGGGTAGGGCGCGCCCCCACCCTCGTGGCCAGGTGGGGCCCCCTCTGGTGAACTTCTTTCGCTCGATATTTTTTATTATTTCCCAAAATGACTTTCGTGGAGTTTCAGGACTTTTGGAGTTGTGCAGAATAGGTCTCTAATATTTGCTCCTTTTCCAACCCAGAATTCCAACTGCCGGCATTCTCCCTCCTTATGTAAACCTTGTAAAATAAGAGAGAATAGGCATAAGTATTGTGACATAACGTGTAATAACAGCCCATAATGCAATAAATATTGATATAAAAGCATGTTGCAAAATGGACGTATCAACTCCCCCAAGCTTAGACCTCGCTTGTCCTCAAGCGAGAGCCGATAACGATAAATATGTCCCCATGTTTAGAAGTAGAGGCGTCGATAAAAAGAAAATACGGACATGAAGGCATCCTGATTATTCTCATAGCAGCAACATATATAGATATTGTCATATGATTGCTTATGTTCAAGTAATAATCAATTCACAATGCAGAGTACGAATCATAAACTTTATTGAGAACCAACAAACTATAATCTCAGTCATTGAAGCAATTGCAATTTATCATAACATCGGAAAGAGTCTATGTCAGAGCTTAATAGCAAGTCCACATACTCAACTATCATTTAGTCTTTCAGAATTGCTAACACTCACGCGATACTTGTGGTTATGGAGTTTTAATCGGACACAGAGAAAGACAGGGGCTTATAGTTTCGCCTCCCAACCTTTTACCTCAAGGGTAATGTCAACAATAATAACTCATGCCCCCTACATCCAATTAGATATATCAATCAGGATCTTTCCAACACATCGTGCTTGCCAAAGGATAAAATGTAAAAGGAAAGGTGAAGATCACCATGACTCTTGCATAAGGTAGATGATAATAATAAAAGATAGGACCTTCGCAGAGGGAAGCAGAGGTTGCCATGCGCTTTTATGGTTGGATGCACAAAATCTTAATGCGAAAGAACGTCACTTTATATTGCCCCTTGTGATATGAACCTTTATTATGCAAGCCGTCGCTTTTATTTCTTCCACATCACAAGATCCTATAATGCTTATTTCTCCCACACCAATCAACCATACATATTTAGAGAGCATTTTTTTATTGCTTTGCACTGATGACAACTTACTTGAAGGATCTTACTCAATCCATAGGTAGATATGGTGGACTCTCATGGCAAAACTGGTTTAAGGGTTTTTGGAAGCACAAGTAGTATCTCTACTTGGTGCTGAGAATTTGGCTAGCATGAGGGGGAAAGGCAAGCTCAACATGTTGGGAGATCCATGACCATATACTTTATCTCAGATATAAGAAAACATAACTCATTACATTGTCTTTCTTGTCCAACATCAACTCTTTAGCATGTCATATTTTAATGAGTGCTCACAATCACAAAAGATGTCAATAATAGTATATCTATATGTGAAACATCTCTTTCCTTATTACTTCCTATTAATTGCAACGATGACCAAAGATATGTTTGTCAACTCCCAACAAATTTTAATCATCATACTCTTTCTATGTGAAGTCATCACTTTCAATAAGATCAATATGAACTCTTTGTTTCTTTTTATTATTTTTCTTTCTTTTATTCACTCAAGATCATGGCAAAATAATCAAGCCCTTGACTCAACACTAATCTTTATTATATAGCTCACGGACTCGATTACATAGAGAGATCATAAAGCAAAAACTCAAAACTAGATCATGCCATAAACTTTATTCTACTAGATCAAGATACTACTAATAGGATCGAACTAAGAAAAATGGTAAAGATAGGAGATGTGATTGTGATACGATACCGGGGCACCTCCCCCAAGCTTGGCAGTTGCCAAGGGGAGTGCCCGTACCCATGTGATTATGTCTCCTTTGTTGGTGAAGAAGGTGGAGGTGTTGTCGATGATGCGGGCTTGTCATCCATCTTCCAAGGCATAGGCTCACCATCATAGAAGGATGATCGAGTCTCCGGGATCCTCTAATTTGCAGCCAAACTCATCCTTTCGAATCTATATTCATACTCATAGTTTTGGTTTTGCAGGTCATAGATTTGGGCTTGAAGGTGCTCGATCTTTTCATGAAGCTTGAAGATGGCTTCCCCGATGTTGTCGGCATCCAACTTGTAGTTGCTAATGAACTCCGCGATCATCATGTGGTTGGAGTTGAGTCCACGTTCCACCATCCCCTGACACTTGAAAACTTGTTGTTCCACTGCTTCGAACCTCGTCTCCACGCTTCTGGTCCCCTTCGCTCCCTCTTCATCGCGGATGTGCAGCAACCCATCACGCAACTCAATGGTTTGCAGGTGTCGCAGCACCTCCGCAAGGTAAGGGTTGATGACCTTCTCGAAAAACTTGTCCTTGGAGGCACTTGGGGCCGTCATTGATAATCTAGATCTGTCAAAAAACAGCTCGAAACAAGAACAGAGGATATTTGCGTGATACGGGAGTCAAAACCTCCGGGAGATTATATAATGAATTTTTACCGACCAAAATACATATCGTGCAAGAAAACGGAGTCCGTAAGGCACACAAGGTGCCCACGAGGTTGGGGGCGCACCCAGGGGGGTAGGGCGCGCCCTCCACCCTCGTGGGGCCCTCGTGTCCTTCCCGGACTGCTACTTAATTTTCTATTTTTTAAAATACTCCAAAACGGAGAAATATTGCCTTAAAAACTGTTTTGGAGTCGATTTACTTACCGTACCACATACCTATTCCTTTTCGGAGTCTGAAACGTTCCGGAAAGTGTCCCTTATGTATTCCTCCGGGGTTACGGTTTCAATAACATTGGTTTCAACATTTATGGGATTACTTGAGATATAATTTTTGATTCTTTGACCATTTACCACCTTCAGAATTGTGCTTTCAAAGTTGTTGATTTTTATGGCACCGGAACGATAGACCTCCTCGATAACGTAGGGACGTTCCCATTTAGAGAGAAGTTTTCCTGCAAAAAATCTTAAACGAGAGTTGTATAGCAATACATAATCACCTACATTAAACTCACGCTTTTGTATCCTTTTGTCATGCCATCTTTTGACTTTTTCTTTAAACAACTTGGCATTTTCATAAGCTTGGGTTCTCCATTCATCAAGTGAGCTAATATCAAATAACCTCTTCTCACCGGCAAGTTTGAAATCATAGTTGAGCTCTTTAATAGCCCAATAAGCCTTATGTTCTAGTTCGAGAGGTAAGTGACATGCTTTTCCATAGACTATTTTATCTGAGACATACCCATAGGATTTTTATATGCAGTTCTATAGGCCCATAATGCATCATCAAGTTTCTTGGACCAATTTTTCTAGACCTATTGACGATCATTTGCAAAATTAATTTGAGTTCTCTATTACTCAATTCTACTTAACCACTAGACTGTGGGTGATAAGGAGATGCAATTCCTTGATTAACGTCATATTTAGCAAGCATTTTACGGAAAGCACCATGAATAAAATGTGAACCACCATCAGTCATTAAATATCTAGGGACTCCAAACCTCGGAAAAATAACTTCTTTAAGCATTTTAATAGAAGTGTTATGATCAACACTACTAGTTGGAATAGCTTCTACCCACTTAGTAACATAATCAACAGCAACTAAAATATGTGTATATCCATTAGAGGCAGGAAAAGGTCCCATATAGTCAAAGTCCCAAACATCAAATGGTTCAATAACAGGTGAATAATTCATAGGCATTTCTTGACGTCTACTAATATTACCAATTCTTTGACATTCATCACAAGGCAGGACAAACTTACGGGCATCCTTGAAGAGAGTAGGCCAATAAAAACCGGATTGCAATACCTTGTGTGCAGTTCTATCTCCAGCGTGGTGTCCTCCATAAGCTTCGGAGTGACACTTGCATAGGATATGTTCCTGTTCATGCTCAGGTACACAACGTCTAATAACACCATCTACTCCTTCTTTATAAAGATGTGGGTCATCCCAAAAGTAATGTCTCAAATCATAGAAAAACTTTTTCTTTTGCTGGTATGTGAAACTAGGTGGTATAAATTTAGCAACAATGTAATTAGCATAATCAGCATACCATGGAGTACTACGAGAAGTACTTATGACATTTAGTTGTTCATCAGGAAAGCTATCATCAATAGGTAATGGGTCATCAAGAACATTTTCTAACCTAGACAAGTTGTCTGCAACGGGGTTCTCAGCTCCCTTTCTATCAACATTATGCAAATCAAATTCTTGTATCAAGAGAACCCATCTAATAAGTCTAGGTTTAGCATCTTTCTTTTCAATCAGATATTTAATAGCAGCATGATCAGTGTGAATAGTTACTTTAGAATCAATAATATAAGGTCTGAACTTATCACAAGCAAATACAACTGCTAAGAATTCTTTTTCAGTAGTAGCATAGTTTCTTTGAGCATTGTCTAGAGTCTTACTAGCATAATGGATAACATTTAATTTCTTATCAACTCTTTGCCCTAGAACAACACCTACAACATAATCACTAGCATCACACATAATTTCAAAGGGTAAATTCCAATCAGGTGGCTGAACAATAGGTGCAGAGATCAATGCTTTCTTAAGTATTTCAAATGCTTCTACACAATCATCATCAAAGAAAAATGGTATATCTTTTTGTAATAAATTAGTCAGAGGCCGAGAAATTTTTGAGAAGTCCTTAATGAACCTCCTATAAAATCCGGCGTGACCAAGGAAACTTCTTATACCTTTGATGTCCTTGGGACATGGCATCTTTTCAATAGCATCAACCTTGGCTTTTATCAACTTCAATACCTCTTTCAGAAACTTTATGCCCCAAGACAATACCTTCATTAACCATAAAGTGGCACTTTTCCCAATTCAAGATAAGATTAGTTTCTTCACATCTCTGCAAAACTCGATCAAGATTGCTCAAACAATCGTCAAAAGAGGATCCATAGACGGAAAAGTCGTCCATGAAAACCTCACAAATCTTTTCACAAAAGTCAGAGAATATAGCCATCATGCATCTTTTAAAGGTAGCAAGTGCATTACATAAACCAAAGGGCATACGTCTATAAGCAAAAGTACCAAAAGGGCATGTAAAAGTAGTCTTTGATTGATCTTTAGCCGACACGTGTATTTGAGAGAAACCAGAATAACCATCTAGAAAGCAATAATGTGTATGTATGCATAATCTTTCTAACATTTGATCAATAAAAGGTAAGGGGTAATGATCTGTCTTAGTATCTTTATTTAATTTGCGGAAATCAATTACCATCCTATAACCTGTAATAATTCTTTGCGGTATCAATTCATCTTTATCATTAGGAACAACAGTAATACCTCCCTTCTTAGGGACACAATGGACAGGACTTATCCAATCGACTATCAAAGAACGGGATAAATTATACACCTCCGTAAGCTTTAGTATTTCTTTTCTTACCACTTCTTTCATCTTAGGATTAAGCCTTCGTTGATGATCACGGACTGGTTTGGCATCTTCTTCCAAATTTATTTTATGTTGACATAGAGTGGGACTAATGCCCTTAAGATCATCAAGAGTATATCCAATAGCGACACGGTGCTTCTTCGTAGTTTTCAATAATCTCCCTTCTTCATGCTACGAAAGGTTAGCACTAATAATAACAAGATATATTTTATTTTCATCAAGATAAGCATATTTAAGGTTATCGAGCAACGGTTTAAGCTCAAACACGGGATCACCCTTGGGTGGAGGAGGATCCTTAGATTTCAACAGTAAATTGTGTTTTAGAATGGGTTCTGATTAAATAATACTTCATCTATTTCCTTCTTTCATTCATAAACATATCATTTTCATGGTTAGCAAATAATGTTCTAAAGGATCACTAGGAGAATGCACGGCAATAGAAGCAAGACCAATAATATCATCCTTACTAGGCAATTCTTCTTCACGGTGTTGTCTACTAAATTTAGAGAAATTAAACTCATGAGTCATATCATCCAAGCCAATAGTAACAACATTCTTTTCACAGTCTATCTTAGCATTAACAGTATTCAAGAAGGGTCTACCAAATATAATGGGACAAAAGCAATCTTGTGGGGAGCTAAGAACAAGAAAATCAGCAGGATATTTAGTTTTCCCACACAAGACTTCAACATCTCTAACAATTCCCATTGCAGATATAGCATCTATATTGGCAAGTTTAATTGTAACATCAATATCTTCTAACTCAGCAGGTGCAATTTCATGCTTAATTTCTTTATATAAGTCATAAGGTATAACACTAGCACTAGCACCCATATCACATAAGCCATGATAACAATGACCTCCTATTTTAACAGAAATAACAGGCACGCCTACCACAGGTCTATGTTTATCTTTAGCACTAGGTTTGGCAATTCTAGCAGATTCACCACAGAATTGAATAGCATGCCCATCAATATTATCAGACAAGAGATCTTTAACAATAGCAATATTAGGTTCTACTTTGACTTGCTCAGGAGGTGTATAAGTTCTAATATTGCTTTTATGAACCACAATTGAAGCTTTAGCATGATCCTTTATTCTAACAGGGAAAGGTGGTTTCTCAACATAAGAGGTAGGAACAATAGGATCATTATAAGTGACAATATTTTCTTCAACTTTAATAGGTGCAGCTACTTTTACTTCTATGGGAGGATGATATTTAAACCACTTCTCCTTAGGGAGATCAACATAAGTAGCAAAAGATTCACAGAAAGAAGGTACTATCTCAGAGTCAGGTCTATATTTAGTGCTAAACTTACGAAAAATATCGGTATCCATAAAAGATTTAACACAATCAAACTTAGGTGTCATACCTGACTCCTTACCTTCGTCGAGGTCCCAATCTTCAGAGTTGCGTTTAATTCTATCCAATAAATTCCATCTGAATTCAATAGTCTTCATCATAAAAGAGCCGACATAAGAAGTATCGAGCATGGTGCGATTGTTTTCAGAAAGCCGAGCATAAAGATTTTGAATAATTGTTTCTCTTGGGAGCTCATGATTGGGGCATGAATACAACATTGATTTATGTCTCCCCCAAGCTTGAGCGATGCTTTCTCCTTCGCGAGGCCAAAAATTATATATATAATTGCGATCACGATGAAAAAGATGCATAGGATAATATTTTTGATGAAATTCCAATTTCAATCTTTTGTAGTTCCATGATCTCGTATCATCACATAGCCTATACCATGTCAATGCATATCCCATCAAAGATAAAGGGAAGACCTTCTTCTTAACAACATCATCGGGTATACACGCAAGCTTAAATAGTCCACAAACTTCATCCACATATATTAGGTGCTCATCGGGATGCTTTGTTCCATCTCCTACAAAAGGATTAGCTAGCAGTTTTTCCATCATACCCGAAGGAAATTCAAAGGGAATATTTTCATATTCATTTTCAGTAGGTTCATTAGGTTGACGAGCAACTCTTTGCTCTATTGGTCGGGGTGAAGATACCCGAACAAGCCCCTCGAACGATTACTTTCCATAGTAACAAGTGACGATGAAATTTCAGCACACTATATAAATTTTCCTTACCAAATCCACCTACCAAAGGCGCTTCACTCCCCGACAACGGCGCGGAAAAAGAGTCTTGATGACCCACAAGTATAGGGGATCTATCGTAGTCCTTTCGATAAGTAAGAGTGTCGAACCCAACGAGGAGCAGAAGGAAATGATAAGCGGTTTTCAGCAAGGTATTCTCTGCAAGTACTGAAATAAGTTCTAATAGATAGTTTTGTGATAAGATAATTTATAACGAGCAAAAAGTAACAAAAGTAAATAAACTGCAGCAAGGTGGCCCAATCCTTTTTGTACCAAAGGACAGGCCTGGACAAACTCTTATAATAGGAATATCGCTCCCGAGGACACATGGGAATATTGTCAAGCTAGTTTTCATCACGTCCATATGATTCGCGTTTGGTACTTTGATAATTTGATATGTGGGTGGACCGGTGCTTGGGTGATGTTCTTACTTGAACAAACATCCAACTTATGATTAACCTCTATTGCAAGCATCCGCAACTACAACAAAAGTATTAAGGTAAACCTAACCATAGCATGAAACATATGGATCCAAATCAGCCCCTCACGAAGCAATGCATAAACTAGGGTTTAAGCTTCTGTCACTCTAGCAACCCATCATCTACTTATTACTTCCCAATGCCTTCCTCTAGGCCCAAATAATGGTGAAGTGTTATGTAGTCGACGTTCACATAACACCACTAGAGGCTAGACAACATACATCTCATCAAAATATCGAACGAATACCAAATTCACATGACTACTAATAGCAAGACTTCTCCCATGTCCTCAGGAACAAACGTAACTACTCACAAAGCATATTCATGTTCACAATCAGAGGGGTATTAATATGCATATAGGATCTGAACATATGATCTTCCACCAAATAAACCAACTAGCATCAACTACAAGGAGTAATCAAAACTACTAGCAACCTACTAGTACCAATCCCGGACTTGGAGACAAGAATTGGATACAAGAGATGAACTCGGGGTTTGAGAGGAGATGGTGCTGGTGAAGATGTTGATGGAGATTGCCCTCTCCCGATGAGAGGAGCGTTGGTGATGACGATGGTGATGATTTCCCCCTCCTGGAGGGAAGTGTCCCCGGCAGAACAGCTCTGCCGGAGCCCTAGATTAGTTCCGCCAAGGTTCCACCTCGTGGCGGCGGAGTTTCGTCCCGAAAGGTTTCTTCTAATTTTTTCCTCGATGAAAGACCTCATATAGCAGAAGATGGGCATCGGATGGCCGCCAGGGGCCCATGAGGTAGGGGGCGCGCCCAAGGGGGTAGGGCGCGCCCCCCACCCTCGTGGCCAGGTGGGGCCCCTCAGTGAACTTCTTCACTGGATATTTTTTATTATTTCCCAAAATGACTTTCGTGGAGTTTCAGGACTTTTGGAGTTGTGCGAATAGGTCTCTAATATTTGCTCCTTTTCGGCCCAGAATTCCAAATGCGGCATTCTCCCTCCTTATGTAAACCTTGTAAAATAAGAGAGAATAGGCATAAGTATTGTGACATAACGTGTAATAACAGCCCATGATGCAATAAATATCGATATAAAAGCATGATGCAAAATGGACGTATCAGACACCTAGTCCTCGCCCAATCACTCTGGTAAGTCTTCAAGGTAGACTTCCAAACCTTCACATACTTCGTTCACCGGCAATCCACAATGACTCTTGGATTCTCAGAACGCGACGCCTAACCGGCTGGAGGATTCACAGTCCTCAAGTGTAACAAGTCTTCAAATCACGCGGACAGAAAGACTTCAGTGATGCCAAACACTCTTTGGGCTCAGGGTGTTTTGGGCTTTGTCCTCGCAAGGATCTCTCTCTCAAATGCTTCGAAGGTGGGTTGCTCTCAAACGACAAAAGTCGTGCACTAACTCTGAAACGACCACCAATTTATGGTGTAGGGGTGGGCTATTTATAGACACTAGGCAACTCGACCTGATTTGTCCGAAATGACCTTGGGTCACTAAGGCCCGACACGTGTTCCAATGGTCGATTTCAAACACACGCGACGACTTGACTTGGGCTACAAGTAAAGTCGACTCATCCACTCTGGATAAGATTTGCTCTCATTGTATTCGCTCGAAGACATAGGATTTGGTTGAGCATCACTTCAATCACTCGACTTTGTTCACTTGGACCCCACTTAATGATCTTGTGGTTCCTATGACTCAACAAAGAAGAAAAGGAAACTACGAAACAACTATGTCTTCGCACTCCATAGTCTTCACGTGAACGTCTTCTCGAGTCATAAACTTCGATGTGATTGTCTTCACATACCACCAACGTCTTCAATGTCGTCATACATTTTTAGGGGTCATCTCCAGTAGGTAAACCGAATCAATGAGGGATTACTACCTGTGTTATCCTGCAATTCTCACAAACACATTAGTCCCTCAACCCGGTTTGTCGTCAATACTCCAAAACCAACTAGGGGTGGCACTAGACGCACTTACAATCTCCCCCTTTTTGGTGATTGATGACAAACCGGTTGAAGTTTTCAACGGGGATAAAAGTGTGTGAAATTGTAAAGGATTAAGGTATTGTCTTCATAAGTAGCAAAAGGCTCCCCCTGAAGATGTGCATATAAGTATTTTGCTTTTGGAATACAAATGCACATGGCAAGCTGTACTTGTGGAGATCCTCTTCAACTTATGAAGGCAATTCATCATGCATGAAAAGATATAACGAAGATAATGACATGCATAATGAAAAATGGATGATAACCCACAAGTATAGGGGATCGCAACAGTTTTCGATAAGTAAGAGTGTCGAACCCAACTAGGAGCTAAAGGTAGAACAAATATTCCCTCAAGTTCTATCGACCACCGATACAACTCTACGCATGCTTAACGTTTACTTTACCTAGAACAAGTATGAAACTAGAAGTACTTTGTAGGTGTTTTTGGATAGGCTTGCAAGAAAATAAAGAGAGCGTAAATAAAAGCTAGGGGCTGTTTAGATAAAGAGACAATAAAGTAAATATAGCGAGTGTGGAAAAGTGGTGGTAGGAGTTGTGAAATTGCTCCTAAGCAATTGACTATGTTACTAGACCGGTAATCACTATTGCAATTCTATTTGAGGGAGAGGCATAAGCTAACATACTTTTTTACTTGGGTCATATGCACTTATGATTGGAACTCTAGCAAGCATCGACAAATAGTAGAGATTCATTAAGGTAAAACCCAACCATAGCATTAAAGTATCAAGTCCCCTTTATCCCATACGCAAACAACCTACTTACACAGGTTTGTGTTTCAGTCACTCACGCAACCCACCATAAGCAAATCATAAACATATTGCAAACCCTACATCGGGAATCCCTCACGCTAGCGCGACACGGAGGGCACCATAGGACAGCACCAATAATAAAACATGCAACTCAAACCAATCATCGCAATTCATCAATCACCGATAGGACAATGGAAATCTACTCAGACATCATAAGATGTCAACACATCATTGGATAATAATATGAAGCATAAAGCACCATGTTCAAGTAGAGGGTACAGCGGGTTGCGGGAGAGTGGACCGCTGGATATAGATGGGGAAAGGTGATGGAGACGTTGGTGAAGATGATGGAGGTGTTGGTGAAGATCGCGGTGATGATGATGGCCCCCGGCAGCGCTCCGGCGCCACCGGAAGCAAGGGGGAGAGAGCCCCCCTTCTTATTCTTCTTCCTTGACCTTCTCCCTAGATGGGAGAAGGGTTTCCCCTCTGGTCCTTGGCTCCCATGGCTTGGGAGGGGCGCGATCCCCTCCGAGATTGGATCAATCTCTCTGTTTCTGCGCTATGTAATTCTGCCCTGGCACCGTTTCCTTTATATCTAGAGATCCGTAACTCCGATTGGATTGAAACCTTCGCCCAGATTTTTCTCATAAAATTAGCTTTCTTGCAGCAAAAGAAGAGCGTCAACCGCCTTACGGGTGGCCCACGAGAGCCCAGGCCGCGCCCAGGGGGGAGGGCGCGCCCCCTTGTCTCGTGGCCACCCCGGACACCGTTTCGCGTTGATTCTTCCTCCAGAAAATCATAAATATTCCAAAATAATTCTCCGTCCGTTTTTATCCCATTTGGAGTCTGTTTGATATTGGGTTTCTGCGAAACAAAAAACATGCAATGCATGTGAACTGCACTGGCCTTTGGATCAATATGTTAGTCCAAAAAAATAGTATAAAAAGTTGCCAAAAGTATATGAAAGTTGAAGAATATTGGCATGGAACAATAAAAAATTATAGATATGACGGAGACGTATCAGCATCCCCAAGCTTAATTCCTGCTCGTCCTCGAGTAGGTAAATGATAAAAAAGATAATTTTTGATGTGGAATGCTACCTAGCACGATCTTGATCATATGTCTAATCGTGGCATGAATATCATTTGACATAAAAACAATAATACTTCGAGCGTACCAATAAAGCAATCATGTCTTTTCAAAACAACAAGGCAAAAGCAAGATTATCCCTACAAAATCATATAGTTTGGCCATGCTTCATTTTCGTCACACACAATGCTCCCATCATGCGCATCCCCGATGAAGAGCCGAGCAATTGGTTCATACTTTTTAACGCGCTTCAGCTTTTTCAACCCTCACGCAATACATGAGCGCAAGCCATGGATATAGCACTATAGGTGGAATAGAATATAATGATGGAGGTTATGTGGAGAAGACAAAAAGAGAGAAAGTCTCACATCAACGCGGCTAATCAACGGGCTATGGAGATGCCCATCAATTGATGTCAATGTGAGGAGTAGGGATTGCCATGCAACGGATGCACTAAGAGCTATAAGTGTATGAAAGCTCAACAAAAGAAACTAAGTGGGTGTGCATCCAACTTGCTTGCTCATGAAGACCTAGGGCATTTGAGGAAGCCCATCGTTGGAATATACAAGCCAAGTTCTATAATGAAAATTCCCACTAGTATATGAAAGTGACAACATAGGAGACAATCTATATGAAGAACATGGTGCTACTTTGAAGCACAAGTGTGGAAAAGGAGATAGTAACATTGCCCCTTTTTATTTATTTTCTTTTTTTTCTTTTTTTCCTTTTTTTTCTTTGGCCTTTATTTTTTTTCTTTTTGGGGACAATGCTCTAATAATGATCATCATCACACTTTTATTTACTTACAACTCGATACTGGAACAAAGATATGACTCTATATGAATGCTTCTGGCGATGTACCGGGATGTGCAATGATCTAGCGTAGCAATGACATCAAAAAACGGACAAGCCATGAAAACATCATGCTAGCTATCTTACGATCATGCAAAGCAATATGAAAATGAATTCTCAAGTCATGAATATGATGATGATGAAAGTTGCATGGCAATATATCTCGGAATGGCTATGGAAATGCCATGATAGGTAGGTATGGTGGCTGTTTTGAGGAAGATATAATGAGGCTTATGTGTGATAGAGCATATCGTATCACGGGGTTTGGATGCACCGGCGAAGTTTGCACCAACTCTCGAGGTGAGAAAGGGTAATGCTGCAGATCAAGAGGCTAGCAATGATGGAAAGGTAAAAGTGCGTATAATCCATGGACTCACATTAGTCATAAAGAACTCATATACTTATTGCAAAAGTTTATTAGCCCTCGAAGCAAAGTACTACTACGCATGCCCCTAAGGGGATAGATTGGTAGGAAAAGACCATCGCTCGTCCCCGACCGCCACTCATAAGGAAGACAATCAAAGAAACACCCCATGCTTCAAATTTGTCACTAGCAGTTACCATACGTGCATGCTACGGGACTTGCAAACCTCAACACAAGTGTCTCTACAATCCACAACCACCCACTAGCATGACTCTAATATCACCACCTTTATATCGCAAAACTATTGCAAGGAATCAAACATATCATATTCAGCGATCTACAAGTTTATGTAGGATTTTATGACTAACCATGTGAATGACCAATTCCTGTCATCTCTCTAAATAAATATAAGTGAAGCAAGAGAGTTTAATTCTTTCTACAAAAGATATGCCCACGCTCTAACAAATATAAGTGAAACAAAAGAGCATTCTACAAATGGCGGTTTTCTATGTGAAGAGAAACATGCAATCCAAACTTCAAATGATATAAGTCAAGCACATGAAGCATTCTATAAAGCCGTACTCAAAAGATTTAAGTGAGGTGCAATGAGCATTCTATAAATCAATCAAGGACTATCTCATGCCAGCATGGTGCATAAAAGAAAAATGAAAACTAAATGCAAAAGACGCTCAGAGACTTGCACATAATGCATGAACGAAACGAATTCGAAAACATACTGATACTTGTTGAAGAAAGAGGGGATGCCTTCCGGGGCATCCCCAAGCTTAAACGCTTGAGTCTCCTTGAATATTTACTTGGGGTGCCTCGGGCATCCCCAAGCTTAAGATCTTGCATGTCTTCCTTTTCCTCATATCGAGACATCCTCGCTTAGACACTTCATCCACACAAAACTTCAACAGAAAACTCGGTAAGATCCGTTAGTATAATAAAGCAAATCACAAATTGGAGAAGGCCAGCATCTTTGAAGCAATTGTGTGCTTCTTCCAAGTAGGGCAGGCCAGCAATAGCTTCGCAGTCGAGACGCATATGGGGAAAGATGCGCCCTTGATCATAAAGAACACAAGAGTAGTAACTGTGTTGCTGATAGCTCCAGAACCGATCAGATGAGTATGGGTTCTTGTCACTGTCAAAGAAGGTGTTGTGTGCAATGAAGCCATTCACATTGAAAGATCCTGGTGAAGTTGCAGTACCAGGAAACCTTGGCAGCCTTGGTTTTGGCTTCTGGACCTGAGGTTTGTGCTCCACATGATAGTCAAATTGAGGTCCGGGAGCAGGAGGAGAGACCAGAATAGGCCAGCGAACCTTTACAGGTTGACCGCGATCAAATGCCAGCTGGATAGTGTGTGGCCTTAGAGGCGGTACAGGAGCATTGACATTGACGTGAGCTGCAAGTGGTATAATGGCTTCAGGTGCAATATTGACTTCAGGTGCATTTACTTCTGGTGCCTCATTAACTTCAGGCGCCACATTTTCTTTAGTCGTGACAGCATCATTGGCTTCAGTATTGGTGTTGGTGGCCGCCTCAATATTATCAACCTCCACTTGAGTAGCTGGAGGGTCGGACACGTTCTCCTCGAGAACAACTTCTTGGTTGGATGGGGGTGTAGCAACACGTTCTTCTTGACGGGGTTCTTCTTGTTCATCGGCTGATGCAGCCGGAATGTCTTCAACAGCTTTGGCTTCAGACTCTGAGATGTTCGCAGTTGGAGTGGCTTCAGGAAACACTTGGCGTGATACTGAGTGGTGGTGCTCTTCTCCTTCTGGAACATTCGAAAGAGTGACTTGCGGCCTTGGTCCTTTGCGAAGCCTACGAAATGCGTGCGACGCATGTGGAGAGGGAGTTGGCTGGGTCACAAAGTCCTCACATCAAGCACCAGAGTGGTGACTTGAGTTGGGGGAGTACTCGGCGATTCTTCTTGACGGGGGGAGACTTGAGGGTGATCAGCCCATGAATCATCCCGAGCGATTGGCATCAATGGACGACCAATGCTGATGAGCTCGCTATTCGTGAGAACATGCGATGATACCGTTTGGTGCTCGATCTGAGGAAGGACTTCATCATCATCTACATTGTCTTGGGGACCAATGTCTTCAGCTGCGGTGTGGTCAACAGCTGGATCTTCTTGAGCTTCAGGAGCCTCTGTGGTAGCAGGCTCGTGAACTATCAAACGACGCTCTTGGTGTGCGGACGCAGGGCGAGCAACTGAGATTGGCTCGACGACAGGGGGCTCTGTGGGAGTAGCCCGATCTTTCTTCTTTGCCTTTCTCTTCTTTGTCGGTGGAGCATCGTCAGTGGTGTTCTTGGACTTGCGCTTTCTGGCTTCGGCTTCAGCTGTCCTTGTTTTCTTGAGTTCTAAAGCTATTGTGGGGACCTTAGGCTTCACGCCTGTCATACTGGCGGGGAAGACAATGTGAGGTTCTTCCCGCCTGGATGCTTCAGCTGGGGCCACAACAAGCTTCTTCTTTTTGGCAGCCATCTTGGGGTCGATGCCAGGACGCCTAAGTGTCTTGCACTTCTCGGCTTCATTGTGAGCTTGAACACATTAGGCAGCGAGGTGTTTCATTCGCTCTCGTGAACCTTTTGCTTCTTCACGCTTCTTGTGAATCGCCTCCTTGAGCTCATGCATCATTCGCTTGAAGTTTTGGACATCCGTTACACTGAGCTTGGCCATGTGCTTCTTGAACTGAGCTTTCTCATAGTCAATTTTGTTTTTCAGTTCAACAATCCTCTGAGCTAGAGCCAGCTCAGGAGCAATGGCTCCGTGGAAGGAGACGCTGAGGCCAATTGGGAGCTGAAGATCAGCTCCCAATTGTTCAATATGTCCACGTCAAAGAGGGGCAAATCGTTGACGATTTCCGCCTCTTGCTTGCTCTTTATCAGCTGCTTAAGAGCATCATCTCCAAGATCGTCGTCACTAGACAGATCAATGGCTTCAGTCTCATTCCTCAGAACGGCAGTTGGGGTCAGTGTTTGACCAGTAATCTGCATGGGCTTCTTCTTCTTCTCAGTCTTGGAGATGCGAGAGAGATCTTCATAATGCACACTTGGTGCAGGAGGAGCAGTGGCCAGAGGCTTCGCACGCGAAGCGCTTGGTGCAACAGCAGGTTTCGAAGCCTTTGCTTCTTTGCTTTGAGGCTTCGGCGGAGCAGGAGCTTCATCAGAATCAGCTTCATCTCCAGACTGATCCACTATGGCCCTCTGAGCAGCAATGTAGGACAGGAGACCATCAAAGTTGTTGAAGGGGCCGATGACATTGGGATTGGCATCACATGTGCCATCAGCCCGCGGAGCAGAAGGACCTGGATTGAAATTGCATCCAAGACTCTTCTTGTTCTTTACGGCAGAATCCTTGGCAAACTTGTAGTTGCGCTTGAACAAACTGTCTTCACGACACCATAACAAAGATGATGGGTCGGCATCAGCATGCTGTGGTCCATGAACCATGCAAGGGTAGAAACCCTGAGCAATAGCTTAAGATTTGGTCTTGGGTTGAAGATTTTTGTAAAGAATATCTCCCCAAGGACGCTTGCTGGCATTCTTTTCAGCATATTCCTTGGTGACAAATCTGTACTTGAACCATTGCTCGGCCCAATATCTTCGAATCCATTGGATTCGAGTTTTGCGTTGGCCATAGCTCTCTAAAGGATTAGTTTTGTACAACTGATAACCCACAAGTATAGGGGATCACAACAGTTTTCGAGGGTAGAGTATGCAACCCAAATTTATTGATTCGACACAAGGGGAGCCAAAGAATATTCTCAAGTATTAGCAGCTGAGTTGTCAATTCAACCACACCTGGAAACTTAATATCTGCAGCAAGGTGTTTAGTAGCAAAGTAATATGATAGTGGCGGTAACGGTAACAAAAGTAAAGATAGCAAAAGTAATGTTTTTGGTATTTTTGTAGTGATCGTAATAAAGAGCAACGTAGCGGAAAAGTAAATAAGCGTAAACCAGTATATGGAAAGCTCGTAGGCACCGGATCAGTGATGGATAATTATGTCGGATGCGGTTCGTCATGTAATAGTCATAACATAGGGTGACACAGAACTAGCTCCAATTCATCAATGTAATGTAGGCATGTATTCCGTATATAGTCATACGTGCTTATGGAAAAGAACTTGCATGACATCTTTTGTCCTACCCTCCCGTGGCAGCGGGGTCCTATTGGAAACTAAGGGTATTAAGGCCTCCTTTTAATAGAGAACCGGAACAAAGCATTAGCACATAGTGAATACATGAACTCCTCAAACTATGGCCATCACCGGGAGTGGTCCCGATTATTGTCACTTGGGGTTGCCGAATCATAACACATAGTAGGTGACTATAGACTTGCAAGATAGGATCAAGAACACACATATATTCATGAAAACATAATAGGTTCAGATCTGAAATCATGGCACTCGAGCCCTAGTGACAAGCATTAATCATAGCAAAGTCATAGCAACATCAATCTTAGAACATAATGGATACTAGGGATCAAACCCTAACAAAACTAACTCGATTACATGATAAATCTCATCCAACCCATCACCATCCAGCAAGCCTACGATGGAATTACTCACGCACGGGCGGTGAGCATCATGAAATTGGTGATGCATGATGGTTGATGATGACGACGGCGACGAATCCCCTCTCCGGAGCCGAACGGACTCCAGATCAGCCCTCCCGAGAGATTAGGGTTTGGCGGCTCTCAGATCGTAAAACGTGATGATTCTTTCTCTCTGATCTTTTTCTCCCCGAAAGCCAATATATGGAGTTGGAGTTGGTGTCGGAGGGGCTCCAGGGGGCCCACGAGGTAGGGGGCACGCCCCCCACCCTCGTGGACAGGGTGTGGGCCCCCTGGTCTTCATCTTTGGTGAGGATTTTATTTTTATTTTTTATAAGACATCCCGTGGAGTTTCAGGTCATTCCGAGAACTTTTGTTTTCTGCACATAAAACAACACCATGGCAATTCTGCTGAAAACAGCGTCGGGGCGGGTTAGTTCCATTCAAATCATACAAGTTAGAGTCCAAAACAAGGGCAAAAGTGTTTGGAAAAGTAGATACGACGGAGACGTATCAACTCCCCCAAGCTTAAACCCTTGCTTGTCCTCAAGCAATTCAGTTGACAAACTGAAAGAGAAAAAGAGAAACTTTTACAAACTCTGTTTGCTCTTGTTGTTGTAAACATGAAAAGCCAACATTCAAGTTTCAGAAATTATTATGAACTAACCATTCTCACAATAACACATAGGTCTCACAATTACTCATATCAATAGCATAATCAGCTAGCGAGCCATAATAATAAAACTCGGATGACAACACTTTCTCAAAATAATCATAACATGGTATAACAAAATGGTATCTCGCTGGCCCTTTCTGAGACCGCAAAACATAAATGCAGAGCACCTTTAAAGATCAAGGACTGACTAAACATTGTAATTCATGGTAAAAGAGATCCAGTCAACTCATACCCAATATAAACCAATTATAATGAATGCAAACGACAGTGTGCTCTCCAGCAGGTGATTTTTAATAATAAGGGTGATGACTCAACATAAAAGTAAATAGATAGGCCCTTCTCAGAGGGAAGCAGGGATTTGTAGAGGTGCCAGAGCTCGGTTTTCAAATAGAGATAAATTATATTTTGAGCGGCATACTTTCATTGTCAACATAAGAACTAAGAGATGACGATATCTTCCATGCTAAACAAATTATAGGCGGTTCCCAAACAGAATGGTAAAGTTTATACTCCCCCTCCTCCACAAGCATCAATCCATGGCTTGCTCGAAACAACGAGTGCCTCGAACTTTGAATGGGTATAATGGGGAGTTTTGTTTGCAGTTATTTTGATTTAGTTTGCATAAAGCATGGGACTGGGCATCCCGGTTACCAGCCATTTTCTCGTGAATGAGGAGCGGAGTCCACTCCTCTTGAGAATAACCCGCCTAACACGGAAGATAAGGGAAGCACTAGTTGATATATGAGCTATTCGAGCACGCAAAACAGAATGTTTATTTGAAGGTTTAGAGTTTGGCACATACAAATTTACTTAGAACGGCTGGTAAATACCGCATATAGGAAGGTATAATGGACTCATATGGCATAACTTTGGGGTTTAAGGAGTTTGGATGCACAAGCAGTATTCCCGCTTAGTACAGGTGAAGGCTAGCAAAAGACTGGGAAGCGACCAAGCGAGAGAGCGACAACGATCGTAAACATGCATTAAAATTAATTCACACGAATACAAGCATGAGTAGGATATAATCCACCATGAACATAAATATCACAGAAGGCTATGTTGATTTGATTCAACTACATGCGTAAACATGTGCCAAGTCGAGTCACTCAATTCATTTAAAGGAGGATACCATCCCATCATACCACATCATAATCATTCTAATAGCATGTTGGCACGCAAAGTAAATCATTATAACTCATAGCTAATCAAGCATGGCACAAGCAACTATGATCTCTAATTGTCATTGCAAACATGTTTATTCATAATAAACTGACTCGGGAACGATGAATCATCATATTTACAAAAACAAGAGAGGTCGAGTTCATACCAGCTTTTCTCATCCGAATAAGTCCATCATATATCATCATAATTGCCTTTCACTTGCACGACCGAACGGTGTGAATAATAATAAGAGTGCATGTGCATTGGACTAAGCTGGAATCTGCGAGCATTCAATAAACAGGAGAAGACAAGGCAATATGGGCTCTTGGTTAAATTAATAATAATGCATATAAGAGCCATCTCAACAATTTAATCATGGTCTTCTCCTACTGACCCCCAAAGAAAAGAAAGGAAATAAAAACTATTTACACGGGAAAGCTCCCAACAAGCAAAAGAAGAACGGGAAATATTTTTGGGTTTTTTTTCTCTTTTTAATTACTACAGCAAAGAAATAAACTACTACTAATTTTTTGGTTTTTCTAAGGTTTATTAAACACACAAGAAGAAAGCGGGAAAAGGAAAATAAACTAGCATGGATACTACAGTGAAAGAGTATGAGCACCGACATCTAGCAATGAGTGTGTGAACATGAATGTAATGTCGGTGGGAAATACGTACTCCCCCAAGCTTAGGCTTTTGGCCTAAGTTGGTCTATTGCCAGGGATAGCTTGGCAGATACCCGTAGGTGTAGCTCGGGTCGTACGGCGATGCAGCGGCTATCGCCTCCTGAGCTGCAGCGCGGCGTCGAGCCGCCTCCGCTCTCCGCTCGTACTCATCTGCCTCCTCTCTCGTAATAATATATCTCCCTTCTATCTGAAAATCAAAGAAGGCAGGAGCAGGAAGAGTAACATGGACAACATGCCATTTGTTAAAGATTGGTCGATACTGGAGAGGTGGTTCAGTCCTCTCAACAAACTGGTGGGAAACCATGGAATCAAAATCCAAATAAGTAGGGGGTAACTCCATATCACCCTCATGAATGTCTATCTCAAGAAAATTAGCTAAGCGGGTTGCATAAATTCCTCTAAAGAAATCTCCGTTATGTCTATTATGATGCAACCTACGAGCTACAATGGCTCCCATATGATAAGATTGCTCTCCTAACACGCACTTCCGAGAATCTTTGAGATCGAGGCACACATGTGACATGCTTCATCCTTAGCATTTATGCATCAACCTATGAAGAGAGCAAAATAATGTATAGCAGGAAAGTGAATGCTCCCTATAGTGGCTTGCATTATATCTCTAGATTCCCCCACAGCTATACTAGCAAGAAAGTCTCTAAATTCAGATTTACGGAGATCAACAGTACTACCCCATTGTGGGAGTTTGCAAGCAAAAGTAAAATCCTCTAAGTCCATGGTATAAGATTTACCATAAAGATCAAACATGACAGAAGGAGAATTACGCGAAGATGAAAACTCAGACCTCCCCACAAATGAACTTGTGAGATCATGATACTGGGGCATTTGTTAGCTTCAAAGTCCTCAAGACCGGCATTACGCAAATATGCGTTAAATTCTTCTTTGATTCCCACTTGGTTCATAAAATTCTCCGAAGGCCATTCACAGGGCCTCACAAGAGCGTCTCTTGGTGGTTCCTCGTCAGCATCACGCATTGCAAGCCTGGGACCTTGCTTCCTTGAAGAACCACCTTGGAACATCTTCCTAAACATATTGTTTTCTCTGAAAAATAATTCTGAAATTTTTAGTAACTTCAAATAAAAAGTGAACCAACTTCAATAAAACTGATAGCAACTACTCATACAAGTGCCTAGAGCATATATCAAGCATTAGAACTACTTGGAATCATATAAATTTGACATGCAAGCTCAAGAACATGGTCACCTATGCAGCACAAATTTGCAATGAATAGAGCACTAGAACAAAAACTAATTGGACCAATGGAGGAGTCACATACCAAGGAACAATCTCCCCAAGCAGTTTTGCGAGAGGTGCTTTGAGCAAGGAGATCGAAAATCGCAGCAAAAGTTGCTGGAACACGAGCTTCAGTTGGTTTTTCGGGTTTGTGTGAGACAGAGAAAGAAGATGGGTGCAGGGATAAGTGGAGGAGGGCCACCGTGGGCCCACGAGGCGGGGCGCGCCAGGGGGTAGGGCGCCCTCCACCCTCGTGGCAGTGTGGCAGCTCACCTCATGTAATTTTTGCAATGAAAATCCTCAAATATTCCGAAAAAATCATGTTAAATTGGCATGGCATTCTGAGGACTTTTATTTTCGAGATATTTTTATATTGCACGGTAAGTCAGGAGACAGACAGAAAAATACTATTTTACTTTATTTTTACTAAATAACAGAGAATATAAAGAGGGTACAGAAGGTTGTGCTTCTAGTTTCATCCATCTCATGCTCATCAAAAGGAATCCACTAACAAGGTTGATCAAGTCTTGTTAACAAAATCATTCCGATTAACATGAAACCGAAGAAATTTCGAATAACACTATGTTACCTCAACGGGGATATGGACATCCCCAATAATAACTATATCATATTTCTTCTTGACAGTAGGAAGAGGAAATTCAAAACCTCCAAATATAATCGATGGAATTTTTCCAATAGAGTTGATACTATAAACTTGAGGTTGTTTCCTTGGAAAGTGTACCATGTGCTGATTACCATTAACATGAAAAGTGACATTGCCTTTGTTGCAATCAATAACAGCCCCTACAGTATTAAGGAAAGGTCTTCCAAGAATAATAGGCATACTATCGTCCTCGGGAATATCAAGAATAACAAAGTCCGTTAAAATAGTAACGTTTGCAACCACGACAGGCACATGCTCACAAATATCGACAGGTATAGCAGTTGATTTATCAGCCATTTGCAAAGATATTTCAAGAGGTGTCAACTTATTCAAGTCAAGTCTACGATATAAAGAGAGGCATAACACTAACACCGGCTCCAAGATCACATAAAGCAGTTTTAACATAATTTCTCTTAATGGAGCATGGTATAGTAGGTACTCTGGATCTCCAAGTTTCTTTGGTATTCCACCCTTAAAAGTATAATTAGCAAGCATGGTGGAAATTTCAGCTTCGGTATCTTTCTTTTATTTGTTATGATATCCTTCATATACTTAGCATAAGGATTTGTTTTGAGCACATCATTTAATCGCATACGCAAAAAGATAGGTCTAATCATTTCAGCAAAGCGCTCAAAATCCTCATCATCCTTTTTGTTGGATGGTTTCGGAGGAAAAGGCACGGGTTTCTGAACACATGGTTCTCTTTCTTTACCATGATTCCTAGCAACGAAGCCTCTTTTATCATAATGTTGATTCTTTGATTGTGGGTTATCAAGATCAACATCAGGTTCAACTCCTACTTCATTATCATTATTGGGTTGAGCATCATCATGAACATCATCATTAACATTTTCACTAGGTTCATGTTCATTACAGATTGTGTTTGACATCGTAAGCAGAGATATCATTTGGATTCTCGTGTGGTTCGGCAATAGGTTCACTAGAAGTTTGCGACGTCCTATCATTTTCTTTTTCTTCCTTTTAGAAGAACTAGGTATATCAATATTATTTCTCCGAGAATCTTGCTCGATTCTCTTAGGGTGGCCTTCAGGATACAAAGGTTCTGAGTCATTCTACCAGTTCTAGTAGCCACTCTAACGACATAATCATTTTTCTTACTATTCATTTCATCAAGCACCTCTTCTACGAGCTTTAAGTACTTGTTCTACTTGAGTGGTGACCATAGAAGCATGTTTGCTAACAAGTTTAAGTTCACCTCTAATATTAGCCATATAATCACTCAAGCGTTTAATCATAAAGGTATTCTGCTTTAATTTTTTACCAAAATAAGCATTAAAGTCATCTTGCTTAAACATAAAGTCATTAAACTCATCCAAGCACTGACTAGCAATTTTAGTAGGAGGGACTTCAGCTTTATCATATCTATAGAGAGAATTTACCTTTACTACCGTGGTCGGGATATCGGGAGGTTCTTGATAAATAAGGACTTGAGATCATATACTTCTTCAACAAATGTAAATTAAGACCACGTATTTCTTCAATAGGAGGTAAATTCTTAACATCTTCAGCTTTAATACCTTTTTTCATAGATTTCTTTGCCTCTTGCATATCTTCGGATCGAGAAATAGAACACCTCTTCTTCGGAGTTGGTTTAGGAATAGGCTCGAATTGGCTCGAGCTGGCTCGGGAGGTGCCCAATTATTTTCATTTGCCAACATATTATTCAATAGAATTTCAGCTTCATCCGGTGTTCTTTCCACAAAAGAGAACCAGCACAACTATCCGGGTAATCTCTGGAAGCATCTGTTAGTCCATTATAAAAGATATCAAATATTTCAGGTTTCTTAAGAGGATGATCCGCACGACATTAAGTAACTTGAGAAGCCTCCCCAAGCTTGTGGGAGACTCTCTTCTTCAATTTGCACAAAGTTGTATATTTCCCTCAAAGCAGCTTGTTTCTTATGAGCAGGGAAATATTTAGCAGAGAAGTCATAAATCATATCCTGGGGACTTTGCACACAACCAGGATCAAGAGAATTAAACCATATCTTAGCATCACCCTTTAATGAGAACGAAAATATTTTGAGTAAATAAAGGTAGCGCGATCTCTCATTGTTATTAAACAGGGCAGCTATATCATTTAACTTAGTAAGATGTGCCACAACAATTTCAGATTCATAGCCATAAAAAGGATCAGATTCAACCAAAGTAATTATATCAGGATCAACAGAGAATTCATAATAATCCTTATATGGAACACAGATAGGTGAAGTAGCAAAAGCAGGGTCGGGTCTCATCCTATCTCTAAGAGATTCTTTACTCCATTTAACTAGCAGCCTCTTAAGTTTGTATATATCCTGGCAAGCAAAAATAGCTGCAGAAAATTCAGCATCAAAAAGGTAACCCTCAGAAATAGCAGGCATATTTTCATCATCACTTTCATCATTGTATTCAGTTTGAATAATTTCTCTTTCTCTAGATCTAGCACTTTGCTCATCAAGAAATTCACCGAGGGGCACAAAGATCAAGCATAGAAGTAGTTTCATCATAAGTATCATGCATAGCGAAGTGGCATCATCAATAACATGCGACATATCGTAATTCATAGCAAAGCAGGTTTAGGTGTCGCAAGCTTACTTATAACAGAAGGTGAATCAAGCGCAGAGCTAGATGGCAGTTCCTTACCTCCCCACGTAGTTGAGGGCAAAATAGTAGTTCGATCATCTTTCAAATTCTTCATAGTGTCCAGCAAATATATATCCCAGGTGACTCAAATAAAAGAGCTATGCTCCCCGACAACGGCGCCAGAAAAAGGTCTTGATAACCCACAAGTATAGGGGATCGCAACAGTTTTCGAGGGTAGAGTATTCAACCCAAATTTATTGATTCGACACAAGGGGAGCCAAAGAATATTCTCAAGTATTAGCAGCTGAGTTGTCAATTCAACCACACCTGGAAACTTAATATCTTCAGCAAGGTGTTTAGTAGCAAAGTAATATGATAGTGGCGGTAACGGTAACAAAAGTAAAGACATCAAAAGTAATGTTTTTGGTATTTTTGTAGTGATCGTAATAAAGAGCAACGGAAAAGTAAATAAGCATAAACCCAAAGTATATGGAAAGCTCAGAGGCACCGGATCGGTGATGGATAATTATGCCGGATGCGGTTCGTCATGTAATAGTCATAACATAGGGTGACACGTAACTAGCTCCAATTCATCATTGTTATGTAGGCATGTCTTCCGTAGAGAGTCATACGTGGTTATGGAAAAGAACTTGCATGACATCTTTTGTCCTACCCTCCCGTGGCAGCGGGGTCCTACTGGAAACTAAGGGATATTAAGGCTTCCTTTTAATAGAGAACCGAACAAAGCATTAGCACATAGTGAATACATGAACTCCTCAAACTATGGCCATCACCGGAGTGGTCCCGATTATTGTCACTGGGGTTGCGGATCATAACACATAGTAGGTGACTATAGACTTGCAAGATAGGATCAAGAACACACATATATTCATGAAAACATAATAGGTTCAGATCTTAAATCATGGCACTCGGGCCCTAGTGACAAACATTAAGAATAGCAAAGTCATAGCAACATCAATCTCAGAACATAATGGATACTAGGGATCAAACGCTAACAAAACTAACTCGATTACATGATAAATCTCATCCAACCCATCACCGTCCAGCAAGCCTACGATGGAATTACTCACGCACGGCGGTGAGCGTCATGAAATTGGTGATGGAGGATCGTTGATGATGATGACGGCGACGAATCCCCCTCTCCAGATCAGCCCTCCCGAGAGAAACTAGGGCTTGGCGGCGGCTCCATATTGTAAAACGCGATGATTCTTTATCTTTGATTTTTTTTCTCCCCGAAAGCCAATATATGGAGTTGGAGTTGGCGTCGGAGGGGCTCCAGGGGGCCCACGAGGTAGGGGCGTGCCCTAGGGGCGCCCCACCCTCGTGGATGTGGTGTGGGCCCCTGGTCTTCATCTTTGGTGAGGATTTTTTATTATTTTTTATAAGACATCCCGTGGAGTTTCAGGTCATTCCGAGAACTATTGTTTTCTGCACATAAAACAACACCATGGCTATTCTGCTGAAAACAACGTCAGTCCGGGTTAGTTCCATTCAAATCAGACAAGTTAGAGTCCAAAACAAGGGCAAAAGTGTTTGGAAAAGTAGATACGATGGAGACGTATCAACAACTCATGAAGATCTTCAGGCAAATCCATTGAAGTGCCCCCGCGGCACTGTCTGCCTCCCTTCCTTGCTGACTTTTCTGTGGCCATGTAGTTCAGACTGAATGGCTTCAAAACTGTCAAAGGCTTCCGTTTGCTGGTCAGACAAGAGCTAGCTTCAGGAGAATTGATGTGATGCTATAAGAATTCTGCAAATGAATGCAGACTATGAGAACCAAGGGATTCTCCCATGGACATGTACCTGTGACAACATTAGAGATGCGAAGGAAGGGGAAGAGGTCATATGCATTCTCAGAAGATTTTGAAGATAAATCAGTTTTGAAGACATTGACCTCATAGCGCGAAGACATTCACTTATTTGTTGGGAGTTGGTTCTAGATTTGTATGAATCCAAGAATAGGTACAAGTGAGGAATCTAACTATGTGTGAAGCATAAGTGAATATACTAGGCATATTATGAGATGTAGAACAGGATAGTTCCAAATTTGTAGCCACAAAAACCACTTTTGGTGAAGAAGGATGAATCTATCGAATCAAAAAGGCAGTAAAAGTGAGTTTTAATTACCACACGAAGAACTGCTAGATGGAGTAGATAGGAGGCCAAGTAGTTCGATCTTCCATGCCCAAACTTGGCGATGAAGGACACCTACGGCGGAGCAGAGAAGACGAGGTCCGCGGCCGGCGCGAGGACGACATCGGTGAGGTCGCGGCAGCTAAGCGCTTTGTTGTCAGCGTCGTCGAGAGTTAGCGGTGGCTCTAGGGTTTGTCGAGGTGGAGAGGTGGAAGAAGGATTTTGACCGTGATGTGATGTGCATTTATAGGGAGAGGGACAGTACAGTGCAATTATGCATGTGCCCCTGGCTGTTCACATCTGAGGGACATGTGGCGGACATGCAACACATTGGAAGTTGTTCCATGTTCCCACGCACGCCTGGACTGTCGGGTGGTCGTTCCGGCTACTCTGGGTTTCAGGCAATAAGGATTGAGCATTTAAAACAGATTCAACTTTTGTCTCTGTATCTTCTGCTGACAAGGACGCAGAGAGGACATTCGATGGTTTCAATGGAATGCATATGATTTGGATAGATAGAATTTGAGGTAGAAGCATAGAAGAGATTAGGGTCCGATCACATTCATTTAGTCCAAAAGAGTCAAACGAGAAGACATAGCTATAAGTGAATTCTGTAGAGGACAGAACACAAATATATGTATATATCTGAGTAAGACTAAATCAACAGAGTGAAGAACAACATGAAGACAAATCAATGTTGAAGATAAATCAAATGCGAAGACTTAGCAAATTCAACGCCAAGAAAAAGCACTCCAAACAAAAGTTTGGTGGTGGCGTTACCCACCGTATAGGAAGTATTAGACCCAGACACGGCGCACAATTATCGTGGCGCTCTGAAGTCAAATTCCGCATTAATGTATTCACATTTAGAGTGTATGTATTCATTTTTTGAAGATATACATTACTTCGTGTGTTGCACATCTAAGTCATCAACATGCATAAGTGTTAGGATGTGTGCCTAATCACAGGACATTTGAGGATTCCAAGATATTTAGCTCACACCGCAACTTGCAAAACCTTTTCTCATCCAAGGGCTTTGTGAAGATATCGGCCAATTGCTCTTCGGTGTTGACGTGAATGATATCAATATCTTCCTTCATGACATGATCTCTGAGAAAGTGATGACGAATTTCAATGTGCTTTGTCTTCGAGTGCTGAACTGGGTTGTTGGCAATCTTGGTGGCGCTTTCATTGTTGCAGTAGAGTGGCACTTGCTTCAGATGGATGTCATAGTCCTTGAGAGTTTGCTTCATCCATAGAAGCTGAGCGCAGCAAGATCCAGCAGCAATGTATTCAGATTCAGCAGTGGAGAGAGACACACAGTTCTTGTGACGCCCCCGATTCAATTGTACACTAATCATACACGCAAACGTGTACGATCAAGATCAGGGACTCACGGGAAGAATATCACAACACAACTCTAAAAAAAGTCATACAAGCATCGTAATACAAGCCGGGGGCCTCGAGGGCTCGAATACAAGTGCTCGATCATAGACGAGTCAGTGGAAGCAACAATATCTGAGTACAGACATAAGTTAAACAAGTTTTCCTTAAGAAGGCTAGCACAAACTGGGATACATATCGTAAGAGGCGCAGGGCTCCTGCCTGGGATCCTCCTAAACTACTCCTGGTCGTCGTCAGCGGCCTGCACATAGTAGTAGGCACCTCCGGTGTAGTAGGAGTCGTCATCGACAGTGGCGTCAAGCTCCTGGGCTCCAGCGTCTGGTTGTGACAACCAGGAAGAAATGGAAAGGGGAAAAGGAGGGAGAAAAGCAACTGTGAGTACTCATCCAAAGTACTCGCAAGCAAGGATCTACACTACTTATGCATGGGTATCTGTGTAAAGAGTCCATATCGGTGGACCGAATCGCGTAATGCCGTAATAAGAGGGGGATAGCTAGTCCTGTCGAAGACTACGCTTCTGGCAGCCTCCGTCTTGCAGCATGTAGAAGAGAGTAGATTGAAGTCCTCCAAGTAGCATCGTATAGCATACTCCTACCCGGCGATCCTCTCCTCGTCGCCCTGTTAGAGAGCGATCACCGGGTTGTATCTGGCACTTGGAAGCGTGTGTTTTATTAAGTATCTGGTTCTAGTTGTCATCAGGTCAATGTACAACTCCGGGTCGTCCTTTTACCGAGGGACACGGCTATTCGAATAGATAAACTTCCCTGCAGGGGTGCACCACATTACCCAACACGCTCGATCCCATTTGGCCGGACACACTTTCCTGGGTCATGCCCGGCCTCGGAAGATCAACACGTCGCAGCCCTACCTAGGCATAACAGAGAGGTCAGCACGCCGGTCTAAATCCTATGGTGCAGGGGTCTGGGCCCATCGCCCATTGCACACCTGCGCGTTGCGAGGGCGGCCGGAAGCAGATCTAGCCCCCTTAATACAAGAGCAGGCTTACGGTCCAATCCGGCGTGCGCTGCTCAGTCGCTGACGTCACGAAGGCTTCGGCTGATACCACGACGTCGAGTGCCCATAACTGTCCCCACGTAGTTGGTTAGTGCATATAGGACATTGGCCAGACTCAGATCAAATACCAAGATCTCGTTAAGCGTGTTAATTGATGTAACTGTGGACGCCGACCAGTGCTAGGACCACCTCTCTCCTAGGTGGTCTCAACCTGCCTTGTCGCTCCGCCACAAAGTAACAAATGGGGCCGTCGAGAACCTGTGCCCACCTCTACGGGATGGAGCCACCGCCTTTAGCCCCCATCTCCTAACAGTATCATAAGTAATGTAACAAAGATAAGGTATATAGCATATGCCCGTGATCACCTCCGAAGCTTTATCACGGCCCAAAGAGTATAGCATGGCAGACGGACAAGAGTGTAGGGCCACTGATGGAATACTAGCATCCTATACTAAGCATTAGGATAGTAGGTAAAGGTATCAACAATTGTAGCAACAATGACAGGCTATGCATCAGAATAGGATTAACCGAAAGCAGTAACATGCTACACTACTCTAATGCAAGCAGTAGAGAGAAGGAATAGGCGATATCTGGTGATCAAGGGGGGGCTTGCCTGGCTGCTCTGGCAAGAAGGAGGGGTCGTCGTCGATGTAGTCGATCACAGGGGTATCGACAGCGGTCTCGGGGTCTACCGGAAAGAAGTAACGGAGGGGGAACAAAATAAATAAGAGAGCAATCAAAGCATCACAAAGCATAATAAGGCAATACGCGGTGCTAGGAGTGACCTAACGCGGTAGTAGGTGCTACTGGCGAAGGGAGAAAACATTCGGGAAAGTATTCCCGATGTTTGGCATTTTCGGACAGATGAAATGGAGGGGGATGGTTGCACGTTCGCTATGCTAGGGACGTGTGGTGAAAGAACGGACTGCATGCTCGGATTCATCTCGTCGTTCTGAGCATTTTTCATGTACAAAGTATTTTCATCCGAGGTACGGTTTATTTTATATTAATTTTCAAAGTTATATTACATTTTTGTAATTTACAGATTTAGTTTATTTCAAAAACAGGTTTACTGCATCAGCATGACATCAGTAAGATGTCAGCAGTCAACATGGTGTTTGAGTGGTCAAACTGACATGCAAGACCCACTGTCATAGTCACAGTTTAACTAAAATAGGATTAAACACTTAACCTAGTTAATTAGGTCAAATTAAGCAAGGTTAATTAATTAAACTAATTATATTACAAATTAATTAATTAATTAATTCACTTTACTATTTCCTTTTATTTTCCATTTTCGGTCTTCTCTACTCTTTTCTTTTTATCTGATTTACAAGGGGAGGGCCCCACCTGTAAGTGGCTCAGGCCACCTTCCTCCTATGCACGAACGAGCACAGAGGAGGGGCAACGGCGGTCGGACCTGGCCCCGGCGAGGCCATGCTTGAGACCGACAGCGGGGTAGGCGGAGCAGGCGGAGGCGGCGGAGTCGGCCAAGATGCAGAAGGTCGCCACGGCTGAAGCGAGGCGGCACCAATGCGGAGTGGGGGCCAGGCGAGATGCATCATGGCCGTCAGAGTGAGGGTGCGGTCTGCGAAGCACGATTTAACAGGACCGTGGCGGGCGAGGTGCGTGCGTGCGTTGGGCGCGCGCTGGCCGCGGGCGCATGTCGTGGGCACGACGACGTCCTATACGAAGGGAAAGGGGGAAGGAGGGAAGGCGGAGGCCGAGGCCTCACCAGCGTTGTAGGGGAGTGGGGGTCGGCGAGGCTCGGGGATGGTCGGCGATGGAGAGACGGGGTCGGTGGTGGACGACGGCGAACGCCACGGAGGAGCGCGCGTGGAGCTCGGGGAAGACGACGCGGTGCAGGAGGAAGAGGAAGGAGGCCCGGAGGGGTGGCGCCAGCGAGGTGACTCCGCGAGGGAGGACGGAGGCACGGCGGGGCGGCAACCGGCGGCGTCGGGGGCAGTTCCCCCGATCTAGATCGGGAGGAACGGAGGGAGGAGAGGGATTCGTTCATGGGGGGGATGGGGTGCGGTTAGGTTAGGGTTCGGGATAGCGGGGGGGTTATGGGGGGGAAGTGGGTGGCCGGTTGGGCCTGGCCTGGTGGCCAGCTGGGCCACGACCCAGCAGGGGGGCCTTTTTAGCCTTTGTTTATTTTCTAATTTTGTTTTATTTTTCTTTACTATTTTGTATTTTTGTTGATCTAATAAATGAGTATAGTTAAATGTGCCACTTAGCACATAAATACTAGGCAAGGTTTCGAAGCAGCACACTAAGTTCCAAATTATTTTGAATAGTTTAACTATTTGTTTAAGTTGAAATGGTTCAAATAATTACTGGTGATTTAGTTTTAAATAGGTTAGGGCCACTTTTAAATATTCAAAAGAGGTTGGCTCCTACATGATGTATGCTTAGGAATATTTTCAACCCATCGAACATTTTTCCTTATCAGTTTGAAGAAATAAAATTTGACTTGTTTTTGGAATTTGAATTTGAATCGGTTTCAAAATAACGTGAAATTTAGCAACAGTAATCGAAGTGATGTGGCATCATTAGCACAGGGTTATTGTAGCTTAACTACCCGGGCGTCACAGTTCTGCTTCTTTGAAGACCAACAGACAAGTGATCGTCCCAGAAAGTGACATGTGTCTGATGTAGACTTGCGATCCACCTTGTCACCAGCATAATCAGCATCCGAGAATCCAACTAGATCAAACTCTGAGCCCTTTGGATACCATAATCCTAGTGTTGGGGTGTAAGCCAAATATCGAGGAATTCGCTTCACTGCTAAGTGATGCGATTCCTTTGGTGCCGCTTGAAATCGGGCACACATGCAAACACTAACCATTATAACTGGCCTAGATGCACATAAATAAAGTAAAGAACCAATCATGGAGCGGTATACCTTTTGATTGAACTCTTTACCATTGGCGTCAGGACCCAGATGACTTTTGGTTGGCATTGGCGTCGTGTAACCTTTGCAGTCTTGCATTCCGAACTTCTTCAGACAGTCTTTGAGGTATTTCTCTTGAAATATAAAGATGTCGTTGCTTTGATGACGAATTTGAAGACCAAGGAAGAACTTCAGCTCACCCATCATGGACATCTGATATTGCTCTTGCATCATGTGTCCAAACTCGTCATTGTATTTCTGGTTAGTGCATCCGAAGATAATGTCATCCACATATATTTGGCACACAAACAGTTCACCATCATATGTCTTCGTGAAGAGTGTGGGATCCAGGGAACCAGGTTTGAAGCCTTTGCTCTTCAGGAAGTCTTTGAGTGTGTCATACCAAGCACGAGGGGCTTGTTTGAGGCCATACAGTGCCTTGTTGAGCTTGTATATCATATCAGGATGTTTTGGATCTTCAACGCCAGGAGGTTGTGCAACATACACTTCTTCTTCAATCTTGCCATTGAGAAAGGCACTCTTCACATCCATTTGATACAGAAGGATGTTATGATGGTTTGCATAGGCTAGCAGTATGCGAATGGCTTCAAGTCCAGCCATGGGAGCAAACGTTTCATCAAAGTCAATCCCTTCAACTTGAGTGTATCCTTGAGAACTAGACGAGCTTTGTTTCTGACAACTTGACCATGCTCATCTTCCTTGTTGCGATAGATCCATTTTGTGCCAATGATATTGTGCTTCCGAGGATCAGGACGTTTGACTAATTCCCACACATTGTTCAGCTCGAACTGTTGAAGCTCTTCTTGCATAGCTTGAATCCATTCAGGTTCCATGAAGGCTTCAGCAACTTTATTGGGTTCAGATATAGAGACAAATGCAAAGTGCCCACAGAAATTTGCTAGTTGTGTTGCTCTTGAACGAGTGAGTGGACCTGGTGCATTGATGCTATCAATTATTTTCTCAATCTATACTTCATTTGCAACACGAGAATGAACTGGACGAAGATTTTGCTCTTGCTGATCATTGTCATCATTTGGAGGATTGTCTTTAGGCTGAGCATTGACTTCAGGTTGATTAGGTGCAGAAATGATGAGTTCCTCTTCAGCCTATGCCTCAGAAGGTATGATCTCTCAAGTTCCCATAAGCTTGATGGATTCACTAGGTGGATCTTCATCTAGCACATTTGGCAGGTGCTCTCTTTGCGAGCCGTTAGTCTCATCGAACCGCACATCTACAGTTTCAACCACTTTATAGTGAAAGAGATGAAGACTCTGTAGGAGTGTGAATCCTTTCCGTAAACAAGCCTAAAACCTTCATGTGCTTTCGGTGCAAATTTTGAAGTGTGATGTGGATCCTTGATCCAGCACCTAGCACCAAATACTCTGAAGTAACTGACATTTGGCTTTTTACCAGTTAGGAGTTCATAGGATGTATTCTTCAGAAGCTTGTGAAGATAAACACGGTTGATGACATGGCATGCAGTATCAATGGCTTCGGGCCAGAACTTTCTTGGAGTCTTGTATTCATCAAGCATCGTCCGGGCCATCTCAATGAGTGTTCTGTTCTTGCGCTCCATGATGCCATTCTGCTGCGGTGTGTACGGAGCTGAGAACTCATGAGTGATGCCCAATGTATCCAGGTAAAGGTCAAGGCCGGTGTTCTTGAACTCTGTGCCGTTGTCACTTCTGATATGCTTGATTTTGACGCCATAGTTTTTCATGGCACGGTTGGCGAAGCATCTGAAGACATCCTGCACTTCAGTCTTGTAGAGGATTATGTGCACCCAAGTATATCTTGAATAATCATCAACAATGACGAAGCCATAAAGACAAGCAGTAGTAGTGAGAGTAGAGTAGTGAGTAGGGCCAAATAAGTCCATGTGTAGCAGCTCGAAGGGTTGAGATGTCGTCATGATTGTCTTCGAGGGATGCTTGGCCCTAGTCATCTTTCCAGCTTCGCAAGCACCACATAGATGATCTTTCTTGAACTTGACGCCCTCGATGCCTACAACGTGTTTCTTCTTTGCGAGAGTGTACAGGTTCCTCATGCCGGCATGCCCTAGCCTCCGATGCCAGAGCCAGCACTCTGTAGCTTTTGCTAGAAGTCCTGCTGAGAAATCTACCATGTATCATCTTTCTGATACCCTTCAAAGACTAGAGACTTGTCAGATTCCATTAGAACAAGGCAACGATATTTTCCAAATATCACAATCATGTTCAAGTCACAAAGCATTGAGACAGACATTAAGTTGAAACCAAGGGATTCAACAAGCATCACTTTATCCATGTGCTGATCCTTTGAGATTGCAACTCTACCTAGACCCAATGCCTTGCTTTTACCAGTGTCAGCAAATGTGATGTGGCTCTTGTCAGATGGACGTAAAGTTGAGTCCATGAGAGGACTTCGATCACCAGTCATGTGGTTGGTGCATCCACTGTCCATAATCCATTCTGAAGACTTTGGTGTCATACCCTACAGTACAGTTAGGGGGATAGGCTTCACCAAGAGTATTGTGAAGCATAAACATTTGATGGACAAGAGGATTACAAAGCTCAGATCAACGTTAGGACAGATAGGATGATTGGCAAGCGATTCAGGAACAAAATACATAGTAAGATCATTTGGGCATTTTATCTTGCGCCCCACAAGATGTTTTAGGTCCCCAGCAATAGCATCGGACGCCTTTGATTTCTGGCTGGAGACCTTTCCCTGGAAAAGAGAGTTAAGTTTTCTTAACCACCCACATTTTCAGGGGTGGCTTCGAAGCAATGAGTCTAAGTGCAGCATCTGAGAACTTCGGCTTTGGAGCCCTAGCAAATAGCCTAGCAGGAGGTGAATAATATCATATGAATAAGCATAAAAGTTCTTAGTTTTATGAACATAGCGGTTTGAAGAAACACGCTCATATTCATACATGTGAGTATTATTTCCCTGCAAAACATTGGCGTTAGGGTGACTCGGGTGAGTCCTTTGTCTGTTTGAAGCCTTTGGACCATATGAAGCCTTTGGTTTGGGGTTTGTCTTCTTCCCTTGTGGTGTCATGATGACATTCACAGGAAGATTCTCAAGACATCTTCTGGGTACCCAGATCTTCTTCATAGGTGGTCCATTCCTGCAGTTAGTACCAATATACCTGGCAAATACTTCACCTTTCTGATTCTTAAACAGTTTATAGTTTGCATCAAAAGATTCATCAATGACAATTGGGTTAGCACAAGTGAAGCCAGATAAGGTGGATGGGTCCACTGAAGGTCCTTTTGCAGCAACCCATGTGGTTTTGGGGTACTGCTCAAGTTTCCAGTAAGAACCATCAACATTCATTTTCCTCTCGAACCCCACACCCTCTTTCCTAGGGTTTCAGTTCAGAATCTGCTTTTTGAGGACATCACACGGTGTCTGATGCCCTTTGAGACTTTTGTACATCCTTGCCTCAAGCAATGTCTTCAACCTAGCATTTTCATCAGCAATAACAGTGGCATCCTTAGCAGAGGGGTGAGATACCTGATACGTCCATTTTGCATCATGCTTTTATATTGATATTTATTGCGTTATGGGCTGTTATTACACGTTATGTCACAATACTTATGCCTATTCTCTCTTATTTTACAAGGTTTACATAAGGAGGGAGAATGCACTGGAATTCTCAATGGAAAAGGAGCAAATATTAGAGACCTATTCGCACAACTCCAAAAGTCCCGACACTCCACGAAAGTCATTTTGGGGAATAATAAAAATATCCAGTGGAAGAAGTTCACCAGAGGGCCACCTGGCCACGAGGGTGGGCGCGACTCACCCCGGGCGCGCCCCTACCTCGTGGGCCCCTTGTGGCCTTCCGATGCCCATCTTCTGCTATATGAGGTCTTTTGTCGAGGAAAAATCATAAGCAACCTTCGGAATGAAACTCCGCCACGAGGCGGAACCTTGCCGGAACCAATCTAGGGCTCCGGCAGAGCTGTTCTGCCGGGGACACTTCCCTCTAGGAGGGGGAAATCATCGTCATTGTCATCACCAATGCTCCTCTCATCGTGAGAGGGCAATCTCCATCAACATCTTCACCAGCACCATCTCCTCTCAAAACCCTAGTTCATCTCATGCATCCAATTCTTGTCTCCAAGTTCGGGATTGGTACTAGTAGGTTGCTAGTAGTGTTGATTACTCCTTGTAGTTGATGCTAGTTGGTTTATTTGGTGGAAGATCATATGTTCAGATCCTATATGCATATTAAGACCCCTCTGATTATGAACATGAATATGCTTTGTGAGTAGTTACGTTTGTTCCTGAGGACATGGGAGAAGTCTTGCTATTAGTAGTCATGTGAATTTGGTATTCGTTCGATATTTTGATGAGATGTATGTTGTCTAGCCTCTAGTGGTGTTATGTGAACGTCGACTACATAACACTTCACCATTATTTGGGCCTAGAGGAAGGCATTGGGAAGTAATAAGTAGATGATGGGTTGCTAGAGTGATGTAAGCTTAAACCCTAGTTTATGCGTTGCTTCGTAAGGGCTGATTTGGATCCATATGTTTCATGCTATGGTTAGGTTTACCTTAATACTTTTGTTGTAGTTGTGGATGCTTGCAATAGAGGTTAATCATAAGTGGGATGTTTGTTCAAGTAAGAACAGCACCCAAGCACCGGTCCACCCACATGTCAAATTATCAAAGTACTGAACGCGAATCATATGAACATGATGAAAACTAGCTTGACGATATTCCCATGTGTCCTCGGGAGCGCTTTTCCTATTATAAGAGTTTGTCCAGGCTTGTCCTTTGCTACCAAAAGGATTGGGCCACCTTGCTACACTTTATTTACTTTTGTTACTTGTTGCTCGTTACAAATTATCCTATCACAAAACTATCTGTTACCACTTATTTCAGTACTTGCAGAGAATACCTTGCTGAAAACCGCTTATCATTTCCTTCTGCTCCTTGTTGGGTTCGACACTCTTACTTATCGAAAGGACTACGATAGATCCCCTATACTTGTGGGTCATCAATACCACATCAACAGTTGAAGATATTGCAACAGTGGCAGCAGTGGAACATTCGGCAACAGAAGTAGCATTATCACGCTCAAGGCATTTTAGACATGGTGGTTCAAATCCTTCCTGAGCGGGACTGGTCTGTTGGGCGTGAAGTGACTCGTTTTCTTTTTGAAGATCTTCATGAACTGCTCTCAATTTCTCAAGTTCTTGCTTCCTTTGAATATAATCATAGGAAAGCTTTTCATGAGTTGTTGAGAGCGTTTCATGACGACTTTCAAGTTCCTCATACTTAACATGAAGATTTTTTATGTCTTCAATTAAGGACTGAGATCGGGTCATTTCAGCGTCCAACGGGTCATCACTTTTGTCTAACAGTTTTTGAATATGTTCCATAGCTTTCTGTTGTTCAGTTGCAATTTTAGCAAGTGTTTTGTAGCTGGGTTTGGATTCATAATCAGAGTCATCTTCACTTGATGTTTGAAAGTAATCATCGCGTGAGTTTACCTTGGCACCGCGTGCCATGAAGCAGTAGGTGGGAGCGGAGTCGTCCTTGTCATTAGCATCAGCGTTGGTGGCGGAGCCATTCTCTTCAGTGTTGAAGATGGACTTGGCAACGTAGGTTGTAGCTAGAGCCAGACTTGCAACGCCAGAGTCGGACTCCTCCTCAGATTCCACCTCCGCCTCCTCAGAAGCAGACTCCTCCTGTGAATCCATTTCCTTGCCAACGAAAGCACGAGCCTTGCCAGATGAGCTCTTCTTGTGTGATGAAGACTTTGATGAAGACTTGGAAGAAGACTTTGAGGATTTCTTCTTCTTCTTGTCATCAGAATCATATTCCTTGCTCTTCTTCTTCTTGTTGTTTTCATTGTCCCACTGCGGACACTCAGAGATGTAGTGACCGGGTTTCTTGCACTTGTGGCATGTTCTCTTCTTGTAGTCATGAGTAGAAACTTCATCATTTCTTGAGCTGGATCGTGAAGACTTTCTGAAGCCTTTCTTCTTAGTGAACTTCTGGAAGTTCTTCACAAGCATACCAAGCTCCTTTCCAATGTCTTCAGGATCACCAGAACTGTAGTCAGATTCTTCTTCAGATGAGGAAACAGCCTTTGCCTTCAAAGCGCGAGTTCGGCCATAGTTGAGACCATAGATATCTCTTTTCTCAGATAGCTGAAACTTATGTGTGTTGAGCCTCTCAAGTATGTCAAACGGATTGAGTGTCTTGAAGTCAGGGCGTTCTTGAATCATCAGGGCTAGGATGTAAAATGAGCTGTCAAGTGATCTCAGGAGTGTCTTGACGATTTCATGCTTGGTGATCTCAGTGGCGCCGAGAGCATGAAGCTCATTTGTGACGTCAGTGAGGCGATCAAACGTGAGCTGGACATTCTCATTTGTCGTTTCTCTTGAAGCAGTTGAAGAGGTTGCGAAGGACACTGGTCCTTTGATCTCTCTGGGTTGAGACGCCTTCGTTAACCTTGGAGAGCCAGTCCCAGACTAGCTTCGACGGTTCCAGAGCACTCACACGGCCATACTGTCCTTTGGTCAGATGACCACAGATAATGTTCTTGGCAGTAGAATCCAGTTGAACAAACTTCTTGACATCAACAGGGGTGACACCGTCACCAGTTTTGGGAACGTTGTTCTTGACGACATACCATAGATCGACATCAATGGCTTCAAGATGCATGCGCATCTTATTCTTCCAGTAGGGGTAATCAGTGCCATCGAAGACAGGGCACGCAGCGGAGAACTTTGATTATCCCCGCAATCGACATAGCTAAAACTCCGGTGGTTAAACCGAATCACACAGAACAAGGGAGTACCTTGCTCTGATACCAATTGAAAGTGCTAGTTATCAACTAGAGGGGGGTGAATAGGAGATTTTTGTGAATGAATTCAAAACATGGAAGTTTCAAAGACAAATGATAGAAATGAACCTATTAACATGCAGCGGAAGGTAGACTACACTAGGCAAGCCATAGTCAAGTATTCAATGAAGTGAAAGCACGAAGACTATTAGCAGCTAGGCAGTATGGATCAGGATGGAAGATAGTATGAAGCCAGACAGAACAAGTAGTCACACAGTGAAGTCAAACAGATAATGCAAGCAGGCAATGACTTCATGAAGACAAACTGTAAGTAAAGAGAAGGAAGAGATAGAACCAGTTGCTTGGTGAGGACAAGGATTTGTTGGACCAGTTCCAGTTGCTGTGACAACTGTACGTCTATTTAGGGAGGCAGAGATTCAACTCACAAGACCGCGTCTTCACCTTATTCCCCTTGAGCTAAGGACACCTAGTCCCCGCCCAATCACTCTGGTAAGTCTTCAAGGTAGACTTCCAAACCTTCACAGACTTCGTTCATCGGCAATCCACAATGACTCTTGGATGCTCAGAACGCGACGCCTAACCGGCTGGAGGATTCACAGTCCTCAAGTGTAACAAGTCTTCAGATCACGCGGACAGAAAGACTTCAGTGATGCCAAACACTCTTTGGGTTCTGGGTGTCTTGGGCTTTGTCCTCGCAAGGATCTCTCTCTCAAATGCTTCGGAGGTGGGTTGCTCTCAAACAACAAAAGCCGTGCACTAACCCTGAGCAGCCACCAATTTATAGTGTAGGGGGTGGGCTATTTATAGCCACTAGGCAACCCGACCTGATTTGTCCGAAATGACCCTGGGTCACTAAGGAACTGACACGTGTTTTTCAAACACACGCGACAGCTTGACTTGGGCTGCAAGTAAAGCTGACTCATCCAGCTCTGGATAAGATTTGCTCTCATTGTCTTCGCTCGAAGACATAGGATTTGGTTGAGCATCACTTGATCACTCGACTTTGTTCACTTGGACCCCACTTAACAGTACGGTGGTTCCTATGACTCAACAAAGAAGAAAAGGAAACTACAAAACAACTATGTCTTCGCACTCCATAGTCTTCACGTGAACGTCTTCTCGAGTCATAAACTTCGATGTGATTGTCTTCACATACCACCAACGTCTTCAATGTCGTCATACATTTTTAGGGGTCATCTCCGGTAGGTAAACCGAATCAATGAGGGACTACTACTTGTGTTATCCTGCAATTCTCACAAACACATTAGTCCCTCAACCCGGTTTGTCGTCAATACTCCAAAACCAACTAGGGGTGGCACTAGATGCACTTACAGTCCCGAGTGGTGGCGTTGGAACCCTACGCTAGCAAGGGCAATTTTGGCACGCCATAGCTAGGCTTTTCTGCACTAGTGCAATGGATTCCCAACAGAAGGAGTCCGAGCATTATCGTGCACGAGCCTCCTCCTGGGCGCAGTGGAGCGCAAGCCGAAACGACCATCTCCTCTCCGGGGCCATGTGGGATGACTTCGGGGTCGACATATCTGGAGATGAAGGACTCGGATCCGCTGGCCGCCATGCCGGAGACGGCCGAACGGAGCCGGAGACGAGCTTGGGTGGCAAAGGGGATTCGAGTGAAGTGGCTAGGGTTTGTCCGACGAGCGGATTGGGAGGAATATATGTGCGGTCGGCTGGGCCAGCAGGGTCCCGGTCTGATGTGGCAGGCGTGTCCGGGTGCCCCATATCTGCCCCTTATTAGGGCTGGATATGAGGGGTGCCGGTCACCCGGGCGTTTGAGGCCTGTTTGAGACGCCCATCTAGGTTAAAATTTTGTGACCGAATAGTGACTAGACGGCCTTGCCCGGGCCTATGAGGCGGGTTTGAGGCGCCCGGCTGCAGATGCTCTGACTGGCCAATGACCACCCTGCGCTGCGTCCACTTTGGCAAAATGTGCGCGTCACGCTTGCCTGGACCAGAGCTCGTCTGCATGCGCTACCACAAGGTGCATTTAAGCGAGTACGTCGTCGGCGTCGGCCTGCGGCCAGTTTTCTTGTTTTGACCATTTTCAAAAAAATTAACAGGAACTAACCTCGCTTTGAAAGTATTTTGAGATTTGACCATTTTCCCTACTGCCAGGGTCCATGCCGGTAGGTTTGTGTAGGCTACCGCCAAAAGTCCACATTCGAAAATTAATACTATTGGTGACAATACATACATCAAGTGTTCTCACTCATCCACGTCAGCCCGAGTAAACGGCCATTGTCTCCTGCTGTCCACCCTACTGTTGGAGACCCTGGCGGTAGGCTGTCCAACCCTACTGCCGGAGACCATGGTGGTAGACGCTGAACAATTATAAACCATGGGGCCGGGCGCAGGGCCCGCCCACGAACCCCAGCCCCACCTTCTTTCCTGCGTCTAGCCGCCCAGCACGAACAGGGAGCAACTCCTCTCTCCCTCCTCCACTCCCCCTCCGATCTTCTTCGTTTCTCCACCATTTTTGCGGATTGAGATGGCTCCGAAACAAGAAAAGTAAGCTCTTTCAATCCCTCCAATTAGTTTTAGTCAAAACGCTTTCGATTCGATACATTATTTGGTACAAATGAACCCTATTTTCCTACTAGATTTTAATTTTGGTTGATGCTAGGTTTGCTTTGCTTGATTATATATGATGTATGGGGTTGAATATGAACTCTAGTAACTAGTGGGAGAGATTCTATGTAGTTTCCATATGAACCCTAGTTCATCACCAATTTTTTTGAATGAATGGTAATATGATGGATGTTGGAGGGATGATAACTACTTGGCTACATATGATGGATGTTGCTGAATGAATGAATCATATACATATAGGGCAATTTTTGAATATGATGGATTTTGATGAATTATGCATATGCGTATTTCAAAAATAAAAATAAATGTTGAATAAATAAATGAATGATTTTCAAAAATAATAATGTATGTCGAATATGATTCATTTATATTCGTTGAATATGATGTGAATCATGTTGGTTGAATATGATTCATTTATATTCGAACTTGATATGATACATGTATGTTGAAACTGATTCATGTGTTTGAAAATGATATCATTTATATTTCAAAATGATATGATTCACGTTGGTTCAAAGTGATATTATTTATATTTGAACTTGATTCATTTCCAAATGTTTTAGGCACCCCCCCCCCCCGCCCCTTGCGCCCAACATCGGCGTCAAGTACACCATGCTTGGCCATGCTTTTGATAATGGTCATCGCGCCCATTTTGTGGAGAATGGAGTGGTAATATCTATGATCCAGTTTTTGCAGAAGTTATTGGTTATTATGAGAAATGAAGTAACTAACTATTTTCGTTTACATTTTGATAGATGTTACCCCCATTATGAATGAGGGGGCACTGATACGTCTCTAACGTATCTATAACTTTTGATTGTTCCATCCTATTATATTATCTATTTTGGATGTTTTATATGCATTAATATGCTATTTTATATTATTTTTGGGACTAACCTATTAACCTAGAGCCCAGTGTCAATTTTTATTTTTTTCCTTATTTTTGAGTTTTACAGAAAAGGAATATCAAACGGAGTCCAAACGAGCTGAAACTTTACGATGAATTTTTATGGACCAAAAGAGAACCCCGGATCATCGGAGCCAGGCAGGAGGTGGAAGAGGAGTCCACAAGCCTAGGGGGCGCCCCTGGCTTGTGGGCCCCTCGAGCGCCCCCTGACGTTAGACCGACGCCAAAAATTCATGTAAATCCCGAAACCCCCAGAAGAAACCTAGATCGGGAGTTTCGCTGCCGCAAGCCTCTGTAGCCACGAAAAACCAATCGAGATCCCGTTCCAGCACCCTGCCGAAGGGGGAAACCATCACCAGTGGTCATCTTGATCATCCCGGCGGTCTCCATGACAAGAAGGGAGTAGTTCACCCTCGGGGCTGAGGGTATCTACCAGTAGCTATGTGTTTGATCTCTCTCTCTCTCTCTCTCTCTCTCTCTCTCTCTCTCTCGTGTTCTTGATGTGGCACGATCTTGATGTACCGCGAGCTTTGTTACTATAGTTGGATCATATGGTGTTTTCCCCCTCTACCTTCTTGTGATAAATTGAGTTTTACCTTTAAGGTTTCACTATTATCGGATTGAATACTATTATGGATTTGAGAACACTTGATGTATGTATTGCGTGGGATACCCGTGGTGACAATGGGGTGTTCTATTGATTCACTTGATGTATGTTTTGGCACTCAGCTCACGGGTTCCCGAGGTGACATTGGGGTAATCTATGCATACGGGTTGATGCACGTTTTCGTCCTTGTTTCTCCGGTAGAAATCTTGGGGCACTCTTTGAGGTTCTTTGTGTTGGATTGAATATTATAAATCTGAAGTTGTTCGATGCATATCGTATAATTGACCCACGGATACTTGTGGTGACATTGGAGTATCTAGCAGAAATTAGGGTTGATTGATGTGTATCATATGTTGTTATTTTACTATGAACTCTAGGGCTATTTGTGGCACTTGAATAGCTCAATGGATTGATCGGAAAGAATAACTTTGAGGTGGTTTCGTACCCTAAAAGCAATTTCATCTTATGTTCTCTGCGAGAGGAACTTTGGAGTGACTTTTGTCACACGTTGAGGGATTGACATATGATCTAATTATGTTATCATTGTTGAGAGAACTTGCACTAGTGAAAGTATGAACCCTAGGCCTTGTTTCCAAGCATTGCAATACCATTTTCGCTCACTTTTACCACTTGCTACCTTGCTATTTTTATATTTTTAGATCACAAAAACCTATATCCACTATTCATATTACATTTGTATCACCATCTCTTCGCCGAACTAGTGCACCTATACAATTTACCATTGTATTGGGTGTGTTGGGGACACTAAAGACTCTTTGTTATTTGGTTGCAGGGTTGTTTGAGAGAGACCATCTTCATCCTACGCCTCCCACGGATTGATAAACCTTAGATCATCCACTTGAGGGAAAGTGGCTACTGTCCTACAAAACTCTGCGCTTGAAGGCCCAATACGAGTCTACAAGAAGAAGGTTGCGTAGTAGACATCAGGCACACGAAGGCCGTTCAGATGGGGCATGACGAGCGCTACACGTCATACTTCAGGAGAGCACGACTGCTAGGTTTCGTGATTCAATTCAAACAAAAGCCGCCGATGCTCGTCCACTCGGCTCTCACAACATTGATCAAATAGTGGCACTCCGAAACACATAGTTTCCATCTCCCATGTGGTGAGATGAGGGTGACACTCGAGGACTTCGCCATGACCAGGCCCTACCGATCCAGGGCCATGCTCTCACTAGGCGAGTGGAGAGGACCAACTGGCGGGATAGGTTATCACCCTCATCAATGACTGCCCTCCTATTAAGGGGAATAGAACATCTGGTGTGCCACTCAAGTGGTAGGTGGTGTTCTCTATTGTTTTGAGCTGTCAGTGGTTGGATGAAAACTGTTATAGTTAGTGTTACTCTTGATGGCACAAATGCGCTTGCGTACGACCCCGGAACCGTGGAATCTGACAGCAAGCTGAGGGAAACGATGAAGGTAACATCGAGTCTCCTAGCTATGTTATAGTTAATTTATAACCCTAAAGTTGTTCTGTATTATGTTTTGGTTGTCTGTTATTGCAGAAGTTCATGGCCCGTTGTCATAAGATAGTGGGTATGCTTGGATGTGCTCGTGTGGCCGATGTCCATCATCCTGCTCATGGAGGGTCGATGCATGCCATTGCTTAATCGAGCCACGCTGGCGGAGCTTCCTCTAACCATGCCGTCTCGCATTGTTGAGGAGGAAGAGGAAGAAGATGACGAGGAAGAGGAAGAAGAAAACGAGGAAGAAGATGAAGAGAAGGAACCCAATGACGGAGGTGGTGAGGGGGAGGAGTACGATGATGATGATGGACCTCCATCGACTCAGCCAACCCAGGACAAGAGAGGGAAACAGCCGAAGAAGGACTGGAAGAGTCCATCCCCGTTTCAGAAAGAGCGTACTCATCGCCGCACGAAGAAGCTGGACGAAAGCCGCTCGAGAGAAACGAGGACCGTAAAGCCAAGAGGGGGAGAAACAAGTGATATGGTCGTGTTGAACACGCTTAGTAGAACTAGTTGTGAACAAGAACTTGTATGCTATGTTGGTGTTGTCAATTTTCTACCATTTTACTATGTTGAACCTATTTGACATGTCGATTTGATACCTACCTATTTGGTGTTGTCAATTTGCTGCCTACAATGTGTGAAACATCATTTTTTTCGTGTTTGCAGACACTATTTGTTGTTGCGTTGAACTATCATTCATATTTGTAGTTGAAATGATCAGGGGCTTCTCAAAAAATAAGTGACAGAGGATCTTACCGCCAAGGACTGCGGCGGTAGGTTCTCATAGCCTACAATCGAACACCTCGGCAGTAAGGTGTGATACCCTACCGTAAAATATAGTGCATTCTCTATTACAGAACCCAGGCGCGCGCGCAGGGGCTAGCAGAGCCTACCGCAACGGTGGGGGACGGTAGCTTTTTCTTGTTGGGGAACGTAGCGATAAATCAAAAAATTTCCTACGTGTCACCAAGATCAATCTAGGAGATACTAGCAACGAGAGAGGGGGAGTGCATCTTCATACCCTTGAAGATCGCTAAGCGGAAGCGTTACAAGGAACGCGGATGATGGAGTCGTGCTAGCGGCGGTTCAAATCGCGGAAGATCCGATCTAGCGCCGAACAGACGGCGCCTCCGCGTTCAACACACGTACAGTCCGGGGACGTCTCCTCCTTCTTGATCCAGCAAGGGGAGAGGAGAAGCTGAGGGAGAGCTCCGGCAGCACGACGGCGTGGTGGTGGAGCTTGCACTTCTCCGGCAGGGCTTCGCCAAGCACTACGGAGGAGGAGGAGGTGTTGGAGAGGGGGAGGGCTGCGCCAGGGGAAGGGTGTGGCAGCCCTCCCACCCCCCAGTGTTTATAGGGGAAGGGGAGAGGGCCCCCCCCCCAGATCCCATCTACAAGGGGAGGGGGGGTGGCGGCCAAGGGGGGACTTGCCCCCCAAGTCAGGTGGGAGGCGCCCCCACCCCCTAGGGTTTCCAACCCTAGGCGCCTTGGGCCCTTGGGGGGCGCACCAGCCCACTAGGGGGCTGGTTCCCACCCTTGTTCAACCCATTAAGTCCCCCGAGGCAGGTGGACCCACCCGGTGGACCCCGGACACCTTTCGGTGGTCCCGGTACAATACCGATAACCCCTGAAACAATTCTGGCGACTGAAATTGGACTTACCATATATAAATCTTCACCTCCGGACCCTTTCGGAACTCCTCGTGACGTCTGGGATCTCATCCGGGACTCCGAACAACCTTCGGTAACCACATACTATTTCCCATAACAACTCTAGCGTCACCGAACCTTAAGTGTGTAGACCCTACGGGTTCGGGAACCATGCAGACATGAACGAGACATCTCTCCGGCCAATAACCAACAGCGGATCTGGATACCCATGTTGGCTCCCACATGTTCCATGATGATCTCATCGGATGAACCACGATGTCGAGGATTCAATCAATCCCATATGCAATTCCCTTTGTCTATCGGTATGTTACTTGCCCGAGATTCAATCGTCGGTATCCCCATACCTCGTTCAATCTCGTTACCGGCAAGTCTCTTTACCCGTTCTGTAACGCATGATCCCGTGACCAACTCCTTAGTCACATTGAGCTCATTATGATGATGCATTACCGAGTGGGCCCGGAGATACCTCTCCGTCATACGGAGTGACAAATCCCAGTCTCGATTCGTGCCAACCCAACAGACACTTTCGAAGATATACCTGTAGTGTACCTTTATAGCCACCCAGTTACGTCGTGACGTTTGGTACACCCAAAGCATTCCTACGGTATCCGGGAGTTGCACAATCTCATGGTCTAAGGAAATGATACTTGACATTAGAAAAGCTTTAGCAAATGAACCACACGATCTTGTGCTACGCTTAAGATTGTGTCTTGTCCATCACATCATTCTTCCAATGATGTGATCACGTTATCAATGACATCCAATGTCCATGGTCAGGAAACCATGACCATCTATTGATCAACGAGCTAGTCAACTAGAGGCTTACTAGGGACATATTATGATCTATGTATTCACACATGTATTACGGTTTCCGGTTAATACAATTATAGCATGAATAATATATAATTATCATGAACAAGGAAATATAATAATAATCACTTTATTATTGCCTCTAGGGCATATTTCCAACATTTCTACCGTACCGCCGTCAGCCCTGGCGGTAGTGCCGTTACACCACGTCAGCTTGGCTCATGGCGGCTACCCTTAACCTACCGCTTCGTGGCTTGGCGGTAGCCTACACAATCATACCGCCATTTTCCCCGGCAGTAGGATAAGGGCCAGATCCCGAAATACTTTTGAACTGGCGTCAAATCCGGCTAAACTTTGCACAAAGAATCAAAACACAAAATTCAGCCTCGACCTGCATGCACTCGGTAGCTTTCCCCTGCACAAACTGGAGCTGGACGGCGCCGCGCCGATGGATGGTACGTAGTACACAATAAAGAAAGAGGTAATATCACCGGAGGTCATAGAACTTGCGTCGCATGTTCAGTTTGGTGCTAGAACTTTAAAAAGACGGAATTGCAGTCACTTAACTTGACTCGAGCGTGCAAATACGGTCACTTCTCTTGCATTCTACACATCCCGGGCTTATGTAGCATGACAGAGCATGGCAGGGCCCAATGTCAGTGACTGAAACATCACCCGTTATTTTTTGGGGTAATATCATCGATAGTCACAGAACTTGCGCTCGATGTTCAATTTAGTGCTAAAACTTTAAAAATACGGATTTATGGTCATTTAACTTGCGTTCTCGTGCAAATACGGTGACTCCTCTCGTATCCAACCATATAGCCTGCTTTTTTTTTTGCGCGCCAACCCGGCGGCCGAGGCCCACCTGTCAATGTCCGGGAGTGCACAAGGCATTGGCTGACTCTAGCATATGCTGGATTTTTTTAGAAAACCCTTTGCAATTTATTTAATTACACGCAAAAGGCCTCAAGTATAATGAAAAAAGATGTGTCAGTTGAGGTTCGCCAGGACCTATTAGTAAAACACACAGACATGCATCCATCTCACCAGCCCCGGTTGACGATGAACATGCACAACTAAATATTATTTAATTACACGGAATAGGCTGTCAAGTTTGTGTCGGTCAATTACTTAGAAAGGCTCATATGTCTAGTGGGTAATTTAAGGGTGAGGCCACTAATCAGTAGGATACGAACAACAGGTTAGGCTAATCCACATAGGGCCCATCTGTCAGTGGGTCAACCAGGAGTTCGTAACCTGAGCGCATGGATAATTTTGCAGAAAAAAAAGGAAGCTACAGAATTGATCTATATACCTTGAACGCGAAAGAGCTAACCACGACACCAAGTACTCCATCTGTTCCAAAATAGATGACTCAACTTTGTACTAGCATCTACAACGGGGGCGCTAAGGATAAGCGCCAGGGTTAAATTCCGGGTAGTTACGTGCTACTCCCATCTGAATCCAGGATGAGCGTTGCTATACACCCGATCTTTGCACGATGTGGCAAATCCAATCATCCATGTGTATAGCAAAGTGGAGCACACTCATTAGATTGATCATCGTCTGAACATCCACCATATAGTATGGGGCGTCCAGTAGTTCGAATCCAGGATTCCGGCTGGCGTCGATGCCAAAATAGTCCCTGGGCGCCCCGACTTTTTCCCTCACAGGCTACCTAATATTTTCTTTTTCTTCAACGCCATCTAGCGCCTTGTTGGAAGTAGGGACTCTAACACGAACGCTACCCTAAAGTTTGTATTTTAGCCACGGCAACTACTTGTATTTATGTATTTTTCCTAGGCCGAATATTTGATAACTTATTTAATTTTCTTGATAAATTAAATAATTAGACATTAAAAATATTTGAATTCAATACATTTTAGGCCAAAAAAATGGAATTTCTGAGGTATTATGAAACTCGGATTTTTATTTCGGCCACTAAGTTTTGTACGTTGTGGGTTAAGCATTGTATATTTTGATGCGGTCTTTTTCATTAGAATTTTTTGGCGTAAAAAGCTCAGATTTTTCAGAACCCCGGGAAAAAAATAGTGTAACAAAACTGTAGCCAATATATATGTGCACGAACATATAGTTGGTAGAGTCATTGGCTAGCACGCTTATTGTATCACCCCAGCCCCTTTTTTATTCTCCCACCATCAGTCCTGACAAGTGGGACCCACACATATTATTAAGGGGCTTCTATTTAACTAAATATAGAATGAGGGATGTTTCTGCAAAAGAATAAACGAGCGCATGGCACCGAGCGGTTCCAGTCAGCGCGGGACACTTGTAAATACGAGCAAAGTGACCGTATTTGCACAAGAACGCAAGTTAGACAACTACAAATTCGTATTTTAAAAGTTTTAGCATCAAACTGAATATTAAGCGTAAGTTCTCTGACTCCTGATAATATTACCTCTTTTTTTTTGCAGAAACACCTCTTGCCTTATATTTAGTTACACAAAGACTTTCGATGAGTCCCAGTTGTCAGCAGGGGGTGGGCGGGAGAGATGTGAATGGAAAAAAATGCGCTTAGTGTGATTCAAGCTAGCGACCTCGAACATGCACACGCATCACTTAACCACTGCACCCAATATGAGTTGATGTCCATACAAAGACACTTCTTTTTATTTCTTTATACGTACATTCCCGCAAAAAAAATCTTTATACGTACAGGTCTCTAAAGTAAAATATAAAAAAATGATGCAGCTGGTGCGGCTTGAACCCAAGCTATCAAGCACAAATTTACAGGAACCAACCATGGCGCCAAACACAAATTCACGTCAAAGAAGAGATACACTTGATTTTATACTGAAAACGCCTGCGATTATCATACAATTGGTTTGCAACGTATTGGAAAAAATCGATGGAAATTTATACAATATGGATGAAATTCCATCATACATGTGCGTGTGTCTTGTTAAATGAAAAAAATTGTGAATTTTATAAAATATGGATGAAATTTTGCGCGGTATCACTCTTGAACTTTATGTTGCGTACTTAAATTTTTTCCAGAGTAAAATAAAATGGGCCGAGTTACATCTAGAGACATATTATGAAACCACAAATTTTTATGATCTAGTTTTTTTTTTACAGGGAACCCATTTTTAAAGTTAGGTACCATGTGCAAATTTGCAAAATAAAAATAAAAATTTGTATGGCAGCCAACTATATATAATAAAAAAAATCCGATTATCTCTTTAGAGGATGAAGTGTCATCCAGGTCAAGGGTTCAATCCGCGGGCTCCTATTTTTTGTGTACATTTTTGATAATTTCTGTCTTATGAGGATATGAAGATTTCAGTTATGCTAATTAAACGTCAAGCACCACTGGTATGTTGGCTATCCATGCGTGGCACTAAGAAGTAGATCATGGCGAAGTGACCGTATTTGCACGCTCGAGTCAAATTATGTGACTGCAATTTCGTATTTTTAAAGTTCTAGCATCAAACTGAACATGCGACGCAAGTTCTGTGACTCCTGGTGATATTACCTCGCAAAGAAAGCCGGTGGGCTGTGGGCTGGGTACCCTACATACGTACTACTAGGTTGGCCGGCCGAAAGAAATACCACGTGGTGGTGGCAGCCGCGCTCTCTGCGCCGCCACCAAGCATTGCTTGCAGTTGCCGTCCGGACACCGCGACACGGCACCGTGTCAGCGCAGCGCGCGCACTAGCGCAGTCACGCCTCGTCGTCGCGGGGCCGCCTACTATTTCCATGTCAGCTCAGCGCCTTGCCAAGTGCTATCGCGCTCCGACGTACTACGTGCCACTGTGCGCGCGACAGGAGCTCCGGTCCGGCGGCTGTCAAGCTTCACATGCGCGCGTGATGGTGGACGTTGTCTGCCGCAAGAGACAGCACAATTGCGAACGAATCATTTGATGGTTCTACGAGCGTGAGTACTACGTACGCACGTTGGACGAATTTTGTCACTGTAATTTAATTATAAGAACTTGGGCGTAAAACGTGGCACGTGGATGGAGTCGCCGTCGTGGAGGGCCGTTTGATGGAACATCAAGATCCGTGCAGGCACAAAAGTGATTTACTAGGAAATCCCGATGTACAGTGGTTCGTTGGGAAAAACTATATACAGGCCGACGTTGGTGGTGGGCCCCGACAATCTCGTGTTTCACAAGAGAGTGCACGGCACCTATTGCAACCAACCGCTCTCAGATGGAGTAGTAGATCTATCAGATCACTAGTGCGGTGCGGCCTACTGCTCCGATTGTGGATCTCGTTGTCGAATCGCACAGTGCGGAGTACCAAACCGGGGCCTATCCTATATACGCATGCATGCAGGGCGGCGAACTGACACGCTCACTGCATCGCTCATGCGTGCAGATCCACTGTAGTACTACTAGGCGATATATGTGCCGCACATCGCATCAAATCAGAGCGATGAGGACCACATCAGATCAGATCAGAGCGGTCAAGCTCAAGCCAAGCAAAGCAAAGCCGCATGGATGGCGCCGATCGCGCGCGCTGTCTGCCCAGCAGAGCTGAGCTGGGGACGGACCGAACCAGGACGAGACAACAACGAGGCCCAGCGACCGGTCGCGACCCATCTCGATTTCTTTAATCGTCGCCAGCGACCTCCACCCGCTCCCCATGCATCTCGTCGCCACCATCACGCATTCACGCTACGCTAGTTTTGGACGTACGTACGGTGCGCGCAATGTGGATAGATACTACTCCTACTTGGGGATTGTACCTACCGCCTGCCCCAGGGTCAGGGGAGATCGGCCGGCGGCAGGGACGGGAGGGCGCATGTGAGTATGTGACGGGGAGCTGTCACGGGGCACAGGGGGGCGGACATTCCCGCGCTCCCGGCCGTGTGCATGGAGATCAGATGGAGCGCGACTGCACGGTCGTGCCACCCGACGGCAGCCCGGCCCCGGCGCGCCTGTCGCTCCAAAAGCGCACGCCCTGCCCGCGGTGACCGCGCCCTTCTCGCTGTGCGGCCGTGCGCCTGCGTCGCCACGCCGTGAATGGCCCGCGGCGCTGTTGGTGAAATCTCAAAATTAAAACAAGAGAGCATCTGCCGATCTGACTGCCTGGTGCCCTGCCCTGTGATGTGATCGAATAAACAAATGTCCGACGGCGAGCGGCCTCCAGTCCAGCACATGCAACCGGTCGCTGATCATCGAGGACGACGTTCACTCACCAAATCAATGCTTTGGCACCAAATTGTTTCTACACTACAGGAACCTTCCGCCGGGTTAACTATTGTTGGCTGGTAGGAAACTTTTGCCAGAGATGGATGGTGGTCACTTATATATAACGTTTGCCGTTACACCTCAAAATATGTCCTCGGCGTATATAAAGTAGTTAGAAAAGCTTCGGCGGTGTTGGTTGTTCCCCATTCTGTCATGTTCTCCTGATCTCTTCTAGACGTCTCAACCTCAAACGCACCTCACTCGGGAACCCAGTTCCATTCCAGGACGGTCAAAAATAACATCGCACGAAAGAGCGAGATGCCGCGCGGAGAGCATCTCCCCCGATCCATCCACCCCACGCGGATATTTCCCGGGCTACACCTGCTGCAATGTGCCGGTCTTTGCTAATTGCTAAACAAACCAAGAATCTAGTAATTTGGTAGCTGGTCCAGCCAAACCTAATCCATCGACCCCCCAACTGTACTGTACTGCTTCCAACTTCATGGAAATTTACACCCTGACCTGACTGCTCCACCCGTACCGAGTGGGCCCCACGGAACAGACTCTGTCTATTGTGACCAAGGCCGCTATTTTGATTTTCGAATTTAAGATCATTCCGTTTCTTTGGTCCAAGTACTAGTACTAAATTCGAAACTGTTAATTTGACTGAACGCGGAACACGTTGAGAACAAATGCTGGTTCAGCCCTTGCGAACCACCCTCCTATATTATTGTTGCATCTTTCTCTTTAAATATGTGGATCGCGTGCTTTTCTGGTGTTTCCTTTTTCCGCGTTTCCCTTTGCTTAGCAAGGTCGAGTTCCTTCTCGCAAGCCAAAAGGAAAGACCGTCAAGACTTACGCAGGCAACTAATCAAGCAAGCAGTACTTGTCTAGGCACACAGGACCATGTGCAAATATGAATATTTCGTCATTCTTGGTTAGGAGGAATATAAACAAGACTTACCCCGCAAAAAAAAAAAAACAAGACTTGACAGAAGATGCGGCTTCTGCCCGCGCACCTTGTTATTAACCTCGTGACTTATGCTGTAAGAATCGAATCCGGGACTCGGTTTGTTGCTTCTAGTCCGTTCCTTCTTCGGTCACATGACATACTCCTGTCCAGTGTTGCCAGTTGTATCACGTTGGTTTGTGATTGCACGATGCACGGCCTACGTGGAAGTGCAGTCAGGCCAACCTAAAGTCCCTGACTGGCTCCCCGTGACAAAGACACCATCGCAAAAAAAAAAAAGGCACGCTGTGAAAAACAATGAAGTGTACTACGTAATCAGCAGCACGCGGTTACTACACCGAACTCGCGCAGAAGCACTCCACCTGAAAGGTTTTTTCGCGGCATCAACCTTTGTTTTTCTCTTTGTGTTTTGTCAGGAAATTGCTGCTTACATCTGGTGACAGGGGCAGCGGCGGAGACGGGAGTCGCCGATTGGCAGCAGCAAAAGCGGCACGATGGTGGTGGTGGGGTGGGAGTGGGAGCTTTCGCCGCCTGGCACATTCGGTTTTGGCGCGCGGGGAGGGGGCGGAGACCGACGGGTGGTCCGTCGCGGGGGTCCCGGGGTAGCCGGGCAAGCAGCCACGGGATGCACGCGTCCGCCAGGTGCGGAAGGGGATCGCGGCGCCGATTTTGCCTTTTGCCTTTTGCAATTTGCCCCGCGCGCGCGGGAGGTTCCCAGCTCGGCGGAGCGGGCGGAGGAACCCACGCACCATCATCTTCCGGTGTTGTGGGCGTTCCAACAAAGCGTCAGTCAAAGTTTATGCGCTGCCTGCATGCATGTATCGGCGGCCCCGGCGCCGGTGGCCAAATAGTCTCTCTTTTTCAAGCTAATTATTGATCCTAGTTTGGTTTTTTGAGCATCAAGATGCATACAAGCGCCATATACACGCCCCATACACTCACCCTTATGAACGCATACACGCACACCCCTACCCCTACGAAAGACCTCCGGTAGACCGAAAGATATCATCTTGAGATTTACGGAGTCACCGTCGGCGCTCGTCGTCGACGGAACGCCTCCTCCCAATCGAAAAGCAAGATCGCCGGAAATCCTGAAATAAATCCAGGAATAATGCGAGCATCAGGATTTGAACCCTGGTGGGTTGGGGATACCACTGTCCACCTAACCAACTCAACCACAGATTGATTCACCCTAGTTTGGTTTGTTACTACCCCCTCTTCGTAAAAGCTTAAAAGGCGAAAAAAAGGCCATGTGGAGGGGAGCTCATAATAGGACCATCTTGTTCTGTCCATGAGTCGTTCCCCTCGTTCATACATAGGGGGTCAAGCTAGGCGCCTCGTCCTGGTCCTTTCCTAGTAGGAGCAGGAGGAGTATTTCCGCCGAACCATTACAAAACTGTGTTCATCCGTTTTTTTGATTTGTGGAAAGAAATTAAGGAGGTTCAAAACTAGATGTTCGTAGTCAAAATGGTGACCTATTCGAACCGTAAGACAAATATTTTTAGAGAAAAGGCATCGACCGAGCCCGAGATGGAGCTCGAGCCTAGCCCGACTCTGAATTAACAAAATCATCAACCGGCAAGGATTACAAGCACGCCCACAGGCAAGGAGAAAGAAGAACAAAGCGGTAAGATACAAAGACATTGGACGGCATCAAACTAAGCCTCAGACGCTACGGACTCAAAGATACACAATGGAAACAAGAGCCGAAGACGTCGAGGTCCTCTCCGAGAATGCTGCACCAGGAACAAGAACACACCGGCTCGAAGGAGAGAGGGCCTGACACCAGCAGGGCGTGCCGTCACCAAGCACCTACGGACCTCGGCATGGCACATCCAGCGAACCATCCTCGAAGAAGGCCACTACCTTCTCGCCTGGATCGAAGGCGCCGCACCGTCACAGGATGGGGGGGGGTGTCGCCGGAACATGATCACGTAGAGAGGGTCAGCCGCCGCCCAACAAAGTTAAGGCTTTCGCCCAGGAGACCGAGGGGAGGAGGAAGTGGGGGGAGCCAGACCAAATCGACGCCTCCAGGGAGGACACGACGCCCTCGGGCGTCGCCGTCGCGGGCCAGGGATTTCTCCCTGCCGGAGCTCCCCGCCACCAGCAACACCTCATCCCGGGAGTCGGTGACCCATGGAAGCACGGCCAGGCCAGGAGGGGACGCACGCCAAGCAGATGAGGGAAGGAAGGCGCCAGATCTAGCACAGTTGGCAGCCGGAACAGCCACGACGCGCCGCCCACATCCACCGAGCCCCCTCCGTCCGCGCGACCAATGCCCGCACTGCGGCTCGCCGCAGAGCCGACGGTCCTCACCAGGGGAGCCGCCGCTCCAGATACAAAGCTCCCCGCGGGAGAGCAGGGCAGCAGAGAGACCCTGCCGCCACCATCCTTGGCGGCGCCCCGGGCTTGCCCGGTGGCCGCCTCCAGCAGCGGCGAGGCATGCCAGGGGAGAAGGGTTTCCGCCCCCCGAGTCGCCCGAACCGTAAGACAAATAGATTAGTTTTTGTTTAATATTTTTAAAATAAACATGGCTTACTATTTCTCAATCTTTGAGAAAGACGTTATGTTCGAATCGACAATGTTCTAAAGATATTGTCGTGCGTTTGGTTAATTATGATCATGAACTTTGAAACTAGTATCAGACGTGTTTAGTTTCTCATCCCTGCAACTTGTATGGAGGTTGTATCCTCATCCTCAACACTTAGATGATTAAGTTCTTTGCGGTGGGACCAATCCATTTGGATCCAAGTCTTAGACTTGGCACGCGTGATCGCATATTTTTTGAATTTATTTGAGGTTCTCTGTCGCTATTCTTTCAATGATATGGTATTCGTGTAGACTATAGGGTGTATGTGGCGACTTAATCAATCTAAAAAATACTCATAACCATTTTCCAGTGCTCTTTACAGAGGCACACCACCAAACGGTAAGATCCCCGTAAAGACAACATTCTCCAACACTCTCTTTGAATTGACATGTTCCCAACATTTAGGTCCGGAATGTATATACATTTTTTGTAAGCTGTTTTTTTCAAAAATATTAAAAACAGCCAAACTTCAACAATATCCCAAACATAAATACTTCAATGCAGCAACAATTCAAAGATCAATATTGCAATGCAACAGTAATTCAAATATAATAAATCCAAACGTAGAAGTATACAAATGAAATAGTTAAATTTAAATTTATATTTTATTCAGCCAATAAATGCTCCCCTAGATCGTTTGGAAGTTGTGAATGAGATCCTCGATCGCTCAAGAACAATGACCTGCATATCCCTTTGTGACAACGAAAATAACGCTCGAATGGCACGTCAGGGGCAAAGTAGCTCTCGTAGAGATCAACGTCTCTCCTTTACAGTCTATCCGTAGAAAATCAGGGATGAAATCATTCCACATGACATGATATGAATTTTGAAGCAGCGTTTGGAGTCTACTCTTTGTCACGGTAGAAAGCAGCAAGTTAAACCCTGCATCATCAGCACCTGAATATACCTCATTATCGTCTCGCCATTAGCCAATGGGCTGCCATCGGCCGATGTCATTTCTTTTTTTTGAAATCGGCCGATGCCATTTCTAACCACTGTTTCCGGACTTCTGCACCAAAGTCAAAAGTTAAATGGCTCCTATATTATATGCAACTTAGAGAATATACATATATAAACAAAAAAATTGAAGCAAGAAACATTTTCCCTGTATTTTTTGGAATGGCATTTTTCCAGCATTTGGTTTTGGATAATCACCAGACTTCATCAAAAAGCCAAAAGGAAAAAACCTGCCACGTGTCACCAGTCCTTGGTCGCAGGACGACTCGAGACCGCGAGGAGCGGGCGATTACCGAACAGGGCCTTGGTTTTTTGGATAATCAACAAGCTCGTCAAAAGCCAAAAGGCAAAAAAAAAAAAAACCTGCCACGTGTCGCCAGTTGGGTTCTCCATCCATAGCATAGCAGGACGACTCGAGATGGCGAGGAGTCGGTCACGGCTCCCTGCCCGTCGTCCCCTTTCCCGGCGAGTCGTGACAAGCGAAAAAGGAGGAAGAAAGGAAGAAGAAGAAGAGAAGCGCCCAAGTACGGTACCCCACCCTACCCAACCGCCGAGCCGCCCGCCAGCCAGCCAGCAGTTTATTACCCCACTCCTCCTCCTCCTCCTCCTCCTCCTCCGGCATTTAAACCTCTTCACCCACCTCCACCCTCCCACCCCCAATAAACTGCGCGGCGCGGCGCAGGAATTTTATAAAAAACACGAGGATTAATTAAACCTAGCACGCGCACGCATCCGCGGAGCCTCGGCCTCCCTCCCCGCCGGCCAGCGCGGCAGGCGGCGCCCGATCCGGCCCCGCCGCCCGCCACATGCACCCATTCTGCTGCGTGCCCCCCGTGCCCGTCTCCCCCGCCTCCTCCGCCGCCGCGGCTGCCGCGGCGGCCTCGGCCTCCGCGGTGGCGGGCCTCCTCCCGCCATGCCGCCGCCGCCGCCACCGCCGCCCCAGCCCGCCCGCTGCTGCAGCGGCAGTTCCGCAGCCGGCGGCGAGCGGCGGGCGCGCGTGGCGGGCGTCGGCGGAGGCGGAGGCCCCTCCTCGCCGCCTGACGGGGTGAGGCTGAACGAGATCGTCGGCGGCGGCATCTCCGGGGTCCTCTACAAGTGGGTCAACTACGGCCGCGGGGGGTGGCCGGGCGGGTTCGCGCGCAGCGACGGCGTGCTCTCCTACTACAAGATCCACGGGCCCGACCGCATCGACCTCTCCCGCGACACCGACCGCGGCGCCAAGGTCATCGGCGAGGACTCGCTCCGCCGCCTCGCGCGCCCCTCCGCCGCCCCCACCCCCTCCTCCTCCTCCTCCGCCCCCCACTCCAACGGCCACGGCCACCACCACGCGCCCCGCAAGCCCCTCGGCGAAATCCACCTCAAGGTCAGTCGCCCGCTCGATGCTTCGATCGATTCGCTCCGCTGATCCGCAGATCCATTTGCCTCTGTTGCTGACGCTGAAATGATGGGTGGTTGACGTGCAGGTGTCCACCGTCAGAGAGAGCAGATCGGACGACAGGCGGTTCTCCATCTTCTCGGGGACCAAGCGGCTGCACCTGCGGGCCGAGACGCGGGAGGACAGGGCCGCGTGGCTCGAGGCGCTGCGTGCCACCAAGGAGATGTTCCCGAGGATGTCCACCAGCGAGATGGTGGGGCCGGGGGACACCGCGGCCGCCGCGGCGGTCTCCACCGAGCGCCTGAAGAAGCGCCTGCAGCAGGAAGGGGTCAGCGACGCTGCCATTGCTGATAGCGAGAGGATCGTGCGGGAGGAGTTCGAGGCGCTGCACAAGCAGCTTGTGCTCCTCAAGCAGAAGCAGGCGCTGCTCCTCGACACGCTCCGCCATCTAGAGGTATTCACATTTATCTGACCCTGCTTCGAACATGGCTTGATTGTGCATGGGAGTAGGAAATTTTGGTTTCCAATGCATGGTGTGATATTTGTGCCATTCTCTACATGGTTTAATTAATGAAGAAACAAGTACAGAGCTACCGACGTACATTGAGGCACAGAAGAATTTTGCCGTTCTGCGTACACCGATTGACATGAGTGTACATCGAAACCGATTTTGAATACTAGCTGTCACCATGGGTCGTGCTGTACTTACATTTCTTTGAGCAGTTCGGCCACTGTTGTTTTATTGAGTTAGTACTTGCATTTCTTTGAACTCTTCTGCCACTGCTGTTTTATTGAGTTTGTCAGATGCTGCAGTCTGTTTATTAGATCCGTATCAGGTGGAAACCTAAATTGAGTGTTAAGTTCGTGGAAGATGGGAGCTATGTGCTGAGGTTTTGGTAAATTGCAAAGAAACCTGTAGATGTTGGTGAAGGGGTATTCTGCAGACAAACCATTATTCATGCATGTTTACCCATTTTTGTGTATTTCAAATGTGTCCATCCTGAGAATTTTGAAAACTCGGAACATGTTTTGGCACTTTATTACGGTTTCCACCTTATATATTCCTTTAAGGTTATGTTGTGTTGAAGCATACACATACCATGTGCATGCACACACGGGAGTGCCTCCTAGCACACATGTTTTTGGAGGAATCAGTGAGAAGCAAAGGTAAATGGGAATGGAGAACAGGCGAAATAATGCCGTAGTCAGAACAGTTTTAATAGAATTGGTGCTGCATTGGTTTAGAATTCGGTGAGTAATATTTTTTCTTTTCTGTTGGGTATTATTCTCGATTCACCTTGTCAGGTATTGGTGGGAAATATATTATAATGAATAGTAAATTGCCCTTTCTGCCACCTAATTTCAACGATAACCATGCCAATCACCAGTGTTTAGTTTTCTTTGCACTTAACAAAATGTAAATGTTGCACTTTGCACCAGGCGACATCTTGTCGCCATCTCTTCTTGACCACTTAACAGACAAAAACAGTAGGTTCCTGTCCGGTTGGGTTGAGACCTGCTGCAATGTGAAATGGTGTTAGGTGCAAAGATATCCAAACCTTACTGTTTTGTGCAACTTGGGTTAAATTAGGCCGGGAACATGTGCAATTTTACCCAATATTAAATGTATTGAAGTTTTCTAGATGGCTTGTTACTGTGGTTAGATGTGCTCTGCTGCTCATATGTGCATTTCTGCTTGTATTTATTTTAATGCGATTTAGCAAGATCAACTTTCATTGTGCGACTCCCTCTGGCTCCTTCCCATGCTAGACCCCAAGTACATGTTAAAAATCATATGTCAGACAATTATGAACATGAGATACCTCTCCTACAATGGACATGAGTAGGGAGTCAGTCAGGCTGGTTAGAAAATTAAGGGCGTATGCTAGAAAAACAATCCATTGTTATTGTTGTTGCTGCAGAAATAATGGAATATAGCTAGCTCTGATTATCTATTGTTCTCCTTTGTTTGTGTTACATGTAGAACATTTTTGCCATTTGATAGATCAGACATTCTAAGCTTTCTTCCCCTTGACACTCTTCCAACGCATTGATTTGTAAGACTATGTATTCTGCTTTTTCCCTTGTAATTTTAGATACATCAATGGATTTCATATTACAGATGTTCTCATCTTACATTGTTCCTGATTGCAATTTTATATATTCTGATGTTTCCTAACTAATTTTAGATCTATTCAATTTTTTTAGTGTCGATGTTCTCATTTGACAATGTATTCTGTTTTGTTGCCTTGCTGTAGACAGAAAAGGTCGATTTGGAGAATACCCTTGTTGATGAGAGCCAAAGACAGTCGAAAGAGTATGGATCTGCTTCCAGACCAAGGAATGAGAAGCTTAGTGGTATGCCATATTGACAGTTAGTGTAAATCTTACTGCTACGCATGCTATTGCTATACGTGCGTTCTGAACTATCTTCTGATAATTTGTTGGTAAAATTATCGACCATTATGATTCATCCCTGCTTTTACGAAGGAAAATTTTGATTTATGCTGGTGAATTACTCCACACACATATACCATCTAAAATAGCTGTAACTCTAGGATGTCAGACAAAATTGTGGTGGTTTGGTTCAAAATGAGCATTGCTGATTGGTTGGCCAAAGTGTAACCAAACTATATACATGCATGAGCAGATGGACATCATATTTACTAGGGCTGTGTTCGGTTCATGGGATACTTTGAGTGCCTATGGGTATCCCAAATGGATAGAGATAGCGATCTATCTTTTGGTTCGAGGGATGAGGGGCGGATAGGTTGACCATTCAATCAGCATGGACCGTTTGAAAACTGTTTGATATGTGATAACCATTTTTTAGTTGTAAAATAGTAACTTGTAGTTCCGTTAGCAACAGTTTTGGAGATCAGTCTAGATCTTTTCCATCTCTCCCTTTTCCTTCATGATTTCTTCATTTGCTGTTCTTAGATATCAATTTTCCGAGGTCTTGAATGCACATATTGGTTTTCTCTTTTATGGAGTCCTCGGTGTTCCTTCCAAACTCTCTTTGGATTATATCATGAATGTCGATTCAATATTTGATTTACTTTTGTTGTCAACTTAAATTATCATTCCTCTTTTTTCAGAAGGAAGTGGTAGCGAATCTGATGATTACAATGAACCACAAGATCCTGCTGAAGAGGAGACTGATGATGAAGAGAACATATATTTTGATACAACTGATTTCCTTTCATCTAGTTCTTTTAAAAGCAGTGGATCTGATTTCCAAAGATCCGAAGCTGGTTCAGATGATGAGGATGACTACCCGATGGATGAAATTGATCCTTCTATGAAGTCTGTTGGAATTAATTATCCGTTATGTGAGAAGGCGTAAGAAGCTACCAGATCCAGTTGAGAAAGAGAAGGGTGTTAGTTTGTGGTCAATGATCAAGGACAACATAGGAAAGGATCTTACCAAAGTCTGTCTGCCTGTTTACTTCAATGAACCTCTTTCATCATTACAAAAATGTTTCGAGGATCTTGAGTATTCCTACCTTATTGATCGTGCATATGAATGGGGCAAAAGGGTATGTCTTCTTCCTCACTATTCTCAGCATGTCAAGGGAAGTGCGTGACTTTCCCTTTCATACTAAAACTTAAGTAGCTTAACCTGAAACTTAAGTAGCTTAGAGGCGGTTTCTTTTGATTTTCCGCTGTGTCATCTACTCCTCTCCAGGTTCTCGTTATCTCCTGCTTTCCAGTTGTAGCATATATCCAATCTTAGTTTTGGTTAGTACCAAAGAGGATATCAATGTACTTATGTGATTACTCCTGTTTTTGTCCTACATATTACACCTTTGTGGAATGTCTTCCATTTTGCTCTAAACTCATTCGAGTGCATTCTGGCATCATTATGTTTAACCTCTCCACCATTTTGTTTCTTTGCAAAGATGTCAGAACTTTTCTGTGTGCATGTTATCTGTAGTAGTGGCAAGAACTAACTTGTGATTGAACATGTTTATTTGCTTATTTCTATCGTGAGATGAACCACATTTATGCATCTTACATCTCTATGTTGAATACTCAGGGGGATAGTCTGATGAGGATTCTAAGCGTTGCAGCATTTGCTGTTTCTGGTTATGCCTCTACGGACGGAAGGAGTTGTAAGCCCTTCAACCCTCTTCTTGGAGAGACCTATGAAGCAGATTATCCAGACAAAGGTCTTCGTTTTTTCTCAGAGAAGGTATGTTTATGAACCTTTAGAATCCAATATGAATAACAGGTTCTTACTGTTGGTTAGCATAGTCCACTGTTCATTCTCCTAACTTATTTCTTACATTCTGCTAGTGAGTTTGTGTAACATAACACCTTAAACTTCTCCATGAACTAGTTTGAATCTTCTTTCAGAACAGCCTGCTGCAATACTGCTGCAGTGCTCCATGTAGTCGTTACTTTGGATTTTCTACTCTGTACCTATTGAATCACCAAATAGGCTTTCTTTTCTAGACTAACAGATACTCGAGGCCCCTACAGATTTTCTTCAAGTTTAGTTTATTTGCTTCTGCATGTTGATTTATATAAAAATATTCAATACCACTTCCCAGGTCAGTCATCATCCAATGGTTGTTGCATGCCACTGTGAGGGAAATGGCTGGAGGTTTTGGGCAGATAGCAACCTGAAGAGCAAGTTCTGGGGTCGCTCCATTCAACTTGATCCTGTTGGTGTGTTAACACTGGAGTTTGATGATGGTGAAGTTTTCCAGTGGAGCAAGGTATTGTTACCTAGTTATGAAGAAATGGTTAACTCTGTGAAATGATTAACTGAAAATATGCTATCACAGGTGACCACTTCCATTTACAATCTCATATTGGGTAAACTGTATTGTGATCACTATGGTACTATGCGCATTCAAGGTAATCATGAATATTCATGTAAGCTGAAGTTCAAGGAGCAGTCAATTATTGATCGCAACCCTCATCAGGTATATAATAAATTTGCCTGTATACTAGATGTAGTTTGTATGCTTGTTCTTCTGATTTCTCCTTTTACTTCCTAACTTTGCAGTTTGTTTGTCACTAAGATGATGCTTTTCCATGCATATTAGTTAAATCAAGTGATGCATCTGTGCCTTTTGGCAAGACATATTTTCAACAATTTATATAGATTCATTTGAAAGCATAATGGGTTCACCTTTTAACAATGTGTATCGATTTCCTTCAAAAAATAGTGGGTGTTCAATGTGATGTTTCTCAAAGTTTGGGGTACCCAGGAATTTTAGTATCTAACTTGAAAATGATACGAGATACTACCTCCGTCCTGGTTTATTGGCCCCCTTTGTATTGTGCCCAGTTTTGACCTTAAATTTAACTAACAAAATGTAAATGCATGTCATAAAAAATAATATCATTGGGAAGTATGTTCAAATACGAATCCAACGATATAATTTTTGTTGACATGTATTAATATTTTTTTAGTTAAATCTCAGTCAAAATTTGGCACAAAATGCAAAGGGGACCAATAAACCAGGACGGAGCTAGTAAGTCTCGAGCCATATGCTATTATTTTGAAAAAAAACAATACTGCGCACAAATATATTAAAATAGTATTTTGGCTCAGGAATCAACTATTGAATTCAAAGGACCATTTTGACCCTATAGTGCTCCGAGTAGTTTGATCATATTCCAACTTCAGCCTTTTGGGTAGTGAAGCCTCATACAGAGGGTGGGTTTTTATCACCTGAATAAAACAGCGAGCATAAAGCTCATTGACTCCCAATCCAGAAATGTTCTGACTCATCCTACCAGCCAAATGTAGGACACTTCATTTCCCCTCGCCATTTCCACCTTAATTTGACCTGCCAAACACCAACTAAAGGAAGAATACTCCTGCAGAACTGCTGTTAGCTTTGTTTAGTTGTGGAGCCTGAGAGGTGTGTGCTTATATCAAGGATACCGAAGCGCATTACCATTCATTGATCATTTGGTAGTTTGTTTTTCCTGTTAGTAATTTAATCTGTCAGAAATAATTTTCCACCTATTTAAGATGGCATCCATCAGGTGGAAAATGAATAATGTGAACATGACAAATTAATTGCTTCAGCCAAAAAAAACTCTCATCACATGGCTTTTTAGAAGAGCGGTTATAGGTCGTCTTGAATTTCTTTATTCATAATCCAGACGATGTATATTTTCTCTCTTTATTTGTGAGTAACTTAACTTTCCGATAGTGCAAACATCTTAGTCTAACTTAGCATAGTTGTACTGATGTATGTGCAGGTCCAAGGTGTTATTCAGGACCGAAGTGGTCGAACTGTTGCTACACTCTTTGGTAAATGGGATGAAAGCATGCACTACGTGATGGGTGATTGCTTTGGAAAAGGCAAGGGATCTGAGAATTTTTCAGAGGCCCATTTGTTGTGGAAAAGGAGTAAACCACCAAAGTTTCCCACTCGATACAATTTCACTAGCTTTGCGATCACATTAAATGAACTCACCCCTGGATTGAAGGTGAGGGTGTTAGCTTCGCAGCAAGCTTCACTTTAACATCGTACTGATATATGTGTGGACTCACACTAACGATTGATTATTGAATACACGCAACCTATATGCAGGAAAAACTGCCACCAACAGACTCAAGATTGCGACCGGACCAGAGGTGCCTAGAGAATGGTGAATATGAAAGAGCAAATGCTGAGAAGTTGAGGCTTGAGCAGAGACAACGGCAGGTTAGTCAACTTAACCACATTCCTTATTTTCATTAACTCTATGCCTTGCTTACATTTGATTTGTCTCGAACAAACTTTTGGATTGGCTGCATTACATACCACCTCTGGTCGATTCACGTGCTTGTAAGTGCAATACAATATCTAAAATGAACCATGGCCTGATGTGTCACATGCTTGTAAGCGCAATACAGTATCTATTAAAATGAACCATGGCCTGATGTGTCACATGCTTGTAAGCGCAATACAATATCTATTAAAATGAAGTATGGCCTGACGTTGCGAGGTCTGAATGAGATTACCAGTGTGCTGGATTCATATGGCTGCGAATATAAACTTACATACAGTTACCTAGTGGGGTCGAAATAAACCTATACGCCATGTTGTGCACAGAACTCTGGGCTGTTAGGTCCTGGTTGGGTTTTGCCACCTGTTTCATACTCTACAATAAATTCAAAGCATTCCCTTGGCAACAGCAGGCCAGATGCTGGTTTGCTCTCTGTTATGCTACAATGTATTAAAAAGTTTGGTTTATTCGCTCCAGTATTTTTTATTCCCTCTGTATCAAAATATAAGACGTTTTTTGACACTATCATAGTGTCTTATATTTTGATAAGTTTGTTTTGTATTCAATAATTTTGTAGTGAAACCTTGAACCTTCTATTTTTTGGAGTGAAACCTTGAACCTTCTATTCAATAATTTTGTATCAAAATATAAGAAAAACCAAGACATGATGCTATATACATTACCTAGGAACTAGGCAAAATAGCTGCAGTATAATAAGTTTGGTTTATTCACTCCAGTAATTTTTGTTTAATAAGTTTATTCTGTATTCAATAATTTTGTCGCAAACCTTGAACCTTCTATTTTTTGGAGTGAAACTGTTGTATTCTGATGCACCACATTGGACTCCATTCCGATGCCCCCACTAGCTCTACAATGTGCATTACAGGCTTACAGCTGGCCATAGAATTTTTAGAAAATATCCAAGATGTGTCACATTGTTGGTGAAGAAAAATAAAAATAAAACATCAACTAGGCACAAACAACTGTAGTATAATGTGACTTGATAAGTTTGATATACTCACTTCTATAATTTTGGATTTAATAAGTTTAGATTGATCATTTGATAATTTTGGAGTGGTATAACTCTGATACACCATACCGGACTTTTACAAATTTGAAAATAACAATCACATCAACTCATTTTGATTATTTATATGATAATAGGCTTGAAAAGTTCATGTATCATGATATTGATGCCAACTATGCTGCAGGCACGGAAGATGCAGGAGAGTGGGTGGAAACCTCGGTGGTTTGCGAAGGATAAAGGTAGCGACACATACCGCTACCTCGGTGGTTACTGGGAATCCAGAGAAAAGAGCTGCTGGGAAGGCTGCCCTGACATTTTCGGACAACTTCCAAACGATCTAATGATAACTGACTAGGTTCAAGTAGGTTACAGGTCTTCTGGTTCTCTGTTTTTCTTGTTTTTGGATCCGTTGGTTCCAATTTTAGTGGTTTATACTAGAGCAATTAAATGCCTTTCCACCTGTAAGCAATGGCTGGCCTTCAGATACATTGTTTTTCCGTACATAATAAGAGTGTCGTTCGTCCAAAAGGTCACTCTGAATCAAATGTTTTCTTGTGGGGATTTGACTCGCACAAGTTCAGAGTGGTGTTTATATAGGCCGTTTGTGTATATTTGAATATGTAACGTGCATTGAAGCGCCAAAGAATATTAAAGCATGCATACTGATGGTGTGCCCTGAAGGAAGTATCAATCGCATCGAGATGCAGTTTCATTTTGCCCCTGTAGTCTTTTCGTTGACTTGCCCTCTTGGTTTCATTTCCCTTTGTTTGCTATATGAATTTTGATTTCGCTAACCACATGTTCCATGCGGTTTTCCCTTTGTTTGCTGATGTATCTATCTTGCCTAGCACTCAAGAAAACAACATTCACCCCCAAAACATTTTCTTCCTTTCGGGATGGATAGCATAAGTTTGCTGATGTATTTGGCGTGTTTCTTCGCGATGTTTGCGAACTTCTGCTTGCCGAAACAGCCTGGCCCTCTTCTCTGACAATTGACCGATATCTACGTAAAATGAGCAGTAAAGCGGTAGAGCTGATAAGTCTATTATTTAACGTAGAGCACAAAGCCAAATAGCGAAATCTCCACTCTAGATAGCGTGTCATGAATATGAGCAAAGGCATAACGGATTCCTCCTTATTCATGTTCTTGAGATCTGTTCATCTTACATCTAACCCCCCCCCCCCCCCTTCTCTTTTGAGCTTTTTTTAGGGTTCCCTCTTTCTTGAGCTAGATGTTAGGCCAACTCCACCGCCCGACCCCATTTTGTCCGGCCCCGTCCATTTGGGGTAAAAGGGACAAACGAGGCGGCCCAGCGCGTGACGGGCCGGACCCATCTGGTCCATTTTGTGTCCGTGCCGACCCATTTCGAGCGCAAACATGCGTCGGGTTTGGGTCGCGGCGGACAGCGAACGGACGCTTCGAACGTCCGCGTCGGGGCCGCGTGGCAGGCGGCCACCTACCCCCACCCCCCAACATCAATGGGCACGGGCGGGTGGCCCCACCTGTCATCTGCCCAGCGAACGGTCGCCGTCCTTAAATGGGAAACCGTGGACCGGTCGTCGTCCACACCTCTCACTCTGGCCCCTCTCCGCCCCCTCGAAATCCTAGCCGCTCCCCGTCGTCGACCTCGCCGGCCAGCCGCAACCATGGGGCTTTGGAACTACGGCCGCAAGGGGAAGCATGACCGCGAGGCCGGCTCCTCCTCGGGACACCGCCACGGCTTCGTCAAGAAGGAGGAGCCCGCATCACCGCCGCACTCCTCCAGTCGAGCCCCCGCGTCTGCCCCCTTCACCATCGCCCCTAGGGCCGCCGGCGAGCGCGACCGGCGGTACCTGGCCGTGGACGTGTGCTGGCGGTACTGGGAGATGAGGACGCCGGTCCCGTGGAGCGACGTGCACCTCCCCAACAATTGGCACCTCTCCGCGGACCGGGTCCCGATCCCGCCGGTGCCGACTAGCGGCCGTGCGCGGCGCGATGAGATCGAGCGCCGCCGCCGCCTCCTCCCCGACGACCTCTATTACGACGAGGCCCCGACTCCGTGCTGTGGGACACGTGGCTCCAGGACGAGCACAACGTGCGGCGTGCGTCCTACTTCGCCGGCACGGTGTCGGGGCCGCGACGGCCACGTCGGGAGGTCTTGTGAGCGTCTGTGGTCTTGGCGACCTCACGCCCATGCCGTCGCCTTCCCCGTCTCCGTCACCACCTCCACCTCCTCGCATGACAGCGGAGGAGGAGGCCCGCCTCATGGCGTGTGTCATGGAGGACTCCATGCTCACGCACGACGAGCGCCAATGGGAGGGCCTCGAAGAGATGACGGCCCGCTCTGCGGCCGGCGAGGTCGCCATCCCCGAGCCGGAGATGGTGGCGGCGGAGGAGGTGATGGAGGAGGCGCCGGTGGCCGCGTTCCACCCGGGCCTGGTGGGCCAGCACTGGAGCTGGTCGTGCACGGCTCCGGAGATGGCGGCCGCCGTGGGGGGAGTGGACTGGTGCCCCACGCCGCCGCGATCACCGGAGCGGGACGCCTCGCCGCGGGAGGAGGTGGTGCAGGCACCTGCCACCTTCCACCACGCCGCCCCCGTGCACCAAGGACCGCCGGCCCACCTATGGACGCCGCCGGACTACGTCGACCTCGTCAGCGATGACGACACCACTGGCGGCCACTGAAGACGGCGACGGCCACGACAGGAGCGCGCGGGCGGTGTTTTTTTATTTTGTTTTTATGTTAATTATGGAACTGGGCCATTTAAGTGGACCATGAAACTGGGCCGTTTTGTGGCCGTGACCCCTAAATATGTTTAAGTTTTTTTTAACTGCGTTTATTTACTTTTCTAGGCATTTTATTTAATTTTTTTTGTTTTTTATCACGTCCACTCGGACATGATTTGGGGTGCGGCCGCGCCTTGGGCACACCCACGACCCAACGGACAAACGCGGACATGGACGAACCCATTGCCGCCTCAAAGAGACAAAATCCGGCTAAACCGGACGTCCGTTTGGGGTCGTGCGGTGGAGTTGGCTTTATACATCACCAAAAGAAACCAAACGGGCACATCCCAAACCAAACCACGGGCCATGTGGGCTCAAGGGCTTCATCCCTGCTAGCCCAAACTCACGCAGGCGTCTCCTCCTCCACAGGGAATAAAAAGGGAAGACAAGATTTACTGCCCGAGAAACCAAACCACGTCCCCCACCGGCCCACGCCGCCGCCGTTAGCCGCCCGTGGCAAGCTTCTAACAATGCGTCCGCCGTATGATAAGATCAATCCCATCGATCCTTGCCTCCTCAGTTTCCTCAGCCACCATGACATCGACGACGCCTTCGAGATCATATCTTTCCTTGGCGATCCGAGGGTGGAGGAGACGAAGGATGCCTTCCATAAGGTGGCTCCCAATCTCTCTTCTCCTCTAGCACGGTTTCTTCTTTGAATTGACTGCCTGCTTCCTCGATCGAGTATCTATCCATGTTCGTGTTTTTTTAGGGGAAAAGTTGCCGCTTTATTTAAAATTCAAAGCTCGGAATTTCATCTGAGATAGCATCCAACACAAAGTCTTGGGGAGCCCCCAACCACACCTTACAAAGTTCATCACCTACACCTACTTTTGCAAACTTATGCATGGCAACATTCGCAGATCTTCTAACCCACGAAACTCTAAACTCAGAAAACAAATTCAGCAACGTTTTTATTTCCTGCACCCAAGGACCAGCAGTCGACAGCTCTCTTGGTGAGTGATTCAACATATGCACCACCCCTTGACAGTCAAGCTCCACATGAACCTTCTCCGTGTTGATCTCCCTTGCCACGCCGAGAGCTTGCTTACATGCCAAGATTTCCGTCGCCTCTGGATCATTCACATGAGGGAAATGATGACACATCCCCGCCCGAAAAGCCCCATTATGATCTCTCAGTACCACACCCCCCTCCCTTGTCTTTTTGTTTAGAAACCGCACCATCTGAATAGATCTTGATCCAACCCTCCTCCGGCGGCTCCCATTTTTGCGTTTCTCATTGTGCAGCGACCTTGTTCTTTGCGGGATGGATATCCTTCCACTCTTGCATGTATGAGGCTACAGACTGGACCACTTCATGAGGTGTTGTAATCCTTTTGCCATCTCTTGCTTCATTACGGGCAAGCCAGAGCCCGTACACCGCCTGCACCATCGCCTCCTTTTCCTCGTCAGGAGCTTCAACAAACCAGCCCAGTAGCCAGCTTGCTAGATCCCTCTGCGCCTCCACATGACATGGCGGGATGGGCACCGCAACACCCTTTTCTGATTTCAACATCTGCCAAAACAACCCCGAGTGTTGACAACCCCAAAAGCGATGGTAGCTTGTTTCTTCCCTTCCACAGGCAACGCAAAAGACTCCCGGCTTGACTTTGCGTCGGTGTAACTCAGAGCCAACTGCGAGCCCGTTCTTGATCAATCTCCACATATGGATCTTGGCCTTCCCCGACGCGTTTGTGTCCCACAGCGACACATACCCCTTTTGCATATTCACAAAACTTGAGGGTCCCGGCTGCCCCGTTCGTTCTCTATTTCAAGCCATGTTTAAGTGGTACGCCGATCCTACGATAAAACAACCATTTCTTGTGAAGTTCCATGCTATATAATCCTCCGTTCCAGGACCCCCAACCGCTATCCGTCTTATATCGGCTGCATCATCGGCTGAGAACATGGTATTAACCAGATCAAGATTCCAGCTCCTGCCATCCGGTGATAGCAGGTCGGCCACTTTAGTCACACCATTTATGAAGACTTGCCCCAACGGTCTCAAGGATCCACTCCTGGGAATCCAATTAGCATGGTGAATATTAACACGTAAGCCATCTCCAATGCACCACACTAAACCTTCACGTAGTAGATCTCGGCCATGCAAAATGCTCTTGAAAGTGAATGATGCCGCCGCTGGGCACGAGGCTGTCAATATGGATGAAGGAAATATGCCCTAGAGGCAATAATAAAGTTATTATTTATTTCCTTATATCATGATAAATGTTTGTTATTCATGCTAGAATTGTATTAACCGGAAACATAATACTTGTGTGAATACATAGACAAACATAGTGTCACTAGTATACCTCTACTTGATTGGCTCGTTGATCAAAGATGGTTATGTTTCCTAGCCATTGACATGAGTTTTCATTTGATTAACAGGATCACATCATTAGGAGAATGATGCGATTGACTTGACCCATTCCGTTAGCTTAGCACTCGATCGTTTAGTATGTTGCTATTGCTTTCTTCATGACTTATACATGTTCCTATGACTATGAGATTATGCAACTCCCGTTTACGGAGGAACACTTTGTGTGCTACCAAACGTCACAACGTAACTGGGTGATTATAAAGGTGCTCTACAGGTGTCTCCGAAGGTACCTGTTGGGTTGGCGTATTTCGAGAATAGGATTTGTCACTCCGATTGTCGGAGAGGTATCTCTGGGCCCTCTCGGTAATGCACATCACTTAAGCCTTGCAAGCATTGCAACTAATGAGTTAGTTGTGGGATGATGTATTACGGAACGAGTAAAGAGACTTGCCGGTAACGAGATTGAACTAGGTATTTAGATACCGACGATCGAATCTCGGGCAAGTAACATACCGATGACAAAGGGAACAACATATGTTGTTATCTTGATGCGACCGATAAAGATCTTCGTAGAATATGTGGGAGCCAATATGAGCATCCAGGTTCCGCTATTGGTTATTTGACTGGAGACGTGTCTCGGTCATGTCTACATAGTTCTCGAACCCGTAGGGTCCGCACGCTTAAAGTTTCGATGACAGTTATATTATGAGTTTATGAGTTTTGATGTATCGAAGGTTGTTCGGAGTCCCGGATGTGATCACAGACATGACGAGGAGTCTCGAAATTGTCGAGACATGAAGATTGATATATTGGAAGCCTATATTTGGATATCGGAAGTGTTCCGGGTGAAATCGGGATTTTACCGGAGTACCGAGGTTACGGAACCCCTCAGGGGCTTAATGGGCCATAGTGGCCTTAGTGGAGAAGAGGAGGCGGCGAGGCAGGGCCGCGCCCTCCCCTAGTCCGAATAGGACAAGGAGAGGCGGCGCCCCCCTTCCTTCCTCTCCCTCCTCTTTTCCCCTCCACTCCTAATCCAACAAGGAAGGGAGGAGTCCTACTCCCGATGGGAGTAGGACTCCTCCTGGCGCGCCCCTCCTGGCCGGCCGCACCTCCCCCCTTGCTCCTTTATATACGGGGGCAGGGGGGCACCCCAAAGACACAACAATTTATTTGATCTTTTAGCCGTGTGCGGTGCCCCCTTCCACCATAGTCCACCTCGATAAATACTGTAGGGGTGCTTAGGCGAAGCCCTGCATCAGTAGAACATCATCATCGTCACCACGCCGTCGTGCTGACGAAACTCTCCCTCAACACTCGGCTGGATCGGAGTTTGAGGGACGTCATCGGGTTGAACGTGTGCTGAACTCGGAGGTGCCGTGCGTTCGGTACTTGATCGGTCGGATCATGAAGACGTACGACTACATCAACCGCGTTGTGCTAACGCTTCCACTTTCGGTCTATGAGGGTACGTGGACAACACTCTCCCCTCTCGTTTCTATGCATCACCATGATCTTGCGTGTGCGTAGGATTTTTTTTTGAAATTACTACGTTCCCCAGCAATGGAGTCATCATTGAAATATTTTGCCTTAAGGACCCTTGCACACAAAGATGAGGGACACTGCAAGATTCTCCACGCTTGTTTGGCAAGGAGAGCCTGGTTGAAGGCCTCCGGGTATCTAAACCCCATGCCTCTGCTTCGTTTTGAAACACACATTTTCTGCCAGGATATCCAGTGCACTTTCCGCTCACCGTTTCTTGCACCCGACCAGAATTTTGCTGAGATAGAAGACAAATTCCGGCACATTTTCTTTGTGAGGTGGAAACAACTCATGGTGAACGTCGGTACAGCTTGGAGTCCTAACTTAATAAGAACTTCTCTTGTCTTCTTAGACAGCCGTTGCCCCTTCCAACCACTGACTTTGCCCTTCGAGCTCTCCATAACATATGTGAAGGTACCATATTTTGATCTTCCAACCAGTGTTGGAAGGCCAAGGTATTTCTCACTAAGAGCTTCTGAATGTACCCCAAGGACTGCTTTGAGCTCCTCTTTGGCCGGCTCTTGGCATCCTTTACCGAAGAATATTGAAGACTTATGCAAATTAACTCGCTGACCGGATGCCTCCTCACATGTGGCTAAAATTTCCTTAAGTGTCTGCATACTCTCCCTTGATCCTTCCAGGAAAACAATACTGTCATCAGCAAATAATAAGTGAGTAATATGGGGGCCAGTGCTCTCAAAACCCACTCCAGTAATCTTGTTCTCTTGCTGCACTTTCCTCAAGAGAGCGGAGAAGCCCTCAACACAGAACATGAATAGATATGGCGATAACGGGTCTCCCTGACGCAAGCCACGTGAAGGGAAAAAACTCCTCGAAAACCCTCCATTCAGCTTGACCACAAAGTTAGCCGTTGTGACACATCTCATTATCATCTCAACCCAAGCCGGTGCAAAACCAACTCATTCCGACATCTGTTTCAGAAAAACCCATTCGACTCTATCGTAAGCCTTCATCATATCAAGCTTCATGGCACACAAAACTTTTTGTCGCTCTCTCTTTCGAATGGCATGTACACACTCATATGCTATGAGTACATTATCCATAATAAGTCGTCCCGGGACAAAATCACCCTGCTCCTCGGAGATAAGAATTGGGAGGATATCCTTCAGTCTATTGGCCAACACCTTCGATGCTAACTTATACAGCACATTGCACAGACTTATCGGTCTAAACTGGGACAATAACTCCGGTGAGTCTATCTTTGGAATCATAACAATAACAGTGGCATTAAAGTTGTCCAGCGCCGCCGCTCCGCCAAAAAAGTCGCGCACTGCTCGACAAACATCCTCTGTTAACAACGACCAGTGTCGTTTGATAAAAGAGCGCAGTGAGACCGTCAGGCCCCGACGCCTTAGTTGGGCCCATCTGAAACAGAGCAATTTCAATTTCCTCCTCTGTAATGGGGGCGGTTAGCTGTACGTTCATGTCATCAGAAATAGCCTTATCAATATTCTGAAGTAGTTCACTTGCCCCCCTAGATCCCTCCGCCGTAAACAACAGCTCATAGAAGTTTGCCGCCATTGCACGCATTTCTTCATCAACAATGCATTTCGTGCCATCCTCACGACGTAGTGCCTTAACCGTGTTCTTGCTCTTTCGGTGGGATGCCCTATTCTAAAAATACTGTGTATTTTGGTACCCCGCTTTCAACCAGTGCACTCTTGACCTCTGCCTGTACATAACCTCCTCCCGTTCATAAACCTCTCTTAGCTGCTCTTCAATATCACGAACTTCCTGCTGGAACCCAGTGGTTACATCCCTCGTTTTAGCATCCAGTAGCTGAGCCTTGAGATGTTTTATTTGTCTACGAATAGAGCCGAACACCACCCGAGCCCATTTTTGCATAGAGCCCGCCATATTGCCCAGCTTGTGCCACACCGCCGTAAGCCCTTCACCTCCCACGTTTGCAGCCTCCCAGGCTTCAGCAATCATATTCTCGTATTGATCATGTCAGGTCCATGCCTCTTCGAATCTGAAGGGCCTCTGCTCCCGTGGTGCACGGTTAGCTGTCTCCAACACACGAACTAGCAGGGCTTGATGGTCTGACTCCTCACACAAAATGTGCTCAACCGATGTCTCTGGGAATAGATTCAAAAAACTATCATTGCACATAGCTCTATCCAGCCTCACCCGGATATTCTCCAGTCCATCTCTCTTGTTATCCCATGTGTATGGATATCCCGAAAAATTCAGATCAGCTAGACCGCAGTCGGCTAGACAATCGCGAAAGTCCTCCATCTGTGCAAAGCTTCGTGGGTTGCCCCTTATTTGGTCAGTTTGGAATAAAGCCTCATTAAAGTCACCAACACAAAGCCATGGGAGATCATCTTGAGCCTTTAGGTAACGGATAGCGTCCCAAGATTTTTTTCCGCAATTTTGTACGGGGTTCCCCATAGAATCCAGTGATTCTGCATGTCTTACCCTCATAGACAACCTCCGCATCCAGAAAATATTGGCACCATGGTCGTACCTTAACAAGAATGTGCTCTCTCCACCATAGTGCAAGGCCTCCACTCCTTCCCTTGCAATCTACCGCTACACCACTCTGGAACCCAAACTCCACTTCAGCTTCTCCATAGCCTTAGCAGTCTTTTTTGTCTCACTGAGAAAAACCACCTCTGGGTTGTAGGACCGTATCAGGTCTCGCAATTTGCCAACTGTCGAGTCCAACCCCAAGCCTCGATAGTTCCAAGCTAACAGATTCATTGCTCTCGGCAGCCATGAGCCTCAGGGTCCGCCGCTTTGTCGTCGTTTTCCTTGATCCGATCAAACACTGAACCTGTCTTTTGCCTAGTATCACGGGTGAAACTCTCCTCCTCACCCTGCCTTTCTCTTCCTTCTCGAGCCACCCACATCTTCCTAGGCCTCCGTTTCCTACTCTCATTATCCTTCCAAGAAAACATGTCATTTCTTTGTCTTCCCGCATAATCATCTCTGGTCTTTCTCACGTAGAAGCCCCTTCGTCTACTCCGGGCGCCATGCATATCGGGTTCCCCCAGTGGGTTGACCCGACCCGCATCCGCTGCATGCATATTATGTGAGTAGAATACTTTATCCTTGCCTTTCTAGTCCCGAGCCCAATCCCTCTGCCCCTCCCTCATGCGCTATTGGCTACTCTCCATAAGTTTACTCCTCATCTCCTGTTCACGCCTAGCCTCCAAACTATCACGTAGGTCCTGCCCGTGGGACCCCCCTGCCTGTACCTGTCCTTACTAGGACTGTTCACTTCTCCCCCATTACGTGTGGACTTTTCGCCAGTGCGATCGTCCTTGTTACAGGAAAATTCAGGGTTTAGATTCCTTTTGGCGGGCAAATCCCTGACTCTTGGATGCTCATAGAATCTTGTTGTAGCCTCACCAGTGTGAGAGCTACCCATGCTATTGTTACTACTGGCTGCACCACTCACTGATCCATCTTTGCCCGACGTATTTCTGCCCGGCGATGCTCTGAGCCATCCCCCCCCCCATTGAAGGGACGAGTCTAACGGAGGATTGCATATCCCCCCCTTGTGAACTAGTCGTCCACACTCAAAACAGAAATGCGGGACCTTTTCATAGTGAAAGTCAAACCAGGTTTTATCCTCGTCCTCCTTCTTCTTCCTCATGTTCGTGTTACGAGACGTGGGAAATACGTTCACCGTGAGACGGTTTGAGCTCTGCTCCACTAACATATGCTCAGATCATCAGTGACTTCTGTAGAACGCCTCGGGCAGTGGACGAGGACGACGGTGTGGAAGGCATGGTAGATGGAAACACAGGGAAAGTGGTAACAGCTAAACACCATCTCCATCTATCCACATATGCCGTTGGCTGGCTGAATGCAGCAATATGTTACCACTAATTTGCTCTCCGTGCTTACATTAATCAATAGTGTAACAATATTGATGCCCATTCAGCTCCTTGGCGGTGAAGAGAAACCTAGCACCATGAAAAGAGAGCACGGGCCTGCTGAAGGAGAGTAGGACCCAAAGAAGCCAAGAACAGCAGAAGGCTCATGTGACCACGTGTGATCATTTGAGTAAATTGCAGTTTGTATTATGATTGAATCTGCACGTCTTCAGACAAAGGCAACTAGTGTGATCATTTGAGCGTGATTGAAGCCTATTTTTGGATGTACCACTTTATGTCATGCACAATCTTTCGATTTAATTTTCTTTATACACACATAAATTCAGTGTGATTGAAGCCTCAATTTTGGATGTACCACTTTTCAATTTTGCACGTCTTCAGAGGCAACTAGTCTGATCATTCGAGTAAATTGCAGTGTGTACTACCATAACTTGAGTTGCACATCTCTTTCCTCATACTAAAGAGGCACCGTCATATCCTTAAATCTTCTTCATCACTATTATTAAGTGGTATTATGCAAGGAGGTGAGACCCGGTACAGTGAGATGCAAATCAGCAAGACGGGATCAATAGCCCACAGAAACATCAACAAATAAAACCAATATTGATAAGGTACACATTGACCAAGAAGCAAAAGTAGTGGTCCCACCACTTTCCGGTACATCTTAGGGTGGAGATTTTTCTTCACAGTTCTTGTTTGATCACAAGGATGTGTATAAAGCAATAGCATGGCATATGCATAACAAAAGTATAACACACCTATAGCACATTAACATGGCATATCAAACATTTCTTAATAAAAGCGTAGTTACCACATATAATAAAACTCCCCCGCAAAAAACATATATAATAAAACCAACAGATAAATCAAATGCAACATACATCATGGTCATCAAATATTTTAGAGAACTCGGATGCAAAGTTCGGAGGCATAGGTTAGGTGGTTGGCTTGCCTTAGGCAGAAGAGTATCGACGAATGGTGCGAGGAACACAAGGATGGGGGCTATCGATAATATTCTGCTCTGAAAAAGGCTGAAAATAAAACTGGACATGGCTGCCAAATTTATGTCATGCAAGCTGAATAAAAGTGGTACCGAAAGATTGTGCCCTCCAAGGGAAACACATAGGACTGGAATCACCTCAACCAGAATTACAATTGAAAAGTTATATGGCTTTGAAGTTTCAACAGCAAAACTAAAAAAATGACTTCTCTCTTTGAACCAGACGAACACGTACGAGACATGAATACTTCTTTGCGGGAGAAACATAAATGAGATGAATTGCGCTACTGAAAAATATAACCAGAGGGGTGTTGTGTTGTGGGCCAAAACTTGCTAGATGGGCTTGCTAACCATCGGATTGGGCGACGAACAACAACTGGGCCATGGGCTGAAGTGAAGGAAATTGATGTCTACTACGCAACCTTCTTCTTGTAGACGTTGTTGGGCCTCCAAGTGCAGAGGTTTGTAGGACAGTAGCAAATTTCCCTCAAGTGGATGACCTAAGGTTTATCAATCCGTGGGAGGCGTGGGATGAAGATGGTCTCTCTCAAGAAACCTGCAACCAAATAACAAAGAGTCTCTTGTGTCCCCAACACATCCAATACAATGGTAAATTGTATAGGTGCACTAGTTCGGCGAAGAGATGGTGATACAAGTGCAATATGGATGGTAGATATAGGTTTTTGTAATATGAAAATATAAAAACAGCAAGGTAACAAGCGATAAAAGTGAGCGTAAACGGTATTGCAATGCTAGGAAACAAGGACTAGGGTTCATACTTTCACTAGTGCAAGTTCTCTCAACAATAATAACATAATTGGATCATATAACTATCCCTCAACATGCAACAAAGAGTCACTCCAAAGTCACTAATAGCGGAGAACAAACGAAGAGATTATGGTAGGGTACGAAACCACCTCAAAGTTATTCTTTCTAATCAATCCGTTGGGCTATTCCTATAAGTGTCACAAACAGCCCTAGAGTTCGTACTAGAATAACACCTTAGGACACAAATCAACCAAAACCCTAATGTCACCTAGATACTCCAATGTCACCTCAAGTATCCGTGGGCATGATTATACGATATGCATCATACAATCTCAGATTCATCTATTCAACCAACACATAGAACCTCAAAGAGTGCCCCAAAGTTTCTACCGGAGAATCAAGACGAAAACGTGGGCCAACCCCTATGCATAGGTTCATGGGCGGAACCCGCAAGTTGATCACCAAAACATACATTAAGTGAATCACGTGATATCCCATTGTCACCACAGATATGCACGGCAAGACATACATCAAGTGTTCTCAAATCTTTAAAGACTCAATCCGATAAGATTACTTCAAGGGAAAACTCAATCCATTACAAGATAGTAGAGGGGGAGAAGCAACACAAGATCCAACTATAATAGCAAAGCTCGCGATACATCAAGATCGTGCCAAATCAAGAACACGAGAGAGAGAGAGAGATCAAACACATAGCTACTGGTACATACCCTCAGCGCCGAGGGTGAACTACTCCCTCCTCGTCATGGAGAGCATCGGGATGATGAAGATGGCCACCGGTAAGTGTTCCCCCCTCCGGCAGGGTGCCGGAACAGGGTCCCGATTGACTTTTAGTGGCTCTAGAGGCTTGCAGCGGCGGAACTCCCGATCTATTCTCTGTTTTGGAAGTTTTAGGGTACGTGGAGTTATATAGGCGGAAGAAGCACGTCAGGGGAGCCACGAGGGCCCCACGAGGTGGGCGCGCCCTAGGGGTGGGCGCCCCCACCCTCGTGGCTTCCTCGTTCCTTCCTTGACATGGGGTCCAAGTCCATCCGGTAGCTTTCCTTCCAAAAATAACTTCTCCAGTTGATTTCGTTCTGTTTTGACTCCGTTTGATATTCCTTTTCTTCGAAATACTGAAATAGGCAAAAACAGCAAATCTGGGCTGGGCCTCCGGTTAATATGTTAGTCCTAGAATTAATATAAAAGTGGATAATAAAGCCCAATATTTCCCAAAATAGTAGATAATATAACATGGAGCAATAAAAAATTATAGATACGTTGGAGACGTATCAAGCATCCCCAAGCTTAATTCCTGCTCGTCCTCAAGTAGGTAAATGATAAAAAAGATAATTTTTGATGTGGAGTGCTACTTGGCATAATTTCAATGTAATTCTCCTTAATTGTGGTATGAATATTCAGATTCGAAAGATTCAAGACAAAAGTTTAATATTGACATAAAAATAATAATACTTCAAGCATACTAACTCAGCAATTATGTCTTCTCAAAATAACATGGCCAAAGAAAGTTATCCCTACAAAATCATATAGTATGGCTATGCTCTATCTTCACCACGCAAACTATTTAAATCATGCATAACCCCGATGACAAGCCAAGCAATTGTTTCATACTTTTGATGTTCTCAAACTTTTTCAATCTTCACGCAATACATGAGCGTGAGCCATGGATATAGCACTATATGTGGAATAGGATGGTGGTTGTGGAGAAGACAAAAAGGAAAAGATAGTCTCACATCAACTAGGCGTATCAACGGGCTATGGATATGCCCATCAATAGATACCAATGTGAGTGAGTAGGGATTGCCATGCAACGGATGCACTAGATCTATAAGTATATGAAAGCTCAACAAAAGAAACTAAGTGGGTGTGCATCCAACTCGCTTGCTCACAAAGACCTAGGGCATTTGAGGAAGCCCATCATTGGAATATACAAGCCAAGTTCTATAATGAAAAATTCCCACTAGTATATGAAAGTGATCTCATAGGAGACTCTCTATCATGAAGATCATGGTGCTACTTTGAAGCACAAGTGTGGTAAAAGGATAGTAGCATTGCCCCTTCTCTCTTTTTCTCTCATTTTTGTTGGGCCTTTCTCTTTTTTCATGGCCTCTTTTTTTCTCTTTTTTTATTTTTCGTCCGGAGTCTCATCCCAACTTGTGGGGGAATCATAGTCTCCATCATCCTTTCCTCACTGGGACAATGCTCTAATAATGATGATCATCACACTTTTATTTACTTACAACTCAAGAATTACAACTCGATACTTAGAACAAAATATGACTCTATATGAATGCCTCCGTGATGTGCAGGGATGTGCAATGACTCATGAGTGACATGTATGAAAGAATTATGAATGGTGGCTTTGCCACAAATACGATGTCAACTACATGATCATGCAAAGCAATATGACAATGATGGAACGTGTCATAATAAATGGAACGGTGAAAAGTTGCATGGCAATATATCTCGGAGTGGCTATGGAAATGCCATAATAGGTAGGTATGGTGGCTGTTTTGAGGAAGGTGTGTGGTGGGTGTATGATACCGGCGAAAAGTGCACGGTATTAGAGAGGCTAGCAATGGTGGAAGGAAGAAGGGTGCGTATAATCCATGGACTCAACATTAGTCATAAAAAACTCATATACTTATTGCAAAAATCTACAAGTTATCAAAGCAAAGTATTACGTGCATGCTCCTAAGGGGATAGATTGGTAGGAAAATACCATCGCTCGTCCCCGACCGCCACTCATAAAGAAGACAATCAATAAATAAATCATGCTCCGACTTCATCACATAACGGTTCACCATACGTGCATGCTACGGGAATCACAAACTTTAACACGAGTATTTCTCAAATTCACAACTACTCAACTAGCATGACTCTAATATCACCATCTCCATATCTCAAAACAATTATCAAGCATCAAACTTCTCATAGTATTCAACACACTCATAAGAATTCTTACAAATCTTGTATGCCTAGCATATTTGGATTATTTAAGCAAATTACCATGCTATTTAAGACTCTCAAAATAATCTAAGTGAAGCATGAGAGTTCATATATTTCTTCAAAATAAAACCACCATTGTGCTCTAAAAGGATATAAGTGAAGCACTAGAGCAAATGACAAACTACTCCGAAAGATATAAGTGAAGATCAATGAGTAGTCGAATAATTATGCAACTATGTGAAGACTCTCCCATTTAATAATTTCAGATCTTGGTATTTTATTCAAACAGCAAGCAAGGCAAAATAAAATGACATTTCAAGGATAGCACACATCATGTGAAGAAGCAAAAACTTAAGTTCAACCGATACTAACCGATAATTGTTGGAGAAGAAAGGTGGGATGTCTACCGGGGCATCCCCAAGCTTAGATGCTTGAGACTTCTTGAAATATTATCTTGGGGTGCCTTGGGCATCCCCAAGCTTAGATGATTGAGACTTCTTGAAATATTATCTTGGGGTGCCTTGGGCATCCCCAACCTTGAGCTTTTGTGTCTCCTTAATTCCTCTCATATCATGGTTTCCTAAATCTCAAAAGCTTCATCCACACCAAACTCGACAACAACTCGTGAGATAAGTTAGTATAAACCAATGCAAAACCTTATCATATTCTACTGTAACAAACCACTAAAATTATTATTCAACATTGCATACTAAATGTCTCTGCATATTCAATACTCCTATCCTCAAATAGAATCATTAAACAAGCAAACATATGCAAACAATGCAAACATAACAGCAATCTGCCAAAACAGGACAGTCTGTAAAGAATGCATGATTCATCATACTTACCTAACTCCAAAAATTATGAAATAAAATTCCCACTGTATTAAATCTATCAGATATTAATATGCAAAAGGTTTCAACATTTTATCACATTCTAACTTTTCTAAGGAATTTTTGCAACAGCGGTAAACTTTCTGTTTTCAAACAGCAACATGCATACTTGCAAAATAAGCATGGCAAAAGATATCCTTAATATTTTTTATTGAAACTAGAGATGCAAAACACTATTCTAAATAACAGAAAGAAAATATTAACAAAATAAAATGATGCTCCAAGCAAAACACATATAATGTGGTGAATAAAAATATAGCTCCAAGTAAAGTTACCGATGAACGAAGACGAAAGAGGGGATGCCATCCGGGGCATCCCCAAGCTTAGGCTCTTGGTTGTACTTGAATATTACCTTGGGTACCTTGGGAATCCCCAAGCTTAGGCTCTTTCCACTCCTTATTCCATATTCCATCGAATCTTTACCCAAAACTTGAAAACTTCACAACACAAAACTTAATAGAAAACTCGTAAGCTCTGTTAGCGAAAGAAAACAAAACACCACTTCATGGTACTGTAATGAACTCATTCTTTATTTGTATTGGTGTTAAACCTACTGTATTCCAACTTCTCTATGGTTTATAAACTATTTTACTAGCCATAGATTCATCAAAATAAGCAAACAACACAATCAAAACAGAATCTGTCAAAAACAGAACAGTCTGTAGTAATCTGTAACTAACACAAACTTCTGGAACTCCAAAAATTCTAAAATAAATTGGTGGACCTGAGGAATTTTTCTATTAATAATCTTCAAAAAGAATAAACTAAATAGCACTCTCCAGTAAAAAGTTGAAGCTAATCTCGTGAGCGCTAAAGTTTCTGTTTTTTACAGCATGATCATAAAGACATCACCCAAGTCTTTCCAAAGGTTCTACTTGGCACAAACACTAATTAAAACACAAAACCACATCTAAACAGAATCTAGATGGATTATTTATTCCTAAACAGAACCAAAAAGCAAGAATAAAATAAAATTGGGTTGCCTCCCAACAAGCGCTATCGTTTAACGCCCCTAGCTAGGCATGGAGATTTCAATGATGCTCACATAAAAAATAAGAATTGAAACATAAAGAGAGCATCATGAAGAATATGACTAGCACATTTAAGTCTAACCCACTTCCTATGCATAGGGATTTTGTGAGCAAACAACTTATGGGAACAATAATCAACTAGCATAGGAAGGCAAAACAAGCATAACTTCAAGATTTTAAGCACATAGAGAGGAAACTTGATATTATTGCAATTCCTACAAGCATATATTCCTCCCTCATAATAATTTTCAGTAGCATCATGAATGAATTCAACAATATAACCATCACCTAAAGCATTTTTTTCATGATTTACTTGCATAGAAATTTTATTACTCTCCACATAAGCAAAATTCTTTTCATTCGGGATAGTAGTGGGAGCAAACTCAACAAAATAATTATCATGTGAAGCATAATCCAATTGAAAATTAAAATCATGATGACAAGTTTCACGGTTATCTTTATTCTTTATATCATACGTTTCATCTCAATAATCATCATAAATAGGAGGCATGCTTTCATCACAATAAATTTGCTCATCAAAACTTGGGGGACAAAAAATATCATCTTCATCAAACATAGCATCCCCAAGCTTGTGGCTTTGCATATCATTAGCATCATAGGTATTCAAAGAATTCATACTAACAACATTGCAATCATGCTCATCATTCACATATTTTATGCCAAGCATTCTATGTAATTCTTCTTCTAGTACTTGAGCACAATTTTCCTTCCCATCATTTTCACGAAAGACATTAAAAGATGAAGCGTATGAGACAAACTCAATTCCATTTTTTGTAGTTTTCTTTTATAAACTAAACTAGTGATAAAAAAAGAAACAAAAAGATTTGATTGCAAGATCTAAAGATATACCTTCAAGCACTCACCTCCCCAGCAACGGCGCCAGAAAAGAGCTTGATGCCTACTACGCAACCTTCTTCTTGTAGACGTTGTTGGGCCTCCAAGTGTAGAGGTTTGTAGGATAGTAGCAAATTTCCCTCAAGTGGATGACCTAAGGTTTATCAATCCGTGGGAGGCGTAGGATGAAGATGGTCTCTCTCAAGCAACCCTGCAACCCAAATAACAAAGAGTCTCTTGTGTCCTCAACACACCCAATACAATGGTAAATTGTATAGGTGCACTAGTTCAGCGAAGAGATGGTGATACAAGTGCAATATGGATGGTAGATATAGGTTTTTGTAATCTGAAAATATAAAAACAGCAAGGTAACAAGCGATAAAAGTGAGTGTAAACGGTATTGCAAAGCTAGGAAACAAGGCCTAGGGTTCATACTTTCACTAGTGCAAGTTCTCTCAACAATAATAACATAATTGGATCATATACCTATCCCTCAACATGCAACAAAGAGTCACTCCAAAGTCACTAATAGCAGAGAACAAACGAAGAGATTATGGTAGGGTACGAAACCACCTCAAAGTTATTCTTTCTAATCAATCCGTTGGGCTATTCCTATAAGTGTCACAAACAGCCCTAGAGTTCGTACTAGAATAACACCTTAAGACACAAATCAACCAAAACCCTAATGTCACCTAGATACTCCAATGTCACCTCAAGTATTCGTGGGTATGATTATACGATATGCATCACACAATCTCGGATTCATCTATTCAACCAACACATAGAACCTCAAAGAGTGCCCCAAAGTTTCTACCGGAGAATCAAGACGAAAACGTGTGCCAACCCCTATGCATAGGTTCATGGGAGGAACCCGCAAGTTGATCACCAAAACATACATCAAGTGAATCACGTGATATCCCATTGTCACCACAGATACACACGGCAAGACATACATCAAGTGTTCTCAAATCTTTAAAGACTCAATCCGATAAGATTACTTCAAGGGAAAACTCAATCCATTACAAGATAGTAGAGGGGGAGAAGCGACATAAGATCCAACTATAATAGCAAAGCTCGCGATACATCAAGATCATGCCAAATCAAGAACACGAGAGAGAGAGAGATCAAACACATAGCTACTGGTACATACCCTCAACCCCGAGGGTGAACTACTCCCTCCTCGTCATGGAGAGCATCGGGATGATGAAGATGGCCACCGGTAAGGGTTCCCCCCTCCGGCAGGGTGCCGGAACAGGGTCCCAATTGACTTTTGGTGGCTCTGGAGGCTTGCGGCGGCGGAACTCCCGATCTATTCTCTGTTTTGGAAGTTTTAGGGTACGTGGAGTTATATAGGCGGAAGAAGCACGTCAGGGGAGCCACGAGGGCCCCACGAGGCAGGGGGCGCGCCCTAGGGGGTGGGCGCGCCCCCACCCTCGTGGCTTCCTCGTTCCTTCCTTGACGTGGGGTCCAAGTCCATCCGGTAGCTTTCCTTCCAAAAATAACTTCTCCAGTTGATTTCGTTCCGTTTTGACTCCGTTTGATATTCCTTTTCTTCGAAATACTGAAATAGGCAAAAAACAGCAAATCTGGGCTGGGCCTCCGGTTAATATGTTAGTCCCAGAATTAATATAAAAGTGGATAATAAAGCCCAATATTTCCCAAAACAGTAGATAATATAGCATGGAGCAATAAAAAATTATAGATACGTTGGAGACGTATCAAGCATCTAAGCTTAATTCACGCTCGTCCTCGAGTAGGTAAATGATAAAAAAAGATAATTTTTGATGTGGAGTGCTACTTGGCATAATTTCAATGTAATTCTCCTTAATTGTGGTATGAATATTCAAATTCGAAAGATAAAAAATTATAGATACGTTGGAGACGTATCAGAAATATGCCCTAGAGGCAATAATAAAGTTGTTACTTATATTTTCCTATATCATGATAAATGTTTATTGTTCATGCTAGAATTGTATTAACCAGAAACTTAGTACATGTGTGAATACATGGAAAAACAGAGTGTCCCTAGTATGCCTCTACTTGACTAGCTATTTAATCAAAGATGGTTAAGTTTCCTAACCATGGACATGTGTTGTCATTTGATGAAAGATATCACATCATTAGAGAATGATGTGATGGACAAGACCCATCCGTTAGCTTAGCATGATGATCGTTTAGTTTTTGTTGCTATTGCTTTCTTCATGACTTATACATATTCCTCTGACTATGAGATTATGCAACTCCCGAATACCGGAGGAACACTTTGTGTGCTATCAAACGTCACAACGTAACTGGGTGATTATAAAGATGCTCTACAGGTGTCTCCGATGGTGTTTGCTGAGTTGGCATAGATCGAGATTAGGATTTGTCACTCCATGGATCGGAGAGGTATCTCTGGGCCCTCTCGGTAATGCACATCACTATAAGCCTTGCAAGAAATGTGACTAATGAGTTATTCACGGTATGATGCATTACGGAACGAGTAAAGATACTTGCTGGTAACGAGATTGAACTAGGTATGAGGATACCGACGATCGAATCTCGGGCAAGTAACATACCGATGACAAAGGGAATAACGTATGTTGTTATGCGGTTTGACCGATAAATATCTTCGTAGAATATGTAGGAACCAATATGAGCATCCCGGTTCCGCTATTGGTTATTGACCGGAGATGTGTCTCGGTCATGTCTACATAGTTCTCGAACCCGTAGGGTCCATGACGCTTAACGTTCGATGACGATTTGTATTATGAGTTATGTGATTTGATGAACCGAAGTTTGTTTGGAGTCCCCGATGAGATCACGGACATGACAACAAGTCTCAAAATGTTCGAGAGGTAAAGATTCATATATTGGAAGGTTACATTCGGACACCGGAATGGTTCGGGAAGTTTCGGATGAGTTTCGGAGTACCGGGGGTTACCGGACCCCCCCCCCCCCGAAAAGTTAATGGGCCAACATGGTCCAGGAGGTGGCGCGCGCCCCCTAGCCAATCCGAATTGGACAAGGGGTGGGGGCGGCGCCCCCCTTTCCCTCTCCTACTCCTTCTCTCTTTCCCCCTTTGCTACTACGGAAAAGGAAAAAGGAGAGGAGAATCCTACTAGGACTAGGGAGTCCTAGTAGGAATCCCCACACTTGGTGCGCCCTAGGGGGTCGGCCTCCTCCTCCTCCCCCCCTTTATATACGAAGGCGGGGGGAGGGCACCCCAAAGGCACAACAAGTCTTCTCTTCGCCGTGTGCGGTGCCCCCCTCCACAGTTACACATCTCGGTCATATCGTTGTAGTGCTTAGGCGAACCCTGCGCCGGTAACATCATCATCACCGTCACCACGCCTTTGCGCTGACATAACTCTCCCTCGTCCTCAACTAGATCAAGAGCTCGAGGGACCTCATCATGCTGAACGTGTGCTGAACACGGATGTGCCGTACGTTCGGTACTTGGATCGGTTGGGTCGTGACGACGTTCTACTACATCAACCGCGTTACTAAACGCTTCCACTTTCGGTCTACGAGGGTACGCGGACACACTCTCCCGTCTCGTTGCTATGCATCTCCTAGATAGATCTTGCGTGATCGTAGGATTTTTTTTTGAAATACCGCGTTCCCCAACAGCGGCATCCGAGCCAGGTCTATGCGTAGATGTTATATGCACGAGTAGAACACAATGAGTTGTGGGCGATAATAGTCATACTGCTTACCACCAACGTCTTATTTTGATTTGACGGTATTGTTGGATGAAGCGGCCCGGACCGACATTACATGACCGCGTTCATGAGACTGGTTCTACCGACGTGCTTCGCACACAGGTGGCTAGCGGGTGTCTGTTTCTCCAACTTTAGTTTAATTGAGTTTGATAAGGTCAGTCCTTGTTGAAGGTTAAAACAACACACTTGACAAAAAATCGTTGTGGTTTTGATGCATAGGTAAGAACGGTTCTTGCTAGAAGCCCGTAGCAGACACGTAAAACTTGCAACAACAAAGTAGAGGACGTCTAACTTGTTTTTGCAGGGCATGTTGTGATGTGATATGGTCAAGACGTGATGAGATATAAATTGTTGTATGAGATGATCATGTTTTATAAAAGTTATAGGCAACTGGCAGGAGCCTTATGGTTGTCGCTTTATTGTATGAAATGCAATCGCCATGTAATTGCTTTACTTTATCACTAAGCAGCAACGATAGTCGTAGAAGCAATAGTTGGCGAGACGACAACGATGCTACGATGGAGATCAAGGTGTCAAGCTGGTGATGATGGAGATCATGATGGTGCTTTGGAGATGGAGATCAAAGGCACAAGATGATGATGGCCATATCATGTCACATATTCTGATTGTATGTGATGTTTATCCTTTATGCATCTTATTTTTCTTAGTACGACGGTAGCATTATAAGATGACCCCTCACTAAATTTCAAGGTATAAGTGTTCTCCCTGAGTATGCACCGTTGCTACAGTTCGTCGTGCCTAGACACCACGTGATGATCGGGTGTGATAAACTCTACGCTCACATACAACGGGTGCAAGCCATTTTGCACGTGCAGAATACTCGGGTTAAACTTGACGAGCCTAGCATATGCAGATATGGTCTCGGAACACTGAGACCGAAAGGTCGAGTGTGGATCATATAGTAGATATGATCAACATAGTGATATTCATCATTAAAAACTACTTCATCTCACGTGATGATCGGACATGGTTTAGTTGATATGGATCACGTGATCATTTAGATGACTAGAGGGATGTCTAAGTGGGAGTTCCTAAGTAATATGATTAATTGAACTTTAATTTATCATGAACTTAGTACCTGATAGTATTTGCATGTCCATGTTGTTGTAGATCACTGGCCCGTGCTATCGTTCCCTTGAATTTTAATGCGTTCCTAGAGAAAGCTAAGTTAAAAAATGATGGTAGCAACTACACGGACTGGGTCCATAACTTGTGGATTATCCTCATTGCTGCACAAAAGAATTATGTCGTGGAAGCACCTCTAGGTGCACCACCCGCGCCGACAACTGCAGACATTGTGAATGCCCGGCAGTCGCGTGTTGATGAATACTCGATAGTTCAGTGTGCCATGCTTTACGGCTTAGAATTGGGACTTCAAAATCGTTTTGAACATCATGGAGCATATGAGATGTTCCAGGAGTTGAAGTTAATATTTCAAGCAAATTCCCGAGTTGAGAGATATGAAGTCTCCAACAAGTTCTATAGCTGCAAAATAGAGGAGAATAGTTCTGTCAGTGAACACATACTCAGAATGTCTGGGTTCCACAACCACTTGACTCAGCTGGGAGTTAATCATCCCGATGATAGTGTCATTGATGAGTTCTTCAATCAACGCCACCAAGCTATAAAGGCTTTGTGATTAACTATAATATGCAAGGGATGGAAAAGACTATTCGAGCTCTTCGCAATGCTAAAGGCTGCGCGGTAGAAATCAAGAAGGAGCATCAAGTGTTGATGGTTAACAAGACCACTAGTTTCAAGAAAAGGGCAAAGGGAAGAAGGGGAACTTCAAGCGAGCGGCAAGCAAGTTGCTGCTCAAGTGAAGAATCCCAAGTCCGGACCTAAGCACGAGGCCGAGTGCTTCTCTTGCAAAAGGACTGGTCACTGGAAGCGGAACTGCCCCAAGTATTTGGCGGATAAGAAGGATGGCAAAGTGAAAGGTATATTTGATATATATGTTATTTATGTGTACCTTACTAATGCTCGTAGTAGCGCCTGGGTATTTGATACTGGTTCTGTTGCTCATATTTGCAACTCGAAACAAGGGCTACGGATTAAACAAAGATAGGCTAAGGACGAGGTGAGGATGCGCGTGGGAAATGGTTCCAAAGTCGATGTGATCGCCGTCGGCACGCTACCTCTACAACTATCGCCAGGATTAGTTTTAGACCTGAATAATTGTTATTTGGTGCCAGCGTTGAGCATGAACATTATATCTAGATCTTGTTTGATGCAAGACGATTATTCATTTAAATCAGAGAATAGTGGTTGTTCTATTTATATGAGTAATATCTTTTATGGTCATGCACCCTTGAAGAGTGGTCTATTTTTGTTGAATCTCGATTTAGTGATACACATGTTCATAATATTGAAGACAAAAGATGCAAAGTTAATAATGATAGTACAACTTATTTGTGGCACTGCCGTCTAGGTCATATTGGTGTAAAGCGCATGAAGAAACTCCATGCTGATGGGCTTTTGCAATCACTTGATGCTTGCGAACCATGCCTCATGGCAAGATGACTAATACTCCGTTCTCTGGAACAATGGAGCGAGCAACTGACTTATTGGAAATAATACATACTGATGTATGCGGTCCGATGAGTGTTGAGCATCCAGGTTCCTCTATTGTTTATTGACCGGATATGTGTCTTGGTCATGTCTACATAGTTCTCGAACCCATAGGGTCCGCACGCTTAACGTTCGATGACGATTTGTATTATGAGTTATGTGATTTGATGAACCGACGTTTGTTCGGAGTCTCGGATGAGATCACGGACATGACGAGGAGTCTCAAAATGTTGAAGAGGTAAAGATTCATATATTGGAAGGTTACATTCGGACACCGGAATGGTTCGGGAAGTTTCAGATGAGTTTCGGAGTACCGAGGGTTACCGGACCGCCCCCCCGAGAAGTTAATGGGCCAACATGGGCCTTACTGGAGAAGAGAGAGGGCCGGCCAGGAGGTGGCGCGCACCCCCATTGCCTATCTGAATTGGACAAGGGGTGGGGGCGGCGCCCCCCCCCCCTTTCCCTCTCCTACTCATTCTCTCTTTCCCTCTTTACTACTTCGGAAAGGAAAAAGGAGAGGGGAATCCTACTAGGACTAGAGAGTCCTGGTAGGACTCCCCACACTTGGCGCTCCCCTAGGGGGTCGGCCTCCTCCTCCTCCCCTTTATATACGGAGGCGGCGGGGGGGGGGGGGGCACCCCAAAGGCACAAGTCTTCTCTTAGCCGTGTGTGGTGCCCCCCTCGATAGTTACACACCTCGGTCATATCATCATAGTGCTTAGGCGAAGCCCTGCGCCCGTAACGTCATCATCACCGTTACCACGCCGTCGTGATGACGGAACTCTCCTTCGTCCTCAACTGGATCAAGAGCTCGAGGGACGTCATCGTGCTGAACATGTGCTGAACACGGATGTGCCATACGTTCGGTACTTGGATCGGTTGGATCGTGAAGACGTTCGACTACATCAACCGCGTTACTAAACGCTTCTGCTTTCGGTCTACGAGGGTACGTGGACACACTCTCCCCTCTCGTTGCTATGCATCTCCTAGATAGATCTTGCGTGATCGTAGGATTTTTTTTAAAATATTGCGTTCCCCAACATGAAGCTGGCTGGCTTGAAGGAGATGATGGGTCGACAATTAGGCCCGGAGTGATTATGTGGCTGTCGCGCAGGCCCAGGGCCTTGGAGATCCTGAAGGTGGGCATGGGTCAATGCAGTTTGACCGGTATTTGTTGTTTCCTCCCGCGAAAATCCGGTGAGAACAGATGGATTCTCTGACGAGGGCTATCGGGACCATTCACGACGATCTTGATATCCACGAGCTCAGACTGATGGTGCACATCCCATTGTGTAGTCGTTGGTCGGCGGGGAGGTTGGGATCATTGACGACTTTGACTTGCTCTGCTGCTTCTAGTGAACGACATCGACTCGTATAACATCCAATCGAAATTTCTGTGTGAGGAGAGGAATCAAGTTGCGCTGTATTGATCAAATCGAGCAAAACAATGGCAGGGCTTCCGCGAACGAATGTGAGCAAAAAAGAGGGGTATTGGTAGTGTACCTTTGGAGGGAGCTTTCTGATGAATAGAGAGAGAGCTCCGAGTGCAAAGGGAGACTAGTGAGGGCTTAAATATGTTGGGCGAGGAGCTCTGCATTAATTGCATACCGAAGCTCCAGTGACTTCATGTGGAGTGACTGGGAGCTAAGGGGGAGGTGATCGGGCTTTAGATGGTTCGTGTGTCGCTGGGAACTGGGGACTGGGTTGGGGGTTGCTGAGAAATGGGTGGACACCGGTGCAGTCGGTCGTGGCGATCTAAGGCCCCTCCCAATGATCCACCTTGTACAGGTGCTAAGGTTGCCAACTAAGCAAAAAATCTGATGTGGCACGCTAGTTAAGAAGAGAGGGAGTAGTATGGTGACCAGTTAAGAATAGAGAGAGTAGTATGATGACCCCAGAAAGAAACGGTGCTAAGCGTGTGTACCTAGGTGGAAGCACAATTCTGAGTCTACAACTAATTAAATGCAGGGAGCTTAGCATCCAAAAGCTTAGCACCTATGCATTGGGGACTTGAGATGCTAAGGCATTTAATATACTTAGCATCTCATCTAAGCACCTTTGCATTGGAAAAGAGTCGGGCTATAGTCATGGCAGAATCTAGAGGCCGGGGGGGGGGGGGGGGGGTAGTCATGGCAGAATCAAGAGGCGCGAAGGAATGGGGATCAGTGCCCTGTCACCATGCAATATGGCTACTCTGGATTGCTAATGGTTTTTAAACATTGTATGGGAGATGGCTCACTACGGGTTAAGAAATATGCAGTGAGTAGAGCGCCAAGCTTGCATGTCAACACAAAAGATATTTTCAAAATTCAAATCAACAACAAAGTGTTTGCTGCCTAACATTTGGTCAGGATTGTCAAGAATGGATCCAGTCTTCTTCCTAGCGGGATAATTTGGGATGGTGATCATTGTGTAAAAATATCAGACATAATGGATCAGAGTAAAATACAGTTCCTTCACAAAGTGCCTTTTATGATAGAAGGGCTTTTGGATGCTCTGCCCAAAATTGGAGCAAGGTTGGTTCATTACTTTGTGTCCCTAGGCATCATTAGAGTGTATATGAATTATTTAATAATTTTCCAAGCGATAGAAAAGGTAGCTGCTTTGAAATGGTTGTCAAATAGGCATTTCATAAAATAGCAAAATAATATTTTTACTAACTCAAATGGAGTCACGAATTTTACTAGATGACGACGTGGGCACAAACGTCCACCTAGTTTCATAATTTTTGGAGGCAGATGAATTTTATGAGCCAATAATTGACACAAAAAGCATATTGAATAAACAGAAATATTGTGTTTTGACATAACAATAGTTTTTTTTAGAAATGGGCTTTGTATACAACATAGAAGCTATGGTAAAAATTGAAGACATAGGTGCAAAGAAATAAATAAGTTTCCTACAATGGGCAAAACTGAATGAACATTTTAATATTTTGATTCACCAGTGTCATAAAGAAGGTTCAAGGTTCCGGGTGATAGAGTTTGCCAAGTTACCAAGTTCATTCATCAAATATCCAAAAAAATCCAAGAAAGTCAACGCACTCAAAAAGAAAAACAGGGAGGCAGATTCACACGTGAAATTTAAGTAAGTGATGTTTTGGTTTGTGACACTGGGCAGGTCTACATAGCGATAATGCGATATAAGCGCCTAATCGCGGCTTAGAGCGATGACTAGGGGCTCCCCGACATTGTTCAAAGTGGAAAACAATGTATAGGAATGGTAGTGTTGTTTACAGTGATGTCCTTTGGGAGCTCCTATCTAGTTCTTCAGGTGTCGCGAAGATCCAGGTGGCTCACATGAAATGCACGTGGGTTGTGTCCATTAGCGCTGGGTCCCCACGGCAGCTTCTCTCGCTCGCACGGTCGACCTTTCTATCGCACGATCACTGACTAGTAAAAATCCAGTAGCTACTGGATGATAGATAAACATGCTTTTTTTAGAGGAATTTGAAAAAATGTTTATGAATCTGAAAAATTGTTCGGTAATAAAAAAATGTTTCTTCTCAACAAAAAAGTTGCAAATTTTAAAATTTCTTCGCGAATTCATAATTGTCCATGAATATAAAAAAATTAAATTTTTTAAAAGAAGGTTTAATTTTTAGAAAATATTCAGGAATTTTAAAAGATAAATATTCACAAAAGTAATTTAAAAGTTTTTATTTAAATTTTCATTTTTCTAAAAAATGTTTTTTAAATAACAAAAAGTAAAAGGTCATAAAAAGCAGGACAACCCCCCCACCACCACCGCCCAAGAAAAAGAAGAAAAAGTGAACAATAGATGGCAAACCGGAAAAGAAAAAATATGAACAGTGGAACTTTCAAGAATGTTGCTTAAACCGGGATAACCACTGCGCGTTCTTTTCTCTATATGAGCCGGTCTATTCAAAGAAATAGCAGGTACGGCTACGGAACTATTCCGCCTAAATGCTGCCTCGCCATATAGTGTGGCGGTGGTTGGCCGACCCAGTAGGACGTGGCTCATCCTGCTGGCATCACACGAATTTACTTTTGTTAACTTATTGCTTTTATGATTATTAAAAAGAAATTATTACTTTTATGTATATTTTAAATTACATGCATATATTTAAAAACATAAATTTACTTATGAATTTCGAAATATGAATAAAAATGTTATAAAAACATTGTTAGCAAAGTTTTTAGAATGTTGATAACTTTATTGTTACACTAAAAATGTGGTTCCGTGTTTAAAAAATGTATGCAATTTCTTTAAAATGTGTATAGAATATTTCTTTTGCATAAAGTAAAAAAATGTTTCACGCTGCTAAAAAAATGTACGCCACACTTGATGAAAAAATTCACGCATTTCAAAACAATGTTAAATGTTATGTACAAATGTTAAAAACTGCTTGCGTAGCTCCAAATAATGTTTGTTTCGATTAAAACGTGTATGGTGACATTATAAAGAAATATTTGCGTATTTCCACAAAATGTCCATGAGAACATAAAAATTGTTTATACCACGCAAAAAAATGAGCACTTAATTTGAAAGAAATTTTTATTGGCATTTAAGAAATGTACAACTTGTATATGAAAAAACGTTACAATGTATTAAAAAATCAACACATTATTTTTTTTAAATGTACATCACGTAATTGAAAATGTCTAAATTATATCGCCAAAATGCTTCACATTAGCTCTAAAAAATCACATTTTGTACACACCAATAAATAGATTTGTGATGAAAAAAAGAAAACCAAAAAGCAGACAAAGAAACAAAAGAAGGAAGAAAACCAAGAGTTAAACAAAAAAGAACCGAAAGTATAACATAGAGTGAAAAATCCAAAGAAAGCTAGTGAAAAACAAAGGAAAAGAAATTATAACGAAAGGAAAATGGGGGTGGGGGTTGGGTGGGGGGGGGGGGGTGGGGCGGACCGGTTAAAAACCCTAGAAAAACCAAAGGAAAAAATAAAAGGAAGGAAAGAAAACCGGAGCGAGCGAGTAAATCTACAGGAAGCACAAGCGGTAGCAAGCGATTGCACTAATGGGCTAGCCCGATTCGCTCCCCTGTAGTTTAAAAAACATAACTTTGTTTAAGAATTTTGAAACATGAATTTGAACAAAAAGTTGTATTCGTATAAAAACATTATTAGCGCAGTTGAAACAAAGTGTTGATAACTTTAAAGAACAAAATGTTTGTGACACTGAAAAATTGTTCCAGTATTTTGGAAAAATGTATGCAATTTTAAAAAATGTTGATACAATGTAATTATCTTTTAATAAAGTAAAATAAATGTCACGATGTTAAAAAAATGAGCATTTCATTTGATAGAAATATTTCATCGTTTGCATATGTTATATGTCTTATAAAAATATAAATAAAATGGCTGCATAGGTTTAAAAAATGCTTGTACCCGTTAAAAAATGAATGGTGGCATTTTTACGAAGTACTCACGTGTCTACAAAAAATGTCCGTGAAAAATTTAAAAATTGTTTGCACGATGCAAAAAATGATCACTTAGTATAAAAGAAATTTTTATTGCCATTTAATAATTTACAACTCGTATTTGAAAAATTGGTACTAGTATCAAAAAAATATTAACACACAGATATATTTTGAAAATGTACATTATGTATTTGAAAATTACTAAAGTGTATCCAAAAAATGTTTCGAATTATCTCTAAAAATGTACATTGCATACTCACCAAAAAATAGATATGTGTTGCAAAAAAGAAAACCAAGAAAGAAACAAAAAAAGGTATAACAAAGAACGAGAAACCCAAAGAAATATCGGGAAAACCTGGTTAAAAAACAAAGGAAATGAAATTATAAAGAAAGAAATATTGGGAGAAACCGGTTAAAAACAAGAAAAAGCCAAAGAAGAAAATGAAAGAAAACAAAGAAAACCAGGGCGGGTGAGCAAGCCTACAGGGAGCACATGCGCGGTAGGTAGGGATTGCAATGATGGGCTAGCCCGATTCTAAAAAGGTCCGGGAATTAAAAAAAACTCTGAGAAATTAAAAACATATTTATGAGGTCGAACAATGTTCACGACTTTCTAAAACTGTTCACGAATTCAGAAAATATTCATGAATTTCCGAAAGTGTTCGTTAATTAAAGAAATCTGCACAAGTTTAAAATATGTTCACGGATATTTATAATGTTTATGAATTTTAGAAAATTTTCATCCATTTGAACAATTGTTCACTACTTCCAAAAAATATTTGCAAATTCAAAAAAATGTTCATTGTTATAAAAATAGTATTCAATTTTTACTTGAAATTTTTCAAATTTTAAAACAAAAAGGGAATGGAATAAACAGAAAATAAAACAAAAAATAGACATAAAAGAAAAGGAATAAAATGAAAAAAGAAAAAGAAAAATCAGGTTCTAGAACCTTCCCAAACCAGTGGGGGAAAAACCGGAATGGGCTTGCCCATGCAAAGGACAAGGCTCGCGGGGTACATGTTTGATCGTTATTCCCCGACCTACGCGGGGAATAAGATGGGCCAACTAATAAAACTTGCCGTATTCTTCAGGATATGAATCGTGTTCGCCCTGGGTTTCAGGATCTAGCTTAAACATTATTGTTTCAAGAAAGAAAAACTTGCTCAAACGTGAGAGTGGAAGGAGACAAGGAGTAATCACGAGGCTGATCCAGTAGCGAAGTTTGTACTGCTGCCTCTGTCCTGTGGCCGACATGTTAGGTTTGATCCACCACCACCAGACAAGCTTTCTGTACCCACAACCACAAATAGAGTATTACTACTACGAATGAACAGTGTCGGCTGTGCCCCCTCATACACAAAATAAAAAAAAATACAAATGGACCAAGAAACTTCTTTGTCAGCACACGATCGATCGACGACGACGAGCGTCGGCATGCATGCACGGCGCCCGAGGCGGAGACCGGGAATGACACAAGGGCGGCAAGGCAACTCCGAGAAGGCAGCCGGCGCCCCGCGCTCGCATTTGATGAGTGGAAACAGTGGCGCCGCAGCGTATTTGCCGATGTGAAAGGGCGTCCGCCGTTGCCTCGTCTGGTCGTCTGGTCTGAGCCAACTCTGACGCTCTGAAGCTAGCATCTTATCATATGCTAGATTGCTACGTAGTTATTATAGATCGACAGGCCGCAGCCGCTGAAAACTTGTGCAGGTCGGTCTAGCCGGATGGAGTAAAGAAAGAGGCCACCGCTGCAACGCCGACGCTCGCCGCCTCGATCTACCTGCCGGTCACCCACGGAAGCAGGAAATGTGTGTACCCTGCTGCATGCGTCGCCTTGCTCAAGGACTGACTGCCTCTGTTGGTTTCACAAGCCATATCTTGCTGCCTGAACAGACGGATAGCGATAGAGGTATAGTCACTTGACGTTAGATAAATAAAACTTGAAGCTCCAGGATTTGAAACGTACTTTGTAAGTTCTCCCTACGTACAGTCAAAAATCATGTGCCACTCGCTTTGTGCAGTTTTCTTCATCTGGTTTCGGTCCGCGGCCACGAAAGCACATAGTACTAGTACTACCTCAACCGGCCAAATATGTTCAGGCCATTCTCGAAAGAGCTTTGGAGGCCACCTCAGAATAGCAGCTGGGTCTCATCTGACCAGTCGTCTACCACCGCAGGCAGCAATGATGGCACCTGCCTCGAGCGCGCGTGTGCTAACGTGTTTGCATGATTCTTAATTAGACCCTCTTTTCGAGCTGATGATGCTTAATTAGACTGATGATACTCGTCGGAGTGCGACGAGCGCCCGTGCATAATTACGTGCGCTGTTACTCTAAAATCTCGCATTCACCCACGTCTACTATAGTAGCCCTTTTGGTAGAAGCATAATCATTGGCGCATGATCCACAGTTCACCGGTCGGTTAGCTCCATAATTAACTTTAGCAGACGATAATGCATCACGGCCTCACCAGCGTTTCAATGCAAGTTTGTTTTTCAAAGGTAAGAGGCCTTTTACAGTGTTACTCCCTTCGTCCGGAAATACTTTAGTCACATTGGTTAACCTGAATGTTTTCTCCCACATGCTAGGTAATGTCTTGTTTTCTATTAGAACAACAAAATGGATTTTGGTAATTTTGTAACTACTTCCTCCGTAAACTAATATAAGAGTGTTTAGATCACTATTTTAGTAATTTAAACGCTCTTATATTAGTTTACAGAGGGAGTATCAGAGTAATTAAGCAATCATTATAATTTCAATTATGAAGCTTACTAGTCACCCACACCATGCATTACATATGTATTTTCTTTCCTCCACAAAGCAGCCCGGAGGGGAGTGCCCTCGGCTATGATGTTTGTGGCTTCGTGGGTTGGTGCATCTAGAAGCATTAGCATGCGATCATCTTCGACCACGCACAACTTAGCCTTCCTCGCCTACTCGACGCGGTCAAGGCGGAGGCAAGGGCAATGGGTGGCGCGGGGCGCATGATCTGGCATCATTGCTTCCGGCGTCGGCCACCTCTGATGGCAGCTGAGTTATTACTCCGTCCTCACCGCCGATCAGAGAAGAACGTTCTTGGCTATAATGCTCGTGGCTTGGTGCATCCAAAAGCATCAGAACATGATCATCTTCGACTGCGCACAACTTAGCCTTGCTCGACGCGATCAAGACGGGGGGATGGCGATGGGCGACAGCGAGGGCGTGTGGTCTCACGGCATTTCTTCCGACACCGGCCACCTTTAGCACTTGGAGGCGTTGGGTTGTAATGGTTGGATGTTACTCACTTTCGGGTGTCTGCATTCTATTATTTCTATCAATGCATCGAGAGACATAAGGCTTTTTGCCTTTTCTGGAGAGAGAGAGATCTTTCCTAAGTTGTGTTAACAGTTTACTTTCTGCCTTTGAACTTTCTATAATATATTTGCGATCTCTTCTATTCCAAAATGAATCAAGATTGGGAAAGTTTGGTCCCTCACTAGCCCTTAATTATTGTCGTTTTTAAGTGATGTACGATTTAACCTTGCCATATGCCACTCTATAGGATTATTTCACTTCATCGTTGCTCCTTTTTGTTCACTCTTCCATGCATGGGCAACGACCACCCTTCCGGTGGAGAATTTGTGCAATCCCTCTGTACATGCTCGACGAGCCAGAGTCCTCCTCGTCTTCATTTTCACCCCGTCATGGGAAATAAACACCCTTCCGATCGGTGTTGTATGGCTCAGGGTGGGTAATGGTGTAGCTCCTGATTTTTTTTACTACCCTTGCTCCTCCTCAATCAGTGGTTTTGGTGTCGCCCTGTTGTAACTCTCAATTGGTGTCCCTCGGAGTGTCCCCTAGAGTTGGCGTCTCTGATGTCTGCTAGCAGGATTAGCGGCCTCGACGTCCTCCTCTCTTTTTCTAGCAGGCCTTGTATGTGGTTATGATATAACCTGTGTTGCATACTACCACCATGATTTAGAAGTTTGGGAAGTTGATCATCGTGTTGTGTTGTAATTATGTATGCAACATTTTTCTTTGTTTAGTGTCACTTGCTTCAGTGAGATGTATTTACAACCGTCTTTTCAAACTATGAGTAGTTGCAAAACATGTTAGCACGGTCCTTAGTGAGGTAGTATGATTGCTGGACTTTTCTTCGCTCTATAAAATATATCGTTATAGTTTTTTTCTAATATTATGCTAATTGCACGAAAAAGAAAGAAACTAGAGGGGACTTCCAAATGTTGTACCGCTCTCTAGTCCATAGCAAATTATACAGATGTGCATTGCTCTCCTACCAGCCTATTGCCCTATTAGTAAAGAAAAGAGATTATTTGGATGTATCCAATAGTTGATTTCCCCTCCCGCCTCTTCTCCTCTTTGAAATATTGATCTCCTACATCATCGTCTTCGCTTCCTCCTCTATATTTGGAAGGCATTATAGCGGATCCGCCTCCGCTATCCCATCGTTCGCTAGCACATCACATCACCTCTAATCCGTTCATTGTCTCCCCTGTTTCACTTATCCTTTGGCACATGCCAGTCGTCATCTTCCCTGACGATGGCTGCTAGTACCATTGTCGTGCTCCTTCATCATACCATCCTCGTGCGTCATCTTCATGTCAATATGCATCCTCTATCAATCTTTCCTCGGGACGAGGATAGGCAGAGGGAACACAAAACACCCACCTTGAAATTTCGGCCCTAAGCGAATTTGTCGAATCCAGGCTCTAACCAACGAGTGTGTTGATAGAGAAGTGCACTAATGAGGAAGATAGTCCCGATCGAGCATGAATCGCTGGAAAGGGAGCTCCAAGGTGAAAATTGTGATCTGAAGAGAAAAAGCTCTAGAATAGGCAACCCACAAATATATAAAATTTGAACAAGCAACACTTAAAATACTTCAGTCTATTTTTGACACTGTACTTGAAATCAAATGTACAAAACAAGGGGAAATTTGTAACATATGACATGAAAAAATATACCATGGAAATAAAATGCAAGAATCGTATGTCTTGTCTTGTCGATTTCTTTTGGAATCTGAAACACATGAATTGAAAAACGTAACTGTTTGGATGCTACATAGAAATTTCACAAAAAATGTATTATCCAGGAGAAAGAAAATAGGAGAGATAAATACACATGTTGCATTAGACTTCACAAAGGAGGTGTAAATGAAGCTGAGCAAATGCTTACAACCCTCCAAAGTACCGTAGTATGTCCAAACGGCACTGTAAGTAAACACTCGTATAAAATTCCGTTCCTAGGATGCTCGTGTGAAATTCATTTGTTCCAAGCCGGGGTAAAAATGTGCTAGCGGCACATCCTACAGAACGTATCCACGTGGACGCATCACATCAGCCAGTCCAGTACTACATTCCGAGGAGGCGTGGCAGCAGCGAGTGGTCAGGCCACCCGTGGATGCATGCATGATGCAACGACCGCTCGCTGTCGCATGCTGCCCGCTCCGTACCCCCGTTTCTTCTGCCATGGACAAGACCTGCTGGCACATGGCCGTGCGAGTGCGAGTGCGATGTGCCCGGCGGAATCATTTCCCGCGTCTTTGGTAGCTGCATCCCTCCTCTTCGGCCACGCGCACACCAACGATCGATACACGACGACGGACCCGACCCGACCCGACCCGACATGCGGCCGAAGAAAGGCTCGCGAGGCCACTCCACGCGCGGGCCCAGTCGCCAAAATACTGTTTCAAAGCCCCTTCTAAGAGCATCTCCAACAGCCGCGCTAAACTAGCGCCGCGCCGCAAATGCATAGGTTTTAGCGTCAAGAACGCTACGGGTCGCTTCCAATGGCGCACAGAAAACGGCGCAAGGCTTATACCGAAGTTGCGCGCGGAAACGCCATCCCGCGCGGTATTTTAAGCGCCACATAACAGGCGGCACACTCGGCCGCTCGCAAGACTCTCTTCTTTCCTCCTCCTCGCCCGCCGGCGCCGGGCGCCGCCACCATGGACGCGCACACCGGCACCCGCTCTACCCGTTGTACAACCGGGACCCTCCCCGCCTCACGCCACCGCCGGAAACCCTAAGCTGGTAGCGTTAGGCGTCGCCACCGGAGCTCCGCCAGCGCCGGCCTCACAACCTCTTCTTCTTGCCGCGGATGACCACGGCGACGGTGGCGTCGCTGCCGGCCGTCTGCGTGCCGCCGACGCACCGTCGAAGCTTCCCCAATGCGCGGCGAAGAAGGGCAAACTTGGCGAAGAAAAAACAAGGCGGCGACGGACGGCGGCACGAAGGCGAGGGGAAAGAAGCTTGCAGTGGCGTTCGACGCGGCGGCTGCCGGTTGCGGCGAGCTCGCTCGTTGAGCCGGCCACGACGCGCACCATGTGTTCGATTTAAATGCCCCAAGGTGAAAAAAATTCCAACTTTTATTTTCTTTTTGTTTTTCAATGCATCATCACATATAGATAGCTTATTTGCATTGTTCAAAAAAATTTGTAGTCTCAATGATGATGCATACATGTCAACTATGGGTGTTGGGTCCAACAATTCGCATTGGTCTCAAACCAATGACATCCATTTGGAAGACCATGAGTTTGAGGTGGACGAGGAGGGTGAGGGCATTGTCGACGCGCCGAAAGGAAAAGCGGGCAATTACAGCACCAACGATGACAAGTTACTATGCAATACTTATTTGCAAGTGTCAAGGGATCCATCCATTGGAGGTGATCAAAGTAGAGATGCGTATTGGGGCGAATGAAAGAATACTTTGATGCTCACAACATGAGTGGAATTGACCGCTCAGAGAGATCACTTCGGTCCCGATGGTCCACAATCAACTCGGATTGTCAAAAGTGGGCGGCTGCACAAAAGGCGGTTGACAAGATTAACCCAAGTGGCACAAATGAGGATGATAGAGTAAGTGGCATCTCATATATGTTCATCTCATACTTGTTTTTGGTGTCCGAAGTGCTAACTTGTTTTGTTTTTCTTATAGTTCAACATTGCACAAAACTTGTTCAAAGAAGAGACGAGGACAACCAAGAAGGGGAAGATCAAGAAAGGAAGGGTCTTTACCTTGCCTCATTGCTATGAAGTGTTAAAGGATGATGAGAAATGGAAGAAGCGTGATGGTTTGGATGATTTGCATTTGAGCAACAAACGCAAGCGAACAATTGAGTTGGATGATGATGATGAGGAGGATGATGCATCAAGTGATGACGGCAAGAGAAGCCCCACACCCAACTTGGTTTCATACTCGAAGGCAAAACGACCGGATGGGTGCAAGAAAGACAAAACCGAAAAGAAGAAGAGGAAAGGAGATGATGAGCTCAAAAATGCTATGGAAGCTATTGTGAAGGCAAGAAAAGAAGCCAACGAGGTGAGGAAAATGGCAAGGAACCAAGATGCCGTGGCCGAGGAGAGGAGGTTGGCGGCCGAGGAGAGGAGGGTGGCCGCCGAGGAGAGGAAAGTGGCATTGGAGGAGAGGAAGGTGGGCATGGAGGAGCGATCTAGGTCGTTGGAATGGGAGAAGCACTTGTTCTTCGTGGACACATCTAACCTCAATGCGACGCAAAAGGAGTATGTCAATCTTGCCCGTGAAGAAGTCTTGATCCAAAAAAGAGCCATGATCCGCACAATGGGTGGCGGTGGCCTTGGCGGCATGGGTGGCGGCGCCATGGGAGGCATGGGTGGCTTCGGCGCCATGGGAGGCATGGGTGGCTTCGGCGCCATGGGAGGCATGGGTGGCTTGGGCGCAATGGGAGGCATGGGCGCACCTCCAGCCGCCATGGGAGGCATGGGTGGCTTTGGAACACCCTCTGACGCTATGGCCGCCATGGAAGGCATGAGTTTCGCTAATCTTATGGGAGGCATGGGTGCACCTCCGGCCATGGGTGGAATGTCTGATGATGTGCCTCCTCACACACATTCCCGTAAAGATGACGTTGAAGATCTTGCCAACACCGTCGGAGCTTCACGTGATGCGATGCATGATGAAGATAGGGAGGAAGATTCATCTTCGGAGGCGGAAGAATCGTCTTCGGAAGATGAGGACGAAGACGAGGAAGATGTTTGATGTGTCTTTCATTTATGTCTTGAACTTTACTTTGCATTTTGAACTTGGTTGGATGAACTTGTGGGTATGAACTTGTGGGCATGAACTTGGTTGGAAGATATTTGTGACAAATTTCACATGTTCATTGCATTTTGATAATTGTTTCAAACTCATTTTGTAGCTAAGTCGCTGCGCATGAGTCGCGATGTATTTTTGCGTTCTTTGGAAGGCTGCCAGATTATAGCTGCCGGAGCCATTATGACATGGCTTAAACCAACCGAAGCACGCGTGGCAAACAGGTTTTTTGCGCACGGTGCATAGCGTGACTGTTGGAGATGCTCTAAGACACGTCCCTTTCGTCAAATGAGGCAGTGTCTCCCCCATCCCCGCGTCGCACTTAGGCCCTGTTTGTTTCAGCTTCACTTGATTTTAATCATCTGTGGATTCGCTTAAGTGGCAGAGCTGATTCTGCGAATCAGCTTCGCACCGAGGTACACTTTATGGTGCTTCAGGAAATTGCATTACAAATGGCCCAAATCTAGATTTAACTTCACTGGCAAAGCCGATTTCAAATAGCTGTTTGTTTCAGATTTCAGATTCAGGTTCACTGACAAAGCTGAATCTGGTCCCAGAATCCAAAACAAACAGGGCCTTAATATAAAGCCCGGCGAGAAAGGGAAAGAGAGGGCAAATGAGCACTGTACGCACGAGAGCGAACGAGCCGGCCGGAGAGAATGAATGAACACTGCTCAGCACATAGGGAGAGAGAGTGGTCCTGGCTGCACTCCAGGGACCAGGACCATTGCCCGTTACCACACCTGTTCACGTAGTGCTACGCTCTGTGTTTTTTAATTTGTTTATGGGGTGGTGAAGCATGTGGATATGCAAGTGAAACGCACGCCCTGCAGCTCTTTTTTCCTCCTCTCGTGCTTACTTACTGAGTTGCACAGAAGTTCCAGAGAAGTTCCAAGCCCCACAGGTTAAGTTACGCGAGGAAGGAAACTGAAACCCGACCGTGGCGCGGCGCAGATTGTTCCAGCTCGATTCGCCGCCCGGATTCCGACGCACGTAGTACTGTACGTACGTGCGGCGGTCGATGCCGGCCGGCCGGCCGGCCGCTTCGATCGCGCATGACTGACTGACCGAATAGACGTACGCAGAGCGGGCAAACTGTCGTCGCGTGTGGGAGAGAACTTGGGCAGCAACAGCATGCATCCACAGCTAGCTATTGCTATAGTACTACGCTACGCTAGACATGGAAGGCTTTGGGCCCTTGCCTATATAAGCTAGAGTAGGCCTGGGCTGTGGCACGCTCCAGCTACGCAGGAGCACTTGCACCAGCTGTGGCTGTAGACCTGTATGTATAGTGTGAGAGTGTAGTGTAGCCATGAGTAGCTACCGCCACTAGAGCTAGTCGCTTGGAGTAAGTAGAGATGCAACGGACGGGTAGGTCGTTACGTTTTTATGGCACGAAGAAAGGCTCCGGCCACGGTCCAAAAAGAGGCAGTGGATCAAAGAGGGAGGCTGCCTGCCTGCATGCAAAGGTAAAGCCGGTGGCGGGGCGCCTAGCCAAGCCATGCAAATGCATGTGGGACGGCGGGAGGTGGAAGAAACCATAGGGTGGCATGCATGGCACCATCTTGGTCGTTGCACATGTGGCGATGTGCGCATGCATGCATGCATATGGCCATGGGCGGCACAAGCGAATTCAATGCCCTTTGCTGCTCGCTTGCTAGCCGTAGTAGTAGTGGTGGTGGTGCATGCATGCATGGCATGGGCCTACGTTGCGTGGAGCAGGTACGCCGCGGCTCAAGGTGGATCGCGACAGGCAGTAGGGTAAAAAGTGTGTTAGTAAGATTCTTGGTGGTCAAAAGGACTAAAAGAGTAAAGGTTAGCGTTCTACTTAATGCGTGGTTTTGGTAACTAATTAGAGTGGCATCTTTGACCCATGCCGTCGAAGCTGATCAGTGCTTTTCGCAGAGAACGGTTGTAAATAAGCAGCGCATCAATGGGGATGGGGTGGTGTGAGCTCTGCGGCGTGACTGAGAATGTTTACTGCTGGGGTGAGGACTGAGGAGATGTTCTGATGCATTGGCTCATACCATGTGCTTACCGGTAGCTGATGGACCTAGCTAGCCGCTGGCTTGGTGGCATTGCAGCGAGTTGCAGGAAATAAAAGGCAGACGAACTCCTCTTTCGAGGCGATATTGAAGGATTCTGGATAGCATTTTGGTGAATGTGTCACTCCAGTTTAGTATAATGCACCGAAATAATCGGTCATTCTTTTCCATACACTCCGTCCCCTTCCCCTTTCTCTCAATTCGTCTAGAAGCATGATCCTTTGTTTGAAAACGAAATGTGGATTCGCTTCAGAAAAAAATAGATCGTAGAATCGGTCTATTTGAGTTTTTTCCTTACGAGTGGTGTCATCCTACATTCGGTTTTCTTTCATCCGATGGGTCGCCTGAAAATCCAATTTGGGTCTATCGATTTTCGCTAGAAGGAAGTAGACACCGAAGGGAAGGAAGAAGCCACTGGAGTGAAGGAAGGAGCTTGCTGGCAGGCTAGCCCATCAGCTAGAGGGATGACCGGGGGCGGTGGCAGCACATCGGCGGGAGGAGGTTCAGTAGAGGGTGGGGCGGCGAGGTGGTTGCGGGAGCGCCATCGGCCGGGCGGTGGTGGCCGGTGGTACGCGGTTGCGGGAAGGGGAAGAAGAAGAAGGTGGTCTGAAGGTTGAAGAAGTAATCTGCACCGCCTATTTTCCATCCAACAGTTGAAACGAAAATCGACTGACGTAAATTAAAATTTCAGTCGACTTACCAGTAGCCATTTCCTTTTCTTGTTCTTCTTTGTTTCACTATAATTAGACAGACTCGTACTCATGTTGGCTTTTCGTGGAATGCGGTTCCCTTTCGACGGAAATCGTGCATGCATGGCTCACTTACGTAGCACAGTGCAGTTCCGAAGTTTTCAACATTATTTAGGATGAGAGTTTAGTGCCACATGTACGCGTACGTGAATACGCACTTCATGTACACGCACGCGTCGTATACTCGATCGGTCGAGAAGCCCGTGCTCGTGCATGCAGAGCGCGGACCTAGAGATCGCAGTAAGTGATCACACGAAGCACGTAGTACGCCCTATGTTAAGCAGTACCGGAGCGTACGCGCCCACGCGTGTCCTCTGATGTCAATTAAAAGCTTCACGTGAGGGAGCCACTGCTCTGCTTCGCGAGTCATGGATGCACGTTGCACCGCGGAAAAACTAGCCTTGCCCATGTGCATGCATGCATGCATGAACATGGACGATGGCACAGTCACCGCTCAAAGAAGAGAGCGTGTGCTTGTACGTGTGAAGTGTGATAGATCCAAGCTGGCGCGTACGTGAAGGGCGCGTGAGAGCCATGCATGATGCATGCATTTGTTAATCTCCAGCTTGCTCTTTCGTACAGTAGTTGTAATATATCTGATGGCGATCGATCGAAGCTGGCGCGTACGTGCGTGCGTGCGTGAAGACGATCGACGGAAGAGTGATGCGACGCACGTATTGCACGTACGTACCGTACGTGAAGACCAGCGCGCTGAAACGGTATGGGCGTGTACCGCGGCGCGGCCCGTGAAGTGCATCACTTGCATCCCCTGAATGAAAAGGGCATCACATGCAATTGCAATTTTGCACCTTGCATCATCAGTCCCTGTGCTGTACGCCTGTACCGTGCCGGCCGGCGGCGCAGCGGGCGTACCACGGATAAAGCGCGCCGAGATTGAAGAGATCCAACACGACTTGACGCGCTCGGTGCCGCCCGGACGACGTCGTGCTCTGCACTCCGAGAGGTGAGGTGAGAGGTGCAGGCTGCTTTTGCATTATGCACACGTGATGTGCTGCCGTCTCGACGTTTCGCGTGCCTCCGGGAGCAGTAGGTAAATCCGCGCCGCTATATTCCGGCGCGCATTTCGTGCACCTCTGTAATGTAGCCGCCCCCGTACCACCGAATCGTCGCGCGAGGCCGGCCGTACTCACTGACGAAAAATAGAACCGAATGTATATCAACCTAAAAAACGAATGGATATATAAACCCTAGCCCTCTGTAAAGCCAGCTTAGTTGTTGATTAGGACAATTTTGCTAGTAAGTGCGCTCGGCCAGGAAAGCCGCACCGACCCCACGTGGGCCCACGTTCCCGTGACCCCTGGCCCTGGGGCGGCACAAGCGGCCGCCTCACGCATCGTGCTCATCGCAGGGTATCCCGTCCCGTATCCATCCCCTCCTCCTCCCTAGTCGCGAAACGGCAAAAGCCACCCACCACCTGTCCAATTCACCACTCCCGCTACAAGAATCAACAAAGTACTAGTAGTACTAGCACAAATCCAAGAAACGGGTGACCAAATCCTAGAATCTACTCTGCACGCTGACCACGGTCCAGCTCTAGTAGTCGTATCCACTGACACAAGCAAGAAAAATACTAGATATTCCCCCGGTATGGCCCTGGATTCGCAAAGATCTCCCTTTCTCAGATACTCCTACTACAGTACGTAGCAGGTGAAAAAAAGATCAACATATACTATTACTAATATACTACTATCTGATTTACCCTACGGCGTATCAATGTTACAGCACGTACTAGGTACTACAGTGTCAGTGTGTAGCATCAAACCTCACGCTGGAGAGGAAAACAAGCATTTGAACGTGTTGTGTTTGCCCAGGGATCGGACGCCACCCAACCCACCCACGGGGACCTGGGAGACGGCAAAAACAATTGCAGGCTGGCCTGTAAAACCGTGCAGCGCAAAGGGTTTTGCTGACTCGCTGGTGCTGGCCTTGGGCCTTGGCATCGGCGAGGCATAAAGAAAGGGGACGGGAGGCGGGAGGCGTGGCGCGTAGCCATATGTAGGAGAGGAAGAGGAAGAAATGGCCATACGTGTTGTAGATAGAGCCGGCCGTACGGAAAAGCTACATATGGACTTTGACCTGGCTTGGCTTGTCTCCACGGGATGGATATGAGCTAGATACGGGCGCGTCAGTTCAGAAAAAAGGATATGGACGCATGTCTTTACGGTGTGCAAAAATGCCATGGCGAGAAGTTTGTCGTAGTTTCCTTTCGAGACAGATCGGACATGTTATAAAAGTTCACTGGAAATACATACTATCCCCGTCATGGTTTATTAGTCCCTTTTAAATTAGAGAGAAGTATATTTTTCGTCTCTCAATTATTTTGAAAGTATAGAAATGATGCCTCAACTTCAAAACCAGTAAACGCTAGTCCCTCAATTTCTTAAACCGGATAATTTTAGTCTTTTTTTTAGGATTTTAGTCCTACATACCGCTTCATGTGATTCCATTGATGACGTGGCATGGTTTTGAGCCTGGTGAGGGAGGCGACCTGAAGCTTGGCCAGCGTTCGCGCCACCTCTAGCTTGGTCACCATACGTGCCACTTCAAGCTTTGACGAGGCATAGGAGCCGCGGCCGACGGCTGCGGCGAGGCCGGTGAGATCCTTGGTTTGCACGACGTCTAATTGGCATTGAATGGCAACAACTCTTTCCAGCCGCCGCCTCCTCCTTCAAAAAAAGTTAGGATTTGTGCCTCTCGTCGGCTCCACCGTAGGTCCGCCTCGTCTTCGGTGGCCTTAAGACCATGGGGGCGCGGTGGATCCTGACAAGGGCTGGCGGGAGGGCTCTGTTGTTAGTCGTTCTTTTAAGATTTGTTAGGGTTTGTGTCTTATTCAGGAAGAAGAAACAGTGGCGGCTCCCTGAAGACGGAATAAAGGTCTCCCCGCCTAGTCACCCGTTTCGGTGGTGCGTCTAGCATCGTTGGTGGGCGTGTGGAGGTGTGCCTCCGGCGGATCTATCCTTGGTGAATTTGCTCGGATCTGGTTCTTGTTCGTCTATGTTCATGTGTCTTCATGTTGGATCCTTTCGATCTACGCTATTCTTCATCAGCGACGGTTGTTGTTCTGGTGCGCTGGTCCTACGGGGCTTTAGCACGACGACTTCCCGACTGTCTACTACAACAAGCTGTGCCCGACTCCGGCGAGGGAGGAGTGATGACGACGGCGCGCCTTCGGCTCGCTTCAGTGATTGTAGTCTACGCTAGATGGTCTACGGATCTGGATGTAATTTTTATTATTTCCAGTGTTCGTTGTACTGCCATGATAAAAGATGAATACATTGAAAGTTTTCTTGAAAAAATAATTGGCATTGAATGAAGACCGCCCGGCAATCTACCATGCACAGACACGTCAAAAGTAACACACGTCTCACTAGCCGTGAACGCACGTACGCACCAGCACACGCTACCAGGCATCAGCACGCACGCACCAGCGAAGTTCGCAGCGAGCAGCCCGGAGCTGGCTGATGGGTACTACGTCGAGCTGGTGACCGGGTAGCAAGCACGCGCACGAGACGACGTCCATCACGCTCCTCGCGCTCGCCAAGGGGTAGCATGTCAACACCAGCGCCACTCTTGCAGCTTGGCCTGGCATTGATGTTGCTGCTATAGGCGTTAGCATTGGCGTTCCAGAACAAAGCCTGGGGGGGGGGGGAGGGGGCGCCCTCCTGTCTTCTGGACAGGGTGTGGGCCCCCTGGCCTAATTCTTTCGCTCATAAATTCTTATAAAATCCAAAAAGTTGTTCAGTGAAGTTTCAGGACTTTTGGAGTTCTGCAGAATAGGTTTCTAACGTTTGCTCCTTTTCCAGCCAGAATTCCAGCTGCCGGCATTCCTCCTCTTCATGGTAAACTTTGTAAAATAAAAGAGAATAGCCATAAGTATTGAGATATAATGTGTAATAACAGCCCATAATGCAATAAATATTGATATAAAAGCATGATGCAAAATGGACGTATCAACTCCCCCAAGCTTAGACCTTGCTTGTCCTCAAGCGGAAGCCGAAATCGAAAAATATGTCGACATGTTTAGAGATAGAGGTGTCGATAAAAATAAAATATGGACATGAGGGCATCATGATCATTTTAATAACAACAATATATATAGATTTTGTCATATGATTTCCTATGCTCAAGTAATAAGCAATTCACAATGTCAAGTATGGTTCAAAAACTTCATTGGGAACTAACAAACTATAATCTCAGTCACTGAAGCAATTGCAATTTATCGTAATATCAGAAAGAGTCAATAATAGAACTTTTCAGCAAGCTCACATACTCAACTATCTCGTAGTCTCCTATAATTGTTAACACTCACGCAATACTTGTGGTTATAAAGTTTCAGACGGACACTGAGAAAGATAGGGGCTTATTGTGTTGCGTCCCAACGTATTCACCTTTAGGTGATGTAAACAATAATAGCCTATGCCAACTTACATCCAATTGGATATATGTATCATGATCTTTACACGAGGAGCTTCCCAAAGGATAAAAATAAAAAGGAAAGGTGAGCATCACCTTGACTCAAGCATAAAGGAGAAACATAAAGTAAAATATAGGCCCTTCGCAGAGGGAAGCAGAGGTTGTCATGCGCGTTTAGGGTTGATGCATAAAGTCTTAGTGCAAAAGAACGTCACTTTATATTGCCCTTTGTATGTGGACCTTTATTATGCAGTCCGTCGCTTTTATTACTTCCACAACAAGTTCGTACAAAGTTTATTTTCTCTGCACTAATAAGTCATACATATTTAGAGAGCAATTTTTATTGCTTGCACTGATGACAACTTACTTGAAGGATCTTACTCAATCCATATGTAGGTATGGTGGACTCTCATGGCAAAAGTGGGTTTAAGGATATTTGGAAGCACAAGTAGTATCTCTACTTGGTGCAAGGAATTTGGCTAGCATGAGGGGGAAAGGCAAGCTCAACGTGTTTGGAAGGTCAATGACAATATACTTTAACTGAGATGTCAGAAAACGTAAACCATTACGTTGTCTTCCTTGTCCAACGTCAACTCTTTTAGCATGTCATACTTAATGAGTGCTTCACAATCATTAAAGATGTCCAAGATAATATATTTATATGTGAACCCTCTTTCCTTGTCACTTCCTATTAATTGCAACGATGACCAAGGCTACGTTCATCAATTCTCAACAATTTTTATGCCTCATACTTTCTATGTGTGAAGTTATCACTATCCATAAGATCAATATGAACTCTTTTGTTCTTTCTACTTTCTCAAGATCATAGCAACATAGCAAAGCCCTTGACTCAACACTAATCTGTATTATAGATAGCACACGGACTCGCTTACATAAAGAGATCACAATGCAAAACTCAAAACTACTTGATATCAAAACTTCAATCTACTAGATCAAGATACTACTAAAAATATTGAACTAAAAAAACGGTAAAGATAAGAGTGTGATGGTGATACGATCCCGGGGCACCTCCCCCGAGCTTGGCAGTTGCCAAGGGGAGTGCCCATACCCATGTGATTATTTCTCCTTCTTCACGGTTGGTGTTATGATCTTCTTGGCGATTATGCCCTTCAGGATACGGTTCTCCTCCTCGAGCTTATTGACTTGTTGTTTGAGGTCCATATTTTCTTTACGGAGCTTGCCCGTAACGGACAAGGCTCCTTTTACCCAAGGATGCTGCATGGCTTCTGGAGAACAAGTGAAACTCTTTTTCATATTTTCATAAGAAAGAAATCTAGAGTTGGAAGGAGTGACCGAAGTAGGGACAACCAGGTAGGTAGTTCCCCCATAGTGAATTCTGCTCGAAGACGAGAGGTAACTTCTTGATCCTCCTCCATGGCATCTATACTTTTCAAATCACCCTCCATCTCATCCTCCGTTGATGGTCCAAAGTGATAGGCGTCGCTATTTGCTCCTGGACCTGGCGTTGGGTGAGACACCCGGCTCTCCCCAACTGACTCCTGAGAGGACATCTTGCTTTATTCTCGCAATGTGAACAGCTCGAAACGAAAAAACAGAGGATATTTGCGTGATACGGTGGTCAAAACCTTCGGGAGTATATATAATGAATTTTACCGACCAAAATACGTAACATACAAGAAAAGCGGAGTCCAGGAGGCACTCGAGGTGCCCACGAGGAGAGGGCGCCCTATGGGGCGCCCTCTCTCGTGGGAGCCTCGTGTCCCTTTCAGACTACTTCTTTCTTCCTAAAATTCTTAAATAATCCAAAACTGATAAAAATTGCCATTAGAGTTGTTTTGGAGTCGGTTTACTTACCGTACCACGTATCTATGCCTTTTCGGGGTCTAGAACGTTCTGGAAAGTGTCCCTTATATATTCCTCAGTGGTTATGGTTTCGATAATATTAGTTTCAACATTGATAGGATTACCTGAAATATAATGTTTAATTCTTTGACCGTTTACCAACCTCGGATTTGTGCCTTGAAGTTGTTGATTTTTATAGCACGAGCGATAGACCTCCTCGATAACGTAGGGACCTTCCCATTTTAAGAGAAGTTTTCCTGCAAAAAATCTTAAACGAGAGTTGAACAATAACACATAATCTCCTACGTTAAACTCACGCTTTTGTATCCTCTTATCATGCCAGCGTTTGACTTTTTCTTTAAAAAGCTTGGTATTCTCATATGCTTGGGTTCTCCATTCATCAAGTGAGCTAATATCAAACAACCTCTTCTCACCGGCAAGTTTGAAGTCATAATTGAGCTCTTTAATAGCCCAATATGCCTGATGTTCAAGTTCAAGAGGTAAATGACATGCTTTTCCATAAACCATCTTATAAGGAGACATACCCATAGGATTTTTGTATGCAGTTCTATAGGCCCATAATGCATCATCAAGTTTTTGGACCAATTCTTTCTAGATCTATTCACAGTCTTTTGCAAAATTAATTTGAGCTCTCTATTGCTCAACTCTACTTGACCACTAGACTGCTGGTGATAAGGAGATGCGATTCTATGATTGACATCATACTTAGCAAGCATATTACAGAAAGCACCATGAATAAAGTGTGAACCACCATCAGTCATAAGATATCGAGGGACTCCAAACCTCGGAAAAATAACTTCTTTAAGCATTTTAATAGAAGTGTTATGATCAGCACTACTAGTTGGAATAGCTTCTACCCACTTAGTAACGTAATCAACAACAACTAAAATATGTGTATAACCATTGGAGGTAGGAAAAGGTCCCATATAATCAAAGCCCCAAACATCAAATGGTTCAATAACAAGAGAATAATTCATAGGCATTTCTTGACGTCCTCTAATGTTACCTATTCTTTGACATTCATCACAAGATAAGACAAACTTACGAGCATCTTTGAAAAGAGTAGGCCAATAAAAACCAGATTGTAGTACCTTGTGTGCAGTTCTATCTTCAGCGTGGTGTCCTCCATAGGATTCAGAGTGACACTTGCGTAGGATTTGTTCCTGTTCATGCTCAGGCACACAACGTCTAATAATACCATCTACTCCTTCTTTATAAAGGTGTGGATCATCCCAGAAGTAATGTCTTAAATCATAAAAGAACTTTTCTTTTGCTGGTATGTGAAACTAGGCGGTATATATTTAGCAACAATGTAATTAGCATAATCAGCATACCAAGGAGCAGTACGAGAAGCATTGACAACCGCTAATTGTTCATCAGGAAAACTATCATTAATAGGCAGTGGGTCATCAAGAACATTCTCTAACCTAGACAAGTTGTTTGCAACGGGGTTCTCAGCTCCCTTTCTATCAATAATATGCAAGTCAAATTCTTGGAGCAAGAGAACCCATCTAATGAGTCTAGGCTTAGCATCTTTCTTTTCCATAAGATATTTAATAGCAGCATGATCAGTGTGAATAGTAACTTTGGAATCAACAATATAAGGTCTAAACTTATCACATGCAAACACAACTGCTAAGAAATCTTTTTCAAGAGTAGCATAATTTCTCTGCAGGCGGTATCAAGAGTCTTACTAGCATACTTTGGATAACATTCAATTTCTTATCGACTCTTTGCCCTAAAACAGCACCTACAAAGATAATCACTAGCATCGCACATAATTTCAAAAGGTAAATTCGAATCAGGTGGCTGGACAATAGGTGCAGTGATCAAAGCTTTCTTAAGTGTTTCAAATGCTTCCAAACAATCATCATCAAAGACAAAAGGAATATCTTTTGGCAATAAATTAGTCAGAGGCCTAGAGATTTTAGAAAAGTCCTTAATGAACCTCCTATAAAAACCGGCATGACCAAGGAAACTTCTTATACCTTTTATGTCCTTGGGACATGGCATCTTTTCAATAGCATCAACTTTGGCTTTATCAACTTCAATACCTCTCTCGGAGATATTGTGCCCCAAGACAATGCCTTCATTAACCATAAAGTGACACTTTTCCCAATTCAGGACGAGAGTAGTGTCTTCGCATCTCTGCAAAACTCGGTCAAGGTTGCTCAAACAATCATCAAAAGGGGATCCATAGACAGAGAAATCATCCATGAATACCTCACAAATCTTTTCACAAAAATCAGAAAATATAGCCATCATGCATCTTTGAAAGGTAGCAGGTGCATTACATAAACCAAAAGGCAAACGTCTATAAGCAAAAGTACCAAAAGGGCAAGTAAAAGTAGTTTTAGATTGATCCTTTGCTGACAGAGATATTTGAGAGAAGCCAGAATAACCATCTAGAAAGCAAAAATGTGTGTGTTTGGATAGCCTTTCTAGCATTTGATCAATAAAAGGTAAAGGGTAATGATCTTTCTTAGTAGCTTTATTTAACTTACGAAAATCAATTACCATCCTATAACCTGTAATAATTCTTTGCGGGATCAATTCATCTTTATCATTAGGAACAACGGTAATACCTCCCTTTTTAGGGACACAATGGACAGGGCTTACCCATTCACTATCAGCAACGGGATAAATAATACCTTCCTCAAGGAGTTTTAGAATCTCCTTTCTTACCACCTCCTTCATTTTGGGATTTAATTCTCTTTGAGGATCTCTAACTGATTTGGCATCTTTCTCCACTGAAATTTGTGTTGACATAATGTGGGACTAGTGCCCTTAAGATCATCCAGAGTATATCCAATAGTAGCTCGGTGCTTCTTCAGAGTTTTCAATAATCTTTCTTCTTCTTTCTCTGAAAGGTTAGCACTAATAATAACATGATATATTTATTTTTCATCAATATAAGCATACTTAAGATTATCAGGTAAGGGTTTGAGTTCAAACACGGGATCACCCTTGGGTGGAGGGGGATCCCTAAGAATTTCAACGGGAAGGTTATGTTTTAGCATAGGTTCTTGTTTAAGGAACACTTCATCTATTTCTTCCCTTTCCTTCATAAACATATCGTTTTCATGGTCTAACAAATAACGTTCTAACGGATCAGTTGGAGGAACAGCAATGGAAGCGAGACCAATAATCTCATCTTTACTAGGTGGTTCCCTTTCACGAGGTTGTGTACTAAACTTAGCAAAATTGAACTCATGAGACATACCATCTATGCCAATAGTGACTACCTTCCTTTTACAATTAATCTTAGCACTAGCAGTATTCAAGAAAGGTCTACCAAAAATAATGGGACAAAAGTCATCTTGTGGGGAAGCAAGAACAAGAAAATCAGCAGGGTATTTAATCTTCCCACACAAGACTTCAACATCTCTAACAATCCCAATAGGTTTAATGGTGTCCTTATTAGCAAGCTTAATAGTAACATCAATGTCTTCCAATTCAACAGGTGCAATATCGTGCATAATTTCTTTATAAGATCATAAGGTATCGCACTAGCACTAGCACCCATATCACATAAGCCATGATAACAATGATCTCCTATTTTAACAGAAATAACAGGCGTGCCTACAACAGGTCTACGTGTTTTAGTATCGGGTCTAGCAATATTAGCAGTTTCACCCAAGAAAGAGATAACATGCCCATCTAAGTCCTCACCCAAGAGATCTTTAATCATAGCAATACCAGGTTCAACATTAATTTGCTCAAGAGGTGTATAGGTCCTAGTATTACTCTTACGAACAACAAATAAGCTTTAGCATGATCTTTTATCCTCACGGGGAAAAGGAGGTTTTTCGACATAAGCGAGGGAATAATAGGATCACTATATGTAATAGTCTTTTCTTCGACTGTAATGGGTGCAACTACTTTCACTTCAATAGGAGGATTATATTTAAACCACTTCTCTTTAGGGATATCAACGTGAGTAGCAAAAGTTTCACAAAAAGTAGCTACTATCTCAGAGTCAAGTCCATACTTAGAGATAAATCCACGGAAAGCATCGGTATCCATAAAAGATTTAACACAATCGAACTTAGGTGTCATACCTGACTCCTTACCATCGTCGGAACCCCAATCTTCAGAGATGCGTTTAATTCTTTCCAATAAGTCCCATTTGAAACCAATAGTCTTCAGCATATAGCAACCAAAGACAGGGAAGTATCGAGCAAGTTGCGATTATCAAGAGAAAGCCGAGCATAAAAATTCTGAATAATCATTTCCCGAGAGAGCTCATGATTGGGGCATGAATACAACATTGACTTAAGCCTCCCCCAAGATTGAGCGATGCTTTCTCCTTCGCGAGGCCAAAAAATATGTAATTACGATCACGATGAACAAGATGCATAGGATAGAACTTCTGGTGAAATTCCAACTTCAATCGCTTATAATTCCAAGATCTCGTATCATCACATAGCCTATACCATGTCATTGCATCTCCTTCAAAGATAAAGGGAATACCTTCCTTTTGACAACATCATCGGGAATACCGCAAGCTTAAATAATCCACAAACTTCATCCACAAAGATAAGGTGTAAGTCGGGATGCAATGTTCCGTCTCCTGCAAAAGGATTAGCTAGCAGTTTTTCTATCATACCCGAAGGAATCTCAAAGTCAATATTTTCATAAAGTTCAGTAGGTTGAGGAGCATCTCTTTGCTCTTCTGGTTGGGGCGAAGATACCCCAAACAGGCCCCTCAAAGGGTTAGTTTCCATAGAGACAAGTAACAGAAAATTTCAGCACACTATATAAATGTTTCCTTACCAAGTTCCACTCACCAAAAGCGCTACACTCCCCGGCAACGGCGCCAGAAAAGAGTCTTGATGACCCACAAGTATAGGGGATCTATCGTAGTCCTTTCGATAAGTAAGAGTGTCGAACCCAACAAGGAGCAGAAGGAAATGATAAGCGGTTTTCAGTAAGGTTTTCTCTGCAAGCACTGAAATAGTAGGTGATAGATAGTTTTGTGATAAGATAAATAGTAACGAGCAAAAAGTAAGGAAAGTAAATAAAGTGCAGCAAGGTGGCCCAATCCTTTATGTAGCAAAGGATAAGCCTGGACAAATTCTAATAATGAAGAAGGAGCTCCCGAGGACACATTGGGAATTATCGTCAAGCTAGTTTTCATCACATTCATAAGATTCACATTCAGTACTTTGATAATGTGATATGTGGGTAGATCGGCACTTGGGTACTGACCTAACATGGACAAGCATCCCACTTATGATTAACCCCTATTGCAAGCATCTGCAACTACAAAAAGGAGTATTAAGGTAAACCTAACCACATCATTAAACATATGGGTCCATATCAACCCCTAACGAAGCAACGCATAAACTAGGGTTTAAGCTTCTGTCACTCTAGCAACCCATCATCTACTTGTTACTTCCCCATGCCTTCCTCTAGGCCCAATAATGGTGAAGTGTCATGTAGTCGACGTTCACATAACACCACTAGAGGAAAGACAACATACATCTCATGAAAATATCGAACGAATACCAAATTCACATGACTACTAATAGCAAGACTTCACCAATGTCCTCAGGAACAAACGTAACTACTCACAAAGCATATTCATGTTCATAATCAGAGGAGTAATAATATGCATAAAGGATCTGAACATATGATCTTCCACCAAGTAAACCAATTAGCATCAACTACAAGGAGTAATCAACACTACTAGCAACCCACATGTACCAATTTGTGGTTTTGATACAAGATTGGATACAAGAGATGAACTAGGGTTTTGAGAGGAGATGGTGCTGGTGAAGATGTTGATGGAGATTGACCCCCTCTCGATGAGAGGATCGTTGGTGATGACGTTGGTGATGATTTCCCCCTCCCGGAGGGAAGTGTCCCCGGCAGAACAGCTCCGCCAGAGCCCTAGATTGATTCCGCCAAGGTTCCGCCTCGTGGCGGCGGAGTTTCATCCCGTAAGCTTGCCCACGATTTTTTCCAGGGTAAAAGTGATGATATAGCAGAAGATGGACGCCAGAGGCCCACCAGGGGGCGCACTCTCCTGTCTCCTGGACAGGGTGTGGGCCCCTGGCCTATTTCTTTCGCTCATAAATTCTTATAAAATCCAAAAAGTTGTTTCGTGGAGTTTCAGGACTTTTGGAGTTGTGCAGAATAGGTTTCCAACGTTTGCTCCTTTTCTAGCCGAATTCCAACCGGCATTCCCCTCTTCATGGTAAACCTTGTAAAATAAGAGAGAATAGCCATAAGTATTGAGATATAATGTGTAATAATAGCCCATAATGCAATAAATATTGATATAAAAGCATGATGCAAAATGGACGTATCACAGAGGCAGAGGCTCGCGTCCTGTCTTCAGCTGCATTGACCCGCGTCTTCAGCCATCTGCACCTTCGCGACACCAACACTTGTCTTGATGAGCTGGCCGGAGCTCGTGGTCGATGATTCTTCAAGCAGCCACCGCTGGCCGTGCGAGTCGGTGGAGGCCCTGCTGAAGAAGTTCTGCGGCTTTGCCTCTGCATCCTTGTCCAACGATGCCTCCGATCCTGCGGCTGGTGGTGCAGGTGAAGGCGATGTTACTCGAGGAGAAGCACCTTCTGCAGGTGACGGCGGTGTCCAGGGGTGACCTGCGGCTACTCTCCAGTTTCGTTCCTGTAATATGCATCAGGCCTCGTGGAGGCGTTATACTTTCGTCTCATATTGTGAGGACAATATGTTTTGTAATATTTGCTTCAAGATTTTGCGATTTTGTTCCAATTTGCTTTGTGTTCTGCATCGGTAGAGCCCGGCCCCGCGCATACCTCAACCGCCGTTGAGCCGACCGATGACCAGGACGGACCAAGGAATGAGGGGCTACGTGACCAGTTAGGCTCCTGAGTCGCGATGCTCAGGAGTCCCCCTTGACGCGCAAACAGCTAATAGCGAGGAGACTCGAGGATAGGTAAATGTTCTACGTCGGCAGAGCCTAACCCCACGCATACCTCAACCGCCATTGACCCGACCGGAGACCAGGACGGACCAAGGAGTGAGGGGCTACATGACCAGTTAGGCTCCTGAGTCGCGATGCTCAGGAGTCCCCCTTGACGCGCAAACAATCTCCATACCTGCCCTCGCCGAGGCCTCGGGAGGGGCGTGTGACGACCAGGTCCGGGAGACCTAGTTAGGTGGCGTGCGCTTGGGTGTTTCCTGAGCGCAGCCCCCGTGCCCAGCCCCCTCGCGTGGCTCTCCCGAGGGGAGGCGTTGCGGTGAGGCCAGACGCTAAGCTCTGGAGCTCCCTGAGGTTGGTACGGCCGTGAGGCCGCCCTCAGCTGTTTATCACCAGCGCAGAGCATAGTGCTTCCGCTTGTGCACGGGCATAGCCGCTCCTCGGCAGTGTGGACGGCCAGCGCCGGAGCATGGTGCTTCCACTTGTGCGTGGGAGGGGGCTCCCTCTGAGGAGAGCCCCCGAGGCATGTACAGCCCCGCCCTGACATGTGGCTTGCACGGCAGGGCTGCGAGGTGTATATGGGCACTCGTGAGCCAGCGTGGGACTCACGAGGCCCTACCTCAAGGCGGGTTGCGCCTGGTCTTGGGTCTTTGATGGTTGTGTGTTCCTGCGAGACGGTTAGGTACAAGTGCTCTACGTCCTCAGGTCCCGGCCCTCGAGCGAGCTCAGCCGCCTCTGGTATGCCAGGTCGCGATGCCGTGGTCAAGGCCAGGGGGTGAGGGCTGGAGAGCCAGTAGGAGCTCCTGAGTCGCGATGCTCAGGAGCCCCCTTTTAACGCGCAAGCGGATTGCATGAAGGAGGGGCGGACCCATGGTAAGCGGCAATCGAGTAGCCGGTAATCATAGATAGATGAAACATGAGAGCAGCAGGCTTAAGCGAATGCATGAGAGATACGTGCCACTGGCCAGGCCCGAGCGGCTTGGGGATAATGCAGCCCGAGGCACCCCGGCCTGTAAGCTAAAACATAAGAAAAGGATACACGCCACAGGGACGGACCCACGCGGCCTGGGAATAATGCAGCCCGAGGGCCGATCCCAGCTAAATGAACTTGGAAAATGTCACCTGGTTCCGTCGACGAAGGAGAGTTGGTGCGGCTGAAGGCGTGCAACGAAGTGGTAGTTCCTCATGAGCCATCGGGGCCCTGAGCCTCGGAAGGCTCTGGGGCTCGGGCGGTTCCTGGAGGACCGTCTCCATCTTCGCCAAGACGGCGTGGTGCCTGGCCTCCTGAGCCGCCAGGATACGCCGCATGTTACGCTGATAGGGTGACAACACGCTCGGCAGGCCGAAGGGCATGCGAACGTAGCTGTGCGGTGGACCCTCGCAGCGTCCCACGCGCGAAGGCCAGAAGAGCTCCTGAGAAGTGGCCCTGTTGAGCCCTGGAACGTCGATGCAGACATGCAGCCCAGCATCCTCGCCTGGATGGGGAGCTGCACTTCGTGAGCGGCGGTCGCCGCGCATGGCCCTTGCGTCTTGCAATTCCTGGGTGGTCTTGGTGATGAACTCCTGAACGGTGGGCGATCCTTGCCGTGTGCCCTCCTGAGGAAAACGTGTCGCGAAGCACGCCTCCAAGTGGTGCCCAAGCGCCTCCCTCGTGATGTGGGCAAGGTCTGAGGCCTTCCAGAAGAAAGCCCCCGAGCTCTGCCCGAGGAGGGCGCTGGGCGCGCCTTCCTATGCGATGGAGGGAGGTGCCCCTGGAGCGGGCGCTGATCCTGACGAGGTTCCAGCCGCGACGCCACCCTCCTGAGGTCCGGTGCGGCGCAACTGCTTCTTATTGGGGATGTCCTCTGGAGGTCCCTCACTTTTGCTATCGGGGTCGTCGATTGCTGCAGCTTGGAAGGCACGCTCGAGGGAGCACACCACATCTCTCTCTTCACATGGGATCATGATGATTCCGCCGCTTCCCGGCATCTTGAGGACGTTGTAGCCGTGGTGGGTGACGACCATGAACTTGGCCAGGGCTGGATACCCGAGGATGGCGTTGTACGGCAGTAGGATGTGCGCGACGTCGAAGTCGACGAGCTCGGCGCGGTAATTCTTGCGTTCTTCGAAGGTGACAGGGAGGCGGACCTGCCCTATTGATACGTCTCCGACGTATCTATAATTTTTTATTGTTCCATGCTATATTCTATTCTATTTTGGACATTATTGGGCTTTATTATACACTTTTATATTATTTTTGGGACTAACCTATTAACCGGAGGCCCAACCCAGAATTGCCGTTCTTTGCCTATTTTAGAGTTTCGCAGAAAAAGAATATCAACTGGAGTCCAAACGGAATGAAACCTTCGGGAACGTGATTTTTGGAACGAACGTGATCCAGAGGACTTGGACCCTATGTCAAGAAATCAACCAGGAAGGCACGAGGTAAGGGGGCGCACCCTCCACCCTCGTGGGGCCCATGTTGCTCCACCGACGTACTTCTTCCTCCTATATATACCTACGTACCCCCAAACTACCAGATACGGAGCCAAAACCTAATTCCACCGCCGCAACCTTCTGTACCCGTGAGATCCCATCTTGGGGCCTTTTCCGGAGCTCCGCCGGAGGGGGCATCGATCACGGAGGGCTTCTACATCAACACCATAGTCTCTCCTATGATGTGTGAATAGTGTACCTCAGACCTTCGGGTCCATAGTTATTAGCTAGATGGCTTCTTCTCTCTTTTTGGATCTCAATACAATGTTCTCCCCCTCTCTTGTGGAGATCTATTCGATGTAATCTTCTTTTGCGGTGTGTTTGTTGAGACCGATGAATTGTGGGTTTATGATCAAGTTTATCTATGAACACTATTTGAATCTTCTCTGAATTATTTTATGTATGTTTGGTTTTCTTTGCAAGTCTCTTCGAATTATCAGTTTGGTTTGGCCTTCTAGATTGATCTTTCTTGCAATGGGAGAAGTGCTTAGCTTTGGGTTCAATCTTGCGGTGTCCTTTCCCAGTGAGAATAGGGGCAGCAAGGCATGTATTGTATTGTTGCCATCGAGGATAACAAGATGGGGTTTATATCATATTGCATGAATTTATCCCTCTACATCATGTCATCTTACTTAAAGCGTTACTCTGTTCTTTTGAACTTAATACTCTAGATGCATGTTGGATAGCGGTCGATGTGTGGAGTAATAGTAGTAGATGCAGACAGGTGTCGGTCTACTTATCTCGGATGTGATGCCTATATACATGATCATACCTAGATATTCTCATAACTATGCTCAATTCTGTCAATTGCTCAACAGTAATTTGTTTACCCACCGTAATACTTATGCTCTCGAGAGAAGCCACTATTGAAACCTATGGCCCCCGGGTCTATTTTCCATCATATTTAATCTCCCGACAACAAGCTATTTCTGGCGCCGTTTATTTTCCTTTTATTTTACTTCGCATCTTTATCTTAAAAATACCAAAAATATTATCTTATCATATCTATCAGATCTTACTCTTGTAAGTGACCGTGAAGGGATTGACAACCCCTTTATTGTGTTGGTTGCGAGGATTTATTTGTTTGTGTAGGTGCGAGGGACTCGTGCGTGGCCTCCTACTGGATTGATACCTTGGTTCTCAAAAACTGAGGGAAATACTTACGCTGCTTTACTGTATCACCCTTTCCTCTTCAAGGGAAAACCAACGCAGTGCTCAAGAGGTAGCAATAAGGATTTCTAGCGCCGTTCTTGCGGGAGTCTCATAAAAGTCAACATACCAAGTACCCATCACAAACCCTTATCTCCCGCATTACATTATTTGCCATTTGCATCTCGTTTTCCTCTCCCCCACTTCACCCTTGCCGTTTTATTCGCCCTCTCTTTTCCGTTCGCCTCTTTTTCACTTGCTTCTTGTTTGCTCGTGTGTTGGATTGCTTGCTTGTCACGATGGCTCAAGATATTACCAAATTGTGTGACTTTACCAATACCAACAACAATGATTTTCTTAGCACTCCGATTACTCCTCTTACCGAAATCTTGAATCTTGTGAAATTAATGCTGCTTTGTTGAATCTTGTCATGAAAGATCAATTCGCCGGCCTTCCTAGTGAAGATGCCGCTACCCATCTAAATAGCTTTGTTGATTCAAAAGAAGAAAGATGTGGACAATGATATTGTTAAGTTGAAGCTATTTCCTTTTTCGCTTAGAGATCGTGCTAAAGCTTGGTTTTCGTCTTTTCCTAAAAATAGTATTAATTCTTGGAATAAGTGCAAAGATGCTTTTATCTCTAAGTATTTTTCCTCCCGCTAAGATTATCTCTCTTAAAACGATATTATGAATTTTAAGCAACTTGATCATGAACATGTTGCACAAGCTTGGGAGAGGATGAAATTAATGATACATAATTGCCCTACACATGGTTTGAATTTGTGGATGATTATACAAAAAATTTATGCCGGATTGAATTTTGCTTCCGTAAATCTTTTAGATTCGGTCATGGGAGGCAATTTTATGGAAATCACTTTAGGAGAAGCTACTAAACTCCTAGATAATATTATGGTTAATTATTCTCAATGGCACACTGAAAGATCCACTAATAAAAAAGTGCATGTGATAGAAGAACTTAAAGTTTTAAGTGGAAATATGGATGAACTTATGAAATTATTTGCTAATAAAAGTGTTTCTTCTGATCCTAATGGTATGCCTTTGTCTACTTTGATTGAGAATAATAATGAATCTATGGATGTGAATTTTGTTGGTAGGAATAATTTTGGTAACAACGCGTATAGAGGAAACTTCAATCCTAGGCCGTATCCTAGTAATTCCTCTAATAATTATGGTAATTCCTACAACAATTCTTATGGAAATTTTAATAAGATGCCTTCTGAATTTGATACTAGTGTTAAAGAATTTATGAATTCGCAAAAGAATTAGAATGCTTTGCTTGAAGAAAAATTGCTTAAAGTTGATGAATTGGCTAGGAACGTTGATAGAATTTCTCTTGATGTTGATTCCTTGAAACTTAGATCTATTCCTCCTAAGCATGATATCAATGAGTCTCTCAAAGCCATGAGAATTTCCATTGATGAGTGCAAGGAAAGAACCGCTAGGATGCGTGCTAAGAAAGATTGCTTTGTGAAAGCGTGTTCTTCTAATTTCTATGAAAATAACGATGAAGATCTAAAAGTTATTGTTGTGTCCCCTATTAAATCTTTGTTTTGCAATATGAATCTTGATAATGATGGGACTGAATATGATCCACCTTTACCTAGAAGGCGTTCCAAAAATTCGGAGTTTTTAGATCTTGATGCTAAAGTTGATAAAAGTGAGATTGAAGAAGTTAAAACTCTAGATATTAATGAACCCACTATTTTGGATTTCAAGGAATTTAATTATGATAATTGCACTTTGATATATTGTATTTCCTTGTTGCAATCCGTGCTAAATTCTCCACATGCTTATAGTCAACATAAAGCTTTTACTAAACATATCGTTGATGCTTTGATGCAATCTTATGAAGAAAAACTTGAGTTGGAAGTTTCTATCCCTAGAAAACTTTATGATGGGTGGGAACCTACTATTAAAATTAAAATTAAAGATCATGAATGCTATGCTTTGTGTGATTTGGGTGCTAGTGTTTCCAGGATTCCCAAAACTTTTTGTGATTTGTTAGGTTTCCGTGATTTTGATGATTGCTCTTTAAACTTGCACCTTGCGGATTCCACCATCAAGAAACCTATGTGAAGAATTAATGATGTTCTTCTTGTTGCAAATAGGAATTCTGTGCCCGTAGATTTTATTGTTCTTGACATAGATTGCAATCCTTCATGTCCTATTATTATTGGTAGACCTTTCCTTAGAACGATTGGTGCAATTATTGATATGAAGGAAGGGAATATTAGATTCCAATTTCCGTTAAGGAAAGGTATGGAACACTTCCATAGAAAGAAAATAAAATTACCTTATCAATCTATTATGAGAGCCACTTATGGATTGCCTACCAAAGATGACAACACCTAGATCTATCCTTGCTATTATGCCTAGCTAGGGGCGTTATACGATAGCGCTTGTTGGGAGGCAACCCAAATTTTTTTTGCTTCTGTTTAGGAATAAATATTTGATCTAGCCTCTGGTTAGATTTTTTTATGTTTTAATTATTGTTTGTGCCAAGTTTAACCTATAGGATCTTCTTGGATGATAGTTATTTGATCTCGCTGAAAATTTCAGAAACTTTCTGTTCACGAAAATAATTGTTACAAATCACCAGAACGTGATAAAATATTGATTCCAATTCCTGCTGATCAATAAACAAATTTTCTAGGTAGTCCTATTTTGGCTGAAATTTTGGAGTTCCAGAAATTTGCTTTAGTTATAGATTACTACAGACTGTTCTGTTTTTGACAGATTATGTTTTTCGTGTGTTGTTTGCTTATTTTGATGAATCTATGGCTAGTAAAATAGTTTATAAACCATAGAGAAGTTGGAATACAGTAGTTTTAACACAAATATAAATAAATAATGAGTTCATTACAGTACCTTGAAGTGGTGTTTTGTTTTCTTTCGCTAACGGAGCTCACGAGATTTTCTGTTGAGTTTTGTGTTGTGAAGTTTTCAAGTTGTGGGTAAAAGATTTGATGGATTATGGAACAAGGAGTGGCAAGAGCCTAAGATTGGGGATGACCATGGCACCCCAAGATAATCTAAGGACACCTAAAAGCCAAAGCTTGGGGATGCCCCGGAAGGCATCCCCTCTTTTCGTCTACTTCCATCGGTAACTTTACTTGGAGCTATATTTTTATTCACCACATGATATGTGTTTTGCTTTGAGCGTCTTGTATTATTTGAGTCTTTGTTTGTTAGTTTGCCACAATCATCCTTGCTGTACACATCTTTTGAGAGAGACACACATGATTCAGAAATTATTAGAATACTCTATGTGCTTCACTTATATCTTTTGAGTTATATAGTTTTTGCTCTAGTGCTTCACTTATATCTTTTAGAGCACGGTGGTGGATTTGTTTTATAGAAACTATTTTCTCTCATGCTTCACTTAGATTATTTTGAGAGTCCTACAAACCAGCATGGTAATTTGCTTTAATTATGCTAGGCATTTAAGACTAGTATTTTTTTTCTTATGAGTGTGTTGAATACTATGAGAAGTTTGATGCTTGATAATTATTTTGAGATATGGAGATGGTGATATGAGGGTCATGCTAGTTGAGTAGTTGTAAATTTGAGAAATACTTGTGTTAAAGTTTGTGATTCCCGTAGCATGCACGTATGGTGAACCGTTATGTGATGAAGTCGGAGCATGATTTATTTACTGATTGTCTTCCTTATGAGTGGCGGTCGGGGACGAGCGATGGTCTTTTCCTACCAATCTATCCCGCTAGAAGCATGCGCATAATACTTTTCTTTGATAACTTGTAGATTTTTGCAATAAATATATGAGTTCTTTATGACTAATGTTGAGTCCATGGATTATACGCACTTTTCTTCCTTCCACCACTGCTAGCCTCTCTAACACCGCGCACTTTTCGCCGGTATCATACACCCACCATATACCTTCCTCAAAACAGCCACCATACCTACCTATCATGGCATTTCCATAACTATTCCGAGATATATTGCCATGCAACTTACCACCGTTCCTTTACTATGACACGCTCCATCATTGTCATATTGCTTTGCATGATCATGTAGTTGACATTGTATTTGTGGCAAAGCCACCGTTCATAATTCTTTCATACATGTCAGTCTTGATTCATTGCATATCCCGCACATCACGGAGGCATTCACATAGAGTCATATTTTGTTCTAAGTATTGAGTTGTAATTGTTGAGTTGTAAGTAAATAAAAGTGTGATGATCATCATTTTTAGAGCATTGTCCCAAGTGAGGAAAGGATGATGGAGACTACGATTCCCCCACAAGTCGGGATGAGACTCCGTACTAAATAAAAAAAGAGAAAAAAAGAGGCCATAAAAAAGGCCCAAAAAATATGAGAGAAAAAGAGAGAAGGGACAATGTTACTATCATTTTACCACACTTGTGCTTCAAAGTAGCACCATGATCTTCATGATAGAGAGTCTCCTATGATATCACTTTCATATACTAGTGGGAAATTTACATTATAGAACTTGGCTTGTATATTCCAATGATGGGTTTCCTCAAAATGCCCTAGGTCTTCGTGAGCAAGCGAGTTGGATGCACACCCACTTAGTTCCTTTTGTTGAGCTTTCATATACTTATAGCTCTAGTGCATCCGTTGCATGGCAATCCCTACTCACTCACATTGATATTTATTAATGGGCATCTCCATAGCCCGTTGATATGCCTAGTTGATGTGAGACTATCTTCTCCTTTTTTGTCTTCTCCACAACCACCATTCTATTCCACATATAGTGCTATGTCCATGGCTCGCGCTCATGTATTGCGTGAAGATTGAAAAAGTTTGAGAACATCAAAAGTATGAAACAATTGCTTGGCTTGTCATCGGGGTTGTGCATGATTTAAATACTTTGTGTGGTGAAGATAGAGCATAGCCAGACTATATGATTTTGTAGGGATAACTTTCTTTGGCCATGTTATTTTGAGAAGACATAATTGCTTAGTTAGTATGCTTGAAATATTATTATATTTATGTCAATATTAAACTTTTGTCTTGAATCTTTCGGATATGAATATTCATACCACAATTAAGAGAATTACATTGAAATTATGCCAAGTAGCATTCCACATCAAAAATTCTGTTTTTATCATTTACCTACTCGAGGACGAGCAGGAATTAAGCTTGGAGATGCTTGATACGTCTCCAACGTATCTATAATTTTTTATTGTTCCATGGTATATTATATTCTGTTTTGGACATTATTGGGCTTTATTATACACTTTTAAATTATTTTTGGGACTAACCTATTAACCGGAGGCCCAGCCCAGAATTGCTGTTTTTTTTTGCCTATTTCAGAGTTTCGCAGAAAAGAATATCAAACGGAGTCCAAACGGAATGAAACCTTCGGGAACGTGATTTTTGGAACGAACGTGATCCAGAGGACTTGGACCCTGCGTCAAGAAATCAACCAGGAAGGCACAAGGTAGGGGGGCGCGCCTACCCCCCTAGGCGCACCCTCCACCCTGAGGGAGTCCTGGATTAGGGGGTCCTCGGATAGCCGGACTATATACTTTAGCCAGACTGTTGGACTATGAAGATACAAGATTGAAGACTTCGTCCCGTGTAAAATGCAGGGACTCTCCTTGGCGTAGAAGGCAAGCTTGGCAATACGGATATGTAGATCTCCTCCCTTGTAACCGACTCTATGTAACCCTAGCCCCCTCCGTTGTCTATATAAATCGGAGGGTTTAGTCCGTAGGACAACAACAATCATACCATAGGCTAGCTTCTAGGGTTTAGCCTCTACGATCTCGTGGTAGATCAACTCTTGTAATACTCATATCATCAAGATCAATCAAACAGGAAGTAGGGTATTACCTCCATCGAGAGGGCCGGAACCTAGGTAAACATTGTGTCCCCCGCCTCCTGTTACCATCCGCCTTAGACGCACAGTTCGGGACCCCCTACCCGAGATCCGCCGGTTTTGACACCGACATTGGTGATTTCATTGAGAGTTCCGCTGCACCGTCACCTCAAGGGTGATGGCCCCTTCGATCATCGACAACGATGCGATCCAGGGTGAGGTTTTCCTCCCCGGACAGATCTTCGTGTTCGGCGGCTTTGAACTGCGGGCCAACTCGCTTGGCCATCTGGAGCAGATCGAGAGCTACGCCCGCCATCGAGTTAGGTTTGGAAACTTGAACTATCTGCCGATATCCGCGGAGACTTGATCTTGATGGATTCGAGCATATGTCGAGTGCGCCAGCGATCCACGAAAGCACGACTTAGCTCTGCCGCCGGGCGGTGTTCGGGAGATCACACCTGGGCCTACTCCGGCCCTAGATCCGGAGTCGATTACGCCGTACGAGGACGGGTGGATGGACCCCGCCTCGGAGGCCACACACTCAGTGGCGATAGAGCCAAATACTGACTTCACCTCGTATGAGACATGTGTCGCCGGATCCTCGGATTCATCCCCGGCCACAGGCCCCGAACCGCATGCGTCCATGCCTATCGAATTAGATTGGGCGCCGATCATGGAGTTCACCTCTGCGGATATCTTTCAGCACTCACCTTTTGGTGATGTGCTAAATTCATTAAGGTCTCTCTCCTTGTTAGGAGAACCTTGGCCGAACTATGTCTAGCTAGAATGGGATGCCGACGACGAAGAAATTTGCTCCCCACCCACCACCCACTTAGTAGCCACTGTCCATGATTTAACCGACATGCTCGATTTCGGCTCCGAAGACATCGACGGTATGGACGACGATGCAGGAGACTAACAGGAACCACCGCCCGTAGGGCGCTGGACAGCCACTTCATCACATGATATATACACGGTAGATACACCTAAAGAGAACAATGACGAGGAATAGAAGGATGCAGTGAAGGATAGCTCCCTCGAGAAGCAACCAAAACGACGGCGTAGGCGCCGCTCCAAATCCCGCCTCGGCAAAAACAACGACCACACGGACCCAGCGATAGAGCAGGATGAAGCAGCGGACGGCGAACATAGTACGGATCCACCATCCGATCAAGGCGACGCTGAGGATAAAGCTCATCAACCTCTCTCTGGAGAGGAAAACAGTCCAGACGACGATGACGCACACATCATCCCAGAAAGGCACTTGGAACAAGAGAACCTCCACAGAAAGCTTATTGCCACCGCGAGGAGTCTGAAGAAGCAGAAGCAAAGGCTTAAGGCCGCATAGAATACGCTCAACAATAGATGGAACAAAGTGCTCGACACGGAAGAAAAGTATGGTGGTATTCGCCCCACAAAGAGCTATCCAAAGAACAAGTTGTTGCCTGAATTCGATGATGAGGCCTTAGAGCCTACACAGCCGACAAACAAAACGGCCGACTGATCGGATCGACCACCTCGTGGCCGCGATAGGGCGGCTAACGAGGCCGCACATAAATCATCACATGACCCACGCGAGGGCTTGCACCAAAAGGCCGGTGTGACCAAATCCATCTACAGATCTAGGAAGCGCGCACCAGCGCATAATCAAAACCGAACACTACAACCGTCAGAACGCCATGACACATCCAAATACAGGGGTGCCGCGCACCCCCTATGTTTCATCGATGAGGTGCTGGATCATGAATTTCCAGAGAGATTCAAACCCGTGAACATAGATGCGTATGACGGAACGACAGACCCTGGGGTATGGATTGAGGATTTCATTCTCCATATCCATATGGCTCGCGGAGATGATCTCCACGCAATCAAGTACTTGCCCCTCAAGCTGAAAGGACCAGCTCGGCACTGGCTGAAGAGCCTCCCCGAAAATTCAATTGGAAGTTGGGAGGAGCTTGAGGATGCTTTTAGGGCCAACTTTCAAGGGACCTATGTCCGACCTCCGGATGCTGACGATTTAAGTCATATAATTCAACAGCCCGGAGAGTCAGCCCGAAAGCTTTGGAACAGATTTCTCACTAAGAAGAACCAAATCGTCGATTGTCCGGATGCCGAAGCCTTAGCAGCTTTCAAACACAGCGTCCGAGACGAATGGCTCGCCAGACACCTAGGCCAAGAAAAAACAAGGACAATGGCCGCCCTAACAAGCCTTATGACCCGCTTTTGCGCGGGCAAAGACAGCTGGCCGGCCTGGAGTAGCACCAGCGACCTAGGCACATCTAAAGTCAGGGATGGTAATGGAAAACCATGACGCAGTAAAAGCAGGCGTCAAAATAACAAAGACATCCCAGACAACACGGCGGTAAACACCGGATTTAGGGGCTCTCCACCCGGTCAACGGAAAAAGCCCTTTAAAGGCAATAGGGATGGACCGTCCAGCCTCAACAAGATTCTAGACAAATTATGTCAGATTCACAGCACCTACGATAAACCTGCAAATCACACCTACAGAGAATGCTGGGTCTTCAAGCAGGCCGGTAAGCTAAACGCTGAACACAAGGGGAGGGAGACACCAAGTGAAGACGAGGATGAGCCTCGTCAGCAAAGCACTGGGGGGCAGAAAAAGTTCCCACCAGTGGTCAAAACAGTGAACATGATTCACGTAACACAAACAAGAAGCAAACATGCACTTCGAGACATGCGCGCCGTAGAGCCCGTCACCCGTATGTTCAACCCTTGGTCGGCCCGCCCGATCACTTTTGATCGCAGGGATCACCTGACAAGTATCCAGCACGAAGGATTGGCGTCCTTGGTGCTAGACCCAATCATCGACGGATACCATCTGACCCAAGTCCTCATGGACGGCGGTAGTAGTCTTAATCTGATATATCAGGACACTGTCCGCAAAATGGGGATAGACCCGACAAGAAACATCCAAAGCAATACTACCTTTAAAGGAGTAATACCAGGCCCAGAGGCCCGCTGTACGGGCTCTCTAGTGTAGAGGTTGTATTTGGTTCTCCGACAACTTCCGAAGTGAAAAGTTAACCTTCGACATCGCTCCATTCTGAAGCGGATATCAAGCACTACTCGGAAGAACAGCTTTCGCTTGTTTTAATGCAGTACCGCACTACGCTTCTCTTAAGCTTAAGATGCCCGGACCACGTGGCATCAGCACAGCTGGCGGAAATGTCGAGCGTTCCTTACGCGCGCAAGAACGTGTGGCGGCTTTAGCAGCCGAACACTAAACGGCCTCTCCAACCAGAATAAATGAACTGTCGTCAAGACCGCGGACACGGCTAGACGAGTCTGGCGCATCACTAGCTGTAACAGCTTAGATAAACCTGAGATTGATGGATATACCCCCATAAGCGGTACCAGGGGCTTCCCGCATGTAACAAGGACTACAGCTCGGCTCGACCTTACTTATCTTGAATTTTAATGGTTTATCGAGAAAAACCAATTTTTCGCACGACAACTTTCACCTAAGTTTTTCTCTTCTACAAATGATAATCGTGCTACACCCGTCTAGGATACGGCACAACGGAGACACAAGCACTGACGTGTAGCAGGGCCCCGCTCAAAGGTTTCTTTTTAGATTGAGACCATATGTAAACCTTTTTTACTGTCTCTTGTTGCTTCACATCCTCCGGATACTCAGTATAACCGCGAGGGATGTTGACGTTCTTGGCATTTCGCCACGTCAGAATAAATGCACATACCTGGACACTCAGGGTTCATTATCAAGGGCGGTACTCAGCCCGGTATATGTTGTAAAGACCGAATACCTTAGGGAGTGTTCGGCGTCATGAAGTTGGCCTTATATGCATCAGCTCGAATCATGTCTTTGGTCAAATGTTGGGTTTGCCCGGCTCCCGTGTTTTTCTACCTTACGTTCCGCTCTATCGGCTAAGGTGGCACCGAGAGAACTACTGTGATTGTGCCCTCGTTCATCCGGACGAGCACCTCAGTAGAGAAAGCCGAAAACTGACTGTCATGATAAAGCGTGAGACTGGTCAACCACTCGACGACTCATCGGAATCTTCGGGATTCCTCCGCATTAACGAAGGGCCGGTTTTCCCGGTCATGTACGTACGCGCACCGTATTCGGATAGCCGCGGAAATACCAGGGGCTATATAGTAGCCCCACTGTCAAACTCCTATGGTTAAGTGAAAGTGTTAAAGCAATATAGTCCGATTGCCTCGTTCACCGCGCTACCACCTCCTTAATGGACCAAGACGTTGGATCAAGTGTGAACACCCGCTTTGCGAACACCCCGCATTTTATGCGTAAACCGGCTTATTTGCAAAATTTCAGGATATATATATATATATATATATATATATATATATATATATATATATATATATATATATACATAAACGACCGCACAGGAGGCATAATAATACTTTCAGGCAAAAGTATAAACACAACCTTTATAATCCAAATAACATTGTTCTTACAATTGGGATACATACATGTCACTAGAACATGATACTCTTCGAGCACAGAGCCTCTATTAAACTAGCGCCTTCTAAGACTTCTTCAAAATAGTGCTCGGCCGATACCCGACCTACGGCCGAACTCTAGGTTGCAATAGCGGTGGCCTCCATCTCTGCCCAGTATGTCTTGACACGGGCAAGAGCCATCCGCGCACCCTCTATGCACGCCGACCTCTTCACAGCGTCGATATGCGGCACAACACCAAGGAATCGTTGCACTAAGCCAAAATAACTATTCGGCCTTGGTCCTTTCGGCCAAAGATGATCCACAACAGACCTCATGGCAAGCCCAGACAACCTATGTAGCTCGGCCCACTCGGCCATTTGCTCATTTAACAGCGAATGACGCGCGGTGCATTGAAGCTGCGACGAACAACCTTTCCACTTCATGATCTTTTGATCTTGAAAAACTTGGTCGCATCGGCATCACTTGCTACCAAATCTGTGCACGCCATTCGCATAACTCCATAATTGATCCAGAAGGGCATACTTAGGATCTCCAAACTTCGTCCGCAACAAAAAGGGCTTCCCAGCCACGATATCTTCTGCTTGACGTAGCTCCTCCTTTGCCGCTCTGATTCTAGAGCGGGCTTCCTTGGCTGCTACCATGGCTTTCTCCAGGTCCGCCGTCTTTGTTCGGCTTTCCTTCTCAAGAAGCTCATACCGGTCGACGGCATCTTTCAACTGAACAGCCATCTTGGCTATTTTTTCTTTGCTCTGGCAATGCGCCTTGCTCGACTCTTAGCTCTTCGACCGCCTTTTAGGGCGGCCGCATCACTCCTCTGGCTTGTTCCTTGGCTCGGCAAGTTCCGCCAAGGGTCTCCACGGCGGCAGCTCCATCTGCAGATTCTGACATATTATAGATACTAGCATCATGCTCCTCTTAATATATGTTGACCTTTGGAGAATACATACCACAATGCCTCGTCAAGCCGCTTGTTTACAAGCATGATGTCGGCATCTGCCGCATCAAGTTACCGCTTGGCTTATAAACTCACCAGTCCGGCTAGCCACCGACCCTCAAATTACCGCACATGAAAGTGGCATGATCATTACGGACTATGATCCTCTGTTTGCCGCTTTTTCGACAAAGAACCAGAGTCTCGTGGGCTACTATCCGCATAGGGCACACCTAGCGTGTGCGGTACCGTCAAAAATATATATTACTCTGCGTACCTCAAAGCCTCTTAGCAGGCTCATAAAAGCTTCATGTAACCCGCTTTCGACGGACGAAATCCTCTCAACCACCGTACCCATTAGCGTACGATGCGCTTCTGAGATAGCTGCTTGCTCCAGAAGATTCATCAGTGCGTCTGGTCGCGCACTGGACAGTCTCGGACTCTTTCTTTCGCTCTCCTTAGGAGCCGAATACCCCGGGCTTCGGGTGGCCGAAGGGTTACCCTCTGGCCTTGGCGGATCAGGAGAAATCCTCCGTGACGACACCTCAGGGTCGTCCGCTTCACGAGGCGGGGAGGCACGGGGAGGCGTCTCGCTCTCCATCATCTCCGAAAGAAGATCCCCCGAAGACGAACTCTGTCGAGAGGGGCTATGATCCGAACTACAAGACATACGTCTCGGTTATTGTTCTCAGAAATATCTACTATAAAGTATTTTTGTTTACTTACCGCTCGGTGGAGGGCTGGTCTCCTTGCGGGTACTGTGCGATAAGGATACCCTCCAGGGTAGGACTCCCTGATGAAGATTTCTTCCCTCGCTTGGAAACCATTGTTTCCAAATCTTCAGAGGCGGTCCTTTTCCTTCCCTGGGGAGAGGGAATTTTAGATTCTTCCCCCCGGTTATCCTCCTTCGCGGAGGCACTAATTCCCCCGGTCTGGATGAATAATGAGTGAGGCCTGCCTTCGGCTTCTTTATTCCCCCCTTTATCTTCCCCTGAGGGCGCTTGATAAGGCACGAGCTCAAGCATTCTGGCCAGTACCGGATTTGTCGAGCCTTCGGGAAGGGGGGCCGAACACCTGATCATCTTCGCCTTTTTTACCCAGTCCTGATCAAAGAGTGATTTTTCAGAATGATGTTGCGATACATTAAAAGACAACGTGTTCGGCCGCAGAATTACTTACTTGGGTGTCTGGACGATTGCAGCTCAGACCCGCATCCTCGATGGTGTCCGAACACTTTATTTGTGATCCGGAGAACAATTTGTACATCCCTTCGAGTGTCACGCCGAAGAAGTGCTGAATAGTTCGCGGTCCTTCCGGGTTGAACTCCCACATACAGAGAGGTTGACGTTTGCAAGGCAGGACTCGACGAACTAGCCTGACTTGCATTACCTTGACAAGGCTGACATCTCTCTCGAGGAGATCTCGGATGCGACTCTGCAATATCGGCACATCATTTACTGCCCCCAGTCCAGCCCCTTGTTGATCCATGACGCCAGTTGTGGCGGGGGGTCCGAGCGGAAGGTAGGGGCGGCTACCTACTTAGTACCCCGGGGAGCTGTGATGTAAAACCACTCTCGTTTCCATAAGCTGGACACCTCCGGGTAGGAACCCTTTGGCCATGGAACATCGGTGCCGTTGCTTATTAAGGCAACACCGCATTCTACATGTCACCCATCAATCATCTTTGGCTTCACATTAAAGGTGTTGAGCCATAAGCCGAAGTGTGGGGTGACGTGGAGGAAGGCCTCACACACGACGATGAACAGCGAGATGTGAAGGATGGAATCCGGGGCCAAATCATGGAAATCAAGCCCGTAATAGAACATGAGCCCTCTAACAAAGGGATCTAGACTAAAGCCTAGCCCTCGGAGGAAGTGGGAGATGAATACGACACTCTCGCCGGGTTCGGGAGAAGGAATGACCTACCCTCGAGCAGGCAGCCTGTGCGAGATTTCGGCGGTCAGATACCTGGCTTCCCTTAGCTTCTTGATGTCCTCCTCTATGACAGAGGAAGGCATCCACCGACCTTGAAGGTTGGATACGGACATGACTGAAGGTCCGAAGCACCTAGCCTGAGCCTTGGGTGTTGGAACTCGAGGTGGGGGAAGGATTCAATTGAGCGAGAAGAAAAGGACAGGCCTTGGCCCCTTTATAAAGAGGGTGAATATCAAGCGTCCTCCGCGTGACCGTTTGGAACTTGCCTAAAATTGAGGAGTCATACCAGCAGGCACGATTGGGTTACCCATACCCGTATTGATGAGAATCCCGTGAAAAGAGGGACATGATCTCTGCTTCGACAGGATGTGGTAGGCTCGGAAAAATGGTTCATCATGACCAGACCGCGGCATTATGTCACGCTATGAAAAGCTGTCAGCAGATTAGATTTGTGAAAATTTTATTCTCTCTATGATGGTATGTGGAATTTGTTTTGCAGAACCGGACACTATCCTCGTGTTCAAAATCTTCTACGTAGTATTCGGAGGAGGAACCCGCCTTGCAATGCCGAAGACAATCTGCGCGCTGGACTCATCGTCATTGAACCCTGGTTCAGGGGCTACTGAGGGAGTCCTGGATTAGGGGGTCCTCGGATAGCCGGACTATATACTTTAGCCGGACTGCTGGACTATGAAGATACAAGATTGAATACTTCGTCCCGTGTCCGGACGGGACTCTCCTTGGCGTGGAAGGCAAGCTTGGCAATACAGATATGTAGATCTCCTCCCTTGTAACCGACTCTGTGTAACCCTAGCCCCCTCCGGTGTCTATACAAACCGGAGGGTTTAGTCCATAGGACAGCAACAATCATACCATAGGCTAGCTTCTAGGGTTTAGCCTCTACGATCTCGTGGTAGATCAACTCCTGTAATACTCATATCATCAAGATCAATCAAGCAGGAAGTAGGGTATTACCTCCATCGAGAGGGCCCGAACCTGGGTAAACATCGTGTCCCCCGCCTCCTGTTACCATCCGCTAGACGCACAGTTCGGGACCCCCTACCCGAGATCCGCCGGTTTTGACACCGACACACCCTCGTGGGCCCCACGTTGCTCCACCGACGTACTTCTTCCTCCTATATATACCTACGTACCCCCAAACTACCAGATACGGAGCCAAAAACCTAATTCCACCGCTGCAACCTTCTGTACCCGTGAGATCCCTTCTTGGGGCCTTTTCTGGAGCTCCGCCGGAGGGGGTATCAATCACGGAGGGCTTCTACATCAACACCATAGCCTCTCCGATGATGTGTCAGTAGTTTACCTCAGACCTTCTGGTCCATAGTTATTAGCTTGATGGCTTCTTCTCTCTTTTTGGATCTCAATACAATGTTCTTCCCCTCTCTTGTGGAGATCTATTCGATGTAATCTTCTTTCGCGGTGTGTTTGTTGAGACCGATGAATTGTGGGTTTATGATCAAGTTTATCTATGCACAATATTTGAATCTTCTCTGAATTCTTTTATGTATGATTGGTTATCTTTGCAAGTCTCTTCGAATTATAAGTTTGGTTTGGCCTACTAGATTGATCTTTCTTGCAATGGGAGAAGTGCTTAGCTTTGGGTTCAATCTTGCGGTGTCCTTTCCCAGTGACAGTAGGGGCAGCAAAGCACGTATTGTATTGTTGCCATCGGATGAATTTATCCCTCTACATCATGTCATCTTACTTAAAGCGTTACTCTGTTCTTTTGAACTTAATACTCTAGATGCATGCTGGATAGCGGTCGATGTGTGGAGTAATAGTAGTAGATGCAGGCAGGAGTCAGTCTACTTGTCTCGGACGTGATGCCTATATACATGATCATACCTAGATATTCTCATAACTATGCTCAATTCTGTCAATTGCTCAACGGTAATTTGTTTACCCACCGCAATACTTATGCTCTCGAGAGAAGCCACTAGTGAAACCTATGGCCCCCGGGTCTATTTTCCATCATATTTAATCTACCGACAACAAGCTATTTCTGGCGCTGTTTATTTTGCTTTTATTTTACTTTGCATATTTATCATTAATATATAAAAAATATTATCTTATCATATCTATCAGATCTCACTCTCGTAAGTGACCGTGAAGGGATTGACAACCCCTTTACTGCGTTGGTTGCGAGGATTTATTTGTTTGTGTAGGTGCGAGGGACTCGTGCGTGGCCTCCTACTGGATTGATACCTTGGTTCTCAAAAACTGAGGGAAATACTTACACTGCTTTACTGCATCACCCTTTCCTCTTCAAGGGAAAACCAACGCAGTGCTCAAGAGGTAGCAACTATCAGCGTGGTGGAGCCGTCGGTCACTCCTGAGAAAGGCTTGCTGGGCTGAAGCTAGTCATATGGGACTTGGAGGTTGTTGAACGTATTGACGGACATGACGTTGAGCCCTGCGCCACCGTCGATGAGGGTCTTGGTAACTTGCAGATTGCTGATGACTGGGGAGCACATCATCGGGAGGGCGCCAGCAGTAGCCGCGCACTTGAGCTGATCTGCCGAGCTGAACGTGATGGGGCACTGGGACCATCTGAGTGGGCGCGTGGCCTCGAGCTTGGGGAGGACTACATTCACTTCACGAGCCAAATACTAGAAGATACGCTGCGAGGCTGGGGCCTGGTCTCCGCCCAAGATGCAAGTGATAGCACGTGGCTCTTGGAAGGCCCCAGCCCCCTCGTCTTGATGGTGGTCGTCGTTCCTTCTCGGCGGTGGTGGCAGCGGGGGAAGGCCGGCATTTCCCTGAGGCGATCCTCATGAGGCTGGTCTCTCCAGGCACCCTCGCGAGGATGATTCTGCCAGCGGTCCTCACGAGGACGGTCACGCCACTCTTGGCGCGGGCCATGGTCATCCCAGCGTCCGCCACCATGTCCTCCTCCTCGGCCGTAGCCCCGGTCCCTGGGCTCGGGGCGTCGACCGAAGCGTCCTTCGCGAATGGCTCTGAGCTCTTGACAGACACTGGTGTTGTGGGTGTTCAGGTGTGGAAGGCGCAGAATGGCCGGCTGTTCTTTGATGACTCGGGCTGATCTCTGCCTCGCTTGGTGTCGGGCTCCGCTGCGAGCACTGCTGCTTCCTTGCGCTTCACATCCTTGGCCTTGGCCTTCTTCTCCTCCGTGCCCACAGCTGGGAGCTCGAGGAGGGAGAGGCGGCCCTCCTCAGCTCTTGCGCACTTGGTCGCCAGGTTGAACAGCTCCTGAGATGTGCATAACTCCTCGTGGATACCTAGCTCCTCCTTCATCTTGACGTCATGGACGCCGCCGGAGAACGCAGAGATGATGGCCTCGTCTGTGACCTTGGGGATCTTGAGACGAGTGTTGTTGAAGTGCTGGATGTACTTCTGGAGGGTCTCTCCTGGTTGTTGCTTGATGTGGCGCAGGTCGCCCGCGGCGGGCGGGCGGTCGCGGGTGCCCTGGAAGTTGGCGACGAAGCGGTCGCGCATCTCGTCCCAGGAGGAGATCGAGCCCGCTGGCAGGTTCAGGAGCTAGGAGCGGGCACCGTCCTTGAGAGCCATGGGAAACTAGTTCGCCATGACATTCTCATCACCATTGGCAGCTTCGATTCTCAGCTCGTAGAGCTACAGTAACTCCGCGGGGTCAGGGGTGCCGTCATAGCGAGGGGGCAGATCTGGCTTGAACTTGCCCGGCCAGGCGACGCTACGCAACTCGGAGGTGAAGGCGCGGCAGCCGGACATGGTCGCCGGGGCCCGTCTTGAAGGTGGAGCTTGGTCTTGATGAGGTCCGCGCGCCGCCACCCCAGGGAGCGCGCGGTCTTGGCGAGGCGGCGCGGGGAGCGCAGGTGCAGCTTCTCGCGGCCGAGGAATTTCTTGGCAGCTTCTCTCTTCGCGCGCGGGCATCGGGCGTGTGGATCGCGCCATGGGGCCGCGCGCCTTGGCGCCAAGGCACCGTCTTGGGGCAGAGGTGGTGAGGCGCTCCATGAGCCACGTCGCCCGTGGCTGGGAGAGGGTGAGGCAGAGAGAGGGACGACGTCGGGGAGCCCCCTGTGGCGCGGACGAGCTCGGCAACGCGGTTGAGCTAGTCCTCGTAGAGGTCGTCGACCGGGCGGTAGCGCAGGAGCTCGTTCGCCATGAGGAGCGCGACGTGCATGGGACGAGGAACCGACCGGGGTCAGAGATGGATGGCGGTGCGGCCGTCCTGCCGCACCGATGGGTGCAGCGAGGACGCTTACTGCTTGTTCCCCGCCGGGCCGGTGGCGGCGTTGGCGGCAGGAGACGGAGAACAACGAGGTGGCCCGCCAACAGGAGCCGTTTGAGCAATGCGGGCGGTGAGGGCAGCCCGACGCTCAGTTCGAGCGTGGCGAGCGTCCCCCATGGAGACGAAGGAGCGACGGAGCGCCGGTCGACGGAAGGGAAGCTACGGCGCACCCCTACCCGGCGCGCCAAATGTCGGATCTTGCGTTCCGGCAAAACCCTTAAGGTTCGAACTCTGGGGTGCGCGCGAAGTTTCTTCCCTCCTACCGATCTACGCCCTAGCTCGCTAAGATCTCGCGGACCAACTCGACAAACTCGCCATCATAGAAAGACACGAGATTTATACTGGTTCGGTCCACCATTGTGGTGTAATACCCTACTCCAGTGTGGTGGTGGTGGATTGCCTCTTGGGCTGATGATGAACAGTACAAGGGGAAGAACAACCTCCTGAGGTTGAGGTGTTCTTGTGCTCGATGAACTTGTGTGGGTGAGATGCCTCTGAATGAGTTTTCTCTGAATCAGTTGTCCCCTACAGTGGTGGCTAATTCTACTTATATAGGCCCTGGTCCTCTCCCCAAATATTGAGCGGGAAGGCAGCCAACAACGGCGGGCAATTTCGAAAGGGGACAGCTAGTACAAGCTATCCTGACAAAAGTGGCCTTCGCCTGCAAAAGGCTCTGGTGGTGACGCCATCTTGGGCTCCATGGTGACCTCCGTCTTGCCGTCCTGCTGGTCTTCGGTCTCGTTGCACCGATATGGAAACCTTTGCTTGATGCCTCGGTACTCCGCGCCCGCGCCTGCCTCCTTAGCACCAAAGAGGATACAAGGACGATGCGCGCGCTGGCGCCCGCCTGGTGTCGATCGTCATTGCTCACATCACGAGAGCCTCGCGAGGTTTGCCCCGCCTTGATATCTCCGCTCCTCGCGAGCCTACCGAGTGTGGCCGCTCCTGAGGAGGTATTGCGTCGTCCGTCCCACGAGGCTTGGCCCCTCGCAAGGGTCTTGAATGCCTTGTCGATGAAGATGGGCCGTACGACCTGCTAGCATAGCCACGCCGTGGGCCGCAGGCAGGCAATTCTGGGGACCCCCGTTCCCAGAACTCCGGCATCGATGGCTTGCCGATCATTGGGTAAGTCAACTAAAGTCCACACTTTGTTCTCATACATGGATCCCATCTCAGATTTCATGGCCACAAGCCATTTTGCGGAATCTGGGCTCATCATCGCTTCCTCATAGTTCGTAGGTTCGTCATGGTCAAGTAACATGACCTCTAGAACAAGATTACCATACCACTCTGGTGCGGATCTTACTCTGATTGACCTATTGTGACGCCCTCGATTCAATTGTACACTAATCATACACGCAATTGTGTATGATCAAGATCAAGGACTCACGGGAAGATATCACAACACAATCTAGACACAAATTGAAATAATACAAGCTTTATATTACAAGCCAGGGGCTCGAGGGCTCGAATACATAAGCTCGAATACACTAGAGTCAGCGGAAGCAACAATATCTCAGTACAGACATAAGTTAGACAAGTTTGCCTTAAGAAGGCTAGCACAAAAGCAACATCGATCAAAAAGGCAAGGCCTCCTGCCTAGGAGCCTCCTAACTACTCCTGGTCGTCGGCAGCGTCCACGTAGTAGTAGGCATTGGCGGTGGCATCTGGCTCCTGGGCTCCGACATCTGGTTGCATCAACAAGAAAGAAGAAGAAAGGGGGGAAAAGGGGAAGCAAAGCAACCGTGAGTACTCATCCAAAGTACTCGCAAGCGAGGATCTACACTACATATGCATCGGTACCAATGAAATGGGCTGTATCTGTGGACTGGACTGCATAATACCAGAAGAGAAGGGGAAAGCCTAGCCTATCGAAGACTAGCTTCTTCAAGCAGCTCCAAGCATCTTGCAACATCAGAAGAGATAAGAGTAGCATAAAGTAAAGTAGTAGTAGTGTTATCAACCTCGGCTAGAGATCCTTTCTCGACTCCCTGCGAGAAAGCAATCCCAGAGCCATACTATCCATTTCTCATATCCATGTCTCCTCTCAAGTATCTAGTTCTAGTTGTATCGATCAGGATACAACTCCAAGTGTCCATTACTGCAGGACAGGCTATCGATAGATGTTTTCTTCCCTGCAGGGGTGCACCAACTTACCCACCACGCTTGATTAACTCCGGCCGAACACATTTTCCTGGGTCATGCCCGGCCTCGGCCAAACAATACGCCGCAACCCGACCTAGGCTTAATAGAGAGGTCAGCACGCCAGACTAAACCTATGCCCCCAGGGGTCATGGGCCATCGTCCCGGGAACTCCTGCACGTTGCGTGGGCGGCAGGTGAGCAGACCTACCTACCTCCTTAAAAAAGGCAGGAGCTTACCAGTCCAACCCGGCCACGCCGCCGATGTCTATTAAGCTTGGTGATGCATACGACGCAGAACGCCCATACTATGCCCACATGATGGTTAGTGCTATCAGGCCAGAGGCCCCTCAGATCAAATATCCAAATCGTAGTGGATTAGGAACACGCGGTAACAAGCAGAGACTCACGAAAGATGTGACCCCGTTGCCCCGTCTCGAGGACTTCTGGCAAGGGCTAAGAATGCCTGGCCACGCCTCGTAGTTATCTCGCGGGCACCCTCCATGTCAACCCGACTCCACATCACTCGCAATTAAGCTCGCACGAGTACCCCTCAGGGCCGACCCGTCTTTAGTAACCTGGTTCAGGGTAAAGTCATAGTAACCATAGTATCTATGTGTCTAACACCAAGGGTAAAACCTGAGGAATCACCCTTGACGGATTCCACTCTTGATGTAATCATCAAGGTGAACGTAAGAGTATCCACCCTCGAGGTTCACACTTGAGGGATTGCACGACAGAGTCGTATCGGAAGTGGTTAAGGCGGAATCACCCTCGATGACCACGACCGAATAGCTACACTACAGAGATCTCATCAGGAGTGATGTATGAGGTTCCACCCTCGGCACTCGATGGTAACTCTGCAGAGTCAAGCAACAAAAGGGGAAAGTGATGTGCGGTGCCTGGTCTTCGATCCCGTTGATCGGGTCTTTGATGATGAAGCAGGGGCAACACAAGGTGGGGGTCACTGATGGATCACTAACCAACCTATACTAAGCAGTTTAGGATAAGCAGGTAAGGTACAATGAGCAGGTTGCAAAAGCAGGTTATGCATCAGAATAGGAGCAAACAATAACAGTAGCAAAATCTAATGCAAGCATGAGAGAATGGAATGGGCGATATCGGGATGATCATAAGGGGGGGGGGGCTTGCCTGGAAGCTCTGATGTAAAGGAAGAAGATTCGTCGGTGACGTAGTCAATCATGGGGGCAGCATCGGTCTCGAGGTCTACGTGAGAGAAGAGGGGGAAGAAACAGTAAATATAATGCAAACATATGCAACACAAAAGCATGACGACGGTAATACGCAGGGCTAGGGGTGTTCTAACGCGGTGCTACATGATACTAGCGAAGGGGGATAACATCCGGAAAGTTTTCCCGAAGTTTGGCATTTTCGGCAGATGAAACGGAGGGGAAAGGTTGCATGGCTGCATGCTCGCCATGCTAGGGGCACGTGACAGATGATCGGAGAGCGTATCCGGATTCATCTCGTCATTCTGAGCAACTTTCATGTATAAAACTTTTTCATCCGAGCTACGACTTATTTTCAATGAATTATCAAAGATTTAAACAATTTCTTGAATTACTAATAAATCTAAAAAGGAGTTATTGCATCAGCAAGATGTCAGGGTGACATCATCAGGTCAACAGGTGGACTAAGTCAAACCTGGCACGTGGGGCCCAACTATCATTGACTTAGTTAATTAAACAAGTTAAAATTAACTAATCTAGTTCATTAGGCTAATTAAGCGAGGTTAACTAACTTAATTAATTACCTAATTTATTAATTAACTAATTAATCATTTTTATTTTTATTTTTTAAATCTTTTTTTAACTAGGACATGGGGGCCCGCTGGCAGTGGCACCAGGCCAGCGGGGCGGGGCGGGTGTGGGCGCTAGCGCCCGCACGCGAGGCCACCAGAGGCGAGGCCGAGGGCTGCTGGGCCTCGACTTGGCCGGAGTGGTGCCGGAACGAACGGCAGCAGCGAAGGCGAGTCAGCGGTGGCTGTGGCCGTGGCGAGGTCAGGAGGCGAGGCACGGCCTGGAGGAGCGGCTGGGGAGCGCGGTGACGGCGCTGCTGTGAAGCCGGGCCGGGCGAAGCGGCAAGAAAGGCAAAGAAGCAGCGCACTGTGGGCGGCGGGAGCATCGCGCGCTGGAGGAAAGCGGGCGGCATAAGCGGTTGCAACAGCGGGTGGCGAAGGCCGCGGCCACGACAGACGGAGGCGATGGGCGTGCAATGTAGGTGGCAGCAGTGCAAGGGATCGGCAGGCGGCGCGGGCGCTGGGCGGCAAAAGTGAGCGGTGGGCGCAGCGCGCAAGACAATGATGGGCATATGGCGCCCGTGGGCGTGCGAGCACCCGTGGCTGCGAGCTGCAGTGAGTAGGGCGACAAAGCAGCAGCGGCAGGCGAACGGGTAGAGGCGGGCGTGCACGTTGCAGGGAACGGCCGGAGCAGGCAAACGCGCGGCCTCGGCTGAACTCTGGGCGATAGGAGCGCAGTGGCGGGCCTGTGCGTGGCGAGCAGGGGGTGTCGTGGACGCAGTAGGGAGCCGCATGGGCAAACTACGCGCGAGGCAGTTGGGTTCGGGCGCGGTTGTCGGTGTCAAAACCGGCGGATCTCGGGTAGGGGGTCCCGAACTATGCGTCTAAGGCGGATGGTAACAGGAGGCGAGGGACACGATGTGTACCCAGGTTCGGGCGCTCTCGATGGAGGTAATTCCCTACTTCCTGCTTGATTGATCTTGATGATATGAGTATTACAAGAGTTGGTCTACCACGAGATCGTAGAGGCTAAAACCCTAGAAGTTAGCCTATGGTATGATTGTTGTTTTCCTACGGACTAAACCCTCTTGTTTATATAGACACCGGAGGGGGCTAGGGTTACACAGAGTCGGTTACAAGGGAGGAGATCTACATATCCGTATTGCCAAGCTTGCCTTCCACGCCAAGGAGAGTCCCATCCGGACACGAGACGCAGTCTTCAATCCTGTATCTTCATAGTCCAACAGTCCGGCCAAAGGATATAGTCCGACTGTCCGAGGACCCCCTAATCCAGGACTCCTTCAGTAGCCCCTGAACCAGCCTCCAATGACGATGAGTTCGGCGCGCAGATTGTCTTCGGCATTGCAAGGCAAGTTCCTCCTTTGAATACTTCATAGAAGATTTTGAACACAAAGACAGTGTCCGGCTTTGCAAAACAAATTCCACATACCACCACAGAGAGAATAATATTTCCACAAATCTAATCTGCTGACGCATTTTGTAGCATGACATCATACCACGGCCCGGTCATTATTCGAATCGTTTTTCACAACCAGCCACTACACATATCGTGAGGCGCTTTCCTTGGCATGTCTTGTCGAAGCAGAGATCGTGTCCCCTTATCACGAGATTCTCATCAATACGGGTGTGGGTAACCCAACCGCGCCATCAATTACGGCGCTTGGGGAATAAGCGATTTTACCAGGTAAGTAGGGAGGCGCATCGGCTCTTTCGCCCTTATAAAGGGACAAGGATTCACCCTTTTTACCCATGCCTTCTTCTTCCTTGCTCACCCATTCTTGCACACTCGAGCTCGTGCGCCCAAGTTCGCGTTTTTCTCCTCAAACCACTCCAAGCATGTCCGGAGTGGGAGGCAAGTGGATGGTCTCCTCCGTTACGGAGGAGAACATCACAAAGCTACGAGGAGCCGGATATCTAGCCGCGGATATCGCACACCGGCTGACAGATGCGGGGTAGATCATCCCTACGCCAGAGCCCCATGAGAGGGTGGTTTTCCTTACCCACTTCATCCGCGGACTGGGATTTTCCCTCCACCCGTTTGTCCGGGGGCTCATGTTCTACTACGGGCTGGATTTTCATGATCTGTCCCCCAATTTCATCCTCAACATCTCGGCGTTTATATTCGTGTTCGAGGCCTTCCTCTGCATCAGGCCCCACTTCGACATGTGGCTGAAGACCTTCAATGTTAAACCGAAGGTGGTGGTCGGCCAGCAAGCGGAGTGCGGAGGTGCTATGGTGGGCAAAATGCCTAACGTCACCTGGCTCGAAGGCTCCTATGTGGAGACCATAAAGGGGTGGCAATCGGGATGGTTCTACATCACCGAGCCGCGCGACACCAACTGGGTGGCGGCCCCCGAATTCCGATCCGGCATCCCCACGCGGCTCACCTCCTGGAAAGAGAAGGGCCTGTCCTGGGGTCCATCGGTGGAGCTAACCGCACTCCAGAAATGCATCAGAAACATGATGAGCAAGAAAATCAAGCTTGTCAACGTGGTCCAGGTCATGCTCTTCCGCCGGATCCTCCAGTGTCAACGACGGGCATTCAATTTGTGGGAGTTCGACCCGACCGAGCACCAGACGCTGCACGAGTTTTCGACACGATGCACAAGGACGTCTGGAAGGTGTTGTTCAAGGGCGCCGAGGTACCTCCTCCCCTTACCGAGGACCGCGGACTCAGCGCAAAGCGCCCTGCCAATCCGGTAAGTTTTCCATATCTCATAGGATGTTTATTTTCCCCAATTTAATCATGTGCGGGATCTAAGCCTCCATGCCATTTAACAGGACTGGGTAAAGACAGCGGAGCAGATCGATTGCCTAGCTCCCCTGTCTGAAGATCCTACAGATGCTCTCCTAACGGAGATGCTAGTTCCGGCGCCTTACAAGGTGCCGGTGAAGAAGGCCCAGTAGAAGGCCACGGGGACCCGAAAGGGTCTCCAGCGCAAGGTTGTATCGGACTCATCGTCTGAAAACTCCGAGGCGCACTCCTCCCATGAAAACGAGGAGGAGGAAGAGGAAAGTTCTCCCCCCCAGCCAGGGGAGACAAGAAAAGGAAGGCCGCCCCAACCGGGGAGGCCGAAGGGTCCAAGAACGGAAGGACCCTCCTTCCGGACTGCTCCACGACGGCCGCCTACAACGATGACGAGTGGTTGCCCAGGGACAAGCCCCTGGCGAAGTCTTAAGTATCCGGGTACCATAGTAATTCATGGTATGTTTTATTGCACTGCTTCTCATCACGCTAAACATGATTATGCAGTCCGTCCCGAGCCCATATCGACGTATCTTCGTCGGATGGTTCCTTGGACCCGTCGGATATGAATAGTGATTCACTTCCGACCGCCTCCACCCCTCGCCCTACGGACAATGTCGAGGTGTTGTCTCAAAGGGCACCGAGCCGAGGGGAGGTAGTTCTGGAGGCGCCTCAAGGCGACGTTCCGGACCCTGGGCGCAAGGGGAGCAAGACTCCCTTGGGCTCCGAATTCGGCCCCCAGTCGAACACTGCGCCGGAACCTTCAGTGGTTGCGGACTCTGTCAGGCAACCCCCCGTGAAGGGGGGCAAGCCGCCTGTGCCGGTGGCCTCTGTCCATCCAGAGGCATCGGAAAACTTGCTGGAAACGCTTCCCGGCGCTTCTATCGACGAAGAACACCGCACTATTATGAGTGCGGTGGTCAAGAAGGTTTAGTCCGCCAAGAGCGGTCTGACTGAAGCCTGTACCAGTCTCCTAACAGGCTTTGAGGTAGGTAACCAGATTATAAGAGAATGTTACCGCGTAGACATTAGCCCCTGATGCTCTGTTTGGCGTTTGCGAAGAAAGGCCGAATAGAGGATCACATAATAACCGCAGGAGTCTAATCGAAATATGTCTATGTGCATATGCAGGCTTCACTGCTAGCCGCTGCCGCACGTACTGCGGAGGTTGCCGCACTGAAGCGGGACCTTGAGCGGTCCAAGGAAGAGCTCGGCCTTGCCGAAAGGCAGCTCGAAGAAAACAAAGGTAAGTTATACCCCATCTGTATGTTGATAAGAAAAAACATGGGTGGTTGCTTAGATCATGGGATCGTCATGAATTTTGCCAGGGGCCACGACGGAAGTGGCGACCCTGAAGAAGGCGTTGTTCGAGGCCGAGGACAAGGCGGCCAAGGAGCGCATGGAGCGGGAAAAAAAAGATGCCCGGGTGGCGAAGTGCAGCAAGAGCTCCAGGCTCTCGTCAAAAAACACGAGTCCTTGGAGCTTGACTCTAAGACGCGAGAGTCCGAGCTTGCGAAGGCCCTCGAAAGCGCACAACATGCCAAGGCCGAAGCCCAGAAGGCCCTCCAGGAAATTGAGGCGGTTAAGAAGATAGCGACGGGTAAGGCATTCAGTATGCAAAGCAAGCATGTGAAAGAAAATTTCCTTTTACTTACCCGAGTTCGGAGCTCTCCAGGAGCGTTCGCAGATCTACCCCGCAGTGTGTCAGATGCCGCGGAGTTCTACCGGGCCGAGGAGGGGAGCTCGACGGAGAAGTTGTTCTGGTCTCAGTATACTGGGACTGAACACCCTATGCCCTTGAGCGACCAGCTGAAGCAACTGGTCGAGCTCCACAAGGCGACGAACAGGCCATGAAAGGTCTTATAGTCCGGATGTGGCTGGCGATCCTCGCATGATAGCTACTTGACTGGTGAGTCGGCTTGTGATTGCCTGCCCACGGCTTGACGTCATAAAGCGGTTCTCGCATCGAGGGCGCCAAGGCAGGCTTTTGCCCGAGCAAGGGTCCACTGGGCGAAGCTAGACGCCGAGAAGCTGGTGAAGGAGGGGCCACCGGAAGGCAAGGACCATCGCCACCCCGAAATGTATTATAACAGTGCCTGAAGGGTTCTCGCCTTGTGGCGGAGGAATGTACTAAGGATGTAATATTCGAATGAATGTACTCATGCGATCCTGTAATATGAAACGAAGTTCATTTGCGCTTATGCAATGCTTTTGAATTTAAAATATTACCTTCAGGCGGCCGTTTATAAAATCGAGAGTTGGCGGTCGTCGCACGCCCCATGTAACTAATCTTGAGGTGTTCGGGATAAACTTGAGCACTCTTTATCCCAATTTTGGGTCCTTCGAGGGAGGTGTTCAGCACAATGAACCAGACAATCGGACTATAAGGCTTTATCACTCTCACTTAGCCATAGAAGTCTACAATTTTAAATTTTGGCGAAGCCCCTAGTATCTGGAAGGTCAATTTGGGGCGCTTATATACGCCTAAGTCGAGGCAAGGCCGACTCCTCGCCCGAAAGCGGAAAAAGTCTTTAAGGACTTGAGACCTCTCGAACAGCGACCAGCTCTCGCCTTTATCATGACAAATCAGTTTTCGGCTTTCTCTATTGAGGTGCTCGTCCGGAAGAACCGGACACAATCGCATAGTTCTCCGGCGCTACCTTAGCCGATATTGCGGAACGTAAGGTACCAAAACATGGGAGCCGCAAACCCAACTATTGACCCAAGACATGATTCGGAGCTGATGCATATAATGCTATAAGTTCGGGGTGCCGCACTGTCGAAAGTGTTCAGACTTCTCACGCCGTATTATGGGGTATACTGAAGCCCCTGGCGTACTGGTCGTACCAGAATGTACGGGTGCAAGTTTTCGTAAATAAACGGACAAGAAAAAAGAAGGGTAATGCAATAATAGACTAATGATATGCATAGTTATTTAAATAATATGTCAAAGCACACTGATACGAGTAGTGAATAAGCAAAAAATAGGACTATTTGACATGTCCTATCCAAGGGCAAGCTGCGTATGGGTATTAAAAACGGGTACTTCGATTGTTATTAGAGACCACCTGGGGATTCCCTTGTACGTCTTAGCTTCTTGCCTCCTTGGTTGTTCCTTCCCGTAATGTGTCCAGCAATCATACTACCGGAAAGGGATTCCAGAGAGTAAGGTCCTGAAAGAGAGAAAATGATAAAGGTATACAACCCCTGGGGCGGTTGAGCCGCATTGTGGGACGATGCCTGGTCGTGCCCCCGCCTATGCCCATGGTATTTTTAGTGCGTAATTATGTACGCGCGGCACGGATTTTGTTGCTTGACTGGGACTAGGACGGGGGCCGAATTGCTAGGTGAGCTCTGAACGTGCCAGGCGATCCTGTTGCAGGTTACTCCGGACTCGCTTGACGGTATCCAAGGGCTTTATCACCGAATTGGCGGTTTGCCTTAAAAGGCTGCTTTGTGCCTCAGCTGCGAGGGCTGCGGTGGGTTCCTCCGTGCGGAGTGAGCGTTCTGTGTTTCCATTGACTGTTATAACCCCACGAGGTTATGGCATTTTGAGCTTGAGGTATGCATAATGCAGTACCGCATTGAATCTGGCAAATGCGGTTCGCCCGAGCAGTGCGTGATAGCCACTGCGGAATGGGACGATATCAAAGATTAACTCCTCGCTTCGGAAGTTTTCCGGAGATCCGAAGACCACTTCCAGTGTGATTGAGCCTTTGCAATGGGCCTCTACAGCTGGGATGACACCTTTAAAGGTAGTTTTAGTGGGTTTGATCCTCGAGGGGTCTATACCCATTTTGCGCACTGTATCATGATAGAGCAGGTTCAGGCTGCTGCCGCCGTCCATAAGGACTCGGGTGACGTGAAATCCGTCGATGATGGGGTCAAGGACCAACGCGGCAGATCCGCCATGTCGGATACTAGTGGGGTGGTCCCTATGATCGAAGGTGATCGTACAAGAGGACCAGGGGTTGAACTTTGGGGCGACTGGCTCCATCGCATAGACGTCCCTTAGTGCACGCTTCCGTTCCCTCTTGGGAATGTGGGTGTATATCATGTTCACCGTTTTCACTTGTGGGGGGAACCTCTTCTGTCCTCCCGTGTTCGGCGGCCGGGGCTCCTCCTCGTTGTTGCTATGGAGCCCCTTGTCCTTGTTTTTGGCATTCAATTTGCCGGCCTGCTTGAACACCCAACATTCTTTGTTGGTGTGATTGGCTGGCTTGTCGGGGGTGCCGTGAATTTGACACGAGCGATCGAGTATGCGGTCCAAACTGGACGGGCCCGGATTTCTTCTTTTGAACGGCTTCTTCCGCTCATTGGATTTAGAGCCGCCGAATCCGGCATTGACTGCCGGTGTCTAGGGCGGTGTCGCCGTTGTTGCGGCGCTTGTGTCTGTTACGACGTGGTCTGCCGTTAGTATCCTTTGTATCTGGAGTGCCATGACTTCTTGATGTGTTGTTGCTGCGAGCCAGCCAGCTGTCTTCGCCTACGCAAAAGCGGGTCATGAGCGTCGTGAGGGCTGCCATAGACTTCGGCTTCTCATGGCTGAGGTGCCGGGCGAGCCACTCGTCACGGATGTTATGCTTAAATGCCGCTAAGGCCTTTGCATCCAGATAGTCGACAATTTGGTTTTTCTTAGTTAGGAACCGTGTCCAGAATTGCCTGGCCGATTCCCCTGGCTGCTGAGTTATATGGATCAAGTCATCAGCATCCGGTGGTCGCACATAAGTGCCCTGGAAGTTGTCAAGGAATGCATCTTCCAAATCCTCCCAACTGCCAATTGAGTCTGCTGGCAAGCTATTCAGCCAATGCCGAGTTGGTCCTTTGAGTTTTAGTGGGAGGTACTTGATGGCATGTAGATCATCACCGCGAGCCATGTGGATGTGGAGGAGGAAATCCTCGATCCATACTGCGGGATCGTTTGTACCATCATATGATTCAATATTTACGGGTTTAAAACCCTGTGGGAATTCGTGATCCATTACTAAATCAGTGAAGCATAGTGGGGGTGCGGCGCCTCTATGCCGGGCTATATCACGGCACAGTTCATATGAGTCTTGTCTGCTGTATTCGGCCCGGCCGGATTTGCTTTTAGTGTATCCGGCGTGATGGTCATCGTCCCGCGTTGGTGCGCGCCCCCGTGATCTGTAGATTGATCTTGCATGTTTTGCTTGTTTTCCAATACGTCTCGCAGGTCCCGCGCGTTGCCCCGTGCCTTGGTATTTTTGTTTGAGTGGCGGCGGGGTGCAGGCTGGACTTCAGCTGAACGCCTCTGTCCTCGCCACGAGGTGGCCGGTCAGCCACATCATACGCTGGTGATGTAGGTTTCAATGCTTCCTCCTCGAGTTGAGGTAGCAACCTACGCTTTGGATAACTCTTGGTTGGGCGCTCGAGTTCGTATTCCTCGGCTGCCAGGACTTCGGTCCATCTATCTGCTAGCAAATCTTGATCAGCTCGAAGCTGTTGTTGCTTTTTCTTTAGGCTGTTTGTTGTGGCTATAAGCCGGCGCTTGAAGCGCTCCTGCTCGACGGGATCCTCAGCCACGACAAATTCTTCGTCACCGAGGCTCACCTCGTCTTCGGAGAGAGGCATGTAAATGTCATCCTCTGATTCTCCGTTTGCTGCCTGTTCCGGAGGGCTAGCTTGTTCATCCTCCCGCTTGAGGTCCGACTAGAGGGGATTATCGTTGTCTTCGGCACTATCAGGAGCGTTATTGTCCCTTGTGCCGGTATCACTGCCTTTGCTATGGCGAGACTTAGAGCGGCGCCGCTGACGTCGGTGCTTGGGTTGCTTCTTGGAAGGATTATCCTTCGTTGTCTTATCGCCATCCCCTCTTTTGGGGTGTCCACCATGTATATGTCATACGATGAGGTGGCAGTCCAGCGCCCTGTGGGCGGTGGTTCTTGTTTGTCTCCTGCATCGTCGTCCATACCGTCGATGTCTTCGGAGCCGAAGTCGGCCATGTCCTTTAAATCGTCGACAGTCGCTACTAAGTGGGTGGTGGGTGAGGCGCGAAATTCTTTGTCGTCCGCATCCCATTCTAGCCGGACATACTTCGGCCAAGGGTCTCCCGATAGGGAGAGAGACTTCAGCGAATTTAGTACGTCGCCAAAAGGCGAGTGCTGAAAGATATCCGCGGAGGTAAACTCCATGATCGGTGCCCAATCGGATTTGATGGGCACAGACACAAGCGGCTCGGAGTCCGTGGCCGGGGACGAATCCAACGGTTCGGCAACACGGGTCTCGTAGGAGGTGAAGTCAATATTCGGCGCTATCGCCACTGAGTGTGCGGCCTCCGCGACGGGATCCATCCATCCGTCCACAGATGGCGCGATTTGTTCCAGATTGAAGGCCGGAGTAGTTGCAGGTGTGATCTCCCAAACACAGTCCGACGGCAGAGCTAAATCATGCTCGTCGTGATCGTGTGGCGCACCTGACATGGGCTCGAATCCGTCGAAGATCAAGTCTTCACGGATGTCGGCAGTATAGTTCAAGTTTCCAAACCTGACCTGATGGCCAGGGGCGTAGCTATCGATCTGCTCCAGACGGCCAAGCGAGTTAGCCCGTAGTATGAAGCCGCTGAATACGAAGATTTGTCCGGGGAGGAAAACCTCACCCTGGATCGCATCGTTGCTGATGATTGAAGGAACCATCAAGCCTTATGGTGACGGCAAGTGGAACTCTCAATGAAAGAACCAATGTCGGTGTCAAAACCGGCGGATCTCGGGTAGGGGTCCCGAACTGTGTGTCTAAGGGGATGGTAACAGGAGGCGGGGGACACGATGTTTACCCAGGTTCGGGCCCTCTCGATGGAGGTAATATCCTACTTGCTGCTTGATTGATCTTGATGATATGAGAATTACAAGAGTTGATCTACCACGAGATCGTAGAGGCTAAAACCCTAGAAGCTATCCTATGGTATGATTGTTGTTGTCCTACGGACTAAACCCTCCGGTTTATATAGACACCATAGGGGGCTAGGGTTACACAGAGTCAGTTACAAGGGAGGAGATCTACATATCCGTATTGCCAAGCTTGCCTTCCACGCTAAGGAGAGTCCCATCCGGACACGGGACGAAGTCTTCAATCTTGTATCTTCATAGTCCAACAGTCCGGCCAAAGGATATAGTCCGGCTGTCCGAGGACCCCCTAATCCAGGACTCCCTCAGCGGTCGTGGTGGCTGTGACCACCGCCGGAACTAGGCGACACGGGACGGCGACGGAGAACGAACGAAGGAGAAGACTAGCAGGGGGACGGCATGATGCTCACCAGAGGCGCGCAAGAAGGCCCGTTGATAGGCTTAGTAGCAGCAGAGTGCTACCTCTTAAGCACTGCGTTGGATTTCCTCGAAGAGGAGAGGATGATGCAGCAAAGTAGCGTAAGTATTTCCCTCGGTTTTTGAGAACCAAGGTATCAATCCAGTAGGAGCCACGGACAAGTCCCTCGTACCTGCACAAAACAATAGCTCCTCGCAACCAACGCGATTAGGGGTTGTCAATCCCTTCACGGTCACTTACGAGAGTGAGATCTGATAGAGATGATAAATAATATTTTTGGTATTTTTGGTATAGAGATGCAAAGTGAAAAGTAAAAGGAAAAGTAAAAACAAAGAAAGTATTAAAGTGATGGAGATTGATATGATGAGAATAGACCCGGTGGCCATAGGTTTCCCTAGTGGCTTCTCTCAAGAGCATAAGTATTCTACGGTGGGTGAACAAATTACTGTTGAGCAATTGACAGAATTGAGCATAATTATGAGTATATATAGGTATGATCATGTATATAGGCATCACGTCCGAGACAAGTAGACCGACTCATGCCTGCATCTACTACTATTACTCCACTCATCGACCGCTATCCAAAGCATGCATCTAGAGTATTAAGTTAAAAACAGTAACGCCTTAAGCAAGATGACATGATGTAGAGGAATAAATTCATGCAATATGATAAATACCCCATCTTGTTATCCTCGATGGCAACAATACAATACGTGCCTTGCAACCCTTTACATCCTTTGGGTAAGGACACCGCAAGATCGAACCCAAAGCTAAACACTTCTCCCATTGCAAGAACTACCAATCTAGTTGGCCAAACCAAACGGATAATTCCAAGAGACTTGCAAAGATAACCAATCATACATAAAAGAATTCAGAGAAGGTTCAAATATTATTCATAGATAATCTGCATCATTAACCCACAATTCATTGGTCTCAACAAACACACCGCAAAAAGAAGATTACATCGAATAGATCTCCACAAGAGAGGGGGAGAACATTGTATTGAGATCCAAAAAGAGAGAAGAAGCCATCTAGCTACTAGCTATGGACCTGAAGGTCTGAAGTAAACTACTCACACTTCATCGGAGGGGCTATGGTGATGATGTAGAAGCCCTCCGTGGTGGATGCCCCCTCCGTGAGCTCTGGAACATGCCCCAAGATGGGATCTAGTGGATACAGGAAGTTGCGGTGGTGGAATTAGGTTTTTGGCTCCTGTTCTGATCGTTTGGGGGTACGTAGATATATATAGGAGGAAGAAGTACGTTGGTGGAGCAACAGGGGGCCCATGAGGCAGGGGGCGCGCCCCCACCCTCGTGACCGCCTCTTTTGTTCTTTGGAGTAGGGTCCAAGTCCCCTGGATCACATTCGGTGAGAAAATCACGTTTCCGAAGGTTTCATTCTGTTTGGACTCCGTTTGATATTCCGTTTCTTTGAAACACTGAAATAGGCAAAAAAAACAGCAATTCTGGGCTGGGCCTCCGGTTAATAGGTTAGTCCCAAAAATAATATAACTGTGGAAATAAAGCCCAATATAGTCCAAAACAGTAGATAAAGTAGCATGGAGCAATCAAAAATTATAGATACGTTGGAGACGTATCACAGAGCAGGAGGGTCGAAGCGACGAGGTTCTGACAACCACGGGTGTTGACAGAGACGACGAGGCCGTTGCACTGCTCCCCGAGACGAAGCAGAGTACCAGCTTGACAGAGAGAAGGGAGGCGGAGCTCGTGGACATGAGCTGTGGGCGAGAAAACGCTAGTGGCCGCGGGATCTTGGAGTGCACGATGACGATGGGGCGCGGCCGCGGTGGTTCTAGGGCAGGGGGAGAGGAGAGAAGAGCAAGCGAGTGAGTAAGAGAGGAGGGGATATTTTGGGGGGCCACGGTGGCCTCCTTATCTCCTCATGCGGCACTGTAGCAGCGTGGCCGGCGAGATGGCTCGGTGGCAACGCGCGGCGCGGGTGTCGGTTGGCTAAACAGGGAAGGGGAAGATGATAGCGGAGGAGCTGGGCCAGCTCAGGTGGGCCGGCGCAGGGGTTAGGCCCAGGAGGGGTTGGGGCCTTTCTTTTCTTTTGCTTTAGCCTTTTTCCCTTTTTATTTCCCTGCCTATGTTCATTTTATTTTAGGGAAATAAACCACTTCATAAAAATGTTGGGTCAACACCATAATTAGCTATGGAATATTTTCAACACTTTGAACATTTTATTCTGCATGTTTGAGAAACTTGAATTTTGGACTTTAATTGAACTTGAATTTGGATTGCGATTTGGATCAACCGAGGATTAGCAACAGTAAGAGTGGTGACATGGCAGCATTAACTTGGGATTACTGTAGCTTAATTATCCGGGCGTCACAATTCTCCTCCACTACAAGAAATCTCGTCCCGAGATTTAAGGGATGGAATAAGGGGGAAGTTATAAGGACGCGTGTCTGAAAGGATCGACATCCGGTAGTTATCTCAAGGAAGGAGATTTTAGAAGCAGCAGGACGTATCGAGAGTACTATAAGGAGGTTCAACTAGGTAGGCATCAATCTGATGCCTAAAACAGGTGATGAAGGGGTTTAGAGCAATGAGGAACAATGTTGCCTCTGATACCGGAATGAAACATGTGACGAAGTTAGCTCGTGTATTACATACGAAGCCGAGTGCCAAGAATATTTCGGAACCAAGGTTGTATAGGAGAGTCAGGTTTCGATCCTATGGAACTGTGGGTTATGGGCCCACCATGTGGGTTAAAAGTAGGAAGGGCGATGATAGCAAGGCATGTCAGAGCATAGACTGTCAGTTATATTGGCAACAACATTGGTACCAAGGGCGAGGGATTAAGAGAACCATTTTCCTGCTCGTTAAACGAGGCGGACCAATAGGCAAGGTTCTCGTCCATCCGTGGTTACTGGAATGTCATCAATAATAGTAACATGGTCTTAATAATAGACTTGTACACCGAGGTGTTTACATAAGCAGGGAATTATTACTTCCTATATCATATAGATCACAAGAAGGGTTAAACAAACCAATGGAAAGAAAAAAATATGATTATCGAATCAAACAACCCAAAGGAAAGGAAGATGTGTTTACACATAAGAGTTGGGAGTATATCCTTCCCAAGGAAAAGCGGAGCAGGATATACATGATAGGACAGCAAGTTCAAAAGCATTTAGATAATGGGGAGAGGGAAGAATCATGATATTACCCATACAACGGTGTGAGGGTAATTGAACGAGAAACATTTTGTATTATGCTTTCGATGTTATTGTTGATATTCGAAATACCACAGTCATGCTTCGATGCGGCAATGATATGGTGTTAAGTAAAGATTGGGTTCGAAGATCTCAAGAGATACCGAGAAACAATTCCAAGATATCTCAGAACGTAAGGAATAACCAAGCACAACCAGGTCTGTGTTGGCAGAAAGTCAAGATGTCATCGATGATATCAAAAATCATCGAGGGGCAGGGATGGTATTTCTAGCCATGAATTCAATTGACATCTCTGAAGAAGGCAAAGTGTTGACGGTGATCACAACAGATTTTGTCGAGAGACTCTATGAAGATGCCATCGAGCAGAAAAGGAAGGCTGAAGTGAAAGGCTATGAGAACCACGGATTCAACACAAGCTCGAAGTCAAGCTTGTTGTTCGAGGTGAAATGGTAAGATGAGGAAGATCGACGTAAGCTTAGCTCATCATCGGAAGTTGCTCCGGGCATAAGGACCAGGTAGCATAGTTAAAAGTTGACACGATAAAAATATAGCCGTTCAGGCTAGGAATGATGTGATGGGGTATAAAACTTCCCAATATCATGTACTAGGTGTAATGCCGGACGGTAAATCGGAGTAGAAGTTGGACGGGGGAAATGATTTGCAGAGGATATGTATTTTAACTTATCTGGTAAATGGAATCAAGGAGGAAATATGGTCGGAACCACGATTACAAAGGATCAATTCATAGATACAAGATGAGCTTGTACCAAAGAAATAATTATTTTTATGAGCAGCTTCCATGATAAGTTCTACATCGGGTCCATGGGCATGAACACAAGGGTTCAAGGTCGACTCCCACTTCTTCAATGCATAACCTTTCATTCACTCCTCGTTTTCGAAGAAATCGTAGTGCAGAGGATTTATCTGGCGAAGTACCAAAAGAGTAAGACTCGTGAGAACTCTCAGGTTCACACCGATTATGGAAGGCATAAGTTAAACCCATCGGGGCATTTTTACGAATTTATACAACCATCAACCAAGCAAAATATACGAGTTCAAAAGCAGAGTATCGGAGTCAAAGAAGATGATACAATTTACCGAAGGTATTTTGTATCAGGGAAAAATCACAAGATTTTGGATAAGGACACTGTGGATAACAACCCAGCAATGGATCTGGCGATTCACGACAGAGTTGATGTGAGTATCGGTAATCAATCAGATGAAGAAGGGGATGCAAAGGCATCGGCTTATAGAAACGTCTGAATGATTCAATGCTTGGGTACAAAGGAATTATGATTTCAAGACGAAGGATCAGAAGCAGAGGCTCTGATCAAAAGATGAGAAAGTAGAATAGACTTAGAGGTGTACCCGATAGAATCTGGATTGGGCAAGAACCAGCACATATTTGGAAGGATGTCTCAGCCGGAAAGAATATTTCCAAGGATTAATTGATGATTGCGAGTATTCGCACACACTCTGAATCCATAGGAACAGAATGACAATCACAAAGAATTTTAAAGAATATTGCTAGACATATGGAATTAATCCTAATGCAAACAAGCAAGGAGAGTCAAGAGCAATATGCTATTGAGGATTCTGAAAGATCAGATAGCATTTTCAGGTATTTTGGAAAGCATATGAACAATTGGGGACGAACGAACCCCAGTTAAGTGAATTATCTGCAGTGCGAAAAGAAGCTACAAAGCAAAAGGCACAAATGATTCTCGGAACAACGGAGAGTACTAGGGGTATCTTGTAATAACAGGAGCAACTGGGGATGAAGGTACAAGCGGTAAGGATGTTATTCACGGGGTTTATCGGTGGTCAAGAACTGCAAGGCAGTTGGCACAGTGTCTCGAGAAACATCGAGGAGTATATATCTGTAGAATCTTCTGGCGAAGCAAGCGATCATCAATAATGTCGGGGCTCTCCGGGACGAAGTGGGTACGAGAACCTCATGTCGGAGTTAGTAAAATGTTTAACCCGAATAGACGAGAGATTAGAGTCCCAGAGTGTAGAGGAGGAATAAAAGATCCTAATACCACCCAATTGTGATGTGGGCCCGTAAGCCACACAACCATGTTAGTAAAATAGTTTTTCAAAGACTAGACTCAACTTCGGCCAAGGAGTTGGAAAGGGGGCTACCTACAGGCAGTCGGCTCTGATACCAACTTGTGACGCCCTTGATTCAATCGTACACTAATCATACACGCAATTGTGTATGATCAAGATCAAAGACTCACGGGAAGATATCACAACACAACTCTAGACACAAATTGAAATAATACAAGCTTTATATTACAAGCCAGGGGCCTCGAGGGCTCGAATACATAAGCTCGAATACATAAGAGTCAGCGGAAGCAACAATATCTGAGTACAGACATAAGTTAGACAAGTTTGCCGTAAGAACGCTAGCACAAAAGCAACATCGATCAAAAAGGCAAGGCCTGCTGCCTGGGAGCCTCCTAACTGCTCCTGGTTGACGGCGGCCTCCACGTAGTAGTAGGCATCGATGGTGGCATCTGGCTCCTAGGCTCCGACATCTGGTTGCATCAACCGGAAAGAAGAAGAAAGGGGGAAAAAGGGGAAGCAAAGCAACCATGAGTACTCATCCAAAGTACTCGCAAGCAAGGATCTACAGTACAGATGCATCAATATCAATGAAATGGGTTGTTTCTGTGGACTGAACTGCAGAATGCCAGAAGAGAAGGGGAAAGCGTAGCCTATCAAAGACTAGAATCTTCAAGCAGCTCCAAGCATCTTGCACCATCAGAAGAGATAAGAGTAGCATAAAGTAAAGTAGTAGTAGTGTTGTCAACCTCGGCCAGAGATCCTTTCTCGACTCCCTGCGAGAAAGCAATCCCAGAGCCATACTATCCATTTCTCATATCCATGTCTCATCTCAAGTATCCAGTTCTAGTTGTATCAATCGGGATACAACTCCAAGTGTCTGTTACCGTAGGACAGGCTATCGATAGATGTTTTCTTCCCTGCAGGGGTGCACCAACTTACCACCACACTTGATTAACTCCGGCCGGACACACTTTCCTGGGTCATGCCCGGTGAAAGTGCAACTATCCCTAGGTGGTTTTGGTAATTCCTAACAACATATAGCTCATTGAGCTAACACTATTTCAAGACTAATATTTCAGGAAAGCTCAATGATTGGCATGGCATAGACTAGAGGATGTGGAACCCCCTCAAATGCTAAGGACAAAGGGATTGGCTCAAGCTCAAAGCTCAAGACTCTACATTTTCTATTTTAGTGATCCAAGATCACATTGAGTCTATAGGAAAAGCCAATACTATCAAGGAGGGATGAGGTGTTGCTTAATGGCTTGCTTGCTCAAAGTGCTTAGTGATATGCTCCAAAGCCCTCAACCACTTTCTCACTTCCACATATGACCTAAACCAAAAGTCAAACTCGGCCCCACCGATTCTTTCTATCCGGCGCCATCGAGTTCAGATGTCATAGCCACTGCCACAAACCCTAGGCAAATCGGTCTCACCGATAGGGATCTCGGTCTCACCGAGATGGGATTGTAATCTCTCTGTTTCCCTTCGTAACGTTTCGGTCTCACCAACTCTCTGGTTAGCTTATTACCAAAATCGGTCTCACCGAACTTGTGTAATCCGTCTCACCGAGATTACGTTATGCCCTAACCCTAACCATATCGGTCGTACCGAGTTGCATGTCGGTCCCACCGAAAATCCTAACGGTCACTAGATTTGCTGAATCGGTCCGACCGAGTTTAACAATTCGGTCCCACCGAGTTTGGCAAGTTGTGTCTAACGGTTATATTTTGTGTGGAGGCTATATATACCCCTCCACCTCCTCTTCATTCGTGGAGAGAGCCATCAGAACATGCCTACACTTCCAATACACATTTTCTGAGAGAGAACCACCTACACTTGTGTTGAGGTCAAGATATTCCATTCCTACCATATGAATCTTGATCTCTAGCCTTCCCCAAGTTGCTTTCCACTCAAATCTTCTTTCCACCAAATCCAAATCCTGTGAGAGAGAGTTGAGTGTTGGGGAGACTATCATTTGAAGCACAAGAGCAAGGAGTTCATCATCAACACACCATTTGTTACTTCTTGGAGAGTGGTGTCTCCTAGAATGGCTAGGTGTCACTTGGGAGCCTCCGACAAGATTGTGGAGTTGAACCAAGGAGTTTGTAAGGGCAAGGAGATCGCCTACTTCATGAAGATCTACCGCTAGTGAGGCAAGTCCTTCGTGGGCGGCGACCATGGTGGGATAGACAAGGTTGCTTCTTCGTGGACCCTTCGTGGGTGGAGCCCTCCGTGGACTCGCGCAACCGTTACCCTTCGTGGGTTGAAGTCTCCATCAACGTGGATGTACGATAGCACCACCTATCAGAACCACAACAAAAACATTCGTGTCTCCAATTGCGTTTGAATCCTCCAAACCCTTCCCTTTACATTCTTGCAAATTGCATGCTTTACTTTCCGCTGCTCATATACTCTTTGCATGCTTGCTTGAGTTGTGTTAAGATTGCTTGACTTGTTCTAAAGTTGCTAAAATCTGCCAAGAACTAAAATTGGGAAAAGGCTAGATTTTTATTTGGTCAAGTAATCTAATCACCCCCCTCTAGACATACTCTCGATCCTACAAGTGGTATGAGAGCTTTGGTCTCCATTTGTTTTGATTTCCATAGCTTTTGGTGGCCATAGCCTTGGTTTCACAACCTAGGAGAGTATGGCGTCTAGCGAGGGAAATTACCACCGTAGAGGTCCTTACTTTGATGGTACTAATTTTGCTAGTTGGAAGCATAAGATGAAAATGCATATTCTTGGACATAACCCTGCCATTTGGGCTATTGTGTGTATTGGCTTGCAAGGTGACTTCATTGATGGGAGAGAACCGAACCGCGAAGCTACCGCAGAAGAGTTGAAGATGTTGCAATACAATGCTCAAGCTTATGATATCCTCTTCAACGGATTGTGCCCCGAAGAATTCAACAAAATCAGCCGTCTTGAGAATGCAAAGTAAATTTGGGATACTTTGATTGATACGCACGAAGGTACCGACTCCGTCAAGGAATCCAAATTGGATGTGCTTCAAAGTCAACTTGACAAGTTCAAAATGAAGGATGGTGAAGGTGTCGCTGAAATGTACTCTAGGCTTGCTCTTATCACAAATGAGATCGCCGGCTTAGGAAGTGAAGAGATGACCGACAAATTCATCATCAAGAAGATCTTAAGAGCCTTGGATGGAAAATATGATACCATGTGCACATTGATCCAAATGATGCCCAATTACAAGGATCTCAAGCCAACAGAAGTCATTGGAAGAATCGTTGCTCATGAGATGTCACTCAAGGATAAGGAGGAGCTCCATAACAAGTCAAGTGGTGCTTACAAAGCCTCATGTGAAGCTACCACATCATCAAGTGAGAAACAAACCTTCAATGAAGAATTGAGCCTAATGGTGAAGAACTTTAACAAGTTCTACAAGAGTAGAAGCAAAGAGAGAAGTTCCAAGTCAAGGTCCTACAATGACAGAAGATCTTCTAGTCGAGAGCGTAATTGCTACAATTGTGGAAAACCCGGACTCTACTCAAATGAGTGTACGCCCCCCTACAAAAGAAGAGAAGATTCTCCCAAAAGAAGAAGTAGAAGAGAAGAATCACCATCAAGAGAGAGAAGGAGTAGGGATGATCGTTATGAACAAAGACCCTCACGAAGAAGCAAGGATTCGGAAAGGAAGGACAAGTCATGAAGGAGCTACACAAAACAAAGACATCAAGCTCATGTTGGTGAATGGGTATCCGGCTCCGACTCCGACAATCACTCCGAGAGAAGCTATCACTCCCACTCCGAATATACTCAAGATGAAGGTGTTGTCGGTCTAGCACTTGTGTCAACTAACTCCTACGACATATTTGATTCACCAAATGAAGGAATTGCAAGATGCTTCATGGCCAAAGGTCCAAAGGTATCACATCCCGAGTATGTTGATTTCAATAGTGATGAAGATGACTTGTTAGGTGATGATGATTTACTTGTTGACAACTCTAGTGATGAATACTATGATGAAATGTCAATTAATCATGATAATCAAGATAAAACGTATGACAATGATAAGGAGAAAATTGATTCTCTAACTAAAGAACTAAACACTCTTAAGTTAGCTCATGAAACTATCTTAGGAGATCATCGATAACTTTTAAGGACTCATGAGAAATTACGTTTTGAAAAGCTCAACCTTGAGCAAGAGTTCTTAAAGGCAATCAATGATGATCTTCGCAAGAAAAGTTCTTCTTACATTGCCAAGCATTTACTCTTATCCACTTACATGCCTCAAGTCAAGTCTAGTAACAAGAACAAGAAATATTCTTCCTCTAGTAGTAATAATAATCATGCTAAATCCAATGTTGTTGCTTCTAGTAGTTCTCTTGATTCCACTAATGATTCTCTTAGCCAAGTTACACTTGAGCAAGAAAATAGCTTATTGAAGGGAATTATAGAGAAAGGTGTCTATAAGAGCCTTGCCGGGACTAAGCAATTCGAGGAAATTGTACGCAAGCAAGGAAGGCACCGGAAGAACCAAGGTGTTGGCTTTGAACGAAACTTCAATGCCAATGGAAGTGAGTGGGAAGAAGATCAATACCCCAAGACGAAGTTTGTTCCTCAACAAGAGAAGTATGATCCTACTTCTTTCAAAGGAACACAAGCTCAAGATGATCTTCCACTACAAGACCACAAGGAAAAAGGCAAGGACAAGCTTCAAGAAGAAATTGATGCATTTGAAGAAGCTCCTAAGGCCTTGGTAAAGTGGGTTCCCAAGACTACATCAAGTTCCACTTCATCAAGTACGACTACAACTCTGAGGATTCCCATCAAGATGGTGTGGATCCCAAAGAAGAAGAACTAGAGAGTTCTTGAGGGTGACTCCGCCAACATACTTCACTCTTATCATTTTGGCAAGAACAAGTGCAATCAACCTCCACGTCTTGCACTAGTTCAAGGAGTCACAAACCCTCTTGTTGGTAAGACAAGGGACAAGGTAACCAAATTCTTTCATAGACATCATCTTGTGTATGCATCACTCTATGTCTATGGATATTCCTTGTTTGTTCCTTGTGGGACTAACCCGTGTAGGTATTGAAAGTGCAACTCACTCCAAAGGATTGCTCCAAAAGATCTACATCAACATTGAGCATCTACATCTTCAACACCTACATGAAGTCATCATCGACAAAACCCAAGGTTAGTTCATCCCTCTTAGGGGGATCTCACATCTAGGGGAGCTTTACTCTAAGAATTGAGCTAAAGCAACTCTAATGGTGTGAACACAACAACGCTTTATGTAAAAGTGGTAACCCCACTTGTGCTTAAACGATGAGTATGACCTATGATCAAACGTTCTCATTTGACTCCTAAGTCAATATACTCATATATAGATGACCTAGTCATCGCCAATTGCTTGATAGATGCTAGAATTGTCTGTGCACGCTTTGCCACATATTTCATTTGCCATTTTATTGGGTGAGCATGTTGGTTGCATAATTTACTCATTCGAGGACATCCACCTGTTGTTTTGATTGTTTGGCTCCTTTCTTTTTCTTTTGCCAAGTGGATGGACAAGAATTCCTAAGAACCTTCTCTAGCTATCTATGCTCTTCTCGTCTCAAACTCTATTCATGCTGCATCACAAAGTTTGATCGAGTCAGATTCGAACCACTCTGTGTGAGGAGCACTCGGAGTCCCCGATTCGTCATAGACTTAAACTTCCAAAACTTCTTTGTGCGTTTCGGTCTTACCGATTCATCCATTTTGGTCATACCGAGATCACTAAGTCGATCTAGGTTTTCAATCTCGGTGCAACCGATTTGAACTTTTCGATCACACCGAGTTTGATCGCTCATGATTATGAATCTCGGTGCCACCGAGTTGTTCCACTCGGTCACACCGACAGGGTCAGGCTATATATTCCCACGGGCCAAAATTTGGAAAACTTTCCGAATCTCTTCGCCCGCGCTCAGCCTGCTCTGCCTCCATGGTCACCGGATCGTCCTCCTTGTCGCCAGCCGCCTCCAGTCGCTGGTCTCCGCCGCCGTCAACGGGGTCGTCTCCGCCGTTGCCGTCGTAGCAAGTCCATCGTCGCACTAGGGTATGGACTTGATCCTTGTGCTGATCTCTTTCCGATTCCTCAGCACATTGTTTTGCCATGTATCTTGCCACGATTGAGATCACTCTATCCAATGAAAACACTCAAGTAGATCGATTGTGGATTGAAAATTTAGGGTTAGGTTTCATGAAACCATCTCGGACCGACCGAATTGTTGAAATCGGTTCCACCGATTTGGCTCAGGCCATTGCACATGTGATCCTCGGTTTGACCGAGAATTGCAAATCGGTGTGACCGAGTTCAAGTCTTTGTGAAAACCCTAGCAGTCTCGGTGCCACCGAACTGTGACTCGGTCTGACCGAGTTCACTAGTTTAGGTTCCAACAGCTGCTTCGGTATCACCGAGATTTCAAATCGGTAGATCCGAAATGCTTTCCGTGGAATACTAAAACTAAGTTTTTGATTCATACTTTTGCAAAAACCTCTGCACTTTGTGATGCTCATCCACTCTACCTCATCTATAAACTATTCATAGGGTCTGCTGTCAGTGTTTGCATCATGTCAGATCAGAGTGACAGCCAGAACAAGTCTGAGGAGTAGGATCACATGAGTGAGGGCACTAGTCCCTCTAGCAGCTTAAATGATGGAAGCAGGAGCACACCGAGCAACTTGCCAAAGGCTGCCACGAGAGCCAACAAGAAAAGAACCTCGGAATCAGAGGATGAGGACTATGTGGCTGAGGAGGAAGAAGCCACATCAAAGAAGAAGGTGCTCAAAAAGGAATATGGCACAACTGTTGCAACTAAGCCAGGTATGAAGACAAGGAGGCCAGCAGGAAGACAGCCAATGTCTAAGCCAAGGAAAGTTGCCACACGTGAGAAAATGGTGTTCACTCTTGAACCCAAGGAAGCTGGAGATGGCAAGAAGAGGAAAGAGAGGGTCAAGAAGACCACTGCCAGAGTTCTAGGCAAGTCCTCTATGATGAGAGACTCTGAAGAGGAAGAGGAAGAGGTTGTTGCACAAGCACCTAAGGCACAGAAGCTTATGGGAGATGCCATAAGATCAGGGGCTACTCCATCTAAGCCCAAAGAAGCTCCCAAGCCAGCTGCTCCAAAACCCAAAACTGCACCTAAGAGAAGCACCAGGAACAATCCTGCAGCTGAGAAGAACAAGGCCCCAGTGCCTGAAGCTGCAATGGAAGAAGAAGAAGAAGAGTCACATGTCTTGAGGAAGCCGAAGCAAAAAATTCCAGATCACAATGATGTTCATCCAGTAGCTGAGAACATGAACATAAGGAAGGATTCAAGATTGAGGCTATGGAGAGAGTCAGATCCATAGGCCACCAGAAGAAGAACTGCTGTGGATTGCAGGTTTCATACCAAGGAACAACAGGATTTCTATGAGACAGTGTTGCTTGACAAGAAGCCAATAGTGTGTGACATGAGATGGGTCAACTGGGAGTACATCAAGGAGAATGAAGAACACTATCTTGGAGTCTATGATAGTTTCAAGGCTTGTGGAGTTGATGAGTTTGTGGCTCAGAAGCTCACAAAGTGGAATGATGAGCTTATAATGCAGTTCTACTCCACAGCTCACTTCTACCCAGATGGCAGGATAGTCTGGATGTGAAGGCACTAGATACCAGTCAACAGTTGTAGAATGGGCTCAGTTGATCAATGCCCCAGAAGAACAAGAAGATGACTTGGATGTCTATGCCAAGAAGAAGAAGGATATCAACTCCATGGCTAGCATGTACAAGGAGATTCCTGATGCATATCTTGAGACTCACCAGTTTGGATTAGTGAAACACTTGCTGTCAGGTCTGCCCAAAATCAACTGGATCCTCAGGCACACACTTCTGCCAAAGTCAGGTGATCACAGAATGATCAGAGGTCACTCCATTAATTTGCTGCACATTTTTTATGTCCCACAAAAGTTCAAGGTCATGAGCCTAATTGTGGAAACCATAAAGTGGACATTGCAGATCGAAGGGGAGTTGTGGGTATGCCCTCTGATTCAGGAGCTGATCAACTCCAAGATGGGCAGCATCACATATCTCTTGGACAAGGAGCACCTGCCCATCTACCCAGACTTTGAGGATAACACTGTTGTGATGGATGAAAATGAACCATCTTCTGTGCAAGCACAAACAAAGAGGGAGAAGGCAAAGACTGAAAAGGCTGCAAAGATGCCAACCATGGGTGAGGCATCTCGGTATCTTCTGAAGAGCTAGCAAGATTAGCTAGGCTACTTGATTGCCTCCACTCTGAGAATTGAGAAGGGACTGGCCACCCTGACTCAAAACCAGGAGAGCTTGGAGAGGATCATGGAGCAGAAGTTCTATGACTTAGATGTGAAGGTCAGCGATATACTGATCATTGTTGAGCAATTTCAGGAGCAAGTGCAGGAGAAGAAGGGCAAGACAACCACTGATGCTTTTGCCAGAGTGCCCCGAGGATAGAGGTCTGCTTCTATGCATGTCACAGACACTAGAGCAACTTCATCTGCACCAGCAACAGCTTCAGTGCCACCAGCTCCAGCATCTACTCCGCCAGCACCATCTACATCGGCTGATGCCTTCATTCTTGGAGTTCTGTCTACACCACCACCTGAAGATCAAGCCTGAGTGTCGATCTATCACTATGCATTTTTTATGAACTTTTTGGTAACTTGTTGCCAAAGGGGAGAAAATGTATAGATCATAGGCTTCGAGAGAGAGTGTTGTTTTTGTTCCCTCTTGCGTTTCTCCTTGGTGGTTGAACTTTGTTATTTGCTTGTTTGAGATACTTTATGCTTGCGTGTGATACTTGATGATCATGTGTTTGATCATATGCTACCTTAATACTTGTTGGATGACATTATCCTTTTATATCCCATATGATCATTCACTTTGCTTGGTGATGAGTGCATGTATTTATTTATTTATTATCATTTTGAGCGCTCCACCACGATGTATGTGACATGGAAGAGTAACCCATGATCCTAACTCATTGTGCATTTGCAGTCCAAAGCAAATCTTAAACTATGCACAAATTTAGGGGGAGCTCTTGCTTTTCACATACTTCTCAAAGCGACAATGTACTTCACTCTTATTATCATTTGTCGAAGTTTTGATCTATATGTTGTCATCAATTACCAAAAAGGGGGAGATTTAAAGTGCAACTATCCCTTGGAGGTTTTGGTAATTCCTAAAAACATATAGCTCATTGAGCTAACACTATTTCAAGACTAATATTTCAGGAAAGCTCAATGATTGGCATGGCATGGACTAGAGGATGTGGAACCCCCTCAAAATGCTAAGGACAAAGGGATTGGCTCAAGCTCAAAGCTCAAGACTCTACATTTTCTATTTTAGTGATCCAAGATCACATTGAGTCTATAGGAAAAGCCAATACTATCAAGGAGGGATGAGGTGTTGCTTAATGGCTTGCTTGCTCAAAGTGCTTAGTGATATGCTCCAAAGCCCTCAACCACTTTCTCACTTCCACATATGACCTAAACCAAGAGTCAAACTCGGCCCCACCGATTCTTTCTATCCGGCGCCACAGAGTTCAGATCTCATAGCCACTGCCACAAACCCTAGGCAAATCGGTCTCACCGATAGGGATCTCGGTCTCACCGAGATGGGATTGTAATCTCTCCGTTTCCCTTCGTAACGTTTCGGTCCTACCGAGATGAGCGATCGGTCCCACCGAGATTGCAATGTAAACTCTCTGTTTCCCTTTTGTAACATTTCGGTCTCACCGAAATGAGCGAATCGGTCCCATCGAGTTTACCTGACCAACTCTCTGGTTAGCTTATTACCAAAATTGGTCTCACCGAGTTTGTGTAGTCGGTCTCTCCGAGATTATGTTATGCCCTAACCCTAACCATATCGGTCCTACCGAGTTGCATGTCGGTCCCACCGAAAATCCTAACGGTCACTAGATTTGCTGAATCGGTCCGACCGAGTTTAACAATTTGGTCCCACCGAGTTTGGCAAGTTGTGTGTAACGGTTAGATTTTGTGTGGAGGCTATATATACCCATCCACCTCCTCTTCATTCGTGGAGAGACCCATCAGAACATGCCTACACTTCCAATACACATTTCTGAGAGAGAACCACCTACACTTGTGTTGAGGTCAAGATATTCCATTCCTACCATATGAATCTTGATCTCTAGCCTTCCCCAAGTTGCTTTCCACTCAAATTTTCTTTCCACCAAATCCAAATCCTGTGAGAGAGAGTTGAGTGTTGGGGAGACTATCATTTGAAGCACAAGAGCAAGGAATTCATCATCAACACACCATTTGTTACTTCTTGGAGAGTGGTGTCTCCTAGATTGGCTAGGTGTCACTTGGGAGCCTCCGACAAGATTGTGGAGTTGAACTAAGGAGTTTGTAAGGGCAAGGAGATCGCCTACTTCGTGAAGATCTACCACTAGTGAGGCAAGTCCTTCGTGGGCGACGGCCATGGTGGGATAGACAAGGTTGCTTCTTTGTGGACCCTTCGTGGGTGGAGCCCTCCGTGGACTCGCGCAACCGTTACACTTCGTGGGTTGAAGTCTCCATCAACGTGGATGTACGATAGCACCACCTATCGGAACCACGACAAAAACATTCGTGTCTCCAATTGCGTTTGAATCCTCCAAACCCTTCCCTTTACATTCTTGCAAATTGCATGCTTTACTTTCCGTTGCTCATATACTCTTTGCATGCTTGCTTGAATTGTGTTAAGATTGCTTGACTTGTTCTAAAGTTGCTAAAATCTGCCAAGAACTAAAATTGGGAAAAGGCTAGATTTTTATTTGGTCAAGTAGTCCAATCACCCCCCCCCCCTCTAGACATACTTTTGATCCTACACCCGGCCTCGGCCAAACAATACGCCACAACCCGACCTAGGCTTAATAGAGAGGTCAGCACGCCGGACTAAACCTATGCCCCCAGGGGTCATGGGACATCGCCCCGGGAACTCCTACATGTTACATGGGCGGCCGGTGAGCAGACCTAGCTACCTCCTTAAAAAAGGCAGGAGCTTACCAGTCCAACCCGGCACGCGCCGCTCAGTCGCTGACGTCTATTAAGCTTCGGCTGATGCATACAACGCAGAACGCCCATACTATGCCCACGTGATGGTTAGTGCTATCAGGCCAGAGGCCCCTCGGATCAAATATCTAAATCGTAGTGGATTAGGAATGCACGGTAACAAGCAGAGACTCATGAAAGATGTGACCCCGTTGCCCCGTCTCGAGGACTAGCGGTGAGGGCTAAGAATGCCCGGCCACGCCTCATAGTTATCTCGCGGGCACCCCCCAAGTCAACCCGACTCCACATCACTCGCAATTAAGCTCGCGCGGGTACCCCTCAGGGCCGACCCGTCTTTAGTAACCTGGTTCAGGGTAAAGTCATAGTAACCATAGTAATTGTGTGTCTAACACCAAGGGGAAAACTTGAGGAATCACCCTTGACGGATTCCACCCTTGATGTAATCATAAAGGTGAACGTAAGAGGACCCACCCTCGAGGTTCACACTTGAGGGGTTGCACGACAGAGTCGTATCGGAAGTGGTTAAGGCAGAATCACCCTCGATGACCACGACCGAATAGCTACACTACAGAGATCTCATCAGGAGTGAGGTATGAGGTTCCACCCTCGGCACTCGATGGTAACTCTGCAGAGTCGAGCAACAAAAGGGGAAAGTGATGTGCGGTTCCGGGGCCTGGTCTTCGATCCCGTTGATCGGGTCTTCGATGATGAAGCAGAGGCAACAAGAAAGGTGGGGGTCACTGATGGATCACTAACTGATACGTCTCCAACGTATCTATAATTTTTGATTGTTCCATGCTATTATATTACCCCTTTTGGATATTTATGGGCTTTATTTTACACATTTATATCATTTTTTGGGACTAACCTACTAACCGGAGGCCCAACCCATATTGCTGTTTTTTTTGCCTATTTTAGTATTTCGAAGAAAAGGAATATCAAACGGAGTCCAAACGGAATGAAACCTTCGGGAGCGTAATTTTTGGAATGAACGTGATCCAAAGGACTTGGAGTGCAAGTCAAGAAGCTTACGAGGAAGCCACGAGATAGGAGGCCACCCCCCCTGTAGGGCGCGCCCCTTGTCTCGTGGATCCCGCGGGCGTCCACCGACGTAATTCTTCTTCCTATATATACCTACGTACCCCGAAAACATCCAGGGGCACCACGAAACACAATTTCCACCACCGTAACCTTCTGTATCCGCGAGATCCCATCTTGGAGCCTTTGCCGGCACTTTCTGGGAGGGAATCAAGCACGGAGGGCCTCTACATCAACATCCTTGCCCCTCCGATGAGTTGTGAGTAGTTTACCACAGACCCTCACGGGTCCATAGTTATTAGCTAGATGGCTTCTTCTCTCTTCTGGATCTCAATACAATGTTCTCCCCTCTCTTGTGGAGATCTATTCGATGTAAACTCTTTTTGCGGTGTGTTTGTCGAGATCCGATGAATTGTGGGTTTATGATCAAGTTTATCTATGAATAATATTTGAATCTTCTCTGAATTCTTTTATGTATGATTGAGTTATCTTTGCAAGTCTCTTTGAATTATCAGTTTGGTTTGGCCTACTAGATTGGTATTTCTTGCCATGGGAGAAGTGCTTAGCTTTGGGTTCAATCTTGCGGTGTCCTTACCTAGTGACAGAAAGGGTTGCAAGGCACGTATTTTATTGTTGCCATCGAGGATAACAAGATGGGGTTTATATCATATTGCATGAGTTTATCCCTCTACATCATGTCATCTTGCTTAATGTGTTACTCTATTCTCATGAACTTAATACTCTAGATGCATGCTGGATAGCGGCCGATGTGTGGAGTAATAGTAGTAGATGCAGGCAGGAGTCGGTCTACTTGTTATGGACATGATGCCCATATACATGATCATGCCTAGATAATCTCATAACTATGCGCTTTTCTATCAATTGCTCGACAGTAATTTGATCACCCACTGTAATACTTATGCTATCTTGAGAGAAGCCACTAGTGAAACCTATGGCCCCCAGGTCTATCTCTTATCATATTTGCTTTCAGTCTACTTTTATTTGCATCTTTACTTTTTGCATCTATATTATAAAATACCAAAAATATATTTATCTTATCATACTATCTCTATTAGATCTCACTTTCATGAAGTGGCCGTGAAGGGATTGACAACCCCTTTATTGCGTTGGTTGCGAGTTCTAAGTTTGTTTGTGTAGGTGCGTGGGACTTTTGAGAAGCCTCCTACTGGATTGATACCTTGGTTCTCAAAAACTGAGGGAAATACTTACGCTACACTTGCTGCATCACCCTCTCCTCTTTGACGAAAACCAACGCAAGCTTAAGACATAGCAAGAAGGATTTCTGGCGCCGTTGCCGGGGAGGTCTTCGCTCAAGTCAAGACATACCAAGTACCCATCACAAACCCATCTCCCTCGCATTTACATTATTTGCCATTTGCCTCTCGTTTTCCTCTCCCTCACTTCACCCTTGCCGTTTTATTCGCCCTCTCTTTCCCTATCTCCTCTCTCCTTTCGCTTGCCATTTTTCGGTTTGCTCGTGTGTTAGTTCGTTTACGTTGTCGTCATGGCTAGTCCTCCTATCCTTATTCTCACTCCCGAACAAGAAATTCAAAATTTAAAGCAAAGGGAGAGGGAAAGTTTAAAAGATGCTTGGCATAGAATTTGCAATGCCCAATATAAAGCTACTAGGAAGCTTGCTACTTCCGTTCTTCTCCACAATTTTTATGTAGGAATTACTCCTTGGAATAGATGTGTTCTCGATATTGCTACCGGAGGTGATTTTATGAGTAACCATACTTTTGATGCTTATAATGCTATGTTAGATTTGTTTGGCCCACCACCTCTTTTGGTTAATGGAACGGTTTTAATTCTAGAACATGTGATGCAACGACTTGATATTATTGAAAATAAAATTGCCACTGTTGAGTTGATTGAAAATTTGGATAAAAAGATTCATAATCACGTTACCCAATTTGGATCTAGGGTTGGAGTTACTTTGAAAAATCTTAAAGAAAAAGAACCTATAGTTAATGAAAAAATAGATCTAGACTCTGCTAGAATCGGTAAACTTGAGGATATCATTACAAACTTAGGTTCCGCGTATTCCCCCATGAAAAACACTCCAAAACCCCCTACTAAAAATTCCAAGTTTTATTTATGTTCCTAAAAATAAGGGTGAATCTTCTAGTAGGGGAGACGCGGATCTCAAATCCATAAGTGTTCTTCCCAATTGTCTCTCTATCATTAAGGAACCTTTTGCTACCAATGAATTTCTTGAATTTTTGCCTAAAGGTTTAGCCATTACTAAAAAGGGAGAGATCCCTAGAGATCACAATCTCTCTACTTATGAATTTAGTGCCAAAGATGGCACTCGTTAGATCTATCCTTGCTTTTATGCCTAGTTATGGGCGTTAAACGATAGCGCTTGTTGGGAGGCAACCCAATTTTATTTTTAATTTTTTGCTTTTGCTCATGTTTAGTAATAAATAATCCATCTACCTTCTGTTTAGATGTGGTTTTATGTTTTAATTAGTGTTTGTGCCAAGTTAAACCTATAGGATCTTCTTGGATGATAGTTATTTGATCTTGCTGTAATTTCCAGAAACTTTCGGTTCACGAAAACAATTGTTAAAAATCACCAGAACGTGATAAAATAGTGATTCCAATTGCTGCTGATAAATAAACAAATTTCCTAGGTTGTCCTATTTTGGCTGAAGTTTTTGAGTTCCAGAAGTTTGCGTTATTTACAGATTGCTACAGACTGTTCTGTTTTTGACAGATTCTATTTTTCGTGTGTTGTTTGCTTATTTTGATGCATCTATGGCCAATAAAATAGCTTATGATCCACAGAGAAGTTGGAATACAGTAGGCTTAACACCAAAATAAACAAAGAATGAGATCATTGCAGTACCTTATGTGGTGGTTTTGTTTTCTTTCACTAACGGAGCTTATAAGATTTTCTGTTGAGTTTTGTGTTGTGAAGTTTTCAAGTTTTGGGTAAAGCTTTTATGGACTATGGAATAAAGGGTGGCAAGAGCCTAAGCTTGGGGATGCCCAAGGCACCCCAAGATATTCAAGGATAGCCAAAAGCCTAAGCTTGGGGATGCCCCAGGAAGGCATCCCCTCTTTCGTCTTCGTTCATTGGTAACTTTACTTGGAGCTATATTTTTATTCGCCACATGATATATGTTTTGCTTGGAGCGTCGTGTATTATATTAGTCTTTGCTTTTTAGTTTACCACAATCATCCTTGCTGTACACACCTTTTGGGAGAAGCCTATTTGATTAGAATTTGTTAGAATACTCTATGTGCTTCACTTATATCTTTTGAGCCTGATAGTTTTTGCTCTAGTGCTTCAGTTATATCTTTTAGAGCATGGTGGTGTCTTAATTTTGAGGAAATTACTAGTCTCTCATGCTTCACTTATATTATTTTGAGAGTATTTTAGAACAGCATGGTATTTGCTACGGTCATAAAATTGGTCCTAGAATGGTAGGCATCCAAGTTGGGTATAATAAAAACTATCATAGGAAGTGAATTGGATGCTATGATCAACTTGATACTTGATAATTGTTTTGAGATATGGAGGTAGTGATATTAAAGTCATGCTAGTTGGGTGATTATGAATTTAAAGAATGCTTGTGTTGAAGTTAGCAAGTCCCATAGCATGCACGTATGGTTAAAGTTGTGTAACAAATTTGAAACATGAAGTGTACCTCGCTTGTGCATCCTTATGAGTGGCGGTCGGGGACGAGCGATGGTCTTTTCCTACCAATCTATCCCCCTGGAGCATGCGCGTAGTACTTGATTTTTGATGACTTCTAAATTTTTGCAATAATTATATGAGTTCTTTTGACTAATGTTGAGTCCATGGATTATACACACTTTTACCTTTCCGCCTTTGCTAGCCTCTTGATGCCGTGCATTGCCCTTTCTCACCTTGAGAGTTGGTGCAAACTTGGCGGTGCATCCAAACCCCGTGATACGATACGCTCTATCTCACATAAACCTCCCTATATCTTCCTCAAAACAGCCACCATACCTACCTATTATGGCATTTCCATAGCCATTCCGAGATATATTGCCATGCAACTTTCCACAGTTCCGCTCATCATCATCATGACATACTTTACTTTTGTCATATTGCTATTGCATGATCATGTAGTTGACATCGTATTTGTGGCAAAGCCACCATGCATTATTTTTCATACATGTCACTCTTGATTCATTGCACCATCCCGGTACACCGGCGGAGGCATTCATATAGAGTCATATCTTGTTCTAGTTTCGAGTTGTAATCATTATGTTGTAATCAATGGAAGTGTGATGATCATCATTATTAGAGCATTGCCCAAAGAAAAAAAAAGAAAAAAAGAAGAAAGGCCAAAAAGAAAAAAAAGGAAGGCCCAAAAAAAAAGAAAAAGAAAAAAAGAAGAAAAAGAAAAATAAATAAATAAAAAGGGCAATGTTACTATCTCTTTTCCACACTTGTGCTTCAAAGTAGCACCTTGTTCTTCATGTAGTGAGTCTCATATATTGTGCTTCAAAGTAGCACCATGTTTCATATAGTGAGTCTCATAAGTTGTCTTTTTCATACTAGTGGGAATTTTTCATTATAGAACTTGGCTTGTATATTCCTACGATGGGCTTCCTCAAATGCCCTAGGTCTTCGTGAGCAAGCAAGTTGGATGCACACCCACTAGTTTTCTCTTGTTGAGCATTCATTTATAGCTCTAGTGCATCCGTTGCATGGCAATCCCTACTCCTCATGTTGACATCAATTGATGGGCATCTCCATAGCCCGTTGATTATCCTCGTCAATGTGAGACTTTCTCCTTTTTGTCTTCTCCACACAATCCCCATAATCATATTCTATTCCACCCATAGTGCTATATCCATGGCTCACGCTCATGTATTGCGTGAAGGTTGAAAAACTTTGAGATTATTTAAGTATGAAACAATTGCTTGGCTTGTCATCAGGGGCATAGAAGTTGGGAACGTCTTTGTGTAACGAAAATGAAGCATAGCCTAACTATATGATTTTGTAGGGATGAACTTTCTTTTGCCATGTTATTTTGAGAAGACACGATTACTTTTATTAGTATGCTTGAAGTATTACTATTTCTTTTATCAGTATGAACTTTTATTTGGTATTCATTTGGATCTGAACATTCATGCCACAATAAAGAAAATTACATAAATAATTATGCTAGGTAGCATTCCACATCAAAAATTCTCTTTTTATCATTTACCTACTCGAGGACAAGCAGAAATTAAGCTTGGGGATGCTTGATACATCTCCAACGTATCTATAATTTTTGATTGTTCCATGCCATTATATTACCCCTTTTGGATATTTATGGGCTTTATTTTACACATTTATATCATTTTTGGGACTAACCTACTAACCGGAGGCCCAGCCCATATTGTCATTTTTTTGCCTATTTCGATTTCAAAGAAAAGGAATATCAGACGGAGTCCAAACGGAATGAAACCTTCGGGAGCGTGATTTTTGGAACGAACGTGATCCAGAGGACTTGGAGTGCAAGTCAAGAAGCTTCCGAGGAAGCCACGAGATAGGACGCCGCGCCCCCCCTGTAGGGCGCGCCCCCTGTCTCGTGGGCCCCGCGGGCGTCCACCGACGTAATTCTTCTTCCTATATATACCTACGTACCCCGAAAACATCCAGGGGCACCACGAAACACAATTTCCACCACCGTAACCTTCTGTATCCGCGAGATCCCATCTTGGAGCCTTTAGGCACTCACGGGAGGGAATCAAGCACGGAGGGCCTCTACATCAACATCCTTGCCCCTCCGATGAGTTGTGAGTAATTTACCACAGACCTACGGGTCCATAGTTACTAGCTAGATGGCTTCTTCTCTCTTTCTGGATCTCAATACAATGTTCTCCCCCTCTCTTGTGGAGATCTATTCGATGTAAACTCTTTTTGCGGTGTGTTTGTCGAGATCCGATGAATTGTGGGTTTATGATCAAGTTTATCTATGAATAATATTTGAATCTTCTCTGAATTCTTTTATGTATGATTGAGTTATCTTTGCAAGTCTCTTCGAATTATCAGTTTGGTTTGGCCTACTAGATTGGTCATTCTTGCCATGGGAGAAGTGCTTAGCGTTGGGTTCAATCTTGCGGTGTCCTTACCCAGTGACAGAAAGGGTTGCAATGCACGTATTGTATTGTTGCCATCGAGGATAACAAGATGGGGTTTATATCATATTGCATGAGTTTATCCCTCTACATCATGTCATCTTGCTTAATGCATTACTCTGTTCTTATGAACTTAATACTCTAGATGCATGCTGGATAACGGCCGATGTGTGGAGTAATAGTAGTAGATGCAGGCAGGAGTCGGTCTACTTGTTATGGACGTGATGCCTATATACATGATCATGCCTAGATAATCTCATAACTATGCGCTTTTCTATCAATTGCTCGACAGTAATTTCTTCACCCACCGTAATACTTATGCTATCTTGAGAGAAGCCACTAGTGAAACCTATGGCCCCCGGGTCTATCTCTTATCATATTTGCTTTCAATCTACTTTTATTTGCATCTTTACTTTTTGCATCTATATTATAAAATACCAAAAATATATTTATCTTATCATACTATCTCTATTAGATCTCACTTTCGCAAGTGGCCGTGAAGGGATTGACAACCCCTTTATTGCGTTGGTTGCGAGTTCTTAGTTTGTTTGTGTAGGTGCGTGGGACTTTTGAGAAGCCTCCTACTGGATTGATACTTAGGTTCTCAAAAACTGAGGGAAATACTTACGCTACACTTGCTGCATCACCCTCTCCTCTTCGAGGAAAACCAACGCAAGCTCAAGACGTAGCACTAACCAACCTATACTAAGCAGTTTAGGCTAAGCAGATAAGGTACAATGAGCAGGTTACAAAAGCAGGCTATGCATCAGAATAGGAGCAGGCAATAACAATACCAAAATCTAATGCAAGCATGAGAGAATGGAATGGGCGATATCGGGATGATCAAAAGGGGGGGCTTGCCTGGAAGCTCTGCTGTAAAGGAAGAAGATTTGACGGTGACGTAGTCGATCACAGGGGCAGCATCGGTCTCGGGGTCTACCTGAGAGAAGAGGAGGAAGGAACAGTAAAGATAATGCAAATAAATGCAACACAAAAGCATGATGGTGGTAACACGCAGGGCTAGGGGTGTTCTAACACTGTGCTACACGATACTAGCGAAGGGGGATAACATCCAGAAAGTTTTCCCGAAGTTTGGCATTTTCGGACCAATGAAACGGAGGGGAAAGGTTGCATGCTCGCTATGCTAGGGGCATGTGACAAATGATCGGATAGCGTATCCGGATTTGTCTCGTTGTTCTGAGCAACTTTCATGTATAAAACTTTTTCATCCGACCTACGGATTATTTTCTGTGAATTATCAAAGATTTAAACAATTTCTCAAATTACTAATAAATCTAAAAAGGAGTTATTGCATCAGCAAGATGTCAGGGTGACATCATCAGGTCAACAGGTGGACTAAGTCAAACCTGGCACATGGGGTGTCATTGACTTAGTTAATTAAACATGTTAAAATTAACTAATCTAGTTCATTAGGCTAATTAAGCGAGGTTAACTAACTTAATTAATTAACTAATTAATCATTTTTTATTTTTATTTTTTAAATATTTTTTTAACAAGGACATGGGGGCCCGCTGGCAGTGGCACCAGGCCAGCGGGGCAGGGCGCGTTAACGGGGCGGGTGTGGGCGCTGGCGCCCGCACGCGAGGCCACCAGAGGTAAGGCCAGAGAGCTCTACCGGGGCCTAGGCTTCCTCCCAAGTGGCGCCGAAGCGAACGGCGGGGCGAGCTGCGAGCCACGGTGGCCACTGGCCGCATGCGAGGTCAGGGGAGGCGAGGCACGACGCGAGAGGAGCGGCGCTGGGAGCGCGTGACGCTGCTGCTGGAAGCCGACCGGGCGAGCGAGCCGCGGCAAGAAAGGGCAAAGCGCGGCCGGGGCGGCGGGGAGCAGCCGCGCGGCTGGAGGAAAGCGGACAGACGCGCTGTTGCAGCGAGGCGGCGGCGTCGGCGGCCAAAGACAGACGGAGGCAGCGGCGTGCTACACTTGCGGTAGCAGGCGCAAGGGATTGGCAGGGCTGCGGGTGCACGGGCGGCACCTGCGGTGAGCAGGGTGGCAGGCGCGCACAATGACGGGCATATGGCGCACGTGGGCGCGCGAGCACCCGTGGCAGCGAGCTGCAGTGAGTAGGGCGACAAAGCAGTAGCGGCACGCGAACGGGTAGAGGCGGGCGTGCGCGTTGCGGCCTCGGGGTAAGCTCCGGGTGACGGGAGCGCAGCGGGGCGAGCAGGGGGTGTCGTGGACGCAGTAGGGAGCAACGTGGGCGAACTACTCGCGAGGCAGTTGGGGTCGGGCGCGGTCGCGGTGGCCGCGACCACCGGCCGGAACTAGGCGGCACGGGACGGTGACGGAGAACGGACGAAGGAGAAGACTAGCAGGGGGACGGCATGATGCTCACCAGAGGAGCGCAAGAAGGCCCGTTGATAGGCTTAGTAGCAGCAGAGCAGGAGGGTCAAAACGACGAGGTTCCGACGACCACGGGTGTTGACGGAGACGACGAGGCCGTTGCACTGCTCCCCGAGACGAAGCAGAGTACCAGCCTGACGGAGACGAGGGAGGCGGAGGTCGTGGACATGAGCTATGGGCGAGAAAACGCCAGTGGCCGCGGGATCTTGGAGTGCACGGTGACGACGGGGCGCGGCCACGGTGGATCTGGGGCAGGGGAAGAGGAGAGAAGAGAAAGCGAGCGAGTAAGAGAGGAGGGGATATTTTGGGGGGCCACGGTGGCCTCCTTATCTCCTCCCGCGGTGCTGTAGCAGCGTGGCCGGCGAGATGGCTCGGCGGCAACGCGCGGCGCGGGGGTCGATCGGCTGAACAGGGAAGGGGAAGACGACAGCGGAGGAGCTGGGCCAACTCAGGTGGGCCGGCGCAGGGGTTAGGCCCAGGAGGGGTTGGGGCCTTTCTTTTCTTTTGCTTTAGCCTTTTTCCCTTTTTATTTCCCTTCCTATGTTCATTTTATTTTAGGGCAATAAACCACTTTATAAAAATGTTGGGTCATCACCATAATTAGCTATGGAATATTTTCAACACTTTGAACATTTTATTTTGCATGTTTGAGAAACTTGAATTTTGGAATTTAATTGAACTTTAATTTGGATTGTGATTTGGATCAACCGAGGATTAGCAACAGTAAGAGTGGTGACATGGCACCATTAACTAGGGATTACTGTAGCTTAATTATCCGGGCGTCACCCCTACGAGGTCCGGTTGTAACTTGATCTGAAGTTTCATGATCATCATCATTAGCTTCCTCACTAATTGGTGTAGGTGTCACACGAACCGGTTTCTGTGATGAACTACTCTCCAATAAGGGAGAAGGTACAGTTACCTCATCAAGTTCTATTTTCCTCCCACTCAGTTCTTTCGAGAGAAACTCCCTCTCTAGAAAGGATCCATTCTTAGCAACAAATGTCTTGCCTTCGAATCTGTGATAGAAGGTGTACCCAACAGTCTTCTTTGGGTATCCTATGAAGACACATTTCTCCGATTTGGGTTCGAGCTTATCAGGTTGAAGCTTTTTCACATAAGCATCACAGCCCCAATCTTTGAGAAACGACAACTTTGGTTTCTTGCCAAACCATAGTTCATAAGGCGTCGTCTCAACAGACTTAGATGGTGCCCTATTTAACGTGAATGCAGCTGTCTCTAAAGCATAACCCCAAAACGATTGCGGTAAATCGGTAAGAGACATCATAGATCGCACCATATCCAGTGAAGTACGATTACGACGTTTGGACACACCAGTACGCTGTGGTGTTCCGGGTGGCGTGAGTTGCGAAACTATTCCGCATTGTTTCAAATGAAGATCAAACTCATAACTCAAATATTCTCCTCCACGACCAGATCGTAGAAACTTTATTTTCTGGTTATGATGATTTTCCACTTCACTTTGAAATTCTTTGAACTTTTCAAATGTTTGAGACTTATGTTTCACTAGCAAACATGCTCGTGCGTTGCAACGGGAGAAAACAGCCCTGACACGCCTTACCCATTGAACATGGCTAATACCTCACGTTATGCCCCTAACATAGTAAACATGACTAATACCTCACCTTCAGGTACACATCCTCCATTTCAATATGACATCATACCCATGCTTTCACTTGTCCTCTTTATCGTCCTCGTCGCCGACGGTCGCGGTACTAGTTGTCACTAACCAAGGTTGGCCAGGTCCAATAACTGGATTGTTTAGCCCCCTTCGTGTCTAGCAAGATCAAGAGCATTTGAACAAAGATGTTTTTATACCCTGCCAATATAATAGGGAAAAGCACTACCCTAATATATGTCGGTGTTATCATGTAAATTGAGTGCTTTATATTAAATAGACCATGAAACCTTAGTTGGATTCCTCTCATGCATTATGACGGGTATCACTTGGCCAAGCGAGGCTAGTCGTAGGGAAGACGTGATGGAAGATTACTTTTTATTTCTTTCTCTCTCCTGGTTATTTCATTCCTTTGTCAGGTCTCAAGTCGTTTGACATGCAGTTATCTCAACTAAACTTCTCTCCTTTATTTTTTTGTCATGTCGCTTCTTACCTTTGGATTATTGATTCCCAAGTCCTTCATACCTAAAAACTCAAAAATTTATATCAACAGGAAACAAAAGTTGTTTTTCCTTCACGAGGAACAAAAGGCGTTTTTAAAAATGTTCAGGTTTCAGAAAAAATAAAAATAGGAAAATTGATCTTTTTGAATGTTCGAGCTAAAAATATTGTTTAGAAATTTGCAAAAAAAATTGTGTTCTAAAATATATTTACCTTTTCCAAAAAAAATTGCTCTTACTATCGGGCGCAGCTGTTCCTTAATTTAATATGTCGCGCTGTAATTTGAACACAGTGTGTTGTTTATTCAAGTGGCTAGCATACTGGTGCGTCCAGCATGAGGTCCTGGGTTCAATACCTCATGGCGCTTAAATTTTTCTCTTCGACCATTTTCACTGGCACGCCCTGTTAGCACACTATACGCTAATGGGTCGGCCCACCGCGGCTCGGCTCCGTGCGTCATGCGATTTTTTGGGCAGAATCGGGACGAACGACAGACGAAAACAATCTGGGTCTGACACGTCTCCAACGTATCTATAATTTATGAAGTATACATGCTGCTATATTATCTGTGTTGGATGTTTATGGGCTTTATTAAACACTTTTATATTATTTTTGGGACTAACCTATTAACCCAGAGCGCAGTGCCAGTTTCTGTTTTTTCCTTGTTTCAATGTTTCGCAGAAAAGGAATATCAAATGGAGTCCAAATGGAATGAAACCTTCGGGAGCGTGATTTTTTGAATGAACGTGATCCAGGAGAATTGGAGTTGAAGTCAAGGAAGCTTTGAGGTCTCCACGAGGCAGGGCTGCGCGCCTGCCTTCCCTCTGACCGACTTCTTTCACCTATATATATCCATATACCCTAAAAACTTCGGGGAACAGAATAGATCGGGAGTTCCGCCGCCGCAAGCCTCTGTAGCCACCAAAAACCAATCGGGACCCTGTTCCGGCACCCTGCCGGAGGGGGGGAACCCTCACCGGTGGCCATCTTCATCATCCCGGCGCTCTCCATGACGAGGAGGGAGTAGTTCATCCTCGGGGCTGAGGGTATGTACCAGTAGCTATGTGTTTGATCTCTCTCTCTCTCTCTCTCTCTCTCTCTCTCTCTCGTGTTCTTGAGGTGATATGATCTTGATGTATCGCGAGGTTTTCTATTATAGTTGAATCTTATGATGCTTCTCCCCCTCTACTCTCTTGAAATGGATTTAGTTTTCCCTTTGAAGTTATCTTATCGGATTGAGTCTTTAAGGATTTGAGAACACTTGATGTATGTCTTGCCGTGTTTATCTGTGGTGACAATGGGATATTCATGTGATTCACTTGATGTATGTTTTGGTGATCAACTTGCGGGTTCCGTGACTTCGTGAACTTATGCATAGGGGTTGGCACACGTTTTCGTCTTAACTCTCCGGTAGAAACATTGGGGCACTCTTTGAAGTACTTTGTGTTGGTTTGAATAGATGAATCTGAGATTGTGTGATGCATATCGTACAATCATACCCACGGATACTTGAGGTGACATTGGAGTATCTAGGTGACATTAGGTTTTTGGTTGATTTGTGTCTTAAGGTGTTATTCTAGTACGAACTCTATGATAGATCGAATGGAAAGAATAGCTTCATGTTATTTTACTACGGACTCTTGAATAGATCGATCAGAAAGGATAACTTTGAGGTGGTTTCGTACCCTACAATAATCTCTTCGTTTGTTCTCCGCTATTAGTGACTTTGGAGTGACTCTTTGTTGCATGTTGAGGGATAGTTATATGATCCAATTATGTTATTATTGTTGAGAGAACTTGCACTAGTGAAACTATGAACCCTAGGTCTTGTTTCCTAGCATTGCAATACCGTTTACGCTCACTTTTATCATTAGTTACCTTGTTGTTTTTATATTTTCAGATTACAAAAACCTATATCTACCATCATATTGCACTTGTATCACCATCTCTTCGCCGAACTAGTGCACCTATACAATTTACCATTGCATTGGGTGTGTTGGGGACACAAGAGACTCTTTGTTATTTGGTGCAGGGTTGTTTGAGAGGGACCATCTTCAACCTACGCCTCCCATGGATTGATAAACCTTAGGTCATCCACTTGAGGGAAATTTGCTACTGTCCTACAAACCTCTGCACTTGGAGGCCCAACAACATCTACAAGAAGAAGATTGTGTAGTAGACATCAAGCAGTTTCTAGCGTCGTTGCCGGGGAGGTAAGTGCTTGAAGGTATATCTTTAGATCTTGCAATCGAATCTGTTAATTTCTTATTCTGTCACTAGTTTAGTTTATAAAAGAAAACTACAAAAAATGGAATTGAGTTTGCCTCATACGCTTCATCTTTTCAATATCTTTCGTGAGTATGATGGAAAGGAAAATTGTGCCAAAGTATTAGAAGAAGAATGAATTAAAATGTTTGGCACTAAATCTTTGAATGATAAGCATGATTGCAATGTTGTTATTATGAACTCTTTGAACATCCATGGTACTAATGATGATTGCACTAGTCATGATGAGAATGTCTCTTATAAGCATGTCGATCTTTGTGGAGTGCATAGAGCTTGCAAGTACACACCAATTAGGGAAAATAGATTTTGCAAGAGGCATAAGTATTTGGAAACTAAATGGTTGCAAGAAAGGCTAGATGTTTGTGCTGAAAATTTAAACTTTCTTAGCCGTACTTGTGAAGTTTGCAATGAACGTGATCATTTCAGTACCCAATGCAAATTGTTTCATGATCGCATCGTGTCCAAAAATTGTGATGACTTGATTTCCCTTGCACATCATAATGAACTTAGTTTGCTCTTGGGTTATGAAGAAATGAAACGTATAACTAAGGTTATTCCAGAATTTGCCCTTGATAGAGTTCTTAATTTAGATCTAGAGGAAATTTATATGTTTTGTGCGGTGAATTGTATTGAAAATCCTTATATTGTCAATTACATAAAGAAAACAAAACAAATAGAGTATGAAGAGAATACTAACGAAAGGGAAGAGACTTCCCAATATTCTCCTATTATTTCTTATGATGAATCAGGTAACGAGGAGGAGCCTTCTATTCAACCAATCTCATTAATAAGGAGCTCCAAAAGAGGATTGAACCCACACATGATGTGAAGAAGAAAAGAAAAGACGGAGAAGCAAAGGTAGAAAGGTATCTCTCCCAAATGATGTTGCTCCTATTACTCATTGTGATGATGATAATTGCTATACTATTGGTGCTATCCATACTATTAATGATGAGAGTGATTATGCTTATGATATGAAAAGGCCCAAGCTTGGGGATGCTATGTTTGATGAAGATGATGTTTTTGAGAATATATTTGCTGCAATTTATGTTTGTCCCAAGCTTGGGGATGCTACGTTTAATGAAGATGATATTTTTAGTATCCCAAGTTTTGATATGCAAATTTATAATGATGATAGCATGCCTCCTACTTATGATGATTATATAGATGAAAGTGGGTTTGGAAGAGTTTCAACTTTAGGAAGTAATGATCCCACTATCTTGGAGGATGTTGAATATTATTATGATAATTATGAAAGTGGATTTGGAGAGGTCATAACTTTATTTAGTAATGATTCCACTATCTTGGAAGAGGTTTCAATTGATTATGATGAGAACAAAGTTGCTACTTATGATGATTATTGTGATGAAACTTATGCTATAAAAAGTAGTGATGATTATATTTATAAAACTTGTCATGATTATGATTACCCTTTTCTGAATATTACTCTTTTAATATGAAAACAATTTATAGTATTCGAGTCTCTTATGATACTCCCACTATTCCGAATGAGAAGAAATTTGCTTATGTGGAGAGTAATAAATATTCTATGCCTATAGATCATGAAAAGAATGCTTTATGTGATGGTTATATTGTTGAATTCATTCATGATGCTACTGAAAATTATTATGAGGGAGGAATATATGCTTGTAGGAATTGCAATAATATCAAGTTTCCTCTCTATGTGCTTAAAGTTTTGAAGTTATGCTTGTTTTGTCTTCCTATGCTAGTTGATTATTGTTCCCATAAGTTGTTTGCTCACAAAATCCCTATGCATAGGAAGTGGGTTAGACTTAATGTGATAGTCATATTCTTCATGATGCTCACTTTATGTTTCAATTCTTATGTTTTATGTGAGCATCATTGAAATCATCATGCCTAGCTAGGGGCGTTAACCGATAGCGCTTGATTGGGAGGCAACCCAATTTTATTTTTGTTCTTTTCCTTTTGCTCCTTATTAGTAATAAATCTTTGATCTAGCTTCTGTTTAGATGTGGTTTTGTGTTTTAATTAGTATTTGTGCCAAGTTAAACCTATAGGATCTTCTTGGATGATAGTTATTTGATATTGCTGAAAATTCCAGAAACTTTCTGTTCACGAAAACAATTGTTAAAAGTTACCAGAACGTGATATGATACTGATTCCAATTGCAGAAGATCAATAATCATATTATTTAGGTCGTCCTATTTTGGCAGATATAATGTCTGATTTAAATGAATAACCGTCTCGCATCAAACAAGATCCAGATATAATGTCCATGCTTAACGCTGGCACCAAATAACAATTATTTAGGTCTAAAACTAATCCCGAAAGTAGATGTAGAGGTAGCGTGCCGACGGCGATCACATCGAATTTGGAACCATTTCCCACGCGTATCGTCACCTCGTCCTTAGTCAATCTTCGCTTAATCCGTAGTCCCTGTTTCGAGTTGCAAATATTAGCAACAGAACCAGTATCAAATACCCAGGTGCTACTGCGAGCTTTAGTAAGGTACACATCAATAACATGTATATCACATATACCTTTGTTCACGTTGCCATCCTTCTTATCCGCCAAATACTTGGGGCAGTTCCGCTTCCAGTGACCAGTCCCTTTGCAATAGAAGCACTCAGTCTCAGGCTTAGGTCCAGTTTTGGGTTTCTTCTCCTGAGCAGCAACTTGCTTGTCGTTCTTCTTGAAGTTCCCCTTCTTTTTCCCTTTACCCTTTTTCTTGAAACTGGTGGTCTTGTTGACCATCAACACTTGATGCTCCTATTTGATTTCTACCTCTGCAGCCTTTAGCATCGCGAAGAGCTCGGGAATTGTCTTATCCATCCCTTGCATGTCATAGTTCATCACAAAGCTTTTGTAGCTTGGTGGCAGTGATTGAAGAATTATGTCAATGACACTATCATCCGGAAGATTAACTCCCAGTTGAATCAAGTGATTGTTATACCCAGACATTTTGAGTATATTCACTGACAGAACTATTATCCTCCATCTTGCAGCTATAGAATTTATTAGAGACTTCATATCTCTCAATCCGGGCATTTGCTTGAAATATTAACTTCAACTCCTGGAACATCATGTTGGGAAACGTAGTAATTTCAAAAAAATTCCTACGCACACGCAAGATCATGGTGATGCATAGCAACGAGAGGGGAGAGTGTCGTCCACGTACCCTCGTAGACTGTAAGCGGGAGCGTTATGACAACGCGATTGATGTGGTCGTACGTCTTCACGATCGACCGATCCTAGTACCGAACTTACGGCACCTCCGCGATCTGCACACGTTCATCTCGGTGACGTCCCACGAACTCACGATCCAATAGAGCTTCGAGGGAGAGTTCCATTAGCACGACGGCATGATGATGGTGATAATGAAGCTACCGACGCAGGGCTTCGTCTAAGCACCGCTACGAAATGACCGAGGTGGATTATGGTGGAGGGGGCACCACACACGGCTAAGAGATCAATGATCAACTTGTGTGTCTATGGGGTGCCCCCTCCCCCGTATATAAAGGAGTGGAGGAGGGGAGGGTCGACCCTCTATTATAAGGCATACAGAGTCCTACTCCCACCGGGAGTAGGATTCCCCCCTTCCAAGTAGTAGGAGTAGGAGAGAAGGAAGGGGAAGAGAGAAGAGAAGGAAGGGGCGCTGCCCCTCCCCCTAGTCCAATTCGGACTAGGCCTTGGTGTGGGGGGGCGCAGCCTGCCCGAGGCAGCCCCTCTCTCTCTCCCCTAAATCCCGATAAGGCTCATATACTCCCCGACGAATTCCCGTAACTCTCCGGTACTCCGATAAATACCCGAATCACTCGGAACCTTTCCGATCTCCGAATATAGTCGTCCAATATATCGATCTTTACGTCTCGACCATCTCGAGAGTCCTCGTCATGTCCCCGATCTCATCCGGAACTCTGAACTACCTTCGGTACATCAAAACACATAAACTCATAATACTGATCGTCACTGAATGTTAAGCGTGCGGACCCTACGGGTTCGAGAACTATGTAGACATGACTAAGACTCATCTCCGGTCAATAACCAATAGTGGAACCTGTTCCTACATATTCTACGAAGATCTTTATCGGTCAAACCGCATAACAACATACGTTGTTCCCTTTGTCATCGGTATGTTACTTGCCCGAGATTCATGCTTGGGTCTAGCTTTGGGCTTCTTCACGGGAGCAGCAACTTGCTTGTCGTTCTTTTTGAAGTTCCCTTCTTCCCTTTGCCCTTTTCTTGAAACTAGTGGTCTTGCCAACCATCAACACTTGATGCTTTTCTTGATTTCTACCTTCGTCGATTTTAGCATCACGCAGAGCTTGGGAATCATTTCCGTTATCCCTTGCATATTATAGTTCATCACGAAGTTCTAGTAACTTGGTGATAGTGACTAGAGAACTCTGTCAATCACTATCTTATCTAGAAGATTAACTCCCACTTGATTCAAGTGATTGTAGTACTCAGACATTCTGTGCACATGCTCACTACCTGAGCTATTCTCCTCCATCTTGTAGGCAAAGTACTTGTCAAAGGTCTCATACCTTTCTACATGGGCATGAGTCTGAAATACTAATTTCAACTCTTGGAACATCTCATATGCTCTGTGGTGTTTTAAAAACGTCTTTGAAACCCCGATTCTAAGCCGTAAAGCATGGTGCACTAAATTATCAAGTAGTCATCATATCGAGCTTGCCAAACGTTCATAACAATTGCATTTGCTCCTGCAATCGGTCTGTCACCTAGCTGTGCATCAAGGACATAATTCTTCTGTGTAGCAATGAGGATAATCCTTAGATCACGGATCCAATCCGCATCATTGCTACTAACATCTTTCAACTTAGTTTTCTCTAGGAACATATCAAAAATAAAACAGGGGAGCTAAGCATGAAGCTATTGATCTACAACATAGATATGCTAATACTACCAGGACTAAGTTCATGATAAATTAAGTTCAATTAATCATATTACTTAAGAACTCCCACTTAGATAGACATCCCTCTAATCATCTAAGTGATCACGTGATCCATATCAACTAAACCATGTCCGATCATCACATGAGATGGAGTAGTTTTCAATGGTGAACATCACTATGTTGATCATATCTTCTATATGATTCATGCTCAACCTTTCGGTCTCCAGTGTTCCGAGGCCATATCTGCATATGCTAGGCTCGTCAAGTTTAACCCGAGTATTCTGCGTGTGCAAAACTGGCTTGCACCCGTTGTATGTGAACGTAGAGCTTGTCACACCCGATCATCACGTGGTGTCTCAGCACGAAGAACTGTCGCAATGGTGCATACTTAGGGAGAACACTTGTACCTTGAAATTTAGTGAGAGATCATCTTATAATGCTACCATCGAACTAAGAAAAATAAGATGCATAAAGGATAAACATCACATGCAATCAATATAAGTGATATGATATGGCCATCATCATCTTGTGCCTTTGATCTCCATCTCCAAAGCACCGTGATGATCACCATCGTCACTGGCGCGACACCTTGATCTCCATCGTAGCTTCATTGTCGTGTCGCCAACTATTGCTTCTACGACTATCGCTACCGCTTAGTGATAAAGTATAGCAATTACATGGCGATTGCATTTCCTATAATAAAGCGACAACTGTATTGCTCCTGCCAGTTGCGATAACTCTGTTAGAAAACATGATCATCTTATACAATAAAATTTAGCATCATGTCTTGACCATATCACATCACAACATGCCCTGCAAAAACAAGTTAGACATCCTCTACATTGTTCTTGCAAGTTTTACGTGGATGCTACGGGCTGAGCAAGAACCGTTCTTACCTACGCATCAAAACCACAACGATATTTCGTCAAGTATGTGCTATTTGAAACGTCGCAGAACATATGAGATGTTCCAAAGGCTGAAATTTGGATTTCAAATTGGTGCTGGCATCAAGAGGTATGAGACCTCTGACAAGTTTCTTAAGCCTGCAAACTAAGGGAGAAAAGCTCAATCATTGAGCATGTGCCCAGATTGTCTGAGTACTACAATCGCATGAATCAAGTGGGAGTTAATCTTCCAGATGAGATAGTGATGGTTCTCCATAGTCACTGCCACCAAGCTATTAGAGCTTCGTGATGAACTATAACATATCAGGGATAGACATGATGATCCTTGAGCAACTCGCGATGTTTGACACTGCGAAAGTAGAAATCAAGCAGGAGCGTCAATTGTTGATGGTTAGTAAAACCACTAGTTTCAAGAAGGGCAAGGGAAAGAAGGGATACTTCATGAAACGGCAAATTAGTTGCTGCTCTAGTGAAGAAACCCAAGGTTGAACCCAAACCCGAGACTAAGTGCTTCTGTAATGAGGGAACGGTCACTGAAGCAGAACTACCCTAGATACTTGGTAGATGAGAAGGCTGGCAAGGTCGACAGAAGTATTTTGAATATACGTTATATTATTGTGTACTTTACTAGTACTCCTAGTAGCACTAGGGTAATAAATACTGGTTTGGTTACTAAGTGTTAGTAACTCAAAATAAAAGGCTACTGAGACTGGCTAAAGGTGAGATGACGATATGTGTTGGAAGTGTTTCCAAGGTTGATGTGATCAAACATCGCACGCTCCCTCTACCATCGGGATTGGTGTTAAACCTAAATAATTGTTATTTGGTGTTTGCGTTGAGCATAGACATGATTGGATTATGTTTATCGCAATACGGTTATTCATTTAAGGAGAATAATGGTTACTCTGTTTGAATAATACCTTCAATGGTCTTGCACCTAAAATGAATGGTTTATTGAATCTCGATCGTAGTGATACACATGTTCATGCCAAAAGATATAAGATAGTAATGATAGTACCACATACTTGTGGCACTGCCATTTGAGTCATATTGGTATAAAACGCATGAAGAAACTCCATGTTGATGGATCTTTGGACTCACTCGTTTTTGAAAAGATTGAGACATGCGAACCATGTCTACTGGTATACATGCATGAAGAAACTCCATACAGATGGATCGTTTGGACTCACTTGATTTTTAATCACTTGAGACATGCAAATCATACCACATGGGCAAGATGACTGAAAGGCCTCTTTTTCAGTAAGATGGAACAAGAAAGTAACTTGTTGGAAGTAATACATTTTGATGTGTGCAGTCCAATGAGTCTTTGAGGCACTTGATGGATATCGTTATGTTCTTACTTCAAAGATGATTTTAGTAGATGCTGAGTATATTTACTTGATGAAACACAAGTTTGAATTATTGAAAGGTTCAAGTAATTTCAGAGTGAAGTTGAAGATCATCGTGACAAGAGGATAAAATGTCTATGATATGATCATAGAGATGAATATCTGAGTTACAAGTTTGGCACACAATAAGAAATTGTGGAGATTGTTTCACAACTAATACCGCCTGGAACACCATAGTGTGATGGTGTGTCCGAACATCATAACTGCACCCTATTGGATATGGTGCATACCATGATGTCTCTTATCAAATTACCACTGTCATTTATGGGTTAGGCATTAGAGACAACCGCATTCACTTTAAATAGGGCACCACGCAATTCCGTTGAGACGACACCGTATGAACTATGGTTTAGAGAAACCTAAGCTGTCATTTCTTGAAAGTTTGAGGCTGCGACGCTTATGTGAAAAAGTTTCAGGTTAATAAGCTCGAACCCAAAGCGAATAAATGCATCTTCATAGGATACCCAAAACAGTTGGGTATACCTCCTATTTCAGATACGGAAGCAAACGTGATTGTTTCTAGAAACAGGTCCTTTCTCGAGGAAAAGTTTCTCTCGAAAGAATTGAGTGGAGGATGGTGGAGACTTGATAGGGTTATTGAGCCGTCACTTCAACTAGTGTGTAGCAGGGCACAGGAAGTTGTTCCCATGGCGCCTACACCAATTGAAGTGGAAGCTGATGATATTGATCATGAAACATCGGATCAAGTCACTACCAAAACTCGTAGGTCGACAAGGATACGTACTACTCCAGAGTGGTACGTAATCCTGTCTTGGAGGTCATGTTGCTAGACAACAATGAACCTACGAGCTATGGAGAAGCGATGGTGGGCCCGAATTCCGACGAATGGCTCGAGGACATAAAATCCGAGAGATGATCCATGTATGAAAACAAAGTATAGACTTTGGAAGAACTACTCTATGGTCGTAAGGCTATTGAGTACAGAGTGATTTTAAAAGGAAGACGGACAATGATGGTAAGTGTCACCATTAAGAAAGCTCGAATTGTCGCTAAGATGTTTTCCGACAAGTTCAAGGAGTTGACTACGATGAGACTTTCTCACTCGTAGCGATTCTAAGAGTCTGTTGGAATTATATTAGCAGTTACTGCATTATTTATGAAATCTTGCAGATAGGATGTCAAAACATTGTTTCCTCGACGATTTTCTTGAGGAAAGGTTGTATGTGATACAACCAGAAGGTTTTGTCAATCACGAAAGATGCTAACAAGTATGCAAAGCTCCAAAGAATCCTTCTAAGGACTGGAGTAAGCATCTCGGAGATGGAATATACGCTTTGATGAGATGATCAAAGTTTTTGGGTTTATACAAAGTTTATGAGATACTCGTTTTTCCAAAGAAGTGAGTGGGAGCACTATAGAATTTCTGATGAGTATATGTTGTTAACATATTGTTGATGAGAAATCTTGTAGAATTTACGGAAAGCATATAGGGTTATTTGAAAAGTGTTTTCAATGGAAAACCTGGATTAAGCTACTTGAACATTGAGCATCAAGATCTATAAGGATAGATCAAAAAACGCTTAATAGTACTTTCAAATGAATACATACCGTGACAAGATTTTGAAGGAGTTCAAAATAGATCAGCAAAGGAGTTCTTGGCTGTGTTATAAGGTGTGAGTATTAAGTAAGACTCAAGACCTGACCACGGCAGACGAGAGAGAAAGGACGAAGGTTGTCCCCTATGCTTTAGACGTAGGCTGTACAGTATGCTATGCTGTGTACCGTACCTGAAGTGTGCCTTGCCATGAGTCAGTCAAGGGGTACAAGAGTGATCCAGGAATGGATCACATGACAGTGGTCAAACTTATCCTTAGTAACTAGTGGGCTAAGGAATTTTCCCGATTATGGAGGTGGTAAAAGAGTTCGTCGTAAAGGGTTACATTGATGCAAACTTTGACACTAATTCGGATGACTCTGAGTAGTAAACCGGATTCGTATAGTTGAGCAGTCATTTTGAATAGCTCCAAGTAGCGCATGGTAGCTGCATCTACAAGATGACATAGAGATTTGTAAACCACACATGGATTTGAAAGGTTCAGACCCATTGACTAATAACCTCTCTCACAAGCGAGATATGATCAAACCCCATGGGTGTTGGATTCATTACAATCACATAGTGATGTGAACTAGATTATTGACTCTAGTTCAAGTGGGAGACTATTGGAAATATGCCCTAAATGCAATAATAAAATGGTTATTATTATATTTCCTTGGTCATGATAATTGTCTATTGTTCATGCTACAATTGTATTAACTGGAAACCATAATACATGTGTGAATAAGTAGACCACAACATGTCCCTAGTGAGCCTCTAGTTGACTAGCTCGTTGATCAATAGATGGTTATGGTTTCCTGACCATGGACATAGGATGTCATTGATAATGGGATCACATCATTAGGAGAATGATGTGATGGACAAGACCCAATCCTAAGCATAGCACAAGATCGTATAGTTCGTTTGCTAAGAGCTTTTCTAATGTCAAGTATCATTTCCTTAGACCATGAGATTGTGCAACTCCGGATCTTGTAGGAATGCTTTGGGTGTACCAAACGTCACAACGAATCGGGTGGCTATAAAGGTGCACTCAGGTATCTCCGAAAGTGTCTGTTGGGTTGTACGAATCGAGACTGGGATTTGTCACTTCGTATGACGGAGAGGTATCTCTGGGCCCACTCGGTAATGCATCATCATAATGAGCTCAATGTGACTAAGTAGTTAATCACGGGATCATGCATTATGGAACGAGTAAAGTGACTTGCCAGTAACGAGATTGAACGAGGTATGGGGATACCGACGATCGAATCTCGGGCAAGTAACATACCGGTGGACAAAGGGAATTGTATACGGGATTGATTGAATCCCCGACATCGTGGTTCATCCGATGAGATCATCGTGGAACATGTGGGAGCCAAGATGGGTATCCAGATCCCGCTATTGGTTATTGGCCAGAGAGGTGTCTCGGTCATGTCTGCATGGTTCCTGAACCCGTAGGGTCTACACACTTAAGGTTCAGTGACGCTAGAGTTGTTATGGGAAATTGTATGTGGTTACCGAAGGTTGTTCGGAGCCCGGATGAGATCCCGAACGTGACGAGGAACTCCGGAATGGTCCGGAGGTGAAGATCGATATATTGGACGAAGGGTATTGGAGTCCGGAATTGTTCTGGGAGTATCGGGTGACGACCTGCGTGACCGAAAGGTGTTTCAGAAGCCCCGGCAAGCGTTGGGGGGGGGGGGGGCTTATGGGCCAACGGGAGGGGGCGCACCAGCCTACTAAGGGGGTGTGCGCCCCTCCCAACCCCTCTCACGTAACCTGGAGAGGTGGGGCCACTCCCCTAGGGCAGCCGCCCCTCCCGGCTTGGGGGGCAAGTTTCCTAGGGGTGGGGGCGCCCAAACCCATCTAGGGTTTCCCCTGTGGCCGCCGCCCCTCCCCTAGGGAACCCTAGGGCGCCTCCTCCAACCCCCTTCCCCCTATATATAGTGAGGGAGAGAGAGGGCAACCACAACCCTTCCCTTGGCGCAGCGCCTCCCTCCTCATACATCTCCTCCTCCTCCGTAGTGCTTGGCGAAGCCCTGCTGGAGAACCACGAGCTCCACCACCACCACGCCGTCGAGCTGTCGGAGTTCTCCCTCAACTTCTCCTCTTCCCTTGCTGGATCAAGAAGGAGGAGACGTCCCCGGGCTGTACGTGCGTTGAACGCGGAGGCGCCGTCCGTTCGGCGCTAGATCGGATCTTCCGTGATTTGAATCGCCGTGAGTACGACTCCATCAACCACGTTCTAGTAACGCTTCCGCTTAGCGATCTTCAAGGGTATGAAGATGCACTCTCTCTCTTTCTCTCTCGTTTCTAGTATCTCCTAGATTGATCTTGGTGACACGTAGGAAAATTTTGAATTATTGCTACGTTCCCCAACAGTAAGCAGTATGACTAGTATCGCCCACAACTCACTTGTGTTCTACTCGTGCATATAACATCTACGCATAAACCTGGCTCTGATGCCACTGTTGGGAAACGTAGTAATTTCAAAAAAATTCCTACGCACAAGCAAGATCATGGTGATGCATAGCAATGAGAGGGGAGAGTGTTGTCCACGTACCCTCGTAGACCGTAAGGGGAAGCGTTATGACAACGCGGTTGATGTAGTGGTACGTCTTCACGATTGACCGATCCTAGTACCAAACATACGACACCTCCGCGATCTGCACACATTCAGCTCGGTGACGTCCCACGAACTCATGATCCAGTAGAGCTTCGAGGGAGAGCTCCGTCAGCATGACGGCATTTTGACGGTGATGATGAAGCTACCAACGCAGGGCTTCGCCTAAGCACCGCTACGATATAACCAAGGTGGATTATGGTGGAGGGGGGCACCACACACGGCTAAGAGATCAATGATCAACTTGTGTGTCTATGGGGTGCCCCCCTCCCCCGTATATAAAGGAGTGGAGGAGGGGGAGGGCCGGCCCTCTACTATGGCGCGCCCTGGGGAGTCCTACTCCCACCGAGAGTAGGATTCCCCCCTTCCAAGTAGTAGGAGTAGGAGAGAAGGAAGGGGAAGGGAGAAGAGAAGGAAGGAGGGGGCGCTGCCTCTCCCCCTAGTCCAATTCAGACTAGGACTTGGGGGGTGCGCGGCCTGCCCCAGGCAGCCCCCCCCTCTCTCTCCCCTAAAGCCCAATAAGGCCCATATACTCCCCGGCGAATTCCCGTAACTCTCTGGTACTCCGATAAATACCCGAATCACTCGAAACCTTTCCGATGTCCGAATATAGTCGTCTAATATATCGATCTTCACGTCTCGACCATCTCCGGACTCCTCATCATGTCCCCAATCTCATCCGGGACTCTGAACTACCTTCGGTACATCAAAACACATAAACTCATAATACCGATCGTGAACAAACGTTAAGCGTGCGGACCTACGGGTTCGAAAACTATGTAGACATGACCGAGACTCATCTCCGGTCAATAACCAATAGCGGAACCTGGATGCTCATATTGGTTCCTACATATTCTACGAAGATCTTTATCGGTCAAACCGCATAACAACATACGTTGTTCCCTTTGTCATCGGTATGTTACTTGCCCGAGATTCGATCGTCGGTATCTCAATACCTAGTTCAATATCATTACCGGCAAGTCTCTTTACTCGTTCCGTAATGCATAATCCCGCAACTAACTCATTAGTCACATTACTTGCAAGGTTTATAGTATTGTGCATTATCGAGACGGCCCAGAGATACCTCTCCGACAATCGGAGTGACAAATCCTAATCTCGATCTATGCCAACTCAACAAGTACCATCGGAGACACCTGTAGAGCACCTTTATAATCACCCAGATATGTTGTGATGTTTGGTAGCACACAGAGTGTTCCTCCGGTATTCGGGAGTTGCATAATCTCATAGTTAGAGGAACATGTATAAGTCATGAAGAAAGCAATAGCAAAAAAAACTTAACGATCATTATGCTAAGCTAACGGATGGGTCTTGTCCATCACATCATTCTCTAATGATGTGATCCCGTTGATCAAATGACAACTCATGTCTATGGCTAGGAAACTTAACCATCTTTGATCCAACGAGCTAGTCAAGTAGAGGCATACTAGTGACACTCTGTTTGTCTATGTATTCACACATGTACTAAGTTTCCGGTTAATACAATTCTGGCATGAATAATAAACATTTATCATGATATAAGGAAATATAAATAACAATTTTATTATTGCCTCTAGGGCATATTTCCTTCAGTCTCCCACTTGCACTAGAGTCAATAATCTAGTTCACATCGTTATGTGATTTAACACCAATAATTCACATCGTCATGTGACCAACACCCAAAGGGTTTACTAGAGTCAATAATCTAGTTCACATCGCTACGTGATTAACACCCAAAGATTACTAAAGTGTGATCATGTTTTGTGAAATAGGTTTAGTCAATGGGTCTGCCACATTCAGATCCGTATGTATTTTGCAAATTCCTATGTCTACAATGCTCTGCACGGAGCTACTTTAGCTAATTGCTCCCACTTTCCATATGTATCTGGATTGTGTCTTAGAGTTATCCAGATCAGTCTCAAAGCTTGCATCGACGTAACTCTTTATGACGAACTCTTTATCACCTCCATAACCGAGAAATATTTCCTTAGTCCTCTAAGGATAATTTTGACCGCTGTCCAGTGATCTACTCCTAGATCAAAATTGTACTACCTTGCCAAACTCAGGGCAGAGTATACAATAGTTCTGGTACACAACATGGCATACTTTATAGAACCTATGGCTGAGGCATATGGAATGACTTTCATTCTCTCTCTATCTTTTGCCGTGGTCGGGCTTTGAGTTTTACTCAACTTCACACCTTGCAACATAGGCAAGAACTCTTTCTTTGACTTTTCCATTTTGAACTACTTCAAAAACTTGTAAAGGTATATACTCATTGAAAAAACTTATCAAGCGTCTTGATCTATCTTTATAGATCTTGATGCTCAATATGTAAGCAGCTTCATTGAGGTCTTTCTTTGAAAAAAATCCTTTCGAATAAGGAAATAAATAATAACTGTATTATTGCCTCTAGGGCATATTTCCTTCAACACCGATGTGTGCCTTCGTCAACGTCGTGTTCCCGGGCCTGGCAAGCCTGGTGTGACGCTTCGTCAACTTCGTCTTCGATCGTCTACGCATGCCCGGTATTGGCAACACCGACGCGTGCCTTCGTCTATGACGTGTCCCCGGGTTTGGCAACCCCGGCGCGATGCCTCGTCAACACCTTATCCCCGACGCACCCCTACTTCGACACCACTGCGCCCATGCTAATCCGGCGCCTCCTTGCGCCCGCGGCTCCACGGCGACTTCCTCGACACCGGCCACCCCGACTTGACATCGACCACGGCATTCTACGCACGGCTACCTCGACCACGGCTCCACCACCCACGCTCTCGGCTACCTCGATAAACGTAACAAAGGGCTACCGCGTTGCTTGAGCAACCTCGTCGGTTGCCACTCCAGCCACGACTCTGTGATGCATCGACCGTTGCAACTGTGGGGGGGGGGGGGTGTCCATCGGCTTGCCTTCGGATTCTTCTCCGCCTCACCGTCTGTCGCCACTGCCAGGATCATGGGGGATGTTGAGTATATTGATTATTAGAAAAGACGAGATAGACTAGGATTTGTTCTGGCTAGTCTTGTACTCCAAGTAGATCATGGTACTCCTATATATATGCCCACGAGGCTCAAGAAATACGACAACTATTTCACCAATCCCCTCTCCCTTCTAACACGGTGTTCTCGGATCTCATGGAAGTGCACGTCATGCCTCAGCCTGTCAGCCGTACGTAGGAGAGTACATGAGGTCTACGAGCTGCGGCACAGCGAGAGGCACACCACGATCAAAACCATTCCCACATCATCAACAAAACCACCTGAAGCGGTACGAGGGACTAAAGTTATCCGATTTAAGAAGTTGAGAGACAAACTTTTGCTGGTTTTGGAGTTGGGGGACCATTTCTATACTATCGAGAGAGTTCAGGGATGAAAATTTTACTTTTCTCTTTAAATTATGTGTCAAAATTTGACCAAATATTTTACTAAAAAAATATTAATGCATGTCGTTAAAAGTTATATCATTGAATTTGTATTTGAACATATATTCCGATGATGTTAGTTTTGATGACATGCATTAATATTTTCTTAGTTAAATTTATGGTCAAAATTTAGCATAAAATACGGAGGGGACTAATAAACCAGGACGGAGTATCTTAAAAAACAATTACTTTGAGGTTACCAGGCCACTGAACGACCACTACTGGTGCTAGAACAAGCCGCCAACGCAGCGACATGCAACGATGTCGCCGCTCTTCTATCAGAGCCGGTTTGACATTGTCGATGACACCCGAGAAGTCTTTGTGCACGTGCCCCTAAGGACCAGCGCCTTGAAGCCACATTCGTCGCCGTTGAACTCTTGTATAGATCTAAAGCACCCAACACCGAATATCGGCACATGACGAGGAACTCTAACCGCACCCCCAAGGGCACGGACTGTCCCATGGAGAGTGAATGAATCGACGCTGGAGCCATCGCGTATAGACGGACGAGTTCGGAAAGGATCGGAGTCCAAAAGACAAACCCCAAAAAGAAGTGTACCATCTGTCCGAGCGTCGCACATGCCAGGACTAAAAAATCCTAACCTAAACTACTAACCATTGCGGTGGTACCGGGATTCCTCCTTCCCTTGCCGGTAGCCGTAGTGGCAAGCAGAGGTAACACGAATCCACGTGCTCGTTGTTGAAGCCTAGAGGGAAGAGTTCGCCATCACCTTGTGTTAGAGGAGGAAAATGAGAGGAAGTCTTTCACCAAGCTGTTTGTTATAGTTGCAATTGCAAATATAGACGGGGTGGAATGGAACTATGGCAGGGTTGGTTACCTAGGTGAGGAATTAATTGATTGGAATAATGTAACATTCCGTCACTGATTGAGATGCTAACATATCGGCAAACTTTTTCATGGCAAAAGAACAAAGACAATTGTGGATGGAATCAACAAAGGCACCACGCCAGAAAGAAACAACGTTCATTTCTTGCACCCCGCATGCATCCCAACGTCCATGTGGCACCTGTCAACACGTCGGCACGGTCACCGTTGCCAGGTATTATTTGGGATGGTGATCATTATGTGAAAATACCAGACACACTACGGCTCCACCGGACGGGCTAGATTCGAACTCTGTAGTTGGTAGATGGCTGCTGAATTGGGTGAGTGATGCAAAGGATGAAGAGAAGGAAATGATGCTACAAGGTGTCTACGGGCTATGGCTAGCGAGAAATAAAGCGAGAGATGGCAAGAGAATTGAAGAGACATCCAATCACTAGTGCAGAACCGGGCTTTAGCATCGATTCTGCTACCGGCACTAAAGTGTGGGGACTAAAGACCTCCCCCCCTTTAGTACCGGTTCAACACGAAACGCCACTAAAGGGCCATCACGTGGCACAAGGCGCGCCGTGGTCTGGGGGACCTTTAGTCCCGGTTGGTATTTTTATTGATTTTTTTTTGAAATAAAGCAAAAACAGCCCACCTACTGGGCCGACACGGCCTGCATACGACTAAAAACTCAACCTCTAGTTGGGCCAGGATGCAGGCCCGTACGGCCCAATATTAGGCCCCACAGGGCAGAAGACTTGCAATAGGCCCACAAAGGCCTGCTTAGAGAGGAGCTCGACACGGTAGCCGCGGCGGGGCTTATAAACCGGTGCGAGCTCCTCTCAACTAACGAGGTGGGACTAAACATTGTGCATTGTAGGTGGCAGCGCACTCCTTTAGTACCGGTTGGTGGCACGAACCCGTACTAAAGGGGGGCCTTTAGTACCGGTTGGAGCCACCAACCCGTACTAAAGGCCACCACCTCTTTAGTACCGGTTCGTGGCACGAACCTTTACTAAAGGTTCGCCACGAACCGGTACTAATGAGCGCTGCCCACCTAGCCGTTGGAACCGGCAGTAATGGTCACATTAGTGCCGGTTCAGTTACAAACCGGGATTAATGAGCTTTACATTAGGCCCTTTTTCTACTAGTGAATGTAGCGAGCTCGGTCTCAAGATTCATGGATGAATGGCTTGAGGTAGTCCAGAAAAAAGCCAGATCAAATACTAAACCAGCTCTAGAGCGATGGGTTCCCCCGAAGCAGGGATGGATCATGGCTAATGCGGATGGGGCCGTGTCAAAAAGTGTAGAGAAGGGAGGAGGTCGTGTGGTCTTGCGTGACCATGAAGGTGCCTCCCGGGGTGCCGCAACTCTGCTATTCCCAAACAACTCACGGCCTGACATTGTGGAACTGAAATTTTGTTGTAAAGCCCTCCAGTTCGGGCGAGAGATGGGTGTACAACGGATTCGTGTGGAGTTTGACTGTCGTGAGGCGGTTTCTATGATCAATGGTACCGCGAAAAACCTATCTGTTGCTGGTCCGCTTGTTGAAGAGATTAAAGGTCTCTTGCAAGGATGACAAGGGTGCAAGGTAACTTGGAAGAGCAGATCATCAAATCGTGCTGCTCATATTTTAGCTAAATTAGCTGTTAGTGAATAGGTGTGTGAGGAGTGGTGGTATGTGCCACCTGAATGTATTCTGCATGAAATATCGGACGAGATTCCAGTGTTTGGTTAAATAAAGTTTCTAATTCTAAAAAAACGGACACAGTGAATCGGAATAAAATAATACACTTCCTTCACAGAACTGTCTTTTAAGGCAGAAAGGGGTTTTGGATGCCCTACTCAAAATCAGAGCAAGACTATTTGTCTTTGTGTCTCTAGGCATCACATGCCTAGGAGAGTGCCTATGAATTATTTCCTATTTTCCCAAGCAATAGCAAAGCTGGTTGCTTTGCAAGGGTTATCAAATAGGAATTTCCTAAAATATGAAAATATTACTGTACTAACTCAAATGGAGTCAAGACTTTTACTGGATGAAAATGTGGGTACAAAGATCATGTCCACCAAGTTTCATAATTTTTGGATGCATGGAAATATACTTTGAATTTTATGAGCCAATAATGGACATAAAATGTATATTGAATAAATAGAAATATTATATAATGACATAGAAGTGGGCTTTGCATACATCATATAAGATATGGCAAAAATATGGAGAATCATTGGTGAACTTTTTTCCTTTTAAAAAATATTCACGAATTTTAGAAAAATTAACGAAATTGTTTAAAATGTTTAAAATAATACTTTATTTTATAAATATTTTAAAAAATTCACATTGTGTTAAATACTTTAATGTTTTTAAAATAATGAGAAACAAAAAACACGAAAAAAAGTAAAAGAAAATATGAGAAGGAAAAGTGGGAAAAAGGAAAAAGAAATGGAAAAACGCCAAAAAGAAAAGAAGCAAACAACGGATGGCAAACTGGAAAAAAAATTGACGACGGAACTTTCTAGAATGTTCCTAAAACCGGATATGCACTGTGTGCTCTCTTTTTTATATGGATCGTCCCGTTCGGAAAAAGAGCATGGAACTGGGTAACTATTTGGCGTATAAGCAGTTCTGGGAAAAAATGGCGCACAAGCGCAGGATTTGCAGCGCTCTTCTGGATCCCCGCAAAACAAAAATGCAGTGCTCTTCAGGTATCAATCGTAGACGCCATGGACGACAGAACTTTCTAGAATGCTCCCTTTTTCTTAGCGGTTTCTAAAATGCTCCTAGAACAGGGATAACCACTGCACGCTCTCTTCTTTATACAGGCCAGCCCGTTCGCAGAAATAGCATGGAACACTAGGTACAGAAGAGTAGCTTTTATTTAATTTTCTTTTTGCGAGGAGGATAGTATAGCTTTTAAACATGATAGTAGAAGGAGTGATTACGAGGCTGATTCAGTAGCCACGTCTGTACTGTTTCTGTCATGTGGCCGACATGTTTGGTTTGATCTGTTGGAATAAGCCACGGCGTCTGGTGCAGTCGGGCTTGTCGGGCGCGTCAAGTGCAAACGGGACGTGTGGGACGCACTGATACGGTCGGGTGCGTCGGGTGCGCGCGGAACATGCGGGACGCAGCGCCTGACGAGTGTGCGTGCTGGTGGAACTGGGCATCGGTTCGTGGCCGTGCCCAGTCTGTAGGTGTGCATTGTGTACGTAGTTTGAGTTAGACTTCAGTTTGTTAGTGCATGCAAGATTGGTCAAGTCGTAGAGTTGGTTAGTGGCGGTGAGAAATGGCCATAGAATTAGCCCATGCATTAGTTATTTACTAGACTAGTTGTGCATGGTGGGCGTGGCGTGAGTTTAGGATTAGTTGGTAGTGGAGATACTCTTGTAATGCCTACTTAAGTTGAGTATGTGAATGAAAGATGGTGAGGGCCGAGGGAAACATGTAGCCCCGGTGTGCCACCAGAAAAGTTTCTTTGGCAAAGCCATTGTGATCCTTCTTCCTTGGTGAAGTGTGTACTTGTGTTCCTCTTGTATGTGTGCGTTCATGTGTTGTGTGAGACAAACCATGAAAGAGATAAGAGAGTTATGAGGAAGAAGAAGAAGGGCACTGCGGCGAGGAGGCGGCGCCAACAATTGATATCAGAGCTTGGTTGTTTTGGGCGGGGTTCGCCGTGCCGGAGGCGTGCCGGTGGTGACGGCGTTCGACGGCGGCTGCGCGAAGCTCCGGGCCGTGTGTCAGCCTATGAAGGTGCGCGGCGCTGCGGCTGTCATGGCGGACGCGGAGGTGGCGCGCGGTGAGTCCGCGGCGAGTGCGGCGGACATGGAGGCATCAACTGCGGTGCTCGACGAGTCCGGGTGATGCAGTGTGATGCCGTGCGCGCGACGAGCAGTGTCGGACACGGAGGCGAGGAAGTCGTGGAGGACCTGCGTGGTGGCGCAGAGGCCGCGGCGGCTCGGCGCGACGACGGTGAAGGCGCAATGGCGCGTCGCATGAAGATGCGGCGCGTCGGCGGAGGCCGTAGTGGCGCGGTGCGACGCCATGAAGCGGCGTCCGAGAAGGCTCGCATCTGAGCATGAGGGCATCGACGGCGTATGTCGCCGGAACGCCAGGCGCCGTGGAGAAGGAGCGCGGCGTATGTCGCCGGAGAGGTGACGGAGCACGTAGCGACCGGCGTCAGTGCGCCAGGTCGGGTCCGTGGCGGTGCGACCGGCGTCGGTGCGCCACGTCGGGTCCATGGGCTGGGTCACGGTCGTGGCGACGACATCGACATGAGCTACTTCGGCGACGGCGAGGCCGTGGCTTAGGGGGTGTGTGTTGGAATAAGCCACGGCGTCTGGTACAGTCGGGCTCGTCGGGCGCGTCAGGTGCGTGCGGGACGTGTGGGACGCATTAATGTGGTCGGGAACGTCGGGTGCGCGCGGGACGTGCGGGACGCAGCGCCGTGACGAGTGTGCATGCTGGTGGAACTGGGCATCGGTTCGTGGCCGTGCCGAGTCTGTAGATGTGCGTTGTGTACGTAGTTTGAGTTAGACTCCAGTTTGTTAGTGCATGCAAGATTGGTCAAGTCGTGGAGTTGGTTAGTGGCCGTGAGAAATGGCCGTAGAATTAGCCCATGCATTAGTTAGTTACTAGACTAGTTGTGCATGGTGGGCGTGGCGTGAGTTTAGAATTAGTTGGTAGTGGAGATATTCTTGTAATGCCTATTTAAGTTGAGTACGTAAATGAAAGATGATGGAGGCTGAGGGAAATATGTAGCCATGGTGTGCCACCAGGAAAGTGTCTTTGGCAAAACCATTGTGATCCTTCTTCCTTGATGAAGTGCGTAAGTTTGTGTTCCTCTGGTATGTGTGCGTTTATGTGTTGTGTGAGACAAACCATGAAAGAGATAAGAGAGAGTTATGAGGAAGAAGAAGAAGGGCGCTGCGGCGAGGAGGCGGCGCCAACATGATCCACCACCACCAGACAAGCTTTGCGTACATACAACCACAAATGTTACGAATGAACAGTGTCGTCTGTGCCCCCTCACACACAAAATAAATAAATACAGATGGACCAAGAAAGTAGACATGTTAGTACAAGAAACTTCTTTGTCAGCACACGATCGATCGACGACGACGAGCGTTGGCATGCATGCACGGCGCCCGAGGCGGAGACCGGGAATGACACAAGGGCGGCACGGAAACTCCGAGAAGGCAGCCGGCGCCGCGCTCGCATTTGATGAAGATCGTGTAGGTGCCTGACACGACATGCAACGCAGCAGCAGATGCGTAGAAAGGCAAAATTTCGTATTTTGATCTTTTTTCCAAACCTATTTGAGATCTGACCCTAATTTAAAAAAAATTCGAGATCTGACCCTTTTGCTACCGCCAGGGATCATGGCGGTAGGGTATAACAGCCTACCGTCAAGGCCACTGGCGGTAGGATTGCATGCCCTACCGTCAAAAACCTCTTAAATATTGAACACAGTGCGTGCTTGTGCTTACCGTCAAGCACCTTGGCGGGCTACCGCCAGCCCGTTTGGCGGTATCGATGTTTCCTACCGTCAAAGTCTCTGGCGGTAGGCTGTTATACCCTACCGTCATGGTCTCTGGCGTTAGCAAAAGGGTCAGATTTCAAAAAAAATTTAAACTAGGGTTAGATCTTGAATAGGTTTCAGAAAAGGGTCAAAACACGAAATTTAGCCGCGTAGAAACAGTGGCGCCGCAGCGTATTTGCCGACGTGAAAGGGCGTCCGTTTCCTCGTCTGGTCTGAGCCAATTCTGACGCTCTGAGGCCACGGAGTAATGTACGTAGCATCTTATCATATGCTGCTAGATTGCTAGTAGATCGACAGGCCACAGCCGCTGCAAACTTGTGCAGGTCGGTCTAGCCGGATGGAGTAAAGAAAGAGGCCACCGCTGCAACGCCGACGCTCGCCGCCTCGATCTACCTGCCGGTCAGCCACGGATGCAGGAAATGTTGTCCCCTGCTACTGCCTCTGTTGGTTTCACAAGGCATATCTTTGCTGCCTGAACATACATACGGATAAGAGTAGTCACTTGACGTTAGATAAAAAAACTTGAAGCTCGAGAATTGAAACGGACTTTGTAAGTACAGTCAAAATCATGGCAACAGAAACAAGAAAAGAATAGCTTTATGGGTGCAGTTTTGTTCATCTGGTTTCGGTCCACGGCCATGAAAGCACATACTACCTCAACCGACCAAATATGTTCAGGCCATTTTTGAAAGAGCTTTGTATAAACGTGAAACAGTTTGAGGGAAGACGCCTCTTAAGAGGCGATCGGCTCATATATTTATAGCAGAGTTACAAGTCTTGGAGACCAAGAAATAGACCCTATACACGTATATGTACAACCATATGCAAACAGAATACGCGGGATTAGCTATACAAAGTTATACATTAACATCCCCCGCAGTTTGTGCGTCGGTCGAACGCATAAACTATACCGAAAGTCCAAGAAGAGCTGAGTCGGCAAGCCCTTCGTCATGATATCGGCAAACTGCTGTGATGATGGCACATGGAGAACCCGAATCTGACCGAGAGACACCTTCTCGCGGACGAAGTGGATGTCGATCTCGATGTGCTTCGTGCGGCGATGCTGGAACGGTTTACATGCCATGTAAACAGCACTGGCGTTATCACAGAAGACAACGGTGGCGGACGGAAGAGGACGATGAAGCTCAAGTAGAAGTTGGCGAAGCCAGCAGCACTCAGCCACGACATGTGCCACGGCTCTATACTCGGCCTCGGCACTTGAGCGAGACACCGTGGCCTGGCGTTTGGAGGACCAAGACACCAGGTTGTCACCGAGGTAGACACAGTAGCCAGAGGTAGAGCGTCGGGTGTCGGGGCAGCCGGCCCAGTCCGCGTCAGAGTAGGCAGTGAGCGAGGCGGACGGTGTGGAGTGGAGCTGTAGACCGAGGTCGAGGGTGCCACGAACATAGCGAAGAATCCGCTTTGACGAGGTTGAGATGCGGTTCCCGGGGAGCATGCATGTAGAGGCACGCTTGCTGGACAGCATGTGCAATGTCGGGCGAAAGTGAGCGTCAGTGCAATCAAGGGCCCCAGCAAAACTCCGGTACTCCATGGCATCGGTGACGAGGGGACCCTCGTCGGCGGAGAGCTTGCAACAGGTGTCAATGGGCGTGACACACGGGTTGCAATCCATCATGCCAGCGCGCTGAAGAAGGTCGATGGCATACTGGCGCTGCGAGAGAAGCATCCCGGAAGCAGACCGAGAGACCGAGATCCCGAGGAAGTAAGTCAAGTCCCCGAGATCGGTCATGGAGAACTCCCGGTGAAGCTGGTCGGTGATGTGCTGGAGAAGCTCGGCGCTATACGCGGTGAGGATGATGTCGTCCACGTAGAGAAGTAGGTAGGCCATCTCAGAGCCGCACCGAAGCACGAACAGAGACACGTCGCTCTATGAAGCCACAAAGCCCAGTCGATGAGCGTGATGAGCGAACCGATGGTACCACGCGCGGGGCGCCTGCTTGAGTCCATAGAGGGACTTGTGGAGCAGGCAAACTTGGTGAGGACGTGTAGGGTCGACGAAGCCGGGCGGCTGCTCACAATGAACCGCCTCGTCGATATCGCCATGGAGAAAGCCGTTCTTGACGTCCAGCTGATGAACCGGCCAAGCATGTGAGACGGCGATGCTAAGCACAACGCGGATCGTGGCTGGCTTGACGACGGGACTGAAGGTCTCGTCGTAGTCAATGCCAGGCTGCTGGGAGAATCCACGGACCACCCACCGTGCCTTGTACCAAGCGAGAGCACCGTCAGCACCAAACTTGTGCTCGAAGATCCACTTCCCTGAAACAATGTTAGCACCAACCGGTCGAGGAACAAGAGTCCAAGTGCGGTTCTGAAGGATAGCATCGTACTCCTCGGTCATGGAAGCACGCCAAAGAGGATCCTGAAGAGCAGAGCGATATGTTTTGGGAATAGGAGAGATAGAGGAGTGTTCAGCCGAGAGATTAAGTTCATCAATGGGCTGAAAATTACCACGCTTGGCGCGAGTGAGCATGGTGTGAGCGTTGGTGGAGGAAGCGGTGTTGCCGCGGGAGCGACGAGGAGGGGGAGGGGTTGGTGGTGGTGGTGGAGAAGGGGACTCGGTGCGAGACGCAGACGAGGGCGGCGCGGGTGAGGTGGGCGCTGTGGCGACCGACGTCGGGGTGGAAGGCCCCGAGCCATGCATGGCGGGCTGGGCCAATGAGGCCGGCGCCATGTTGGGCTGGCCTGCGGGAGGCGCGACGACCGCGGGAGCCGACTGCGTGGCGACCAAGTCTAGGAGAAAACCGAGATCGTCCGGAGACTGAGTGGTGCGAGTGGGGGTGAATGGAAAGGTGTGTTCGTCAAAAACGACATGTTGCGAGATGATGATGCGGCGTGACGTTAAGTCGAGGCACCGATAGCCGCGATGCGATGCAGGATACCCAAGAAAGACGCATGCAGTGGAGCGAGGGGCGAGTTTGTGAGGCGCCGTGGCGGACTGGTTAGGGTAGCATAGGCACCCGAAGACACGGAGGTCGGAGAAGGAGGGCGGTTTTTGGTAGAGGAGGGTATACGGGATCCGGAAGTCCAAGGCTTGGCTTGGACGGCGGTTAAGCAGGAAGGTTGGGACGGCAAGGGCCTCGGCCCAGTATGCAGGAGGCATATATGCTTGAAACAGCAAGGTGCGAGTAATGTCGTTGAGCGTGCGAAGTGCATGTTCGGCCTTGCCTTTTTTAAGGGGAGGTGTACGGGCAGGACATGCGGAGGTGTATGCTGTTGCGTGCAAGAAACTCGATGAAGGTAGAGTTAACAAACTCGGTACCAACCGGTCTGGAAGGGCATGACGGGGAGGTTGAATTGTGTGCGCGCGTAGGCGACAAAGGTGATGAGAATATCACATGTGTCGGATTTCCGGTGAAGGGGAAACGTCCACATAAAATGAGAAAAATCATCAACAATGACAAGGTAATATTTGAAGCCAGAATTACTAGCAACAGGTGATGTCCATAAATTGCAATGAAGTAATTGGAACGGAACAACACAAACTGTTGATGATCTATAAAAAGGTAAACACACGTGCTTGCCAAGTTGACATGCATGACACACTTGAGTACTTTTATTACATGGAATAGCAAATTCTGAAGATAAATGTGACATAGAGTCACGACCGGGATGTCCTAAGCGACGATGCCATAGCTCCGAGGCAGTGGTGGTGGGGACGAGTCCAAACGGAGAGATGATGGGGTTGGTGTTGGCGTTGAACTCGTAGAGCGGTCCGGGGCTACTACAGCGAATGATCTCGCGCCGAGTGTGCAGATCCTTAATAGAAAAACCACACGGGTCATATTCGACAGAAAGAGAACTATCGATGGTAAATTGACAAGTAGAAAGGAGATTTTTGATAATATCTGGAACAACAAGAACATTGTTGAGGTAAAAAGGTGTGACTAGGTGTGTGGAGAGTGACGTGGCCGGTGCGGTGATAGGGAGGGGAACACCATTGCCGACCGTGACTCGAAGGGAGGGAGGAAGTGGAGAGTATACCAGGGTCGGAGACCATGTGCGAGGTGGTGCCGGAATCCATCACCCATGCGCCCTGCGTGGAGGAGCCGGCGGAAGAGGGCCCGGCGGTGGCGTTGAGGGCGGCGACGAGGGCGGAGCTGTCCCATGCAGGAGTCGGGACGGAGCCGGCAGGGTGGTAGGGCGCCGCGGGTGGAGGCGGGTTGGTGCCCCAAGCACAGCCATCTGGGGCGCCACTGGGTCGTAGGCGACCTGGCTCGGGGCACCTGGTGGACCGGCGAGACAACGGTGTCGAGGCGGTGGACCATGGGGCTGCCCGAGGAGGCCGGGCGCCCGGGGAGGCAGCCGGAGCGCCATAGGGGCGCCAGGTGGGCTGCATCTGCTGTGTCTGCCTGGTGTAGGGGTTGAAGCAGATCCACGGTCCGGGCGTGGCGGCGGGGTAGGAAGGGTTGGAGTTGCCGGCGCCCCCGCCACCGTTCTTCTTCTTCTTCTTCGACCAGCGGCCGCCTTGGCCGCCATTGCCGCCGGAATTGCCACCAGTGGAGGAGCCGGAGCGGCGTTGGCGAGCTGGTTCTCGCGTAGGAGAAGGATGGAGCGCGTCTGCAGGAAGGTATGTGTCAGAACCTGCATCGTGACGAGGGTGGTGATGTCGGAGAAGCGGGGGTTGAGCCCCCGGAGACAGGTGAGGACCAGGGTTTAGTCGGTCACGGGCTGCCCCACATCCGCGAGCGCGTCGGAAAGGGCCTTCAGGCGATGGCAGTAGGCGGTGATGGTGAGGTCGCCTTGGACGAGGGCCCGGAACTCCGCCTCGAGGTAGACGGCGCGGGTGAGCTGATTGTCGAGGAAGAGGTTCCGGACCAGCGCATAGGCCTCGTACGCGGTCTGATCTTGGGCCATGATTGTGTCGAGGATGTCCTTGCTGATGGAGCCGTAGATCCACGAGCGCACGACGAAGTCCTGATGCTGCCAGTCGGCCGTGCGGGCATCCTGTGGCGTGACGACGGAGATGTGGCCGGTGAGGTCGTACTTGCCGAGGAGGATGGTGATGAGCATACGCCACTTGGCGTAGTTGGACTTCTGGAGGTCGAGGACGACGGGAACATGCGTCTTGACGCTGGCGACATGGACGGCCTGGGACGCCGGCGACGCGATGGATGGGATCATGGCCCCGGCGATCTGCGTCCCGAGCATCGATGAGGTGGAGGCCCCGAGTGCAGAGGAGGTGGAGGGGGAGGTCGACATGGCGGCGGCCTGGGGAGGAGGAAGGAGCTGCGGCGGCGCGGAGGGAGGATAGCGGCGGTGGCGGCTTAGGGTTTGGTGGCGGCGGAAGCTAGGTTTTAGGACCTAGGGTTGTTACCATATAAACGTGAAACAGTTTGAGGGAAGACGCCTCTCAAAGAGTGATCGGCTCATATATTTATAGCAGAGTTAAGACCAAGAAATAAACCCTATACGCGTATATATACAACCGTATGCAAACGGAATACACGGGATTAGCTATATAAAGTTATACGTTAACACTTTGGAGGCCACCTCAGAATAGCAGCTGGGTCTCATCTCATCTGACCAGTCTACCACGGCAGCAATGATGGGTTGATGGCACCTGCCTCGAGCGCGCGTGTGCTAACGTGTTTGCATGATGCTTAATTAGGCCCCTTTTTTTTAGCTTAATTAGAATGATGATATTTTTTTTTTGAGCATCAGTACAAACATAAGCGCTCATATACACGTGCATACACTCACCCCTATGAACGCACACACGCACACCCTATTCGTATGAGCACCTCCGAAAGACTGATCCGGCATATCATCTTGAGATTTACGAATTCACCGTAGGCGCCTCGTCGTCGACGGGAACGTCTCCTTCCATTGAAAGCGCATCGCCGGGAATCCTGAAATAAATCCAGGAATAATGCGAACACCAGGATTTGGACCTGGTGGGTTGGGGATACCACTGTCACCTAACCATCTAGAATGATGATACTAGTCGGAGTGCGATGAGCGCCCGTGTATGTATAATTACGTGCGCTCTTACTCTAAATCTCCCATTCAGCTACGCCTACTCTGGCCCTTTTGGTATAAGCATAATCAGTGGCGCATGATCCACAGTTCACCGATCGGTTACCTCCATGATTAACTTTAGCGGACGATAAATGCATCACGGCCTCACCAGCGTTTCAATGCAAGTTTGTTTGTCCAAGAGGCCCTTCACAGTGTTATTTACTAGTCACATGGGTCCTCAATGTTTTCTCCCACCTGCTAGGTAATGACTTGTTTTTTAGTATTAAGAAGAACAAACTGGATTTTGGTAATTTTGTAACTATCAAAATAATTAAGCAATTCATTATAATCCTCTATAACACTAAGCTCCCTAGTTTTAAAAAGCTCACATTCAAAGTAACAAAATGGATTTTGGTAATTTTGTAACTACCGAAGTAATTAAGCAATTCATTATAATTTCAATTATGAAGCTTACTAGTCACCCATACCATGCATTGCGTACGTATTTTTCTTTCCTCCGCACCGCAGCCCGGAGGGGAGCGCCCTCGGATATTCTTTTAAAATAATACAATTTAATTAATTTTCAGAAATATTATGCCAATTTTTTTCAAAAATAATACATAGCCATCTGGTGTTCGACTAGATCCAGTCGGCCAAGAGTAGGCCGATTAGTACCCTATCGGCTAACAGTAGGCCAATTGGGCTCCTGCCCACTCCTGTCAGCTAACTGTTGGTCGACTGGATTGGCTCACAGTAGGCCGACTGGAACTACAGTGAGATGATTAGTTCTAACTGGCTTCCTGTAAGCTGATAGGTGCATCCCCCATTTTCTCAGGCCTAAGTTTCCCGCTTTTGGGCATTAAGGTGGGTAAGCATTGTAGTGTAGTCTCATATTCTCGCCAAGATATGTCCTAATCCTGGTATCCTTTTAAGTTGTATGTGCCTCCGTTGAGAGTACGAGAGTACAAGAGTACAAGAGGAAACATACAGCTTAAAAGGATATCCGGATTTGGACATATCTTGGCTAGAGTATGAGACTACACTATAGTGATTTACCCATCTTAGTGTCGAGAAGCAAGAAATTTAGGGCTGAGAAAATGGGGCATGCACCTATCAGTTCCAATTAGTTCTAGTCGGCCTACTGCAAGCCAATTAGTACCAGTCGGTCTACTGTTAGCCGACAGGAGTGCCCAATCGACCTGCTGTTAGCCGATAGGGTACTAATTGGCCTACTCATGGCTGATTGGATCTTATTTTTGAAAAAAATAATTTGACGTAATATTTATGAAAATTAATAAAAAATGTATTATTTTAAAAAATAGTTGATGTCGGTGGCCTCGTGGGTTGGTGCATCTGAAAGCATTAGAATGCGATCATCTTCGACCATGCACAACTCCAACTTCCTCGCCTACTCAACGGGATCAAGGCGGGGGCAAGGGCAATGGGCGGCGGCGGGGGCGCGTGGCCTGGCAGCATTGGTTTCAGCATCGGACCTCTAGTGGCAGAAGAGTTGTTACTCTGTCCACATCGCGGCACAAAGATAAACGTTCTTGCATATAATGTTCGTGGCTTGGTGCATCTAAAAGCATCGGAAGACGATCATCTTTGACCGCGCAAAACTTAACCTTGCTCAACTCGATCAAGACGGAGGCAAGGTGATGGGCGACAGCGAGGGTGTGTGGTCTCACGACATTTCTTCCGACACCGGTCACCTTTAGCACTTGGAGGCGTCGGGGTGTAATCGTTAGGTGTTTCTCACTTTAGGGCATCTGCATTCTACTATTTCTATCAATGCATCAAGAGACTCAAGGCTTTTTTCCTTCTCTGGAGAGAATTTTTTTTCCTAAGTTGCGTTAACAGTTTAGTTTTTGCCTTTGAACTTTCTATAATATGCTTGTGGTCTCTTGTATTACAAAATGAATAAGATTTGGAAAGTTTGGTCCCTCACCGGCCCTTCATTATTGTCGTTTTTAAGTGGTGTACGATTTAACCTTGCCATATGTCACCCTATAAGATCATGTCACTTCATTGTTGCTCCTTTTTGTTCACTCTTCCATGCATGAGCAATGACCCACCCTTCCGGTGGAGAATTTGTGAACTCCCTTCGTGCATGTTCGACGAGCCAGAGCCTTCCTCATCTTCAATTTCACTCTGTCACGAACACTGATTGGGTGCGAGCGTCGAAGACCCTGCCCCCCGTGTTGCCTCCCCGAGCAAGGTGACCGGAGCTCCCCTCCTCCCTCCAAGGTTCGCCACCGGGCGCCACTGTGCCTTTCCTGTAGGGCCGGGCGACGGCAGTTCGACTTTGCTCAAGGCGGCGCCTCCTGGTCGAGAGGTGGCGGCCGGCGGTGGTGTGGCCCGGCGGCGGCGTTCCCGCAGGCCACGAATGCTCTCGACACAGCGGCGCGGCTGTTGGACATGAGGCGGCACTGGTGGCCGGCGGCACCCGCTCGGCCTAGTTCTAGACTCGTTTGGGCCCCATCTGGGTTGGGCGGGCCGGTGTCTCAGCGCGTGGCGGCGTTGCTCCCTGCTGGTGGTAGTGGCGAGGCGTCGGTGGTCTGCGGGCGGTGAGGACTTCGTAGTCCGGCGTGCTGCGGCGTGGTGACAGGGACTGTCCGGGCCCATTTGGGCCTGGCCGGGCCGTCAGGGCTTTGCAGGTCCTTGTCGCCGCCTCCGGTCGGCTCTGCACATGTGGTGGAGTTTGTCCCCTCCCACGGGTCGGGTTGTGGTTGCTCCCGTGGCCAGTTTCTCCTTTCCCTCCCACTAGATCTCGTGTTGGCGGCTCCGGTGAGATGGCGATGAGGGTTCGGTGACCGCGCTGGCACAGGCTGGTGGGTGGATGCTTGGGTGGTGCATTACGGACTGTCCGGGGTGGTGGTGGTGGTTTTAGGTCAGGAGAAATCCCTGGCAGCTCGTCCAGCACCAATGCGGGGACGCCTGCGGGCGCCCCCGGACCTTCCAGAAGGGCGTCGGGTATACCCCATCCCCTCTGCCCTCCGTGTACCAGGGGAAACCCTAGGACTTGTTCGGGCAACAGCGGCGTCGTCGTCGCATTCCTTCTTGAAGGTGTTGCTTGGTACGCGAAGCTTCAGAATGCTAGGAACAAGTGGTACTTCTCCGGATGGTGCGGCGGTTGCCGGTCTTCTTCGCTTTGTTGATCTGTCGATGTTGGCATTTGTTTCTCTTTTCTTTCTCTTGTTTTTCCTTTTGGGCTTGTTTGTGATGATGCCCCGACAAGAGTGGTGTATCAGATGGTTGCTTTATAATATAAAGCGGGAGAAACCCTTTATCGTCAATTTCACTTCGTCATAGGAAATAACCACCCTTTCGATGGGTATTGGATGGATCAAGGTGGGTAATGGTGTAGCTCCTTAATTTTTGACTACCTTGGTCCCCTCAATTAGTGGTTTTGGTGTCATCCTGTTGTAACTCTCAATTGGTGTCCCTCGGAGTTGGCCTCTCTTGGCATGATGAGCAGCCTCAATAGCCACCTCTCTTTTTTTAGCAGGCCTTGTATGTGGTGATATAACCTGTGTTGCATAATACCGCCTAGATTTAGATGTTTAGGAAGTTGATCATTATGTTCTGTTAAAAATAGGTATGCAACATTTTTCTTTGTTTAGTGTTATTTGCTTCAGCGAGATGTATTTACAACCATATTTTCAAACTATGGGTAGTTGCAAAACCTGTTGCACAGTCCTTAGTCAGGTAGTATGATTGTTGGACCTTTTTTTCGCTCTATAAAATATATCATTACGATTTTTCTCCTAATATTATTAAGCTAACTACAAACACACAAAACTAGAGGGGATTCCAAATCTCGTATGGTTATATTTTGGAAGACATGGTCCATAGCAAATTAGACATATGTGCATTGCTCTCCTACCAGCCTATTAGTAAAGAGAAGAGATTATTTGGACGTAGTTCCTCCGTTCCTAAATATAAGTCTTTCTAGAGATTTCAACAAGGACTACACACTGATGTATATAGACATATTTTAGTGTATAGATTCACTCATTTTGCTCCGTTTGTAGTCCACATTGAAATCTCTAGAAATACTTATATAGGAATGGAGGGAGTATCCAATAGCTGATTTCCCCTCCCATCTCATCTACTCTTTGAAAAATTGATCTCTGTTGGTGCAATGATATACCCCTTATGTTTTGGAGTTTGCTGACCATGGGACTTATGTGTTTGCTAGTGCACACAGAGTAATAGGTCCCTAAGATCATCAGGAGTTTGATGCATCCGACGAAGTTAATCTCCCAGCTGTGCAGCGATGGTTATAACCGAAGATTATGATAACAAGAGTGACCCCTCGAAAATTGTTGAAGTAAAGCAATTGGTTTGGTGTCTGTCCGAGGAAAATGACTGTGTCCGAGGAGATTGAAGATGAAGCAAAGAAATAGCATTTACTTCGTTGTTCTTCGTCTTTTAATAAGTCATAGGACTTCCGTACTATTAAGAGTGGTGTAGCGTCCGAAACTTTGATTCTCTGATGCTAAACCCAAATCCTATTAAAGTTGCGAGAGAAATCTCTTTATGCTCCGAGCAAATACTTGCCAGCAAGAGACTGTGATCTTATTCGTTGTGAGAGATTTCTCTCAGACCGAGGAGTTAGCATTACTTGTTCCTCAAGTAATGTTACCATTGCTCCAAAATCCGACCGTTGTAAACATGTTGGTTGGCCATTGGCTGGACCGCGTGTCCAAGATGGTCATTTCTCATGAGGGAAGGCTGCGGCTATAAATCTTCCCTCTGCATTGAACTCGATCACACCGATCCAAATCCTATCGGCCAGACCTAAGCACAAGTTCTACTTGTACATAGTTCATCGGTTCAACCGAAACAGACTCACTCGGTCTCACCGATGTGCTATCTATGACTGCCTCATCTCGGAGTCACCAATTGATATGAATTAGTGCCACCGATTTCATTGTTGAGAAAACATTTTTGCCATCTTAAAGTGTTTATTCCTTTCAGCTCCACTCAATGATTATTTCCCTCTATCTGCATCTTAAGTTACATTCTTCTTAATTGTGTCTCTCTAGGACCACACTCGCTTGACTCATATCCATGGAAACTACCCTTATTGGAAATTGATGTCAAAGAGGGAGAGAGAGAGTAAATAAAAGCTTATTCCTATTGTAGCTCTTCTAAGAAAGGAATAGAGATGCACTTTCATAAGAGGAGAGAAGTTGTACGTCATTAAGAGGGGAGAGACATGCCAGTTATTATTTTGCTCTCTGCTTACATTGCTATAATCTCTTGATAAGCCCTAGCTTGAGTACAGCTTGCTCTGATTGTTTTTCATCCTGTCTTCTTCCATTATCCAGTACTAGATTCAGAGGGAGAGGAAGTCCATGCCTAGGTAACAACAATCCTTGGAATTTCTTACAAATCTTTAGTTGTTTGGGGACGTGTCTATATTTAAATGAAGTACTCACCCTGTGATACTCACCTATTACACGTCATCCCAGTCTTGGTATTCTTGTGGATCTTGAAATCTCCTTCTTGTCTAATGTTCTCTTGTGTTATTTCACCTTGTTTTCTCAAGTTTGCTTCTTCAAGAGTCAGTTCAAGGACCACAAGGTAAGTATATGCATCTCACTCATGCGCATGGTGATCTCCTGCTTTTGCACGTATCGTTTGCAAGAGGTAATCATAAACATGAAGGTACATCTCACATCACTTTCTGCTCTGATGCATATGACCAAGATACATATAACTCATTACTTACTCTATCATGTTGTGCATTCACATGTTGTTCAATTCTATCATTACATGAGTGCACACATGTAGGGGGAGTTGATACGTCTCCAACGTATCTGTAATTTACGAAGTATTCATGCTATTATATTATCATTCTTGGATGTTTTACAATCATTTTATAGCAAATTTATATACTTTTTTGTGACTAACCTATTGACCCAGTGCCCAGTGCTAGTTGTTGTTTTTTGCTTTATTTTTACATCGCAGGAAATCAATATCAAACGGAGTCCAAACACCGCAAAACTTTTTGTCAATTTTTTATGGACCATAAGACATCCATTGGGCCAGAGCAGCACCTGGGGGTGCCCCGAGGGGGCACAACCCACCATGGCATGCCTGGGGGCCCAGGCGCGCCCAGGTGGGTTGTGCCCACCTCGGTGGCCTCCCGCACCCCATCTTTGCCCTATAAATCACCAAATATTCCAAAAACCCTCGGGAAAACCCTAGATCGGAAGTACCACCGCAAGCCTCTGTATCCACGAAAACCAATCTAGACCCCGTTCCGGCACCCTGCTGGAGGGGGAGATCATCATCGGTGGCCATCTTCATCATCCCGGAGGCCACCATGATGAGGAGGGAGTAGTCCACCCTCGGGGCTTTGTACCGGTAGCTATGTGTTTAATCTCTATCTCTCGTGTTCTTGATATGTCACGATCTTGATGTATTGCTGGTTTTGTTAATATATTCGGATCATATTGTGTTTTCCCCTCTCTATCTTGTGATGAATTGAGTTTTCCCTTTGAGATTTCGTTTTATCGGATTGAATAATTTTATGTATTTGAGAACACTTGATATATGTCTTGCATATGATACCCATGGTGACAATGGGGTGTTATTTTGATTCACTTGATATATGTTTTGGCACTCAACTCGCGGATTCCCGAGGTGACATAGGGGTTGATGCACGTTCTTGTCTTCGTTTCTCCAGTAGAAATCTTGGGGCACTCTTTGAGGTTCTTTGTGTTGGATTGAGTATTATGAATCTGAAATTATTTGGTGTTATTTTAGTATGAACTCTTGGATAGATCGATCGGAAAGAATAGCTTCGAGGTGGTTTCGTACCCTACAAACGATTTCTTCTTATGTTCTCTGCTAGATAGGAACTTTGGAGTGATTCTTCATCTCACCTTGAGGGATGCTTATATGATCCAATTATATTAGCATTGTTGAGAGATTGCACTAGCGAAAGTACGGACCCTAGGCCTCATTTTCAAGCATTGCAATACCGTTTGTGCTCCGTTTTATCAATTGTTACCTTGCTGTTTTTATTGTTCCTATTACAAAAATCAATATCTACTATCATTACTATGCTTTTATTACCATCTCTTCGCTGAACTAGTGCACCTATACAAATTACCATTGTATTTGGTGTGTTGGGGACACAAGAGACTTTTTATTATTTGGTTGCAGGGTTGTTTGAGAGAGACCATCTTCATCCTACACCTCCCACAGATTGATAAACCTTAGGTCATCCACTTGAGGGAAAATTGCTACTATCCTACAAAACTCTGTGCTTGGAGGCCCAACACGTGTCTACAAGAATAAAGTTGCTTAGTAGACATCGGGAGCTCATGCAAGTTACATGTTTCTCCAAAGGTTTAGTCATTACTCTTCACATTTTTTACTTGAAGCTTTGATGTATGTTGTCAACAATTACAAAAAGGGGGGACATGGAAAGCGTAGGTGCTCCCTTGGTGATTTTGGTAATTAATGTCAACATATCTTTTGTTGGACTATTAGTTATATCTAGTATATTTCAGATAAGTTCAACAGTGGAGTGGCAAGGAAAAAGAGGATGCGAACCCCATCAAAATGCTAATGACAAGGATTGGCAAAAGCTCAAGACTCTATATTTTTATTTAAGTGATCCAAGATCACATTGAGTCCATAGGAAAGCCAATAATATTAAAGGGGATGAGATGTTGCTTAATGGTCTATTTGCTCAAGTGCTTAGTGATATTTCTCCAAAACCCTCATCCACTTTCTCTACCCAAATATGTTCAAACCCTAAATTCCCAACTCGGCCACACTGATATTTCCTACCCGGAGCCACCGAGTTCATCTGGACTTAGCCATTGCCAAAATCGTAGCAGTTCGGTTCCACCGATATGGATCTCGGTCCCACCGAGATGGTCTTGCCAACTCTCTGTTGCTTGTTGCAATTATTTCGGTTCCACTGAGATGTTGCAATCGGTCTCATCGAGATGGCTTGACTGATTCTCTGTTGGCTATTTGCTTCACTTCGGTCCCACAGAGATGATGCAATCGGCGCCGGCGAGTTGAGGTTTTCCCTAAGCCCTTGCACATCGGTTCCACCGAGTTGTTCCTGTTGGTCCCACCGAGATTCCTAACGTTCATATTTTTACACAGATCGGTGCCACCGAGTTTTCTGATTGGTACCCACGAGATGGGTCAAAAGTGTGTAACAGTTGGATTTTGTGTGGAGGCTATATATACCCCTCCACCCCTTCTTCCTCATTGAGGAGAGCCATCAGAACGTGCCTTCACTTCCACCATTCATTTTCTGAGAGAGAACCACCTACTCATGTGTTGAGATCAAGAGTTTCCACTCCCACCATTTGAACCTTGATTTCTAGTCTTCCCCAAGTTGCTTTCCACTCAAATCCCTCTTCCATCATAGCAAAATCTGTGAGAGAGAGGTCAGTGTTGGAGGGACTATCATTTGAAGCACAAGAGCAAGGAGTTCATCATCAACACACCGTCTATTACCTTTTGGAGAGTGGGGTCTCCTAGATTGGTTAGGTGTCGCTTGGGAGCCTCTGACAAGATGTGGAGTTGAACCAAGAAGTTTGAAAGGGCAAGGAGATTGCCTACTTCGTGAAGATCTACCCGAGTGAGGCAAGTCCTTCGTGAGCGATAGCCATGGTGGGATAGACAAGGTTGCTTCTTAGTGGACCTTTCATGAGTGGGTCCCTCCATGGACTCGCGCAACCGTTACCCATCGTGGGTTGAAGTTTCCATCAACGTGGATATATGATAGCACCACTTATCGGAACCACACCAAATATCTTCGTGTCTCCATTGTGTTTGCCTTCTCCAAACCCTTCCATTTACCTTCATATGCAATGTTTTACATTCCGCTACTATACTCTTAGGATTGCATGTGTAGGTTGATTTCTTGACTTGTCATAATTGCTAAAATCTGCCCACAATTAAAGTTGGGAAAATGGAAGATTTTTATTTGGTCAAGTAGTCTAATCACCCCTATCTGGACATACTTTCAATCCTACATAAGACGATGGGCGACGGCGAGGGCGTGTGGTCTCGCGGCATTGCTTCCGACGACGGCCACCATTAGCACTTGGAGGCTTTGGTTTCCAATCGTTGGATGTTGCTCGCTTTAGGGGGTGTGCATTCTATTATTTCTATCAATGCATTGAGACACAAGGCCTTTTACTTTTCTGAAGAGAAAAGGAACCTTTCCTAAGTTGTGTTCACAGTTTATTTTCTGCCTTTGAACTTTCTGTAATATACTTGTGGTCTCTTGCATTCCAAAATGAATCAAGTTTCGAAAAGTTCGGCCCCTCGCTAGCCCTTAATTCTTGTCGTTTTGAAGTGGTGTACGACTTAACCTTGACATATGGCATTGTCTGAGATCATGTCACTTCATCGTTGCTCCTTTTTGTTCACTCTTCCATGCATGAGCAATGACCACCCTTCTGGTGGAGAACTTGTGCACTTCCTTTGTGCATGCTTGACGAGCCAGAGTCTTCCTCATCTTCATTTTCACTTTGTCATAGGAAATAACAACCCTTTCGATGGGTATTGGACGGCACAAGGTGGGGAATGATGTAGCTCCTTGATTTTTGACTACCCTTGATCCTCTTAATCATTGGTTTTGGCGTCGCTCTATTGTAACTCGCAATTGGTGTCCCTTGGAGTTGGCCTCTCTGCTGTCTCCCGGCAGGAGGAGCGGCCTCGACAGCCTCCTCCCTTTTTCTAGCAGGCCTTGTATGTGGTTACGATAAAAACTGTGTTGCATACTACCACCTAGATTTAGATGTTTAGGAAGTTGATCATTGTGTTGTGTTGTAACTATGTATGCAACATATTTCTTTGTTTAGTGTTACAAAACTGTCTTTTCAAACTATGAGTAGTTGCAAAACCCGTTGCCCAGTCCTTAGTCAGGTAGTATGATCGTTGGACCTTTTTTGCTCTATAAAATAAATCATCGCGATTTTTTTAAATATTATTATGCTAATTACACACACAAAAACTAGAGGGGAGTTCCAAATTTTGTATAGCTATATTTTGGAAGGCATAGTCCATAGCAAATTAGACAGATGTGCATTGCTCTCCTACCATGCTATTAGCAAAGAAAAGAGATTATTTGGATGTATCCAATAGTTGATTTCCCTTCCCACCTCTTCTCCTCATGGAAAAATTGATCTCCTACATCATCGTCTTCGTTTTCTCCTCTGTATTTGGAAGGCATTACAGTGGATCCGCCTATGTTATCCCACCATTCGCTAGCCCAGCGCATCACCTCTAATACGTTCATTGTCTCCCCTATTTCACTTAACCTATGGCACATGTCACTCGTCATCTTCCGTGTGGATGGCTAGTACCATTTTCATGCTCCGGCACCATACCATCCTCATGCATCATCGCCACGTCGATATGCATCCTTTGTCAATCTTTCCTCCAAGACGAGGAGTGGCAGACGAAACACAAAACACCCACATTGAAATTTCGGTCCTAAGCAAATTTGTCAAATCCAGGCTATAACCATTGAGTGTATTAAGAGAAGTGCACAAATGAGGAACATAGTCCCGAGCATGAATCGCTGGAAAGGAAGCTCCAATGAGACAACTGTGATCTGAAGAAAAAGCCCAAGAATAGGCAACCCACAAAATTTAAAATTTCAACCATCAACACTTGAAATACTTCAGTCTATTTGACACTATGCTTGAAATCAAATGTACAAATAAGAGCAAGTTTGGATTATATGACATGAAAAACACAACAAGAGAAAAATTGCAAGAATTGTATGTCTTGTCTTGTCGATTTCTTTTGGAATCTGAAATACATGAATTGAACAACATAATTGTTCGGATGCTCCATAGAAATTTCACAAACAAATGATTCTTCGGGTGAAAGAAAAGACGAGAGATAAAGACACATGCTGCATTAGACTTCACAAAAGAAGTGTAAATGAAGCTGACCAAATGCTTATAATCCTCCGAAGTATTTCCAAAGGGCACCATAAGAAACATTCCTATATAATTCCGTTCCTGTGGCACTCGTGTCCAATTCATTTGTTTCAAACGGGGCACAAATGTGGCAGTACATTTTATATACTGTATCCACATGCGACTGGGGATTTCTGGCTCCCAGGGTCCTTGTCACTCTAAATTTTGAAAAAAAATCATTCTTTTTTGCTGGGAGAAAATATCATAGTTTAAAAAAACATATCTAGAAAAGGATGTTTTTATGTGATCTTCACAAAAAAGAGTAAATCATGAGGTTTTATGTTAAATAGTGCAGCATGGAACTTTACAGCAATGTGTATACATCCATATAAGTACGAGGGTACTCCCTCCGTTTCATAATATACCCCGTATAATTTGTTTCAAAAGTCAAATATTACAAACTTTGACCATGTTTACATACAAAAGTATGTACATTTAAAATGTCAGTTGCACATCATTGGATACATCATCGGTTATATTTTCATATTGTACATGTTTGGAATTGTATGCACAATAAATAGTTCACTCCGTAAACTCGGTCGAAGTTTGCTTAGTTAGTATTTCAGAAAAAAAAACCATACGCACTACATTACGGAATGGAGGTACTATTTTTTTGATGGCGTACTACAAGATATAGCGCCCACTCTCGCTCCCTCGCTAGGCTCCCGCTAGGTTCCGCCTGACATTGGCGGGCCTAAACCCTCCCGCCGCCGCCCGCCATGTGGCGTCCCTCTCCCGCCTCGCTTCCCCTCTCCCGCTCCGTCGTTTCCACCGCCGCCCATGTGAAGCCTGGGCTCCCCGCCCTCCTCCCTTTTCCCCCTCCTCCTCGTCCTTTGCTTCCGTTGTCTCCCGGGAGGCGGCCGGGCGGCGCCTGACTCCCTCCTCGCCCCCCCATCGTTCCTTCCCACTTGGCTTGTGGCGCCAGATCTGGCGGGTGGGGTCGGCGATGGCGGGTTATTCCTTCCCCGCGCGCGCTCCTCCTTGCCGGGGTGGGGGGAGGCGGCGGTGTTGCTCGGCTGGTGGCGGCCCGGCGTCTTGGTGGCGGAGGCCGGCGGTGCTCGCCGCGATGGTGCTGCCTCTTGGCGGCGGGGTGCACCGGTGGTCTTTGGATGGCGATGGCGCGTCCCGACCAGATCTAGAGCAGGGCCCCATCTGGTCCTTGCGGTCGGCTCCGGCGCGACCGTGACGCTCTCTGTATGGGAAGGCTGGGGAGAGGCTTGGACTGGGGCTGCGGCGTCGACGGCGTGCGGTTCTTGTGAGGCGGAGCTGTCCGGGCCTCTGAGGGCCCGGCCGGGCCTGTGGGTCCACGAGCCCGGTAGGCTCCTGCTTTGGCGTCCGGTCGGCTACCGGCATGGACAGTGGAGGTGGGGGCCTCCCGTATGCTGACGGTGCTGCTGCCCTAGTCCCGGCTCCTCATCTTCGTTGTCACGAGACCATCTTGGCGGTCTTGAAGTGGTGAGACAGCGTCGAAGCTTTATGTCCGTGTTGGTGCTGGGTGGTGGTCGGTTTGGTGGCGAGCTCCGGAGTGCCTGAGGTGGAGGATGGGATCGGGAGAAATCCATGTTGGCTTGGCCGACACCGACGCGGTGGCGCTTGAGGGTACCACCGGACCTTCCTGGAGGGCGTCGAGGCTACCCTTCATCTCTCCTCGCCATGTACCGGGGGAAACCCTTAGCAGCAGCGTCACCATTGTCGCGTCCCTTCTGGGAGGTGTTGATTGGTACCGGCGCTTCGGAGTCTCGGAGCTTGGTGGGCGATCTCCGGTGGACGCAGCGGTCGTGAGGCTTCGTTGTTTTTGTCGATCCGCCGTTATCGGCATTTGTTTCTTTTCTTTTTTCTCTTTCTTTCTTTTGAGCGTGCTTGTGCTGCTTCCGCCCCAGCACCTATCGTTGGCTGTATCGGATGGTTGCTTTGGAATACAAAGCGGGGGGAAACCCTTTTTCTCAGGTACTATTTTTTTGGGAATTTTTCGAAACATGAAGTTTTTAAACTTGAGCCTTTCAAAATTCGGTGCCCATTGCATTGATATTCCTTACTAAATAAGACCATGGAGCTAGCCGCCACCTCCCAAGAACCCTAGCTTTCTGCCTCCCACCGATGCCGGCGCCGGTCCGTCCCGTCTCCGGTGGCCCTATGGCCATGAAGGCGGAGTGGATCTCGGCCCTTGCCAGTGGGAGGGCTCCGTTTTTAGATCTTTTTTCGAGCTTTGTTAAGGTTTGTGTCCTGCTCAGGAAGACGAGACGGTGGCGGCTCCCTGAAAATGGAATAAAGGTCTCCCCGCCTAGCCCCCGTTCCGGTGATGCGTCTTGCATAATCGGTGGGCGTGTGCAGGTGTGTATCCGACGGATCTGTCTTTGGTGGATTTGCTCGGATCTGTTTGTCGTTCGTCTTCGTTCGTGTGTTTTCAGGTTGGACCCTTTTGATCTACACTCTTCATCCGCGGTGGTTGCTGTTCAGGTGCATTGGTTCTACGGGCCTTAACACGACGACTTCCCGACTGTCTACTACAACAAGGTTTGCCCGGCTCCGGCGAGGGAGGGGCGATGACAGCGGCGCGCCTACGGCTCGCTTCAGTGCTTTTAGTCGTCGCTAGGTGGTATACGGATCTGGATGTAATTTTTATTATTTCTAGTATTTGTTGTACTGCCATAATTGAAGATAAATAGATTAGAAGTTTTTCAAAAAAAATCGATGCTCATTAGCAAATTTCGGTTCACATCGACTCACTAGCCGGTGTAGTACGTTCCGGTGGGAAGCGTGGCAGCGGCGGCCCTCTTTGATTTGCAGGATTTTAAAAACGCGGGAATAGGAAAAATACAGGATTTAAGTGGCATGTCCACTTGAATCTTATAGGATTAGCATAGAGTGTTTGATGCTACGGGAAAAACAAAGAAATTGAACAAAAAGGTTGGAGTGGATGCTAGATTTCTAATGAAATGTAGTACACTTCATTCCATAGAAAAAAATCCTATGGGATTCATTCTTGTGAATCAAACAACAAATGTAGGAAAAAATCCTAAAGATTCTAACCCTCCAAAAATCCCATGAAATTCCTTTGAATCAAAGAGCCGGCATGTGTTGAGGCCAGCGGGTGCATATCATGCAACGACCGCTCGCTGTCGCGCGCTGCCTGCTCCGTACCGTCCCCTCCCGTTTCTTCTGCCGTGGACAAGACCTGCTGGCACGTACTGCTCCTGCCAATGGCCGTGCGTGTACGAGCGAGCGAGCGGCGGGTGCGGTGCGGTGCGCCCGGCGGAATCATTTCCCGCCCTTGGTAGCTGTCTCCTTCCTCCGCTACGCGCACACGAACGATGGATCGATCCACGACGGACCCGACTCTACCCGACCCGACAGGCAGCAGCCGAAGAAAGGCTCCACGCGCGGGTCCACGGACGGCCTTCTGGCGTCAAACACTCTTTTAAAGCGCCTCCTAAGACACGTCCCTTTCGTCAAATGAGGCACTGTCTCCCCCATCCCCGCCTCGCACTTAATATAAAGCCCGGCGAGAACGGGAAAGAGAGAGCGAACGAGCACTGTACGCATCAGAGCGAGCGAGCCAGAGAGAATGAATGAACACTGTTCAGCACATAGGGAGAGAAAGTGCGTACCACGTATATAGTGCTGGTGGTCCTGGGTGGCAGCGCTCCAAGGATCAAGACCATTGCCCGTTACAGTGTCTATTTGTTCACGTAACCCTGTGCATTTCTCTTTTATTTGTGGGTGATGAAGCATACGCATATGCAAGTGAAACGCACGCCCTACAGCTTCCATTTTCTCCTCTCATGCTTACTTAGGCCAACTCCATCGCACGACCCCAAACGGACGTCCGTTTCTGTCCGTTTGGGGTGCGATTTGGCGGACGTCCGGGGACGGACAGTCGAAGGAAAGCATCTGCGCCCACCGCGCAGGAGGCAATTTTACCCCAAACGGACAATGCCCTGCCCGTGCGGCCGTGCCCCGCCCCGCACTCGCCACCACGCCTACCTCAACGCCTTCGCCGCGCGTGTTGCCAACGCCCTCGTCGTCTCCGTCAAGTACCGCCTGGACCCGGCGATGCGGGAGCGGCTCGGGAGGCTGTGGCGCGTCCCGTGCCCGGCCGCCGCGGGGGAGGACGACCCGTTAATCAACCCGCTCGCGGACGTTGCCCCGCCCCACGCGCACCCCGCGCAAGCGGCCGCCCATGCCGCGCTCTGGGTTTGGGGTCGGGGCGGACCGAAAGGGACGCATGCAGACAACTTTGTCTGTTTGAGGTATAGCGTTGGGTCAACTTTTACTTTAAACGGACAATTTGGAGTAAATTTGGGTCATGTGGTGAAGTTGGCCTTACTGAGTGACACAGAAGTCCCAGAGAAGTTCCAAGCCCAGCAAGTTTACGCGAGGAAGGAAACTGAAACCCGACCGTGGCGCGGCACGGATTGTTCCAGCTCCGATCCGCCGCCCGGATTCCGACGCACATAGCAGTACTGTACGTGCATCAGCGGTGGTCGATGCCGGCCGGCCGCTTCGGTCGCGCATGACTGACTGACAGAAACGACGACGCACGCAGAGAGGGCAAACTGTCGTCGCGTGTGGGAGAGAACTTGGGCAGCAACAGCATGCATCCACAGCTAGCTATTGCTATGCTACGCGACGCTAGACGTATACTAGAAGGCTTTGGGCCCTTGCCTATATAAGCTAGGGTAGTCCTGGGCTGTGGCACGCACCAGCTAGGCAGCAGTACTTGCACCAGCTGTGGCTGTAGACCTGTATGAGTAGCCACCACCACTAGAGCTAGTAGCTTGGAGGAGTAGAGATGCAACGGGTAGGTGGTTACGTTTTTATGGCACGAAGAAATGCTCCGGCCACGGTCCAAAAAGAGGCAGGGGATCAAAGAGGGAGGCTGGCTGCCTGCAAAGGTAAAGCCGGTTGGCGGGCGCCTAGCCAATCTATGCGATGCATGTGGGACGGCGGTAGGAGGAAGAAACCATAGGGTGGCATGCATGGCACGGTGCCATGCCAACGTTGGTCGTTGCACATGTGGCGATGCGCGCATGCGTGCATGCATGTGGGCGGCACAAACGAATTCAATGCCATTTGCTGCTTGCTTGTTCGCTTGCCCCCTTGGCTCGAGCAGCCAGCCGTAGTACTAGCAGTGGTGCACGCATGCATGGCATGGGCCTACGTAGCTTGGAGCAGATGCGCCGCGGCTCAAGGTGGATCCCAACAGGTAGGGTAAAAGACTAAAAGGGTGTTAGCACTTAGCAGTGAGATTCTTGGTGGTCAAAAGGGTAAAGGTTAGGGTGCCAATTAACAATGCGTGGTTATGGAGTAGTTTTAATTCGAGAACTAGCATCTTTGACCCATGCCATCAAAGCTGATCAGTGCTTTTCGCAGGGAACGGCTGTAAATAAGGAGTGCATCAATGGGGGGTGGGGGTGGGGTGAACCCTGCGGCGTGAGAATGTTTACTGCGGGGGCAACTGGGGCGAGGAGATGCTCTGATGCGTCGGCTCAATATCATGTGCTTACCGGGTAGCTCATGGACCTGGCTAGCCGCTGGCCTGGTGGCATTGCAGATAGTTGCAGGAAATAAAAGGCAGACGAACTCCTCTTCCGAGGCGGTATTGAAGGATTCTGGATAGCATTTCTGTGAATGTGTCATTCCAGTTTAGTACGTACTACCTTTTCTGTCTCACATACTACTAGAATATTTGGAGTGCATCGAAATAATCGGTCATTCTTTTTCATACACCCCGTTCCCTTCCGCTTGCTCTTCAATTCGTCTAGAAAGCATGGTCCTTTGTTCGAAAACGAAATATGGATTCGCTTCATATTTTTAAAGCAATCATAGAAATCTGACTGCAGATTCCAAACCCATGCAGAAAATTTTCCATCAAATTCTCGGAACACGTGGCCCACACCATGATGCACCGATCCATTTGAGTGTTTTCCTTAGGACTGATGTCATCCTACATTCCTTTTTTTTTGCACAACAGCTAAATGTCAGTCGCCTGAAAATCTAATTTGGGCCAGGTGATTTTCGCTAGAAGGAAGCAGGCATCAGAGGAAAAGAAGAAGCCGTTGGAGTGAAGGAAGGGGCTCACTGGCAGGCTACCCCATCATCTATCCTTAGGAGGGGGGGGGGGGCAGGGGATCACGGCGGTGGTGCAGGTTCGCCGGAGAAAAAAAACGATCAACACCGATGCTAGAGGGGACTGGGGGGCGGTGGGAGGAGGTTTCAGGGAGGGCAGTGCGGTGAGCCTGCGCGAGAGCGCCGTCTGCCGAGGGCGGTGGTGGCCGACGGTTCAGCCGGTGGTACGCTGTTGGGGGAAGAATAAGAAGGTGGTCTGAAGGTTGAAGAAGCAATATGCACCGCTTGTTTTTCACCCAACGGCTGAAACTAAATCGACCTACACAAATTGAAATTTCAGTGGACTTACCGGTGCCCATTTCCTTCTTTTTTTTCTTCTATTCACTATAATTAAACAAACTACAACTCATGTTGGCTTTTCATGGAATACGGTTCCCTTCTGACCGAAATCGTGCATGACTCACGTAGAATTTGGTGCCACATGCACGCGTACGTGAATACGTACTTCATGCACAACGTACGCGTCGTATACTCGATCGGTTGAGAAGCTCGTGCTCGTGCATGCAGAGCGCAGATCTAGAGATGGCAGTAATCACACGAAGCACGTAGTACGCCCTATGCTAAGCAGTACTGGAGCGTACGCGCCCATGCGTGTCCTCCCTCCCATGTCAATCACGTGAGGGAGCCACTGCTCTGCCTCGCGAGTCATGGACGCACGTTGCATCGCGGAAAAACTAGCCCTGTGGTGGAAGCGTACGTATAGTTTTTTGCCCATGTGCGTGCATGCATGCACGCATGAACATGGACGATTACACAGTCACCGCTCAAAGAAAGAGCGTTTGCGTGTGTGTACCGTGTACGTGTGATAGTGAAGGGCGCGTCAGAGCCATGCATGATGCGCATTTGTTAATCTCCAGCTTGCTCCTTCGTACAGTAGATGTAATACTCCCTCCATTTCTAAATAATTGTCTTTCTAGCCATCTTAAATGAACTATAACATACAAATGTATATAGACATGTTTTTAAAGTGTAGATTTATTTATTTTACTCCGTATGTAGTCATTTGTTGAAATCTCTAGAAAGACAATTATTTGAGAACGAAGGAAGTATATGTTTTGGCGATCGATCGAAGCTGGCACGTACGTGCGTGCGTGCGTGAAGACGATCGACGGAAGAGTGATGCGATGCACGTGTTGCACGGACGTACCGTACGTGAAGACCAGCGCGCTGAACGGTATGGGCGTGCACCGTGGCGCGGCCCGTGAAGTGTATCACTTGCATCCCCTGAATAAAAAGAGGGAATTGCAAAAATCATCACATTAACGCATAGGTTTGCAGAAAACACTGGTTTACGAATTTTTACCAGAAATCACTGATTCTCGGCCTAATCATTTGCAAAAAACATTAGTTGGCGGTTTTGACTCATTTGATAATGATTATGACAGATGGAGCTCACTATTTGCTGATGTGGCATAACGGTCCGCAATAAACGACATTACAGGGGTCTTTTGCCAAAAAAAACACCTCCCCTCCCTTAAAAAAATGCCTTAGAAAAAGTCAACCACCAAGGTGCAGGGAGCGTTCGTCCGTCCGAGCTGCGCCGCGAGCGGCCTGATTCCTCTGTCCCAGCCTGGGCGGTGGTGGTGCAGCGGCGGTGGGCACCGCCGTCGGCCAGTGGTATGTAGGAGTGGCTCTCGGTCGGCGACCTATGGTCATGGACGCGGTGAGACGTCGGGGACTCATGGCAAAGCAATGACGGCAAGCCGGGCGGCCTCCCGACCTCGACCACCTCGCCGAAAAGATCTCGGGTCCGGCGTGGAGCCCAATGGCGGCCAGCGCCTCCCCTTCTCATCCTCCTCCTCTCTCTTTCCCGGCCGTGGCGGCGCATCCCGGCCGTGCCTCCCCTTCTCCTTCCCACCTCCTCTTTCTTTCCCAAGCCGGCGCGCAGCCGGAGCTAGCAAGGCGCCCTCGAAGACGCGGCACCTGGCAGCGGCAACAGCGCACATCACCGAACAAGCGGCGGCGGCAAGACAACACGGGCACACGCAATAGCGTTAGCACACAAACAGTAGCAGCGGCTCGGTGACGCGCAACCCCGGAACAAGGAGCGGTGCACCCGCACGCAGAACCTGTGCGACCATCGACGGTGAGCTCTGCCGTCGCCGGTGTGTGGCGTGGGCCGCAGTGCAAGTGCGTGCGGTGACCGACGTCAGACTACAGCCGAGCTGGGCATAGCAAGGGCTTGATTGCATTTTTATTTTCTAACTGAAGGGTGCCTATGCAAAAATACCAGGGACAATACGGTAAATTCCTATCACGCGTCGTCTAACGCCGGCTGAGTCCAACAGTTATGCCACGTCAGCTTTTGTGGGCCCCACATATCATAATCGAGGTTAAAATGCCCAAAGCGACCAATCAGTGTTTTTTGCAAAAGATTAGGTCAAGAATCAGTGGTTTCTGACAGAAATTCGTAAATCCGTATTTTCTGCAAATCTAGGCGCTAATATGGTGGTTTTCTGCAATTCACTTGAATAAAAAGGACATCACATGCAATTGCAATCTTGCACCTTGCATCATCAATCCTGTGCTGTACGCCTGTACCGTGCCGGCCGGCAGCGCAGCGGGCGTACCACGGATAAAGGGCGTTGAGATTGAAGAGATCCAACACGACTTGACGCGTTCCGGCCTTCGGTGCTGCCCGGACGACGTCGTGCTCTGCACACTGAGAAGTGAGGTGATAGTTGCAGGCTGCTTTATATTATGCACACGTGATGTGCTGGCGTCGTAACGTGTCGCGTGCCTCCGGAAGTAGTGCGTAAATGCACGCCGCTATATTCCGGCGCGCATTTCGTGCCCCCGTACCGAACCGGCGCGCGAGGCCCAGTTACTCACTGACAAAAAAAAACGGCGCGCGAGGCCCAGTTTACCTAGAAAACTAATGGACATATAAACCGCATCTCGAACGGTAACCCTTAAAAACCTCCCGAATCCGTGTGCGGACAATAAAAACTAGTCCACGGACACAGATACGAGAAGGCAACCATTCAACTATAGCTACATACATCTTGCTTTCCGGATTTTCTTTCCAGTACGCAAGATGAAGTAGCCGTATGCAAAGGGTACATAGGTTTAAATAGCAGCATGCAACACTAGTTAAAATTTTGTAAAGTTTAAATATTTTACATCTCAACATTGTTGTCCCCTTTCAGAGTCCATGATGCTCAATCAGATCCTCTTTGAGCTGCTCCTGAGTTGGTCGATGCTGTATTTTGTTAATGCATTTGAATAAACTCCTCCTGGCCGGCCTATCGGGTCTCGGCACTGGGGGTCGCCCAAGGGTGCGAAATGTGGGACCTTTCTGCTCGTCTCTTTCGTTGGGGTTGCGGTGGGTCTCGGGTGAGATGGTGTCAAGGTCTTGGATGCCGGGGCGGCGGTCCTGGTGGTGGTAGCGCGGTGCTCTTGGGCAGAGCCCGTGCCTTAATACTGCCCGGTCACCATGGCCGTGTGGGCGGCGTCGTTGCCGGGTTGTGGCGTTCGGTGGCGGTGAGTGTTGGCCGAGGTAAAAACATGTTCTATCTTCGGACGGACCGGCGGCGGCGAAGATCGTTCCCTTCTTGAAGGTGTCGTCGCGGCTCTCATTGCCCATCATGCGGCTCCAGTAGAAACCCTGATCCTAGGATCGGGTGGTGGCGGCGCTCCGTTGTTGTACCCTTCCTGAAGGCGCCGCCTTGGAGCACATGGTTTGTCATATGTAGCTTCATCTTTTCGTGGTGGTAGTGCTAGGGTTGGTGTTGATGTGCTCAGTGCCTATGCATCCTGCCCTGGGTGTGTGCGTGTGTTGCGGGGCGTGTGTTTGTACTGGGTGCTTGATAATCGATGCCTTATATATAAAACAGGGCGAAAGCCTTTTTTTATAATAAACTCCTCAAATGTGGCCGGATTCTGGTCCGAAAGTTGGATAGGATCACCCATGTTCTCAAATTCCATAGCTGCGGCAGCATCATCATCCTCATCCTCGACAATTACCTTGTGCATGATCATACGACATGTCATCACCTCCCACAAGGTCTCGCGTGTCCAGACTCTCACAAAACTACCCACTTTTGTGACGGCGACGGTAAGTGAGAAAGAAAGGAAGGAGAGAAAATGGGAAGGATGGAGTCGCGGGGTTCGGAAAGGGTTTTGGGTGGGTATGGGGTGTTGGATTCGTATGTTTCACGCATCCGGACTCCCACAAACCTCGTTCGGTTTTCTCTCCTTTTGTATGATAGGTCGTGTCCGGTCCATATGGCGGACCGATACAGGGTCGCGTTGGATGGCTTTTATACGGTTCGGACCACACGATCTGAACGGTTGCGAAAGGTTTACGGGTCCGTCTTAAAAATGCTCGGACCCTCTGGAAAACCAGCTTAGTTGAACTGAGTTGATTAGGATAATTTTGCTAGTAAGTGCTCGGCAAGTAAAGCCGCACCGACCCCACGTGGGCCCACGTTCCAGTGACCCCTGGGGCGGCGCAAGCGGCCGCACGCATCGTGTTCACCGCAGGGTATCCCCTCGCTCCTCCCTAGTCGCAAAAGTCACCCACTGTTTCACTAGCCACCCACCACTTGTCCAAATTCACCACTCCCTCTACAAGAATCAACAAAGTACACTGTACTACTAATAGCACAAATCCAAGAAACAGGTGACCAAATCCTAGAATCTACTCTGCACGCTGACCACGGTCCGGGTCTAGTAGCAGTACCACGATCCACTGACACAAACAAGAAAAATACCATATATTCCCCCGGTATGGCCCTGGATTTGCAAAGATCTCCCTTTCTCAGATACTAGCAGTACGTAGCAGGTGAAAAAGAAAATATCAACATATATACTACTAATATACAATCTGATTTACCCTACGGCGTATCCATGTTACAGCACGTACTAGGTACTACCGTGCGTAGCATCAAACCTCGCGCTGGAGTAAGAGCATTTCTAGTAGTTCCCCTAAACTCTCAAACCCTAAAAAATAACCGTTTTTTTACGGGTTGAGACGAAATTTTTTCAAAGAATAGAACCCCTTAACCTTTAAATGGACCAAGAAAGCAGATATGTTAGAGGGTGTTCGTTTCCAGGGACTTATTGGTTTAGGGACTTAAAAAAGTCCTTACAAGTCCCATCTAAACCAAACAGGAGGGACTTATAGGGACTTAAAAGTGGGCATTTGAGACTTATGAAATAAGACTCTCAAAGAGAGTCTTATAGGAACTTATAGTTGTAATATGGTCTTATAGAGACTTATAAGTCCCAGGAATCACTAGTACAAAAAGGGTCAAATGTGAGACACATTAGTCCCGGTTTGTAACAGAACCGGCACTAATGTGTCCATTAGTATCGGTTCCAACGGCTAGGCGGGATGAGCTCTATAGTACCGGTTCATGGCGAACCTTTAGCACCGGTTCGTGCCACGAACCGGTACTAAAGAAAGTGGTGGCAGGATGTTGTCAGAGTGGGGCCCTTCCAACACCTTTAGTACCGGTTCGTGACACGAACCGGTATTAAAGGTCGTCCTATATAAACCCTTCGTCCACCCGCACTCTGTTCTTCCCCCTTTCCCCTCTCCCTCTCCTCTGTTCTTCCCTTCTTCCTTTCAAGTTCATCCCAGAATTTGCCCCAAATTTATCAAGATTTGCAGGCCCCCATCCATTCAAATGATCACAAAGGTTAGCAACTTTGTCCTTTCATCTCTCATTGCTAGATTAGCTCTTGCATTGGTTTATATAGTGATTAATTGTGGGTTTTAGTAATTTGGGAGGAATTATATGTGGTAGTAATTGATTTATATGCAATTTGAGGTCAAAATAACACTTAGTTTGCATATGTAGGTGTGGTTTACTTAGTGCCTTCTAAATCTCCATCGTAACCACCGTCGATCACCCGCACCGTCCCGCGGCACCACCTTGTGGTGAGCCTCTTGTTCATGACATTTTATATAAAAAATTGATGTTTGTGTGATTTGGATATATAGTTACTCGTATAATTATCTTACACGTACGTTATTTGTTATACATAGTGCCATGGTTTTGATATACGTCACCGTCGGCCCTCGTCCTTGTTATGATTCGGATGTGGTATATTCTCTTTTAAAACTATTTGTTGCATTTCGTGTTTATGACAAATTATGCCCATCAAGTTGACATAGACATTTGTATCTAGGAGGTATGTGAACCGGAAATTCCAACCGACCCTATTGTCGAGAGGTTAAATTTAGTTGAAAGAGAAAACGAGTATTTAAAAGAAAAATTGAAAAGAATTGAGGGGGAGAAGATGGAATTGGAGTTGCATGTTGCCAATGTCGTCGATAATCACAAGATCAAGATGGAGAAAATGCGCTTAAAGATTAGAAAGATTAGAAAATATGCCATTGATAGTGAGGCTTGGTATCATTATGTTGTTGGATCAATTGTTACCTTAGTTGCGATCTTGATCGCATTTGTTGTTGCATTTAAATGCTTTAGCTAGAGAGTTATTTGTTTGTTGCATTAAAGTGTTGTATGAACTTTATGTATGAAATTTATGTATTGTATTAATTTGGTCTTTTCGGTGTTGTGTAATGAAGATGAGCCGGCAATGGATGTACGGTGATCGATGCTCTCTCGAGTTCATTAATGGCGTGCAAACTTTTCTGCTTGTGGCTGAGGCAAACAAGCGGGCGGATGGTTTTATGCCTTGTCCATGTGCTGGCTGTAAGAATGAATTAAATTACTCTAAGTCAAGAACCATCCACGTCCACCTATTTAAGTCCGGTTTCGTGCCCTACTATAATGTTTGGACCAAGCACAGAGAAAGAGGGGTTATGATGGAAGACAATGAAGAAGAAGAGGACGACGATAGCTATCCTGGCCATGGGTCCCCTGAATACGATGATACAACAATGGGGGAATAAGCTGAGCCGGTAATGCGGGAAGAAGCTGAGCCGGCAATGCGGGAAGAAGATACAACAATGATGTCTCTTACTGATTTACCGCTATCATTTTGGGGATACGCTCTAGAGACAACTACATTCACTTTAAATAGGGCACCGTCTAAATCCGTTGAGACGACACCGTATGAATTATGGTTTGGGAAGAAAACTAAGCTGTCGTTTCTAAAAGTTTGGGGATGCGATGCTTATGTCAAGAAAATTCAACCTGAAAACCTCGAACCCAAGTCGGAAAAATGCGTCTTCATAGGATACCCTAAGGAAACCATTGGGTATACCTTCTACCTTAGATCCGAAGGCAAGATCTTTGTTGCCAAGAACGGATCCTTTCTGGAAAAAGAGTTTCTCTCGAAAGGAGTAAGTGGGAGGAAAGTAGAACTCGATGAAGTACTACCTCTTGAACCGGAAAGTAGTGCAGCTCAGGAAAATGTTCTGTGGTGCCTACACCGATCGGAGAGGAAATTAATGATGATGATCAAGGTACTTTGGATCAAGTTGCTACTAAACTTCAGAGGTCCACTAGGACATGTTCCGCACTGCAGTGGTACGGCAACCCTGTCCCCGGAAATCATGTTGTTAGACAACGGTGAACCTTGAACTATGAAGAAGCGATGGCGGGCCCAGATTCCAACAAATGGCTTGAAGCTATGCAATCCGAGATAGGATCCATGTATGAAAACAAAGTATGGACTTTGACAGACTTGCCCGATGATCGGCGACGATAGAAAACAAATGGATCTTTAAGAAGAAGACGGACGCGGATGGTAATGTTACCATCTATAAAGCTTGACTTGTCGCTAAGGGTTATCGACAAATTCAAGGGATTGACTACGATGAGACTTTCTCTCCCGTGGCGAAGCTTAAGTCCGTCCGAATCATGTTAGCAATTGCCGCATACTATGATTATGAGATATGGCAGATGGACGTAAAAACGGCATTCCTTAACGGTTACCTTAAGGAAGAGCTGTATATGATGCAGCGAAGGTTTTGTCGATCCTAAGAATGCTAACAAGGTATGCAAGCTCCAAATGATCCATTTATGGGCTGGTGCAAGCATCTCGGAGTTGGAACATTCGCTTTGATGACATGATCAAAGCGTTTGGGTTTATCTTGAGACTTATGGAGAAGCCTGCGTTTACATAAGAAAGTGAGTGGGAGCTCAGTAGCATTTCTCATATTATATGTAGATGACATACTTTTGATGGGAAATGATATAGAACTTTTGGACAGCATTAAGGCCTACTTGAATGAGAGTTTTTCAATGAAGGACCTTGGAGAAGCTGCTTACATATTAGGCATCAAAATCTATAGGGATAGATCGAGACGCCTCATAGGTCTTTCACAAAGCACATACCTTGATAAGATTTTGAAGAAGTTCAAAATGGATCAGTCCAAGAAAGGGTTCTTGCCTGTTTTGCAAGGTGTGAAATTGAGCTTAGCTCAATGCCCGACCACGGCAAAAGATAAAGAAGAGATGAGTGTCATCCCCTATGCCTCAGCCATAGAATCTATTATGTGTGCCATCTTTGTGTACAGACTGATGTAAACCTTGCCGTAAGTTTGGTAGGAAGGTACCAAAGTAATCCCGGCAAGGAACACCGGACAATGATCAAGAATATCCCGAAGCACCGAAAAGGACAAAGGACATGTTTCGTTTATGGAGGTGACGAAGAGCTCGTCAGAAGGGTTACGTCGACGCTAGCTTCGACACAGATCTGGATGACACAAAGTCACAAACCGGATACGTGTATATGTTGAATGGTGGAGCATTAAGCTGGTGCAGCTGGAAGCAGAGCGTCGTGGCGGGATCTACATGTGAAGCAGAGTACATGGCAGCCTCGGAGGCAGCACATGAAGCAATTTGGGTGAAGGAGTTCATCACCGACCTAGGAGTCATACCCAATGCGTCGGAGCCGATCAAACTCTTCTGTGACAACATTGGAGCTATTGCACTTGCCAAGGAGCCCAGTTTTCACAAGAAGACCAGGCACATCAAGCGTCGCTTCAACTCCATTCATAAAAATGTTCAAGATGGGGACATAGAAATTTGCAAAGTGCATATGGATCTGAATGTCGCAGATCCGTTGACTAAACCTCTTCCATGGGCAAAACATGATCAACACCGTAACTCTATGGGTGTTCGATTCATCACAATGTAACTAGATTGTTGACTCTAGTGCAAGTGGGAGACTGTTGGAAATATGCCCTAGAGGCAATAATAAAAGTATTATTATTATATTTCCTTGTTCATGATAATTGTCTTTTATTCATGCTATAATTGTATTATCCGGAAATCGTAATACACGTGTGAATACATAGATCACAATATGTCCCTAGTGAGCCTCTAGTTGACTAGCTCGTTGATCAACTGATAGTCATGGTTTTCACGACTATGGACATTGGTTGTCGTTGATAACGGGATCACATCATTAGGAGAATGATGTGATGGACAAGACCCAATCCTAAGCATAGCACAAGATCGTAGTTCGTTTTGCTAGAGCTTTTCCAATGTCAAGTATCTTTTCCTTTGACCATGAGATCGTGTAACTCCCGAATACCGTAGGAGTGCTTTGGGTGTACCACACGTCGCAACGTAACTGTGTGACTATAAAGGTGCACTACAGGTATCTCCGAAAGTGTCTGTTGGGTTGACACGGATCGAGACTGGGATTTGTCACTCCGTATGACGGAGAGGTATCACTGGGCCCACTCGGTAGTGCATCATCATAATGAGCTCAAAGTGACCAAGTGTTTGTCACGGGATCATGCATTACGGTACGAGTAAAGTGACTTGCCGGTAACGAGATTGAACGAGGTATTGGGATACCGACGATCGAATCTCGGGCAAGTAACATACCGTCTGACAGAGGGAATAGTATACGGGGTTGATTGAATCCTCGACATCGTGGTTCATCCGATGATATCATCGAGGAGCATGTGGGAGCCAACATGGGTATCCAGATCCCGCTGTTGGTTATTGCCCGAGAGCCGTCTCGGTCATGTACGCATGTCTCCGAACCCGTAGGGTCTACATATAAGGTTCGGTGACGCTTAGGGTTGTATGAATATGAGTATGCAGCAAATCGAATGTTGTTCGGAGTCCCAAATGAGATCCGGACGTCACGAGGAGTTCCGGAATGGTCCGGAGGTAAAGATTTATATATGGGAAGTCTTATTTTGTCGCCGAAAAGTTTAGCACTTTATCGGTATTGCACCGGGAGTGCCGAAAGGGGTCCCGGGTTCACGGGGTCCACCTGACCCAGGGGGCCACATGGGCTGTAGGGGGTGCGCCTTGGCCTATATGGGCCAAGGGAACCAGCCCCAAGAGGCCCATGCGCCTAGAGATCAAGGAGAGGGTAGAGTCCTTAGAGGGGAAGGCACCTCCGAGGTGCCTTGGGGAGGATGGACTCCTCCCCCCATCTTGGCCGCACCCCTTCCTTGGAGGAAGGGGAAAGGCTGCGCCCCCTCTCTTGCACCTATATAAAGGGAGGGAGGAGGGGCAGCCGCAGAAAAAGCCCGGGCGCCTCCTCCTCCGCAACACCTCCTCCTCCTCCGTAGTTGCTTAGCGAAGCCTCGCCGGAGTTCTCACTGCATCCACCACCACGTCGTGCTGCTGGATCATCATCAACCTCTCCTTCCCCCTTGCTGGATCAAGAAGGAGGAGACGTCATCCGCTCCGTACGTGTGTTGAACGCGAAGGTGCTGTCCGTTCAGCACTAGGTCATCGGTGATCTGAGTCACGGCGAGTACGACTCCATCATCCCCGTTCCATTGAACGCTTCCGCACGCGATCTACAAGTGGTATGTATATGCAATCACTCTCCCATAACTCGTTGCTTAGATGAACTCATAGATGGATCTTGGTGAAACCGTAGGAAAATTTTTAATTTTCTGCAACGTTCCCCAACAAGAGCATGCCAAGGCGATGCGATGGCACAGAGAAGATCGTAAGAAAGACGGAAAGTTGACAGTACCTACTAACGGGTCGCGGTGGAGAAAAATCGAAAGAAAGTACGGGAAGGAGTTTGCAGATGACGCAAGGAACGTATGTTTTGGTCTAAGCGCAGATGACATTAATCCTTTTGGGGAGCAGAGCAGCAACCATAGCACTGCCCGTGACTCTATGTTTGTATAACCTTCCTCCTTGGTTGTGCATGAAGCGGAAGTTCATTATGATGCCAGTGCTCATCCAAGGCCCTAAGCAACCCAGCAACGACATTGATGTGTACCTAAGGCCATTAGTTGAAGAACTCTTACAACTGTGGAATGGAAAAGGTGTACGTGTGTGGGATGAGCACAAACAGGAAGAATTTGACCAAAAGGCGTTGCTGTTCGTGACCATCAATGATTGGCCTGCTCTTAGTAACCTTTCGTGATGCATAAACAAGGGATACCGCGCATGCACGCACTGTTTGGATGATACCGACATTATATATTTGGACAATTGTAGGAAGAATGTGTACATGGGACATCGTCGATTTCTTCCGAGCAGGCATCCCGTAAGAATGAAAGGAAAGCATTTCAAAGGTGAGGAGGATCACCGGACGAAGCCTCGCCATCGTACTTGAGCTGATGTACATGACATGGTCAAGGATTTGAAGATAGTCTTTGGAAAGGGTCCTGGTGGACAACCTGTTTTGAATGACGCTGACGGACGCGCACCCATGTGGAAGAAGAAATCTATATTTTGGGACCTGCCCTATTGGAAAGACCTAGAGGTCCACTCCGCAATCGACGTGATGCATGTGACGAAGAATCTTTGTGTGACCCTGCTTGGCTTCTTGGGCGTGTATGGGAAGACAAAAGATACACTTGAGGCACAGGAGGACCAGCAACGTATGCACGGAAAAGACGACATACATCAGGGTCATGCAAGCTACGCTCTTACCAAAGAAGAGAAAGAAATCTTCTTTGAATGCCTTTCGATATTAAGGTACCGTCGGCTTCTCATCGAATATAAAGGGAATAATAAATATGGTAGAGAAAAAGTTCCGTAACCTAAAGTCTCATGACTGCCACGTGATTATGACGAATCGCTTAGTTGCATTGAGGGGGCTTCTACCGGAAAACGTTCGATTAGCCATTTGAAGCTATGTGCATTCCTCAATGCAATCTCTCAGAAGGTAATCGATCCAGAAATCATATCAAGGTTAGAGAATGATTTGGTGCAATGTCTTGTCAGTTTCGAGTTGGTGTTTCCACCATTCTTCTTCAACATCATGACGCACGTCCTAGTTCACCTATGCGAAGGGATTAACGTTTTGAGTCCTGTATTTCTACACAATATGTTCCTCTTTGAGAGGTTCATGGGAGTCTTAAAGAAATATGTTCATAACCGTGCTAGGCCAGAAGGAAGCATCTCCAAGGGCATGAAAATGAGGAGGTCATTGAGTTTTGTATTGACTTTATTCCTGACCTTAAGCCGATTGGTGTTCCTGAATCGCGGCATAAGGGCACACTGGATGGAAAAAACACGCTAGGAGGGGATCAAATAATATGTATGGACGGATATTCTCTTACTAATTTTTTCAGCTAAATTGAAAAACACTTCAAATGAACTCCGAAAAGGTTGAAAGTTGGCATGGTATCATAATTTCACCCACATAGAATGTGCAAAAAACTAGAGAGGGTTACGGTAAAAACTGGATGCACTTCGTGTACAAAATGGACAATCTCTTTCGAACTATCCGAGTTTCGGACGAAAACTCATCTGTTACAAAGGAATTTCATTTTTTAAATAACCTAAGCATTACCAAATTGAATATAATGATAAAACACACTAATACTCCCTCCGTTCCTAATTGTAGTGCGCATAAGTTTTTCACGGAAATTCCGCAATGTAGTGCGTACTTCTAGCTGCGGGCGGTTTTGGACGAAAACACCCTCCCACCGAGCAGCTGGCTCCACCGCATCGTCTCTCTCCTTATCTCTTCTCGCAGCTTTTCCCCACCTCGACCTCCTGTAGTATGAACGCCGAGGGCCAGCTCCAGCTCGGGCGAGCCCACGCGGTCGGCGGCGCAAAGTAGGGCCACCAGCCGCAGGAGCTCGGCGAGGCGCGGAGCTCGTCATGGAGCCGCCGGCAGGCTGGGGCAGGGCGAGTTTCTTGGACATGCATAGAGGGCAGCACGCCGGCGTCGCGGTGGCTGTGGCTCACAAGAACCACGGCCGGTGTCTCCGCGTCCGCCATAGCCGATGTCTTCGCGCCACCACGTGCAAGAACGGCGATCCGCGTCCAGCAGCGTACATGGCATGGCCGGGCGGCGACGCCGCTGCTCGAGGATGGGAGTGCGCCTCGCGCCCATACCGGTGTCCCGCATCCGCGAGGACCGGCGTTCTTGCAAGGAAGGTGTTGGACCAGCGGCAAGGAAGGTGTTGTCGCCACTCCGAGAACGCTGCCGTTCTTGCAGATGGTGGCAGCCAGCGGCGTTGGCTTCTCAGCGGCGGCAGCGGCTTAAAGGAGCCAGAAGAGCCATCCGCGCCCACCGCGTCCAGTGTCCATGGCCAGCGTCGGCGCGTCCTTGGTCAAGATCCCGCTTCCTGGCGGTTTCTTGTTGGCCGTAGACGCTCGCGTCAGACGAACATACCAGTGTACTAGTACTGCTAGGAGGGACAAACCATGGAGGAGCGAGGGCTTTCTGGTCCAAAAATAAACGCCAGCACACACATTGGTACCTGCGCTGGAATCTATGCGCACTAGATTGAGGAACGGAGGGAGTATTAAACATAATAAAAAAGAATCAATGAAAAATGTATTTTTAAAGTTAATTATTCACAAACTAGTGATTCACACAAATTTTAAATAATTCAAAATTTAAACTATTGAAATTTGAAAACTACCGGCACTAACTGAAAGTTTCTAATTTTTTGTACCTAAAGCAAAAATATTCACAAAGAAACTCTAAATACAGCAAAAAGCAACTAAAAATAAGTAAAACAAAATAAATAAAGCAGAAAAGAAAAAACTAAATGAAAAAAAGCCCACCTACTGGGCCACAGCGGTGCATACAACTAGAAACCCAAATTCTAATTGGGCCAGGATGCAGGCCTGCTAGCCCAATAGGCCCATCAGGGCATAGCAGCAGATGTAGGCCCAGAAGGCTGCTTAAGGAGGAGCTAGAGAGCTACCAGACTGGGCTTATAAACTAGTGCGGGCACCTTCGGCTAGCGAGGTGGGACTAAACTTGTCACACAAGACTGCGCTTAAGCCACCTTTAGTACCGGTTGGTCGGAACCGGTACTAAAGGGTGGGTCTTTAGTACCGGTTCCAGCCACCACCCGGTACTAAAGGTGTGCTCTCCGACAGCTTGGCCAAATTTGACCTTTAGTACCGGTTGGTGGCTCCAACCGGTACTAAAGGCTACTCCTATATATATATAACTTATGAAAATTTCGTCAGTTTCCTCCCACTTCTCTCTGCTTCATCACCGCCGCCCCGTCCCGCGCTATCGCCGCCACCGTCGCGTCGTCCCCGTCGACTCGCGCGCCCGTCTCGTCTCGCCGCGTCGCCTTGCGTCCAGCGTCACCCGTCCCGTCCCCTCCGGCCCGCGTCGCCGTCGCCGTCATCGTCGCCTCGACCTCGCCCGCGCTGTGAGCCTCAGTCCCCCCTCTCCTCCCTCCAATCGAAGCCGCCGCGCACGCCGCCGGCGCTGTCGATCGCCTTGGCTCGCCGTCGCGGGCGTCCCCGTCCCTGCACCGTCGCCTGCACACACAACAAATACACACATATACAGAATTTTTGTTCTGTTTTTAGTTTTTAGTTTTTCTGTTTTTAGTTTTTAGTTTTCTGTTATCAGTTATTAGTTATTAGTTTTTCTGTATTAATGTTATAGAAATGTTAGTTATATATAGAAATGTTAGTTTTTTCTGTATTAGTGTTATAGAAATGTTAAAGAAAAAATTTATTATCGAAATGTTAGTTTTAGATATGGTCAATGTTTTTTTAGTTTATTATATTTTTAGTTATAAAATTTAGATTTTGCATATATGAAATCACAATTCATCATTTAAAAAATGTTACTTTACTTTTGCGGCATATAGTATTTGTTGTCGACGATGCCCGGCCCGCATCCTCGCCGTCGACCCATTCACGACGACGTCCTGCTTCAGAGGACCCATGTCCGGGACTGGGCTCCGCCGAGCTGGCACTGGGAGGTGCTACCTTCAGGGGCGTGACACTTGGTGAGGAACCCGGCCTTGGGTCCCGTCATCGACCCTGATCTCCTTTGGTGACGTTCGCGTGGGCCACTTTCGGTGCGGAGGGAGCAGGCCCCGCCGGAGGTTGTACGTCACCGTGTCAGGGAGGAGGACGAGCACGACCATCGCTACATGGCTGCTATGGACGTCAGGTTCTCCAATACCTGGCAGGTTCTTTGGGGAGATCACCCGAGCTATGATCCAGTGATGGTTCCTTCACTTTGGTTGTCCACTGCCCGCGCCTCAGGAACCTCGTGTGGCCTAGATTATTCTTTAGTATTCGATCTTTATTAGCTATCTAGCTAGCTAGTGATGTATTCGATATATAATATTTGAGATGATTTATTTGAGATTATATATATTATTCAAGACGATGTATTCGAGATTATATCTATTATTCGAGACGATGTATTCGAGATTATATTCGATGATGCTTATTATGTACTATGATTGATTCAGTTTTTCCTTATTAATTGATTGCATCCATGCATTGTAATTTGAAAACTAAATTGTTTTATATTTCTTTTGGATTAGTTAAATAAAAGCTATGGCGGACAATACCGGCAGAGAGGGAAAATAGGCCCTATTCGATATCATACGCCATCCTCGCGGGCCAGATGATGATCAAAATGAAAAAGATTATGACGGCTCCGAATTTCTAAACAACACCGGGGAGGGTGATATGATATTCGATCGCGACGACCGAATTGATGAAGTCATGAACTATGATTATGATGATGACAAAGAAAATGTTGATCTTGAAACAACAAAGACCGGCGAGGTATATTTATATGAGCAGGCATCTGGTGATCATCACATGTTTTAAATGACTTGAACATATATTAACGAATCGATCTTTCTTCTGTCAGCCATCTGGATCGAGCAAATCTTCACGCAGCAGGACAGTACGAGGCCCGAACAAAAAGTTGAAGGAGGGCGTAAAGTACAATATCGAGGCCATCAAACCTAATAGTGAACCATAAGCGCCTAAGAAGATTGCGGACAAGTTCATTCGTCAGTGCAGAATTCTTGTGAAGGACCAAGTCCCGATCTCCCTTCAATAATGGAGAGAGCCAGCAAAGCCACGTCCAGATCTTACTTTTGTCGACTGATGCATAAAAAGTTCTGCTTTGGGAAACTCTCATGGAACATTTCACCCTACGGATCATTTCACAGATGCATATGTGGAGAAAGTCAAGGACGCTGCTCTTAGGAAGATGGCGGTTGCATTCAACAACCACAAGAAATGTGTATGGGACAAGTACGTCAAGGGAGAAAGGAAGACTCTAGTATTCAAGGGAACACTAGAGAAGCAAAGTGCTCATTTGGACGATTTCGTGAAATTCAAGGAATCGGAATTATCTAAGGAACGGTCGAGAATAAACAAGGCCAATGCTGCAAAAAAGGATAAGTTCCATAAGCTGGGGCCAGGTGGCTCTGTGATGGCAATGCCTAAGTGGGATAAGTCCGAGAAAGAGATGGAGGATGCAGGTGTCACTCCGGTTACATTGAGCCGGCCCCAGTGCGGGGACTTGGTTCTATGCGCATGGGGGGGAGTTGGACCCGAAGACATGCAAAGTTTCGAAGAAGGCATGTCTGAACGGAGCCGAAGATAAGATACTTGTTGCAATAGAAGAGGCTCGATCGAGGGTGTTCCAGCCCAACAGAGAGAACGACGAGCTTACCGTGCCCTGGGAAATCCTGAACACCCGGGAAGAGCACGAGGCAAGGGCGTTATTCCGTGGTATGAGGGGTTTTCGGACTAGAACACCGACTACAGAAGCCGTGCGAGAAGGAAGATTGCGGAGGAGAAAAAGAGGAAGATGGAGGAGGAGCAGAGGAAGCTGGAGTATGAACGCCTTCAAGACCTAGAATCAGCGCGCGCGGACCTGGCAGTCAAATTCCAGCGGCAGCAGGAGCAGATCGACTCACTTAGCCAGCAAAGGGGTCTCAAAGAATGGCGGCAGCCTAAGCGCATGATCCAGCATTGGATAGCACTGTCCCATCCATGCCGAGAAGCAGCGTGTGTTCCGCCCCGGGCGATGCAATGCTGGATAGATACCCCGTGGATGACATCATGGAGAACACTAACTGCGAGCTACACTTCAAAATGAAGAACATTTCCATGAAGGTGGCAGACGCCGTTGCTTTTGCAAATCCCCCCGAGGCAACCTTCCACTGAAACTCGATTCTAGCGGGCTATGCTCGTGTCTTGGTTGATGAGGTGGTGGACCAATATTCGGGGCTAGAGCTTGACATTTCTGGAGGTGACGAGGAGCACACACTGGGAGAGGCCAAACATCGTATCATCCTATGGAGAAAGGATTGCATCATCTTTCGAAGGCCACCGACACCGCGTCAGCCGGCTCCTCGTCGAAGTCATCCACCGAGTCAGCAGACTCCCGCTCCTCCAAGTCCACCAACGCGTCAGGCCACTCCTCCTCCTCCAAGTCTGGCAAAGCGTCATGCCACTTCTCCTCCAAGTCCGACACAATGCCAGACCACTCCTCCTCCAAGTCCGGCACAACTTCAGGCCACTCCTCCTCCAAGTCCGGCACAGCTTCAGGCCACTCCTCCTCCTCCAACTCAGCCACGTCAGCCGTCTCCGCCGCCTCAGTAATCGGAAGAGAGCCGCCGCAGCTATGGTGCGTAGCGGTACAAGTCGAGGTAGTACGGGAGGTATAGGCGGAGGCAAGCGATTTCAATATGGTCCAAGCCTCGCGCCTCTTCCGCAGAGGCCTTACAACAAGTCCGAGGAGGAAAACACAGCCATAGTGAAGGCCCAGGTGGAAGCCCATTTTGCACCGAAACCGCCACCGCATCCAACGGAAAAAGTGCCTGAGGAAAAGATTGACCACTTCATTCGTATGGCTAGAGCAAAAGCTCCCAAGCCTGTTGACACAGACTATGAGCGCCACCTCAGGAAGTTAAATCGTCCACGTCTACAGAATGAGGCGAGCTCGAGCTCGAGCAAATCAGCTGGCAAAAAATGCGGTAAAACCGTTCCCCAGCTAGGAGAACAGGCGGCGCAATCAATCCCCCCGCTTGTTGTGCCAACAACACATAAGAGTACGCGCGCCCAATATTATTGTGGGCAAACCGTTAACGTTCCCCAGCTGGGCGATGTGGTAATAACCGAGGAGCATATAATGCAGGCTGAAATCCTCAAGATCATTGTTGGACAACTCCTCGAGATCGAGCCCATATCTCCGCTTAGAGAGGAGGAAATAAAACGGAAATATGTCCGAGGCCATCCTTTGATCGAGCCAGACGAGGTCAAGAAGCTCCCAACGAGAATGTATGAATTGCATCAATGGTACATGAACATTACCAAGATTTCCAATCGAGAGTCCCTCATGGTGAATGTTAAGAAGGATCATTACTTCCATGAGAAAGCTGTATCAGTTGAGTATTCAGAACTATTTCAGTTATACAATCAAGACGCACTCGACAAATCTATCGTCAGTTGCTATTGTCTGTAAGTGATTTCTTTCTGTAATTTAAGTCTCAAGCTAGCTGTAGTGATCATTTTGATCAATCATTACCTGTAATTATCCTCACTATATTCTTTTCTGTGGGTATTATACAGGATGAAGATGTATGAAATGAAAAAAGGTGGACGCTATGGCATTGGGTTCATTGACCCAAATACCATTAATGAATACACATGGAAATTAGATGCATATTATCAAGCAAGTGTAGAGGAAAGCATGCTAGAGTTCTTCAAGCGCCTCAATACCAATGAAGATATACTACTTCCTTACAACTTTCTGTGAGTCACACTGTCTTGTACTACAAATTCTGTTTTTGCCAACTAGCTAGCTACATATTTTTGCCTACATATGCCTGCTTAATTAAGATATGCAAACGTGTGTGCATGCAGTTTTCACTGGATCTTGTTAATCATTAAAGTTGATTAAGGAACAGTTGAAGTACTGGACTCACTACTTAAGAAAGAAAGTGACTACACCATCGTGAAGGGATAGTCGACATGTAATTTCAATCATTATTAACTATATATCGGCCTATTTAATTAGTTCGTCATTTCCTGATAACAACTATTTAATAACCCCTTTATTCATTTTCTTTGTCGGCGGGCAGGGCTTGGGCAAAGTTCATCAACGTCACCTGTGCCAATGGAAACAAAAGCTGAAATGGTATCGACCCAAGGTAAGTAATTAAGTAGTACTAGCTAGCTAGCTGCCATCTCTTTAATTATCATGCTTGATTAATTATTATCTGATCAAATTCCATTCTCGTAAAGGCCCTGAAGAAGGCGCCGGGGAATGATATGTGTGCATACTACGTTTGTGAGAACATTCGCATGATGGCGTCCGAAAAATCAGATCTCAAAGACAGGACTAGGTACGTTTGTCAGAACACTATTCATAATATTTACACCATTATCGATATCTAGTCACACAACTGATACACATGCATATTGATCTCCTTCTTAACAGTTCAGAGAGGTGCGGGAGAAGCTCCTAGCAACGGAGCGCATACAAGCAATTCAAGAGAAAACAGCGGGATTTTTGCTCGACCAGGTCATAGATCCCAAAGGAGAATACTATTACCCGCTACCGCCCCATGAACCACTTTCAATTGTTATCGTGCTCCGAAGGCACCAATTAGGCTAATACCACTGGCTCCGAAGGCACCAATTAGGAAAAATTGTATATAGCTAGCTAATTGGATATATATATATATACACATGTGTGTATGTGTGAATTAATGGTGGTTGTGAGACATTCGATGTATATATATATATATATATATATATATATATATATATATATATATATATATATATATATATATATATATATATATATATATATATAGGATGGCCATTTGGGACACCTAGGTGCCTAGGCACCTTGCCTTGAAACCGTAGGATTATATTAAGATGTGTGCAATTGTATTAGTACTAGAACAAACTGGTTAAACTTTGACTCTTTAATTAGGAAAGAATTATTGCTTGATCTGGACACTTAATACCCTCATGAAACAAGAAAGAGAAAATCAGCAATTAATGGTTCATGCATGCTACGCATATTTAATTGATGGTTATACTTTTTTTTACATACCTTGTCACGTACTAATTCATATACCTAAAAAATTCACGTACTAATTCATATACTTCATCACGTACCAATTTATGTATCTATAAAAATCATATACCTAGTCACGTACTAATTTATATACCTATAAAAATCATATACCTAGTCGCGTACATACCCTTTTATTTGCGATGATATTCTGTATTATTTTGTCATATTTGATACCTTAAAAAATCAGAGTGTATATACATACCCTTTTATTTTGGAAAAGAATCACTGCTAGGAAAGTACTAGAATATTATTTTTGGAAAGCAATAATTGGCTATTAGAACTGATAGTGCATGCAAACAAAATTTGGAAAGTCATATGTCGTGGATTGTACATCATGCACCATGAATATCACTTACTATAACAGGAATCTAGGTGCCCAGGCACCTAGGGCTGTTATGGTAACTCATATTCATTAATGCATGGCATACAATTGATAATTAATGGCTTTCCATTTTTTTTGCATGCTCTAGTAACCTAAATGGTCAATGATTTTTTTCCAAAACAAAAATAATCTGAACACTCGTACCTGGGTGAGTATACACGTACATGTAACAAAGAGATAACCACGTGTACAAGTTATACCTGGGTGCGTATACACGTACATGTAACAAAGAGATAACCACGTGTATATGTTATTTGACAAGTTAATGGGTATTATACCTAATGAAAATATGTACGTGTTGTTTTATACTCAATAAAAATATACACATAAATGTCATAAATTTTAATAAGTACGTGTTGGTGTTATATTCAATGAAAATATACACATACATATAGATACCTTAATGTGAATATATACATGAATATACATACCTCGATGTTAATATACACATGAATATGTACGCGTTGGTGTTATACCCAATGAAAATATTCACATAAATATATACTCAATGTAAATTTTATTTGTATATACCCATAAATTTCACAGCTTTTAATAAGTGGTACATGTACCCAAGAAATCCACATATACATTTTATTAGACCGTGATACCAGTTAGCGAGTATTATACCCCATACAAATATGCACATGTTGGTGTTATACCCAATGAAAATATGTACGTGTTGGTGTTATACCCAATGAGAATATATATACGTGTTGGCGTTATACTCGATCAAAATGTGTACGTGTTGGTGTACGTGCTAAAAATGTTGGGTACTATTTTTCTAATAAATTTATGTTGCATCTACCATCATGCGAAAAATTATGATAAATAAAAAATTACAATTTCCAATCAAGAAGGGACAAATAATGACACGTATTAATTAGACAACCATTATTACTTCCCATAACAATAACGCCATGCAAACAAATAGGAAAGTAGTAATGCGGGTATGCATGCAAAATTTAAACACATCTTATCAACAAAATCTAGTATGATCCAACGGCATCTAGGCAAGGAGCCTGGGCACCTAGGTGTCCCAAACTGTCGTCACCTAGGTGCCTGGGCACCTTGATCGGGTCCAACCCGTTAGTGGGTTTTCTAGAAATTCTGATTTGTTTCCTAGTATTCGCATGCAAGACTTCCCTTGTATGACATAGAATTAAGTGTTTTAAATTCTCTCAATTAGTACATCTCCTTTTATTGTTTTCCTTCTCTCATTACATTTTCACGCAGAAGTTTTACACTATGTATTTGCGACTATATACTGAAATTGATTTGGAACCATGCCTTCATATTTGTGTAGACAAAAGTTAGGTAGCATACCCACTTTGTGACTATGTATACTACCTATGTATTATTGGGTATATACTTATAATTTTCAAGGTGAGGGTATATACTTGTCTAATGATGAGTATGCACATACCTAAAAATATATCGAGCACTCTTAATTTCTCATATCCGTAATTGCATTGGGTACTATCAGTTTCATATCATTGGGCGATTATATACCAGTAACCAGTGACATACCCAAAATATAATACTTTTTTGAATACATACCCGTAATGGTATGGGAGACATACCCGTAAATAATATACTCAAAAATAAAATACACATATATGTCTTGAAGACATATCGTAAATGATATTTGAGTTATACCCGAAAATAATATACCAATATAAAATACACGTAAATGATGTAATATTAATGGTGACATACCTAAACATAATATACCTTTTTGAATACATACTCAGAGATGGTATTTAAAGGCATACCCATAAAATAATATACCCAAAAATAAAATACACTGTATATGCCTTGAACACATACCGTAAATGATATAAGAGACATACCCATAAATAATATATCAAAAATTAAAATAAAGGTAATGTGTTCTATAAAAATTACACGTATATTGAAGACATACCCGTAAATGGTTTTCAAGACATACCAAAAAAATGAAATAAGTGCACGCATAAGAAAGAAAGAAGGGCACGTAATGGGGCATGCATGGCCTTAATGGATCATTAATTGCTGATTTTCTCTCTCCTAATGTGGGCATTAAATGTCCATATTAAGCAATAACTTTTTCCTAATAAAAGAGGTACCGGGTCACCCGTTAGTGTTAATAATAGTTACACATGCACATATCTCAATGTAATCCAACGGTCTATAGGCAAGGTGCCCAGGCACCTAGGTGTCCCATATGGTCGTCCTATAGGACAAATGTTTCCTACAAGCAGTGGTAGTTACCATCATTTGCGTTTTGAATGTTGTATATAGTATCTGTCGAAATCGAGAGTATGTACGTGTAGTATGTAATATATAACAATGATTAGGTAGTATATATACTAATTTTTAGGTAGTATCTATAATTTTTTGAGTATACTCTTTTTTACGTATAAATATGTATGTATTTTATAAATATAAGAAAAACTATGGGCTCATATGCAATTTTTTCACGTAACTTGCTTTGAAATATCTTAGATATAGTATATGAACATATTTAAAATAATGAAATAGTATATATAGTACCACTTGGTAGTATATGAGATATGTGGGGTAGGATGGATTTTCCCTATATATATATATATATATATATATATATATATATATATATATATATATATATATATATATATATATATATGATCGGTTCTACTAGAAATTCTATTTATATATATGCATAACGTGTACAATATATAGTATCGTAAAATACCAGCAAACGAAAAAGAATTAAATGGAAAACATAAAATTAAATAAAAAATAAATCATAAACCAAAACCCCCCAACCTTTTAATACGGTTGGTGTCACCAACCGTCTTAAAGGGCTCCTTTGAAGGCTGGCTCGTCTTAGTATGGTTGTCGCAGCACCGGTTCGTGTGAAACCGATACTAAAGGGGACCTTTAGTCCTCACATTTACGAACCGGTGCGATAGGAACTTTTTAGGGACTTAAGACTTATATGAGTTAGGATTAAAAAAAAATTCTAAGACTTATGAACCAAATAGGGCCTTAGTAAGTACAAGAAACTTCTTTGTCAGCACACGATCGATCGACGACGACAAGCGTTGGCATGCATGCACGGCGCTCGAGGCGGAGACCGGGAATGACACAAGGGCGGCAAGGCAACTCCGAGAAGGCAGCCGGCGCCGCGCTCGCATTTGATGAAGATCGTGTGCGCGCGCCTGAGCCTGACACGACATGCAACGCAGCAGCGGGTGCGTCGAAACAGTCGCGCCGCAGCGTATTTGCCGATGGGAAAGGGCGTCCGTTGCCTCGTCTGGTCTGAGCCGATTCTGACACTCTGAGGCCATGGAGTAATGTACGTAGCATCTTATCATATGCTGCTAGATTGCTAGTAGATCGACAGCCCACAGCCGCTGCAAACTTGTGCAGGTCGGTCTAGCCGGATGGAGTAAAGACAGAGACCAACCGTGCCGCTGCGGCGCCGACGCGCTCTGCCTCGATCGACCTGCCGGTCAGCCACGGATGCAGGAAATGTGTCCCCTCCTACTGCCTCTGTTGGTTTCGCAAGGCATATCTTTGCTGCCTGAACATACATACTGGACGTTAGATAAAAAAACCTGAAGCTCGAGAATTGAAACGGACTTTGAAAGTACCACGTACAGTCAAAATAATGGCACAGGAACAAGAAAAGAATAGCTTTATGCGTGCGACTCGCTTTGTGCAGTTTTGTTCATCCGGTTTCGGTCCACGGCCATGAAAGCACTTATACCTCAACCGACCAAATATGTTCAGGCCATTCTCGAAAGAGCTTTGGAGGCCACCTCAGAATAGCAGCTGGGTCTCATCTGACCAGTCTACCGCGGCAGCAATGATGGATGGCAGCTGCCTCGAGCGCGCGTGTGCTAACGTGTTTGCATGATGCTTAATTAGACCCCTTTTTTTGAGTTTTTTTTAAAGAAATTGTTCATTCAAATCACGAATCAGTCCAGAGTAGGTGACCCTTACAAACACACAGAAACCCAAAAACAAAAGACCATAACACAAGATCTCCAGAGCCCTGTGTCATCATCCCTGAATCTTGAGAGAAGACCCTTGCAACAGAAGGATCTGCAACCAGTCGCAAACAGGTCATCATCTTCGACCACGGTATGATTGCCGCCACGCTGCTTCCTCCTTTCTTGACACCAGTGTTGAGAGGGCATGGACATCAATCCAACACACCTGCAACAGCCGTCACCATCTTTGGCTTTGCGCGAAAAGTGTCCCTTTCGGAAGGAAGAGAACTCGAGTCATCCGACCGGTCCAGCACCGCGGCCAGGCCATCCGCCCGGGCAAAGCAGGATCTCCCACCAGCATCAGCGTAGAGGAAGGAGAAGAACAGTAGCAGCAAATCGTACCAACAAGGAGGAAGAAAGGTCTTTGTCTCCCTACTCAGACGCCCATCCGAGGATCCAAATGGCGGTGCCGATGGACCTCCAACCACCATAGCCCGCGACCTCGACGAGATCCGGGGATCCCCAACACCGCTGGCTCCTAGACGAAGGCAAAAGCCTCGCCTGACCGTGAACGGAGCCCGGAGAAACTTATTCCGACGTGACACCACCGCAACGGCCTCGGCAGCGTCTTCCTCGACCCTAACCCTACCACACACCCACCTAGTAAATAGGCCCGAGGTCCCCCCTCCCTCCCGCCACCGGAGCGGCCGACGGAGAAGGAGGGAACTGGCGGCGTCACCGGCGGCGCGCAAGGGACCCCTAGTCGCCTCCTTAATCGCCTCGAGCGATCCAACTTTTCCGGGCGTGCGGTTCTGTGTGGCGATTACACCCCTTTTTTTGAGCTATTGATGCTTAATTAGGCTGATGATACTAGTCGGAGTGCGATGAGCGCCCGTGTATTGTTACGTGCGCTGTTACTCTAAAATCTCGCATTCAGCTACGTCTACTCTAGCCCTTTTGGTAGAAGCATAATCAGTGGCGCATGATTCACAGGTCACGGATAGGTTAGCTCCATAATTAGCTTTAGGGGACGATAATGCACCACGGCCTCACTAGCGTTTCAATGCAAGTTTGTTTTTCCAATAGGCCTTTTAAAGTGTTACTCCCTCTGTTCCTAAATAATTATTTTTCTAGAAATGGCTTGTTTTTCTCCCACCTGCTAGGTAATGGCTTGTTTTTTATCAAAAGAACAAAATGGATTTTGATAATTTTGTATAACTACCCAAGTAATTAAGTAAGGACTGTGCTAATGTCCTACTGTTCGGATTATTAGCAATGGATCCGGAAAATTTTTCCTCTCCACTAAAGTAGGTGCATGCATGCGTTGATTCCAAATTTAGGTACAGGTCTGAACGCCTCCTCCAGCATGCATACTTAGATCACTCCATGCATGCATATAAGACGAAAAAGCTGATGTCAGCAAAAATTCTATCTAAATTCGAAAATTGTAAATGTTTTGTAGCTCAAACCATTGGTCCTATTCAAAATATGTTTTCACCAATAAATCTATAGCGGCGAGATCTTTGAAACTAGATTCTATGTTGGTTATTTCGATGACTTTTTTTTGTCAAAAGTTACCATGCCCCGGCTACATAAATTACCAACCTGTTCACACTTAACTTATCGGGCATGAAAAACTGGAAGTTTTTGCACTATTTCAATGACTTTTTTAGGTCAAATTTTATCACTCAATACTATAAGGGACCCATACTATCATATATTTTTACCGGCAAAAGTATGACGTTGTTCAAACTACACGGTGATAGTTATTGATTCCAATACTAGATATTACCATAACCACACATGTGTAACTACATCACTACTGTAATATTTTGGCTATAACCTAGCAAGCTGGGTAACATGCATCATGTCGTGGTGATAATTATACCATAATCAATCTGGTAACTACGTTAAATTCTTCCTAAACCTAGGGATATTATCAGAGATGCAGCCTCCTAGTTATTTGTCAGAATGGGATATGCCATAACAAAAGCACAAAGGTAGAGTTAAGACACAAGGGGAGAGTTAAGCATGTTGACAGGGTATAAGTTATCAGGCTAAAGCAGTGTGAGTAATGTGGCTAAAGCAATATGAGTTATCAGGTACAACCAATTTAAGTTACCATGCTAAAAATATGAGTTAAACATGCTATCAAAGTGTGAGATAAACATACTCGCACTTCATAAGTTATCAAGTTGCATAAAATTATCAGGTTGAAAGTAAAAAAAAAAAGTATTAAAAGCGGATCAAGTTAAACTACTACACACAATATAATTTATTAGGCTAAAACAATATGAATTATCAGGTAGAAACTGTTTGAGTTACCATGCTGAAAAAAAAAGAATGAATTAACCAGACTAACAAAAGTGGTTGTTATCATGCTGAATTGCTTGATTTATTAGGCTGATATATTATAAGCTATCAAGCTCAAGCTACATAAATAATCAAGTAACTTGAGTGTGGATAGCAGTTTGAGTTAAACATTGTAACATTTCACAAATTATCAGGCTGACATATTACATGTTATCAGGCTCAAGTTGCATAAGTTATCTTGTTGAAGTAAAATTATAAGTGTTGAAAGCGGTTAGAGAGTTAAACATGCTCACGTGATGTAATTTATCAAGCTAAATCAATATGAATTACCAGGTAGAAACAATTGAAGTTACCATTACTGAAAACAAAATGAGTTAAAGAGGGTAACAAAAAAGTGAGTGTTACCATGCTGACACCCTAGAAGTTATCAGGCTGACGTAGTATAGGTATCAGGCTCAAGCTACATAACTTATCAAGAGGAAGGAAAAACACGAGTGTGAAAAAGCAGTTCCTATTAACCATTATGGCACATCACAACTTATCAGGCTGACATATTATAACTTATGAGCCTCAATTTGCATAAGTTATCAGGTTGAAAGTAAAAAAGAAAGTCTTAAAAGCGGGATTAAGTTAAACTGCTACACATAGTATAATTATGAGGCTAAAAACACTATGAATTATCACGTAGAAACATTTGAATTTTCCATTCTGAAAAAAGAGTTAAACATTATAACAAATTAAGTGTTTTATCATGCTGACACACTAGAAGCTACAAGGCTGACAACCTATAAGTTATCAGGATCAAGCTAAGTTAAAACAAAATCGAGTTCAACATATGAATTGTCAAGAGAAACCGTTTTGACATAACATGCTGAAAAACAGAGCTAAGTAGGCGAACACATTACAAAGATACTGATTTTGCTAAGCAAAGTGATGCGAGTTAAACACATAGCCGATCAGTAGATCATTAGGCCGACCAAAAAAATGTCATGTTCCACTAGCAAAAGATGAAAATAGAAAAATTCAGTAAACGTCAGCAAAAAAACGATATGACTAAGTGTCGCCTACCCTGTCGGAACACACATGGAGAAATGGCTGGAATATCCATGTCTTCCCGTCATACCGCCGCCAATAGCACTGAAGGTCATCTTCCGCAATTCCTCGTCTTCGCCTTGTATGTTGTCGAACAACCACTGAAATTCAGGTTCCTCAATTTCCCAATTCCGCGTCTTAGCATTGTATGTCATCAAAAGACCACTGAAGGTCATCTTTCTCACTTCTTCAATTCCTCGCATTCGTTCTGTATATCATCGAAAGGCCCTTAAGATCATGTTCCTCAATTCCTCGTCTTCGCATTGTACGACATTGGTACTGTTGCAATAATGAGGTGGTTCGCCAGTTACAAAAATAATTTTGCCAACAATGCATATCTCAAGTTACTGGGAACACACATGTGTGACAGAAAAACGCGTACGCAAAGCTGGTAGGAGGAGGAAAGAATCAAACCTTACCAGCTTGCCAACACTAAAGTTATCAGCCTCCAACTCTAAATTTACCAGCTGCCCACACTAAAAGTTACCATCAAAAGGCACATGCGTGTTACCAAAGAATGTTTCTATAGGCTTCAAAAACTAGATATTACAAAAGTGATGTCGGTTGGGTAACTATATCACTGATATGTTGGTAGTATGTGCAACTCATCCATGATGTGGTAGGATAACTGAATAAATGAAGTTACTAACAAAACTAATGTGACGATGGTAATGATAGCCTAAATGTGAGGATAACTACATCAATTTTGACGTGGTAATAAAATTGGATAACTGGATAACTACAAAACTAGGATGGTGGTAAACTGAGCCTTGATATCTAGGTAAGTATAAACACAAGCACGTGGTGACAAAAAAATGGTAACTATAACCTATATATAGTGGGATAAATGCACCAGTTTTACTATTGTAACTATTTTACAATCAAAGAGTAAATTACTACATCGCTTGACGGTTGATAACTTTAACCTGAACGGTTTGGTAACTCCATCAATTTTATGATGGTAGCTCACTACACTACAAACTACCAAAGCACCGAAGAGGTCATCCACATCCAAATATCGCTAAAAATAGCACAACACCAAACAAAAAGGATACCTCTACTTCATGAACACTAACTAAAATATGAAGACAACAATGACAACGAGTTTTTGCAGCATGTCATCGGCATCGTTACAACTAAGCAAGTGCAGTTTCCAATTTGTGCACTTTTTCCAAAGAGCTTAAAAAGGTGTGTAGGCCTCTATTTCTACTTCACAGTTGAGGCTTCGGCAGTCACAACCACATGAAGTGAATCAACAAAATAAGGTCAACACCAGGTAGTTCATACTCATAGAGTCATTTCAACAAGCATGTTCTGTGCATATATATGGTCTTGCTGAAAATAATGGATCTAGTCTCACGGATGACCAACCAGAGAGAAAGGTCGAAGAAGAATTCGTGCAAGATGAGCATGCAGTCGATGCCGTCCTTCACGAGCAGCTTATCCCGTGTAATTTCGCCCATCGCCTCTGTGTTTGACGATGGAGAGCCAGGAACACCTCAGCACGAGTGTCGATGGGGGCGCGCCTAGCTACGATATGGAAGGGAGCGTAGCTCTGTAGCACAGACCATCCCCTCCGCCAGCCGCTGCAGCGCCGCAGCACCTTCGCCGCTTCGGGATCCATGCCCTCTTCCCATCCATGTCCCCATACTAGACCTTAGAGCAGGGGGGGGGGCTCTAGTAGCGCAGAGCATGATCCCGTCATGGGAACGGGTAAGGTGAGGATGCGGAGAGAGGCTGCATGGGGGTGGGGCGGGGAAAGGGGCTGGATCCATCGCCGGTGTTGGGGAGAGGTGGGGAAGAAGGGCATTGGTTGAATGCGTGGTTGCGAGGAAGGGAAGAGAAAGCCGAGGAAGAAGGAGAGGTGAATACGTGGCTGCATGGGGGGAGAATTATCGTGGGAAGAGATAGGATTGACCGCGACCTCACGATGAAGATCCAACGGCTCGCGGATCGTTCAGATCCGTTGTGAGTTTCCAGTCGGCAGGATTTTAGCTTTGTCGATTAAGTAATTCATTATAATTTCAATTATGAAGCTTATTAGTCACCCATATCATGCATTACATACGTATTTTCTTTCCTTCGCAGCGCGGCCCGGAAGGGAGCGCCCTCGGCTATGATGCTTGTGGCCTCGTGGGTTGGTGCATCTGGAAGCATTAGAACACGATCATCTTTGATCACGCACAACTCAGCTTTCCTTGCCTACTTGACGCGGTCAAGGCGGGGGCAAGGGCAATGGGCGGGGGCGGGGGCACATGGTCTGGCAACATTGCTTCCGGTATCGACCACCTCTGGTAGCAGCAGAGTTGTTACTCCGTCCATACCGTGGCTTGGAGAGGAACATGCTTAGCTATAATGCTCGTGGCTTGGTGCATCTAAAAGCAGCATGACGCTATGATCATCGACCGTGCACAACTTAACCTTGCTCGACGCGATCAAGACGAGGGCAAGGCGATTGGCGACACCACAGGTGTGTGGTCTTAGGGCATTTCTTCCGACACAGTCACCGTTAGCAATTGGAGGCGTTGGATTGTAATCGTTGGATGTTGCTCGCTTTAGGGCGTCTACATTCTATTCTTTCCATCAATGCATCGAGAGACACAGGGCTTTTTGCTTTTCTGGAGAGAAAATAATCTTTCCTAAGTTGTGGTAACAATTTACATTCTGCCTTTGAACTTTCTATAATATACTTGTGGTCTCTTGTGTTCCAAAATGAGTCAAGATTGGGAAAGTTTGGTCCCTCGCCAGCCCTTAATTCTTGTCGTTTTTAAGCGGTGTACTATTTAACCTTGCCACATGGCACTCCCTAAGATCATGTCACTTCGTCGTTGCTCCTTTTTGTTCACTCTTCCATGCAGTCGTCGTATCTACTTTTCCAAACACTTTTGCCCTTGTTTTGGACTCTAACTTGTATGATTTGAATGGAACTAACCCGGACTGATGCTGTTTTCAGCAGAATTGCCATGATGTTCTTTTATGCAGAAAACAAAAGTTCTCGGAATGACCTAAAACTCCATAGAATATCTTAGAATAAATAATAAAAAAAATCCACGCCAAAGATGAAGACCGGGGGCCACACCCTGTCCACGAGGTGGGGCGCGCCCTCCGGGCCTGCCGCCCTACCTCGTGGGCCCTCAGGTGGCCCTCCGACGCCAACTCCAACTCCATATATTGGCTTTCGGGAGAAAAAATCAGAGAGAAAGTTTCATCGCATTTTACGACACGGAGCTGCCGCCAAGCCCTAATCTCTCTCGGGAGGGCTGATCCGGAGTCCGTTCGGGGCTCGGAGAGGGGATTCGTCACCGTCGTCATCATCAACCATCCTCCATCACCAATTTCATGATGCTCACCGCTTGCGTGAGTAATTCCATCGTGAGGCTTGCTGGACGGTGATGGGTTGGATGAGATTTATCATGTAATCGAGTTAGTTTTGTTAGGGTTTGATCCCTAGTATCCATTATGTTCTGAGACTGATGTTGCTATGACTTTGCTATGCTTAATGCTTGTCACTAGGGCCCGGGTGCCATGATTTCAGATCTGAACCTATTATGTTTTCATGAATATATGTGTGTTCTTGATCCTATCTTGCAAGTCTATAGTCACCTACTATGTGTTATGATCCGGAAACCCCGAAGTGACAATAATCGGGACCACTCCCGGTGATGACCATAGTTTGAGGAGTTCATGTATTCACTATGTGTTAATGATTTGTTCCGGTTCTCTATTGAAAGGAGGCCTTAATATCCCTTAGTTTCCCGGTGTTACTTACAAGTAGTTTCATCATAAGTATCATGCATAGCAGAAGTTACTTACAAGTTCTTTTCCATCAGCACGTATGACTATATACGGAATACATGCCTACATTATATTGATGAACTGGAGCTAGTTCTGTGTCACCCTATGTTATGACTGTTACATGACGAACCACATCCGGCATAATTATCCATCACTCATCCGGTGCCTACGAAGTTTTCCATATCTTTGGTTTACGCTTATTTACTTTTCCGCTACATCGTTATCATCACTACAAATACCAAAAACATTACTTTTGCTGTCTTTACTTTGTTACCGTTACCATCACTATCATATTACTTTGCTACTAAACACTTTGCTGCAGATACTAAGTTTCCAGGTGTGGTTGAATTGACAACTCAACTGCTAATACTTGAGAATATTCTTTGGCTCCCCTTGTGTCGAATCAACAAATTTGGGTTGAAAACTCTACCCTCGAAAACTGTTGCGATCCCCTATACTTGTGGGTTATCAATCACCCTTCTAGTGGAGAATTTGTGCGATCTCTTCGTGCATGCTCGACGAGCCAGTGTCTTCCTCATCTTCATTTTCACCCAGTCACGGGAAATAACCACCCTTCCGATGGGTGTTGGATGGCTCGGGGTGAGTAATGGTGCTCCTCAATTAGTGGTTTTGGTGTCGCTCGGTTGTAACTCTCAATTGGTGTCCCTCAGAGTTGGCTCTCTGTTGTCTCCTAGTAGGATGAGCGGCCTTGACAACCTCCTCTCTTTTTCTAGCAGGCCTTGTATGTGGTTATGATATAACTTGTATTGCATACTACCACCTAGATTTATATGTTTAGGAAGTTGTGAAGGAAATATGCCCTAGAGGCAATAATAAAGTTGTTATTTATATTTCCTTATATCATGATAAATGTTTATTATTCATGCTAGAATTGTATTAACCGGAAACTTAGTACATGTGTGAATACATAGACAAACAGAGTGTCCCTAGTATGCCTCTACTTGACTAGCTCATTAACAAAGATGGTTAAGTTTCCTAACCATAGACATGTGTTGTCATTTGATGAACGGGATCACATCATTAGAGAATGATGTGATGGACAAGACCCATCCGTTAGCTTAGCATAATGATTGTTTTAGTTTTATTGCTATTGCTTTCTTCATGACTTATACATGTTCCTATGACTATGAGATTATGCAACTTCCGAATACCAGACGAACACTTAGTGTGCTATCAAACGTCACAACATAACTGGGTGATTATAAAGATGCTCTACAGGTGTCTCCGATGGTGTTTGTTGAGTTGGCATAGTTCGAGATTAGGATTTGTCACTCCGTGCATCGGAGAGGTATCTCTGGGCCCTCTCGGTAATGCACATCACTATAAGCCTTGCAAGAAATGTAACTAATGAGTTAGTTACGGGATGATGCATTACGGAATGAGTAAAGAGACTTGCCGGTAACGAGATTGAACAAGGTATGAGGATACCGACGATCGAATCTCGGGCAAGTAACGTACCGATGACAAAGGGAACAACGTATGTTGTTATGCGGTTTGACCGATAAAGATCTTCGTAGAATATGTACGAGCCAATATGAGCATCCAGGTTCCGCTATTGGTTCTTGTCCGGAGACGTGTCTCGGTCATGTCTACATAGTTCTCGAACCCGTAGGGTCCGCACGCTTAACGTTCGATGACAATTTGTATTATGAGTTATGTGATTTGATGACCGAAGATTGTTCGGAGTCCCGGATGAGATCACGGACATGACGAGGATTCTCAAAATGGTCGAGACATAAAGATTGATATATTGGACGTTATTATTAGGACACCGGATTAGGGTCTCGTCTGCCAACATGATCCTCGCATCTTCCGCGTCCCATGCGAGTTGCAACCTTTCCTTCTCAAACTCTATGTCGCCAAATGTCTAGGCCTTCTCGAGCTCCCGTTTGATCGCCGCTTGTTGCTTCTCCAACTCGATCTTCTCCCTCTCAATTTCCAGCTTCTTTTCCGCCCTCTTCCGGTCCCACTCCATCCTTTCCTTTTGCGCATCCAACATGAGCTTGTACCTCTCCTCCTTCTTGTTCACCCTCACCGAAAAAATTGAAGGAAATATGCCCTAGAGGCAATAATAAAGTTGTTATTTTATATTTCCTTATTCATGATAAATGTTTATTATTCATGCTAGACTTGTATTAACCGGAAACTTCATACATGTGTGAATACATAGACAAAACAGAGTATCCCTAGTATGCCTCTACTAGAGTAGCTCGTTAATCAAAGATGGTTAAGTTTACTGACCATAGACATGTGTTGTCATTTGATGAACGGGATCCCATCATTAGAGAATGATGTGATGGACAAGACCCATCCGTTAGCTTAGCGTTATGATCGTTGTGTTTTATTGCTATTGCTTTCTTCATGACTTATACATGTTCCTCTGACTATGAGATTATGCAACTCCCGAATACCGGAGGAACACCTTGTTTGCTATCAAACGTCACATCGTATCTTGATGATTATAAAGATGCTCTACAGGTGTCTCCGAAGGTGTTTGTTGGGTTGGCATAGATCGAGATTAGGATTTGCCACTCCGAGTATCGGAGAGGTATCTCCGGGCCCTCTCCGTAATGAACATCACTATAAGCTTTGCAAGCATTGTGACTAATGAGTTAGTTGTGGGATGATGCATTACGAAACGAGTAAAGAGACTTGCCGGTAATGATATTGAACAAGGTATGATGATACCGACGATTGAATCTCGGGCAAGTAACATACTAATGACAAAGGGAACAACGTATGTTGTTATGCGGTTTGGCCGATAAAGATCTTCGTAGAATATGTAGGAGAAGGTTCCGCTATTGGTTCTTGCCCGGAGATGTGTCTCGGTCATGTCTACATAGTTCTCGAACCCGTAGGGTCCGCACGCTTAACGTTCGATGACGATTTGTATTATGAGTTATGTGATTTGCTGTACCAAAGTTTGTTCGGAGTCCCGGATGAGATCACGGACATGACGAGGAGTCTCGAAATGGTCGAGAGGTAAAGATTCATATATTGAAATGTTGCATTTGGACATCGGAATGGTTCCGAGTGATTCGGGCATTTTTCCGGAGTACCGGGAGGTTACCGGAACCCCCTCGGAGAAGTTATGGGCCTTATGGGCCATAAGAGAGAAGTACACCAGCCCACAAGGGGCTGGTGCGCCCCCCCTTGGGCAGGAGGCCGATTAGGACTAGGAGAAGGGGGTTGGCCCCCCTTTCCTTCTCCTTCTCCCTTCCCCCTTTCCTACTCCGTGTGGGAGGTGGAATCCTACTAGGACTAGGGAGTCCTAGTAGGACTCCACACCTTGGCGCACCCCCCTAGGGCCAGCTGCCTCTCCCTCTCCCTCCTTTATATATGGAGGCAGGGGCACCCCAAAGACACACAAGTTGATCTTTGAGCCGTGTGCGGTGCCCCCCTCCACAGTTACACACCTCGGTCTTATCGTCGTAGTGCTTAGGCAAAGCCCTGCGCCGGTAACTTCATCATCACCGTCACTACGCCGTTGTGCTGACGAAACTCTTCCTCGGCCTCAACTGGATCAAGAGTTCGAGGGACGTCACCGAGCTGAACAAGTGCAGATCGCGGAGGTGCCATACGTTCGGTACTTGGATCAGTTGGATTGCGAAGATGTTCGACTACATCAAACGCGTTACTAAACGCTTCCGCTTTCGGTCTACGAGGGTACATGGACATACTCTCCCCGCTCGTTGCTATGCTTCTGCAAGATAGATCTTGTGTGGTTGTAGGATTTTTTTGAAATACTACGTTCCCCAATAGTGGCATCCGAGCCAGGTCTATGCGTAGATGTTATATGCACGAGTAGAACACAAACAGTTGTGGGCGATAATAGTCATACTGCTTACCAGCATGTCATACTTTGATTCGGCGGTATTGTTGGATGAAGCGGCCGAGACCGACATTACATTACTGCGTTCATGAGGCTGGTTCTACCGACGTGCTTCACACACAGGTGGCTAGTGGGTGTCTGTTTCTCCAACTTTAGTTGAATCGAGTTTGACTACGCACGGTCCTTGTTGAAGGTTAGAACAACACACTTGACGAAAAATCGTTGTGGTTTTGATGCGTAGGTAAGAACGGTTCTTGCTAGAAGCCCATAGCAGCCACGTAAAAAACTTGCAACAACAAAGTTGAGGACGTCTAACTTGTGTTTGCATGGCTTGCTGTGATGTGATATGGTCAAGACGTGATGATATATAAATTGTTGTATGCGATGATCATGTTTTGTAAAAGTTATCGGCAACTAGCAGGAGCCTTATGGTTGTCGCTTTATTGTATGAAATGCAATCACCATGTAATTGTTGGGTAACGTTGCATAAAATAAAATTTTCCTACGTTCACCATGATCCATCTATGAGTTCATCTAGCAACGAGAGAGAGAGAGATATGCATCTACATACCCTTGTAGATCGCGTGCGGAAGCGTTCAAGAGAATGGGGTTGAGGAGTCGCTCTCAGTGATCCAAATCACCGGAGATCCTAGCGCCCGAGCAGGCGACACCTCCGCGTTCAACACATGTACGTTCAGCGTGACGTCTCCACCGCCTTTGATCCAGCAAGGGGAAGGAGAGGTTGATGAAGATCCAGCAAGACGACGGCGTGGTGGTGGATGCAACAGGTTCTCAAAGAGGGCTTCGCCAAGCAACTACGGGAGGAGGAGGAGGTGTAGCAGGGGAGGGAGGCGCCAAGACTTCAGGGTGCGGCTGCCCTCCCTCCCCCCCTTTATATAGGCCCCCTGGGGGGGCGCCGGCCCTGGAGATCAGATCTCCCAAGGGGGGCGGCGGCCAAGGGGGGAGGCTTGCCCCCCAAGGCAAGTGGGGCGCCCACCCCTAGGGTTTCCAACCCTAGGCGCAGGGGGCTCAAGGGGCGCACCAGCCCACTAGGGGCTGGTTCCCTCCCACTTCAGCTCACGGGCCCTCCGGGATAGGTGGCCCCACCCGGTGGACCAGGGGACCCTTCCGTGGTCCCAAGACAATACCGGTGACCCCAAACTCTCTCGATGGCGAAATAGCACTTCCTATATATAATTCTTTACCTCCGGACCATTCCAGAACTCCTCGTGACGTCCGGGATCTCATCCGGGACTCCGAACAACATTCGGTTTGCTGCATACTCATATTCATACAACCCTAGCGTTATCGAACCTTAAGTGTGTAGACCCTACTGGTTTGGGAGACACGTAGACATGACCGAGATGGCTCTCCGGTCAATAACCAACAACGGGATCTGGATAACCATGTTGGCTCCCACATGCTCCTCGATGATCTCATCGGATGAACCACGATGTCGAGGATTCAAGCAACCCCGTATACAATTCCCTTTGTCAATCGGTATGTTACTTGCGAGATTCGATCGTTGGTATCCCAATACCTCGCTCAATCTGCTATCGCAAGTCACTTTACTCGTACCGTAATGCATGATCCCGTGACCAAACACTTGGTCACTTTGAGCTCGTTATGATGATGCACTACCGAGTGGGCCCAGTGATACCTCTCCGTAATACGGAGTGACAAATCCCAGTCTCGATCCGTGTCAACCCAACAGACACTTTCGGAGATACCTGTAGTGCACCTTTATAGTCACCCGATTACGTTGTGACGCTTTGGTACACCCAAAGCACTCCTACGGTATCCGGGAGTTACATAATCTCATGGTCTAAGGAAAAGATACTTGACATTGGAAAAGCTCTAGCAAAACGAACTACACGATCTTGTGCTATGCTTAGGATTGGGTCTTTGTCCATCACATCATTCTCCTAATGATGTGATCCCGTTATCAATGACATCCAATGTCCATAGTCAGGAAACCATGACTATCTATTGATCAACGAGCTAGTCAACTAGAGGCTCACTAGGGACATGTTGTGGTCTATTCACACGTGTATTACGATTTCCGGATAATACAATTATAGCATGAATAAAAGAAAATTATCACGAACAAGGAAATATAATAATAATCCTTTATTATTGCCTCTAGGGCATATTTGCAACAGTCTCCCACTTGCGAGAGTCAATAATCTAGTTACATTGTGATGAATCGAACACCCATAGAGTTACGGTGTTGATCATGTTTTGCTCATGAAGAGGTTTTGTCAACGGATCTGCGACATTCAGATCCGTATGCACTTTGCAAATTTCTATGTCTCCATCTTGAACATTTTCACGTATGGAGTTGAAGCGACGCTGACGTGTTCTGGTCTTCTTGTGAAACCTGGGCTCCTTGGCAAGTGCAATAGCTCCGGTGTTGTCCGCAGGAAGAGTTTGATCGCCCCGACGCATTGGGTATGACTCCTAGGTCGATGATGAACTCCTTCACCCAAATTGCTTCATGCGCTGCCTCCGAGGCTGCCATGTACTCCGCTTCACACGTAGATCCCGCCACGACGCTCGCTTGCAGCTGCACCAGCCATCGCTCCACCATTCAACATATACACGTATCCGGTTTGTGACTTAGAGTCATCCAGATTCGTGTCGACGCTTAGCGCCCACGTAACCCTTTACGACGAGCTCTTCGTCACCTCCATAAACGAGAAACATGTCCTTAGTCCTTTTCAGGTACTTCAGGATATTCTTGACCGCTGTCCAGTGTTCCTTGCCGGGATTACTTTGGTACCTTCCTACCAAACTTACGGCAAAGTTTACATCTGGCTGAGGCATAGGGGATGACACTCATCTCTTCTATATCTTCTGCCGTGGTCGGACATTGAGCCGAGCTCAATTTCACACCTTGTAAACAGGCAAGAACCCTTTCTTGGACTGATCCATTTTGAACTTCTTCAATATTTTATCAAGGTATGTGCTTTGTGAAAGACCTATGAGGCGTCTCGATCTATCTCTATAGATCTTGATGCCTAATATATAAGCAGCTTCTCCAAGGTCCTTCATTGAAAAACTCTTATTCAAGTAGGCCTTTATGCTGTCCAAAAGTTATATATCATTTCCCATCAAAAGTATGTCATCTACATATAATATGAGAAATGCTACAGAGCTCCCACTCACTTTCTTGTAAACACAGGCTTCTCCATAAGTCTGCATAAACCCAAACGCTTTGATCATCTCATCAGAGCGAATGTTCCAACTACGAGATGCTTGCACCAGCCCATAAATGGAGCGCTGGAGCTTGCATACCTTGTTAGCATTCTTAGGGTCGACAAAACCTTCCGGCTGCATCATATACAGTTCTTCCTTAGATAGCCGTTAAGGAATGCCGTTTTGACGTCCCTTTGCCATATCTCATAATCATAGTATGCGGCAATTGCTAACATGATTCGGACGGACTTCAGCTTCGCTACGAGAGAGAAAGTCTCATCGTAGTCAATCCCTTGAACTTGCCGATAACCTTTAGTGACAAGTCGAGCTTTATAGATGGTGACATTACCATCCGCGTCCGTCTTCTGATTAAAGATCCATTTGTTTTCTATCGCTCGCCGATCATCGGGCAAGTCTGTCAAAGTCCATACTTTGTTTTCATACATGGATCCTATCTCGGATTGCATGGCTTCAAGCCATTTGTTGGAATCTGGGCCCGCCATTGCTCCTTCATAGTTTGAAGGTTCACCGTTGTCTAACAACATGATTTCCAGGACAGGGTTGCCATACCACTCTGGTGTGGAACGTGTCCTTGTGGACCTACAAAGTTCAGTAGCAACTTGATCCGAAGTACCTTGATCATCATCATTAATTTCCTCTCCAGTCGGTGTAGGCACCACAGGAACATTTTCCTGAGCTGCGCTACTTTCCGATTCAAGAGGTAGTACTTCATCGAGTTCTACTTTACTCCCACTTACTCCTTTCGAGAGAAACTCTTTTTCCATAAAGGATCCGTTCTTTGCAACAAAGATCTTGCCTTCGGATCTAAGATAGAAGGTATACCCAATGGTTTCCTTAGGGTATCCTATGAAGACGCATTTTTCCGACTTGGGTTCGAGCTTTTTAGGTTGAAGTTTCTTGACATAAGCATCGCATCACCAAACTTTTAGAAACGACAGCTTACGTTTCTTCCCAAACCAAAATTCATACGGTGTCGTCTCAACGGATTTAGACGGTGCCCTGTTTAAAGTGAATGTAGCTGTCTCTAGAGCGTATCCCCAAAATGATAGCGGTAAATCTGTAAGAGACATCATAGATCGCATCATATCCAATAGAGTGCGATTACGATGTTCGGACACACCACTGTTACCGAGGTGTTCCAGCGGCGTGAGTTGTGAAACGATTCCACATTTCCTTAAGTGTGTACCAAATTAGTGACTTAAATATTCTCCTCCACGATCTGATCATAAGAACTTTATTTTTCGGTCACGTTGATTCTCTACCTCATTCTGAAATTCCTTGAACTTTTCAAAGGTCTCAGACTTGTGTTTCATCAAGTAGACATACCCATATCTACTCAAGTCGTTAGTGAGAGTGAGAACATAACGATATCCTCCGCGAGCTTCAACGCTCATTGGACCGCACACATCGGTATGTATGATTTCCAATAAGTTGGTTGCTCGCTCCATTATTCCGGAGAACAGAGTCTTGGTCATCTTGCCCATAAGGCATGGTTCGCATGTGTCAAATGATTCATAATCGAGAGACTCTAAAAGTCCATCAGCATGGAGCTTCTTCATGCGCTTGACACCAATGTGACCAAGGCAGCAGTGCCACAAGTATGTGGGACTATCATTATCAACTTTACATCTTTTGGTATTCACACTATGAATATGTGTAACATCACGTTCGAGATTCATTAAGAATAAACCATTCACCATCGGAGCATGACCATAAAACATATCTCTCATATAAATAGAACAACCATTATTCTCTGATTTAAATGAGTAGCCATCTTGTATTAAACGAGATCCTGATACAATGTTCATGCTCAAACTTGGCACTAAATAACAATTATTGAGGTTTAAAACTAATCACGTAGGTAAATGTAGAGGTAGCGTGCCGACGGCGATCACATCGACCTTGGAACCATTCCCGACGCGCATCGTCACCTCGTCCTTCGCCAGTCTCCGCTTATTCCGCAGCTCCTGCTGTGAGTTACAAATGTGAGCAACAGCACCGGTATCAAATACCCAGGAGTTACTACGAGTACTGGTAAGGTACACATCAATTACATGTATATCAAATATACCTTTAGTGTTGCCTGCCTTCTTGTCCGCTAAGTACTTGGGGCAGTTCCGCTTCCAGTGGCCCTTCCCTTTGCAATAAAAGCACTCAGTCTCAGGCTTGGGTCCATTCTTTGACTTCTTCCCGGCAACTGGCTTACCGGGCCGCAACATCTTTGCCGTCCTTCTTGAAGTTCTTCTTACCCTTGCCCTTCTTGAACTTAGTGGTTTTATTAACCATCAACACTTGATGTTCTTTCTTGATTTCAACCTCTGCTGACTTCAAAGATTGAGAATACTTCAGGAATGGTCTTCACCATCCCACGCATATTGTAGTTCATCACAAAGCTCTTGTAGCTCGGTGGGAGCGATCAAGGATTCTGTCAATGGCCGCCTCATCCGGGAGGTTAATGTCCAGTGACAAAGGCGGTTGTGCAACCCAGACATTTTGAGTATGTGCTCACCGATGTAACTGTTTTCCTCCATCTTACAACTATAGAACTTGTCGGATACTTCATATCTCTCGACCCGGGCATGAGCTTGGAAAGCCATTTTCAGCTCCTCGAACATCTCATATGCTCCGTGTTGCTCAAAACGCTTTTGGAGCCCTGGTTCTAAGCTGTAAAGCATGCCACACTGAACGAGGGATTAATCATCAGCACGAGACTGCCAAGCATTCATATTGTCTTGGTTCTCTCGGATGGGTGCTTCACCTAGCGGTGCTTCTAGGACATATTGTTTCTTGGCTGCTATGAGGATGATCCTCAGGTTCCGGACCCAGTCCAAATAGTTGCTGCCATCGTCTTTCAGCTTGGTTTTCTCTAGGAACGCGTTGAAGTTCATGGTGAAATGAGCGTTGGCCATTTGATCTACAAGACATTTTGCAAAGGTTTTAGACTAATGTTCAAGATAATTAAGTTCATCTAATCAAATTATATAATGAACTCCCACTCAGATTTGACATCCCTCTTGTCATCTAAGTGTTACATGATCCGAGTCGACTAGGTCGTGTCCGATCATCACGTGAGACGAACTAGTCATCGTCGGTGAACATCTCCATGTTGATCGTATCTTCCATACGACTCATGTTCGACCTTTCGGTCTCTTGTGTTCGAGGCCATGTCTGTACATGCTAGGCTCGTCAAGTTAACCTAAGTGTTTTGCATGTGTAAAACTGTCTTACACCCGTTGTATGTGAACGTCAGAATCTATCACACCCGATCATCACGTGGTGCTTCGAAATGACGAACTTTAGTAACGGCGCATAGTTAGGGAGAACACTTTCTTGAAATTATTATAAGGGATCATCTTATTTACTACCGTCGTTCTAAGTAAACAAGATGCATAAACATATTAAACATCACATGCAATTATATAGTAGTGACATGATATGGCCAATATCATATAGCTCCTTTGATCTTCATCTTCGGGGCTCCATGATCATCTTGTCACCGGCATGACACCATGATCTCCATCATCATGATCTCCATCATCGTGTCTCCATGAAGTTGCTTGCCAACTATTACTTCTACTACTATGGCTAACACGATTAGCAATAAAGTAAAGTAATTTACATGGCGTTTCTCAATGACACGCAGGTCATACAAAAAATAAAGAAAACTCCTATGGCTCCTGCCGGTTGTCATACTCATCGACATGCAAGTCGTGATTCCTATTACAAGAACATGATCTCATACATCACATATATATTATTCATCATTCATCACAACTTTGGTCATATCACATCACAAAACACTTGCTGCAAAAACAAGTTAGACGTCCTCTAATTGTTGTTGCAAGTTTTTACGTGGCTGCAATAGGGTTCTAGCAAGAACGTTTTCTTACCTACGTGAAAGCCACAACGTGATTTGTTAACTTCTATTTACCCTTAATAAGGACCCTTTTCGTCGAATCCGCTCCAACTAAAGTGGGAGAGACAGACACCCGCTAGCCACCTTATGCAACTAGTGCATGTCAGTCGGTGGAACCTGTCTCACGTAAGCGTACGTGTAAGGTCGGTCTGGGCCGCTTCATCCCACAATACCGCTGAAGTAAAATAAGACTAGTAGCGGCAAGAAAGTTGACAACATCTACGCCCACAACAAATTGTGTTCTACTCGTGCAATAGAGAACTACGCATAAACCTGACTCATGATGCCACTGTTGGGTAACGTTGCATAAAATAAAATTTTCCTACGTTCACCAAGATCCATCTATGAGTTCATCTAGCAACGAGAAAGAGAGATGCATCTACATACCCTTGTAGATCGCGTGCGGAAGCGTTCAAGAGAATGGGGTTGAGGGAGTCGTTCTCGTCGTGATCCAAATCACCGGAGATCCTAGCGCCGAACGGACGGCACCTCCGCGTTCAACACACGTACGGTCAGCCTGACGTCTCCTCCGTCTTGATCCAGCAAGGGGGAAGGAGAGGTTGATGAAGATCCAGCAGCACGACGGCGTGGTGGTGGATGCAACAGGGCTCCGGCAGGGCTTCGCCAAGCAACTACGGGAGGAGGAGGAGGTGTAGCAGGGGAAAGGAGGCGCCAAGACTTAGGTGCGGCTGCCCTCCTCCCCCTTTATATAGGCGCCCTAGGGGCGCGCCGCCCCGAGATCAAATCTCCCAAGGCGGCGGCCAAGGGGAGGCTTGCCCCACAAGGCAAGTGGGGCGCCCCCCAGCCCTAGGGTTTCCAACCCTAGGCGCAGGGGGGCCCAAGGGGGGCGCACCAGCCCACTAGGGGCTGGTTCCCCTCCCGAAACTCTCCTGATGGCCGAAATAGCACTTCCTATATATAATTCTTTACCTCCGGACCATTCCGGAACTCCTCGTGACGTCCGGGATCTCATCCGGACTCTGAACAACATTCGGGTTGCTGCATACTCATATTCATACAACCCTAGCGTCACCGAACCTTAAGTGTAGATCCTACGGGTTCGGGAGACACGTAGACATGACCGAGACGGCTCTCCGGTCAATAACCAACAGCGGGATCTGGATCCCCAGGTTGGCTCTACATGCTCCTCGATGATCTCATCGGATGAACCACGATGTCGAGGATTCAAGCAACCCGTATACAATTCCCTTTGTCAATCGGTATGTTACTTGCCCGAGATTCGATCGTTGGTATCCCAATACCTCGCTCAATCTCAAGCTATCGCAAGTCACTTTACTCGTACCGTAAGGCATGATCCCATGACCAAACACTTGGTCACTTTGAGCTCATTATGATGATGCACTATCGAGTGGGCCCAGTGATACCTCTCTGTAATACGGAGTGACAAATCCCAGTCTCGATCCATGTCAACCCAATGACACATTCGGAGATTCTGTAGTGCACCTTTATAGTCACCCGATTCACGTTGTGACGTTTGGTACACCCAAAGCACTCCTACGGTATCCGGGAGTTACACGATCTCATGGTTTAAGGAAAAGATACTTGACATTGGAAAAGCTCTAGCAAAACGAACTACACGATCTTGTGCTATGCTTAGGATTGGGTCTTTGTCCATCACATCATTATCCTAATGATGTGATCCCGTTATCAATGACATCCAATGTCCATAGTCGAAAACCATGACTATCTATTGATCAACGAGCTAGTCAACTAGAGGCTCACTAGGGACATATTGTGGTCTATCTATTCACACGTGTATTACGATTTCGGGATAATACAATTATAGCATGAATAAAAGACAATTATCACGAACAAGGAAATGTATTAATAATCCTTTATTATTGCCTCTAGGGCATATTTCCAACAGTAATTGCTTTACTTTATCACTAAGCGGTAGCGATAGTCGTAGAATTAATAGCTGGCGAGACGACAATGATGCTATGATGGAGATCAAGGTGTCAAGCCGGTGACGATGGTGATCATGACGGTGCTTTGGATATGGAGATCAAAGACACAAGATGATGATGGCCATATCATATCACTTATTTTGATTGCATGTGATGTTTATATTTTATGCATCTTATTTTGCTTAGTACGGCGGTAGCATTATAAGATGATCTCTCACTAAAATTTCAAGGTATAAGTGTTCTCCCTGAGTATGCACCGTTGCGACAGTTCTTCGTGCTGAGACACCACGTGATGATCTGGTGTGATAAGCTCTACGTTCACATACAATGGGTGCAAGCCAGTTTTGCACACGCAGAATACTCAGGTTAAACTTGACGAGCCTAGCATATGCAGATATGGCCTCGGAACACTGAGACTGAAAGGTCGAGCGTGAATCATATAGTAGATATGATCAACATAGTGATGTTCGCCATTGAAAACTTTCCATCTCACGTGATGATCGGACATGGTTTAGTTGATATGGATCACGTGATCATTTGGATGACTAAACGGATGTCTATCTAAGTGGGAGTTCTTAAGTAATTTGATTAATTGAACTTTAATTTATCATGAACTTAGTCCTGATAGTATTTGCATAACTATGTTGTAGATCAATAGCTCGCGATGTAGCTCCCCATTTATTTTTGATATGTTCCTAGAGAAAAACTATGTTGAAACATGATAGTAGCAATGATGCGAACTAGGTCCGTCATCTAAGGATTATCCTCATTGCTGCACAGAAGAATTATGTCCTTGATGCACCGCTAGGTGACGGACCTTTTGCAGGAGCAAATGCAGACGTTATGAACATTTGGCAAGCTCGGTATGATAACTACTTGATAGTTTAGTGCTCCATGCTTTACGAGTTAGAACCGGGACTTCAAAAAACGTTTTGAACGCCACACAGCATATAAGATGCTCCAAGAGCTGAAATTGGTATTTCAGACTCATGCCCGAGTCGAGAGGTATGAGACCTCTGACAAGTACTTTTCCTACAAGATGGAGGAGAATAGCTCAACCAGTGCGCCAGATTGTTTGAGTACTACAATCGCTTGAATCAAGTGGGAGTTAATCTTCCAGATAAAATAGTGATTGACAGAGTTCTCTAGTCACTATCACCAAGTTATTGGAACTCGTGATGAACTATAATATGCATGGGATGACGAAAACGAATCCCGAGCTCTTCGTGATGCTGAAATCGATGAAGGTAGAAATCAAGAGAAGTATCAAATGTTGATGGTTGACAAGACCACTAGTTTCAAGTAAAAGGGCAAGGGAAAGAAACAGAACTTCAAGAAGAATGGCAAGCAAGTTGCCACTCCCATGAAGAAGCCCAAAGATAGACCCAAGCATGAAACTTAGTGCTTCTACTACGAAGGAAATGGTCACTGGAAGTGGAACTGCCCCAAATACTTGGCGAATAAGAAGGATGGCAAAGTGAACAAAAGTATATATATGATATACATGTTATTGATGTGCACTTCACTAGTGTTCATAGTAGCCCCTGGATATTTGATACTGGTTCAGTTGCTATGATTAGTAACTCGAAACAGGAGTTACAAAATGAACAAAGACTAGTTGAGGGCAAGGTGACGATGTGTGTTGGAAGTGATTCCAAGGTTGATCAGATCACCATCGCACACTCCCTTTACCTTCGGGATTAGTGTTGAACCTAAAATAAATGTTATTTGGTGTTTGCGTTGAGCATAATATGATTGGATCATGTTTATTGAAATACGGTTATTCATTTAAGTCAAAGAATAATTGTTATTCTGTTTACATGAAGAAAACCTTATGTGGTCATACACCCAAGGTGAATGGTTTATTGAATCTCGATCGTAGTGATACATATAATCATAATATTGATGCCAAAAGATGCAAAGTTGATAATGATAGTGCAACATATTTGTGGCACTGCCGTTTAGGTCATATTGGTGTAAAGCGCAAGAAGAAACTCCATGATGATGGGCTTTTGGAATCACTTGATGCTTGCAAACCATGCCTCATGGGCAAGATGACTAAGACTCTGTTCTCCGGAACAATGAAGCGAGCAACTGACTTATTGGAAATAATACATACTGATGTATGCGATCTGATGAGTGTTGAGGCTCGCGGCGGGTATCATTATTTTCTGACCTTCACAGATGATTTGAGAAGATATGGGTATATCTACTTGATGAAACATAAGTCTGAAACATTTCAAAAGTTCAAAGAATTTCAGAGTGAAGTGGAAAATCATCATAACAAGAAAATAAAGTTTCTACAATCTGATCGCGGAGACACATATTTGAGTTACGAGTTTGGTCTTCATTTGAAACAATGTGGAATAGTTTCACAACTCACGCCACCTGGAACACCACAGCGTAATGGTTGTCCGAACGTCATAACCGTACTTTATTAGATATGGTGTGATCTATGATGTCTCTTACCGATTTACCACTATCGCTTTGGGGTTATGCATTAGAGACAGCTGCATTCACGTTAAATAGGGCACCATCTAAATCCGTTGAGACGACACCATATATACTGTGGTTTGGCAAGAAACCTAAGTTGTCATTTCTTAAAGTTTGGGGCTGCGATACTTATTTGAAAAAGCTTCAACCTGATAACCTCGAACCCAAAGGAGACTGTTGGGTACACCTTCTATCATAGATCCGAAAGCAAGATATTCATTGCTTAGAATGGATCCTTCCTAGAGAAGGAGTTTTTCTCGAAAGAAGTGAGTGGGAGAAAAGTAGAACTTGATGAGGTAATTGTACCTTCTCTCAAGTTGGAAAGTAGTTCATCACAGAAATCAGTTCCGGTGATGCCTACACCAATTAGTGAGGAAGCTAATGATGATGATCATGAAACTTCAGATCAAGTTACTACTGAACCTCGTAGGTCAACCAGAGTAAGGTCCGCACCAGAGTGGTACAGCAATCCGGTTCTGGAGCTCATGATACTTGACCATGAAGAACCTACGAACTATGAGGAAGCGATGATGAGCCCAGATTCCGCAAAATGGCTTGAGGCCATGAAATCTGAGATAGGATCCATGTATGAGAACAAAGTATGGACTTTAGTTGACTTGCCCGATGATCGGCAAGCCATAGAGAATAAAATGGATCTTCAAGAGGAAGACTGACGCTGATAGTAGTGTTACTATCTACAAAGCTCGACTTGTCGAAAAGGGTTTTTGACAAGTTCAAGATGTTGACTACGATGAGATTTTTACTCGTATCTATGCTTAATGTCTATCCGAATCATGTTAGCAATTGCCACATTTCATGAAATCTGGCAAATGGATGTCAAAAACTACATTCCTTAATGGATTTCTTAAAGAAGAGTTGTATATGATGCAACAATAAGGTTTTGTCAATCCTAAAGGTGCTAACAAAGTGTGCAACCTCCAGTGATCCATCTATGGACTAGTGCAAGCATCTCGAAGTTGGAATATACGCTATGACAAGGTGATCAAAGCATATGGTTTTATACAGACTTGCGGTGAAGCCTGTATTTACAAGAAAGTGAGTGTGAGCACTACAACATTTCTGATAAGTATATGTGAATGACATATTGTTGATCAGAAATAATGTAGATTTTTTTTGGAAAGCATAAAGGAGTGTTTGAAAGGAGTTTTTTAAAGAAAGACCTATGTGAAGCTGCTTACATATTGGGCATCAAGATCTATAGAGATAGATCAAGACGCTTCATAAGATTTTTCAATGAGTACTTACCTTGACAAGATTTTTGGAGTAGTTCAAAATGGAACAATCAAAGAAGGAGTTATTGCCTGTGTTGCAAGGTGTGAAGTTGAGTAAAGACTCACAACTGACCACGACAGAAAATAGAAAGAGAATGAAAATCCATTCCCTATGCCTCTACCATAGGTTCTATCAAGTATCTTTGTCCGTGTACTGCACCTATTGTGAACCCCAGCATGAGTTTGACAAGAGGGTACAATAGTGATCCAGGACTGGACCACTTGACTGCGGTCAAAATTATCCTTAGCGGAATAAGGAAATATTTCTCAGTTATGGAGGTGATAAAGAGTTCGTCGTAAAGAGTTACGTCGATGCACGCTTTGACACCGATCTGGATGACTCTGAGTCTCGATCTGGATACATATTGAAAGTGGGAGCATTTCGCTAGAGTAGCTCAGTGTAGAGCATTGTAGACATAGAAATTTGCAAAATACATATGAATCTGAATGTGGCAGACCCATTGACTAAACCTCTCTCACAAGAAAAACATGATCACACCTTAGTACTCTTTGGGTATTAATCGCATGGCGATGTGAACTTGATTATTGACTCTAGTAAACCCTTTGGGTATTGGTCACATGGCGATGTGAACTATAGAGTGTTAAATCACATGACGATGTGAACTATTGGTGTTAAATCACATGGCGATGTGAACTAGATTATTGACTCTAGGGCAAGTGGGATACTGAAGGAAATATGCCCTAGAGGCAATAATAAAGTTATTATTTTATTTCCTTATATCATGATAAATGTTTATTATTCGTGCTAGAATTGTATTATCCGGAAACTTGATACATGTGTGAATACATAGACAAAAAAGTGTCCCTAGTATGCCTCTACTAGACTAGCTCGTTATTTAAAGATGGTTAAGTTTCCTGACCATAGACATGTGTGGTCATTTGATGCACGAGATCACATCATTAGAGAATGATGTGATCGACAAGACCCATCCGTTAGCTTAGCATTATGATCGCTGAGTTTTATTGCTATTGCTTTCTTCATGACTTATACACGTTCCTCTGACTATGAGATTATGCAACTCCCGAATATCGGAGGAACACCTTGTGTGCTACCAAACGTCACAACGTAACTGGGTGATTATAAATATGCTCTACAGGTGTCTCCGAAGGTGTTTGTTGGGTTGGCATAGATCGAGATTAGGATTTGTCACTCCGAGTATCGGAGAGGTATCTCTAGGCCCTCTCGGTATAATGCACGTCACTACAAGCCTTGCAAGCAATGTGATTAATGAGTTAGTTTTGGGATGGTGCATTACAGAACGAGTAAAGAGACTTGTCGGTAACAAGATTGAACTAGGTATGATGATACCGACAATCGAATCTCGGGCAAGTAACATACCGATGACAAAGGGAACAACATATGTTGTTATACGGTTTGACCGATAAAGATCTTCATAGAATATGTCGGAGCCAATATAAGCATCCAGGTTTTGCTATTGGTTATTGCCGGAGATGTGTCTCGGTCATGTCTACATAGTTCTCGAACCCGTAGGGTCCGCATGCTTAACGTTCGATGACGATTTGTATTATGAGTTATGTGATTTGATGTACCGAAGTTTGTTCGGAGTCCCTGATGAGATCGCGGACATGACGAGGAGTCTCAAAATGGTCGAGAGGTAAAGATTCATATATTGGAAGGTTGCATTTGGACATCGGAATGGTTCCGAGTGATTCGGGCATTTTTCTGGAGTACCGGGAGGTTACCGAAACCCCCTGGGAGAAGTTATGGGCCTTATGGGCCATAAGAGGGAAGCACACCAGCCCACAAGGGGCTTATGCGCCCCCCCTTGGGCAGGAGGCTGCTACCTCTTGAGCGTGCGTTGGTTTCCATTGAAGAGGAAAGGGCGATGCAACAAAGTAGCGTAAGTATTTTCCTCAGTTTTTGAGAACCAAGGTATCAATCTAGTAGGAGACTACACGCAAATCGCCTAGTACCTGCACTAACAATCAAGAACCTTGCAACCAATGCGATAAAGGGGTTGTCAATCCCTTCACGGCCACTTGCAAAAGCAAGATCTAATAAAGATAATAAGATAAATATTTTTGGTATTTTTGTTGTATAGATTGTAAAGTAAAGATTGCAAAATAAACGACGACAGAAATATCTAGTTGACGGGAAAGTAATATGATGTAAAATAGACCCGGAGGCCATAGGTTTCACTAGTGGCTTCTCTCAAGATAGCATATATTACGGTGGGTAAAAAAATTACTGCCGAGCAATTGATAGAAAAGCGCATAGTTATGAGAATATCTAAGCATGATCATGAACATAGGCATCATGTCCGTGTCAAGTAGACCGAAACGATTTTGCATCTACTACTATTACTCCACACATTGACCGCTATCCAGCATGCATCTAGAGTATTAAGTTCATAAGAACAGAGTAAAGCATTAGGCAAGATGACATGATGTAGAGGGATAAACTCAAGCAATATGATATAAACCCCATCTTTTTATCCTCGATGGCAACAATACAATACATACGGTTCCCTTTACATCACTTTGGGATCGAGCACCGCAAGATTGAACCCAAAGCTAAGCACTTCTCCCATTGCAAGAAACATCAATCTAGTAGGCCAAACTAAACCGATAATTCAAAGAGACTTGCAAAGATATTAAATCATGCATATAAGAATTCAGAGAAGAATCAAATATTTTTCATAGATAATATTGATCATAAACCCACAATTCAGCGAATCCCGACAAACACAACGCAAAAAGAATGACATCGAATATATCTCCAAGAAGATCAAGGAGAACTTTGTATTGAGATCCAAAGAGATTGAAGAAGCCATTTAGCTAATAACTATGGACCCGAAGGTCTGTGGTAAACTACTCACACATCATCAGAGAGGCAATGGTGTTGATGTGGAAGCCCTCCGTGATCGAATCCCCTCTGGCAGATCGTCAGAAAAGGCCCCAAGATGGGATCTCACGGGTACAGAAGGTTGCGGTGGTGGAAAAGTGGTTTCATGGCTCCCATGGATGTTTTCAGGGTATAAGAGTATATATAGGCGAAAGAAGTAGGTCGGTGGAGCTGCGAGGGGCCTACGAGGGTGGGGGCGCGCCTACCCCCCTGGGCGCGCCCTCCTGCCTCGTGGCTTCCTCGCCGCTTCCTTGACTTCCACTCCAAGTCTCCTGGGTTGCGTTTGTTCCAAGAAAGATCCTCGCTAAGGTTTCGTTCCGTTTGGACTCCGTTTGACATTCCTTTTCTGCGAAACACTGAAATAGGCAAAAAAAAAACAGCAATTTGCACTGGGCCTTCGGTTAATAGGTTAGTCCCAAAAAATAATATAAAAGAGCATATTAAAGCCCATTAAACCTCCAAAATAGATAATATAATAGCATGGAACGATAAAAAATTATAGATACGTTGGAGACGTATCAAGCATCCCCAAGCTTAATTCCTGCTCGTCCTCGAGTAGGTAAATGATAAAAACAGAATTTTTGATGTGGAATGCTACCTGGCATAATTTTCAATGTAATTTTGTTTATTGTGGCATGAATGTTCAGATCCGAAAGATTCAAGACAAAAGTTTAATATTGACATAAAAAATAATAATACTTCAAGCATACTAACTAAGCAATTATGTCTTCTCAAAATTAAATCGCTAAAGAAAGCTCATCCCTACAAAATCATATAGTTAAGCCATGTTTCATTTTCGTCACACAAAATGCTCTCATCATGCACAACCCCGATGACAAGCCAAGCAATTGTTTCATACTTTAGTATTCTCAAACTTTTTTCAACTTTCACGCAATACATGGGCGTGAGCCATGGACATAGCACTATGGGTGGAATAGAATATGATTATGGGGGTTGTATGGAGAAGACAAAAAAGGAGAAAGTCTCACATCGACGGGGCTAATCAACGGGTTATGGAGATGCCCATCAATTGATGTTAATGCGAGGAGTAGGGATTGCCATCCAACAGATGCACAAGAGCTATAAATGTATGAAAGCTCAACAAAAGAAACTAAGTGGGTGTGCATCCAACTTGCTTGCTCACGAAGACCTAGGGCATTTGAGGAAGCCCATTTTTGGAACATACAAGCCAAGTTCTATAATGAAAAATTCCCACTAGTATATGAAAGTGAGAATATAAGAAACTCTCTATCATGAAGATCATGGTGCTCCTTTGAAGCACAAGTGTGGAAAAAAAAAAAGATAGTAGCATTGTCCCTTCTCTCTTTTTCTCTCATTTTTTGGGCCTTTTTTTATTTGGCCTTTCTCTTTTTTTGGCCTTTCCCTTTTTTTATTTGGCCTTTCTCTCTCTTTTTTTATTTCCTCACACGGGACAATGCTCTACTAATGATGATCATCACACTTCTATTTATTTACAACTCAATGATTACAACTCAATACTAGAACAAAATATGACTCTATATGAGTGCCTCCGGCGGTGTACCGGGATGGGCAATGAATCAAGAGTGACATGTATGAAAATTATGCATGGTGGCCTTGCCACAAATATGATGTCAACTACATGATCATGCACGGCAATATGACAATGATGAAGTGTGTCATAATAAACAGAACGGTGGAAAGTTATATGGCAATATATCTCGGAGTGGCTATGGAAATGCCATAATAGGTAGGTATGGTGGCTATTTTGAGGAAGATATAAGGAGGCTTATGTGTGATAGAGTGTATCATTTCACGGGGTTTGGATGTACTGGCGAAGTTTGCACCAACTCTCAAGGTGAGAAAGGGCAATGCACTGCATCAAGAGGCTAGCAATGATGGAAGGGTGAGAGTGCGTATAATCCATGTACTCAACATTAGTCATAAAGAACTCACATACTTATTGCAAAAATCTACAAGTCATCAAAAACCAAGAACTATGTGCATGCTCCTAGGGGATAGATTGGTAGGAAAATACCATCGCCCGTCCCCGACCGCCACTCATAAGGAGGACAATCAAAGAAACACCTCATGCTTCAAATTTGTCACACAATGTTTACCATACGTGCATGCTACGGGACTTGCAAACTCCAACACAAGTATTTTTCTGAAATTCAAAATTACTCCACTAGGATGACTCTAATATTACCATCTTCATATCTCAAAACAATCATCAAGTATCAAACTTCTCATAGTATTCAATGCACTCTATATGGAAGTTTTTATTATACCCATCTTGGATGCCTATCATATTAGGACTAATTTTATAGCCAAAGAAAATTACCATGTTGTTCTAAAAGACTCTCAAAATAATATAAGTGAAGCATGAGAGATCAATAATTTCTATAAAATAAAACCACCACCGTGCTCTAAAAGATATAAGTGAAGCACTAGAGCAAAATTATCTAGCTCAAAAGATATAAGTGAAGCACATAGAGTATTCTAATAAATTCCGATTCATGTGTGTCTCTCCGTATAGCAAGGATGATTGTGTTAAACTAAAAAGCAAAGACTCAAATCATACAAGACGCTCCAAGCAAAACACATATGATGTGGTGAATAAAAATATAGCCTGAAGTAAAGTTACCGATAGACGAAGACGAAAGAGGGAATGCCTTCCGGGGCATCCCCAAGCTTAGGCTTTTGGTTGTCCTTGAATTTTACCTTGGGGTGCCTTGGGAATCCACAAGCCTAGGCTCTTGCCACTCCTTATTCCAAAATCCATCAAATCTTTACCCAAAAACTTGAAAACTTCACAACACAAAACTCAACAGAAAATCTAATGAGCTCCGTTAGTGTAAGAAAACAAACCACCACTTTAAGGTACTGTAATCAACTCATTATTTATTTATATTGGTGATAAACCTAATGTATTCCAACTTCTCTATGGTTCATACCCCCCGATACTAGCCATAGATTCATCAAAATAAGCAAACAACACACGAAAAACAGAATCTGTCAAAAACAGAACAGTCTGTAGTAATCTGTATCAAACGTATACTTCTGGAACTCCAAAAATTCTGAAATAAATTGGTGGACGTGAGGAATTTATCTATTGATCATTTTCAAAAAGAATCAACCTAAAATCACTCTCCAGTAAAAACTGGCAGCTAATCTCGTGAGCACTAAAGTTTCTGTTTTTACAGCAAGATCACAAAAACTTCACCGAAGTCTTCCCAAAGGTTCTACTTGGCAAAAACACTAATTAAAATATAAAAACACATCTAAACAGAGGCAAGATGAATTATTTATTACTAAACAGGAACAAAAAGCAACGAACAAAAATAAAATTGGGTTGCCTCCCAACATGCGCTATCGTTTAACGCCCCTAGCTAGGCATAAAAACAAGAATAGATCTAGGTATTTTCATTTTTGGTATGCAATCCATAAGTGGCTCTTATAATAGATTCATAAGGTAATTTAATTTTCTTCCTATGAAAGTGTTCCATACCTTTCCTTAATGGAAATTGGAATCTAATATTTCCTTCTTTCATATCAATAATTGCACCAATCGTTGTAAGGAAAGGTCTACCAAGAATAATAAGACATGTAGGATTGCAATCTATATCAAGAACAATGAAATCTATGGGCACATAATTCCTATTTGCAACAATAAGAACATGATTAATCCTTCCCATAGGTTTCTTAATGGTGGAATCCGCAAGGTGCAAATTTAAAGAACAATCATCAAATTCACGGAAACCTAGCACATCACACAAAGTTTTTGGAATCGTGGAAACACTAGCACCCAAATCACATAAAGCATAGCATTCATGATCTTTAATCTTAATTTTAATAGTAGGTTCCCACTCATCATAAAGATTTCTAGGGATAGAAACTTCTAATTCAAGTTTTTCTTCATAGGATTGCATTAAAGCATCAACGATATGTTTAGTAAAATTTTATTTTGATCATAAGCATGGGGAGAATTTAACACGGATTGCAACAAGGAAATATAATCTATCAAAGAACAATTATCATAACTAGCAAAAGAGCCCGTGCGTTGCAACGGGAGAAAAAATACAACACACACTCTTAACCGAACAACCATCACTCACGACCACAATAGGTCCGTCTCCTTTATTTTAGCGACGCATCATATTTGTGTTGCCGCTTATCCTTCTTCTCACCCTCGCCGGCGGTGGCCTTAGTGTTAACACAAACCAAAACGTGTTAGAATGTGGTTAATCCTAAGATGTCTCTCTCTCCCTCTGTCCTCCCTCTCCCTCTCTCTCGCTTTCTCTCACACCCGCTATGAGAAATCTGTTGTTTTCCCCTGCGACGTATTCAGAGGTATGCATGTTTAGTTCTCGATGTTCTTTTCCCTATATGATTGTAGTGGGTGTTTATTTGCAATCCGGATCGCCGACTGTATGAAAGAAAAATGGATCATGCGCTATAGTTATAAGTTTGATTTCAAAACGATATTTTAAAAATATTTAACAGGTAAAATTAACATCATATACAGATTTCACACATTTTTCTAATCAAATTTCGTATATAACATATTAAAATTGGAGTTATGGTTTAAAAGATACGTATTATTTAGAAAACCATTTGTTTGAATTAAAACCTTCCAAAATAATATTTATAAATACTTAAAAGGTTAAAATAATCTTATATTCATATTCTACATATTTTTTTAATCAAATTTTATATATAACATGTTTAAATCGGAGTTACGATTTAAAAGATATGGATGGTTTAGAAAAGCATTCGTTTGACTTAAATATGATCCGCGGATGGAATACCTAAAAAGTCAGGGGGTTTTGAAAAACTGCAAAATAACGGTTCGGTGTGACTTAAATCTGGACTGCGGGTTGATTTCATGAAAATGCAGGGGTTTTTTGAAAATTGGCACGACGGACGGGCAGAAACCCTACGTGCTTTATTATTTGGTAGAGATTAAATTCCTTGAAATCCAAAATAGTGGGTTCATTGTTATGTAAAGTTTTGACCTCTTCAATCCCACTTTTACCAATTTTTGCATCAAGATCTAAAAACTCTGAATCATTGGGACGCCTTTTAACTAAAGTTGACTCATCTCCAGTCCCATCTTTATCAAGATTCATATTGGAAAACAAAGATTTAATAGGGGACACAACAATCACTTTTAGATCTTCATCATTTTTATCAGATAAATCATCCTGTTTAGCGGCCATCTTATTAACTAAGGTGGCTTGCTTATCCGAAATTTGCGCTATTAAGTTTTCAAGACGAGCAAACTGAGATTTCAAACCATAAAATTCCTTAGACATATCATCGAGCTCTTTATTCATGTATTCCATAAAACGTTTCTGTACTTTAATCTCGTTCCTAAAGAAATTATTATGCTCAAAATGCAAAGACATAAAGCTTCTAACATTGTTTTCAATTTCTTCCAACCTTCTAAGGTGGGGATCAACGCTTTTAGGTGGAGCCATCAAAGCAAAACTGGCACACTAACACCCAAAAACACAAGAGGCAAGCAAAAGAGGCAAGGAAAAAGGCGAATAAAACGACAAGGGTGAAGTGGGGGAGAGGAAAACGAGAGGCAAATGGCAAATAATGTAATGCGAGGGAGAAGAGTTTGTGAAGGGTACTTGGTATGTCTTGACTTGTGCGTAGATCTCCCCGGCAACAGCGCCATAAATCCTTCTTGCTACCTCTTGAGCATGCGTTGATTTTCCCTTGAAGAGGAAAGGGTGATGCAGCATAGTAGTGTAAGTATTTCCCTCAGTTTTTGAGAACCAAGGTATCAATCCAGTAGGAGACTACACGCAAATCGCCTAGTACCTACACAAACAATATAGAACCTTGCAACCAACGTGATAAAGGGATTGTCAATCCCTTCACGGCCACTTGTAAGAGTGAGATCTGATAAAGATAATAAGATAAATATTTTTGGTATTTTTGTTGTATAGATTGGAAAGTAAAGATTGCAAATAAACGGCGACATAAATAGCTAGTTGATGGGAAACTAATATGATGTAAAATAGAACCGGGTGTCGGTGTGGAACGACACCTATGGGATCACAAGAATCCCTACTACGGTTGCCGGGGTGCGGGGTTGCGAGAAGAGCAGGGTTAGTAGCCAGCACAAGGATCATTTACCCAGGTTCGGGCCGCGAGGATGCGTAAAACCCTAGTCCTGCTTTGGTGGGTGTATTTCAGAGAGTTCTTGAGCTCTCGAACTAGCTGTGGTCAGTGCGTGGTTCGAAAGAGTCGAATCCTTCTCCAGTATGCCATGGGCCTCCTTTTAAAGTAAGGGGCTGCCACAGTGACGCACAGGAGGTGGAAAGGCGTCTGATGCCCTCGAGCTTATCGTCAGACATTACAGGACAAGACGCATTTAATGCGTAGCTTCTGTGTCCCCTTGCTTTATTGGGGACGGGGGTGAGGCCCGTCCCATCCGTCGCCGCTCCTCCTCGCTTTGACACGCGCCCTGGCCAGTGAGGCGTGTGGTGCCATGTAGGCAGGCAGGCAACTGAGGTGGCGCGGTGGGGGAGGCTTCACGAAGATCTGCATGCCGCCATGCAGGCGCTCGATGAGTTGGCACAGGAGTTGCATGTTGCCACGCAGCGCCCGCCAGTGGTTGGGCTGGCGGTGCATGTGAACGGTGGTGGAAGCTTGGTGGGCGTGGGCCTGGCGGTGGCCCTGCTGGCGTCCTTGGAGAGGGCCTTGCCGGGTGGCCCGGCAAGGGTCTTCCCGGGTGGCCCGGCAAGGGTCTTGCCGTGGCGCGTTGTCGTCCCCGGCAAGGACCTTGCCGGGGGTCTGGTGGCTTTCCTCGTAAGGATCTTGCCGATGGTTGTCGTCTTCTAATCCTCATCTGATCTTGAATATGTCTTCACAAAGATCTGCATGCCACCACAGAGGTGCCTTCCGAGCCCCGCCCCACGTGGATGATGGTGTTGGGGACCGTGGGCTCAAGGGTGGCTCGCTCACTGGTGTGAAGTAGCTGTCCTGACAAGGATCTTGCCGGGGCTGCTGAGGCTGCCCGGCAAGGGTCATGCCGGGGAACCTGCTTTGTCCCTCTGCTCTTTGTGGTCTTGGACTTGGCGTTGCTCTTATTATCTTGGGCTTTGGTCTTACCTTGGCTCACCTCCCCTGTTCTATTTGGCTTGACCGTTGGCGCGGCTCCGACTGCCCGTGCACAGGTATAGGGGTACAAAAACGCACCCCTCTTTTTGTACACCGACAGGAGCCCCCGGGCCTGGGCCACACATAAGCGCGACAAGTTGTTGGGCCAGGCCCAAAACGGTGCACGGGCAGGCGAGGCGGTTTTTACCGCAGTAAACTTTTCGCGCGCGGCGCTTCACACGACCCGCGCGCGCGGCGCGGCGTGGAGGGGTGTGCGTGACGTGGGCTGCATGGGTGGGGCGGTTTCCACACGCATGCGTCACATCGCTGTAAAGAGGCGGCCCGTGCCTTCCCCGTAAAAAGAGGGAGGCACAGCTCATTTACTGAACGAGGCCGGGGCGCGGTCGTCAGCAAGGCTGGGGAGCTCTCTGAGGCCAACAACTCCATCAAAGACCTCAAGCTGAAGCTGGAGGGTCTCGAGAAGGTGCTGTTGGAGGCCAAAACCCGAGAGGGGACCCATGCCAAGGAGCTGGAGGCCGAGAAGCTGTTGCGGAAGAACGAGGGCCTCAACTTCGCAAATCACGTGGAGGGCCAGAACCGCTGGCTCGATCGCCTCGCCACCGTCGCCAACCAGGCCGCCAAGAACTGGCCATCATGGGGATGCCGGACGTGAGGTATGTCCTGGAGCGGAGCGTGAGCGCTAATTACAGCCTAACCATGTTCTTTGAGAAGGTCATCGGCGCTCTGGAGCGGCTCCACGCCAACCGGGCGGCCTCACTGGCCGACGAGTCCCGGAGGCTTTGCCAGGGTGCCATGACCAATGTTCTCACCAAGGTGGCGCATTGGTACCCCGACCTCGACTTCGACGCCGCGCTGGAGAGCTTGCCGGAGGGTACTGACCTTGCGCCGCTCAGGGAGCGCATCAAGCCCATCATCAGCCGAGTCGGCGAAATTCAGAGGGTGGAGGGCCAGCGCCGGGATTAGGCACCCCGTTCTTTATTGCCGCTGCAGGTTCACAACCAAGACAATCACTATCTCTTGTTAGAACCGCAGCAACAATTCTATGTAATATAACTGTGCAGCACTTTCAGTATCATGCATGTTATTTTCCTGTTTGATTTTCCTTTGTATGTCCACCCTACGTTACTGGGTAGGCTCGCCGGCGCGTAAACCCAGGGCGGCGTATTGGGGACGTATCCCCATTAGCCTGTCGGGTGTGCTTGCTGCCGGGCGAACCACCTTGCCGCCCTTAGGGAAGCCGCCCGAACTGTCGAGCTTGACTCGAGTCAGAGTCGGGAGCGTTGCCAAGTGCGGAAGGCTACCCCGCCACTCTCGACGCGGCCGCTTTGAGCTGTTGAGCGGACTCGAAACAGAACAAGGGCGTTGCCAATTGCGGGAGGGCCCCTTTGCGTGCAGGTTTCTCATACATAGGCGAGATCTCCGAGGACGATAACCTTATGTATAGGAGGAAATAACTCAAAGCTCTGAATGACTTAGCTTTTCTGTTGCCGCGCCGGTGTCGTTCCTCCGGCCGCCTTCTTCTCAGGAGCCATGGTGACGAAGAACTACTAGGCTAACTACTAGACAAGATTCTCACAACTGCGTCCCCCTACCTGGCGCGCCAAACATGTCGGTTGGAACGACACCTATGGGATCACAAGAATGCCTACTACGGTTGCCGGGGCGCGGGGTTGTGAGAAGAGCAGGGATAGTAGCCAACACAAGGATCGTTTACCCAGGTTCGGGCCGCGAGGATGCGTAAAACCCTAGTCCTGCTTTGGTGGGTGTATTTCAGAGAGTTCTTGAGCTCTCGAACTAGCTGTGGTCAGTGCGTGGTTCGAAAGAGCCGAATCCTTCTCCAGTATGCCATGGGCCTCCTTTTATAGTCGAAAGGGTCTGCCACAGTGGCACACATGAGGTGGAAAGGCGTACAGTGCCCTGAGCTTATCATTTGTATTACAGGACAAGATGCATTTAATGCGTAGCTTAGGTGTTCCCTTGCTTTATTGGGGATGGGGGCGAGGCCCGTCCCATCCGTCGCTGCTCCTCCTCGCTTTGACACGCGCCCTGGCCAGTGAGGCGTGTGGTGCCATGTAGGCAGGCAGGCAGGTGAGGTGGCACAGTGGTGGAGGCTTCACGAAGATCTGCATGCCGCCACGCAGGCGCTTGATGAGTTGGCCTGGGAGCTGCATGTTGCCACGCAGGTGCCCGCCCAGCTGGTTGAGCTGGCAGCTGCATGTCAACGACGGTGGAAGCTTGGTTGGCGTAAGCCTGGCGGTGCCCCTGCTGGCGTCCTTGGAGAGGGCCTTGCCAGGTGGCCCGGCAAGGGTCTTGTCGTGGCGCGTTGTCGTCCCCCGCAAGGACCTTGCCGGGGGTCTGGTGGCTTTCCTCGGTAAGGATCTTGCTGAGGGTTGTTGTCTTCTAATCCTCATCTGATCTTAAATATGTCTTCACAAAGATCTGCATGCCACCACAGAGGTGCCTTCCCGAGCCCTGGACCCACGTGGATGATGGCGTTGGGGACCGTGGGCTCAAGGGTGGCTCGCTCTGTTGGTGTGGGGCGAGCTGTCGCGGCAAGGATCTTGTCGGGGCTGCTGAGGCTGCCCCGGCAAGGGTCTTGCCGGGGGAACCTGCTTCGTCCCTCTGCTCTTTGTGGTCTTGGCCTTGGCGTTGCTCTTATTATATTGGGCTTTGGTCTTACCTTGGCTCACCTCCCCTATTCTGCTTGGCGTGACCGTAGGCGCGGCTCCAACTACCCGTGCACTGGTATAGGGGTACAAAAACGCACCCCTCTTTTTGTACACCGACACCGGGGGCCATAGGTTTCACTAGTGGCTTCTCTCAAGATAGCATATATTACGGTGAGTAAACAAATTACTGCCGAGCAATTGATAGAAAAGTGCATAGTTATGAGAATATCTGGGCATGATCATGAACATAGGCATCACGTCCGTGTCAAGTAGACAGAAATGATTCTGCATCTACTACTATTACTCCATACATCGACCGCTATCCAGCATGCATCTAGAGTATTAAGTTCATAAGAACAAAGTAACGCATTAGGCAAGATGACATGATGTAGAGGGATAAACTCAAGCAATATGATATAAACCCCATCTTTTTATCCTCGATGGCAACAATACAATACATGTCGATTCCCTTTTTGCCACTGGGATCGAGCACCACAAGATTGAACCCAAGCTAAGCACTTCTCCCATTGCAAGAAAGATCAATCTAGTAAACCAAACTAAACCGATAATTCAAAGAGACTTGAAAAGATATTAAATCATGCATATAAGAATTCGGAGAAGAATCAAATATTTTTCATAGATAATCTTGATCATAAACCCAGAATTCATCGGATCTCGACAAACACACCGCAAAAAGAATTACATCGAATAGATCTCCAAGAAGATTGAGGAGAACTTTGGATTGAGATCCAAAGAGAGAGAAGAAGCCATCTAGCTAATAACTATGGACCCGAAGGTCTATGGTAAACTACTCACACATCATCGGAGAGCCCATGGTGTTGATGTAGAAACTCTCCGTGATCGAATCCCCCTCCGGCAGATCGCCGGAAAAGGCCCCAAGATGGGATCTCACGGGTTAAGAAGGTTGTGGCGGTGGAAAAGTGGTTTCGTGGCTCCCCTGGATGTTTTTAGGGTATAAGAGTAAATATAGGCAAAAGAAGTAGGTTGGTGGAGCTGCGAGGGGCCCATGAGGGTGGGGGCGCGCCTACCCCCCTGGGCGCGCCCTCCTGCCTCGTGGCTTCCTCGCTGCTTCCTTGACTTCCACTCCAAGTCTCCTAGGTTGTGTTTGTTCCAAGAAAGATCCTCACGAAGGTTTCGTTCCGTTTGGACTCTGTTTGATATTCCTTTTCTGCGAAACACTAAAATAGGCAAAAAAACAGCAATTTGCACTGGGCCTTCGGTTAATAGGTTAGTCCAAAAAAATAATATAAAAGAGGATATTAAAGCCCATTTAACATCCAAAACAAATAATATAATAGCATGGAACAATAAAAAATTATAGATACGTTGGAGACATATCAGAGGCCGATTAGGACTAGGAGAAGGGGGTCGGCTGTCGTGGTAACGATTCCGACAATAAGAGAGGGGTAGGATAAAGGAGCATGATCTATCGAGATGCATATGGGTGACATGGTGGTTTTAGCGAGTCCGGGCCTCTCACGGCGGAGATAACAACCCTACGTCTCGTGCTCCGGAGAGGCTTTGTTTTATCTTAGTGTCTATCCGGAGATTACAATGAGAGGAGAACGGATCCCCGTAGTCCTGAGACTAGTGGTGAAAAAGAGAGAGAGAGATGGAAGAAAAGCCCCCCAAGTCTAGTGGTGGGGGTGGCTTATATAGAGTGTGCCACCCCCTCACCTCCTATGTTACAAAGTGGGGCATGAATGCCATAATGCCAGCCCACTATCAAGTCCTCACCATGAGAATGATGTCGACTGCTTTGTTGCCTGCTGGTCTTCGTATATCCGAGTGAGTCGTACGGTCGAGTGGTGAACTGTCGTCCGAGTGGATGGTATATTGCTTGGTCGAGTGGATAGTATGCTGCTTGTCCGAGTGGATAGTATGTATGTATGAAATTTATCTGGACCTACATGTTGAGTGGACCCCATGCTTTATGATACTTCGACCCTTCGTGGGCCTACCTATTATGTGTATCCCAACATTAGCCCCCGAATCGATTGCGATTTTGCAGAACGAGTTTGTGAAAGACACAACTTGGCCCGAGTGATTATGGAAATACTCAGTACCTGTCATCGTACTTTCAGACAACCAAGGTTTGAACAAAATCTCAATGGATTCCAGCACTGCGCTCCCGAATGATCTGGGGTAAGTGCCCGCGAGGAGCAACTTGGTGACATTCGATCATCTCTCGGAAGAGGTTAACTCGTGATCAAAATATGGATGTCTCATTAACTCCAGGCAACAATATCGACACATGGACTGCTCTCTCGGTGAGATGCCATTCTTATCCCGGAGGAACGTCAATACGAGTCGGCTCTAGATCCAAACTTATGAGTTTCATGCTTTGAGTCCTAGAAGAAGGCTCAAAACAGGTCCACGGAGGAGCCTTAAACTCACCTTATAGCAAAAATTTTAGAGTGATTTGGAGCTGGTCCTGCATCAAGTAACTGATTACTTGGAATTTCTTCACGCCTGGAACGTGTCTTTTTTTCTTGTTTGGCCGTCACTCGGACCGGGAGGACCGTTCTGAGTGGATACCATTCCAGTGGGGGCACGCTGAGTGCACCCATTGGGTGTAGTCCCTGAGACTGCCATTGACTGCGGGCAGTCAGCGGGAGTCTTAGAGCCTATCTTTTTTTTGTTGTTTGTCACACGGACTGGTTAGGCCATATCGAGTGGAGATTACTCCAGTGGGGGCACGCTTAGTGCACCCACTGGGTGTAGTCCCCGAGACCGCCATCGACTGCGGGCAGTCGGCGGGGGTCTGAGAGAACTAACACTCTTTTTAGCTGGTACTGATCGAACTTGTTCTTCTCTCGGATTGGTTTCTGTTTGCTTGATACATCTTCTGAAGAGGAATCAGCAGTCGACCAGTTGGACGATCCTTGAGCAGCATTGATGAGCTCATCAGCAAGGCCCTCAGCACTGGTCTTGACATTCCTGTCTACCGCACTTTCCTAAGCCCCCGAGTGGGAGGATTGCTCACCACTCGGTAAGATTTTTCAAACTTAGGCGAGTATTGGACTGCAGCTAAGCCTCCGAGTGGGACGCTCGCTCACCACTCAGTAGGATTTTTCAAACTTAGGCTAGCATCGGATCTGCAGCTAAGCCCCGAGTGGGAGGATTGCTCACCACTCGGTAGGATTTTTCAAACTTAGGTAGTCTTGGACTGCAGCTAGGCCCCGAGTGAGGCGGGCTCACCACTCGGTGGGATTTTTCAAACTTAGGCGTAGCATCGGACTGCAGCTAAGCCCCGAAGTGAGAGGATTGCTCACCACTCGGTGGGATTTTTCAAACTTAGGTAGTCTTGGGCTGCAGCTAAGCCGCCGAGTGCGAGGCAGGCTCACCACTCGGTAGGATTTTGCAAACTTAGGTGGGTACTGGACTGCAGCTAAGCCCCCGAGTGAGAGGCAGGCTCACCACTCGGTAGGATTTTTCAAACTTAGTCGAGTACTGGACTATAGCTAAGCCCCCGAGTGGGAGGATTGCTCACCACTCAGTAGGATTTTTCAAACTTAGGCGAGTACTGGACTGCAGCTAAGCCCCCAAGTGGGAGGATTGCTCACCACTCGGTAGGATTTTTCAAACTTAGGTGAGTACTGGACTGTAGCTAAGCCCCCGAGTGAGAGGCAGGCTCACCACTCGGTAGGATTTTTCAAACTTAGGCGAGTACTGGACTGCAACTAAGCCCCTGAGTGAGAGGCAGGCTCACCACTCGGTAGGAATTTTCAAACTTAGGCGAGTCTTGGATCTGCAGCTAAGCCCCCGACTGAGAGGCAGGCTCACCACTCGGTAGGATTTTTTCTTCGACTTAGGCGAAAAGGATTCGCAACTAAGGCACCCGCTGGGGGATTTTAGAACATGTAAAAAATGAACAACAATCATTTGGAAGATTGTAAAATCATGTCTTTTTATAATCAAACTAAAGGGTACTTCTTTCTGAGTTTGAGTAATTGTGGAGCTGGGTTTGCATCGAGCAAAATGTTTTATTTTGAGTTCTCTTCCAGTGGGGGCACGCTGAGTGCACCCACTGGGTGTAGTCCCCGAGCCTCTGTCGGATTAGATGAGTCTGGTAGAGGGTTTAAGTCTCCCGGTAAACCTCCATGCAGTTGGCACGGTAAATATCTTTGTCTGGAATTGAATCAATCGGATGGAAGCGTAGCGAGGTGGTTGTACGAACGACGTTCGACGAGTAAGGCCGCATGTACGATTCAGCGATGGCGCTTCATTTTTACCCTTTTGCATGAAAGGGGTATTTATCCAAGTGGACGTGCTTCCCGACTGATCGGGTATGTTGACTGCAAGGAAAAACTTGGTGGCACTTGTATGTCTCCGGAGGAGATAGACTAGTAGTCGACATGGATGTGCCATGAAACCCGAGTGTGAGGCTAGTGTGTGGACTGACTCTCCAGAGAGAGGCCACTCATTATCCCGGGGGAAAACCAGCACATGCCATCTCTGAGTCCAAGTTTGTGAAACTGACGCCTTGGAGCCTAGGATAGGGCCAAGTGTATCCGTAGAGGAGCGTTGTTTTCACCCTTTTGCAGTCCTGAAGATGACTTTAGGTAATGATTTGGGCGATCGTCCGAGTGGACAGTACTACCCTTATAGATTTTCGGCAGACCGAGCAAGTATGGTCAGAAAGATATTCTGATGTGATCAATGGGTTGATTGAATGGGCGTAAACCCCCGAGGGCGGCATGGCTAACGGCTGTGCGTAGCCCCAGTGATGCTCGAAAGAGGCAAGCTTGCTACAGAGTGTGATATGAGGTTTGATCATACGAGTAACTTAGTCGTTCCCGTGTTGGGGGTGTAGAGGTAAAGACATGTCCAACTGATGGTGACGCGCGAGGCGGTCGAGGGGCGATGATGTGTACAACCGAGTGACGACGCGCGGGGCAGCCGAGTGGGGAAGACGTGCAGATCCGAGTGGCGACGCGCAGGGCGGCCGAGTGGTGAAGACGTGCACAACCGAGTGGCAACGCGCGGGGCGGCTGAGTGGTGAAGACGGGCACAACCGAGTGGCGACGCGTGGGGCGGCCGAGTGGTGAAGACGTGCACAACCAAGTGGCGACGTGCAGGGCGGCCGAGTGGTGAAGGCGTGCAAATCCGAGTGGCGACGCGCAGGGCGGCCGAGTGATGCTAGGCGAGGTGGCCGAGTGAAGGACTAGGTGTCCAGCCAAGTGGCAAAAATAGTCCTTGAAGAAGTTAGCCAGCTGCTTTCGAAGCTGATGTAGTTACGAGGTCGGTGTAGTGTGGCTGCGGCGCAACAAGACCGGCGCGACAACTGAGTCTGAGTAGGAAGGAAGATGGCGTGCGGAGTGTTTGGGTGATTATGTAATTTACCAAACCGACAGATCGAATGTACTTGTTGAAGTGAAGGGTCTGACTGGTGATGAAGTACTTGACCACTTAGGAGAGTGTCATTCCGAATGAGCTGCAGTTCCCGAGTGCGGCGTAGCCCCCGAGCATACTATAGGCTTCGGCAACAGACGTGCTAGAATACGAGAAATATAGTTTTGAATGGATAATTTGTAATTCATCGAGTCGGACTCGGGTAAAGATGAGGAGAAGCTTCCGAGTGATGCTCGAAAGAGGCAAACTCGCAAAGGAGTGAAGTGTGAAGTTTAATTGTAAAAGGGACTTATCCGTCTCATGCCTGACGAGGTCTATGTCATTGATATGATGAAGAGGATTCCTCTGAGGGGTTGGTCGAATGTGTTTGAAGCCAACAGGTAACAAGGTCGGTGTTATGGTGCGCTAGGACCGGTATGGTGACTGAGTTCAGGCAGCGATGAAGTTGGCGCATAGGGCCGTCGAGTGATCGCGTAACTTGTGTAAGAAAAATGGCACAAGCCAACGAAATAATTTCTCGAGGAAATTTGATGTGTGCTGAAATGATTTGTGTGAATAACACCCATAGACACCCGCTGGGAGTGCAAGGGGCTTGCTGGTTGACCAGGAAGAGTCTAAAAGAGCGAAGGACCCGTTCGAACTTGTCGAAGCGACGGATCCGACTGAACTCATTGGAATACCGGCTCAAATAAAACGGAAGTGTAGTGTTTCGACTGAAATGCAGCCCCGGAGGACCGATGCGAACTCAAAATGAAGAACGACACATGGTGTTCGTGAATGATGTATGCGAAAAAATGGAAGTTGGACTCGGGAGTCACATAACCAGTACTAAGCAAGTATGTGAAAATAAGCAGCCGAGCATAGAGGTACACCCGGTGCGTGGCCTCTGAGTGAACGTGATGTGTGAATTACAGGATACTCGGGAACACGGAAATAACAGAATGAAGTGCATGTAGAATGACTTAGCTCTCTGAAGACGCGCGAGCGGCCGAGTGGTGAAGATGTGTTCAACCGATGGCAATGCGAGGGGCGACCGATTGATGTATACTTGTCCAACCAAGTGGCGACGCACTAGGCGGCCGAGTGATGATGAGGTGACCAACCGAGATGCGACGCGCGAAGCGGCCGAGTGGTGATGAGGTGACCAACCGAGAGGCGACACGCGGGGCGGCCGAGTGGTGATGAGGTGACCAACCGATGGCGACGCGCGGGGCGGCCGAGTGGTGATGAGGTGACCAACCGATGGCGGCGCGCGGGGCGGCCGAGTGGTTATGAGGTGACCAACCGATGGCGGCGCGCGGGGCGGCCGAGTGGTGATGAGGTGACCAACGGATGGCGACGCGTGGGGCGGCCGAGTGGTGATGAGGTGACCAACCGATGGCAACGAGCGGGGCGGCCGAGTGGTGATGAGGTGACCAACCGAGTGGCGACGCGCGGGCGGCCGAGTGGTGATCAGGTGACCAACCGATGGCGACGCGCGGGGCGGCCGAGTGGTGATGAGGTGACCAAGCGAGAGGCGACGCGCGGGGGCGGCCGAGTGGTGATGAGGTGACCAATCGATGGCGACGCGCGGGGCGGCCGAGTGATGATGAGATGACCAACCGATAGCGACGCGCGGGGCGGCCGAGTGGTGATGAGGTGGCCAACCGATGACGACGCGCGGGGCGGCCGAGTGGTGATGAGGTGACCAACCGATGGCGATGCATCCCGCAGAGTGACGATGTGCCGGACGTCCGAGTGATGAGGACGCATCCCGCAGAGTGGCGAAGCGCGGGGCGACCAAGTGATGAAGAAGCATGCCGCGGAGTGACGATGTGCAGGACGTCCGAGTGATGTTCACGCGTCCTGCGTAGTGGCCATGTGCCCCCACTGGAGTAATCTCCACTCTGTATGGCCTTACCGGTCCGAGTGAGCTAGCCCATCCGAGTGACCATGCCGACTGAAGGGAGTCGCTGTCGAGTGGATGATGCCGGAGGGAGAAACTGCTGGGGCGACATGGCCAACTCCCGGTCGCCACGTCGCGTCGGGTTTGTGCCTCCAACGCGGAAGACGCAGTCGTGTGAGAGGGCGGAGCCATCTTCCGGTTGCGGCGGTGTGGTGTTGACTCCTTCGTACAGGCTATCGGCGAGTGCTTAGCGTCAGACGGGGGAACCACCGTGTCGTTCCGGAAACCATTGGTGGTCGGGATTCGCCAATGCCTGCCGCTTCACGTGCCGTTACATGCATTGATGGAGTTCACCACGTCCAAAACCTGTACACGCATGCAAAAGACTTAAATAGCGGTAATTAAGCAAGAGTTAAGGCCGGTATTGCATGCAATGGAAGTTTCGGTGTCCACTGCTCGTTCAAGTCCAGCGATCTAAGGCTGGTCATAGTGGGGAGTAATTTAGAGTAGTAACATGCATACGTTACTACTCTATGTTACTACGCTTATAGTGGGAAGTGTCATATGTGTAATAACGTACACATGTTCATTTATTGTCTTGTAGACTCATTTTGCATTGGAAAGCGCTATGTGATGGTAACATATTAGGTTACTCTATTTGTCTCTCTCCTCATTAACTACTTGCCACATCAACATTTTTGCTTATGTGGCATCTAGGTTACTACCTATGTTACTCCCACTATGACCAGCCTAAGACCAGGCGACGCTGGTGGAAATGACCTGTAGTCAATTGCCGACGTCCAGAGTCTGCATGCAAGAGGCGTTAATGTTAATTAGGCCAGAATTAAAGGCGATTCTACATGCAATGGGAGTTACCTTTCCCAGGGATTGTTTTTCCCACTTCATGCAGTTTCGTTTCAATACGGGAGGGAACGGAAATTAGAAGGAGAGTCAGCCCGGAGGAGAGCTCTGCTGCGGCGGAAACGGCCGGTCTGGACAGAACCAGACGGCGGCCAAGAAGTGGCGATGGAGAGGATGAGCAGCTGGCCGTAGTCCAGTCGCGGGCCGGTGCAACCAAGAGCGAGGCTGGTGCGAGCGCTGGTGGCTGCGTTTCACTGCTCGGGGAGCTGGAGGTGTGCACAGGTCAGAGTCGCGCTTTAACGCGTGCGGAGCTGAGTCGAGCGCCGACAGCCGGGCCTTGTCGCCTGAGGAGCCGGTCGACCGGACCACCGGTAGACGCGTCTATCCGGCCGGGGAACAAGGCCTAGCTTTAGCGGCTGCGCGTGTGCACGCGCTAGGCGATGGCGTCGCCAACGAGCACGCGAGATGATGACGGGTGGACGACGACGCTTCATCGTCCGGGAGCTGAGCCACTGATCAGAACAAAGGGAGGCGTCCTTTTGTATGAGCTCGTGTGCATACAGAAAAAGAACAAACCATAGTTAGATCTTTGCAATTTTTGATTGTAAAGAGGACAAGTTGAGATGAGCAACTCCCTGATCCTTTTGTATGATGAGGAATATTTCGTGTGATGGCCGGAACTCCAATAGTCAAAATTGGTAGCGGAAGATTGTTTGATCCGGGGAGATCATCTCAAGAAAGCTTGGTCGCCTGCAGAAATTAGTCTATTGCCGGCGATTGAAGAAAAAACCATCTGCATCATGGCTCGATATACACCATGCCCCACGGTGGGCGCCAACTTTTGTGGTAACGATTCTGACAATAAGAGAGGGGTAGGATAGAGGAGCATGATCTATCGAGATGCATATTGGTGACATGGTGGTTTTAGCGAGTTCGGGCCTCTCACGGTGGAGATAACAACCCTACGTCTCGTGCTCCGGAGAGGCTTTGTTTTATCTTAGCGTGTATCCGAAGATTACAATGAGAGGAGAATGGATCCCCGTAGTCCTGAGAGGCTGAGACTAATGGTAAAAGAGAGAGAGAGAGAGATGGAAGAAAAGCCCCCCAAGTCTAGTGGTGGGGGTGGCTTATATATAGTGCGCCACCCCCTCACCTCCTATGTTACAAAGTGGGGCATGAATGCCATAATGCCAGCCCACTACCAAGCCCTCACCATGAGAATGACGTGGACTGCTTTGTTGCCTGCTAGTCTTCATATATCCGAGTGAGTCGTACGGTCGTGTGGTGAACTGTCATCCGAGTGGATGGTATACTGCTTGGTCGAGTGGATAGTATGCTCCTTGTCCGAGTGGATAGTATATATGTATGAAATTTATCTGGACCCACATATTGTGTGGACCCCATGCTTTATGATACTTCGACCCTTCATGGGCCTACCTGTTATGTGTATCCCCAACACCGGCCCCCCCTTTCCTTCTCCTTCTCCCTTGCCCCTTTCCTACTCCGTGTGGGAGGTGGAATCCTACTAGGACTAGGGAGTCCTAGTAGGACTCCACACCTTGGCACGCACCCTAGGGCCGGCTGCCTCTCCCTCTCCCTCCTTTATATATGGAGGCAGGGGGCACCCCAAAGACACACAAGTTGATCTTTTAGCCATGTAAGGTGCCCCCCTCCATAGTTACACACCTCGGTCATTTCGTCGTAGTGCTTAGGCGAAGCCCTGCGCCGTTAACTTCATCATCGCCGTCACCACACCGTCGTGCTGACAGAACTCTTCCTGGGCCACAACTGGATCAAGAGTTCGAGGGACGTCACCGAGCTGAATGTGTGCAGATCGCGGAGGTCCCGTACGTTCGGTACATGGATTGGTTGGATCGAGAAGATGTTCGACTACATCAACCAAGTTACTAAACGCTTCCGCTTTCGGTCTATGAGGGTACGTGGACACACTCTCCCCGCTTGTTTCTATGCTTCTCCTAGATAGATCTTGCGTGATCGTAGGAATTTTTTTGAAATACTACGTTCCCCAACAGATATGGCCTCAGAACACTGTGACCGAAAGGTCGACCTTGAATCATATAGTAGATATGATCAACATAGTGATGTTCACCATTGAAAACTACTCCATCTCACGTGATGATCGGACATGGTATAGTTGATATGGATCATGTGATCATTTGGATGACTAGAGGGATGTCTATCTAAGTGGGAGTTCTTTAGTAATATGATTACTTGAACTTTAATTTATCATGAACTTAGTACCTAATAGTATTTTGCATGTCTATGTATTAGATCAATAGTTTGCGTATAGCTCCCCTGTTTTATTCTTGATATGTTCCTAGAGAAAAATAAGTTGAAAGATGTTAGTAACAATGATGCGGACTAGCTCCATGATATGAGGATTATCTTCATTGTTGCACAGAAGTATTATGTCCTTGATGCACCTCTAGGTGACGGACCTACTACAGGAGCAGATGCAGACGTTATGAATGTTTGACAAGCTCAGTATGATGACTACTTGATATTTTAGTGCACCATGCTTTATGGCTTAGAACCGGGACTTCAAAAATGTTTTGAACGCCACAGAGCATATAAGATGTTCCAAGAGATGAAATTTATATTTCAGTCTCATGCCCATGTCGAGAGGTATGAGACCTCTGACAAGTACTTTGCCTACAAGATGGAGGAGAATAACTCAACGAGTGAGCATGTGCTCAGAATGTCTGAGTACTACAATCACTTGAATCAAGTGGGAGTTAATCTTCCCGATAAGATAGTGATTGACAGAGTTGTCTAGTCACTATCACCAAGTCACTAGAACTTCATGATGAACTATAATATGCAAGGGATAACGGAAACAATTCCCAAGCTCCTCGCAATGCTGAAATCAGCGGAGGTAGAAATCAAGAAAAAGCATCAAGTGTTGATGGTTAACAAGACCACTAGTTTCAAGATAAAGGGCAAGGGAAAGAAAGGGAAACTTCAAAAGGAATGACAAGAAAGTTGCCACTCCCATGAAGAAGCCCAGAGCTAGACCCAAGCCTGAAACTGAGTGCTTCTACTGCAAAGGAAATGGTCACTGGAAGTGGAACTGCCCTAGATACTTGGGGGATAAGAAGGATGGCAAAGTAAACAAAGGTATATTGGATATGCATGTTATTGATGTGTACTTTACTAGTGTTTATAGCAACCCCTCGGTATTTTATATTGGTTCAGTTGCTAAAAGTAGTAACTCGAAACGAGAGTTGCAAAATAAACAAAGACTAGTTAAGGGCAAGGTTATGATGTGTGTTGGAAGTGATTCCAAGGTTGATAAGATCATCATCGCACACTCCCTTTACCTTCGGGATTAGTGTTGAACCTAAAATAAATGTTATTTGGTGTTTGCGTTGAGCCTGAATATGATTGGATCATATTTATTGCAATACGGTTATTCATTTAAGTCAAAGAATAATTGTTGTTCTATTTACATGAATAAAACCTTCTATGGTCATACACTCAATATAAATGGATTATTGAATCTCGATCATGGAGATACACATATTCATAATATTGAAGCCAAAAGATTCAAAGTTAATAATGATAGTGCAACTTATTTGTGGCACTGCTGTTTAGGTCATATTGGTGTAAAGCGCATGAAGAAACTCCATGCTGATGGGATTTTGGAATCACTTGATTATGAATCACTTGATGCTTGCGAACCATGCCTCATGGGAAAGATGACTAAGACTCCATTCTCCGGAACAATGGAGCGAGCAACTAACTTATTGGAAATAACACATACTGATGTATGCGGTCTGATGAGTGTTGAGACTCGCAGCGGGTATCGTTATTTTCTGACCTTCACATATGATTTGAGCAGATATGGGTATATCTACTTGATGAAACATAAGTCTGAAACATTTGAAAAGTTCAAAGAATTTCGGAGTGAAGTGGAAAATAATAGTAACAAGAAAATAAAGTTTCTACGATTTGATCATGAGAGCGAATATTTGAGTTCTGAGTTTGGTCTTCATTTGAAACAATGTGGAATAGTTTCGCAACTCATGCCACCTGGAACACCACAGCGTAATGGTGTGTCCGAACGTCATAACTGTACTTTATTAGATATGGTGCGATCTATGATGTCTTTTACCGATTTACCACTATCTTTTTGGGGTTATGCATTAGAGACAGCAACATTCACGTTAAAATAGGGCACCATCTAAATCCATTGAGATGACACCATATGAAATGTGGTTTGGCAAGAAACCTAAGCTGTCATTTATTAAAGTTTGGGGCGGCGATGCTTATGTGAAAAAGTTTCAACCTGATAAACTCGAAACCAAATCGGAGAAATGTGTCTTCATAGGATACCCAAAGGAAACTATTGGGTACACCTTCTATCACAGATCCGAAGGCAAGATAATCATTGCTAAAAATGGATACTTTCTAGAGAAGGAGTTTCTCTCGAAAGAAGTGAGTGGGAGGAAAGTAGAACTTGAAGAGGTAACTGTACCTTCTCCCAAATTGGAAAGTAGTTCATCACAGAAATCAGTTCGAGTGATTCTTACACCAATTAGTGAGGAAGCTAATGATGATGATCATGAAACTTTAGATCAAGTTACTACCGAACCTTGTAGGTCAATCAAAGTACGGTCCGCACCAGAGTGGTATGGTAATCCGGTTCTATAAGTCATGTTACTAGACCATGACAAACCTACAAACTATGAGGAAGCGACGATGAGCCCAGATTCCGGGAAATGGCTTGAGGCCATGAAATCTGAGATAGGATCCATGTATGAGAACAAAGTGTGAAATTTGGTGGACTTGCCCGATGATCGGCAAGCCATTAAGAATAAATGGATCTTCAAGAGGAAGACGGACGCTAATAGTAGTGGTACTATCTACAAAGCTCGAATTGTCGAAAAAGGTTTTCGACAAGTTCAAGGTGTTGACTGCGATGAGATTTTGTCACTCGTGCCGATGCTTAAGTCTGTCTGAATCATTTTAGCAATTGCCGCATTTTATGAAATCCGCAAAATGGATATCAAAATTGCATTCCTTAATGGATTTATTAAAGAAGAGTTGTATATGATGCAACCAGAAGGTTTTGTCAATCCTTAAAGTGCTAACAAAATGTGCAAGCTCCAGCGATCCATCTATAGACTGGTGCAAGAATATCGGAGTTGGAATATATGCTTTGATGAGTTGATCAAAGCATATAGTTTTATGCAGACTTGCGGTGAAGTATGTATTTACAAGAAAGTGAGTGGGAGCGCTACAGCTTTTCTGATTAGTATACGTGAATGACATATTGTTGATCGGAAATTATGTAGAATTTTTTGGAAAGCATAAAGGAGTGTTTGAAAGGAGTTTTTTCAAGACCTCAGTGAAGCTGTTTACATATTGAGCGTCAAGATCTATAGAGATAGGTCAAGGCGCTTGATAATATTTTTCAATGAGTACATACCTTGATAAGATTTTAAAGGAGTTCAAAATGGATCAGTCAAAGAAGGAATTCTTGCCTGAGTTGTAAGGTATGAAATTGAGTAAGACTCAAAACCCAACCACGGTAGAAGATAGAGAGAGAATGAAAGTCATTCCCTATGCCTCAGCCATAGGTTCTATAAAGTATGCTATGTTGTATACCAAACCTATTGTGTACCTCACCATGAGTTTGGCAAGAGGGTACAATAGTGATCCAGGAGTAGATCACTGGACAACGGTCAAAATTATCCTTAGTGGAATAAGGATATGTTTCTCGATTATGGAGGTGATAAAGAGTTTGTCGTAAAGAGTTACGTCGATGCAAGCTTTGACACCGATCTGGATGACTATGAGTCTCGATCTAGATACATATTGAAAGTGGGAGCAAATAGCTAGAGTAGCTCCGTGCAGAGCATTGTATACATAGAAATTTGCAAAATACATACGGATCTGAATGTGGCAGACTCGTAGACTAAAACTCATCTCACAAGCAAAACATGATCACACCTTAATGTTCTTGGGTGTTAATCACATAGAGATGTGAACAAGATTATTGACTCTAGTAAACCCTTTGAGTGTCAGTCACATGGCGATGTGAACTATAGGTGTTAATCACATTGTGATGAGAACCGTTGGTGTTAAATCACATGGCGATGTGAACTATAGGTGTTAATCACATGGTGATGTGAACCATTGGGGTTAAATCACATGGCGATGTGAGCTAGATTATTGACTCTAGTGCAAGTGGGAGACTGAAGGAAATATGCCCTAGAGGCAATAATAAATTTGTTATTTATATTTCCTTATATCATGATAAATGTTTATTATTCATGCTAGAATTGTATTAACTGGAAACTTAGTACATGTGTGAATACATGGACAAAAAGAGTGTCCCTAGTATGCCTCTACTTGACTAGCTCGTTAATCAAAGATGGTTAAGTTTCCTAACCATAGACACGTGTTTTCATTTGATGAACGGGATCACATCATTAGAGAATGATGTGATGGACAAGACCCATCCGTTAGCTTAGCATAATGATCGTTTTAGTTTTATTGCTATTGATTTCTTCATGACCTATACATGTTCCTATGACTATGAGATTATGCAACTCCCGAATACCAGAGGAACACTTAGTGTGCTATCAAACGTCACAACGTAGTTGGGTGATTATAAAGATGTTGTACAGGTGTCTCTGATGGTGTTCGTTGAGTTGGCATAGATCAAGATTAGAATTTGTCACTCCGTGTATCGGAGAGGTATCTCTAGGCCCTCTCGGTAATGCACATCACTATAAGCCTTGCAAGCAATGTAACTAATGAGTTAGTTAAGGGATGATGCATTACGGAACGAGTGAAGAGACTTGCCGGTAACGAGATTGAACTAGGTATGAGGATACCGACGATCGAATCTCGGGCAAGTAACATACCGATGACAAAGGAGCAACGTATGTTGTTATGCGATTTGACCGATAAAGATCTTCGTAGAATATGTAGGAGCCAATATGAGCATCCAGGTTCCGCTATTGGTTATTGACCGGAGATGTGTCTCGGTCATGTCTACATAGTTCTCGAACCCGTAGGGTCCGCACGCTTAACGTTCGATGACGATTTGTATTATGAGTTATGTGATCTGATGTACCAAAGATTGTTCGGAGTCCCGGATGAGATCACGGACATGACACAGAGTCTCAAAATGGTCGAGACATAAAGATTGATATATTGGACGATGTTATTCGAACACCGGATGAGTTCCGAGAGGTACGGGATAATTATCGGAGTGCCGGAGGGTTATCGGAACCCCCCGAGGGAACTAATGGGCCTTGATGGGCCTTAGTGGGAAGAGAGGAAGGGCCACAAGGGGCTTGCCGCGCCCCCCTTGAGTCCGAATTGGACTAGGGAAGTGGGCGGCGCCCCCCTTTCCTTCCCTTCCCCCGCTTCCTTCCTTTTACCCCCTTCCTCTAGGTGGAATCCTACTAGGACTTGGAGTCCTAGTAGGACTCCCTTCTCCTGGCGCGCCTTACAGGGGCCGGCCGGCCTCCCCCTCCCCTCCTTTATATACGGGGGTAGGGGGCACCCTAGAACACACAAGTTTTTCTTAACCGTGTGCGGTGCTGTTGGGGAATGCAGTATTTCAAAAATTTACCTACGATCACGCGAGATCTATCTAGGAGATGCATAGCAACGAGCGGGGAGAGTGTGTCTACATACCCTCATAGACCAAAAGTGGAAGCATTTAGTAACGCGGTTGATGTAGTCGAACGTCTTCGCGATCCAACCGATCCAAGTACCGAACGTACGGCACCTCCGCGTTCAGCACACGTTTAGCTCGATGACGTCCCTCGGGCTCTTGATCCAGTTGAGGCCGAAGGAGAGTTCCGTTAGCATGACGGCATGGCGACGGTGATGATAAAGTTACCGGCGCAGGGCTTCGTCCAAGCACTACGATGATATGACCGAGGTGTGTAACTGTGGAGGGGGCCCCGCACACGGCTAAGACAAATCTTGGAGTGCCCCTGCCCACGTATATAAAGGAGGGGGGCGGAGGAGGCCGGCCTAGGAGGGGCGTGCCTAAAGGGGGAGTCCAACCAGGATTCCCAATCCTAGTTGGAGTCCCCTTCCTTTTCCAAGAGGGGAGACATGGAAGGAGTAGGAGAGGGAGAAGGAAAGGGAGGGGCGCGCCGCCCCCTCCCTAGTCCAATTTGGACTTGCCATGGGGGGCGCGCGGCCACCCCTTGAGGCCCTTCAATCCTTTCCCGTATGGCCCATTAAGGCCCACTACTTCCCCCGGCGAACTCCCGTAACTCTCCGGTACTCCGAAAAATACCGAATTACTCGGAACCTTTCCGATGTCCGAATATAGCCTTCCAATATATCGATCTTTACCTCTCGACTATTTCGAGACTCCTCGTCATGTCCGTGATCTCATCCGGGACGGCGAACAACCTTCGGTCTTCAAATTACATAAACTCATAATACAAATCGTCATCGAACGCTAAGCGTGCGGACCCTACGGGTTCGAGGACTATGTAGACATGACCGAGACACCTCTCCGGTCAATAACCAATAGCGTAACGTGGATGCTCATATTGGTTCCTACATATTCTACGAAGATCTTCATCGGTCAAACTGCATAACAATATACGTTGTTCCCTTTGTCATCGGTATGTTACTTGCCCGAGATTCAATCATCGGTATCACCATACCTAGTTCAATCTCGTTATCGGCAAGTCTCTTTACTCGTTCTGTAATGTATCATTCCGCAACTAACTCATTAGTCACATTGCTTGCAACGCTTATAGTGATGTGCATTACCGAGAGGGCCCAGAGATACGTCTCCGAAACTCGGAGTGACAAATCCTAATCTCGATCTATGTCAACCCAACAAATACCTCCGGAGACACCTGTAGAGCATCTTTATAATCACCCATTTACGTTGTGACGTTCGATAGCTCACAAAGTGTTCCTCCGGTATTCGGGAGTTGCATAATCTCATAGTCTGAGGAACATGTATAAGTCATGAAGAAAGCAGTAGCAATAAAACTGTAACGATCATAATGCTAAGCTAACGAATGGGTCTTGTCCATCACATCATTCTCTAATGATGTGATCGCGTTCATCAAATGACAACACATGTCTATGGTCAGGAAACTTAACCATCTTTGATTAACGAGGTAGTCTAGTAGAGGCATACTAGGGACACTCTGTTTTGTCTATGTATTCACACATGTACTAAGTTTCCGGTTAATACAATTCTAGCATGAATAATAAACATTTATCATGATATAAGGAAATATAAATAACAACTCTATTATTGCCTCTAGGGCATATTTCCTTCAGGTGCCCCCCTCCACAGTTACACACCTCGGTCATATCGTCGTAGTGCTTAGGCGAAGCCCTGCACCGATAACTTCATCATCACCGTCACCACGCCGTCGTGCTGACGGAAGTCTCCCTCGGCCTCAACTGGATCAAGAGCTCTAGGTACGTCATCGAGCTGAACGTGTGCTGAACGCGGAGGTGCCGTATGTTCAGTACTTGGATTGGTTGGATCGCGAAGACGTTCGACTACATCAACCGCGTTACTTAACGCTTCCGCTTTCGGTCTACGAGGATACGTGGACACACTCACCCCTCTCGTTGCTCTGCATCTCCTAGATAGATCTTGCGTGATCGTAGGAATTTTTTTGAAATACTGCATTACTCAACAAGTTGATCATTGTGTTGTGTTGTAACTATGTATGCAACATTTTTCTTTGTTTAGTGTTACTTGCTTCAGCGAGATGTATTTACAACCGTCTTTTCAAACTATGAGTAGTTGCAAAATCTGTTGCACAATCCTGAGTCAGGTAGTATGATTGCTAGACTTTTCTCCGCTCTATAAAATATATCCTTGCAATTTTTTTCTAATATTATTATGCTAATTACACACAAAAAGAACTAGAGGGGAGTTCCAAATCTCGTATCGCTATATTTTGGAAGACATAGTCCATAGCAAATTAGACAGATGTGCATTGCTCTCCTAGCAACATGATAGTAAAGAAAGGAGATTATTTGGATGTATCCAATAATTGATTTCCCCCTCCACCTCTTCCTCTCTTTGAAAAAGTGATCTCCTACATCATCGTCTTCGCTTTCTCCTCTGTATTTGGAAGGCATTACAGCGGATCGGCCTCTGCTATCCCGCCATTCGCTAGCCTGGCGCATCAGCTCTAATATGTTCATTATCTCCCCTCTTTCACTTACCCGCTGGCACATGCCGCTCGTCATGTTCCCTGTCGATGGCTAGTACCATTGTCATGCTCCTTCACCATACCACCCTCATGCATCGTCTCCATGTCGATATGCATCCTCTGTCAGTCTTTCATCCGAGACGAGGAGTGGCAGAGGGAACACAAGACACCCACCTTGAAATTTCGGCCCTAAGCGAATCTGTCAATCCAAGCTCTAACCATCAAGTGTATTGGTAGAGAAGTGCACTAATGAGGAAGATTGTCCCAAGCATGAATCGCTGGAAAGGGAGCTCTATAATAGGCCACCCACAAAAAATTAAAATTCGAACCGGCAACCACTTAAAATACTTCAGTCTTTTTGACACTGTACTTGAAATCAAATGTACAAAATAAGGGCAAGTTTGGAACATATGATATGGAAAACAGAACAAGAGAAAAATTGCAAGAATTGTATGTCGTCTTGTCTGTTTCTTTTGGAATCTGAAATACATGGATTGAATAACATAGCTGTTTGGATGCTCCATAGAAAATTCACAGAATTTTTTTTATTCAGGAGAAAGAAAAGAGGAGAGATAAAGACACATGTTGCATTAGACTTCACAAAGGAGGTGTAAATGAAGCTGAGCAAATGCTTACAATCCTCCAAAGTATTTTATGTCCAAAGAACGCTGCTATACAGACAAGACGATGCTATTGATCGAACCATGCATGCATAAGACCAAGTGTAGCACAGCCGCTGGATCATGTGTCGTGCGAGAATCGGGCACGGAGTGTCGTGTGTCGGGTAGTGCCGATGTCGTAACGGCACCGTAAGAAACACTCCTATAGAATTCCATTCGTATGATGCCCGTGTGAAATTCATTTGTTCCAAGCAGGGGTAAAAATTTGTTAGCAGTACATTCCGGGGAGGCGTGGCAGCAGCGAGTGGTCAGGCCAGGCCCCCCGTGGATGCATGCCTGATGCAACGACCGCTCGCTGTCGCATGCTGCCTGCTCCGTACCCTCGCGTTTCTTCTGCCATGGACAAGACCTGCTGGCACGTACGCGCGTACTGCTCCCGCCAATGGACGTGCGAGCGCGAGCGAGCGACCGGTGCAGTGCCCCCGGCGGAATCATTTCCCGCGCCCTTGGCAGCCGTCTCCTTCCGCCGCAGCTACGCGCACACGAACGATCGATCCACGACGGACCAGCTGTTTTAAAGCCCCTCCTAAGACACGTCCCTTTCGTCAAATGAGGCACGGTCTCCCCCATCCCCGCCTCGCACTTAATATAAAGCCCGGCGAAAAAGGGAAAGAGAGAGCGAATGAGCACTGTACGCACGAAAGCGAGCGAGCCGGAGAGAATGAATGAACACTGTTCAGCACACAGGGAGAGAGAGTATATAATGCAGGTGGTCCTGGCTGAATTCAGGACCATTGCCGGTTACAGTATCTCATTTGTTCGCGTAACCCTGTGCATTTCTCTTTTATTTATGGGGCGGTGAAGCATATGGATATGCAAGTGAAACGCACGCCCTGCAGCTTCGTTTTCCTCCTCTCATGCATATGAAGTCCCAGAGAAGTTCCAAGGCCAACAAATTAAGTTACGCGAGGAAGGAAATTGAAACCCGACCGCCGCGCGGCGCAGATTGTTCCAGCTCCGATCCGCCGCCCGGATTCCGACGCACATAGCAATACTGTACGTGCATCAGCGGCGGTCGATGCCGGCCGGCCGGCCGGCCGCTTCGATCGCGCATGACTGACTGACAGAAATGACGACGCACGCAGAGAGGGCAAACTGTCGTCGCGTGTGGGAGAGAACTTGGGCAGCAACAGCATGCATCCACAACTAGCTATTGCTCTACATAGAAGGCTTTGGGCCCTTGCCTACATAAGCTAGGGTAGGCCTGGGCTGTGGAACGCACCAGCTACGCAGCAGTACTTGCAGCGTGTATAACCAGCGGCTGTAGACCTGTACATGTATAGTGTGACAGTGTAGAGTAGCCATGAGCAGCTACCACCACCCCCACCACCACTAGAGCTAGTAGAGATGCAACGGGTAGGTCGTTGCGTTTTTATGGCACGAAGAAATTAAAGGCTCCGGCCACGGTCCAAAAAGAGCTCCAGACTCAGGCAGCGGATCAAAGAGGGAGGCTGCCTGCCTGCAAAGGTAAAGCCGGTGGCGGGCGCCTAGCCAAGCTATGCAGTGCATGTGGGACGGCGGGAGGAGGAAGAAACCATAGGGTGGCATGCATGGCATGGCGCCATGCCAATGCCATGTTGGTCTGGCGATGCGCGCATGCATGCATGTGGGCGGCACAAACGAATTCAATGCCCGTTGCTGCTCGCTTGCTTGCTCCCTTGGCTCGAGCAGCTAGCCGTAGTACTAGCAGTGGTGCATGCATGCATGGCATGGGCCTACGTAGCTTGGAGCAGCTGCGCCGCGGCCCAAGGTGGATCGCATCATGTTAGGGTAAAAGACTAAAATGGGGTTAGCAGTGAGATTCTTGGTGGTCAAAAGGTGTAAAGGTTAGGATGTCACTTAACAATGCGCGGTTTCGGTGACTAGTGTTAATTAGAGTAGCATCTTTGACCCATGCCATCAAAGCTGATCAGTGCTTTTCGCAGAGAACGACTGTAAATAAGAAGTGCATCAATGGGGGTTGGGGTGGGGTGGTGTGAGCTCTGCGGCGTGAGAATGTTTACTGCGGGGGCAACCGGGGCTAGGAGATGCTCTGATGCATTGGCTCAAATCATGTGCTTACCGGGTAGCTCATGGACCTAGCTAGCCGCTGGCCTGGTAGCATTGCAGATAGTTGCAGGAAGTAAAAGGCAGACGAACTCCTCTTTCGAGGCGATATTCAAGGATTCTGGATAGCATTTCGGTGAATGTGTCATTCTAGTTTAGTATCTCTTCTGTTTCAGATACTAGGAATATTTGGAGTACATCGAAATAATCGGTCTGTAAAACATAATATGTTGGGAACTTGCTCGATACCCTAAACGAGGTGTGACTCTTTCATTATATAGAGGTACCAAGAGGTACAATACAATGTTACAATATTAATATACAGACTACGTATATATACAGTCTAACACCCTCCCTCAATCTTAACTGTGGCCTGAAGTACAAAGCAAGTTAAGATTGCGCCTACAGCCTACAAACTGTGGTTGTGGAAGAGGCTTCGTGAAGATGTCAGCAAGTTGATCCTTTGACGGAATGAACTTGATACAAAGTAGCTTCTGTGCAACACGTTCCCGGACAAAATGATAGTCAACCTCAATGTGCTTCGTCCTAGCGTGAAACACTGGATTAGTTATCACACCACAGAACCGGAGGATGAGTTGAAGCAACTCTCAACTCTCTCAACAGAGACTGTACCCATATGATCTCAGCAGTGGCATCAGCAACTGCTTTGTACTCAGCTTCAGTACTACTACGAGACATTGTGGCCTGCTTTCAAGCATTCCAGGCGACCAAGTTAGAACCCAGAAATACCGCATATCCCCCCGTGGATCGCCTGTCATCAGGACTGCCAGCCCAATTTGCATCTGAAAAAGCTGAGATCTCGCACGATGGCGCAGGCTGAAGAAGCAAACCATAGGAGACAGTAAGACATATGTAACGCGAAATACGTTTCACATCTGACCAATGAGACGTCCTGGGTGCATGAAGAAACTGACAGACACGGTTGACTGCATAGGAGATATCAAGCCTGGTAATAGTAAGGTATCGCAGACCACCAACGAGACTGCGATACTCGATGGCGCCCTCGGTGAGAGAGAATCTCCGTCAAGGGCAGATAACCGATCGATGGCGGAACATCGGAGTAATAGCATGTTTGCACTTCAAAGATACCAAAGACGACGCAAAGAAGTCCAAGGAGTACTTCTTACGTATGTAAGAGTCAAACCAGCAGAAGAACGTGAAACCTCCGCACCAAGGAAAAAATGCAAGGCACCCAAATCCTTGACAAAGAAAGTCACCACCGAGTGCAACCACAAGACGATCAGCAGAAGCAGGGGATGAACTGATGAGAATGATATCGTCAACATAAACCAGAAGATACATCGTAACCTCAGGACGCTGAAGAAGGAACAGCGATGTGTCTGCAGTGGAGGGAGTAAACCCAAGTGCTCGGAGAACGGAGCCAAGACGAGCATGCCATGCACGAGGATCCTGTTTCAGTCCATATAGCGCCTTAGTCGGGGCAGCGAGAGATGGCGAGGCGTGCAGGATCAACAAATCCAGGTGGTTGGCGATATAAACCACCTCCTCCGAAATTCCATGGAGGAAAGCGTTACGCACATCAAGTCGACGAAGAGACCATCCACAGTGACAAAGAAGAGACAACGAAGCGAATGGTAGTAGGCTTGATGACTGGACTGAACGTGTCTTCATAATCAAGACCATACCTCTGTTTGAAGCCCTTGGCAACAAGTCGTGCCTTGTAGCATTCGATGGAACCATCAGCATGTCTCTTGACTTTCAAAACCCACTTGGAATCAATAACATTGACACCAGATACTGGAGGAACAAGCTGCCAAGTGTCATTTTTCTGAAGAGCCTGAAACTCCTGTTCCATAGCAGCGCGCCAGTGAAGAATACTCAGTGCAGCCTGGAAGTGTCGAGGCTCGGCAGTGGGACCAGCAGCAGTGTGAGCCAAGCACGCGACTAGCCATGCCACAGTCCCGTCCTTGCCTTCCTTCAGACAGAAAATGCCCGACTGACTCCGTGTACGAGGACGAAGAGGGACCACAGGCCGTGCCGGCGATACCGACGCAACCGGTGCTGGAGACGAAGCGGCAGCATCGGGAGAGCTCGCACTAGGGCTCTCTGGCGACGACAAGCCAGGCGAGGCCAACCCACTAGTGACCGAGGCGGGACTGACCGGGTCCAGCTCCAGGCCGGTCAAGGCAACCGCCTGCCGAGGCGAAGATGCCTCCAGGTCGGGCGTGACCCCTCCTAGGTCAGGCGGAGTACCGCCGATGGACGAGCAAGGCGGTGCACGCCCGGCGAGGCATCCGAGGGCGTGCGGGCGCCGTCAAGGCTGGCGAGGCGATGGCGGGCAGGCGAGGCCACCCGTGGGCCAGGCAAGACCGGGCCCGCACGGCAGCCTCCAGTGGCGATGTAGGGGCGGGTACGCGGGTCGAACCCGATATGCATGGCACATGCACATCCCGAGCAGGAGCTGCCTCGTCAGTTTCCTGTTCATCAAGAAGCTCAAGACGAGCGCCACGTCCAATACCTGCAGCATGATTAGGCAACAACGCAGGGGCATATGCAACATCCACAAATTGATCAGGCAAAGGTATGGACATGTGCACCGGTTGTGAGGAAGTGGTAGAGTTTGTCGGAAGTGCGCAAAAAGGAAACACGTTTTCATCAAACACCACGTCACGAGAGATGTAAACGCGATTGGTAGGAACATGGAGGCATTTGTACCCTTTGTGAAGAGAACTGTCCCCTGGAAGACGCACTTCTTAGACCGAAACTCTAACTTACGCTTGTTATATGGGCGAAGGTGAGGCCAACATGCACACCCGAACAGCTTAAAAAAGGTGTAGTCTGGAGTCTCTTTGAGCAAGAGTTCAAGCGGAGTTTGTCGTGAGGGAAGCCTATTTATGAGAAAACAAGCTGTGGAGAAAGCACCACTCCAAAACCGAAACGGAACGGATGCATGAGCGAGCAAGGTTAGGCCAGTTTCAACAAGATGGTGATGCTTACGTTCGGCAGTTCCATTTTGCTGATGTGTATGAGGACAAGACACACGATGCGAAATCCCAAGTTTGTTAAAAAAAGAGTTGAGGTTGTGGTATTCACCTCCCCAGTCAGATTGAACATGGATGATTTTCTGCTTAAGGAGACGCTCAACATGTGCTTGAAACTGGATAAAAACATCGAACACATCAGACTTGCGCTTAATAAGATACAACCAAGTAAACCGACTATAAGCATCAATAAAACTAACATAATAATTGTGGCCACTAACACACGTCTCGGCATGACCCCACACATCAGAAAACACAAGCTCAAGAGGATGTTTCACAACACGACTAGACTCTGAAAACGGAAGTTGGTGACTCTTGCCCTGCTGACAGGCATCACAAACGGTTTCAACAGATTTATTGGACACAACTGGTAGTTCATGACGATGCAACACATGACGAACTATAGGAGCCGCAGGGTGACCAAGGCGCGCATGCCAGTGCGTAGGCGACACACGAACACCACTGAACGCCCGAGGAGAAGACTGCATGGATGGTGTGTGCGGTACATCACGTGCGTACAAGCCATGGCAAAGACGACCGCTAAGCAGAACGGCCCTCGTGTCCTGATCCTTGATAAAGAAACGAAAATGGTGAAACTCAACAAGGACATTATTATCACGTGTAAGTTGAGGAATAGACAACAAACTATGCGTAGCAGAGGGAACACGAAGGACATTGGAAAGATGTAGTTTGCGAAAATTGTGTGCAAGGAGAGAAGCCTGACCAACATGAGAGATGCGCATACCTGCTCCACTGGCGGTGTGCACCTGATCATGACCATGATATGGCTCCTGAGTAGAGAGCTTGCCCATCTCGCCGGTGAGGTGGTTAGTAGCGCCGGTGTCCATATACCATGTTGGATCAATGGAGTAGGACGGAGTGCGACCATGATCATGACTAGTCACGGCGGCGGCAGCCTGCTTGTCGTTTCCTTTGCCATTGTTGCCAAGGCCCAGAAAATCTTGCTTGTAGCGACGATGACAGCGAGATGCAATGTAGCGCTCCAGGCCACACATCTGGCAAGCCTGCGGGGCACCACAGGAGGAGCAGAAAGCAACCGGCCGATTGCCACCCATGATGGATGGCGCATTGCCACGCGGGGCCGGCTGTGAAGATGGTGCCTGCTTGCCCCTTGAAGATGAAGACCGCTGAGGTTTGCCGCGAGTCGCGGCGTTGGCGGAGACGAAGCCCGGTGAGACACGGCGGGCCTTGATGCGCTGTTCACGGCCAAGGAGTCGGGCATACAACTCGCGAGGTGGAAGTGGATCGTCACGGCCATGAACGTTCTCAACGAGATTGTCATAATCATCGTCGAGCCCGTTAAGAACGAAAGTGGTGAACTCCTCATCCTGCAGAGACTGGCCAACCGAGGCCAATGTGTCGGCGAGACCCCGCATCTTGTTGAAGTAGTCCGTGATGCTGAGGTCACCAAGCTTGGTCTCACCAAGCTCGGTGCGTATAGAATGAGCACGCGCCTGAGACTGCGAGGCGAAACTGGTGTGAAGCGCCGCCCACGCCTCCCGGGATGTAGCAGCGAAGATGACCAGCGACGAGACGCTCGGAGTGAGCGAGGACTGGATGGCAGAGAGAATGGCCTGATCCTGGGCCACCCATGTATGATACACCGGGTGATGAGTGGGCGGACACGGGATGGATCCGTCAACATAGCCCTCCAGATAGCGACTGTGCAGAAGAGGCAACACCTGGGCACGCCAGGACAGGTAGTTGTCCGGCGTGAGCTTCACCGGCAGCAGATGCGAGAAGTAGAACGGTGATGGCGCCGTGACCTGAGCGGCGTGAGCATGCATCGGTGGCGCGTAGAGACCCATCGACGGGGATGTCTCGAGATGAGGAGCACCCGCCGAGTAGACGCCAGGAGCACCGGGAACGAGGGCGTCGGTTCCGTAGTTCGCCGCGGCCCCATAGGATGGTTGCGGCGGTGCAGCCTCAAACCCGGACGACGCGGGGTAGGATTGGCGCGGCGACGACGCGTAGGGCTGCGGTGGCTGCGCCAGGAAGTGCTGCTGCGGTGGCAGCGCGGAGTAGATCGGCGCCGACGGTGGCCCGTGGTGATGTGACGAAGGGGCCGCATAGGGTTGGTGATGATGCGGCGCCGCGTAGGACGCCACGGGCCAGGAGGACTGCGGGGGCTGAAGGGAGCCCTGGGCCACCGGCGGCGCACCATACAAGGCAGGAGCGACGCCACCGGGCGGCTGCGCGACGACGCCATAGGGCGGCTGCGCGGCAACGCCATGAGACGGCGGCGCAACGAACTCAGCAGAGGAGTCGGCCGACGGATTCGATCCGATCGGGGACTCGGTCGGCGGCAGGGCGCCGTAGGTCGACGCAAGGGGCCGAGAAGCGAGGAACTGTGACATAGGAGCGAGGGCCGGCGCGACGGCGGTGGCAGCGACAGAAGTCGGCGCACCGGCGGCGGCGGCGGGAGCAGGAGAAGACATCGAAACCCTAGTCTGATACCATGTAAAACATAATATGTTGGGAACTTGCTCGACACCTTAAACGGGGTGTGGCTCTTTCATTATATAGAGGTACCAAGAGGTACAATACAATATTACAATATTAATACACAGACTACGTATATATACAGTCTAACACGGTCGTTCTTTTTCATACACTCCGTCCTCTTCCCCTTGTTCTTCAGTTCGTCTAGAGGCATGTTCTTTTATTTGAAAACAAAATAGGAGTATAGATTCACTTCATATTTTTAAAGCAAAAAATTGACCGTAGAAATCTGACTGTAGATCCAAACCCATGCAGAAAATTTCCCATCAAATTCTCGAAACACATGGCCCACACCGCCATGCATGTATCAATCCATTTGAGTGTTTTCTTAGGACTGGTGTCATCCTACATTCATTTTTTTTAATAGCTAAACATCGATAGTCTGGAAATCTAATTTGGGTTAGTCGATTTTCGTTAGAAGGAAGCAGGCACCGAAGGGAAGGAGGAAGCCGCTGGCAGGCTAGCCCATCATCTATCTTTAGGAGGGTGGGAGGAGGCTCCGGGGAGGACAGGGCGACAAGGCTGGGCGGCGGGTGACTGAAAGTTCTGCCGGTGGTACCCGGTTGGAGGAAGAAGAATGTGGTCTGGAGGTTGAAGAAGTAATCTGCATCGCCTGTTTTTCATCCAATGCCTGAAACAAAATCGACTCACGTAAATTAAAATTTCAGTTGACTTATCGGACGCCATTTCCATTTTTCTTCTTCTTTCGTTCCACTGTAATTAAACAGACTCCAACTTATGTTGGCTTTTTCGTGGAATGCGGTTCCCTTTCGGCGGAAATCGTGCAGGGCTCACTTACGTAGCACAGTGCAGCTCCGAAGTTTTCAAGATTATTTAGGAGTAGAATTTAGCGCCACAGCCCACATGCACGCGTACGTGAATAGACCCTTCATGTACACATACGCGTCGTATACTCGATCGATCGAGAAGCCCGTGCTCGTGCTCGTGCCCATGCATGCAGAGCGCGGATCTAGAGATCGCAGCAATCACACGAAGCACGTAGTACGCCCTATGTTAAGCAGTACTGGAGCGTACGCGCCCATGCGTGTCCTCCCTCCCATGTCAATTAAAAGCTTCACGTGAGGGAGCCGGCCCAATTTCGTGTTTTGACCCTTTTTGGAAAGTATTTCAGGATCTGATCCCTGTTTGATTTTTTTTCGAGATTTGACCATTTTGCCTACCGCCAGGGCCTCTGGCGGTAGGGTTAGATAGCCTACCGCCACGGCTCATGGCGGTAGGAAACTTATCCACGTCAGCGCACGGAGACGGCGCCGTCCCTCTCCGTCGCACCCTACCGCCAGGGGCCCTGGCGGTAGGCTGTCTAACCATACCGCCAGGGGCCCAGGCGATCGGGTCCGGGCCGGTATTTGCCCGAAACTCCCGCGCCTTCCCTTCTCCCCACCCTCCCTCCCCAAGTCGGCAATTCATCCATTTTCTCCCCAAGTCGCGCCCTCTCTCATCTCCTCCACTCCCCCCCTTGGATCTTCACCGATTCTTCACCGTTTTGGCGGATCGAGATGGCCCCGAGGAGAGAACCGTAAGCTCCTCCGATCCCTCCAATTAGTTTTTGCAAACTTGCTACCGATTCGACGCATTATTTGCTTGAAATCCCTCATGTTTTTGAACTTAGATTGATTTTTTTTCACCTAAGATTGATTGTAGTTGTAGTTCTTAGTTCTTTAGTAAGTAGTGGTATTGGATATGTACTCTAATCAATAGTTCATATGTTAGTGTGAAGATGAACCCTAGTTCATAATTTGATGATGCATGTGATATGATGATATGATCTAGTGTGAAGATGAACCCTAGTTTGATGATGCATGTTGATATGATGATATGAAGATGTTGTTTGGAAAATGTTGTTTAAAAATATGAAGCTATGATGTATGTTGGAGGTTTTTTTTATATGATGCATGTTGATATGATTTGATCCATCATGTGTAGTAGATGTTGTTGGAGGATTATGCTTAAAATTTTATCTTGATATGATTTGAGTTCATTGTTTGTTTATGTATGCTTATGCTTATGGTGCTTTTGTTTATGAAACTCTATTAAGGCGGCCACCTCTTGCGGACAACATCGGCCCACGGTACTGCATGCTGGACTGGGCATTCGACAAGGGTCATCGTGCCCGTTTCATATAGAACGGAGAGGTAAGTGATATGAAAGAAATTTTGATCAAAGTTCTCGGATTGATGAAAATGATTTCCTAACTTTTTGGCGTTCAAATTTTGACATACGCTCCAGCCACTTCGCACGAGGGGTCACGGTGTTCATGGGCATATGGACTATGACGGCGCTTCTGGCGCCGTTCTTCAAGAGAGCCCGTCTGTTGGGTTTTGTACTGCAGTTCAAGCGTCAGCCGCCGACGCTTGTCCACGTGGCTCTCACAGCTCTGATTGACCGTTGGAGACCGAAGACCCATTCTTTCCATCTGCCATGCGGGGAGATGACGGTGACCCTAGAGGACTGGGGGATGATTACTGCAATGCCGATCGAGGGTCATGCACTCACCGGTCGAGTGGAGAGGTGAAAGGTGGAGACGAGGATGTGTTACCGAAGTTCCTTCCTTTTAAGGGGAAGTACGTCTCCGTTAGAGCGGTGTGGAGGCATAATTCTCCCCAAGAAGCCACTAGGGCCACCGTAATCTCCTCACGCCCTCGCACAATGCAAGAGCCGTGATTCCACTATTGGTGCCCTTGAAGGCGGCAACCGAACCTTTACAAACAAGGTTGGGGCAATCTCCACAACTTAATTGGAGGCTCCCAACAACACCACGAAGCTTCACCACAATGGAATATGGCTCCACGGTGACCTCAACCGTCTAGGATGCTCAAACACCCAAGAGTAACAAGATCCGCAAGGGATAAGTGGGGGAATCAAATATCTTGTGGTGGAAGTGTAGATCGGGCCCTTGTCACCCAATCCGAGCAAATCAACAAGTTTGATTGGCTAGGGAGAGATCGGGCCAAAATGGAGCTTGGAGCAACAATGGAGCTTAGAGAGAGAAGAGGTAGTCAACTAGAGGTTGAAGACGCCCCTTATATAGTCGTGGGAAAAATCCAACCGTTATCCACTTATTCAGCCCGCGACGCGCGGTACTACCGCTCCAGGGGCGCGGTACTACCGCGAGGCTGCGCGGTACTACCGTGGAGGACCACGGTACTACCGCGGCAGCAGCACAGGCCGGAACTAGCCTGACTAAGGGGCAGTACTACCGCTTGCGCGGTACTACCGCTCCCCCTTGCGGTACTACCGCAAGGCAGGACAGTCACGGCCTGGGAAGGGCGCGGATGAAATAAATTACATCCGAGCCAACTTCCGCTGAATCTGCGGTGGTACAAAAATCCGACGCGGTACTACCGCTCCCGAGGAGCGGTACTACCGTAGCGCGTGCCTACTACCGTGAAACTATGGTACTAGGTAGGAGGGCCACGGTACTACCGCGCTGGACGAGCGGTACTACCGTGGTGGGCGCGGATGTAAAAAATTACATCCGCCCCTACTACCGCACCGGAGCGGCACTAGGCCTGGGAGCCGCGGTACTACCGCTCCTCCGGAGCGGTACTACCGTGGCACCCAGCGGTACTACCGCGTGTACTTGCGGTACTACCGCAAGTACAGTAGTAGTTGTCAGATTTCCGCACAACCAAGATAACGAAGGGAAGCTCCAAAGTGCAGGGAAAGGAGGGACAAGTGTACGTGTTGATTCCGCCCAAACCTTTCCGACGCGGACCCCCTCTTAATAGTACGGCTCTCCTACGACTCAAATCCACCAAAAAGAAACGTAGGACGACGCCGTCTTCAATAGTCTCCGAGGGGCACCGAATCGTCACGTGCCTAGAGATGAACCATCTGAGGAACTCAAAGCACACGATTAGTCCGCAAAAGTATCGTCATCAATCACCAAAACACTTACGGGATAAATATGCCCTTACAATCTCCCCCTTTTTGGTGGATTGATGACAATACGGGATTTGCACGAAGATACAATAATATAGAGCAAGGGCAAACCCCTCCTCTCCAAAATATAGACGGGCTCCCCCTAGATGTGTGCACTCTGGATGAATGCTTTGGACTGCATAGCACACGTACTAGGATCACCACTCCCCCTATATTTTAGAGACAAAGGTCCGAAGAAAAACATCTAAGCAACATATAGCACGATATAACATAAGCTTGCTAAGATAGATAGAGTGCATATGTCTTACACCATATGAAGGAAAAGCAATTAAAACAAGGTTCAACCGAAAACGCAATAAACACACCAAACACGAACACGACACAAGACGCGCAAATCCCTACGCTCTCTCCCCCTTTGGCATCGAGACGCCAAAAAGGCAGAGAGGACACCTACACACAAGCGGTGGCTCAAGCAGAAGGGAACTCGTCCCAACCCTCTCCGTCAGACTCCTCAGCAGCAGGGATGGACCTCCTCGACGTCCTCCTCAGAATCAGTCCACTTGTAGCCTTGCTTTGCCATCCACTCGGCTTCTGGAGTGATGTGCTCCTCAGACCCGCCAGACACATCCTCACCATAGAGCTTCAAGATCTTCTGTCCCGTGACGACTCTCCTTGGATGCCACGTGAGTCCTGGACTGCCCCTTGGCTTGCATGCAGAAAAGAGTCTTCATCTTGTCCTTCAGCTTCGTGGCCCAAGAAGGCATAGAGGAGCCCTGGGAAGGCCTAGCAGCATGTCCCTCATCAACATTCTCAGCGCCAGCATCCTCCTCTCCAACAGCAGCCCTAGCAGCAGACGCCTCGGCACGAGTAGTAGTGTTGGCCCAGTTGGATTTGACACGCAGACAGATGGGGTCATGGCGAATCCAGTCAGGGGCAAGGAACTCCTCTCCAGGGAACATCTTCTCCTAGGTCCTCGAGATCAGGAGAAACAGATAAGGCCCGTAGATAGGCACTTTGCGGTTGAACACCGCAAACCGAAGCTCACACCACATGATGTGTGAGATATCAAGTGGCTGAGTCTGAGACAAACGAGCCTCCTCGCAGATGAGCATCATATCCACCATATAGGCATGGACCTTGTCCTTGTCACCAATGTGAGGGAACAAGGAGTTGCGGAAGATGCGGTACATGATATCCAGAAAGAGTTGAGCACCAACCCTATCTTGCCACTTGGAAGCGTCTTCTCAACATAGTATGCAGTGCAAGCCTGTCCTTGTTGGCGAGTCGAGGTTGGCATGGGGACGAACACCCACGGGGAGTCAAGCCCGTCATCAGGAACTTGGAGCAAATCCATGAACTCCTTCCAGGTAGCAGTCAGCTTACGGCCATTTGTCATCCAGGTCATCCTCCTCTCCTCATTGGGGTGAAAGTAGACAGAAGCAAAGAACTGACCAATGAGCTCAGGATGATAGTCAAGGTGAAAAGATATCACATGCTCAATGCCAAACTGCTCCACCAAATCCAGAGCCTCTCCAAAGTAGGCACGGAACTTCTCCTTCCTCAAGTGATGCATGTCAATCCACTTCACATCCACATAGGTATTCTCGCTTGTTCTTGATGACGCCCGGATAGACGTTGGTTTGATGCTTGTTCGGAACAGCTCACAGCCCCTGACAGAGGAACGAGGGGTCACGTACGGATCAATTTGCCTGAGACGGACGTAGTCAGATTGGGGCATCTCATCCATGCCCTTGGCGGGCTCCTTGAACTTGTTGGCAGTTGTCTTGACATGGCGCTTGGGGGCAGAGGAGGAGCCCTCTGGTGCTTCACCGGGGTTGCGCAGACGCTTGGAGCCAGTGTCACGTCTGGGATTGGACCGGCGAGAGCCACCACCTGAGACACACACGCAGATCACCAAAGACGCAAAGAAGATCAATGCAAATACCATGAAAAAGCACAAGAAACACATAGGAGACATATGAGAAAGTTGGCATGCGATAGGTGTGAGTCACGGTAGGACTGCCACTGCCTGCGGCACTAGAGCAGTAGTACTGCTCCAAACGCGGTAGTACCGTGCGAGGTCACGGTAGTACCGTGGTTGGAGCGGAAGTAGAGCTTTAGTGCCGCACAGAGCGCGGTAGTACCGCGCCATATGGGCGGTAGTACCGCGTCGCAGCGGATCCAACAATCGATTTGAATCTGAAAAGAACCGCGAAACAACGGCGGTGCGACAGTGATCAGATCTAGCGCATGACAACAATACACATATAAATCCTATGCAATACCACACTCCTTCATCCTATTCTTGCAGAGATTAGGCCTATCAATCTCAAGAACACACAAGCCTCCCCCAAAACCTAGAAACACCAAACACCATCACAAGGAGAGGGAGTTGGGGAAAAACCTGGGTCCATAGCAAGAGCACGCGGTGGGGAACGATCCCACCGGTCGGAATCACGGGAGGGCAGCCGGTGGAGGAGATCCAGCGAGGGACGCCGGCTCCGTTCTTGAGCAAGGGAGAGAAGGAGGCGACGTGGGGAGAAGACAGCGAATGGGTATGGGGAGTTAGAACTCCCCCGACCCGTCCTTATCCCCACGCCCTCGAACCGTCGCGGTATTACCGCTCGGGCGGAAGTTCCGCACCGAGGCGGTAGTACCGCTCAACCGGGCGGCAGTAAAAAATTACTGCCGTGAGGTTGCTGATGATACCGATGCTCCATAGCGGTAGTACCGTGGCCGGCTGTGGTAGTACCCAGCTAGCATGATAGTACCGTGAATCTCAAGTCACCGCAGGTTTCAAAAACGAAAAGAGGGCCTTTGCAAGGAAACTTTTCACACACAAGAAGCCACAAATTCTAGCACAAACCAGAGGCAAAAGACAACAAGAAACCACCAAACGACAAAGACTCTCAAGGAGAGAGGGCGGTGGCCGAAGCCACCTATGTTTGAGTGAGATGGTATCTCACCGCGAAGAATTATCCTTGGGCCCATGACCAAAACTCGTCTTTGGAACACAAGTACCATCAAAAATGGCTAATGTGAAAGAGGTGATCGATTTATGCATAATGGGGGGAGGGAGAGTTCATTGAGAGAACAACACTCCCCCTATGTCCATGCCTACACCTAAACTAGACAACAAGTTGAGTGTGGTGGGGAGTGCACGGGCTCAAGTCACATAGCTCAAATCAATGATATTTAGCTCATGCCTTAACTCACGAAATCTTGCTTCATCTAAGGGCTTCGTGAATATATCTGCAAGGTTATCCTGAGTGTTGACATACTTGAGCTCGATCTCCCCTCGCCAAATGTGATCCCGGATGAAATGATACCGAATCTCGATGTGCTTCGTCTTGAAGTGTTGCACCGAGTTGAGAGAAATCTTGATGGCACTTTCATTATCACACCAAAGAGGCACTTTGTCACAAATGACACCGTACTCCTTTAAAGTTTGCCTCATCCATAGGAGTTGAGCACAACAACTACTGGCCGCCACATATTCCGCTTCGGTGGATGAGAGAGACACACAACTTTGCTTCTTGGAAGACCAACTTACCAATGAGCAACCAAGAAATTGGCACCCTCCGGAAGTGGACTTCCTATCCACTTTGTCTCCCGCGCAATCGGAATCCGTAAATCCTTCAAGCTTGAAGTTTGCTCCTCTTGGGTACCATAAGCCAAAGTTTGGGGTATGAGCCAAATATCGAAAGATTCGCTTGACCGCCACATAGTGACTTTCCTTCGGTGCGGCTTGAAACCGTGAACACATCCCCACACTCAACATGATATCCGGTCTAGATGCACAAAGGTAAAGCAAGGATCCAATCATGGAGCGATATACCTTTTGATCCACGGCTTTACCATTGGGATCAATGTCAAGTTGGCACTTGGTGGGCATTGGTGTAGTAGCCGGCTTGACATCACTTAGCTTGAATCTTTTGAGCATGTCTTGAGTGTATTTGGCTTGGTTGATGAAGGTTCCTGCTCTTCTTTGTTTGATATCGAAACCAAGAAAGAACTTCAACTCTCCCATTGAAGACATCTTGAACTTGGAGGTCATGAGAGCGGCAAATTCCTCATTGAAAGCTTTGTTAGGAGAACCAAAGATAATATCATCAACATATAGTTGGCATACAAACAACTCCCCATTGACCTTCTTAGTAAAAAGAGTGGGATCGATTTTCCCCACTTCAAATCCACGATCTTGTAAAAACTCGGTAAGGTGGTCATACCACGCACGTGGGGCTTGTTTAAGGCCATAGAGTGCCTTATCGAGTTGATACACATGATCCGGGAAGTAGGGGTCCTCGAACCCGGGGGGTTGCTTGACATAGACCAACTCATTAATGGGACCTTTAAGAAAAGCACTTTTCACATTCATTTGTTGCAACTTAAAGTTATGATGGGAAGCATAAGCAATCAACAAACGAATGGATTCAAGGCGAAACAGCAGGAGCAAAGGTTTCACCGTAGTCGATACCCTCGACTTGGGAGTAGCCTTGTGCTACCAATCTTGCCTTGTTGCGAATGATGTTCCCATGAGCATCTTGCTTGTTCTTGAAAATCCACTTGGTTCCAATGACGTTGTGGTTCTCCGATGGCCTTGGCACCAATCTCCACACCTTGTTGTACTCAAAGTTGTTGAGTTCTTCATGCATGGCATTGAGCCAATCCGAGTCTTCGAGCGCCTCATAGACCTTTTGAGGTTCAACACAAGAGACAAACGCGTCATGTTCACAATAGTTTGCCAATTGTCTACGAGTGCTTACCCCTTTTCTTAGGCTTCCAATCACATTCTCCATGAGATGGCCTTTGGTGGTGAGTTCGGAAGCAATCTTGGCGGCACGATGCTCTAATTCCTCCTCGGAGGTGAGATGAGGAGGGGTCACTTGATCATCTTGAGCGCCGTCTTGAGCATGATCTTCATCTTGAGCATGCTCGGGGGAGAGAACTTGACCTTGGGCATCATTTGAGGTGATATCATCGTCTTGAGCACGATCTTGCCCTTGGTCTTGTTCATGAGGTTGAGGGCCTTCACTTTGTTCATTGGAAGCGTGTGGGCCTTGGGTTGGTGATGGCTCCACTTGAGTGGAGCATTGTCCTTCTCCTTCGGCCACAAGGGGTTCCTCAATGGGTAGGATAAAACCAACTCCCATTCTTCTTATGTCTTGGGGAGGAATTTCATCACCTACATCACAAGTGCCACTTTGCTCCACTTGGGAGCCGTTATTCTCATCAAACTCCACGTTACACGTTTCCTCAATAAGTCCCGTGGATTTATTGAGGACACGGTAAGCATGAGAGTTTGTAGCATAACCAACAAATATGCCCTCATGAGCTCTAGCTTCAAATTTAGACAAACGAACACCTTTCTTGAGAATGAAACACTTACACCCGAACACTCGGAAGTACTTGAGGTTGGGCTTGTAGCCGGTGAGTATCTCATAAGGAGTCTTGTTCAAGCCTTTGCGGAGATAGAGCCGATTGGATGCATGACATGCGGTGTTGATGGCTTCGGCCCAAAAGTTGTATGGAGACTTGAACTCCTCCATCATGGTCCTTGCCGCATCCATCAACGTCCGGTTCTTTCTCTCCGCAACACCATTTTGTTGAGGGGTATATGGTGCAGAATATTGATGCTTGATTCCCTCATCACTAAGAAACTCATCCAAGGTGTAGTTCTTGAACTCGGTGCCGTTGTCACTTCTTAGAGTCAAGATCTTTGCATTATGTTAACGTTGAGCTTCATTTGCAAAGTCGATGACGGTTTGTTGAGTCTCACTCTTCCTCTTGAAGAAATATACCCAAGTGTATCTCGAATAGTCATCCACAATCACCAAGCAATACTTCCTACCTCCAAGACTATCAAATGATGGTGGCCCAAAGAGATCCATGTGAAGGAGCTCCAAGGGTCTCTTTGAGTATATGATGGTCGTGGGAGGGTGAGCTTTCTCATGAAGCTTTCCTTCAATACAAGCACTGCAAGCACGGTCTTTGGCAAAACTAACATTTGTTAGTCCACGGACATGATCCCCCTTGAGAAGACTTTGCAAAGATCTCATATTGACATGGGCTAAACGGCGATGCCAAAGCCATCCCACGTCAACTTTAGCCATTAGGCATGTCGCGGACTTAGTGGGTCGCTCCGAAAAGTTAATCACATAGAGATCGTTTTCGACATGCCCAACAAAGGCTACTTTAAGAGTCTTGCTCCACAAGAGGGCCACGGTATCAATGTCAAAGAAAGTAGCAAAACCCATGACTGCAAGTTGACGAACGGAAAGAAAATTGTATGCAAGGGACTCAACAAGCATGACTTTCTCGATCGTAAGATCATGAGAAATGACAACCTTGCCGAGACCCAATACCTTAGAATGTGATGCATCACCCCACTCGACATCGGTGGGCATAGAAGGAATCTCTTGCACGTCCACCACCATGTCCTTGCTCCCGATCATATGATTTGTTGCTCCACTATCGAGAAACCATGATCCCCCACCGGAAGCAAACCCCTACAAGAGATCAATGCTTGGTTTTAGGTACCCATTTGGTAATGGGTCCTTTGATGTTAGTAACGAGGGTCTTAGGAACCCAAATAGACCATTCAATGTACTCATAAGAAGAACAACCAAATTTATCATAAACATGCCCATCACTAGCACGGCACAACACATAAGAGGGGTTAAAGTCGTCGGCTATGTTCATGGGGGTGACGTTGTCCTTCTTGACATTGCCACCTTTGCACGGTTCTTCTTCTTCTTGGAAGCACCCTCTCCCTCCCTCACAAAAGTTTGCTTCAGAGGGGGAGGTTGCTTGGTCTTGTCATTCTTCTTCTTGCTCTTGGGCTTGGGCGCGAACCCAATCCCTCCTTGGCCACAACTTCCTTTTGATTACTCAAAAGGTCGTTAAGGTTCTTCTCACCTTGAATGCATGTGACAAGGCCCTTTTCAAGTTGCTCCTTCAACTTAGCATTCTCCTCAACAAGATGCACATGCTCACAACAAGGGTTAGTAGCATTTGCATTATCAATCAAAATCATATGAGGAAAGGTGGCTTTCTCCTTGGTTAGGTTCACTTGGAGTTGATCATGAGACTCTTTGAGACTAGCATGAGCACCCTTCAAGACTTTGTGAGCCTTGTCGAGAATGTCAATGTCCTCGTTGAGTCTAGCAACATCAAATCCAAGCTTTGCCTTCTCGGAGCTAAGCACACGAGACACAACAAGAGAATGATCAAGGTCTTTCTTTAATTTAGCATGATCATCGTTGTATGACTCCTCAAGAGCCAAACGAAGACCACGCTCTTCCTCAAGAGCATTGGAAAGATCCGAAATCTCATCGGCATAGTCACGACTATGCCCTTCCATCTTAGAGATGGATTCTTCATGAGTCTCGATCATGACATTGGCTTCACCAAGTTGTTCCAAGAGAGCAACGAAGTGCTTCTTGGATTTGCCCTTGAGTTTACTCATAAAGATCTCAAATTCATTTTCCTCCACATTAGTCCCCTCATGTTCATCAATGCAATCCGTCAAACAAGAGTGATTGATGATGGTAGTTTTGATGTTGGGGGTTACCTTGTTTGTGGCTTTAGCCATGAGGCACTTGGCGGTGATGCTTTCATTGGGTGAACCAAAGTGAGACACCCGAGGAGTCATCGCAATGGCCACGGAGGCCATGGCAACCGATTCACCATCCTCATCATCATCATCATCCTCATTGTACTCTTCTTGAACCACCAAGGCTTTGTGAGGAGTCTTCTTTGGGAAGTTGCTCTTGTTGGGGAAGGACTTGGCCTTGTCCTTTCGGATGAGCTTGCCACCATTGTCTTCCCTCTTCTCATATGGACACTCCGCAACAAAGTGACTCACATTGCCACAATTGAAGCAAGTCCTCACTCGTTGCTTGCCCTTAGTGCCACTTGAGTTGCTCTTGTTGAAGTTGGGCCTTGAGTTCTTCCTGCTCCAAAATTGTCTTGAAGCAAGGGCCATGTGTTCATGATAATCATACTTAGTATCTTCGAGGTTGCTCTCTTCTTCTTCCTCCTCTCCATCTTCTTCGACACAAATCTTGGCCTTCAAAGCGAGGTTGGGCTTCTTTGCTCTTTGGGAGCGAAGCACCGCATTGTCGGCGGTCTTGTCCAATATGCTCATGGCCACAAACTCATCCAACACATCACTTGAGGACAAGGTGTGGAAGTCCGGTCGTTGACGGATGACGGAGGACATGGCTTTGTGGTAGGGCATCATTGCCTTGAGAAATTTGCGCTTGATCCGGTTGTCATACGTGTCCTTACTTCCATGATCCCGGAGGAGACAAAGAAGCTTGGTTACTCTCCGATAGAGCTCACGAGGTTCTTCTTCTTCCTTCATTGCAAACTCATCGGCTTCATCTTGGACCACTTCATAATTGAGCGTTGAATGCTTGCGCTTCCTCGATAAAGGGAAACCACCTTGAGCCAAGCATCTTTGGCACGGGAGTAAGGCCGGAGATGAGGGAGGTCTTCGGGAAGGATTGCTTCTGGGATGATGAAGAGAGCATTCTCATTGAATTGATGGTCCACGACCTCTCTTGGAGAAAAGTTGCTCGGATCATGCGGATAGAAACCTTCTTCAATGATTCTCCATAGGTTAGTGTTCACATGATTTAAATGATGCTTAAAACGATAAACCCAAGAATCAAAATCCTCCTTTTTATCAATCTTAGGTGGTGGACCGGCATGATTCAAATGAGTGAAAGGAATCGGTCCACCATAAACGGGAGGTTGCACATGGGCGAAGATGCGGTGCCATTCTTACCACTAGACGAGGGGCTTTCTCACTAGTAGCTTCCCCTTATCGGAGTTAGCATTCGCCTCCGTGTTGGCGGGATCACCCACTTTCACGTGTGCGGTGGAAAGTTTAAGCCCTTCTAGGAATTCCTTAAACATGTCCTTGACCTCGCTAGTCATGGAGTTTTCAATGTGTCCAACGCCACATTGAATTACTCACGAGATCGAGGTACCCCATCTCCGTAGATGATGTCGGATTCGCACCGGAGTGCTCCCCACATCATCTACGACGTCAACCATACTCTTCGGACGGTAAAGTCCTTAAAAAGAGACGAGGCTCTGATACCAATTGAAAGGATCGATATAGTTGACTAGAGGGGGGGTGAATACGCAACTAACATTTTTTAAGCTTTTCTTTACCAATTTAAACTTTGCAATAATAAAGGTTGTCTAGATGTGCAACTAGGTGGACAACCTATATGATGCAAACAACACAAGCACAAGAGCAAGCAAGGATAGGAACACAAATAAGCTTGCACAAGTAAAGGGATAAGATAACCAAGAGTGGAGCCGGTGGAGACGAGGATGTGTTACCGAAGTTCCTTCCTTTTGAGGGGAAGTACGTCTCCGTTAGAGCAGTGTGGAGGCACAATGCTCCCCAAGAAGCCACTAGGGCCACCGTAATCTCCTCACGCCCTCGCACAATGCAAGAGCCGTGATTCCACTATTGGTGCCCTTGAAGGCGGCAACCGAACCTTTACAAACAAGGTTGGGGCAATCTCCACAACTTAATTGGAGGCTCCCAACAACACCACGAAGCTTCACCACAATGGAATATGGCTCCACGATGACCTCAACCGTCTAGGATGCTCAAACACCCAAGAGTAACAAGATCCGCAAGGGATAAGTGGGGGAATCAAATATCTTGTGGTGGAAGTGTAGATCGGGCCCTTGTCACCCAATCCCGAGCAAATCAACAAGTTTGATTGGCTAGGGAGAGAGATCGGGCCAAAATGGAGCTTGGAGCAACAACGGAGCTTAGAGAGAGAAGAGGTAGTCAACTAGAGGTTGAAGACGCCCCTTATATAGTCGTGGGAAAAATCCAACCGTTATCCACTTATTCAGCCCGGGACGCGCAGATTACCGCCTGTGGGCGGCATTATCGCTGAGGCTGCGCGGTACTACTGCGGAAGACCACGGTACTACCGCTGGCAAAGACGGGCCGGAACTAGCCTGACTAAGGGCAATACTACCGCTATGCTGCATTACCGCTCCCCTTGCGGTACTACCGCAAGGCAGGAGAGTCACGGCACAGGAAGGGCGCGGATGAAATAAATTACTCCGTGCCAACTTCCGCTGAATCTGCGGTGGTACAAAATCCGACGCGCGGTACTACCGCTTCCCGAGGAGCGGTACTATCAGAAGCGCGCTACTACTACCGTGAAACTACGATACTAGGTAGGAGGCCAAGATTACCGCTACCGGACGAGCGGTACTACCGTGGTGGGCGCGGATGTAAAAATTACATCCGCCCCTACTACCGCAGCGGAGCGGCACTAGGCCTGGGAGCCACGGTACTACCGCTCCTCCGGAGCGGTACTACCGTGGCACCCAGCGGTACTACCGCGTGTACTTGCGGTACTACCGCAAGTATAGTAGTAGTTGTCAGATTTCCGCACAACCAAGATAACGAAGGGAAGCTCCAAAGTGCAGGGAAAGGAGGGACAAGTGTACGTGTTGATTCCGCCCAAACCTTTCAGACGCGGACCACCTCTTAATAGTACGGCTCTACTACGACTCAAATCCACCAAAAAGAAACGTAGGACGACGCCGTCTTCAATAGTCTCCGAGGGGCACCGAATCGTCACGTGCCTAGAGATGAACCATCTGAGGAACTCAAAGCACACGATTAGTCCGCAAAAGTATCGTCATCAATCACCAAAACACTTACGGGATAAATATGCCCTTACAAGAGGGCCAACTGGCAGGAGAGGGTCACCACCCTCATCGGCGACTGCCCCGGTGCCAAGAGTAACCGTACATCCGGTGTGCCGTTGCCCTGACTCTCGGAGCACCGGAAGACATGCCCCCAAGGCACAGATGAGGCGATTGTGGAGTTGTACGCGAGGGCCTATCTGCGGTATATTCTATCGGAGGTCGTGTTTCCAGACAGCTCCGGGAACTCTGCCAACTGGGCGTATCTGTTCTTCCTAGCGGACTGGGATGCAGAATGCAGTTGGGGACGGCATCTCTCGCCTACCTATACCGTTCGGTAAGAGAGTGTCTAATTGCGTACCTACCTAAAGTGTGTCCATGACATTTTCTTATATCTGATCCTCATTTGATGTTTTGCAGCTTGACGACGAACGCAGAGGATGGGAGACAAGTCCAATATGGGTGGCTTTATGCGGGCCTTCTCCATTTGGATGTGGGAGCGGCTGCGGTGGGGCGTCCGGAGAAGTTGCGAAGACGCCCATGGGAAGACTATGGCGAAGAAGGCGACGAGACTCGAAACCCCACCGTATCTTACGAGTGGGACGTTGTCAAACTCTACACGGGCCTAAACAAGACTTCGTACAAGACCTACACCAACGAGTTGGACGCTTTGACGCATACGCAAGTATATGAACTCGCCCAACACCTTTCTCTTTGATTCCACTATTGACCGAGAGTGCGAACTTACCAAGGTATATGTAATAGGTAATCTGGTGCCTGTATCGACAAGAACGAGAGTGGGACTTTGATCTGAACGTGATGTGCATAGCGGACCGTGGTCTCTGGCGGTGCATCGTGCCCATGATCTGTGTGTACACCGTTGAGTGGCATTTTCCACAACGCGTGGCCACGCAGTTTGGGATTTATCAGCATACCCCACTGGGCCAGCCCACTGATACCGGTGGCCACGCGCTCCACCTGTGAACTCTTTGTTCTCCGTGAGATTATCATGTTTCTTGTTGCTTATGATGATCTCATTGCGCTTATGATGATTCTTGTTGCTTATGCCTTGCAGGATGAGTCGGCGTAAGAATCGATCGATCACGCATCGGGAGAGGAGCATAAGACTCATGTGACGGAGTGAAACCGACGGAGGTACCGTAAAGACGTGGAGGAGAGTGACTAATCGGGATGATTACAGGCCGACACATGAGGTGGTACGATGATGGCGGAAGCACCGTCTTCGTCTCAGGCCTTGATGGACGGCGGAAGACATCGCGGAGTCGGAGTGAGCTGACCCGATGAATGTGCATACCGCATCGGCATCGGAGACATGCACAGTGGATTTAGGGAGTTTGCACCCCTCATCAACAGAGTGGTAAGTTCGAACCGACGGTTGATTTTAAAATATTTTATTCGTCATCGTGACTGACTTATGCCGTTGCAGTCCGGTGAGCTGAACAGATGCATATTTGATGCCTCAGATGCACTAGGTGATCTTCCCGGGAGCATAGAATCGTAGACCCGAGTCGGGGGGCGATGAAGGTACATTTTCAGCCTCCTCGGAACAGATGCATCTTTTTCACTTGCAATCAGTTGATCTGATACTTATTATGACCTTGCTTCATTGTGTGTGCAGAAGTTCATGCAGCGTTGTCGCAAGCTGGTAGGGCTGCTTGGGTGTGCTGGAGCTGGGTCAGTTGAAGCTTATCAGCATGTAGCCACACAGGGTATCATCGGCTCATCGAGCCATGCTCCCTCGTCGTCTTGGTTGGTTGGGGTGGAGGTGGATAAGGTGGAGGAGGAGTTGGAGGTGGAGGAGGAGGCCACATATGAAGAAGGGGAGGAGGAGGATGAGAGCAACGGGAGGAGGAGTACGATGAAGATTATGGACCTCCAGCAACTCAAACGTCTCAAGCATCTCATTTGCCAAGAAGAGGAATCAAGACGAAGGATTTGCTGAGTCCGGAACCTTTCCAGAGACCGGTTCCTCGACGGCCCAAGAAGAAGACCGAAGACACTCGTTCAAAGAGTAACGAGGACCGTACCTCTAAGAGGGGAAGGAGCAACTGATTATGCTCTTCGATAGTTGGCTCTTTTAGTCTGGTTGAAGTTCGTTTGGTTGAACTTTTCTAGTGGTTATGAAGCTACGTGGAACTATGTGTTTGCTATTTGTGGATCTATGTGTTTGCTATTTGTGAAACTATGTGGAACTCCGTTTACTAATTAGTTGAAGTTCGTTTGAAATGTTCTATGCACTTCAAATTTGTTAATGTGTATGTGATGCCCAAGTTTAATTGTTTGAGATCTGTGATATTGTTGTCATATTTGTGAAACTTGCTATAATATTACTGTCATATTGAATTTGAAAAGAAGCAAGCAATTGAACTTAAATTCATAAAACACAGGACCCTACCGCCAAGGACCACAGCGGTAGGGTCGGTGTACCGCTGTGGCACTTCAATTCTTCGTTACAAAATCATTACATCGAAAAAACAGCACCCTACCGCCATGGGCTCTGGCGGTAGGGTCGCATGCCTACCGCCAGTGGCCCTTCAATTCTTCGTTACGTAAACATTACATCGAACAGGACCCTATCGCCATGGGCTCTGGCGGTAGGGTCGCCTGACTCTACCGCTGTGGCTCCTCGGAGGTAGGTGCTTAACCACGTTCAGCACAATCAAACAGCCGCCGCCCCCTCTGTCGCACCCCTACCGCCATGGGCCGTGGCGGTAGGCTATCTAACCCTACCACGAGGTTCTGGCGGTAGCAAAAGGGTCAAATCTCGAAAAAAAAAATTCAAACAGGGGTCGATCACGAAATACTATCCAAAAAGGGTCAAAACACGAAATTCGGCCGAGGGAGCCACTGCTCTGCTTCGCGAGTCATGGACGCAGGTTGCACCGTGGAAAAACTAGCCCTGTGCAGGCGTACGTATAGTTTTTTGCCCATGTGCATGCATGCATGCATGCATGAACATGGACGATGACACAGTCACCGCTCAAAGAAAGAAAGAGTGTGTGCGTGTGTGTACGTGTGATAGTGTAGGTGTGGTGATTATTAGAGATGGACAGATCAATAATACTGAGCTGACCTAGGCTTTGGGAGAGATGTTTGATTGGGGATGGCGATGGAGAGTTAAAGAATTTGGGGAAATGGCTTTATGATGAGATTTCCCAACAAGGCAAAATTGGTGGAGCTGGCAAAATTCAATGATTTAATTTACTGGGGACTGGGTGGTAATCAAAGTTCAACCTTGGTCCCTGGATCATCAGGCAATTGGAAAAATGCACACATCTTGGATCAAACTGAATAAGGTGCCTGACTGCTTCAGGCACTTCTTGGGCATTTGTGGGGTAGTTGCTGCAGTGGGGCCTGTGCTGGAAATTGATATGGATACAATAAATGAAGAGAAAGTTAGAGCCAAATGTGGGATCAGAGATGTAGAAAGAATCCGCTCCCAGGTGGAAATCACTTCCCCTGATCTGCTCATGTTCAGAATTGGAACAGAAGTTGAGAAAGTAGTTGAAATTGGTTGGTATAAAGAGGAGAAAAGGAAAAATGACAATATCAGTAATCTGGATGATGGAGATGAAGAGGTGGAAAAAATAAAGAGAACAAACATGGAGGATACATAACACAAAGGCATGGGATGCTTATCTCTTAAGCAAAGTGAGGAGATAGATGGGAAAATTGAAAGAGTGAGATCACAAGTGGAAGAGAGCATAAAGCAATGGCAAAATGAGATGAACACGGAAAGAAGGAAATGGCAAAAAGAAATTGACATTATGTTTAATAAGATCAAAACCTTGGAAGAGGATAAAGGCACACACAGTGCACTATGGGCTAAAACTGAGAGAAGAATTAAGGAACTGGAAAGCAATCAACAAACTATGCAGGATCTGGTGGGACAGCAGCAAGAAGAGATTCAGAAATTGATGCAAGAGGCTGCTAATAGAGAGCAATATGAAATGAAATTAGCTAATATGGATATGGAGGATTATGAGAAGGAAAATCAACAGAGGAAGGAAGAAACTGGGTTTGGAAAATACAATGAACCTACTGACTATAATGCGAGCCAAGAATCAGTAGGGACTCTGGGTGAAAAAATGGTTGACATACATGGAGTTGAGGTCTTGGAGAAGGATGGGGAGGAGAAAGAAGTGGGACCAAAAAGGAGTCTCGGAAACAAAGGAAAAGAAGATCATAAGGTAGAGGAGTTGGCAAAGATGAGAGCTGAGGAAAGGGACAATTATGGTAAGAATTTTGATACGGAATTTGCAAACTCTTCTTTATTACAAATCAGTTCTGTTGTAGGGATTGATCTAGGATGTTCCATTGATATGATTGACAAAAACTTAGATATCATTAATAAAATGGAGGTGGCTAGAAGAGATATATATTTTCAAAACATCAAGAGGAGAAATGATAAGGAGGGGGAAGAGTCAAATAAGGTGGAAAAAGTTAAAGAGGACACTCCAATACACATTAATACTGGGGGTGTTGACATTGATGGATTATGCTCTGATTTTGAACACTCTGATGCTGATATTGACACTACACCACGACATTCAAATCAGCGTCACACAATCTGTCGCCATAGGTCACCTAAGGCGACACATTTGGTGTCGACACAGAACTTTGGCGACGGAAGGGAGCTGTTGCCTATAGTCCTGCCGGAAAAGGTTTGCCTACAGATAAGTTTATGCCGATAGAAAGTATGCCAGCATTGGTAAGATATTTAGGCCGACAGACATTTCTACAGTGACAGACAGCTTTATGCCGACAGTTTGTCTGTCACCACGCTATGCCGACGGATTGTTTGATGCCATAGATACGCCGACAGTCTTTCTGGTACTACGTGTGCCGACAAATAGTGCATCACCCATTTCTATTCCGACAGTTTATTTGCCAATGTGTTATACCAACAGATAATCTGACATGCAACAATTCTACCGACACACTTGGTGCGAGGGTTATACATTTCAGCATAAATGCAAATACACCTATTAACATGAAATTAAAATCATAATATTCAATTCATGTTCACTATGCAATACAATTGCACTCTTCTGTTCATCAGATTCATTCAGCATATATAAATGATTCCAAATGCACTCTTCCATTCATCACAACATCCAGTGCATTCATCCAACATATATAGAAGATTCACTAGTTTTCTTCACTCAAGTTAGCTACAGCCATTAAGAAAATACCCAATTCGACATTCAGGTCATGGCCTGTTACAAAATAAGATGAGCAAGTTCTCAAGAGATCAATCGTCCGATCACTTGACTACTACAAAATATTATGGAAGATACCCAGTCTTTAATCAAGCGGACATCAACTTCCATGTGTACAAAATGCGTCGACCATGTTCCATGTTACGGACAAAAGCGACAGATAATGTGTCATGAGGCTATATAATTACTGTGTGTCAGAATAGTTTGTGACAAAAAAAGTGTCGGCGATTCTCACTTCTACCAACAGACGCATGTCGTCTTTGCAGTGTCGTGGTGTAGTGTGAGGAACAACAATATAAGAAACTGAGAGGGATATTCTCAGGAAAACAAGTGGGAAAAAAACCTCACCAACATTAGACTGTGTGAAGCAAACAATTGGAATTGGGGTGTTGAAGAGGAGGAAAAGAGGAAAGAAGACTAATTAGTCTCTTACTTGAAAAATAAGATAGATTGGAAAATTTGGGAGAATTTAATAAAAATAAAAACAACAAGAATGAGAGGGGTTTTATGGAATGTCAGAGGCATAGGACAAGATCATAAAAAAGATATATAAGGGAAATGATTATAAATCAAAGGCTAGATTTTATTGGGATTTCTGAAACAATAAAACAGGACTTTACCAAGAATGAGTTGCACAGTTTATGTGGAGGAAAAAACTACCAATGGTGCTGGAATCCTCCTAGTGGGATGTCTGGTGGGATCCTAGTGGGTATAAATAAGGATTTGTTTGATGTTGATGTATTGAAAAAACAATACTTTCTGAGAGTGCTAGTGTTTGATAAGAATACCAAAATGCATTGGAAGACTAATTAGTCTCTTACCTGAAAAATAAGATAGATTGGAAAATTCGGGAGAATTTAATAAAAATAAAAATAGCAAGAATGAGAGGGGTTTTCTGGAATGTCAGAGGCATAGGACAAGATCATAAAAAAAGATATATAAGGGAAATGATTATAGATTAGAGGCTAGATTTTATTGGCGATTTTTGAAACAATAAAACAGGACTTTACCAAGAATGAGCTGCACATTTTATTTGGAGGAAAAAACTACCAATGGTGCTGTAATCCTCCTAGAGGGATGCCTAGTGGGATCCTAGTGGGTATAAATAAGGATTTGTTTGATGTTAAATGTATTGAAAAAGGACAATACTTTCTGAGAGTGCTAGTGTTTGATAAGAATACCAAATGCATTGGAATCTGGTCACTGTATATGGGAATGCCCCAAAAGAAGGAAAATCCAGCTTCCTAGCTGAGCTTGCCAGATTATATCATGATAACCCTCTGCCATGTCTGGTTGGAGGTGACTTTAATACTATTAGATATGAAAAGGAAAAGAACAAACCTGTACTAAATGAGCAGTGGTCCTTTATGTTTAATGCTATAATTGAACAAGCAAGATTGAGAAAACTACCTTTAAATGGGAGACAATATACCTGGGCCAACAACCAAGAGGATCCCACATATGAGAAGCTGGATAGGGTACTAATGTGCCCAGATGGGAAGAGAAATGGCAATTATTTTGCAAGCTTTTGCTAGGGAAATATCTAACCACACTCCCTTATTTCTAGACACAGGAGAGGCACAAAAACACAATTATACATTCAGATATGTGAATGCATGGATGATGAGAGAGGGATTTAAAGAGTTAGTTTATAAAACATGGAATGAAAGATATAGGGGAGATGTTCTGGAGAGATGGCAACTTAGACTGAGAAATCTGAGGAAGAAAGCTAAGGGCTGGAATAAGAATGTGGATGCCTGGTATAAAAAAATCAAAATAGAAATTATTAAGAAGCTAGATGAGTTAGATAATGGAGCTGAGATAATGGGATTAACTGCTGCAGACAGAACTGAGCAGAAAGAACTTAGAGCTGAACTAAAAAGAGTAATGTTGCAAGAAGAAATGAAATGGTTGCAGAGATATAAAGATAAAGAGATTACAGATGGAGATGGGAATACTAGGTATTATCATGCGAAAGTGAATGGGAGAAGAAGGAAGAACATAATTATCTATTTGGAACAAGATGAAGGGTGTTGGGGAACGTAGTAATTTCAAAAAATTTCCTACGCACACGGAAGGATCATGGTGATGCATAGCAACGAGAGGGGAGAGTATTCTCCACGTACCCTCGTAGACCGTAAGCGTAAGCGTTATGACAACGCGGTTGATGTAGTCGTACGTCTTCACGATCCGACCGATCCAAGTACCGAACGACGGCACCTCCGAGTTCAAAGACACGTTCAGCTCGATGGCGATCCCGGACTCCGATCCAAAGCAAAGTGTCGGGATGAGTTCCGTCGACGACGGCGGCGTGGTGGCGATGATGATGTTCTCTTGGCGCAGGGCTTCGCCTAAACTCATGACGATATGACCGAGGTGGAATATGGTGGAAGGGGCACCGCACGGGTAAGGAACGATCCGTAGATCAACTTGTGTGTTCATGGGGTGCCCCTGCCCCCGTATATAAAGGAGTGAAGGAGAGGAGGGCCGGCCCTCTCTATGGCGCGCCCTAGGGGAGTCCTACTCCCACCGGGAGTAGGATTCCCCCTTTCCTAGTCCAACTAGGAACCCTTCCATGTAGTAGGAGTAGGAGAGAAGGAAAGGGAAGAGAGAAGGAAAGGGAAGAGAGAAGGAGAAGGAAGGAAGGGTGCGCCCCCCCTCCCTAGTCCAATTCGGACTATTCCAAGGGAGAGTGCGGCCACTCTTTGGCCCTTTCTCTCTTTTCTCGTATGGCCCAAAGAGGCCCAATACGAATTCCCGTAACTCTCGGTACTCCCAAAAATACCCGAATCACTCGGAACCTTTCCGAACTCGAATATAGTCGTCCAATATATCGATCTTTATGTCTCGACCCTTTCGAGACTCCTCGCCCTGGCCCCGATCTCATCCGGGACTCCGAACTCCGTCGGTACATCAAACCTCATAAACTCATAATAACACTGTCATCGTAACGTTAAGCGTGTGGACCCTACGGGTTCGAGAACTATGTAGACATGACCTAGAACTATTCTCGGTCAATAACCAATAGCGGAACCTGGATGCCCATATTGGCTCCTACATATTCTACGAAGATCTTTATCGGTCAAACCGCATAACAACATACGTTGTTCCCTTTGTCATCGGTATGTTACTTGCCCGAGATTCGATCGTCGGTATCCAATACCTAGTTCAATCTCGTTACGGCAAGTTTCTTTACTCGTTACATAATGCATCATTCCGTAACTAACTCATTAGCTACATTGCTTGCAAGGCTTATAGTGATGTGCATTACCGAGAGGGCCAGAGATACCTCTCCGACAATCGGAGTGACAAAACCTAATCTCAAAATCGCCAACCCAACATGTACCTTTGGAGACACCTGTAGTACTCCTTTATAATCACCCGATTCACGTTGTGACGTTTGGTAGCACCAAAGTGTTCCTCCGTAAACGGGAGTTGCATAATCTCATAGTTACAGGAACATGTATAAGTCATGAAGAAAGCAATAGCAATATACTAAACGATCAAGTGCTAGGCTAACGGAATGGGTCATGTCAATCACATCATTCTCCTAATGATGTGATTCCGTTAATCAAATGACAACACATGTCTATGGTTAGGAAACATAACCATCTTTGATTAATGAGCTAGTCAAGTAGAGGCATACTAGTGACTATATGTTTGTCTATGTATTCACACATGTATCATGTTTCCGTTAATACAATTCTAGCATGAATAATAAACATTTATCATGAAATAAGGAAATAAATAATAACTTTATTATTGCCTCTAGGGCATATTTCCTTCAGTCTCCCACTTGCACTAGAGTCAATAATCTAGTTCACATCATCATGTGATTCAACACTTATATTCACATCTGTATGTGATTAACACCCAACATCGTCATGTGACCAACAACTAAAGGGTTTACTAGAGTCAATAATCTAGTTCACATCGCTATGTGATTAACACCCAAAGAGTACTACGGTATTATCATGTTTTGCTCGTGAGAGAAGCTTAGTCAACGGGTCTCATCACATACAGAGCCGTATGTATTTTGCAAATATTCTATGTCTACAATGCTCTGCACGGAGCTACTCTAGCTAATTGCTCCCACTTTCAATATGTATCCAGATTGAGACTTAGAGTCATCTGGATCAGTGTAAAAAGCTTGCATCGATGTAACTCTTTACGATGGGCTCTTTTATCACCTCCATAATCGAGAAATATTTCCTTAGTCCTCACTCGGGATGTTCTTGACCAATGTCCATTGATCTACTCCTAGATCACTATTGTACTCCTTGCCAAATTAAAAGCAAGGTATACAATAGGTGCAGTACATAGCATAGCATACTTTATAGAACCTATGACTAAGGCATAGGGAATGACTTTCATTCTCTTTTCTATTTTCTGCCGTGGTCGGGATTTGAGTCTTACTCAATTTCACACGTTTGCAACACAGGCAAGAACTTTTCTTTATTTGTTCCATTTTGAACTACTTCAAAATCTTGACAAGGTATGTACTTATTGAAAAACTTATCAAGCGTCTTGATCTATCTCAATAGATCTTGATGCTCAATATGTAAGTAGTTTTCTTGAGGTCTTTCTTTGAAAAACTCCTTTCAAATACTCCTTTATGCTTTGCAGCATAATTCTACATTATTTCCGATCAACAATATGTCATTCACATATACTTATCAGAAATGTTGTAGTGCTCCCATTCACTTTCTTGTAAATGCAGGCTTCTCCAAAAGTCTGTATAAAACCATATGCTTTGATCACACTATCAAAGCGTTTTATTCCAACTCCGAGATGCTTGCACCAGTCCATAGATGGATCGCTGAAGCTTGCACATTTTGTTAGCTCCTTTAGGATTGACAAAACCTTCTGGTTGCATCATATACAACTTTTCTTTAGTAAATCCATTAAAGAATGCAGTTTTGACATCATTTGCCAGATTTCATAAAATGTGGCAATTGCTAACATGATTCGGACAGACTTAAGCATCGCTACAGTTGAGAAAATCTCATTGTAGTCAACACCTTGAACTTGTCGGAAACCTTTTTTGTGACAAGTCGAGCTTTGTAGATAGTAACACTACTATCAGTGTCCGTCTTCCTCTTGAAGATCCATTTATTTAACATGGCTTGCTGAACATCGAGCAAGTCAATCAAAGTCCATACTTTGTTCTCATACATGGATCCTATCTCAGATTTCATGGCCTCAAGCCATTTCGCGGAATCTGGGCTCATCATCGCTTCCTCATAGTTCGTAGGTTCATCATGGTCTAGTAACATGACTTCCAGAACATGATTACCGTACCACTCGGGTGCGGATCTTACTCTGGAAGACCTACGAGGTTTGGTAGCAACTTGATCTCAAGTTTCATGATAATCATCATTAACTTCCTCACTAATTGGTGTAGGAATCACAGGAACTGATTTCTGTGATGAACTACTTTCCAATAAGGGAGAAGGTACAATTACCTCATCAAGTTCTACTTTCCTCCCACTCACTTCTTTCGAGAGAAACTTCTTCTCTAGAAAGGATCCATCTTAGCAACGAATAACTTGCGTTCGGATCTGTGATAGAAGGTGTACCCAATAGTTACCTTTGGGTATTCTATGAAGACGCACTTCTCCGATTTGGGTTCGAGCTTATCGGTGAAAACTTTTTCACATAAGCATCACAACTCCAAACTTTAAGAAACGACGACTTAGGTTTATTGTTAAACCATAGTTCATACGGTGTCGTCTCAACGGATTTAGATGGTGCCCTATTAAACGTGAATGCAGCTGTCTCTAATACATAACCCCAAAATGATAGTGGTAAACTGATAAGAGACATCATAGATCGCACCATATCCAATAAAGTGCGGTCACGACTTTCAGACACACCATTATGGTGTGGTGTTCCATATGGCGTGAGTTGCGAAACTATTTCACATTGTTTCAAATGAAGACCAAACTCGTAACTCAAACATTCATCTCCATGATCAGATCGTAGAAACTTTATTTTCTTGTTACGTTGATTTTCCACTTCACTCTGAAATTCTTTGAACTTTTCAACTATTTCAGACTTATGTTTCATCAAGTAGATATACATATATCTGCTCAAATCATCTGTGAAGGTCGAAAATAATGATACTTGTCACGAGCATCAACACTCATTGGATCGCATACATCGGTATGTATTATTTCCAACAAGTCAAGAGCTCGTTCCATTGTTAGGAGAACGGAGGTTGAGTCATCTTGCCCAACAGTCACGGTTCGCAAGCATCAAATGATTCATAACCAAGTGGTTACGAAGATCCATCTTTATGTAGTATCTTCATTCTCTATACACCAATATAACCCAAACGGCAGTGCCACAAATAAGTTGCACTATCATTATTAACTTTACATCTTTTGGTTTCAATATTATGAATATGTGTATCAAACGATCGAGATCCAACAAACCATTTTCATTGGGTGTATGACCATAGAAGGTTTTATTCATGTAAACAGAACAATAATTATTCACTAACTTACATGAATAACCGTATTGCAATAAACATGATCAAATCCTATTCATGCTCAACGCAAACGCCAAATAACATTTATTTAGGTTCAACACTAATCCCGAGAGTATAGGGAGTGTGCGATGATGATCATATCAATTTTGGAACTACTTCCAACACTCATCGTCACTTCCCCTTCAACTAGTCTTTGTTTATTCTCAGAACTCCTGTTTGAGTTACTAATCTTAGCAACCAAACAAGTATCAAATACTCGGGGCTACTATAAACACTAGTAAGGCACACATCAATAACCTGTATATCAAATATACCCTTGTTCACTTTGCCATCCTTCTTATCCACCAAATATTCAAGGCATTTCCGCTTCCAGTGACCATTTCCTTTGCAGTGTAAGCACTCAGTTCCAGGCTTTTGTCCATCTTTGGGCTTCTTCGCAAGAGTGACAACTTACTTGTCTTTCTACTTGAAGTTCCCTTTCTTTCCCTTTGCCCTTCTCTTGAAACCAGTGGTCTTGTCAATCATCAACACTTGATGCTCTTTCTTGATTTCTACCTTCGTCCGATTTCAACATCACAAAGAGCTCGGGAATCGTTTTCGGCATCCCTTGCATCTTGTAGTTCATCACGAAGTTCTAGTAACTTAGTGATGGTGACTAGAGAATTCTGTCAATCACTATCTTATCCGGAAGATTAACTCCCACTTGATTCAAGCGTTTGAAGTACCCAGACAATCTGAGCACATGCTCACTAGTTGAGCGATTCTCCTCCATCTTTTAGCTATAGAACTTGTTAGAGACTTCATATCTCTCAACTCGGGTATTTGCTTGAAATATTAACTTCAACTCCTGGAACATCTCATATGGTCCGTGACGTTCAAAACGTCTTTGAAGTCCCGATTCTAAGCCGTTAAGCATGGTGCACTAAACTATCAAGTAGTCATCATATTGAGCTAGCCAAACGTTCATAACGTCTACATCTGCTCCTGCAATAGGTACATCACCTAGCGTTGCATCAAGGACATATTTTTACGTGCAGCAATGAGGATAAACCTCAGATCACGGATCCAATCCGCATCATTGCTACTAACATTTTTCAACTTAGTTTTCTCTAGGAACATATCAAAATAAAACAGGAGCTAAACGCGAGCTATTGATCTACAACATAGATATGCTAATACTACCAGGACTAAATTCATGATAAATTTTAGTTCAATTAATCATTTTACTTAAGACCTCCCACTTAGATAGACATCCCTCTAATCTTCTTAGTGATCACGTGATCCATATCAACTAAACCCTGTCCGATCATCATGTGAGATGGATTAGTTTCAATGGTGAACATTACTATGTTGATCATATCTACTATATGATTCACGCCGACCTTTCGGTCTCCGTGTTCAAGCCATATCTGTTATATGCTAGGCTCGTCAAGTTTAACCTGAGTATTCCGTGTGCAACTGTTTTGCACCCGTTGTATTTGAACGTAGAGCCTATCACACCCGATCATCACGTGGTGTCTCAAAGACGAAGAACTTTCATAGCGGTGCATACTCGGGAGAACACTTATACCTTGATAATTTAGTGAGAGATCATCTTATAAAGCTACCGCCGAACTAAGCAAAATAAGATGTATAAAAGATAAACATCACATGCAATCAAAATATGTGACATGATATGGCCATCATCATCTTGTGCCTTTGATCTCCATCTCCAAAGCATCGTCATGATTTCCATCGTCACCGGCATGCCACCATGATCTCCATCATCTTGATCTATATCAATGTGCGTCACATGGTCGTCTCGCCAACTATTGCTCTTGCAACTATTGCTATCGCATAGCGATAAAGTAAAGCAATTATTTGGCGCTTGCATCTTATGCAATAAAGAGACAACCATAAGGCTTACGCCATTGCCGATAACTTCAACAAAACATGATCATCTCATACAACAACTTATATCTCATCACGTCTTGACCATATCACATCACAACATGCCATGCAAAAACAAGTTAGACGTCCTCTACTTTGTTGTTGCAAATTTTACGTGGCTGCTACGGGCTGAGCAAGAACCGTTCTTACCTACGCATCAAAACCACAACGATAGTTTGTCAAGGTTGTGTTGTTTTAACCTTCACAAGGACCGGGAGTAGCCACACTCGGTTCAACTAAAGTGAGAGAGGCAGACACCCGCCAGTCACCTTTAAGCAACGTGTGCTCGCAGCGGTGAAACCAGTCTCGCGTAAGCGTACACGTAATGTCGGTCCGGGCCGCTTCATCTCACAATACTGCCGAACCAAAGTATGACATGCTGGTAAGCAGTATGACTTGTATCGCCCACAACTCACTTGTGTTCTACTCGTGCATATAACATCAACGCATAAAACCGGGCTCGGATGCCACTGTTGGGGAACGTAGTAATTTCAAAAAAATTCCTACGCACACGCAAGGATCTTGGTGATGCATAGCAACGAGAGGGAAGAGTGTTGTCCACGTACCCTTGTAGACCGTAAGCGGAAGCGTTATGACAACGCGGTTGATGTAGTCGTGCGTCTTCACGATCCGACCGATCCAAGTACCGAACGACGGCACCTCCGAAGTTCAGACACGTTCAGCTCGATGGCGATCCCGGACTCGATCCAGCAAAGTGTCGGGGATGAATTCCGTCGACGACGGCGTGGTGGCGATGATGATGTTCTATCGCGAGGGCTTCGCCTAAACTCCTGACGATATGACCGAGGTGGAATATGGTGAAAGGGGCACCAGACACGGCTAAGGAACGATCTGTAGATCAACTTGTGTGTTCATGGGGTGCCCCTGCCCCGTGATATAAAGGAGTGAAGGAGAGGAGGGCCGGCCCTCTCTATGGCGCCCTAGGGGAGTCCTACTCCCACCGGGAGTAGGATTCCCCTTTTCCTAGTCCAACTAGGAACCCTTCCATGTAGTAGGAGTAGGAGAGAAGGAAAGGGAAGAGAGAAGGAGAAGGAAGGAACCGTGCGCCCCCCCTCCCTAGTCCAATTCGGACTAGTCCAAGGGGAGGGGTGCGGCCACTCATTTGGCCCTTTCTCTCCTTTCCCGTATGGCCCAAAGAGGCCCAATACGAATTCCCGTAACTCTCCGGTACTCCCAAAAATACCCGAATCACTCGGAACCTTTCCGAACTTCGAATATAGTCGTCCAATATATCGATCTTTATGTCTCGACCATTTCGAGACTCCTCGTCATGTCCTCGATCTCATCCGGGACTCCGAACTCCTTCGGTACATCAAAACTCATAAACTCATAATAAAACTATCATCATAACGTTAAGCGTGCGGACCCTACGGGTTCGAGAACTATGTAGACATGACCTAGAACTATTCTCGGTCAATAACCAATAGCGGAACCTGGATGCCCATATTGGCTCCTACATATTCTACGAAGATCTTTATCGGTCAAACCGCATAACAACATACGTTGTTCCCTTTGTCATCGGTATGTTACTTGCCGAGATTCGATCGTCGGTATCCAATACCTAGTTCAATCTCACTACCGGCAAGTCTCTTTACTCGTTACGTAATGCATCATTCCGTAACTAACTCATTAGCTACATTGCTTGCAAGGCTTATAGTGATGTGCATTACCGAGAGGGCCCAGAGATACCTCTCCCACAATCGGAGTGACAAAACCTAATCTCGAAATACGCCAACCCAACATGTACCTTTGGAGACACCTGTAGTACTCCTTTATAATCACCCGATTACGTTGTGACGTTTGGTAGCACCAAAGTGTTCCTCCGTAAACGGGAGTTGCATAATCTCATAGTTACAGGAACATGTATAAGTCATGAAGAAAGCAATAGCAATATACTAAGCGATCAAGTGCTAGGCTAACGGAATGGGTCATGTCAATCACATCATTCTCCTAATGATGTGATTCCGTTAATCAAATGACAACACATGTCTATGGTTAGGAAACATAACCATCTTTGATTAATGAGCTAGTCAAGTAGAGGCATACTAGTGACTATATGTTTGTCTATGTATTCACACATGTATCATGTTTCCGGTTAATACAATTCTAGCATGAATAATAAACATTTATCATGAAATAAGGAAATAAATAATAACTTTATTATTTTCTCTAGGGCATATTTCCTTCAAAGGGATCATACAAGGGAATAGTAGAATGATGGAATACATAACTAAATTCTATAAAGATTTGTTTCGACACCCTGAAGAGACACATATATCTCTAAGGGGGGTGAAAATGAATAAGATTAGTTCACAAGACAGAGAGGAGCTTCTGGCTCCTTTCTCTCTGAATGAAATTCATCAGGTAGTTTTTGGGATGAAAAGAAACAAAAGTCCGGGACCTGATGGGTTTCCTGCTGACTTTTACCAAGATTTCTGGGACTTGGTTAGATGGGATTTGAAAGCCTTGGTTGAAGGTTATGCCAATGGTAAAATTAATATTGCCAGGCTTAACTATGACATCATTACTCTTGCCCCCAAGACCAATGATGCCAAACAAATTCAAAAATTTAGACACATATGCCTGTTGAATGTTAGTTTTAAGATCGTTACTAAAGTGTTGATGAATATATTAGCTAAGTGTGTTTCTCCCGTGATTTCCAGAACCCAAACTGCCTTTATTAAGGGCAGGTATATCATGGAAGGGATTGTTATACTACATGAAGCTCTGAATACTTTCCATAAAGATAAGGAAGATGCTTTGATTTTCAAAGTAGACTTTGAAAAAGCATATGATAAAATTAATTGGCCCTTTGTAATACAAATGCTAAGTCTAAAAGGCTTTCTAGATAAATGGTGTGATTGGGTGATGGAGACTATGAGGGGGGGGGGACATGTAGGAGTTAGGGTGAATGATGAAATTGGTCCATATTTTAAAACTTTCAAAGGTTTGAGACAAGGTGATGCTATGTCACCATTGCTTTTTGAACTCGCGGCTGGTGCTCTAGCCATTCTAATGAATAATGCTCTTGAACATGACATAGTCAAGGGTGTGCTGAAAAAAGGAAATAACAAAGGAATAAATATGCTGCAATATGCTGATGATACTGTCTTCCTGATTAAGGATGAGGTGAAAAGTGTTAGAAACCTCAAATTCAAATTGGGGGTATTTGAGCAAATGTGAGGACTTAAAATAAATTTTCATAAAAGTGAGTTGATGCTATTTGGAAAAGCTAAAGAAAAACAATTGCTATATCAGGAAATCTTGACATGTAAGATGGGAGAGTTACCCATCAGGTATTTGGGGATGCCTATGTCAGAGACCAGAATTAGAAACATACATTGGAACTGTGTAACCAATAAAATTCAAAAAAGGTGTAGCTGTTGGCAAGGGAAGTTGCTAGGGTCTATAGCTGGCAGAATTACTCTGGTGCAAGCGTGCCTGACTAATATACCACTGTTTATGATGTGCTTTTATGCTGTACCTAAAGGGATTATTAAGAAGGCAGATTTCTTCAGGGCCAGATTGGTGTGGCAAGAAGATGAGAACATAAAAAAATATCATTTAGTTAAATGGGAGAAATGTTGTTTACCCAAAGATGTGGGGGTTTGGGGATTCCCAATATGGAGGTGATGAATATTGCACTTCTAGCTAAATGGTTTTGGAAAATGGAGACAGAAGAGGGTCTCTAGCCAGATATACTGGGAGAAAAGTATAGGAAAGGTGAATGTCTAGCATTAGTAGACAAGAAACCTGGAGATTCCCAATTCTGGGCTAGTCTTTTGAAAATTAAAGAGATTTTCTATAAATTTGTCAAGAAAGAACATGGAGATGGGAAGAATACTAGGTTCTGGGAAGATACATGGGTAGATGATAAACCTCTGAAGGAAGCTTATCCTAGAATATACGATATCTGCTTTGACCACAATATAACTGTGGATGAGGCCATTCAAAAAGGGTGGCAAGGTTTCAAATTTAGAAGAACATTATATGGGGAAACTCTTGATCTATGGAATAGTTTGAAAAGTAGATGTGAAGAAATTACTTTGCAGGGGGAAAAGATAAAATTATCTGGACTCTCACTGCAGACCATAAGTTTTCTGTAGGATCTTTATATGGGAAAATTATTACCCTTGGTCTGAAATTCCCACAAAAATACTTGTGGAAGACTAAGGTGCCTGCAAAATTTAAAGTTTTTCTGTGGCTAGTTAACGGAAAGAGCATCTTGACCAGAGATGTTTTACTAAAAAAGGATGGAAAGGGGGAAGAGAATGTGTGTTCTGTGTGAAAGATGAATCAGTTGATCATCTTCAGTTTACTTGCTCTGTAGCATCTCTGTTATGGGGTCTGGTCAGGTGTGTTTGTGGGTTGAAAACCACTCCATTGAATGTCAAAGACTGTTTTGTGGAGTGGCTAGGTAAATTTAACAAAGATGATAAGAAAATGGTGATGGTGGGGGTATCTGCTTTATTTTGGGCTATTTGGAAAAGTAGAAACGCGATCATATTTGAAAACAAAAGGATAAATGACCTTTCTATATAATCAAACTAATGAGCCGATGGTTGATTGACTGGTCCATTTTACAGATAAAGGATTCATCAAGAAAAATGCTGGAGCTGAGAGCAAGAGTGCTAGAACGTGCAACAAGTGAGGTGTACATAGCTAAGCAAGGGTGGAGGATCAACGTTGCAAGGCTGGGAGGAAGTGAAGACTCTATTTCTTGCCGATGTGGCCTTTACTCTGCTGTTGTTTTAGTAGTTATTTGCTTCTATTAGCTCATGTTCACCTGTGAAAAACCTTTGCTATGTCGTGCCTCAGTTTGTTGGGCTTAGGAGTCTGTTGGGCTGTGTTGGCCTTTCGCTATGTTGCTTGGGAAACATGTGGTTAGCACTAGGGTTGAATTGTCTGTTACTTTGGTTTGATTTTCAGTAATGAAAATCAAAAAGGGAAAGCCCTTCTTTGATAAAAAAAATGTGATGGCGGTCGATCGAAGCTGGCGCGTACGTCCATGCGTGAAGACGATTGACGGAAGAGTGATGCGATGCACGTGTTGCACGTATACCTGGCCATGGGTCGGGCTTTGGCCGGGCCTGAAAAAGCCCACGGTAGAAAACTGAGGCCTAGGCCCTCCCAGGCACTACCATCAGGCCAACTTTTCAAGCCCAAGCCCGACCCATCTGATAAAAAGCCCTCAAAAGCCCTTAGGGCTTAGGGCCGTGGGCCGGGCCTCTTTCTTAAAATGCTAATATGCCAAGCCCAAGCCCGTCCAGGCCCTGCCGGTGGGCTCAAAACTCAGGCCCAAACCCGGCCCACGGGCAAGCCCATCGTGCCTAGGCCCTGGATTTTAGGGCCGGGTCTGGATGGGCCGACAGGGCCGGGTCGGAGATGGCCAGGACTAGTTGCACGTACGTACGTGAAGACCAGCGCGCTGAACGGTATGGGGCGTGTACCGCGGCGCGGCCCGTGAAGTGCATCACTTGCATCCCCTGAATAAAAAGGGCATCGCATCACTTTTTTTTTTGCAATTGCAATCTTGCATCATCAATCCCTGTGCCGTACGCCTGTACCGTGCGTTCGTGCCGGCCGGCGGCGCAGCGGGCGTACCACGGATAAAGGGCGCCGACATTGAAGAGATCCAACACGACTTGACGCGTTCGGTGCCGCCTGGACGACGCCGTGCTCTGCACTCTGAGAGGTGAGGTGAGAGCTGCAGGCTGCTTTGCATTATGCGCACGTGATGTGCTGCCGTGTCGACGTTCCGCGTACCTCCGCAAGTACTCCTACGTAAAAATCCACGCCGCTACTCCTATATTCCGGTGCGCATTTCGCGCACCTCGGAACCGTCGCGCCAGGCCCAGTTTTCTCACTGACAAAATAAAAACGAATGTATATCAACCTTAAAAACCCGAATGGATATATGAACCCCAACCCACTGTAATAAAGCTTGCTTTTTTTTAGGGTTATAAAGCTAGCTTATTTGGACCGAGTTGATTAGGATAATTTTGCTAGCAAGTGCGCTCGGCCAGTAAAGCCGCACCGACCCCACGTGGGCCCACGTTCCCGTGACCCCTGGGGCGGCACAAGGGGCCGCGCGCATCGTGCTCACCCCAGGGTATCCCGTCCCGTATCCATCTCCTCCCTAGTCGCAAAAGGCACCCACTGTTTCACCAGCCACCCACTTCTCCAAATTCACCACTCCCTCTACAAGAATCAACAAAGTACTCCTACTAGTGGTACAAATCCAAGAAACAGCTGACCAAATCCTTGAATCTACTCTGCACGCTGACCACGGTCCGGGTCTAGTAGTAGCAGTACTACGATCCACTGACAGAAGCAAGAAAGAATACCATATATTCCCCCGGTATGGCCCTGGATTTGCAAAGATCTCCCTTTCTCAGATACTAGTAGTACTACGTAGCAGGTGAAAACAATACTACTACTACTAGTATAAAATCTGATTTACCCTGCGGCGTATCAATGTTACAGTACGTAGGTAGCATCAGGCCTCGCGCCGCTGGAGAAAACAAGCATTTGAACGGGCACCTACCCGATGTACCGAATCGTGTCTCGTTTGCTCGGGGATCGGACGCCACCCAACCCACCCACGGGGACCTGGGAGACGGCGAAAACAATTGCGGGCTGGCTTGTAAAAAACCGTGCAGCGCAAAGGGTTTTGCTGACTTGCTGGTGCTGGCCTTGGGCCTTGGCATCGGCGAGGCATAAAGAAAGGGGACGGGAGGAGGGAGGCGTGGCGCGTAGCCATATGTAGGCGAGGAGAGGAGAGGAGAGGAAATGACCATACGTGCTGTAGAGCCGGCCGTACGGAAAAGGTACTAGGCTTGTGGCTTGTGCTCTGACATGGACTTTGACCTGGCTTGGCTTGTCTCCACGGATGGACATGAGCTAGATATGGGCGCGTCAGTTCACAAAAAAAGGATATGGACGCATGTCTTTACTTTACGGCGTGCAAAAATGCCATCACAGGCATTCAATTATAGTTTTTTTGTTCTTTTCAAAACAGATCGGACCTTACAAAAAGTTCACTGAAAATACAAAACATCTTAAAAATAATAAAAGTACATCGAGATGCCGAGACCACTGAACGACCACTACTGCTACCAAAACGCTTCGTTGTTACCGCTCCTCTATCGAAGCCGACCTGATCTTGTCAATGACAGCCAAAAAGTCTCTGTGCACGTGCCCCTAAGGACCAGTGCCCTGAAGCCGCAGTCCATGCCTTGAACCCTTATATAGTTTAAAGCACCTGACACCAAATCTCGCCACATGACATAAAATTATAATCCCACCGCCCTGGCATGAACCTACACTGGAGCTCCGTCGACTAAATAAAGACACGCGAACTCAAGGATGATCGCCCGAAAGACAAATTTGGAGAAATGTGCCATCCGCCCCGAGCGCCACACTAAGACCAAAAATCCTTAACCTAAACTAGCAACCGAAGAAGTGGCATCGGGGTTCCCCAATTGGCCATCGACCGACGGAGCGGCAGCCGGAAGGGAGACAAATCCACGGACTCCCCGGTGAAGCCTGAAGGAAAGAGTTTGTCCTAGTCATCCAAGATTAGGGGAGGAAAACAAGACGAAGTCTTTCACCAAGCAGTTTGTTATAGTTGCATTTGCAAATATAAAAGGGATGGAATGGAACTATGAAAGGATCGGTCAGACTAGCCGAGGAATTAATTGATTGGTTATATAACATCCCGCCAGTTACTGACATGCTAAGAGCATCTACAGTCGGGCATCCCAAACCTGCCTCACACACCCGGGCGGACGGCCTGATCATTGAACGGCCTTGAAAATGCGACTCAGACAGGCGCCTCAAACGGGCCTTAAATGGCTTTCTGATCGGCATCCCTTATATCCAGCCCAAATATGAGGCGCGCGGCGTCGAGGGAATTACCAGCGGATTGGACCCGACAGCCCAGGGCACAACCCGCGAAGGCCACAAGGCCCATGACCGGGTCATCAAGGAAGCTACCTGGGTCGGGTCTGTGTAGAGGCAGGACCCGTCGGCTCTGCTAGACGTATACAAGACAGAGGCTTTCTAACTTGGAAGGCACGAAGGGCCTTGAGGACTTAGTGTAAGTCTCCAATCGTGGGTTGAACCCGGAATCTATGGTAACCCCAGGAACCCAACTATTATATAAAAGGGGTTCCTGGGTCGTTAGAAGGGACAAGTTGGAAGCCCTTGAGACAATGGTAGCGAAACAACACCCTTATAATTGAGATCACCATATTCAATAAGCAACCACCAGGAGTAGGTTGTACTCTCGATAGAGGGCCGAACCAGGGTAAACTCGCGTCTCTCGTTTTCGATCAACCCCATCCAAGGCCTCACCTAGCAGCTATGGCCTCACTACTAAGTTCTCATATGAGGACACTTGGCGTGATAACCCCACGACACCCGAGCACGCCGGGGTGCGTCCGCCACGACGGTCCCTGATCACGCTGGCCCACCCGACCTCACATATATTTCTCCCCATCCGCTCGCCGGACCAACCCTATACAATTCACTTCACTACCTTCCACTCCGCTCCGCCACACAAGCTCCCGTCTGGCGATCTCCATTCTGGATATGTCAACTGTGGTGTCATCCCTGCGGGTTGGAGGACGCAATGGTCGTCCACGTTGCAGTCCGCCGCTCCCGGGAGGACAACGCCCGACTGACGGTAGGATCTATCCGGCGCGACTGGCGACTGCATTGCATCGGTGCATCGGGCGCTCTGATTTTCTGTGGCTGGATCATCGCGGTCCCGCAAGCCTTAAAATCTCCCCTTCCCAATCACCGATCTGTGTGAAGTATGAGTCCCACCGTGACTGGTGTGCCTGCGGTTGGAAGAAGAGGACAAGGGCGGCGGAGGCCCGCCTCGCTGCCGACATGGCGACGGTGGAGGCTGAAGGAAATATGCCCTAGAGGCCATAATAAAGTTATTATTTATTTCCTTATATCATGGTAAATGTTTATTATTCATGCTAGAATTGTATTAACCGGAAACGTAATACTTGTGTGAATACACAGACAAACAGAGTGTCACTAGTATGCCTCTACTTGACTAGCTCGTTAATCAAATATGGTTATGTTTCCTAGCCATTGACATGGGTTGTCATTTGATTAACGGGATCACATCATTAGGAGAATGATGTGATTGAATTGACCCATTCCGTTAGCTTAGCACTCGATCGTTTAGTATGTTGCTATTGCTTTCTTCATGACTTATACATGTTCCTATCACTATGAGATTATGCAACTCTCGTTTACCGGGGGAACACTTTGTGTGCTGCCAAACGTCACAACGTAACTGGGTGATTATAAAGGTGCTCTACAGGTGTCTCCGAAGGTACTTGTTGGGTTGGTGTATTTCGAGATTAGGATTTGTCACACCGATTGTCGGAGAGGTATCTCTGGCCCACTCGGTAATGCACATCACTTAAGCCTTGCAAGCATTGCAACTAATGAGTTAGTTGCGGGATGATGTATTACGGAACGAGTAAAGAGACTTGCCAGTAACGAGATTGAACTAGATATTGAGATACCGACGATCGAATCTCGGGTAAGTAACATACCGATGACAAAGGGAACAACATATGTTGTTATGCGGTCTGACCGATAAAGATCTTCGTAGAATATGTGGGAGCCAATATGAGCATCCAGGTTCCGCTATTGGTTATTTACCGGAGACGTGTCTCGGTCATGTCTGCATAGTTCTCGAACCCGTAGGGTCCGCACGCTTAACGCTTCGATGATGCTTATATTATGAGTTTATATGTTTTGATGTACCAAAGGTTGTTCGGAGTCCCGGATGTGATCAGGGACATGACGAGGAGTCTCGAAATGGTTGAGACATGAAGATTGATATATTGGAAGCCTATATTTGGATAGCGGAAGTGTTCCGGGTGAAATCGGGATTTTACGGGAGTACCAGAGGGGTTACCGGAACCCCCCGGGGGTTAATGGGCCATAGTGGACCTTATTGGAGAAGAGGAGAGGCGGCCAGGGCAAGGGCCCGCGCCCCTCCCCCCTAGTCCTAATAGGACAAGGAGAGGGGGGCGCCCCCCCCTTCCTTCTTCTCCTCCACCTCTTTCCCCCTCCACTCCTAATCCAACAAGGAAAAGGGAGGGAGTCCTACTCCCGGTGGGAGTAGGACTCCTCCTGGCACGCCCCCTCCTCTCCGGCCGCACCTTCCCCCTTGCTCCTTTATATACGGGGGCAGGGGGCACCCTAGAGACACAACAATTGATCGTTTGATCTTTTAGCCGTGTACGGTGACCCCCTCCACCATAGTCCACCTAGATAATACTATACCAGTGCTTAGGCGAAGCCCTGTGTCGGTAGAACATCATCATCGTCACCACACCGTCGTGCTGACGAAACTCTCCCTCAACACTCGGCTGGATCGGAGTTCGACGGACGTCATCGGGCTGAACGTGTGCTGAACTCGGAGGTGTCGTATGCTCGGTACTTGATCGGTCGGATCGTGAAGACGACGACTACATCAACCGCTACAGTTAACGCTTCCGCTTTCGGTCTACGAGGGTACGTGGACAACACTCCACCCTCTCGGTTCTATGCATCACTATGATCTTGCGTGTGCGTAGGAATTTTTTTGAAATTACTACGTTCCCCAACAGTGGTATTCGAGCCTGGTTTATGCGTAGATGTCATATGCACGAGTAGAACACAAGTGAGTTGTGGGTGATACAAGTCATACTGCTTAAAAACATGTCATACATTGGTTCGACGGTATTGTTGGATGAAGCGGCCCGGACCGACATTACGCATACGCTTACGCGAGACTGGTTCTACCGACTTGTTTTGCACACAGGTGGCTGGCGGGTTTCAGTTTCTCCAACTTTAGTTGAACCGAGTGTGGCTACGCCCGGTCCTTGCGAAGGTTAAAACAGCACCAACTTGACAAATTATCGTCGTGGTTTTGATGCGTAGGTAAGAATGGTTCTTGCTAAGCCCAGTAGCAGCCACGTAAAACTTGCAACAACAAAGTAGAGGACGTCTAACTTGTTTTTGTAGGGCATGTTGTGATGTGATATGGTTGATAACCCACAAGTATAGGGGATCACAACAGCTTTCGAGGGTAGAGTATTCAACCCAAATTTATTGATTCGACACAAGGGGAGCCAAAGAATATTCTCAAGTATTAGCAGCTGAGTTGTCAATTCAACCACACCTGGAAACTTAGTATATGCAGCAAAGTGTTTAGTAGCAAAGTAATATGATAGTGGTGGTAACGATAGCAAAAGTAAAGACGGCAAAAGTAATGTTTTCAGTATTTTGTAGTGATTGTAACAGTAGCAACGGAAAAGTAAATAAGCGTAAACCAGTATATGGAAAACTCGTAGGCACCGGATCAGTGATGGATAATTATGCCGGATGTGGTTCGTCATGTAACAGTCATAACATAGGGTGACATAGAACTAGCTCCAGTTCATCAATGTAATGTAGGCATGTATTCCGTAAATAGTCATACATTCTTATGGGAAAGAAATTGCATGACATCTTTTGTCCTACCCTCCCGTGGCAGCGGGGTCCTATTGAAACTAAGGGATATTAAGGCCTCCTTTTAATAGAGAACCGGAACAAAGCATTAGCACATAGTGAATACATGAACTCCTCAAACTATGGTCATCACCGGAGTGGTCCCGCTTATTGTCACTTCGGGTTGCGGATCATAACACATAGTAGGTGACTATAGACTTGCAAGATAGGATCAAGAACACACATATATTCATGAAAACATAATAGGTTCAGATCTGAAATCATGGCACTCGGGCCCTAGTGACAAGCATTAAGCATAGCAAAGTCATAGCAACATCAATCTCAGAACATAGTGGATACTAGGGATCAAACCCTAACAAAACTAACTCGATTACATGATAAATCTCATCCAACCCATCACCGTCCAGCAAGTTAACTATGGAATTACTCACGTGGCGGTGAGCATCATGAAATTGGTGATGGAGGATGGTTGATGATGACGACGGCGATGAATCCCCTCTGGAGCCCCGAACGGACTCAGATCAACCCTCCCGAGAGATTAGGGCTTGGCGGCGGCTCCGTATCGTAAAACGCGATGAAACTTTCTCTGATTTTTTTCTCCCGAAAGTCAATATATGGAGTTGGAGTTGGCGTCGGAGGGCATCCAGGGGCCCACGAGGTAGGGGCGCGCTTAGGGGAGGGGCGCCCCCACCTCGTGGACAGGGTGTGGGCCCCTGGTCTTCATCTTTGGCGAGGATTTTTATTTTTATTATAAGATATTCCGTGGAGTTTCAGGTCATTCCGAGAACTTTTGTTTTACGCACATAAAACAACATCATGGCAATTCTCAAAAACAGCGTCAGTCCGGGTTAGTTCCATTCAAATCATACAAGTTAGAGTCCTAAACAAGGGCAAAAGTGTTTGGAAAATTAGATATGACGGAGACGTATCAATGGTCAAGACATGATGCTGAATTTTATTGTATGAGATGATCATGTTTTATAACCGAGTTATCGGCAACTGGCAGGAGCCATATGGTTGTCGCTTTATTGCATGCAATGCAACCGCCCTGTAATGCTTTACTTTATCACTAAGCGGTAGCGATAGTCGTAGAAAGCATAAGATTGGCGAGACGACAACGATGCTACGATGGAGATCAAGGTGTCGCGCCGGTGACGATAGTGATCATGGCGGTGCTTCGGAGATGGAGATCACAAGCACAAGATGATGATGGCCATATAATATCACTTATATTGATTGCATGTGATGTTTATCTTTTATGCGTCTTATCTTGCTTTGATTGATGGTAGCATTATAAGATGATCTCTCACTAAATTTCAAGATAAAAGTGTTCTCCCTGAGTATGCACCGTTGTCAAAGTTCGTCGTGCCCAGACACCACGTGATGATCGGGTGTGATTCATGGTAAAAGAGATCCAGTCAAGTCATACACAAAATAAACCAATTATAATGAATGCAAACGACAGTGTGCTCTCCAGCGGGTGCTTTTTGATAAGAAGGGTGATGACTCAACATAAAAGTAAATAGATAGGCCCTTCGCAGAGGGAAGCAGGGATTTGTAGAGGTGCCAGAGCTCGATTTTGAAATATAGATAAATTATATTTTGAGCGGCATACTTTCACTGTCAACGCAAGAACTATGAGATGGATGTATCTTCCATACTACATGCATTATAGGCAGTTCCCAAACAGAATGGTAAAGGTTTATACTCCCCTTCCTCCACAAGCATCAATCCATGGCTTGCTCGAAACAACGAGTGCCTCCAACATTCAACGGGTCCCAAGGGGAGTTTAGTTTAATTATTTTGATTTGCTTTGATCTTTTTGGATCATGGGACTGGGCATCCCGGTTACCAGCCCATTCTCGCGAATGAGGAGCGGAGTCCACTCCTCATGAGAATAACCCACCTAGCATGGAAGATATAGGCAGCCCTAGTTGCACATGAGCTGCTCGAGCATACAAAACAAAATTTCATTTGAAGGTTTGGAGTTTGGCACATACAAATTTACTTGGAACGGCAGGTAGATACCGCATATAGGAAAGTATGATGGACTCATATGGAACAACTTTGGGGTTTAAGGCGTTTGGATGCACAAGCGGTATTCCCACTTAGTACAAGTGAAGGCTAGCAAAAGACTGGGAAGCGACCAACTGAGAGAGCGACAACAGTCGTAAACATGCATTAAAATTAATTTACACTGAATATAAGCATGAGTAGGATATAATCCACCATGAACATAAATATCATGAAGGCTATGTTGATTTGATTCAACTACATGCGTGAACATGTGCCAAGTCGAGTCACTTAATTCATTTAAAGGAGGATACCATCCTATCATACCACATCATAATCATTCTAATAGCATGTTGGCATGCAAGGTAAACCATTATAACTCATAGCTAATCAAGCATGGCACAAGCAACTATAATCTCTAAATGTCATTGAAAATATGTTTACTTTATAATAGCTGAATCAGGAACGATGAATCATCATATTTACAAAAACAAGAGAGGTCGAGTTCATACCAGCTTTTCTCATCCCAATAAGTCCATCATATATCATCATTATTGCCTTTCACTTGCACGACCGAACGGTGTGTATAATAATAAGAGTGCACGTGCATTGGACTAAGCTGGAATCTGCAAGCATTCAACTCAAGAGAGAAGACAAGTAATAAGGGCTCTAAGTTAGATAAACAATAATGCATATAAGAGCCACTAAGCATTTTCAATATAGTCTTCTCGACCCCCAAAGAAAGGAAAAGAAATAAAAACTATTTACACGGAAAGCTCCCAACAAGCAGAAGAGCGGGAAATATTTTTGAGTTTTCTTTTTAATTCGACTACAAGCAAGGAAAGTAGACTAACTAATTTTTTTGTTTTTTCTTAAGGTTTATCAAACACACAAGAAGAAAGAAAATAAACTAGCATGGATATTACAGTGAAAGAGTATGAGCACCGACATCTAGCAATGAGTGTGTGTGAACATAAATGTAATGTCGGTGGGAAATACGTACTCCCCCAAGCTTAGGCTTTTGGCCTAAGTTGGTCTATTGCCAGGGATAGCCTGGTGTAGCTGGGGTCGTACTGCGACGCAGCTGCTATCGCCTGCTGAATTGCAGCGTGGCGTCGAGCTGCCTCCGCTCTACTCTCATATTCATCTGCCTCCTCTCTGGTAATAATATATTTTCCTCTCGCCTGAAAATCAAAGAAGGCAGGAGCAGGAAGAGTAATACGGATAACATGCCGTTTGTTAAAGATTAGTCGATACTGGAGAGGTGATTCAGTCCTCTCGACAAACTGGTGGGAAACCATAGAATCAAAATCTAAATAAGTAGGGGGCAACTCCATATCACCCTCACGAATGTCTATCTCAAGAAAATTAGCTAAGCGGTTTGCATAAATTCCTCCAAAGAAATCTCCGTTATATCTATTATGATGCAACCTATGAGCTGCAATGGCTCCCATATGATAAGATTGGTCTACTAACACAGCACTCCTGAGAATGATGAGATCAGGGACACACATGTGACATGCTTCATCCTTAGCATTTATGCACCTACCAATGAAGAGAGCAAAATAATGTATAGCAGGAAAGTGAATACTCCCTATAGTGGCCTGCGCTATATCTCTAGATTCCCCCACAGTTATTCTAGCAAGAAAGTCTCTATATTCAGATTTAGGGGGATCCCTGATACTACCCCAAGATGGAAGTTTGCATGCAAGAGTGAAATCTTCTAAGTCCATGGTATAAGATTTGTCATAAAGGTCAAACATGACTGAAGGAGAATTACGCGAAGATGAAAAATCAAACCTCCCCACAAATGAACTTGTGAGGTAACGATATTGGGGGCATTTAAGCTTCAAAGTCCTCAAGACCGGCATTACGCAAATATGCGTAGAATTCTTCTTTAATTCCCACTTGATTCATAAAATTTTCCGAAGGCCATTCACAGGGCCTCACGGGAGCTGCCTCTTGGTGGTTCCTCGTCACCATCACGCATTGCAAGCACAGGACCTTGCTTCCTTGAAGAACCACCTTGGAACATCCTCCTAAGCATATTGTTTCCTCTGAAAAATAATTCTGAAATTTTTAGTAACTTGAAACAAAAGTGAACCAACTTCAATAAAACTGATAGCAACTACTCATACAAGTGCCTAGAGCATATATCAAGCATTAGAACTACTCAGAACCATATAAATTTGACATGCAAGCTCAAGAACATGGTCACCTATGCAGCACAAATTTTCAACGAATAAAGCACTAGAACAAAAACTAATTGGACCAATGGAGGAGTCACATACCAAGGAACAATCTCCCCAAGCAGTTTTGCGAGAGGTGCTTTGAGCAAGGAGATCGAAAATCGCAGCAAAAGTTCTTTGGAACACGAGCTTGAGTTGGTTTTTCGGGTTTGTGTGAGACAGAGGAAGAAGATGGGTGCAGGGATAAGTGGAGGAGGGCCACCATGGCCCACGAGGCAGGGGGCGCGCTTAGGGGGTAGGGCGCCTCCACCCTCGTGACTGTGTGGCAGCTCCTCATGTAATTTTTGCACAGTAAATCATCAAATATTCCCGAAAAAATCATATTAAATTGGCATGGCATTCTGAGGACTTTTATTTTCGGGATATTTTTATATTGCACAGATAAGTAGGGAAACAGACAGACAAATACTATTTTACTTTATTTCTACTAAATAACAGAAAATATAAAGAGGGTACAGAAGGTTGTGCTTCTAGTTTCATCCATCTCATGCTTATCAAAAGGAATCCACTAACAAGGTTGATCAAGTCTTGTTAACAAACTCATTCCGATTAACATGAAACCGGAGAAATTTGAATAACACTATGTTACCTCAACGGGATATGGACATCCCCAATAATAAGTATATCATATTTCTTCTTGACAAGAGGAAGAGGAAATTCAAAACCTCCAAATATAATCGATGGAATTTTTCCAATAGAGTTGATACTATAAACTTGAGGTTGTTTCCTCGGAAAGTGTACCATGTGCTGATTACCATTAACATGAAAAGTGACATTGCATTTGTTGCAATCAATAACAGCCCCTGCAGTATTAAGGAAAGGTCTTCCAAGAATAATAGACATACTATCATCCTCGGGAATATCAAGAATAACAAAGTCCGTTAAAATAGTAACGTTTGCAACCACAACAGGCACATCCTCACAAATACCGACAGGTATAGCAGTTGATTTATCAGCCATTTGCAAAGATATTTCAGTAGGTGTCAACTTATTCAAGTCAAGTCTACGATATAAAGAGAGAGGCATAACACTAACACCGGCTACAAGATCACATAAAGCAGTTTTAACATAATTTCTTTTAATGGAGCATGGTATAGTAGGTACTCCTGGATCTCCAAGTTTCTTTGGTATTCCACCCTTAAAAGTGTAATTAGCAAGCATGGTGGAAATTTCAGCTTCCGGTATCTTTCTCTTATTGGTAATGATATCCTTCATATACTTAGCATAAGGATTTGTTTTGAGCACATCGCTTAATCGCATACGCAAAAAAGATAGGTCTAATCATTTCAGCAAAGCGCTCAAAATCCTTATCATCCTTTTCTTGGATGGTTTGGGAGGAAAAGGCATGGGTTTACGAACCCAAGGTTCTCTTTCTTTACCATGTTTCCTAGCAACAAAGTCTCTCTTATCATAACGTTGATTCTTTGATTGTGGGTTATCAAGATCAACAACAGGTTCAACTTCTACATCATTATCATTACTAGGTTGAGCATCATCATGAACATCATCGTTATTATTTTCGCTAGGTTCATGTTCGTTACCAGATTGTGTTTCAGCATCAGACATAGATATATCATTTGGATTCTCAGGTGGTTCAGCAATAGGTTCACTAGAAGTTTGCAAAGTCCTATCATTTTTCTTTTTCTTCCTTTTAGAAGAACTAGGCATATCTATATTATTTCTCTGAGAATCTTGCTCGATTCTCTTAGGGTGGCCTTCAGGATACAAAGGTTCCCGAGTCATTCTACCAGTTCTAGTAGCCACTCTAACAAAGATAATCATTTTTCTTACTATTCATTTCATTGAGCAAATCATTTTGAGCCTTATGTACTTGTTCTACTTGAGTGGTAACCATAGAAGCATGTTTGCTAATGAGATTAAGTTCACCTCTAACATTAGCCATATAATCACCCAAGTGTTTAATCATATAGGTATTTTGTTTTAATTGTCTACCAAAATAAGCATTGAAGTCTTCTTGCTTAAACATAAAGTTATCAAACTCATCCAAGCAATCGACTAGCAATTTTAGTAGGAGGGACTTGGTTTTATCATACCTATAGAGAGAATTTACCTTTACTACCCGTGGTCGGGATATCGGAGGTTCTTCAAGAAATAAGTAATTGAGATCATATACTTCTTCAACAAAGGTGAATTAAGACCATGTATTTCTTCAATAGGAGGTAAATTCTTAACATCTTCAGCTTTAATACCTTTTTCTTTCATAGATTTCTTTGCCTCCTGCATATCTTCGGGACTGAGAAATAGAACACCTCTCTTCTTCGGAGTTGGTTTAGGAATAGGCTCAGTAATTGGCTCTGAAGCTGGCTCAAGAGTTGGCTCAGGAGGTGCCCAATTATTTTCATTTGTCAACATATTATTCAATAGAATTTCAGCGTCATCCGTGTTCTTTCCACGAAAAGAGAACCAGCACAACTATCCGTAATCTCTGGAAGCATCGTTTAGTCCATTATAAAAGATATCAAGTATTTCAGGTTTCTTAAGAGGATGATCAGGCAAAGCATTAAGTAACTTGAGAAGCCTCCCCCAAGCTTGTGGGAGACTCTCTTCTTCAGTTTGCACAAAATTATATATATCCCTCAAAGCAGCTTGTTTCTTATGAGCGGGGAAATATTTAGCAGAGAAGTAATAAACCATATCCTAGGGACTACGCACACAACCAGGATCAAGAGAATTAAACCATATCTTAGCATCACCCTTTAATGAGAACGGAAATATTTTGAGTAAATAAAGGTAGCGTGATCTCTCATTATTAGTAAACAGGGCAGCTATATCATCTAACTTACGAAGATGTGCCACAACAGTTTGATTCATAGCCATAAAAAGGATCAGATTCAACCAAAGTAATTATATCCGGATCAACAGAAAGATCATAATAATCCTGATCAGGAACACGAGATAGGTGAAGTAGCAAAAGGTGGTAGGGTCTCATCCTACCTCTAAAAGATTCTTTACTCCATTTAACTAGCAACCTATTACGCTCAAGACTATCACGGCAAGCAAGAATGGCTTCAGTAGATTCAGCATTAAAAAGGTAATCCTCAGGAATAGCAGGCCTATTTTCATCATCACTAACATCATCGTGTTCAGTTTCAATAATTTCTCTTTCTCTAGACCTAGAAATTTGTTCATCTAGAAATTCACCAAGAGGCACAGTAGTATCAAGCATAGAAGTAGTTTCATCATAAGTATCATGCATAGAAGAAGTGGCATCATCAATGACATGCGACATATCGGAACGAATAGCAGAAGCAGGTTTAGGTGTCGCTAGCTTGTTTATAACAGAAGGTGAATCAAGTGCAGAGCTAGATGGCAGTTCCTTACCTCCCCTCGTAGTTGAGGGATAAATTGTTGTCTTAGCGTCTTTCAAGTTCTTCATAGTGTCCAGCAGATATAAATCCCAAGTGACTCAAAGAATATAGCTATGCTCCCCGGCAACGGCGCCAGAAAAAGGTCTTGATAACCCACAAGTATAGGGGATCACAACAGTTTTCTATGGTAGAGTATTCAACCCAAATTTATTGATTCGACACAAGGGGAGCCAAAGAATATTCTCAAGTATTAGCAGCTGAGTTGTCAATTCAACCACACCTGGAAACTTAGTATCTGCAGCAAAGTGTTTAGTAGCAAAGTAATATGATAGTGGTGGTAACGATAGCAAAAGTAAAGACGGCAAAAGTAATGTTTTCGGTATTTTGTAGTGATTGTAACAGTAGCAACGGAAAAGTAAATAAGCGTAAACCAGTATATGGAAAACTCGTAGGCACCGGATCAGTGATGGATAATTATGCCAGATGTGGTTCGTCATGTAACAGTCATAACATAGGGTGACACAGAACTAGCTCCAGTTCATCAATGTAATGTAGGCATGTATTCCGTAAATAGTCATACGTGCTTATGGAAAAGAACTTGCATGACATATTTTGTCCTACCCTCCCGTGGCAACGGGGTCCTATTGGAAACTAAGGGATATTAAGGCCTCCTTTTAATAGAGAACCGGAACAAAGCATTAGCACATAGTGAATACATGAACTCCTCAAACTATGGTCATCACCGGAGTGGTCCCGATTATTGTCACTTCGGGTTGCCGGATCATAACACATAGTAGGTGACTATAGACTTGCAAGATAGGATCAAGAACACACATATATTCATGAAAACATAATAGGTTCAGATCTGAAATCATGGCACTCGGGCCCTAGTGACAAGCATTAAGCATAGCAAAGTCATAGCAACATCAATCTCGAACATAGTGGATACTAGGGATCAAACCCTAACAAAACTAACTCGATTACATGATAAATCTCATCCAACCCATCACCGTCCAGCAAGCCTACGATGGAATTACTCATGCTGTGGCGGTGAGCATCATGAAATTGGTGATGGAGGATGGTTGATGATGACGACGACGATGAATCCCTCTCCTGAGCCCGAACGGACTCCATATCAACCCTCCCGAGAGATTAGGGCTTGGCGGCGGCTCCGTATCGTGAAACGCGATGAAACTTTCTCTGATTTTTTCTCCCCGAACGCCAATCTATGGAGTTGGAGTTGGCGTCGGAGGGCATCCAGGGGGCCCATGAGGTAGGGGGCGCGCCCAGGGGGGAGGGGCGCGCCCCCACACTCATGGACAGGGTGTGGGCCCCCTGGTCTTCATCTTTGGCGAGGATTTTTTATTATTTATTATAAGATATTCCGTGGAGTTTCAGGTCATTCCGAGAACTTTTGTTTTCTGCACATAAAACAACATCATGGCAATTCTCCGAAACAACACATCCGGTTAGTTCCATTCAAATCATACAAGTTAGAGTCCAAAACAAGGGCAAAAGTGTTTGGAAAAGTAGATATGACGAAGACGTATCAATGGTCAAGACATGATGCTGAATTTTATTGTATGAGATGATCATGTTTTGTAACCGAGTTATCGGCAACTGGCAGGAGCCATATGGTTGTCGCTTTATTGCATGCAATGCAATCGCCCTGTAATGCTTTACTTTATCACTAAGCGGTAGCGATAGTCATAGAAAGCATAAGATTGGCGAGACGACAACGATGCTACGATGGAGATCAAGGTATCGCGCCGGTGACGATGGTGATCATGACGGTGCTTCGGAGATGGAGATCACAAGCACAAGATGATGATGGCCATATAATATCACTTATATTGATTGCATGTGATGTTTATCTTTTATGCATCTTATCTTGCTTTGATTGATGGTAGCATTATAAGATGATCTCTCACTAAATTTCAAGATAAAAGTGTTCTCCACCGAGTATGCACCATTGCCAAAGTTCGTCGTGCCTGCATACACCACGTGATGATCGATGTGATAAGCTCTCGTCCATCTACAACGGGTGCAAGCCAGTTTTGCACACGCGAATACTCGAGTTAAAATAGACGAGCCTAGCATATGCAGATATGGCCTCGGAACACCGAGACCGAAAGGTCGGCGTGAATCATATAGTAGATATGATCAACATAGTGATGTTCACCATTGAAAGCTACTCCATTTCACGTGATGATCGGTTATGGTTTAGTTGATTTGGATCACATGATCACTTAGAGGATTAGAGGGATGTCTATCTAAGTGGGAGTTCTTAAGTAATATGATTAATTGAACTTAAATTTATCATGAACTTAGTACCTAATAGTATCTTGCTTGTCTATGTTGATTGTAGATAGATGGCCCATGTTGTTGTTCCGTTGAATTTTAATGCGTTCCTTGAGAAAGCAAAGTTGAAAGATGATGGTAGCAATTACACGGACTGGGTCCGTAACTTGAGGATTATCCTCATTGCTGCACGTAAGAGTTACGCCTCGAAGCACCGCTAGGTGTACCACTGCGCCAAAGAATCGCAGACATTGTGAATGCCTGGCAGTCACGCGTTCAAGACTACTGAATAATTCAGTGTGCCATGCTTTACGGTTTAGAACCGGGACTTCAACGACATTTTGAACGTCATGGAGCATATGAGATGTTCCAGGAATTGAAGTTAATATTTCAAAAGAATGCCCGGATTGAGAGATGTGAAGTCTCCAATAAATTCTACAGCTGCAAGATGGAGGAGAATAATTCTATCAGTGAGCATATACTCAAGGTGTCTGGGTACTGCAATCACTTGATTCAACTGGGAGTTAATCTTCCGGATGATAGCATCATTTCAAAATTCTTCAATCACAGCCACCAAGCTACAAGAGCTTCGTGATGAACTATAACATGCAAGGGATGGATAAGACGATTCCCGAGCTCTTCGCATTGCTAAAGGCAGCGGAGGTAGAAATCAAGAAGGAGCATCAAGTGTTGATGGTCAATAAGACTACCAGTTTCAAGAAAAAGGGCAAAGGGAAGAAGAAGGGGAGCTTCAAGAAGAACAGCAAACAAGTTGCTGCTCAAGAGAAGAAACCCATGTCTGGACCTAAGCCTGAGACCGAGTGCTTCTCGCAAAGCGCATCGGTCATTCAAGCGGAACTGCCCCAAGTATTTGGCGGATAAGAAGGATGGCAAGGTGAACAAAGGTATATATGATATACATGTTATTGATGTGTACCTTACGAGAGCTCGCAGTAGCACCGGGTATTTGATCTCGGTTACATTGCTAATATTTGCAACTCAAAACAGGGACTACGGATTAAGCAAACACTGGCTAAGGACGAGGTGATGATGCGCGTGGGAAACGGTTCCAAAGTCGATGTGATCGCCGTCGGCACGCTACCTCTGCATCTACCTTCGGGATTAGTATTAGACCTAAATAATTGTTATTTGGTGCCAACGTTGAGCATGAACATTATATCTGGATCTTGTTTGATGCGAGACGGTTATTCATTTAAATCAGAGAATAATGGTTGTTCTATTTATATGAGTAATATCTTTTATGGTTATGCACCCTTAAAGAGTGGTCTATTTTTGATGAATCTCGATAGTAGTGACACACATATTCATAATGTTGAAGCCAAAAGATGTAGAGTTGATAATGATAGTGCAACTTATTTATGGCACTGCCGTTTAGGTCATATCGGTATAAAGCGCATGAAGAAACTCCATACTGATGGACTTTTGGAACCACTTGATTATGAATCACTTGGTACTTATGTAACCGTGCCTCATGGGCAAGATGACTAAAACACCGTTCTCCGGTACTACGGAGAGAGCAACAAATTTGTTGGAAATCATACATACAGATGTATGTGGTCCGATGAATGTTGAGGCTCGTGGCGGCTATCGTTATTTTCTCACCTTCACAGATGATTTGAGCAGATATGGGTATATCTACTTAATGAAACATAAGTCTGAAACATTTGAAAAGTTCAAAGAATTTCAGAGTGAAGTTGAAAATCATCGTAACAAGAAAATAAAGTTTATACAATCTGATCGTGGAGGAGAATATTTGAGTTACGAGTTTGGTCTACATTTGAAACAATGGGGAATAGTTTCTCAACTCACGCCATCCGGAACACCACAGCGTAATGGTGTGTCCGAACGTCGTAATCGTACTTTACTAGATATGGTGCGGTCTATGATGTCTCTTACTGATTTACCGCTATCGTTTTGGGGTTATGCTTTAGAGACGGCTGCATTCACGTTAAATAGGGCACCATCAAAATCCGTCGAGACGATGCCTTATGAATTGTGGTTTGGCAAGAAACCAAAGTTGTCGTTTCTTAAAGTTTGGGGCTGCGATGCTTATGTGAAAAAACTTCAACCTGATAAGCTCGAACCTAAATCGGAGAAATGTGTCTTCATAGGATACCCAAAGGAGATTGTTGGGTACACCTTCTATCACAGATCCGAAGGCAAGACATTCGTTGCTAAGAATGGATCCTTTCTAGAGAAGGAGTTTCTCTCGAAAGGAGTGAGTGGGAGGAAAGTAGAACTTGATGAGGTAAATGTACCTGCTCCCTTATTGGAAAGTAGTTCATCACAGAAACCGGTTCCTGTGACGCCTACACCAATTAGTGAGGAAGTTAATCATGATGATCGTGGAACTTCAGATCAAGTTGTTACTGAACCTCGTAGGTCAACCAGAGTAAGATCCGCACTGAGTGGTACGGTAATCCTGCTCGGAGGTTATGTTACTAGACCATGACGAACCTATGAACTATGAAGAAGCGATGGTGAGCCCAGATTCCGCAAAATGGCTTGAGGCCATGAAATCTGAGATGGGATCCATGTATGAGAACAAAGTGTGGACTTTGGTTGACTTGCCCGATGATCGGCAAGCCATTGAAAATAAATGGATCTTCAAGAAGAAGACTGACGCTGACGGTAATGTTAATGTCTATAAAGCTTGACTTGTTGCGAAAGGTTTTCGACAAGTTCAAGGGATTGACTACGATGAGACCTTCTCACCCGTAGCAATTGCCGCATTTTATGATTATGAAATTTGGCAAATGGATGTCAAAACTGCATTCCTGAATGGATTTCTGGAAGAAGAGTTGTATATGATGCAACCGGAAGGTTTTGTCGATCCAAAGGGAGCTAACAAAGTGTGCAAGCTCCAACAATCCATTTATGGACTGGTGCAAGCCTCTCAGTAGTTGGAATAAATGCTTTGACAGTGTGATCAAAGCATTTGGTTTTATCTGGAACTTTTGGAGAAGCCTGTACTTACGAGAAAGTGAGTGGGAGCTCAGTAGCATTTACGATATTATATGTGGATGACATATTGCTGATTGGAAATGATATAGAATTTCTGGATAGCATAAAGGGATACTTGAATAAGAATTTTTCGATGAAAGACCTCGGTGAAGCTGCTTATATATTGGGCATCAAGATCTATAGAGATAGCTCAAGACACTTAATTGGACTTCCACAAAGCACATACCTTCACAAAGTTTTGAAGAAGTTCAAAATGGATCAAGCAAAGAAAGGGTTCTTGCCTGTGTTACAAGGTGTGAAGTTGAGTAAGACTCAATGCCCGACCACTGCAGAAGATAGAGAGAAGATGAAAGATGTTCCTTATGCTTCAGCCATAGGCTCTATCATGTATGCAATGTTGTGTACCAGACCTGATGTGTGCCTTGCTATAAGTCTAGCAGGAGGTACCAAAGTAATCCAGAGTGGATCAGGACAATGTTAAGAACTTCCCAAATAACGAAAAGGACTAAGGATATGTTTCTCGTTTATGGAGGTGACAAAGAGCTCATCGTAAATGGTTACGTTGATGCAAGCTTTGACACTAATCCGGACGATTCTAAATCGCAAACCGGATACGTGTATACATTGAACGGTGGAGCTGTCAGTTGGTGCAGTTCTAAACAAACCGTCGTGGCGAGATCTACGTGTGAAGCGGAGTACATAGCTGCTTCGGAAGCAGCAAATGAAGGAGTCTGGTTGAAGGAGTTCATATCCGACCTAGGTGTCATACCTAGTGCATCGGGTCCAATGAAAATCTTTTGTGACAATACTGGTGCGATTGCCTTGGCGAAGAAATCCATATTTCACAAGAGAACCAAGCACATCAAGAGACGCTTCAATTCCATCCGGGATTTATTCCAGGTGGGAGACATAGAAATTTGCAAGATACATACGGATCTGAATGTTGCAGACCTGGTGACTAAGCCTCTTCCACGAGCAAAACATGATCAGCACCAAGGCTCCATGGGTGTTAGAATCATTACTGTGTAGTCCAGATTATTGACTCTAGTGCAAGTGAGAGACTGAAGGAAATATGCCCTAGAGGCAATAATAAAGTTATTATTTATTTCCTTATATGATGATAAATGTTTATTATTCATGCTAGAATTGTATTAACCGGAAACGTAATACTTGTGTGAATACATAGACAAACAGAGTGTCGATGGTATGCCTCTACTTGACTAGCTCGTTAATCAAAGATGGTTATGTTTCCTAGCCATTGACATGGGTTATCATTTGATTAACGGGATCACATCATTAGGAGAATGATGTGATTGACTTGACCCATTTCGTTAGCTTAGCACTTGATCGATAAGTATGTTGCTATTGCTTTCTTCATGACTTATACATGTTCCTATGACTATGAGATTATGCAACTCCTGCCATCGGAGGAACACTTTGTGTGCTACCAAACGTCACAACGAATCGGGTGATTATAAAGGTGCTCTACAGGTGTCTCCGAAGGTACTTGTTGGGTTGGCGTATTTCGAGATTAGGATTTGTCACTCCGATTGTTGGAGAGGTATCTCTGGGGCCACTCGGTAATGCAAATCACTTAAGCCTTGCAAGCATTGCAACTAATGAGTTAGTTGCGGGATGATGTATTACGGAACGAGTAAAGAGACTTGCCGGTAACGAGATTGAACTAGGTATTGAGATACCGACGATCGAATCTCTGGTAAGTAACATACCGATGACAAAGGGATATGCGTTCTGACCGATAAAGATCTTCATAGAATATGTGGGAGCCAATATGAGCATCCAGGTTCCGCTATTGGTTATTGACCAGAGACGTGTCTCGGTCATGTTCAGATAGTTCTCGAACCCGTAGGGTCCGCACGCTTAACGCTTCGGCGATGCTTATATTATGAGTTTATATGTTTTGATGTACCGAAGGTTGTTCGAGTCCGGATGTGGTCACGGACGTGACGAGGAGTCTCGAAATGGTCGAGACATGAAGATTGATATATTGGAAGCCTATATTTGGATATCGAAGTGTTAGGGTGAAATCGGATTTTACCAAGCACCGGAGGGGTTACCGGAACCCCCCGGGGGTTAATGGGCCATAGTGGGCCTTAGTGGAGAAGAGGAGAGGCAGCCAGGGCAAGGGCCGCGCGCCCCTCCCCCTAGTCCGAATAGGACAAGGAGAGGGGGGCGGCGCCCCCGCCCCCCCTTTCCTTCTCCTCTACCTCTTTGCCCCTCCACTCCTAATCCAACAAGGAAAAGGGAGGGAGTCCTACTCCCGGTGGGAGTAGGACTCCTCCTGGCGCGCCCCCTCCTGACCGGCCGCACCTCCCCCCTTGCTCCTTTATATACGGGGGCAGGGGGCCATCCTAGAGACGCAATAATTGATCGTTTGATCTTTTAGCCGTGTACGATGCCCCCCTCCATCATAGTCCACCTCGATATCATCAGAGTGCTTAGGCGAAGCCTGCGTCCGGTAGAACATCATCATCGCCACCACGCCGTCAGGTTGACGAAACTCTCCCTCAACACTCTACCGGATCGGAGTTCGAGGGACGCCATCGGTCAACGTAGCCGAATCGGGAGGTGTCGTGCGTTCGGTACTTGATCGGTCGGATCGTGAAGACGTACGACTACATCAACCGCGTTGTGCTAATGCTTCCGCTTTCGGTCTACGAAGGTACGTGGACAACACTCTCCCCTCTCGTTGCTAGGCGTCACCATGATCTTGCGTGTGCGTAGGATTTTTTTTTTAAATTACTACGTTTCCCAACAGAGGCGGCTAATGCCGCTGCATGGGCGACCGCAGAGGAGGAAGCAATCTGTGCCTGCATTGTAAAGAAGCGACAGTGGAGGAACACACGCGCCTCGCCCGAAAGCAGAACCCGGCGGTCCGTGCCATGGCCGGACTGCCACCCAAGGAGGAGGAGGACAATGACGGGGCGAACAACTCCAACGATGAGCAGATGCGGCTCAATCCCTAGTGCGTTTTCGACCAGTACTTCCGTGAGAAGGACAACGACGAGACCGGGAAGGGCAAGGGCGGTGGTCGATGATCTTCCAAAACATGTCAAATTTTGATAGTCGAGTGGCATGTTGTGATGTAGTAGCCGACTACGTGTATAATGCATCGTTTACGTAGTCACATGAGTTTGTATAAATCTGAGGTATGTTAATTAGGATGTCCGGGTGCGAGAAGAGAAAAATGAGGCTTAGACCAATCAGCGCGTCCGTGATCGAGGAGTCCGGTTGCATATGCATAGGCGAACAAATTTCATCGCAAAAGAAAATGACAATTGCGGATGGAATCTGCCAGAAGAAACAACGTTCATTTCTTGCAACCCAGGCATCCCGACGTCCACGTGGCACCAGCCAACACGTCGGCACGGTGCCCTACGCGAGTGAACGGAGAGATTCGCACATACTGGAGTCTGAGCCAGAATCACACGTGGTTAACATAGGTAGGCAGAGCACAAGATACTGTCCCTGCTGGAGCATCATGCGGGTACTCGTCCCGACCATGAAGCGTAGGCCACAGTGACACATCAGGCTGGCAGCGCGGCCGCTGTGGAGGACTCGAGATGCCCATACGGCCCGACGGAGTTAGCCATCCGGTGATCCAACGATCTTTGAATGGAATAAGCAGCGGATACCGATAAAGCGATCCCAAGTTTGGGTATTATAGGAGTGGAAAGGATAGAGAGGATCACCGTTCCGATCTTAACCATCTATCCATCTGCTATTCCGTGCTGTGCTTTCCTTTCTCTTCTTTCCATGCACTCCTATCACTTTTCCCCACTACCAACACTCACTCTCTGAGACATCACAGGCAGGGAGGCAGGCCGGCCTCGGTCACAGCAGGTCAAGGAAGGAGGGTTGCAAGCCAAGCCCCTACCCTACCTTCTCTCTCCGGCCTGCAAAAAGCTATCCGTGGGAGGGGCCCAATAAATACTGGGAAAGGAAGAAGCCAACGACGCAAAAGAGAGCGAGGGAGAAGCAGTGCAGGGAAGGAGATGCCGAATTCAATTCTGATCCACCATTCAATGGATCGAAAATGTGTATCTGTACATGATCTCTCTCATTATTCACTGCTTAAATTACCCTCTTTCTGGAAACAAAAATCCCCTATCCCCCCTTCTTTACATCCAACAGATATATAAAAAGGGGAAATAAATTAAACCAGCCAAGAAAAGAATCCTAATCCTAACTAAAAAAAAGAAGAGAAAAAGAAAAGGACTGGCATCCTGCCATGGGAGCTGGAAAGACCAACCTCTCACCACCCACCAAATCACAAAATGTACAGATGCCTACTAGTAGTTCCGATCCTCGTGGCCGCGTTTCCAAAATCCAGCCACAGTCCACATTCTCCTGGTCGCGGCGAATTGATCTCCCTTCACTGCTGATCGAGGTTCAACGGTGATTACCCGGTCGACGAGCTGATTTTACCGGATTCCAGCAGCTGATGATGATCGTTGTAGTATTTAACAATGGAGTTCCTTTGACCATGCAGAAAATCGACCAAAACCACCTCGGAATCATCCGCTGGACTTCGGTATGGAATTCCTGTTGCATCTTTTGACCCTGATTCTAGCCATCTTCCACAAAAATTCTGCCGATGAAATCCTGAAACCTCTTGGAGTAGAGCTTCGGGTCCACGGCAGATATCGAATTTGGGTCGGTCTGCAACGACTTGTAAACATGCTCTAGCCTTTTGGTGATGTCATAGTCCTGGAGAATGTCGATTATCCCAAAATACAGGATCACGTCGTGCACTTCGCCGGTCTGGTTCGGGGCCAGGAATCCCCCGCCACTGAGGAGAAACGGGTCGAACTCGCTTCTTCTGGATGCTTGCTCTGCCCGGGCTGGCATGTGCGCACCCAGTCTAATCAATGGCTTCCTGAAATCAAGAAAAGGTTGACATTAGAGAACACAGATTAATGGAGTTAACAAATAAGCTGTGGAGCATTCGTTGCTCTTAAACTGGACAGGACAATCATCTCTAATGCAGCTGAGCAAACAGCTAGGACCCAACAATGCATATGTGTTAACCAAGTGGAGAGCAATGAAGATTTTGCAGTATGATGGCTGCTCAAAGTTTCAACTAAGATGGGCTAAGCAAGGTACAGCTTGTATAAGTTATATAAGGGCGTGAGCCAAGTGTAGAACCCGTGACAAAGCACAAAAGCCATGCTTTTAGTCATGACAAAGCACAAGGATGGGCTAGTAAGGTATATAGAATAAACTAAACTAATTGCTTTCAGGTTGTTGAAGTTGCACTATCTGCTTCCATTTTCTAATATGAAATTGCAGTCTTGCAATTTTATCTTCAGCAAACAACAAATGTCTGAAAGGAATCTAAACACAAGCTACATAATGTTGAAAGGATGCAAAGAATTACTTCCGTATCATGCGGTCATTTTGAGATAAGTTTGTAGAATTACATGAACCCAGGCTTATTTGGAATGCATGAATTTCAAAGGAGTTTTGCAAGAAAACAGTTCAAAAGAAAACCCGGCAACATACCGGCAGTCAGGTATTCTATCATAATCATTATCTGAGAAGCACAGCTCTGGCATGCCGCCACCACCAACTTGAAATGTCTCACACTTCATTGATAGCTCTGCTTAAGGATAATCGCTTAGATTAGCACATATGGGCAATCTTTTAACTTTTCTGGGTAAAGAAGAAGGAACTTACTTGGAGAAGCCGTAAAAGTAGACAATCCCATCTTCGAGGCAGAGACATCATCACAAAAGTGAACTCCCACCAAGAAGCTGTAGTCCATAATACCTTCAGACTCCAAAAATTCACAATCTCTCTGGAGTTGCCTGGAGAATAAATCCACACATCAGGTTAGTATTACCGATTCAGTTATTTTCTTGAAAGTAATTTCAGCACCACAGATATCGTAAGGGGTTGAACTTACTCATGGAGATCTCTATACCAAGACCGCCGCAACCGAAATACAAAGTTGAGGTCCAAGTCTTTAAGAGTAGTTGTCTCATCAATCTCTTCTTCAAATTTGTCTGCCGTTCGGCCATATGATGAACCTTTAAGATCAAAACGGCGATGAATCTGATAGTCCGAGCAGAACAAATTTCCCATGACAATAAAACGGACCTGGAGAAGTTGTCATTAATCAGTAACTAACATAAAAACATTTTGTGGCAAGGAATTGCAAATATTGCGCACCTTGGGTCCATTGATAGGCTTTACACAGTGGACACCATAGAACCTTGTAATTAGAGAGTAATCATATCGACTAACATGTTGGTAGTAGCTAGGCAGCATCCGAATAAGCAACTGCACAGGCAAATAGCAAGGTGATGAGATACCATTTAACAAACAGACCGTTTCTCTCAAAGTATTCCTACTTGGCAGCACATTTAGCTTTAAATTATATGCATCGAAACATAAGGACTAAGAAGACAATGCCAAAACAATGGCGCACATTCGCAAGGCTTGAAACCCTATGTGAGAAACAAGATTTTCCTAATTTGTTGCCATTTCCACGATGCAATTCAAACAACAATGCCAATCATTTCACAAGCGACAGAACCTCGAATCCAAATAAAAGGTTACCTACTTCATACAGGCTGTAAAGAAGTGCAGTCATAAGGATGCCATGAGCAAGAAAATTACCTTGACTTCTGATTTTCTCACTGTTTTAATCATGAAACGGTCGTCTTGGGTGAGGTAAAAGAAACTTCCACTCTTCCCAGGCGAAGACAGCTCCCTCAGGGCATCATTTCCACAGATAGCGAGCATGTAATCCGCGGGATCAACAGCAAACAACTTCCTCAAATGTCTGCATAATCTAGCATCCCCCAGTCAATAATACAGTAACAATTAAACAAAGCAATCCAGAGAACATTGATTAGATAGAATGGCAAGCAAGCACCTGAACACCATGGGGCAGTAGTCCTTCCACCGGAAATCTGGGGAGGAATGTGGTGGCGTGACCTTTGACCCCTCAGGAGGGAACCGCGTCCAGAACTTCTCCCTAGGATCAAAATCTGCCAGTGCAAGCTCCCGCATCGGCACCGCCGCAGATTTCCCCACCGAATGCCTGAAAGATGCCCACAATAAACACCCACAAATCCAGAAATTCGCTGAAATACAAGCCTCATTGCCAGCATTTTAGCAATTCGACAACTAAATAACGAGGAATCACCTGATGCCCAATTGCAGCTGCAGCATGAGCTCGTAGTTCTTATGCCCCTTGGAGATGGTCTGCCCAGGTCGCTTCCCCTCAGGCGTGGTAGCGGCTGACGACGACCAGCACGGGCCTCCGTTGGGCCCTCGCCGGGCGCTGCGCTGCGTCCGCATGTACGTTGGCCCACCTCCAGCGGACGCGGCCTCCCGGTAGAGCATGGAGGCCTCGAGCGCATCCACAATGTCGCAGGTGATGTCCCCTGCCTCGCCCTCCGATTCCCAGATGCAGATCCGCGGCACGGCGGCCGCCTTCTCCCCAACCCCCTCCACGGAGGACCTCTTCCGCGCCGCACCCCCGACGCCAACCGGCGGGAAGAAGGTGCCGCTTATGGCGGGCAGGTCGACGCAGCTCCGCGGCCAGGAGCCGACGTAGCGGCTGCCGTCGGGCCAGGTGAAGACCCCGGTCCCCCTGGGCACGCCGTTCTCCCACACGCCGTCGTAGCGGCTGCCGTTGGCCCAGATCAGCACGCCGCGCCCCGAGATGACCCCGCCGCGCCACTCCCCGACGTACTGGTTGCCGGCGGCCCAGACGTAGCGGCCGTGGCCGTCCTGCATGTTGCGGCGCCACTGGCCCTCGTAGTAGTCCCCGTTGGCGTAGCTCTTGGCGCCGGCCCCGTGGCGGCGGTCGGCCGCCCAGGCGCCGCGGTAGGTGGCGCCATCGGGCCCGACGAAGACGCCCTGCCCCTCGATCCGGCCCCCGCGGAACTCGCCCTCGAAGGTGGCGCCCGACGGCCAGGAGAAGCGGCCCTTGCCCGACGCCTTCCCGCGCCGCCACTCCCCCTCGTACATGCACCCGTCCGCCCACACGTACTTGCCCTTGCCGTGCGGCGCGCCGCCCGCGAACCCGCCGCGGTACACGTCCCCGTTCGGCAGCGCCTTCTCCACGAACGCCGCCTCGCCCCCCTCCCCCACGCCCCCGCCCCCGCCACCCCCCCCCGCGGAGGCGAGGATCATTGCCGGCGCCACCCGCCTCATCCGCACGCCGCCGGCATTGCAGATCGGGGCGGCTAGGGTTTGCGATTCGGGGCCGCCTCCTCCGCCTCCCTCCCCTCCCCTCCTAAAGCCTCTCTCCCTCGCTCCCCTTTTCGCCTCTGTTTTTTTCTGTGCGCTCTCGCTGGCGGTTTGATTTGGGCTAGCGGCGGCGGTGGTGGTGGCACTGGGCTGGCTAGTAGTAGTACTGTGGAAGGGGGAGGGGATGGGGATGGATGGAAGAGGAGTGAGGGGGACTGGCGCTTTTACCGTACTGCCCCCAACGGGAGGCCGCTCCTCGGCATACCGCATCTGGGGGCCGGGGGGAGTTTACGGAACTGCCCCTATCTGGGTGGGTCCGTGGGGCGGCACGAGCCGCCCGTGGTCCCGCCGGCCGGCCTTCGTCGTCGTCGACCTCGTCTGGGTCTGGGTCTGGGTCCGGGTCCGGTCGGTGGTGGGTGGAGCGCGCGCGGCCGTGCTGGTGCTGGTGCTGCGCGCGGATGACGAGGGCCGGTGACGGGTCGGGTCCCGGGTCTGGGCGTTGGGGGTGGCGCGGGGCCCCTCGGGCTCGGGGAGTCACCGACATGTGGGGTCGGTCTACTACTGTGGCGTTTCTTTGTTTTTCACGAGCATGCATTCGCTGCTGACTTCCTTTGGGCCAGCGTTGCTGCTGCCCGGTCGGGGCGACGACGAAGGAAAGGCACGTTTTGTTCGAGGCTGATTTGATTTTACCGCGGCTGAGTTTGGGCGACGTGCTCTTTGTCACTGGCCTGGTCAGTAAAATCGTTTAGAGCCACATTTTGTTCATGTCTGCGCCATTCTGTTTTAAAATGACTTGCACACAAGGAAGTGTACACATTTCCATTGTACTCTCTCCGTCTTGAATTACTTGTGGCGAAAATGAATGTATTTCTGCAGGAAGTAGTTTGGGCGGAGGGAGTATATGATACGACATGAAGTTGATGTTGTTGGTTTTTTCATCTTACTACTACCTGTTGTGGTTATGGTTTTTTATCACAAAAGATATTCCCTCGGCCTCAAATTACTTGTCACAGGAATATGTATGTATCTAAATGTATTTTAATTTTAAATACATTTATTTTTATTTATTTTGATGACAAGTAATTTCGGACGAAAGGAGTATATCCTAATTGTGTAGTAACTATATGGTGCCGAGATCTGGATGAGAGAGTAAACTCAACCCGGCAAAAGAAAACAAAAACTCAACCCTCAATTTCGTACGAGGTTCCTAGGACCGTTCACCATGGCAAATAATTGGACGGGCGCGTAGTCACTATCAGATGCTTACGGTGCTTAGTGTCAATGCCAACGGACTAATATGGTGGACAAAGTATTGCCACTTGTAGAAGGAGCGCCAATCAAAGGAAAAGCGCGGCCTGACCTGCATGCTGAGGTCACAGAATTAGTTTGGTGGATTATATACTAATCGCGGCTTTATATGGGGTTATGAACAACGATTCGGTTGTATATAATTGACGAGGATTCGGTCAGATCTCTTCTTCTTTTAATACTATTTCTCCCATGCACGTCGTGGGAAATGCATTTGCGCATTATAAGGATGGTCAAATTCGGATCAGCTTCAAGATACGTGCATCGATTTTGCAGGCCGCAAAGTTACCCCGGACGGAGATGATCTTGGCTAGTGAATGGGCAAGATCAGATGAGATGCAGACCTCAAATGCAGTGAGATTCAGATCGGATGTATGCTGGCTCTCGGACGAACCATTGTAGTATTTGTAGCACTATACCTACTTGGAGAAAGAATGGATATCATTTGATCCCGTCGGGCAAAAGGTTGGTTGAGCCGGGCGATCTGAGATTCGGATTGCATATGTCTCGTCGGACGTGCCCATCCATGCATATGCATAGCATATCCCCCATACCATGGGATCGTAACGCCTTTCTAGTTTAAGGCGAACAAGCAGCACACTTTCCTTTCAAGGAATCTTGCTAGTTTTTTGTGTGTGCCCTGGTCCCATGCCGTTCGAACTTGACTTGATGAGACGACGAAAATGACACCAGGGTGGGTGGAGACCGGATTCTAAGTGCAGGCGTAATGCATCTGGACAGTTAGAGCAGCCGGACTTAGCAAATCTGGCCCTCAAACGCCCGCGGACGGGGCACACCTCAAATGTTGCGCCGCATATTCACATACCGCAAATTTTGATCCTCAAATTCATGCAATCCATGCATGTCGATCATACAGTACAAATTGTCTGAATGCCAAAGTTCGAAACAAAGCAAAGCAAATCATAGTTCAACTAACCGGACATGGCAAAATGAAATCAATGTCCCAGCGTGACGGATGGCCTCGGATCACTGGCTTGGCGCCTGCTCCGCCCGGAATGCGTCCTGCTCCAGGCGGAATGCATCCTGCTCTGCCTTCATCCGGGCAGCCTCCTCGGCCTGCATCGGGGCTGCATGCTTCGCCTGCATCCGGGCAACCTCCTCTGCTTGCATCCGGGCCACAGCCGCCCTCGCCACCTCGTACTTCTACGATCGTTGATCTCCACCTTCTTGTCCACAAGCCACTTCTTCGCATGCTCATCATAGAGGGTCTCGTCCGCCAACATGATACTCGAATCTTCCGCGTCCCATGCGAGTTGCAACCTTTTCTTCTCAAGATGTCGCCAAATGTTTAGGCCTTCTCGAGCTCCCGTTTGATCGCCGCTTGTTGCTTCTCCAACTCGATCTTCTCCCTCTCAATTTCCAGCTTCTTCTCCGCCCTCTTCCGGTCCCACTTTATCCTTTCCTTTTGCGCATCCAACATAAGCTTGTACGTCTCCTCCTTCTTGTTCTCCCTCATCGAAAAAATTGAAGGAAATATGCCCTAGAGGCAATAATAAAGTTGTTATTTTATATTCCCTATTCATGATAAATGTTTATTATTTATGCTATAATTGTATTAACCGGAAACTTGATAAATGTGTGGATACATAGACAAAACATTGTGTCCCTAGTAAACCTCTACTAGACTAGCTCGTTGATCAAAGATGGTTAAGTTTCCTAACCATGGACGTGTGTTGTCATTTGATAATCGGGATCACATCATTATGAGAATGATGTGATGGACATGACCCATCCATTAGCTTAGCATATCGATCGTTCAGTTTTATTTGCTACTGCTTTCTTCATGTCAAATACATGCTCCTCCGACTATGAGATTATGCAACTCCCGGACACCTGAGGAATACCTTGTGTGCTATCAAACGTCACAATGTAACTGGGTGATTATAAAGATGCTCTACAGGTATCTCCGAAGGTGTCTGGGTTGGCATAGATCGAGATTAGGATTTGTCAATCCGAGTATCGGAGAGGTGTCTCTGGGCCCTCTCGGTAATGCACATCATATGAAGCCTTGCAAGCAAAGTGACTAGTAAGTTAGTTGCGGGATGTTGTATTACGGAACGAGTAAAGAGACTTGCGGGTAATGAGATTGAACTAGGTATGAAGATACCGACGATCGAATCTCGGGCAAGTAACATACCGATGACAAAGGGAACAACGAATGTTGTCATTGCGGTTTGATCGATAAAGATCTTCCTAGAATATATATGAACCAATATGAGCTTCCAGGTTCTGCTGTTGGTTATTGACCGGAGATATGTCTCGGTCATGTCTACTTAGTTCTCGAACCCATAGGGTCCACACGCTTAACGTTGGATGATGATTTGTATTATGAGTTATGTGTTTTTGGTGACTGAAGATTGTTCAAAGTCTCGGATGAGATCACGGACATGACGAGGAGTCTCAAAATGGTTGAGAGGTAAAGATTAATATATTTGACGATAGTATTCGGACACCGGAAGTGTTTCAGAATGTATCGGGTACATATCGGAGTACAAGGAGGGTTACCGGAACCCCCCGGGGGAAGATATGGGCCATATGGGCCATAGCAGGGAGGAAAGGCAGCCCACAAGGGGTCCCCCCCCCCAATGGGGAGTCCGAACTGGACTAGGGGAGGGGGCGCGACCCCCCCTTTCCTTCTCCTCCTCCCTCTCTGTCGGATCACGGGTTCCGGCAAAACCCTTAAGGTTCAAACACTGGGGTGCGCACGAAGATCACTCCTCCCCCTAGCTCACACGCTCCATGATCTCACGGCCTAGCTCCACGAACCCAAAGAACAAAGGGACACAAGATTTATACTGGTTCGGGCCACCGATGTGGTGTAATACCCTACTCCAGTGTGGTGTGATGGATTGTGTCGGTGTCAAAATCGGCGGATCTCGGGTAGGGGGTCCCGAACTGTGCGTCTAGGCGGATGGTAACAGGAGACAAGGGACACGATGTTTTTACCCAGGTTTGGGCCCTCTCGATGGAGGTAATACCCTACTCTTTCTTGATTAATATTAATGATATGGGTAGTACAAGAGTAGATCTACCATGAGATCAAGGAGGCTAAACCCTAGAAGCTAGCCTATGGTATGATTGTTGTTCGTCCTACGGACTAAAACCCTCCGGTTTATATAGACACCGGATAGGTTAGGGTTACATAGAGTCGTTTACAATGGTAGGAGATCTACATATCCGTATCGCCAAGCTTGCCTTCCACGCCAAGGAAAGTCCCATCCGGACACGGGACGAAGTCTTCAATCTTGTATCTTCACAGTCTTGGAGTCCGACCGTGATGATAGTTCGGCTATCCGGACACCCCCTAGTCCAGGACTCCCTCAGTAGCCCCTGAACCAGGCTTCAATGATGACGAGTCCGACGCGCATATTGTCTTCGGCATTGCAAGGCAGTTTCCTCCTCCGAATACTTCATAGAAGGTTTTGAACACCAGGATAGTGTCCGCTCGCAAAACAAGTTCCACATACCACCGTAGAGAGAATAACTTTTGCACAGATCTGCTGACGTATTCCGCGGCGTGACATCACACCACGGCTAGGCCTTTATATGAATCGTTTTTTACCGTTCCACCTTAGCGCGTTTAGCGAGGCGGTTTCCTTGGCACGTCTTATCAAAGCATAGATCGTGCCCCCCTTATTCTGGGATTCTCATCAATACGGACATGGGTAACCCATTCGCGCTTGGGAGATAAGCGAGTTTTACCAGGCTGGTGGGGGACGCATAGCTTCGTCCGTCCATATAAGGGGATAAGGATCCACCTTTTCACCTACGCCTTCTTCCTCCTTTGCTCATCCATTTTCACAAGACTCGAGCTCCAGCGCCCAAGTCCGCACATCCCACCTCAACCTTCTCCAACCATGTCCGGAGCGGGAGGCAGGTGGATGGCCTCCTCCGTCGCGGAGGGGCACATCACAAGACTGCGGGAGGCCGAATACTTGTTCGGCGACATCGCGTGTCGGCTACCCGGTGAGGGGCAGCTCATCCCCACCCCCAGGCCCCATGAGAGGGTGGTGTTCCTCACCCACTTCCTCCGCGGACTAGGTTTTCCACTTCACCCATTTGTCCGGGGGCTCATGTTCTACTATGGCCTGGATTTCCATGATCTGGCCCCAAACTTCATCCTCAATATCTCGACGTTTATCGTCGTGTGCGAGGCCTTCCTCTGCATCCAACCCCACTTCGGCTTATGGTTGAAGACCTTTAGCGTCAAGCCGAAGATAGTGGGCGGCCGACAGGCGGAGTGCGGAGGCGCTATGGTGGGCAGGATGCCCAATGTCCTTTGGCTCGAGGGCTCCTTCGTGGAGACAATAAAGGGGTGGCAATCGGGGTGGTTCTACATCACCGAGCCATGACTCAACCGGGCGGCGGCCCCGAATTCAGATCTGGCTCCCCCACACGGCTCACATCATGGAAAGAGACGGGCCTGAAGTGGGGTGATTCGAAGAGCTGACCGACTCCAAACTTGTGTCCAAAACACGGTGGACAAGAAGCTCAAGCTTGTCCACGTAGTCCAGGTCATGCTCATCCGCCGGATTCTCCCATGCCAGGAACGGGCCTTTAATTTGTGGGAGTTTGATCCGGCACAACACCAAACCTTGAGCCGGCTCTTCGACACTACGTACGAAGATGCTTGGAAGGTGTTGTTTAAGGGCGCCGAAGCCCCCGCATCCACTAACAAAGATCGCGGATACAGCTCGCAGCGTCAAGCCGGCGAGGTAACTTATTTTACCCTTTACGGGACTCTTTTTTCATAGGTTGACTCTATGTGGGATCTAAAACTCCCTAATCTTTGACAGATCGGGTCAAGACGTCCGGACAGATCAACTATCCGGCTCCTTTCTTGCGGAAGACCCAGCGGACGCCCGATTGTGGGGTTGCTGGCTCCGGTACCCATGTGGTGCCGGAGAAGAAGGCCAAGAAGGAGGCCACGGAACTCGAAGGAGCTCCGGCGCCAGTCTTTGTCAGATTCTGGGCGAGAATCTTCTCCTGAGAACGAGGAGGAGGAAAAATAAGCCTCTCCCCCGGCGGGGGAGGAGAGGAAAAGGAAGGCCGCCCCAACTGGGGAGGCCGGAGGGTCTAAGAAGGGAAGGACCCTTCCTTCGGTCTTCTCCACCAACGTCGACGACGATGAGGAGGATTGGCCAACAAGGGCCAAGCCCCTGGCGAGATCGTAAGTGTCCGGATACCCATGGCTTTTTTATTGCATAGTGTTCTCTAATGCCGAACAATCATGCAGCCCGCCCAAGGGCGAGTTCGCCGTCGCCGAGCGGGTCCTCGGGTTCGTCGGAAATGGAGAGTACTTCACTTCCGGCCTCCTCACCTCACGCCATGGACGACGCCGAGGTGGGGCCCCAAGGGGAGCCTGGTCAAGAGGAGGTGGCGCAGGAGGCGCCGCAAGGCGACCTCCCGGACTCTAGGCGCGTGGGGGGCGAGACCCCCAGGGGCTCTAAGCCCGACCCTTGTCCGGACTCCATGCCGGAACCTTCAGCGGTTCCGGAGTCCGGCAAGCGGCCCCTTCTTAAGAAGGGTAAGACGCCGGTGTCTTCCGTCCAACCAGAGGCACCGGATAACTTACTGGAGGCGCTTAACAGCGCCTCCGTCGAGGAGGAGCACCGCACTGTTATGAGTGCGGTGATCCGGACAGTTCAGTCCGCCAAGAGAGGGCCGACTGGCCTGCATCAGCCTTCTAACAGGCTTTGAGGTGAGTTTAGAATATGTAAAAATATTACCGCATAGACAAGAGTTCTCGATGCTTAGTTCGGTGTTCGGAAAGAAAAGCCGGACTAAGGATCTAAAAGATATACGCAGGAGTCTAACATAAGTATGTCAATATGGGAATGCAGGGCTGCTGGCCGACCTCTGCCGCACTTATCATGGAGGTCAATGCATTGAAGCAGAGCCTCGAGCGGTCCGAGAACGAGCTCGGCCTTGCCAAGAAGCAGCTCGAGGACAAGGAAGGTAAGTAATACCTTATGAAAGAAATACCTTATAGAAAGGTTTCGGTTGCAAAAAATAACAGGAATAACATGGGTACTGCAGGGGCCACGAACGAGGTGGTGACCCTGAAGGAAGCGGTATCCGTGGCCGACAGCAAAGCGTCATGAGCACACCGAGCGAGAGAAGGGGAGGCGCAGCTGGCGGAGGTGCGGCAAGAGCTCTGTGCTCGTGAAAAACACGAGGGTTTGGAGCGTGACTCAAGACCCGAGAGTCCGAGCTTGCCTCGGCTCTTGATAGTGCCAAAGCTGCTAAGGCCGAGGCCCACAAAGCCCTCCAAGAAATTGAATCATTAAAGAAGATAGCGGCGGGTAAGGAATTCTTTATGCAAAGCAAGCATGTGAAAGTGAATTACCTATTACTTACCCGGATTCGGAGCTCTCCAGGAGCATTCGCAGATTTGCCCAGAGGTGTGTCCGATGTCGCCGCATTCTACCGCGCCAAGGAGGGAGCTCGACGGAAAAGGTGTTACGGTCTCAAGATCTTTGAGGCCGGACATCCAGTGCCCCTAAGCGACCAAATTGAAGCGGGTCGAGCTCCTAAGGTCGCCGAACAGGCCATGAAGGGCCTCATAGTTCGGTGTGGCCATCGAAGCCATGCACGGGAGCTACTTTGGGCTAGTGCGGCGGCTGGTGGACGCGTGTCCTGTGATTGAAGTCATCAAGCTCCGTCTGCATTGAAGGTGTCCGTCGGGCCCTTGCCCTCGCTAAAGTGCACCGGGCAAGCCGGATGCGGAGAAGCTTGTGACGGACGGCCACCGAAGGGCAAGGAGCATCGCACACCAAATGTACTATGAGGGCCTCTGAAGGGTGCCCATGAATAGCGGATGAGTGCTCCAAAGATGTAATTTTTGAATAGACTCGCATTTGTTATCCTGTACGCTGAAAACTTGTTCATATGCGCTAAGCAACGCTTGTTAATTTAAAATATTAACTTCTATGCGGCCGTTTATCAAATTTGAGAGATGGCAAGTCGTTGGCTTAAGCCCCATGCCACGAAAGTCTTTGGGGTGTTCGGGATAAACTTGAGCACTCTTGTTCCCATTCTTGGGTCCATCTAGGAGGCGCTCAACGCAACGAACAAGGCAACCGGACTTGTAATGCTTGAACACTCTCACTTAGCCATAGAATTCTATAATTTTAAATTTCGTGAAGCCCCTAGTATTCGGAAGACCGATTTCGGGCGCTATCCACGCCTTTGGCCGGACAATTCGGTTCCTCGCTCTAAGCGGCATAAGTCTTTAGGGACCCGAAAAACCTCTCGAACAGCGACGGCTCTCGCCTCTATCATGACGGTCAGTTTTAGCTTTCTCCACCGAGGTGCTCAACCCAGCTCAACCGGGCACAATCGCAGTTGGTTCTCCGGTGCTACCTTAGCCGATATAACGGAACGTAAGGTACCAAAACACGGGAGCCGGGCAAACCCAACTATTGACCCAAGACATGATTCGGAGCCGATTCATATAATGCTATAAGTTCGGGGTGCCGCACTTGTGAAAGTGTTCAGACTTATCACACCATAATTTTTGGGGTACTGTAAGCCCCTGGTGTATTGGCCGTACCAAAGTGTACGGGTGCAACATGTCATGAAATGAACATATATATAGATAAAAAGAGGCAATAATAGGCAGGAGCTATATATTGGTTATTAAAAAGAAACTGCAAATAAAAGCAGGACGATACAAATTGTGCGATAAGCAAGAGATGGGACTATTTAACATGTCCTCCTCCAGGGGTAGGCTGCGGGATGGTATGTAAAACAGGTATAATGCTCGTAATAGAGACCACCTGAACACCCAACGTAGCTTTCTTCTTCCCTGGCTGTTGCATCTTAGTTCGGCAATTCTAGTGCCGGATAGGACTTCTGGAGGGCGGAGTCCTGAAAGTAAGAAAAAGGAAAAATGAAAAAGAATGACACAATCGGGAGCCCCTGGTGCGGTCGAGCCGCATTATTTGGCGTGCCGTGGTCGTGCCCCTCCCCTTATGCCCATGGTATCTCCAGAGCGTAGTTATGTACGCGTAATACTGGCTTCGCAATTTTGCGAGGGCTGGGGTTGGGGCCGGATTGCTACGCTGCGATGCTTGAATCGTGCCAGCGGTCTTGTTGTAGGTTACTCCGGGCGCAGCTTGATGTTGTCCGGACGCTTAGTGGCCGGACTCGAGAATTGCTGTGAGAGGCTGCTTTGCACCTGCGCCATGACGGCCGCCGTGTGCTCCTCCGTTCGGAGAGAGCGTTCGGTGTTTCCATTGACCGTGATTACTCGTCGAGGGCCTGGCATCTTGAGCTTGAGGTATGTGTAGTGCGGCACCGCATTGACTTTGCAAATGCGGTTCGTCCGAGCAGTGCATGATAGCCGCTGCGGAACGGGATGATGTCGAAGATTAACTCTTCGCTTCGGAAGTTATCCGGGATCGAACACCACTTCGAGTGTAATCGAGCCTGTACAATTGGCCTCTACACCCGGTATGACGCCTTTAAAGGTCGTCTTTGTAGGTTTAATCCTTTTAGGGTCTATGCCCATTTTGGCGCCTTGTATCACGATAAAGCAGGTTCAGGCTGCTACCGCCGTCCATCAGGACTCTGGTAAGGTGAAATCCATCAATAATTGGGTCAAGAACCAGTGCGGTGAAACCGCCGTGATGAATGCTAGTGGGGTGGTCCCTTCGATCGAAGGTGATCGGGCAAGAAGATCATGGGTTGAACTTTGGGGCGACTGGCTCCATCGCATATACGTCCCTTAGTGCACGCTTCCGCTCCCTTTTGGGTATGTGGGTTGCTTATATCATGTTCACCGTCCGCACTTGTGTGGGAAAACCCTTCTGTCCTCTATTGTTCGGCGGCCGGGGCTCTTCCTCGTCATCACTATGCGGCCCCTTGTCATTGAGTTCGGCACTTAACTTGCCTGCTTGCTTGAACACCCAACAATCCATGTTGGTGTGATTGGATGGTTTTTAAGGGGTGCCACGTATCTGGCACAAGCTATCGAGTATTCGGTCCAAGTTGGACGGGCCCTGGGTATTTCTTTTGAATGGCTTCTTCCGCTGACCGGGTTTAGAGCCTCTGAATCCGGCATTGACGGCCATATCTTCAGCATTATCGCCGCACGCGGCGCTTTGTTCTTGTTATGACGCCGACCTGCCATTGCTGTCCTTGGTATCCGAACTATCGTGGTGTTTGGACAAGTTGTTGCTTCGAGCTAGCTGCTTGTCATCTCCCGCACAAAAGCGGGTCATGAGTGTTGTGAGGGCTGCCATGGATTTCGCTTTTCTGTCCTAGGTGCCGGGCAAGCCATTCGTCGCAGATGTTATGTTTGAAGGCTGCAAGGGCCTCGTGCATCCGGACGATCAACGATTTGATTTTTCTTTGTTAGGAACCGTGTCCGTAATTGTCCGCCGATTCTTCCGCTGCTGAATTATATGGCTGAGGTCATCGGCGTCGGTGGTCGCATATATGTGCCCCGGAAGTTATCAAGGAATGCGGCTTCCAGGTCCTCCCAACAACCAATTGATTCTGGTGGCAAGCTGTTGAGCCAATGCCGAGCTGGTCCTTTAAGCTTGAGTGGGAGGTATTTGATGGCATGTAGATCACCACCGCGGGCCATGTGGACATGGAGGAGATAGTCCTCGATCCAGACCGCAGGATCTGTGGTACCATCGTATGATTCGATGTTTACGGGTTTGAAGCCCTCGGGATTTGATGATCCATTACTTCATCCGTGAAGCATAGTGGGTGTGCGACGCCTCAGTATTGGGCTATATCACGGCGTAGCTCATATGAGCTTTGTCTCATCGTGTTCGCCCGGCCGGGTTTGTCAGATCCGGCGTGACGGTAATCATCCCGAGTCGTTAACCACGCGATCCGTAGATCGATCTTGTATGTTTTTCCTTATCCTCCAATATATCTCGCAAGTCGCGTTTTCCCGTGCCTTGGTACTTTTTGAGCGGCGTCGGGGTGTGGCTTGAGCGGAGGGCCGAGAGGCTTCTCTGTCACACGCCACGGGTGGCGATCCGCCATGTCGTGCGCCGGTGACTTGGGTGCTTCCTCCTCCGATCGAGGCAACTGCCTGCGTTTGGGGTAGCTTTTGGAGGGCGTTCGAGTTCATACTCTTCGCTGCAAGGACTTCAGTCCATCCGCAGCCTAGCAGGTCTTGGTCAGCTCTAAGCTGTCGCTTTTTCTTGAGGCTGCTTGTCGTGGCTATAAGCCTGCGTTTGAAACGCCTCCTGCTCGGCGGAATCCTTAGGAGCGACAAATTAAATTGGTCGTCGAGGCTTACCTCATCTTCGGAGGGAGGCGCATAATTATCGCCCTCGACCTCTCTTTCTCGCCAGACCGTCAGGCGGACTTGCTTCTCCCTCCTCCCGTGCCGAGTCCTGCTGGAGGGGTTGTCTTGACCGTCCCGGTGTTATTATCTCCGTGCGGAATCACCATTTTTGCAATGGCGGGATTTAGAGCGGCGCCACCGACGCCGGGCGCTTGGGTTGCTTCTTGGAGGGTCATCCTCCGTTGTTCCATCGCCGTTCCCATCTTTTGGGATGTCCACCATGTATATGTCGTATGACGAGGTGGCCTTCCAGTGCCCTGTAGGCGCTGGGTGTTGGTCGTCTCCGGCATCGTCGTCCATACCATCGATGTCTTCGGAGTCGAAGTCGAGCATGTCGGTTAAATCATCGACAGTGGCTACAAAGTGGGTGGTGGGTGGGCGTTGAATTTCTTCGTCGTCCGTGTCCCAACCTTCCTGTCCGTAGTTCGGCCAGGGCTCTCCGGATAAAGAGAGAGACTTTAGTGAATTCAGGACGTCGCCAAAGGGCGAGTGCTGAAAGATGTCCGCGGCAGTGAACTCCATGACCGGCGCCCAATCGGATTCGATTGGCGGTAGCGGAGGGTTCGGAGTCCGCACCACAGAGTCAAGGTCTTCGCAGCGATGTGGATGGAGTTCGCTCAATCGCTAGAGATCGTAGCCCCGAGGCGGCGGCCCAACCACTCGCCCTCGATCGGGAATCCGGCCCGGATTAAGGGTCGGAGCGGATGTTGGTGCGGCCTCCGTGGCAATCGCTCAGCAGCGAGCTAGATCATACCCATCGAGACGATGCGGCACGCTTTCGGGCGTGCTTCGAATCCGTCGAAGATCAAATCTCCGCGGACATCGACCGTATAGTTCAAACTTCCAAATCTGACCAGATGGCGGGCGTAGCTTCGATCTGCTCCGGATGGCCAAGCTTAATTGGCCCAGCAGTAAAGCCGCCGAATACAAAGATCCGATCGGGAGAAAAGTCTCACCTGGACCGTGTCGTTGTTGATGATCGAAGGAGCCATCGGGCCTATCGGTGACGCATACGCAGGAACTCTCAATGAAAGCACCAATGTCGGTGTCAAAACCGCGGATCTCGGGTAGGGGGTCCCGAAGCGCCTAGGCGGATGGTAACAGGAGACAAGAGACACGATGTTTTTACCTGTGTTCGGCCCTCTCGATGGAGGTAATACCCTACCCCGCTTGATTAATATTAATGATATGGGTAGTACAAGAGTAGATCTACCACGAGATCAAGGAGGCTAAACCCTAGAAGCTAGCCTATGGTATGATTGTTGTTCGTCCCCACGGACTAAAACCCTCCGGTTTATATAGACACCGGATAGGTTAGGGTTACACAGAGTCGGTTACAATTGTAGGAGATCTACATATCCAGACGCCGAGCTTGCCTTCCACGCCAAGGGAAGTCCCATCCGGACACGGGACGAAGTCTTCAATCTTGTATCTTCATAGTCTTGGAGTCCGGCCGTGATGATAGTTCGGCTATCCGGACACCCCCTAGTCCAGGACTCCCTCAGATTGCCTCTTGGGCTGAGGAAGAACAGTTACAAGGGAAGAACATCCTCCTGAGGAGAGGTGTTCTTGTGCTTGGTGAGCTGGTGTGGTGTCTCTCCAGCCAGTCTAGATATGATCCCAGATGAGTTGCCTCCTACGGTGGTGGCTAGTCCTATTTATAGAGGCCTTGGTCCTCTTCCCAAATATTGAGCGGGAAGGGATTCCACAACGGCCAAGTTTCAAGGGGGACAACTAGTACAAGCTATCCTGACAAAAGTAGTCTCCGCCTGCCAAAGGCTCTGGTGGTGACGTCGTCTTGGGCTCCACGGTGACCTCCGTCCTGCTGGTCTTGGTCTTGTTGCACCGATATGGAAACCTTTGCCTGATGCCTCGGGGTTCCTTGCCTGCGCTTGCCTCTTTAGCACCAAAGAGGAAACGAGGACACTGTGCGCGCTGGCGCCCGTCTGATCATGGTCGTCATGGCTTGCGTCACAGGGACCTCGCGAGGTGCCCCTTGATCTCTCCACTCCTTGCGAGCTAGCCTGGTGAGTCCACCCCTGAGGAGGCCTTGTGTCGTCCACCTCGTGAGGCTTGGCCCAACGCGAGGGTCTTGACTGTTTGCTGGTGAAGATGGGCCGTACAGGGCCGCTGGTGGAGCCACGCCGTGGGCCGCAGGCAGGCAAGTCTGGGGACCCCCATTCCCAGAACACCGACAGTAGTCCTCGGGCCCAAGGCGCGCTCGGACTTGGCTTCGAGGTGAAGCCAAAGGGCAAGTGCGTTGCACCGCGAGCCCCAACAGCCTGCGGGCCCGCTTGACGCGTGGTGATTGATTGGACGTGGGCGTCTCCGCTTCCCCACGCTGCCTCGGCAACTGCCCGACTTGACGAGTCCCTGCTGTATGCAAAAAAGGGTTATCATTACCTGCGATCGTGGAGGTCGACGGTTGGCCTCCTCTAGGATATAAAGAGGAGGGGGGCAGAGCCCCCGTCGCCCATCTCTTCCCGTTTCGCTCGCCCCTTCTTCCTTGCTTCATTGCTCGCAGCTACACCCATGGCGCCCACGAAGAGGTTCTCGGCCGCAAAGAAGAGGAAGGCCCGCCAGGAGGGGCCCGGCTCACCGCCGCCCAAGAGGGGGCGCGGTCGCCCCCACAAGCACACCGCGACCCCTGCCGTGGTCCCTCACGGCCGAGACGGCGCCTCTTTGCGTGGTGGGAGTCGCCCATGTCATGGCAGCCTCGTCGATGAAGGGAGGTGCGCCATGGTCGCGCGGCCTCCCTGGCCGCGCTTCCACTCGGCGGAAGTGCTGCCGGAGTTTGTCGTGTCGTCGGAGAACCCGGCCGGCACCTGGCTTCAGCTCCCACGCTTCCTCGCTGGCGAGCTGCCGGCCACGAGTCCAGGCGGGCTCTGGCTGCAGGCTGACGGCTGCTGCAGCAAGGCTTCGTGGGTCGTGGTGGAGGTCTCCGTCGCGGGCAACGCAGCCCTGGCCCGCGACTGGCAGACATTTGCCCACGCGCGCGGCCTGGGCAGGCTATGCACCTTCCACTTCAAGTACGACGGCAACACGACCCTCTACGTGAGGGTATTCGGAGAAGACGACCGCCGCGTCGGGTGCTGCCCCGAGGAAAACGACGTCGGCGAGGTGCTCGGCCTTGGCGACGGTCGTGACGAGGGTGAGGATGGTCTTGCCCTCGGTGCTGGCCGCTGCTCATCCAGCTACGGCGATTCTTCCTCCTGCGACAGCTCCAGCAGAGGCTGCTACGACTAGCCGCCACGCTGCCGCGCCCGCTTCGAGGGCGGCAGTGGGTCGTCTCGTTGCCGCGCCCCAGTGAAGCGCGAGGAGGGGTCTGGCTAAGCTCAGGAGAGCCCCATGGGCCCATTGATACGTCTCCAACGTATCTATAATTTTTTATTGTTCCATGCTATTATATATTCTGTTCTGGATGATGTAAGTGCATCTAGTGCCCCTTAGTGATTTTGGTGTATTGAAGACTTATAGGTTAAGGGACTAATGTGTTTATGAGTGTACATAGGTCTATAAGTCTATGAGGAGTTTGATATTTACAGAGAAAGTCGACCCCTAAAAATGAAGTTCTTCGACTGAAGACTTTGATATTCTGAAGACTTTGAATGTGAAGAAATTGGTGTGACCTTGAAGACTTGGTATTCATTTGAGGAACATGAAGCGTGAAGACTTTTGTTTTCGTAGTTTCGTTTTCTCTTTCTTGAGTCATAGGAAACACCGCATCGTTAAAGGGGGTCGAGGAAATACTAAGGAAAAATTTCCATGTGATGCTCAACTCAAAATCCTACACCTACCAATCCCTTCGAGTGAAGCCTTTGGAAATCTCATACAGATTCACCAATTTCTTCAAAGGACAAAGACGAAGTTCTTCCGGTCATTTGAGGAATTTGTTCTGACCGAGGAGTTAGGAATTCGCCAAAGCATTGCCTACACAAAGTGAGGAACATGATAGCCCCGAGGAATTTGAGAGTCAAATTTCCGACCGTTCTTTGTCTTCAAGGCCAAATTGTCCCAAATTATCTTATCCACCTAACGGTCATATCATTGAAGGGCATTTATGTCTTATCATGTCGGGCTTCTCCCTAGGCTATAAATAGCCGCCCTACAACCACTAGCTGGTTGGCTGCTCCGAGAGAAACTTGACACTTGTCATTTGAGAGCAAGCCATCCTCCGAGGACTTTGAGCGAAAATCATCGAGTGAGGAAAACCCAAAACCAAACCCCTACAAACCCAAAGTGATTGAGCATCATCAAGAGATTGATCCTCTGTGGATCCGACGCTTGTTACCTTTGAAGACTGTGCTTCTTCCAGACGGTTAGGCGTCATGGTCTAGAGCATCCAAGAGGAATTGTGGATCGCCGAGTGACCAAGTCTGTGAAGGTTTGGAAGTCGCCTGATGAGTTACCACGAGTGATTGGACGAGGTCTGTATGACCTTAGTTCAAGGAGAATACGGTGAGGACTTGGTGTCCTTAGCTGCGTGCTCTGCGACTGGGTGTCCGGGACTGTGTGTCCTTGAGTTTAAATACTCAGCCGCTCCAACCAGACGCATAACCGAGACAGTAGCTTGAACCGGTCTACCAAATCATTGTCTTCACCAACCTAATCGGTTCTATTTCCTCAACTCTTTCATTTCCTCATTCTCGTGTTGAGTGTTCGTTCATATCTGTGTTTGAAGACTCGATCAAGACTTTCTCAATTTCCTCGGTTCAATTTCTTCACCGCTTTGTCTTCATCTTGTGCTATCCTGTGTTTACGCTTTCTATACTCTTTGATTGTCTTCATTTCATCATGATGACCATGTCCGTATTCTCTTATGCTTACTTCTGAGTACTTATTCCGCTGCAAGTAGTTCTTCACTTCGGAATTTCCTCACCGGCAGATTCCTCATTGAAGAATTCATAAAAATCGCCTATTCACCCCCCCTCTAGTCGATATAACGCACTTTCAATTGGTATCAGAGCAAGGTACTCCCTTGTTCTGTGTGATTTTGGTTTAACCACCGGAGTTTTAGTTATGTCGACCGCAGTATGATCAAGGTCTCACCGGGTGTCCTACCTTTGATGGGACGGACTACCCCTTTGGAAGAACAAGATGCGAATGCATCTTGAGGCAATTGACAACGATCTACGGTATGTTGTGGAAAATGGTGTTCCCTCCGTCACACCTTCTCCGAATCAGCCGATGTGAAGAGATTCAAGCAACTCGAGTCTCAAGCGAAGAATATCATATGTGGCCATCTGAGCAAAGGACAATATGGAAGAGTGAGTGCTTTGGAAACTGCTAAGCTCATTTGGGACAGGCTGTCCAAAGTAAATGAAGGAGTCTCAACTCAGCGTGACTCTCGAGTTGATGTTCTTCGCAATCTCTTCAACCGCTTCAAAAGACTCGACAACGAAAATGTTCAACAAACCTTCGATCGCCTCACTGACATCTCAAATGAGCTTCAAGCGCTTGGTGCCAATGACATCACCGACCATGAGGTGGTGAAGAAATTGTTGAGATCGCTTGATTCCTCATTTGATACTCCGCACCGATGATACAAGGGCGTCTTGACTACAAGTCACTTGATCCAAATTGATATCCTCAAGAGGCTAAATACTCATGAGTTCCACTTCTTTGAAAAGAGAGATCTCTATGGATCTAGCTATGGAAAATCACGTGCCTCAAGGCCTGTGCTGTGTCTAAATTTGATTGTGAAGACTACGGTAGTAGCCTTGGAGATCACGAAGAATTGAGCCAGAGCTAGCACCGCCGTGAATAAATTCCAGAAGTTCTCAAGACGTACGCTTTGGAAAATCCTCAAGGAGCAAAGTGATTCCTCATCCGGTGACTATAAGAGAAGACTTTGCCACAAATGCAAGAAACCTGGTCACTACATTCAAGATTGTCCTCGGTGGGAAAAGGAATTAAAGAAGAAGAAATACAAGGATTACAGCCTGATGACACTAAGAAGAAGAAGAAATCACGAAATCTTCATCATCAAAATCCTCAAAGCCTTCTTCTCACAAGAAGAGCAGCTCCAAGAAGGCTCGGGCATTCATTGGCAAGGAAATGGACTCTGAAGCTGAATCGAGGAACATGAGGAAGAGGAGGCATCGGAAGAATGCGAGTCTGCTCTCGCCATCGCTTTTCGCCAAGTCCATCTTCAACTCAAGAAAATGAACTCACCAACAAAGCCGATGAAGATAGTGATGACTACGCCCCACCTTTTGCTTCATGGCAAAGGGTGCCAAGGTACTCAAATATACCTCCTTTGAATCTAGTGAAAATGAATCTGATGAAGATCTAAAGCCCAGCTACTCAAAACTTGCTAAGATTGCTGTAAAACAACAAAGAGCTTTTGAAAAGGTTCAAAACATGCTAGACAAAAGTGATGATATGTTGGGTGAAGAAATGGATCGCACTAAAGCCCTGACTGAAAATCTTCAGAGACTTCAGTCTAGGCTTGACAGCCTTTTCAAGGTCATCATAACACTCTCTTGTCTCGATCATGAGAAACTTTCTTATGAATTTCTTCAAAGAAAGCAAGATCTTGAGAAGCTAAGAGTGAGTTATGAAGATCTTCAAGGAGCGCGATTCATTACTTGCTCAACAAATCAGCGCTTCTCGTGAAGAATTTGTTCCTCCATGCTTAAAGTGCATTGAACGTGAATCGCTTAATTCTTCACCGAATGTTCAAATGCTTCAACTGTTACAAATTCTTCACATGCCTCTGCTATCACTAATTCCTCATCTCGAGGACATTGCTAGTATCACCGACGATGTAGGGTTGAAGGAATTGTACATGACAGGCATGTACAAAAGCCTCAAAGGGCATCAGACTCTTTGTGATGTGCTTAAAAAGCAGATCCTCAACAGGAACCCTAGGAAAGAGGGTATTGCCTTTGAGAGGAAACTCAATGCTGATGGAACATATTGGAAGCCTAAGTAGTACCCCAAAACCTCATGGGTTGCTGCAAAGGGACCTCTAGTTGATCCATCAAACTTATTTGGCTTTACATGTGAATCTCCTCATTCTTCTGATGAGTCATTTGACTCCAACTATAAACTATTCAAAAATCAGAATGGTGAAGTATTTGCTAGATATGTTGGCACTAACTGCAGGAACGGTTCCCCTATGAAGAAAATCTGGGTTCCCAAGAAGTGCCTTTGAAAGTCTTCGTGAATGTCCTCATGACACTACCTGTGAAGAAAAGGAACCCCAGATCAAACTCTTCATATGGACCAAATTCTTCATATGGATCCAAGTCCTCATACGGACCAAATTCCTCACGTGGATCAAATTCCTCAAAAGGATCAAAGTCCTCATATGATTATCATCGTGCTAACAACTCGCTTTTGCGGTGGTAGAGCTAAGGGCTATGAATATGTGCATTATTCTTCAAACCAATATGTTCATAAGTCCTCGAAGAATTTCTCTGCTTATTCATATGCTTACCCTAACCCCTCTTATGTGAAACGAAATGGATTGGCCTCTATGCCACCATTCTCACATGGAGCTCGCAGAGTGATGAACTCTTTGCCACTCCTTCAAATGTGGGTGGTGAAGAAAAAGAACTAATCTCTTCTCAGGTGGGGCCTCGGGCGTGCTCTAACGTCAAGAATTTCTTTGGGGGCAAAATGTTCGAAAGGACGCACGCTAATCATGAAGAAATGAACTTTCATTTCACACGTCCTCATACTACTTATCTGTTATGCTGCCTGATGAAATTCATCTGATGAACTTGATATCATATTCTTCACTGATGAAGTATATGAGATCGTAAGTTGCACTAATTCATCTGCAGGATGATCAACCCAAAGCCAATGAGTGGGTCCTTGATAGTGGATGTACAAATCACATGACTGATGACAAGAATCTATTGATGGATGCTCCTTATCACCGTCACATCTCAAGCATATCATCTTTGGCCGACAAAGGCAAAAGTCGTATTGGGTCTTGGTAACGTTGCGATCTCTAAGGACATACACATGGACAAAGTCATGCTTGTTGAGTCCTTAGGATACAACCTCATGTCAGTCTCAATGCTTTGTGATCTTGATACGGTTGTTGTCTTTGGCAAGTATCGTTGTGTTGTGATCATGGAAGCTGAAAATTCCAAAGTCTTCGAAGGCTTTAGGAGAGGAGACTTGTATATTGTTGATTTCTCTACAGGACCACAACCAGCCGTGTGTCTACTTGCAAAAGCTTCAGAAGGCTGGCTATGGCATCGACAACTTGGTCACACAGGCATGAGGAATTTGCACACATTTGCGAAGAAGAAGCATGTCATTGGCATTGAGAATGTCAAATTCCTCAAGGATCACTTGTGTGGAGCCTGTGAAGCTGGAAAAATGACCAAGGCCAAGAATCCAGCGAAGACTATCATGACCACTACTCGTCCATTCGAATTTCTTCACATGGACCTCTTTGGTCCAAATCATTACTCAGCAGTCACTAATGATGCATCTCTATATGGCTTTGTTATTGTTGATGATTACTCTCGTTACACATGGGTACACATTGTTACTTACAAAAATGAAGTGCGTGAAGTCTTCAAACGATTTTCCTCGAGGGCTTCAACTAACTTTGGTGTGAAGATCGGACACATCAGAGTGACAATGGAACTGAGTTCAAGAATTCCGGTCTTGATGCCTATCTTGATGAACTTGGTATTACTCATGAGTTATCTCGCTCCCTATACTCCTCAAAGAAATGGCGTCGTGGAGCGCAAGAATGTAACTCTTGTTAAGATGGCTCGCACTATGCTTGATGAATACAAAACGCCTCATCGCTTTTTGGATTGATGCAATTGATACCGCGTGCCACATCATCAACAAGAGTATATCTTCACAAATTCTTCAAGAAGACTGCCTATGAACTCCTCAACGACAAGAAACCCAATGTGAGTTATTTCAAAGTCTTGATTGCTAAATGCTGGATTAGAGATCCTCATCACAATTCTAAATTTGCACCGAAAGCACATGAAGGTTTTATGCTTGGTTACGGAAAGGACTCAGACACCTCTGAGTCTTCAACATCGCTCTTCACAAGATTGTTGATCTGTAGATGTGCGGTTCGATGAAACTAATGGCTCGCAAAGAGAGCACCTACCCTCCGTGTTAGATGAACCAACACCGAGGAATCTATCAAGTTCAAGGCAACCGAGGATGTCATTCCTGCCAAGAATTCATTCCTCAGACTGTGAAGAACGTTGAGCTGATGCACCTGAGGATAATGCTGAAGGAAATGGTACTGAAGAAAATGCTGATCCAATTCCTCGACGACAACCAGCTCATCCTCGCATTGCAAAAGAAGTGCAAGTTGACAAGATCATCGATGACATTGAAGCACCAGGTCCTCTCACACGCTCAAAAGCTTCACATTTATCTAACTTTTGTGGGCACTATGCTTTTGTCTCTATCACAGAGCCCACTAAGGTAGATGAAGCATTTACGAGCCCGAGTGGATTCGTGCAATGCAAGAAGAATTACATCGATTCGAGCTCAACAATGTCCGGGAACCGGTCAAACGTCCAGATCCTCGCAAGCATAATATCATTGGCACAAAGTGGATCTACCGCAACAAGCAAGATGAAAATGGCCTTGTGGTGAGGAATAAGGCACGACTTGTAGCTCAAGGCTACACAGGTTGAAGGAATTGATTTCGATGAAACTTTCACACCTGTTGCTAGACTTGAGGCTATTCGCATATTACTTGCTTATGCTAACCATCATAATATCACTTTATATCAAATGGATGTGAAAAGTGCATTCCTCAATGGTAAGCTTGAGGAAGAAGTATATGTTGCTCAACCCCTGTGTTTTGAAGATCCAAAGAATCCCGACAAAGTCTTCAGACTCAACAAGGCCCTCTATGGCCTCAAACAGTTCTACAGGCGTGTTATGATACATTGAAGGAATTCTTCGTGAAGAATGGCTTCACACCCGGTTCACTTGACCCTACTCTCTTTACTAAATCATATGATGGTGAACTGTTTGTGTGCCAAATATATGTTGATGATATTATCTTGGCTGTACTAACCAACGCTATAGTGATGAATTTGCCTATATGATGAGTGAAGAATATCAAATGCCTATGATGGGAGAGTTGAAATTCTTCTTAGGTCTTCAAATTCGTCAACAACACAATGGCATATTCATATCTCAGGAGAAATACCTCAAAGATGTTCTGAAGAAATTCGGCATGCAAGATTGCAAAGGCGTCAAAATTCTTATGCCCACAAATGGCCATCTATGCACTGATGAAAATGGTATTGACTTCGATCACAAGGTATATCGCTCCATGATTGGTTCTCTATTGTACTTATGTGCATCTAGGCCAGATATAATGCTTAGTGTTTGCATGTGTGCCCGATTTCAAGCTACACCGAAGGAATCACACCATAAGGCTGTGAAGAATATTCTTTGATATCTAGCTCACACACCAACACTAGGATTATGGTACCCCAAGGGCTCTACGTTTGATCTCATTGGATATTCTGACTCTGACTATGCTGGTCATCGTGTGGACCGCAAGTTAACATCTGGTACTTGTCATTTCCGGACGATCTTTGGTCCGTTGGTCCTCGAAGAAACATAAGCTGCGTGTCACCGCTTCATCATGGAAGCTGAATACATTGTTGCGGCTCTTGTTGTGCTCAATTGCTTTGTGGATGAAGCAAACTCTCAAGGACTACGGCATCAACGTGAAGAATGTGCCTCTCTTCTGTGACAATGAGAGTGCCATCAAGATTGCTCACAACCCAGTTCAGCACTCGAAGACAAAGCACATTCAAATTCGTCATCATTTTCTTCGTGATCATGTGTTGAAGGGCGACATCTCCATCGAGCATGTGAAGACTGAAGAACAACAAGCCGATATCTTCACAAAGCCCTTAGATGAGAAGAGATTTAGCAAGTTGTGGTGTGAGCTAAATATCTTAGAATCTTTGAATGTTCTTTGAAAAGGACACACATCCTGACACTTATGCAAAATTGATGATTTAGATGTGCAACACATGAAGAAACGTTTTTCTTCAATCAATGAAGAATAACATTCTAAGTGTGAAGAAATTAATGAAGAATTTGATTCTCAGAACCCTACGACAATTGTACGCGGTGTCTGAAATCATCATTCTTATACGATGGGTCACGCCGCCACCAAAACTGAAAATCTTTAATTTGAGTTTTTCCTCGCTTTTCAAATTCTTCAACTTTGCAAAATCTTCACTGTTTCCGCTGCTTTTTCTTCATTGTCTATATATATATATGGGTTTATGTCCTCTACGGCATTCACTTATGGCTATTTCTTCAAGTAGCTTTTTACGCTAAGTGAATGTGATCGGACCCTTCCCTCTATGCTATACTCAACCCAAGCTATTCACAAATTCTTCATGTGCGTTCTATTTGAAACTAGTTCAAAATCTTCACTTTGTGTCCTTGTCACCGAAGAAATTGCGAACGGAACTTTAAAACTGATCTTATCCAAACTTTCGATTATGCCTCTCAAACCGTTCCGCATCCCATGATAGATTTATCTATTCACCCACGATCTAACACAATCTCCACTTTTCAGTACGTGGGTGACACATGTCAAGCGAATGAGAAGGGTCAGGGGCACGTTCGTCCCAAATCTTCGGGCGAACAATTTTTCACCATGGCTATATATACCCCCTCTCCCCTTCCTCACTTCCTTTACTCCGCTCGACCGCTCTCTCTCTCGCTCGAGCTTCTCAAACCCTAGCGCCGCCGCTACTCCATCATCGCCGGTGAGGAAGAGCTTCACTGCCTCGACCTCGTCATTGCTTTCATCGCTACCGATCATGAAATCTTCACTCCGTCACGCCGTAGCTGTCTTCCTCCGCCAAGTTAGGGCGTGGAAGATCTAACCCGATTTAACTTCCCATCTGTTCTTCTCATTCGCCGTGTTCTTCACTTCGGGTAATTAAAAGTTACTTTTATTACTCGCTTTGATTCTCAAACCTTCACGAAAATCTTCAAAGGTGTTTATTCTTCAAATCTTCACACATATGAACACCTCAAACAAAATATGCTTTTGATTCGTTTCTCTAAGCAATGATTTTTCTTCAAGATTCCTCAATTGTGTGGATCCTCGATCTATACAACTCTGGAACCTAAGACAAAGATCGCTTAGCGAAATTCTTCAAGGCTCATCTGGTCAAATTCCTCAAACTAGTTCTTTTTGAAAAACCTTACGAGAACGAGATATGACCTCTCCAAATTCCTCGCAACTATACTGCTCATTCACGGTACTCATGTCCGCTGAATCACTAGGTTCTCATCAACTTAACTCATTTGTAGCGTTCCTCGAAGAAAAGTTGCATACTTCTTCAGAGAATTCGATTGTTCAAATTCCTCGGTGAAGAATATGATGAAGGAAAGAAGCCACAGAAAGGAGGAAAGAGGCCTGAGGTCATGACTGCGTTGGAGATTCCTGAGGACATCTATGCTGATTATTGCACACCTGATGAAGCCGAGTTTGGCAAAGAAAACAAAAATCAGCGCAAGGTGCGTATTCGAAGGATTGAAAGGAGATGGGTAAGGGAATGGAGGGAGTACAAATATGTTACTCCAAAATACATGAAGAAATTCGCTCTCAATCCTCCATGCCCAAGAGCTCCATTGGCACCTGGTCAAGAAGCTGACCCACCAACATCAAGCGTGGTGAGGACTTTCCTGAAGAATGGGCCAAGCGCCAAGCCAAATTGGCAAGACAAGCCAACGAGGCAGTGAGGAAATTTAATGAGGACTCTGCATGCTGCCGCCACCGAGGCCTCTGTCAAGCCAAGAAAATCTATGGCAAAGAAGCCCGCACACAAGCCAAGTGCTTCACCAACATGCCCTCATGGCCAAGTTCCTCACCGTGCCCTCACGGCCAATTCCTCATGCTGCTCCTGCTCCTCCCAAATCCTCGGCTCCTACAAAGTCCTCAAGAGTTCCGACAAAGTCCTCAAGACTGTGCATCCGCCACGTGCCAAAGGACTGCAGCATCTCCATTGTCTCTGGTGTCTCAAAGAAGTTCCTCACCTGCACCAAATTCTTCATCCGCCCAACTCTGCTGAAGTCTAAGGCCACAAATGGACGAGGTCCTCGGCCAAATCCTAAGAAGAAACAGTCGCCTTCCAAGAGCCAATTAAGATGATGAGGCTGATGATGATGAACTTGCGTAAATCATCGAGACCGACAAGAAAGGGCCGCTAGAGCCAAAGGCACACCTGTACATCATTGTTGGATCCAAGAGCGATCCTAGACTACATTGATCTACGGAACAAGGACCCAAACACTCCTATGCTCGACTTCAAGTTGACACTGGCCAAAGTCACATGTCGACTCATTTCATCCAAGAGGAGAAATGGAAATTTGATACGGCCGGAGAGATCAAGAAATCGCAGATGTAAAAGAGAAAGCTCATTGAAGAAAAATGTTGTCAAGATGACAACTGAAGAACTTATCAAGATGCAGGCTGACATCAAAGCCCTCAACGACAAATTTGACTCATATTATGCTGATTGGCAAGGAGCCAAAGTCAGATTTGTCAATCTGACAAAGAAGTTCTCAAATGTTGCAGCCCCAACTCAACAAGAAATTCCTCAGGCTGGAGCCTCTGCTCAGCCGACTGAAGAACATGCCAGCACCGCTGATGAAGTTCAGGATGCTGAAGAAAATGCTAGTTCCAGGGCTGATGATTCCATTCCAGCAGCTGAAGAAATTGCCAGGGCATCCACTAGTGGTGTGCCTGAAGAAACTGAACAAGTCGAATCAAGCTGCATCGATTGCGCCAGTGAAATTCAACCAGATTCCTCGGCTCCTCCTGCGCCTACACCAACTCCAATCCTTCCATACGCATCGATGTGAAGAAGACCAAGGCTGCAGACGAGCTGCAAGTGAAGAAAAGGAAAGCATCTGCGGCTTCAAATTCTTCAGCTCAAGAAGATGAAGACAATGACCACTCATTTGAAAATCCCATTGATCTGTTCCAATTTCCTCCATGCCATCAAAGGACCTTGTTCCTTTTGGTGAAGATTATGAGATCCCAAGCGGATCTCGATGAAGAAAATCACTCACCGCTTCATCAGAGCAGATTGATGAAGAAATTGAAGTGGAAGCTATCCCTTCAACCCCAATCATTTCCTCGCCTATGCCTCGGTTCCACGGTGAAGAGGCCGGTGTTGAGGAGATTGAAGAAGATGTGGATATTGGAAGCACAACGCCCGGTGATGAACGATGACTTTTGGGAAAGTCAAGATCCAAATTCTCCACTCTTCACCCCAATCCAATAGATTCCTCACCCCCGCTCCAACAGTTCAAATGGGCTCAAGAAACTCATCCCACTTCATCTCAGACATGAAGAAATTCCAGCCACTAGCTACCGATGAACCTGCTTCAGCCGATCCTCGATCGCACATGTAGAGGAACCAGAAATTCCTCAGCCTAAAGAACCTGAGATTGCGATTCCAGAGGTCGTGATGCAACTCACTGACACTCCATTGCCAAAGCAAAAGAATCCATTCTCAACGAAGCAAAAGTTCAAGGCTGAAGACTTCTTTGGCGAGCATGTATTCTTCACCGACTACAACCCATATGACTCTGCTCGCATAAGGAAGAGGCGTTTCTGGACTACCAGTCAAGCCAACTTCTATTCCTCTATGCTCTTCAACAAAGACAAAGTCTTCGATCATGCACACGTTCCTCATGTGGACATGGAATCTCTGCCAGGCTTCGAGCCAGTCCTCATTGTTCTTCACGATGCAGGACTTCTGAATTTCTGCACTGACATCTGTGATTGGAATGAAGAACTCATTCTTCAATTCTATGCGACGCTGCACATCACCGGAGACGCTGAAGATGTGAACTCATGGGTGTTGGACTGGATGTCTGAAAATACTCACTACAAGGCACCAGCAACTGAATTGCTTCGTGCCCTACCACTGTCCCTCCCTTGATGGTGCTCGTTGTATCTACAACGAACCCGAAGCTTTCAAATCACTACATGCAAGTGCCGATGAAGCCTTTGAAGCCGTGACAGGCACCTCGAACCAAATTCCTCGTCAAGGAATTACTATATGTGCCTCGGATCGCTCTATCGGATTCTGACGAAGACAATGAGTCCTATCAAAGGCCACGACTCAAATGATGAAGAAGTCGTTGGCATCATGAAGAATATGTTGTTCAATATCATTCATGGCGTTCCCGTCAACTTCCATGATTTCTTCATGAGGACTCTAGCAAACATTGCTATGTCACCTTTTGAGTTGAAGCCTTATGCGCAATGGATTATGAGGTTCATCAGGACAAGGTCTTCACTCAATTACAAGGCTGACACTCTGAACCACTGCAGCTACTTGCCCCCGATTGAAGTCCTCAAATGGACATTTTCCTCAGCTGATGACAAGGGCAAGGCAACTGCTGTGATAGATGAAGGCATTCGTCCATTGGATGGTCAATTTCGCAAAGCTGCATCCTACTCCACCAATGATGACTCGCCACACATGACTGCCGCCAATACCTCACCAAGCAAAATCCTCAAGCCACAACACCTGTGGTAATGATCGATCGTGAGTTACTCCTCAATCTTCATCAGAAGGTTGATCGCAATCATAAATGGGTCAAGCGTCAGTGTGGTTCAATTCTTCACAACATGACCTCTACACACAATGCAATGAAGAAAAACCAATACTACCTCCATGAAACCTTCAACCGCACCTGGGCTGTTCTTTCTAATGTCTATAGCGCGGAAGAACTGAAGACAATGGGTCTCAAGGAAGAATTTGACTTGTCTGCACCTCCTCCAAAGAAATACAAGAAGGTCAAAGTTCCTTCCTTGGTGGCCAGCTCCTATTCTTCATCTCGAGACACTGATGAAAATGAAGACTTGGACGACATCAAGGGCAGGCCCTACTACGACAACCGACCCCAACAATGCTGGCGCTCCTTCATCAACTTGAAATTCTTCATGGGCGTTAGTCCTCAGTTTCGATCCTTTTGGTCATTTGATGACAAAGGGGGAGAAATTTGAGTTAGTCTTCAAGCAGGTCTATTACATGGGCAATTTTTTTGCTAAGTTACAACTCTCGTTCTTCTGAAACTTTTATTGGATCGAGTTGTAATCTTAAACCCGATGGTGCTCTGATACTTTTGATGTGTTCCTCTGCATGCTTATTCCTCATTATATGTTAATACACGCATGCTGAACTACATCACCACCATATTTCATCATGCATTTCAAATTCTTCATATTATATGTCAAATGCGTGTATGAATTACAAGATATAGGGGAGATCTCCATGATTCAACTCTTCAAATGTGCATTGCCTCAAAAGCAAATTCCTCACTATGCACATCTTCAGGGGGAGTTCTTCTATATCTTGCAATCAAATTCCTCAATATCAGTATCTACACTTCATATGTTTATCCCCGTTGAAAACTTAACCTATATTATCATCAATCACCAAAAAGGGGGGAGATTGTAAGTGCATCTAGTGCCCCTTAGTGGTTTTGGTGTATTGAAGACTTATAGGTTAAGGGACTAATGTGTTTATGAGTGTACACATGTCTATAAGTCTATGAGGAGTTTGATATTTACAGAGAAAGTCGAATTCTAAAAATGAAGTTCTTCGATCAAGACTTTGATATTACGAAGACTTTCTGATGACTTTGAAATTGTAGAAATTGGCGTGACCTTGAATACTTGGTATTCATTTGAGGAAAATGAAGCGTGAAGTGTTTTGTTTTCGTAGTTTCATTTTCTCTTTCTTGAGTCATAGGAAACACTGCATCGTTAAAGGGGGTCGAGGAAATACTAAGGAAAAATTTCCATGTGATGCTCAACTCAAAATCCTACACCTACCAATCCCTTCGAGTGAAGCCTTTGGAAATCTCATACGATTCAGTCAATTTATTCAAAGGATGTAGACGAAGTTCTTCCGGTCGTTGAGGAATTTGTTCGACCGAGGAGTTAGGAATTCGCCAAAGGCGGATTGCCTACACAAATGAGGAACATGATAGCCCCGAGGAATTTGAGAGTCAAATTTCCGACCGTTGCTATCTTCTTGGCATGACTGTCCCAAAACATCTTATCCACCTAACGGTCATATCAACGAAGGGCATTTATGTCTTATCATGTCAGGCTGCTCCCTAGGCTATAAATAGCCGCCCCTACAACCACTAGCTGGTTGGCTGCTCCGAGAGAAACTTGACACTTGTCATTTGAGAGCAACCCATCCTCCGAGGACTTTGAGCGAAAATCATCGAGTGAGGAAAACCCAAAACCAAACCCTCATAAACCCAAAGTGATTGAGCATCATCAAGAGATTGATCCTCTGTGGATCCGACGCTTGTTACCTTTGAAGACTGTGCTTCTTCCAGACGGTTAGGCGTCATGGTCTAGAGCATCCAAGAGGAATTGTGGATCGCCGAGTGACCAAGTCTGTGAAGGTTTGGAAGTCGCCTCAAGACTTACCACGAAAGTGATTGGATGAGGTGCATGTGACCTTAGTTCAAGGAGAATATGGTGAGGACTTGGTGTCCTGATCTGCGTGCTCGGGCCGACCGGGTGTCCGGACTGTGTGTCCTCGAGTTTAAATACTCACCGCTTCCAACTGCATCGCATAACCGAGAAAGCAGTTGGAACTGGTCTACCAAATCATTGTCTTCACCAACCTAACTAGTTCTATTTCCTCAACTCTTTCATTTCCTCATTACTGTGTTGAGTGTTCGATCATATCCGTGTTTGAAGACTTTGACTGAAGACTTTCTCAATTTCCTCAGTTCAATTTCTTCACCGCTTTGTCTTCATCTTGTGCTATCCTGTGTTTACGCTTTTCAGACTCTTTGATTGTCTTCATTTCATCATGATGACCATGTCCGCATTCTCTTATGCTTACTTGAGTACTTATTCATTGCAAGTAGTTCTTCACTTAGGAATTTCCTCACCGGCAAATTCCTTATTGAAGAATTCATAAAATTCGCCTATTCACCCCCCCTCTAGTCGATATAACGCACTTTCAGATGATTAATGGGCTTATTTATACACTTTTATATTATTTTTGGGACTAATCTATTAACCAGAGGCCCAGCCCAAATTGATGTTTTTTGCCTATTTCAGTATTTCGCAGAAAAAGAATATTAAACGGAGTCCAAACAGAATGAAACCTTCGGGAACGTGATTTTCGGAACAAACGTGATCCAGAGGACTTGGAGTGGACGTCAAGCAACCAACGAGGAAGCCACGAGGTAGGGGGGCGCGCCTACCCCCTGGGCGCACCCTCCACCCTTGTGGGCCCCCCGTGGCTCCACCGACCTACTTCTTCCTCCTATATATACCTACGTACCCCCAAACCATCAGACACGGAGCCAAAACCCTATTTCCACCGCCGCAACCTTCTGTACCCGTGAGATCCCATCTTGGGGCCTTTTCCGGCGCTCCGCCGGTGGGGGCATCGATCACAGAGGGCTTCTACATCAACACCATAGCCACTCCGATGATGTGTGAGTAGTTTACCTTAGACCTTCGGGTCGATAGTTATTAGCTAGATGGCTTCTTCTCTCTTTTTGGATCTCAATACAAAGTTCTCCTCGATTCTCTTGGAGATCTATTCGATGTAATCTTCTTTTGCGGCGTGTTTGTCGAGATCCGATGAATTGTGGGTTTATGATCAAGATTATCTATGAACAATATTTGAATCTCCTCTGAATTCTTTTATGTATGATTGGTTATCTTTGCAAGTCTCTTGAATGATCAGTTTGGTTTGGCCTACTAGATTGATCTTTCTTGCAATAGGAGAAGTGCTTAGCTTTGGGTTCAATCTTGCGGTGCTCGATCCCAAAGGATGAGGGGAAACGACACGTATTGTATTGTTGCCATCAAGGATAAAAAGATGGGGTTTACATCATATTGCATGAGTTTATCCCTCTACATCATGTCATCTTGCTTAAAGCGTTACGCCATTCTTATGAACTTAATACTCTAGATGCATGCTGGATAGCGGTCGATGTGTGGAGTAATAGTAGTAGATGCAGGCAGGAGTCGGTCTACTTGTCGCGGACGTGATGCCTATATACATGATCATACCTATATATTCTCATAACTATGCTCAACTCTATCAATTGCTCGACAGTAATTCGTTTACCCACCATAATACTTATGTTATCTTGAGAGAAGACACTAGTGAAACCTATGGCCCCGGGTCTATTTTCCATCATATTAATCTCCCGTCAACAAGTTATTTCTATTACCGTTTATTTTGCTTTCTTTACTTTTAGTCTTTATCATAAAAATACCAAAAATATTATCTTATCATCTCTATCAGATCTCACTTTTGCTAGCAAGAAGGATTTCTGGCGCCGTTGCCGGGGAGTCTACGCACAAGTCAAGACATACCAAGTACCCATCACAAACTCTTATCCCTCGCTTTACATTATTTGCCATTTGCCTCTTGTTTTCCTCTCCCCCACTTCACCCTTGCTGTTTTATTCGCCCTCTTTTTCTGTTCGCCTCTTTTTCGCTTGCCTCTTGTTTGCTTGTTTGTCACGATGGCTCAAGACAATACTAAATTGTGTGACTTTACCAATACCAACAACAATGATTTTCTTAGCACTCCGATTGCTCCTCTTACCGAAGCTGAATCTTGTGAAATTAATGCTGCTTTGCTGAATCTTGTCATGAAAAATCAATTCGCCGGCCTTCCTAGTGAAGATGCCGCTACCCATCATAGCTTTGTTGATTTGTGTGATATGCAAAAGAAGACAAATGTGGATAATGATATTGTTAAATTAAAGCTATTTCCGTTTTCTCTTATAGATCGTGCTAAAACTTGGTTTTTGTCTTTGCCTAAAAATAGTATTGATTCTTGGAATAAGTGCAAAGATGATTTTATCTCTAAGTATTTTCCTCCCGCTAAAATCATCTCCCTTAGAAACGATATTATGAATTTTAAGCAACTTGATCATGAACATGTTGCACAAGCTTGGGAGAGGATGAAATTAATGATACGTAATTGCCCTACTCATGGTTTGAATTTATGGATGATTATACAAAATTTCTATGCCAGATTGAATTTTGCTTCTAGAAATCTTTTAGATTCGGCCGCGGGAGGCACTTTTATGGAAATCACTTTAGGAGAAGCTACCAAACTCCTAGATAATATTATGGTTAATTATTCTCAATGGCACACCGAAAGATCTACTAGTAAAAAGGTTCATGCGATTGAAGAAATTAATGTTTTGAGTGGAAAGATGGATGAACTTATGAAATTGTTCGCTAATAAGAGTGTTCCTTAGGATCCTAATGATATGCTTTGTCTACCTTGATTGAGAATAATAATGATTCTATGGATGTGAATTTTGTTGGTAGGAATAATTTTGGTAACAACACATATAGAGGAAACTTTAATCCTAGGCCATATCCTAGTAATTCCTCTAATAATTATGGTAATTCCTACAATAACTCTTATGGAAATTTTAATAAGATGCCCTCTGATTTTGAGACTAGTGTTAAAGAATTTATGATTTCTCAAAAGAATTTCAATGCTTTGCTTGAAGAAAAATTGCCTAAGATTGATGAATTGGCTAGGAACGTGGATATAATTTCTCTTGATGTTGATTCTTTGAAACTTAGATCTATTCCACCTAAGCATGACATCAACGAGTCTCTCAAAACCATGAGAATTTCCATTGATGAGTGCAAAGAAAGAACCGCTAGGATGCGTGCTAAGAAAGATTGCTTTGTAAAAGCGTGTACTTCTAGTTTTATGAGATAAAGATGAAGATCTAAAAGTTATTGATGTGTCCCCTATTAAATCTTTGTTTTGCAATATGAATCTTGATAATGATGGGACTGGAGAGGAGTCAACTTTAGTTAGAAGGCGTCCCAAAAATTCAGGGTTTTAAATCTTGATGCAAAAATTGTAAAAGTGGGATTGAAGAGGTCAAAACTTTAGATATCAATGAACCCACTATCTTGGATTTAAAGGAATTTAATTATGATAATTGCTCTTTAATAGATTGTATTTCCTCGTTGCAATCGGTGCTAAATTCTCCTCATGCTTATAGTCAAAATAAAGCTTTTACTAAACATATCGTTGATGCTTTGATGCAATCTTATGAAGAAAAACTTGAGTTGGAAGTTTATATCCCTAGAAAACTTTATGATGAGTGGAGCCTACTATTAAAATTAAAATTAAAGATCATGAATGCTACGCTTTGTGCGATTTGGGTGCTAGTGTTTCCACAATTCCAAAAACTTTGTGCTATTTGCTAGGTTTCCGTGAATTTGATGATTGTTCTCTAAACTTGCATCTTGCGGATTCCAATATTAAGAAACCTATGGGAAGAATTAATGATGTTCTTGAAAATAGGAATTATGTGCCCATAGATTTCATTATTCTTGATATAGATTGCAAACCTTCATGTCCTATTATTCTTGGTAGAACTTTCCTTAGAACGATTGGTGCAATTATTGATATGAAGGAAGGAAATATTAGATTCCAATTCCCGTTAAGGAAAGGCATCGAACACTTTCCTAGAAAGAAAATAAAATTACCTTATGAATCTATTACGAGAGCCACTTATGGATTGCCTACCAAAGATGGCAACACTTAGATCTATCCTTGCTTTTATGCCTAGCTAGGGGCGTTAATCGATAGCGCTTGTTGAGAGGCAACCCAATTTTATTTTAGTTTCTTGCTTTTTATTTCGGTTTAGTAATAAATAATCCTTCTAGCCTCTGGTTAGATTTGGTTTTATGTTTCAATTAGTGTCTGTGCCAAGTAAGACCTATAGGATCTTCTTGGATGATAGTCATTTGATCTTGCTGAAAATTCCAAAAACTTTCTGTTCACGAAAACAATTCTTAAAAATCACTAGAACGTGATAAAATACTGGTTCCAATTGCGGTAGATCAATAAACAAATTATCTAGGTCTTCCTATTTTGATAGATGTTACTGAGTTCCAAAAGTTTGTGTTAGATACAGATTACTACAGACTGTTCTGTTTTTGACAGATTCTGTTTTTCGTGTGTTGTTTGCTTATTTTTGATGAGTCTATGGCTAGTAAAAGAGTTTATAAACCATAGTGAATTTGGAATACAGTATGTTTAACACCAATATAAATAAAGAATGAGTTCTATACATTACCTTGAAGTGGTGTTTTGTTTTCTTTCGCTAACGGAGCTCATGAGATTTTCTGTTGAGTTTTGTGTTGTGAAGTTTTCAAGTTTGGGGTAAAGATTTGATGGATTATGGAACAAGGAGCGGCAAGAGCCTAATATTGGGGATGCCCAAGGCACCCAAGGTAAATACAATGACACCAAAAAGCCAAATCTTGGGGATGCCCCGGAAGGCATCCCCTCTTTCGTCTTCGTCCATCGGTAACTTTACTTGGAGCTATATTTTTATTCACCACATGATATGTGTTTTTCTTGGAGCATCTTGTATGATTTCAGTCTTTGTTTTTTAGTTTATCACAATCATCCTTTCTGTACACACCTTTTGAGAGAGACACACATGATTTGGAATTTATTAGAATACTCTTTGTGCTTCACTTATATCTTTTGAGATATATAGTTTTTGCTCTAGTGCTTCACTTATATCTTTTAGAGCACGGTGGTGGTTTTTTTTTATAGAAACTATTGTCTCTCATGCTTCACTTATATTATTTTGAGAGTCCTACAAAACAGCATGGTAATTTGCTTAAATTGTGAAATTAGTCCTAATATGATAGGCATCCAAGATTAGTAAAACTTTCTTATAAGTGCGTTGAATACTAAGAGAAGTTTGATGCTTGATGATTGTTTTGAGATATGGAGGTAGTGATATTAAAGTTGTGCTAGATGAGTAATTGTGAATTTGAGAAATACTTGTGTTGAAGTTTGCAAGTCCCGTAGCATGCACGTATGGTAAACATTGTGTAACAAATTTGAAACATGAGGTGTTCTTTGACTGTCCTCCTTATGAGTGGCGGTCGGGGACGAGCGATGGTCTTTTCCTACCAATCTATCCCCCTAGGAGCATGCGCGTAGTGCTTGGTTTTTGATGACTTTTAGGTTTTTGCAATAAGTATGTGAGTTCTTTATGACTAATGTTGAGTCCAGGATTATACGCTCTCTCACCCTTCCATCATTGCTAGCCTCTACGGTACTGTGCATTGCCCTTTCTCACCTTGAGAGTTGGTACAAACTTCACCGGTGCATCCAAACCCCGTGATACGATACGCTCTATCACACATAAACCTCCTTATATCTTCCTCAAAACAGCCACCATGCCTACCTATTATGGCATTTCCATAACCATTCCGAGATATATTGCCATGCAACTTTCCACCGTTCCGTTTATTATGACACGCTTCATCATTGTCATATTGCCTTGCATGATCATGTAGTTGACATCGTATTTGTGGCAAAGCCACCATGCATATTATTTCATACAGGTCACTCTTGATTCATTGCCCTTCCCGGTACACCGCCGGAGGCATTCATATAGAGTCATACTTTGTTCTAGTATCAAGTTGTAATTATTGAGTTGTAAATAAATAGAAGTGTGATGATCATCATTCATAGAGCATTGTCCCAAAAAAAAGAGAAAGGCCGAATAAAAAAAGGGGTCCCAAACTAAGAAAATAAAAAGGGGCAATGCTACTATCTTTTTTTCCACACTTGTGCTTTAAAGTAGCACCATGAACTTTATGATAGAGAGTCTCTTGTTTTGTCACTTTCATATACTAGTGGGAATTTTTCATTATAGAACTTGGCTTGTGTATTCCAACAATGGGCTTCCTCAAATGCCCTAGGTCTTCGTGAGCAAGCAAGTTGGATGCACACCCACTTAGTGTCTTTTGTTGAGCTTTTATGCATTTATAGCTCTAGTGCATCCGTTGCATGGCAATCCCTACTCCTTGCATTTACATCAATTGATGGGCATCTCCCTAGCTCGTTGATTAGTCGCGTTAATGTGAGACTTTCTCCCTTTTGTCTTCTCCACATAACCCCCATCATCATATTCTATTCCACCCATAGTACTATATCCATGGCTCACGCTCATGTATTGCGTGAAAGTTGAATTTTTTTGAGATTACTAAAGTATGAAACAATTGCTTGGCTTGTCATCGGGGTTGTGCATGATGAGAGCATTCTTGTGTGACGAAAATGGAGCATGACCAAACTATATGATTTTGTAGGGATGAACTTTCTTTGGCCATGTTATTTTGAGAAGACATAATTGCTTAGTTAGTATGCTTGAAGTATTATTACATTTATGTCAATATTAATCTTGAATCTTTCGGATCCGAATATTCATGCCACAATTGAGAGAATTACATTGAAAATTATGCTAAGTAGCATTCCACATCAAAAATTCTGTTTTTATCATTTACCTACTCAAGGACAAGCAGGAATTAACCTTGGGCATGCTTGATACGTCTCCAACGTATCTATAATTTTTTATTGTTCCATGCTAATATATATTCTGTTTTGGATGATTAATGGGCTTATTTATACACTTTTATATTATTTTCGGGACTAACCTATTAACCGGAGGCCCGGCCAAATTGCTATTTTTTTTGCCTATTTCAGTGTTTCACAGAAAAAGAATATTAAACGGAGTCCAAACGGAATGAAACCTTCAGGAACATGATTTCCGAAACAAACATGATCTAGATGACTTGGAGTGGACGTCAAGCAACCAACGAGGAAGCCATGAGGTAGGGGGCGCGCCTACCCCGTGGGCGCGCCCTCCACCCTCGTGGGCCCCTCGTGGCTCCACCGACCTACTTCTTCCTCCTATATATACCTACGTACCCCCAAACCATCAGACACGGAGCAAAACCCTATTTCCGCCGCTGCAACCTTCTGTACCCATGAGATCCCATCTCGGGGCCTTTTCCGGCGCTCCGTCGGAGGGGGCATTGATCACGGAGGGCTTTTACATCAACACCATAGCCTCTCCGATGATGTGTGAGTAGCTTACCTCAGACCTTCGGGTCCATAGTTATTAGCTAGATGGCTTCTTCTCTCTTTTTGGATCTCAATACAAAGTTCTCCTCGATTCTCTTGGAGATCTATTCGATGTAATCTTCTTTTGCGGTGTGTTTGTCGAGATCCAATGAATTGTGGGTTTATGATCAAGATTATCTATGAACAATATTTGAATCTCCTCTGAATTCTTTTATGTATGATTGGTTATCTTTGCAAGTCTCTTCGAATTATCAGTTTGGTTTGGCCTACTAGATTAATCTTTCTTGCAATAGGAGAAGTGCTTAGCTTTGGGTTCAATCTTGCGGTGCTTGATCCCAGTGACAGTAGGGGAAACGACACGTATTTTATTGTTGCCATCGAGGATAAAAAGATGGGGTTTACATCATATTGCATGAGTTTATCCCTCTACATCATGTCATCTTGCTTAAAGCATTACTCCGTTCTTATGAACTTAATACTCTAGATGCATGCTGGATAGCGGTCGATGTGTGGAGTAATAGTGGTAGATGCAGGCAGGAGTCGGTCTACTTGTCACGGACGTGATGCCTATATACATTATTGGCGTTCTGGGAACGGGGGTCGCCAGACTTGCCTGCCTGCGGCCAATGGCGTGGCTATGCTAGCAGGTCGTATGCCCCATCTTCATCAACAAGGCGTTCAAGACCCTCGCGAGGTTTGCCCCGCCTAGATATCTCCGCTCCTCGTGAGCCTGCCTGGCTAGGCCGCTCCGGAGGAAGTCTTGCATCGTCCGCCCCGCGAGGCTTGGCCCCTTGCGAGGGTCTTGAACGCATTGTTGATGAAGATGGGCCGTACGCCCTGCTAGCATAGCCATGCCGTGGGCCGCAGGCAGGCAAGTCTAGGGACCCCCGTTTCCAGAATGCCGACAGTAGTCCCCGGGACCAAGGCGCGCTCGGGCTTGGCTTCGAGGCGAAGCCAAAGGTCAAGTACGAAGCGCCGCGGGCCCTAAAAGCCCGCGGCCTCGGTTGACGCGTGGCGGTTGATTGGACGTGGGTGTCTCTGCTTCCCCACGCTGCCTTGGCAACTGCTTGACTTGACAAAAGGCTGCCGCAGACAGTGCTTGCCTTCATTGCTTCCTCCTCGCCTTGCTCCAGATCCCCTTTCTCGCTCCTCGACACCAATACCTCCAGATCTGCTTCGATCTTGCTCCGCATCTGCGACCCATGGCGCCGCGCAAGGTCAAGACCTCCTCGGCTCCGGCTTGGTATGAGCCAGCTCTTGAAGCACCCACCATCACAGAGAAGGCTTCCGCGCGTCTGCTGACGGCAGGGGAGAGCAATGAGTGGGGGAAGACGGAGCACTGGCTTTCCTCCGACATGCCGGAGCCTGAGGGAAGCACCTTCTTCCCCTTCTTCTCGAGCAGCATCGCCGTCGGGTTGGTTCCCCCTCCTCCGATTTCTTTTATGAGGTCCTCGACCACTACGGGTTGCAGGCATTGCACCTCCACCCAACTCTATCCTCCTTCTGTCCATCTTCGCCTACTACTGTGAGGTGTACTTGGGCATGATGCCATCCGTGGCGCTTCTGCGCAACTTCTTCTTCCTTCGCGTCAGCGATGGACACATCTCCGGGTGCGCCAATTTCGTCGCATCTGGCAAGGCCAATTCAATCTTGAGCACCGGGAAGAGGGCCGACAACATCCAGGCCAAATGGGTCATGATGGACGCCAAGTGCGCCCATCCGCGTTTGGTGATGCCAACGGAGGCGCCCTAGCCCGACAAGGGGTGGCTCCGCGCAGAGGTTGCTAATGAGCGGGCGTCGTCTGTGTTGGGGCAGATGACGACCAACTTAAAGTCGGGCAACGCGAAGGCGGCCAAGGTGACGGGGGTCATGCTCCTGAGAGAGTTCTTGATGTTTCGAGTTGCTCCACTTCAGGTGCGCGCGCGCCCCCTGTGGAAGCTCGGGGATGAAGGAGACAAGACCCGCCTGTGGCCGGGGGCCCTGCCTGCCGATGAACTGACCACTGTCCTGCGCCTCTTGGTTGGGGACAACTAGGAGTACCCGTCGAGCGCCTTCGTTCGTTTGTTCCATCGCAAGGACTGGGAGGAATTCGTCGCCTCCAGGCCGACCTTTGACGCTGGGCTGGTGCCAAGGGCGCCACAGAGCCCCAAAGAAGACCGGGTTGCTGGAGGTGTCCTCTGACGAGTCCGGCGGGGGGAAGGAAGAGGAGGGGGACTCGAAGGTGACCCTCGAAGATATGGGGGAAAACTCCCCCTTGAGCAAAGCTGAAATCCTCCACGCCCTTCTTGACGACGCCAAGGTCGACGCCCGCCAAGAGGTGAGAGAACTGCCCGTCGTCCCGATGAAGAGTAGGTCGTCACTGCTCCCTCGGGATGCTGCCTCCGCCTTGACGCCGCCTGGGGCTGCCTCCAGCCCTCCTGTTGCACCATCTTCAGCTGCCGAGGCCTGCGCGCCTACTTCTTAGGCCCTGACGCTTTCAGGCTTCAAGCTTGTCAAGCGGAGGGTGGAATACATCGCGGTGGACCGATAAGTGCTTGATCTCCGTCTTGTTTTTGCTCATGTCGCTGCTTCCTGACCTTTGTCTTTGGTTGTCCAGGCCGCTGTCTGCGGCGAAGAGGAGGAAAGAGGGTACGGAGGCTACGCCCCCTTCTACTGAGAATGGAGACGTCAGTGCTCGCACCTCCCCAGCCCGGTCGTCTTCACGAGGCCAGGAAGAGCATCGCCGGGAGGGGTCAACCCCCATGGCCCCTCTGGCTCCTGAAGTGCCAGTGTCTGGCTCGGCTGAAGAGGTTCCGACTGCTCCGGAACCCACAGCCTCCCAGGCCCTGGTGACGACGTCGCCTCCTCCCGCTGTTGCACCTCCACTCCCATGTTGTTTTGCTTCTACTGCTGTCCTGGAGCGCGCTCTTGTGGAGATGACCCAATTGTAGGCAGATCTCCTGAGCGCGGACCCGCGCCTGGTGGCCCGACGCCTCGAGCTGGCCTCTGGCTGGCTTCATTCTGACTCGACGGTTCGCGCGACGCTGAGCTAGGCCGCGGCGTCTTCTGAGAAGGAGAAGCAGAGCGTCGCCAACGCTGCAGCAGATCGTGAGGCAGCACTGAAAGACGCCAAGGGCGCCCGCGACCCCTGCCAGGAGCTGGAGGACGAGTTGAGGAGCCTGCGCGACCAGCACGCCGAAGAAGCGCGCGACCGCCTGGTGAAGGAGGAGGAGATGAAGGCCTGGGAGGACTCCGTCAAGAACCGTGATGCTGAGCTGGAGGAGTTGGGGAAGACGCAGGCCATTGAGCGCAGCCGGCTAGAAGAGCTGGAGCGGAAGGTGAAGGCGAGGGAGGCCGATCTTGATGCCAAGGCGCGGGTCCTGGCCGAAGACTGCTGGCCTTTGCCGATCTCGAGGAGAGGTCTCGCAAGGCACTGAAGATGCTCTACGAGCACGGCTTGGAGAGGCCGCTGACCACCGATGAGGACGGCCCCGCCCTGCTGCTTCCTCTCTTGGTGAAGGCGCTCGAGGAAGTCACGGATGGTGTCGGTCCCATGGCGGTGGCAGAAGCTCGCGTCCTGTCTTCGGCTGCATTGACTCGCGTCTCCAGCCACCTGCACCTTCGCAACCCCAACGCTTGTCTCGACGGGCTGCTGGAGCCTGTGGCTGATGAGCACTGCGTAGTCACCTCTGCAGCCGTGCAGGGTCAGGTGGAGGCCCTGCTGAAGAAGCTCCACGGCTTTGCCTCCGCACCCTTGTCCGGCGATGTCGTCGATCCTGCGGCTTGTGGCGCAGGTGAAGCGACGTTACTCGGGGAGAGCACCTTCTGCAGGCGACGGCGGTGTCCAGGGGTGACCTGCAGCTACTCTCCAGTTTCATTCCTGTAATATGCATCAGGCCTCGTGGAGGCGTTAAACTTTCCCTTGATATTGTGAGGAAAATATGTTTTGTAATATTTGCTTCGAGATATTGTGATTTTCTTCCTATTTGCTTTGTATTCTGCGTCGGCAGAGCCTGGCCCCGCGCGTACCTCAACTGCCGTTGGGCCGACCGCAGACCAGGACAGACCAAGGAGTGAGGGGCTACGTGACCAGTTAGGCTCATGAGTCGCGATGCTCAGGAGTCCACCTTGAAACGCAAAAGGCTTACAGGGAGAGTGCGCGAGGATAGATTAATGTTCTACATCGGCAGAGCCCGGCCCCGCGCATACCTCAACCGCCGTTGGGCCGATCGGAGACCAGGACGGACCAAGGAGTGAGGGGCTACATGACCAGTTAGGCTCCTGAGTCGCGATGCTCAGGAGTCCCCCTTGACACGCAAACAATTTCCATACCTACCCTCGTCGAGGCCTCGGGAGGGGCGTGCGACGACCAGGTCCGGGAGACCTATTTGAGCGACGTGCACTTGGTCGTGACCCGAGCGCAGCCCCCAGGCCCGGGATACCTGGTTGGGTGGCGCACGCTGGGGCGTGACCCGAGCGCAGCCCCTGTGTCCAGCCCCCTCGCGCGGCTCTCCCGAGGGAAGGCGTTACGGTGAGGCCGGACGCTGAGCTCTGGGGCTCCCTGAGGTTGGTACGACCGTGGAGCCGCCCTCAGTTGTTTATCACCAGTGCGGAGCATAGTGCTTTCGCTTGTGCACGGGCATAGCCGCTCCTCGGCAGTGTCGACGGCCAACGCGGAGCATGGTGCTTCCACTTGTGCGTGGGAGCCCTCCCCCCTCCGAGAGGAGCCCCCGGGGCGTGTACAGCCCCACCTTGACATGTTGCTTGCACGACAGGGCTGCGAGGTGTATCTGGGCACTCGTGAGCCAGCGCGGGACTCACGAGGCCCTACCTCAAGGCGGGTTGCGCCTGGTCTTGAGTCTTTAATAGCTGTGCGTTCCTGCGAGATGGTTAAGTGGAAGCGCTCTACGTCCTTAGGTCCCGGACCTCGAGCGAGCTCAGCCGCTGCTGGTATGCCAGGTCGCGATGTCGTGGTCAAGGCCAGCGGGTGAGGGCTGGAGACCCAGTAAGAGCTCTAGAGTCGCGATGCTCAGGAGCCCCCCTTTTAACGCGCAAGCGAATTGCATGATGGAGGGGTGGACCCGTGGCAGGTGGTAATCGGGTAGATTAAGCATGGAAGGCAAATCAGCTTGGGTAAATGCAGAAAGATACATGCCACTGGGTCAGGCCCGAGCAGCTTGGGGATGATGCAGCCCGAGGGGCGCCCCCAGCAAGGTAAGCTAAATACATAAGAAAAGGATACATGCCATAGGGACGGACTGATACGTCTCCAACGTATCTATAATTTTTGATTGCTCCATGCTACTTTATCTACTGTTTTGGACTATATTGGGCTTTATTTTCCACTTTTATATTATTTTTGGGACTAACCTATTAAACGGAGGCCCAGCCCAGAATTGCTGTTTTTTTGCCTATTTCAGTGTTTCGAAGAAACAGAATATCAAACGGAGTCCAAACGGAATGAAACCTCCGGGAACGTGATTTTCTCACTGAACGTGATCCATGGGACTTGGACCCTACTCCAAGGAACAAAAGAGGCGGTCACAAGGGTGGGGGGCGCCCCCTGGGTGCGCCCCCTGCCTCGTGGGCCCCCTATTGCTCCACCGACGTACTCCTTCCTCCTATATATACCTACGTACCCCCAAACGATCATAGGAGGAGCCAAAAACGTAATTCCACTGCCGCAACTTCCTGTATCCACGAGATCCCATCTTGGGGCCTGTTCCAGAGCTCCGCCGGAGGGGGCATCCATCATGGAGGGCTTCTACATCATCATCAGAGCCTCTCCGATGAAGTGTGAGTAGTTTACCACAGACCTACGGGTCCATAGTTAGTAGCTAGATGGCTTCTTCTCTCTTTTTGGATCTCAATACAATGTTCTCCCCCTCTCTCATGGAGATCTATTCGATGTAATCTTCTTTTTGCGGTGTGTTTGTTGAGACCGATGAATTGTGGGTTTATGATCCAACTTATCTATGAATAATATTTGAATCTTCTCTGAATTCTTTTATGTATGATTGAGTTATGTTTGCAAGTCTCTTCGAATTATCCGTTTGGTTTGGCCAACTAGATTGGTAGTTCTTGCAATGGGAGAAGTGCTTAGCTTTGGGTTCAATCTTGCGGTGTCCTTTCGATGTGAGAAGGGCAGCGAGGCACGTATTGTATTGTTGCCATCGAGGATAACAAGATGGGGTTTTTATCATATTGCATGAATTTATCCCTCTACATCATGTCATCTTGCTTAAGGCGTTACTCTATTTTTAACTTAGTACTCTAGATGCATGCTGGATAGCGGTCGATGAGTGGAGTAATAGTAGTAGATGCAGAATTGTTTCGGTCTACTTGTCATGGACGTGATGCCTATATACATGATCATACCTAGATATACTCATAACTATGCTCAATTCTGTCAATTGCTCAATAGTAATTTGTTCACCCATCGTAGAATATCTATGCTCTTGAGAGAAGCCACTAGTAAAACCTATGGCCCCCGGGTCTATTCTCATCATATCAATCTCCATCACTTTTAATACTTGCTTTGTTTTTAGTTTGCCTTTTATTTTTACTTTGCATCTCTAAACCAAAAATACCAAAACATCTCTATCAGATCTCACTCTCGTAAGTGACCGTGAAGGGATTGACAACCCCTAATCGCGTTGGTTGCGAGTAGCTATCGTTTTGTGCAGGTACGAGGGACTTGTGCATGGTCTCCCTCTTGGATTGATACCTTGGTTCTCAAAAACTGAGGGAAATACTTATGCTACTTTACTGCATCATCCTCTCCTCTTCGGGGAAATCCAACGCAGTGCTCAAGAGGTAGCACGGACCCACGCGGCCTGGGAATAATGCAGACCGAGGGGCGCTCCCAGCTAAACAAACTTGGAAAATGTCGCCAGGTTCTGTCGACGAAGGAGAGTTGAGGTAGCCGAAGGAGTGCAACGAAGGGGTAGCTCCTCATGAGCCACCGGGGCCCTGAGCCTCGGGAGGCTTTGGGGACTCGAGTGGTTCCTAGAGGACCGTCTCCATCTCTACCAGGATGGCGTGGTGCCTGGCCTCCTGAGCTGCCAGGATACGCTGCATGTTGTGCTGGTAGGCTGACGACATGCTCGGCAAGCCAAAGGGCATGCGAACGTAGCTGTGCGGTGGACCCTCGCAGCGTCTCACGCGCGAAGGCCAGAAGAGCTCCTGAGAAGTGGCCCTGTTGAGCCCTGGAACGTCGATGCAGACGCAAAGCCCGACATCCTCGCCTGGATGGGAGGCTGCGCGTCTTGAGCGGCGGTTGCCCCGCATGGCCCTTGCGTCTTGCAATTCCTGGGTGGTCTTGGTGATGAACTCCTGAGCGGTGGGTGATCCTTGCCCTGTGTTCTCCTGAGGGAAACGTGCCGCGAAGCATGCCTCCAAGTGGTGCCCAAGCGCCTCCCTCGTGATGTGAGCGAGGTTTGAGGCCCTCCAGAAGAGATCCCCCGAGCCCTGCCCGAGGAGGCACCGGGCGCGCCTTCCTATGCAATGGAAGGAGGCGCCCCTGGAGCGGGCACTGATCCTGACGAGGTTCTAGCCGCGACGCCGCCTTCCTGAGGTCCGGCATGGCGCAACTGCTTCTTCTTGGGGATGACCTCCGGAGGGCCCTCCCTTTTGCTGTCGGGGTTGTTGATTGCTGCAGCTTGGAAGGCGCGCTCGAGGGAGCACACTGCATCTCTCTCTTCACATGGGAACGTGATGATTCCGCCGCTTCCCGGCATCTTGAGGAACTTTGTAGCCGTGGTGAGTGACGGCCATGAACTTGGCCAGGGCTGGATACCCAAGGATGGCGTTGTATGGCAGGCGGATGTGTGCGACGTAGAAGTCGATGAGCTCGGTGTGGTAATTCTTGCGTTCTCCGAAGGTGACAGGGAGGCGGACCTGCCTTATCGGCGTGGTGGAACCATCGGTCACTCCTGAGAAAGGCTTGGTAGGCTGGAGCTGGTCATATGGGACTTGGAGGTTGTCGAATGTATCGACGGGCAGGACGTTGAGCCATGCTCCACCATCGATGAGGGTCTTGGTAACTTGCATATTGCTGATGACTGGGGAGCACAACATCAGGAGGGCGCCAGCGGTAGCCGCGCACTTGAGCTGATCTGCCGAGCTGAACGTGATGGGGCACTGGGACCACCTGAGCGGGCGCGTGGCCTCAATCTTGGGGAGGACTGTGTTCACTTCATGAAGAAACTGCTTGAAGATACGCTGCGAGGCTGGGGCCTGGGCTCCGCCCAAGATGCAAGCGATTGCACACGGCTCTTGGAAGCCCCCAGCCCCCTCGTCTCGATGGTGGTCGTTGTTCCTTCTTGGTGGTGGCGGCAGCGGGGGAAGATGGGCGTTGCCCTGAGGACAGTCCTTGCAAGGCTGGTCTCTCCAGGCGCCCCGCGAGGATGATCCTGCCAGCGGTTCTCACGAGGACGGTCGCGCCACTCCTGGCGCGGGCCACGGTCGTCCCAGCGTCCGCCACCACGTCCTCCTCCTTGACCGTAACCCCGGTCGCTGCGTTCGGGGCGTCGACCGTTGCGTCCTTCATGTATGGATCTGATCTCTTGACAGTCACTGGTGTTGTTGGTGTTCAGGTTGTTGAAGGCGCAGAACGGCCGGCTGTTTTTGGATGACTCGGGCTGATCTCTGCCTCGCTTGGTGTCGGGCTCCGCTGCGAGCACAACTGCTTCCTTGCGCTTCATGTCCTTGGCCTTGCCTTCTTCTCCTCTGCGCCCGCAGCTGGCAGCTCAAGGAGGGAAAGGCGCCCCTCCTCAGCTCTTGCGCACTTGCTTGCCAGGTTGAACAGCTCCTGAGATGTGCACAGCTCCTCGTGGATAGCGAGTTCTTCCTTCATCTTGATGTCGCGGACGCCATCGGAGAACGCGGAGATGATGGCCTCGTACGTGGCCTTGGGGATCTTGAGATGGGTGTTGTTGAAGCGCTGGAGGTACTTCTGTAGGGTCTCTCTTGGTTGTTGCTTGATGTGGCGCAGGTTGCCCGCGGCCGGCTGGCAGTCGCCACTACTAGGGAAAACCTTATACACAGAATCTTAGCGGCCAGCAGTTTAAAAGCAGGCGCTCTTGCTAATTAGCGATGTGAGCTTTAGAAAACCGCGCTACTAATAGCACGGTAGCAGTAGCGGTCTAGGTGAAACAAGCGCTACTACTATAATTGCCACGGCGTTGCCCCCATGCTAGATATAGTAGTAGCACCCTTCCAAGGAGGCGCTACTGGTAAAGTACTTAGTAGCAACGTTTTTCTTCAAAGCACGCTACTGCTATTGCACCTAATTAAGTTAGTCCCATACTGCTAAGCGAACAAGGTGTTTACCACCTTAAATATGTTACTTCTCAAACTATCTCGAGCACTTGGTCTTCACTGAACTATATGTGTAGGATTTGTGGCTGGAATATGAATCTTCACCAGTGCCTATACAAGAACTGTGAGGATTCATGTTGACTATTTAGATTCTACACAAAAAGATCAATGACGACCAATGTATATTTTTGAAGTTTTTACATGCTTAGACTTAGCAGTAGCGTTTTTTCAGGGCAAAGCGCTACTGATATTATAAAACAGAAAGGAATAGTTGTAGCGCGTTTCGCTTGACACGCTATAGCTAACTTAGCTATAGTGCGTTCCGGCAAAACGCGCTGTTGCTAGTTTGACTTAACCCACGGCCGCGCGGGCTCAAAATTTCGCTAAGTCCTTCCCCTCCACTTCCCCCTCTCCCGCAACTGCTCCATCGCCGTCGTCGCCCTGCCGCTCTCGACCTCACCACCGCCGCCCGCCGCCGCCCTCAACCTCACCGCCGCCGCCGCCCACCGCACACCCTCGACGCCGCCCGACCCCTACCTCGACGCGCCCCGACCCCTACATCGACGCCCAGCCCGAGCCCCGACCCTTTGCCCCTCCCTACTTGATCCACCGTAAGGTTCTGCCTCTCCTCTCCCTACCCTCCTCTCTCTCTGCTAGGGCAATTCATATATGTGTTGATGCTGTGTTGATGTTCATATGAACCCTAGGTGTTCATATGAACCCTAGATTTGTTTAGGGCAGTAGGCACCTTTTAGCATTTAGGAAAAATGATTAGCATATTTTTTAGGAAATTAGCTAGGGCAAATTTTTATGAAAATGCCTAAACAGTAATTTCATTCAAAAAAAAAAAACAAAAAACAAGATTGTTTTTCTTTCAAAAACTTGGTTAAACTAATTGTTGCTATGAAACAAAAAACAAGATTGTTGTTATATGATATATGTCATTGATGTTCATTTGCATATTCCATTATTGAAGTGGTTCGATTGTGCCCAAGTGGCTTTGTTGTTTCCAGGAAATGAAGCCGAGTGGCCTATGTTTTGCCGGAATGTTGATTCATTTCCGTTCCGGCAAATTTCAGGTTCTCGATTTGTCCACTTTTTAGCAAAAGTCATGTCGAAATTTTCCGTGAATTTCGGCATGACTTGTGCTACAAACTAGGACATATCAAGTGCCCGGGATTTGCCGCACCGGGAAGGAGTCAACGTTCTTGCAAAGCATAGGCCTTTTTATGTCATTATTCATTTTATTTGTTATAGAATTAATTGACTAGATTTAATCGTAAGAACTAGTTGAATTAATAGAACTAGTTGAACATGTCACATTTGTTGTTATTTTTTTAGTTAAAGCAATTTTTCGCGCATCTACGTCGACGGTGCCTATCCCGCATCCTCGTCATCGAGTCGGCGTAGGACACCTGCATCACCAGATGGGCCATGTCCAGGACTGGGCTCCGCCGGGGTGGTACTGGGAGGCGCTACCTACCGCGGGGCGCAGGTTGGTGAGGAGCCAGCCTGTCGTTGACCCGAACCTTCTTTGGTGGCGGTCGCGTGGGCCAATGACGGTCCAGAGGCTCGAGGAACCCGCAGAGGTGGTGCGTCACCGTGTTAGTGAGGAGGACGCGCACGTTCGTCGCTACTTGTTTGTGTTGGAGCACATGTTCTCCAATACCCGGCGGGTTCTCCAGGGATCTCACTGGAGCTATGATCCTGTGATGGTTCCTTCTCTTTGGGTGTCCACCGCCCGCGCCGATACCCGTCATGGGCTAGGGTTTTAGTTGTATTAGTGATGTTATATGTATGATACTATTCGGGATGTATGAGTGATAATATTCGACGATGTACGAACGCATGAGATGATTTACTTTTGCTTATTGAATGCATGCTAATTTGAGTACTTATTTATTTTCCTCTTTGGTTTTGCTTATTGAATGCTCATGTCAATATGAGTCCTATAAGATATTTTGAGTATCCTGGAGTTGCCTTCGATCGACTTTCAATTAATGTTTCAACTATGAACATAGGAAATGTCTGACAACGAAAAGGATTTCGGTATTTGCAAATACTGCGAAGACGAGCGCGGCTTGTCCGACGGAATCTTCCTAGATGATGATAGGCGCTCCAACATCAAGCTAGACGTGAACTCCGAAGTGGATACAGTAAGTCACAACGACAAGTCTTTTTTCGTAATTAATCATGACATCTGCTTCATTTGCTTCAACTTATAATTTAAATTTTTTACTATTCTACTAGCGTATCCCCTGCCATGCAAGAGTTTTTGTCTTGGATAAGATAGGTTTCAGTCATACTATGGAGGTAAAGAAAGTTTACTTGAAGACCGAGCATGGTTATATTTTGCACGCAAAATTATACAACGCAGATGACTACACCTATTTTGGATGCAAAACTTGGCGAGCACTATGCAAGACTTATGTATTTGAGCCTGATATGGTTATACCTTTGATATTCGTCCGGAAGATGATATTGAAGGTAATACCGACATCTGGGTCGATGTGCAGACGCCTCCAGTTATACCATTATGTGAGTTTCTCAACCATATGTATGTCTTTGATATTGTTTATTCAAAAATAGTTGACAACTAATTTCTATTGTCACCTTATTTCGGTTCAAGCAAACATGTCCAGTGCTGGGTAGACAGGACCTACTACTGTCCCGGGGCTGAACTAAACTGCGAGGAGCTAAGCCATTATGTTTCATGGCTTGAGGATCTTGATACTGTCAAGACAATTCTTCTTCCTGCACTTAGAAATGTTAGTACTGAAAACGTGCGACCAATAGTGTTCGTAATGAACTACGGTCACATCTATTTAGGAAAGATGGTAAGATTTTTACTATTTGTCCTCAGTGCATCTTTTGCATACATTATTTTTAAGCTAAACTTCATTGCTAAGTATGTTACTATACAATATTCTTCAACAGGGACTCCAAATGAATGTTGTGCCTCATGGGATCGAGACTAATGGTACCATGAGTATTGTTAGCTTACGGCCAAGATATCCTACAATGCACTTTAGTGCATTCAGGATTTCTAAGAGCGACGAAGTCTTAATAGTGAAAGACTGGACCAAATTTGTGATGGAGGAGCGCAGAGAAGTACTAGGGGGCAGCAATGAGAAGCGCAGCCCACGATTAGGAGATAGGTTAATCTGCATGCTCCAACTTGATGAAGGAGGAGAGCTACACATGTTTTATGTTATTTTACCTGAGAGAGAGTAGCAAGAGTGATTAGCTAGCTAGAAACGAGTTTGAAGATGATGATGTGCTACACTATGACTATGATGATTAAATAGCTAGTGTTGGTGGTAATGACTATGATGATTATTATTAGCTAGTGTTGGTGGTGATTAGATAGCTACCGCATCTAGTGTTGGTGGTGATTAGCTAGCTAGAATGGGTTTGAAGATGATGATGTGCTACACTATGACTATGGTGATTAAATAAATATTGTTGGTGGTAATGACTATGATGATGATTAAATAGCTTGTGCTGGCGGATTAGATTCAAGTGGAGGAAATATGTGGTGCACATCGAAAGTACTACTAGTCCAAACTAGATAAAGTTTGGATCAGTAGTATACTTTTGACATGCACCACATATTGCCTCCACTTGAACCTAACCCACCTTCATTTGACACACTGTTATGGACATAATGATATAAACCTCATAATTGGTATTGAACCAAAATTTGTATAACGGCGTATAAATACACTAAAAATGAAAAAAAGAGTACTAGTAGCGATGGATAGTAAACACGCTACAACTAGCTATATTAGCAAAGAATAAGGATAGAACAAGCGCCGCTGCTATGTGTCTTAGCGATGGCGCTTATGCACGCCGCCATCGCTAAGTAATAGCTGTAGCGCCTTATTGGTAGCGCGTCTGCCCGCGCTACTAGTGGGCATTAAACCCACGCTACTACTAGGGTTTTCCCTAGTAGTGCGCGGGTGCCCTGGAAGTTGGCGACGAAGCGGTCGCGCATCTCGTCCCAGGAGGAGATCGAGCCTTGCGGCAGGTTCAGGAGCCAGGAGCGGGCACCATCCTTGAGAGCCATGGGAAACCAGTTCGCCATGACTTTCTCGTCGCCGTTGGCTGCTTCGATGCTCAGCGCGTAGAGCTGCAGGAACTCCGCGGGGTCGAGGGTGCCGTTGTAGCGAGGGGGCAGATCTGGCTTGAACTTGCCTGGCCAGGCGACGCTACGCAGCTCGGGGGTGAAGGCGCGGCAACCGGCCGTGGTTGTCGGGGCCTGTCTCGGAGGTGGAGCTTGGTCTTGACGAGGCCCGCGGGCTACCACCGCAGGTAGCGCGCGGTCTTGGCGAGGCGGCGCGGGGAGCGCAGGTGCAGCTTCTCGCGACTGTGGGATTTCTTGGCAGCTTCTCTCTTTGCGTGCGGGCGCCAGGCATGGTGGATCGTGCCGTGGGGCCGCGCGCCTTGGCGCCAAGGCACAGTCTTGGGGCAGAGGTGGTGGAGGCGCTCCATGAGCCACGTCGCCCGTGGCGGGTGGAGGGCGAGGCAGAGAGTGGGACGGCGCCGGGAGCCCCTGCGGCCTTGACGAAGCTCGGCGACGCGGTCGAGCCAGTCCTCGTAGAGGTCATCGACAGGGCGGTAGCACAGGAGCTCGTTCTCCATGAGGAGCGCAGCCTGCGCGTCCATGGGAGCGCGACGTGCGTGGGACGAAGAACCGGCCAGGGTCAGCGACGGAGTGGCGGTGCGGCCGTCCTGCCGCACGGACGGGTGCAGCGAGGACGCTTGCTGCTCGTTCCCGCTGGGCCGGTGGCGGTGTTGGCGGCGGGAGACGGAGAATGACGAGGTGGTCCGCTGACGAGAGCCGTCTGAGCAACGTGGACGGTGAGAGCAGCCCGGCGCTCAGCTCGAGCGTGGCGAGCGTCCACCATGGAGACGACGGAGCGACGGAGCGATGGATCGACGGAAGGGAAGCTACGGCGCACCCCTACCTGGCACGCCAAATGTCAGATCTGGGGTTCCGGCAAAACCCTTAAGGTTCGATTTCTGGGGTGCGCGCGAAGTTATTACTTCAGTGATTGAACATGGGCAGATACCTATAAGGACCCCCCCAACCGATCCACGCCCTAGCTCGCCAAGATCGCGCGCACCCCAGAGTTCAAACCTTAATGGTTTTGCGAGAACCCTAGATCCGACATAGATGATCATACCTAGATATTCTCATAACTATGCTCAATTCTATCAATTGCTCGACAGTAATTTGTTTACCCACCATAATACTTATGCTATCTTGAGAGAAGCCACTAGTGAAACCTATCACCCCCGGGTCTATTTTCCATCATATTAATCTCCGTCAACAAGTTATTTCTATTACCGTTTATTTTGCTTTCTTTACTTTTAGACTTTATCATAAAAATACCAAAAATATTATCTTATCATCTCTATCAGATCTCAGTTTTGCAAGTGGCCGTGAAGGGATTGACAACCCCTTTATCGCGTTGGTTGCAAGGTTCTTATTTGTTTATGTAGGTGCGTGGGACGTGAGCGTGACCTCCTACTGGATTGATACCTTGGTTCTCAAAAACTGAGGGAAATACTTACGCTATTTTGCTGCATCACCCTTTCCTCTTCAAGGAAAACCAACTCAGTGCTCGAGAGGTAGCACCCATCCTCGTGAACTGCCGCGGGAGCGCGTGCCACTTTTGTTTCGTTCTTCCTTTTCTTCCTGCATTAAGAGAGAGACAAGTATGGGGGCCCCGTAGGGGCGTGCAATAAACCATGATTTCCAAGTTGCTATGCTATGTTTATCGTTCCTGTGTCATGTTGCAGCATCAATGTTTTATGTAGGCGCGTAGGAATAACTTAGCTTGACGCGCTCAAAGTAGTAGTTTCCGCCTCGTGAGGCCCGCATTTCCCAGTACCTGGCAAGGCCTCCATGTCTTGGGGGGCGTCTGGGGACTGCAAAATTTCATTAGGAAACTCTTATTCTCTGAGCCCTTTCGAGTCCTGGTCGCACGCGCAGTCGGCCACGACCCAGCGCTTCGCATCGCAGTACCTGAGGGGCACGTATTGAGAGAGGTGCGCCAGTTTGTGAGCTCGAGTGAGGGTGTCTTGCGAAGAACATGAAAAATGCTCACAAGGGCACATGTCCAGCCCCCTTGCGAGGCATGCGAGGGAGAGTATGGGCCAAAACGAGGAACCGAGGGCAGAAAAAGGAGGCAAAAGGTGATGGAACCAAGCCGGCAAGGAACACCAGAAAGCCAATTTTCATTAAAGAGGGGCAAGCCAACTGCAGAAAGCAAATGAAAAGCCGCGTCTGGCACCTAGTCTAGTCTTCTTGTCTTCTCACCAGCGCGGAGCTAAGTGCTGCCACTAGGACGTGGGAGGGAGCCCCCGAGGCCCGAGGGCGGCACTCCTGAGACTCCGGGGCATGTACAGCCCCACTCATTATTACGTGAGAGTGTCACGAGCGGAGACCTTCATAGGTGTTGGTGTCAAAACCGGCGGATCTCAGGTAGGGGGTCCCGAACTGTGCGTCTAGGGTCAATGGTAACAGGAGACATGGGACACGATGTTTACCCAGGTTCGGGCCCTCTCTATGGAGGTAATACCCTACTTCCTGCTTGATTGATCTTGAAGAATATGGGTATTACAAGAGTTGATCTACCACGAGATCGTAATGGCTAAACCCTAGAAGTCTAGCCTGTATGACTATGGTAATGAGTATATATCTTTCCGGACTAAGTCCTCCGGTTTATAGACATCGGGAAGATCTAGGGTTACACAAGGTCGGTTACAAAGAAAGGAATCTACATATCCGGTTGCCAAGCTTGCCTTCCACACCTAACAAGCCGGACGCCCGAGGACCCCTTAGTCCAGCACTCCCTCAGTAGCCCCTGAACCTGGCTTCAATGACGAGGAGTCCGGCGCGTAGATTTGTCTTCAGCATTGCAAGGCGGGTTCCCCTTTCCGAACTCCAAGATAGTCTCCGGACGTTATGATTATATCCGTACCTGTAACACACACACACACAACCGCAGAGATAATATAATATTTCACGGGTCCAATCCGCTGACAACTTTTTTACAACATGACATCACGTCTGCCCGGTCATAATTTCGGACCATTTTGTTCTGCCGTTCCACGTTTCGAGACGCGGTTGCCATTGGCACGTCTTGTCGAAGCGGAGATCGTGTCCCCTTATTGCGGGATTCTCATCAATACGGGTATGGGTAACCCAACCGTGCCGTTTACACGGCCCTTGGGAATAGGCGAGTTTTGAGGCGAGTGGGAAGGCGTTCGATATTCATGGCCTTTATAAGGGGATAAGAATTCGCCCTTGTCTACTCACGCCTTCTCCTTTCTTTCCCCCTTCCATCCTTGAGCTCTAGTGCCAAAGTCCCCATCTTTCTCCATCTTCGAAAGGCATCCGACCATGTCTGGATCCGGGGTTCAAGGCAAATGGATGGTCTCCTCCGTCAAGGAAAAGGACATTACTGAGCTTCGGGCGGCTGGGTACTTGGCGAAGGAAATCGCCCAGCGTCTTCCAGCTAAGGGGCAAGTCGTCCCCACGCTGAATCCCAACGAGAGGGTGGTATTCATCCCTCATTTCCTCCGCGGGCTAGGGTTTTCACTCCACCCTTTCATCCGCGGGCTGATGTATTATTACGGGATAGACTTCCATGACTATCCCCGAACTCTTTCCTCAACATCTCGGCGTTCATCGTCGTGTGTGAGGCCTTCCTCCGCATCCAACCCCACTTCGGGCCGTGGCTCAAAGTCTTAAACGTGAAGCCGAAGGTAGTGGACGACCAGCACATGGAGTGCGGAGGAGCCATGCTGAGTAAGCTGGCCAATATCTCCTGGCCAAAAGGCACTTTCGTGGAGACTGTCAAGGAATGGCAAAAACAATGGTTCTACATCATGGAACCCCGTGGCACGAACTGGGCCGCGACTGCCGAATTTAATTCCGGCGCTCCCATGCGACTCACCTCCTGGGTCGAGAAGAGCCCGAACTGGTGTTCGCCAGATGAGCTGATAGCGCTACAGACGCGCGTTCAAAGCATGGTGGACAAGAATGTCAAACTTGTCGATGTAATCCAAGTGATGCTAGTTCGCCAGATTCTCCTGTGCCAGAGCCGAAGCCTCCTGCTATGGAAGTTCAATCCGAAGAAGCACCATACCCTAAAGAGGCTCTTCGAGACCACTCACTAAGATGACTGGAAATTGATCTTCAAGGGAAACGAGATACCGCCAGCCACGGATTCGGACCGTGGACACGACATTAACCACCCCACCAGCGAGGTGAGTTTCCAACTCGTCCTCTACTTGTCTGCTCTAAGGAAGATATCCGAGCTTTTACTGTCATTGCTTTTTCAGGAATGCATGAAGAGGGCAAAGCGGATCCAGTGTCCAGCTCTGCTGCCTAAAGAACTAATCATCTCGCGTTTAGCGAAGATGCTGGTGTCGGCGCCCTATAAGGCGCCAGAGAAGAAGGCCAAGGGGGTCCAGAGTGGCCCCCATCGCAAGTGCGCTTCGGACGCGACGTCTGAAGATGAGACCCACTCCTCCGCCGCTGAGGATGATGACGATGATGATGAGGAGGAAAACCCTCCCCCTGACGAGGGAAGGAAGAAGAGGGCAGCCTCCACGAACCGGGAGGCTGGGACGCCCAAAAAGGGGAAGGGAATCCACGTGGGACGTCGACAGCAGTCCGGAGCGACACCCCCGCACCAAGCCTCAAGCTGCTTCGTATGTGCTACGACTCCCGCATACCCGTATGTCCAGCCTCTCTATTTCAATGTATTGACATGGTTAATCATGCTATCGCAGTCCGGCCCACAACAGCTCCCAGCGATCCTCATCAAGAGGTTCGTTGGACTCAAAGGAGATGGCCAGCGAGACACCGCCAGCCGCCTACTCTCCCAAGGCCAAAGGAGACAACGAGGTGCTCTCCCAATGGACCTTCCCAGGCCGGGGAGAGGACCAAGAGGCTCCCGAAAGCGAAGCCCCTGTCGCCGAACACCAGGGGAACCAATCCCCCGGGAGACTGGGGAGGAGGGCCGTACTCAGTTTGGCCCTCAACCAGACTTGATTCCGGAGACCAATACGGCTCCAGAATCCGACGTGCAACCTCCTTCAAAAGAAGGGGGTATGCCTATTCCACCGGTGACCCCTGTCTAGACAGGGGCACCGGTTGATCTGCTAGAAGCGCTGCGAGGCGCTTCCATTGCGGATGAGCACCGTATTCTTATTAGCACAGTGATTGAAAGGGCTCAGTCCGTTAAGAGCGGACTAACCGAAGCCTGCAGCAGCCTGCTGACAGGTTTTGAGGTAAGCGATGCAAAAGGAGAAAATCCCAATATAGACAGTAGCCCCTGAGACACTGTCCGGTGTTCGGAAAGAAAAGCCGGACAGAGGATCAATACTTTTATGGCAGGAAACTAACTAAATTTGTCTGGAATAAATATGCAGGCATCGCCGCTGGCCACTGCCTCACGTGCTGCCGAAGTCTCCGAACTTAAGCGGAGGCTGGAGCGGGCCGAGGAGGAGCTCGACCAGGTGAAGTGGCAGCTCCAGGAGAATCAAGGCATGTAATAACCCAAGAAATACTCGGAAAGAGTAAGATGTTGTATATTGACCGAAGTGTCCTGATATAAATAGGAGCCACGACCGAGTTCGAGGCCCTGAGAAAGGCCCTGGGTGAAGCCGAGTGGAAGGCCGTCAAGGAGCAGGCTGCCCGTAAGAAGCTCAAGGCCCGGGTCAGCAAGGTCCAACAAGAGCTCCATGACACGGTGAAGAAGTGTGAGACCTTGGAGCGTGACGCGTCGGCTAAAGAGGCCGAACTCTCCAAGGCTCGTCAGAGCGCAGAGACGGCCCGGAATGAAGTCCAGGGCACCCTCCAAGAGGTCCAGGAGGCGAGGAAGATTGTGGCGGGTAAGGCGTTCAGTATGCAAAGCAAATATGCAAAGATGAAGTATCTTTTACTAACCCGGATATAGAGTTATCCAGGGGCTTTTGCTGATTTGCCGCAAAGTGTGTCCGACGCCGCTGAGTTCTTCCGAGCCGAAGAAGGGAGTTCTATGGAGAAGCTATTCTGGTCGCAATATCTCGTGCCAGAGCATCCCGTGTCCGTTGCCGATTAGCTGAAACAGCTGGTGGAGCTGCATAGGGTGGCCGAACTAGCCATGAAGGATTTGACAATCCGGCTATGGCCAGCCGAAGCTATGCCCGACAGCTACTTCGGACTCGTGAGGCGGATGGTGGACGTCTGTCCTCCGCTGGATATCGTCAAGCGATCGGCCTGTATTGAGGGTGCTTGTATGGCCTTCGCCGGTTGCAAGACGTGGTGGGCGAAGATGAATGCCGCCGAGCTGGCCCGAGGGCCGCCAGAGGGCAAGGAGCACCGCACACCCGAGCATTATTTTGCGGATGTCCTAGAAGGGTCTTGCATTGTGGCAACGCAGTGTGGGCAGGAAATTATTTTTGAATGAATACATTCGTGTTGTCTTTGCTTTGTATGATGAAACAAAGTCAGTTTGTAATATAATTTTTGTTATGTTTTAATTTTTTCCTGCTGTGCGGCTGTGTTGTATGGAATCTGAGGGTTGGCCAGTCGTCGGCTTCTGCCCCCATGCAGGTAGTGCGAGGGTGTTCGTGGTGGAATCTAAACAATCTTGATCCAATTGTATGGTCCTTGAAGGAGTTGTTTGATGTCTACTACTCAACCTTCTTCTTGTAGACGTTGTTGGGCCTCCAAGTGCAGAGGTTTGTACGACAGTAGAAAATTTCCCTCAAGTGGATGACCTAAGGTTTATCAATCCGTGGGAGGCATAGGATGAAGATGGTCTCTCTCAAGAAACCCTGCAACCAAATGACAAAGAGTCTCTTGTGTCCCCAACACACCCAATACAATGGTAAATTGTATAGGTGCACTAGTTCATGAAGAGATGGTGATACAAGTGCAATATGGATGGTAGATATAGGTTTCTGTAATCTGAAAATATAAAAACAGCAAGGTAACTAATGATAAAAGTGAGCGCAAATGGTATTGCAATGATAGGAAACAAGGCCTAGGGTTCATACTTTCACTAGTGCAGGTTCTCTCAACAATAATAACATAATTGGATCATATAACTATCCCTCAACATGCAACAAAGAGTCACTCCAAAGTCACTAATAGCGGAGAACAAACGAAGAGATTATGGTAGGGTACGAAACCACCTCAAAGTTATTCTTTCCAATCAATCCATTGGGCTATTCCTATAAGTGTCACAAACAGCCCTAGAGTTCGTAGTAAAATAACACCTTAAGACACACATCAACCAAAACCCTAATGTCACCTAGATACTCCAATGTCACCTCAAGTATCCATAGGTATGATTATACGATATGCATCATGCAATGTTAGATTCATCTATTCAAACAACACATAGAACCTCAAAGAGTGCCCCATATTTTCTACCGAAGAGTCGAGACGAAAACGAGTGCCAACCCCTATGCATAGGTTCATGGGCGAAACCCGCAAGTTGCTCAGCAAAACATACATCAAGTGAATCAATAGATTACCCATTGTCACCACGGTTATCCCACGCAAGACATACATCAAGTGTTCTCAAATCATTAAAGACTCAATCCGATAACATAACTTCAAAGGGAAAACTCAATCCATTACAAGAGAGTAGAGGGGGAGAAACATCATAAGATCCAACTATAATAGCAAAGCTCGCGATACATCAAGATCGTGCCAAATCAAGAACACGAGAGAGAGAGAGAGAGAGAGAGAGAGAGAGATCAAACACATAGCTACTGGTACATACCCTCAGCCCCGAGGGTGAACTACTCCCTCCTCTCGTCATGGAGAGCGCCGGGATGATGAAGATGGCCACGGTGAGGGATCCCCTCTCGGTGGTGCCTAACAGGCCCCGATTGGTTTTTGGTGGATACAGAGGCTTGCGGCGGCGGAACTCCCGATCTATTCTGTTCCCCGATGGTTTTAGGGTATATTGGTATATATAGGAGGAAGAAATACGTCAGGGGAGCCACGAGGGGCCCACGAGGGTGTAGGGCGCGCCTAGGGGGGGGGGGGTGGGCGCGCCCCCTGCCTCCTGCCTGCCTCGTTGATCCCCTGACGTGCACTCCAAGTCTCTCGTATTGATTTCTTTCCAAAAATAACTTTTCCGAAGGTTTCATTCCTTTTGGACTCCGTTTGATATTCCTTTTCTCAAGCTAATCAAACAAGGAAAAATGTAACCGCACTTTGGGCTCGGGTCAATAGGTTAGTCCCAAAAGTAATATAAAAGTGCATAGTAAAGCCCATAAAACATCCAAGATGGATAGTATAATAGCATGAATACTTCATAAATTATAGATACGTTGGAGACGTATCAAGATCCCCAAGCTTAATTCCGCCGTCCTCGAGTAGGTAAATGATAAAAGAAATAATTTATGAAGTGTGAATGCTAGTAGGTGCATAAGTTTGATCAATGATAATTTCAATCACCTTTTCTAGCATCATTATATGTCATAACAGTAGTTCAACTCATAGAACTTTTCATGATCAAGTAACAAACTATCCACATGTTAAAGTATAGATCACAAACTTTCTTGAAAACTAACAAACAGTGTTATTAGTCATCAAACAATTACAATTCATTTTATTTTCAGGAAGAGTCTATGTCAGAGGTTTGATTCAGCAAACTTCACATACTCAACTATCATTTAGTCTTCCATGATTGCGACCACTCAAAGCATATTTTTAGAACAAATGGTATTCATCGAACGCAGAGAAAGATAGGGGCTTAATGTTTCGCCTCCCAACCTTTTACCTCAAGGGTAATGTCAACAGTAATAATTCATGCTCAAATATATTTGAATGGCCATATATGCTTATATCTTTCCATCACATGATGCTTGCCAACTAAAGAGTAGGTTGGAATGAGAAGGAATACTATTGACTCTTGCATAAAAGTAAAAGATAGGTCCTTCGCATAGGGAAGCAGGGATTTGCAGAGGTGCCAGAGCTCGAAGCAAAAACAGAGATGAAAATAATTTTGAGAGGTATGCTTTAATTGTCAACATAACGACCAAGAGTTCCCAATATCTTCCATACTACATACATTATAGGAGGTTCCCAAACAGAAAGGTAAAGATTTTTACTCCCCCTCCACCAACAATCATCAATCCATGGCTTGACCGAAACAATGGGTGCCTCCAACTAACATCCATCCTGGGGGAGTTTTGTTTGCAATTATTTTTGATTTGATTTCGATCTTTGGATCATGGGACTGGGCATCCCAGGTACCAGCCATTTTTCTCGTGAATGATGAGCGGAGTCCACTCATCGTGTGAATAACCCACCTAGCATGGAAGATACTGCTAGCCCCTAGTCGCTACATGAGCGATTCGGGCATACAAAACAGATTATTATTTGAAGGTTTAGAGTTTGGCACATGCAAATTTACTTGGAATGGCAGGTAAATACTGCATATAGGTAGATATGGTGGACACTCATGGAAGAAACTTGGTTCAAGGAATTTGTATGCACAAGCAGTATTCCCGCTTAGTACAGATATTTTGGCTAGCAAAGGATTCTAAATAGCAAGCACCACATGTTAGAGGATCCATAATAATATAACTTCTACACAAATATACCCAAGCATAACTCATTATGTTGTCTTCCTTGTCCAACTTCAACTAATTTGCTCAGGTTTGAAAATAATTAATGGGGCTCACAATCATAGAAGATGTCCAAGATAGTATATTTATATGTGAAATCTCTCTTCCATCAATATTCTTTCATGAATTGTTCAAGTGACCAATACAATGTTTGCTAACCTTCAATAAATTTACCACCTCTACTTCTTATATGTGAAGGCATTACTCCCCATGGGATAAGCATATGAAACATATATAATTTCAGATTTATGATATTCAATTCATTCAACCATTTACTCATAGGATATACGCGAAGCACACGAGTAAACGACAAACTACTCCAAAAAGATATAAGTGAAGATCAATGAGTAGTTAAATATTATGTAGCTATGTGAAGACTCTCTAACATTTAAGACTTTCAGATCTTGGTATTTTATTCAAACAGCAAGCAAGGCTAAAGAAAATAAAATGACGATCCAAGCAAAACACATATCATGTGGTGAATAAAAATATAGCTCCAAGTAAAGTTACCGATGAACGAAGACGAAAGAGGGGATGCCATCCGGGGCATCCCCAAGCTTAGGCTTTTTGTTGTCCTTCAATATTACCTTGGGGTGCCTTGGGCATCCCCAAGGCTCTTGCCACTCCTTATTCCATAGTCCATCGAATCTTTACCCAAAACTTGAAAACTTCACAACACAAAACTCAACAGAAAACTCAGAAGTCTGCTAGCTTAAAGAAGACAAAACACCACTTCAAGGTACTGTAATGAACTCATTCTTTATTTGTATTGGTGTTAAATCTACTGTATTCCAACTTATCTATGGTTTATAAACTATTTAATAGCCATAGATTTATCAAAATAAGCAAACAACACACGAAAAACAGAATCTCACAAAAACAGAACAGTCTGTAGTAATCTGTAACTAACGCAAACTTCTTGAACTCAAAAAATTCTACCAAAATAGGAAGACCTAGATAATTTGTTTATTGATGTGCTGAAATTGGAATCAATATTTTTATCACGTTCTGGTGATTTTTAACAATTGTTTTCATGAACAGAAAGTTTTTGGAATTTTCAGCAAGATCAAATGACTATCATCCAAGAAGATCCTATAGGTCTTACTTGGCACAAACACTAATTGAAACATAAAACCACATCTAACCAGAGGCTAGATGGATTATTTATTCCTAAACAGAACCAAAAAGCAAGAAACAAAAATAAAGTTGGGTTGCCTCCCAACAAGCGCTAACGTTTAACGCCCCTAGCTAGGCATGATGATTTCAATGATGCTCACATAAAAGATAAGAATTAGAATATAAAGGGAGCATCATGAAGAATATGACTAGCACATTTAAGTATAACCCACTTCCTATGCATGGGGATTTTGTGAGCAAACAACTTATGGGAACAATAATCAACTAGCATAGGAAGGCAAAACAAGCATAACTTTAAAACTTTAAGCACATAGAGAGGAAACTTGATATTATTGCAATTCCTACAAGCATATGTTCCTCCCTCATAATAATTTTTAGTAGCATCATGAATGAATTCAACAATATAACCAGCACCTAAAGCATTCTTTTCATGATCTACTTGCATAGAAAATTTACTACTCTCCACATAAGCAAAAAATTTCTCATTCGGAATAGTGGGAGTATCATAAGAAACTCGAATACTATAAATTGTTTCCACATTAAATGAGTAATGTTTAGAAAAAGGGTAATCATAATCATGACAAGTTTTATAAATATAATCATCACTACTTTTTATAGCATAAGTTTCATCACATTAATCATCATAAGTAGCAACTTTGTTCTCATCATAATCAATTGAAACCTCTTCCAAGATAGTGGAATCATTACTAAATAAAGTCATGATCTCTCCAAATCCACTTTCATAATTATCATAATAAGATTCAGCATCCTCCAAAATAGTGGGATCATTACTTCCTAAAGTTGACACTCTTCCAAACCCACTTTCATCAATATAATCATCGTAAGTAGGAGGCATGCTATCATCATAACAAATTTGCATATCAAAACTTGGGAGGCTAAAAATATCATCTTCATTAAACGTAGCATCCCCAAGCTTGGGACAAACATTAATTTCAGCAAATATATTCTCAAATATGTCATTCTCATCAAACATAGCTTCCCCAAGCTTGGGCCTTTGCATATCATAAGCATAATCATTCTCATCATTAATAGTATGGATAGCACCAATAGTATAGCAATTATCATCATCACAATGAGTAGTAGGAGCAACATCATTTGGGAGGGATACCTTTTTACCTTTGCTTCTCTATTTTTTATTTTTCTTCTTCACATCATGTGCGGGTTTATCCCTCCTTTTTGAGCTCCTTATTGATGAGATTGGTTTAATAGAAGGCTCCTCCTCGTTACCTGATTCATCATCAGAAATAATAGGAGAATATTGGGAAGTCTCTTCCCTTTCGTTAGTATTCTCTTCATCTTCTATTTGTTTTCTTTTCTTTATGTAATTGGCAATATAAGGATTTTCAATGCAATTCACCGCACAATACATATAAATTTCTTCTAGATCAAAATCAAGAAGTTTATAACGGGCAAATTCTGGAAGATTCTTAGTTATACGTTTCATTTCTTCATAACCCATAAGCAACCTAAGTTCATTATAATGTGCAAGGGAAATCAAGTCATCAAAATTTTTGGACACGATTAGATCATGAAACAATTTGCATCGGATAGTTAAATGACCCCGTTCATTGCAAAGTTCACAAGTATGGCCAAGAAAATTTAAATTTTCAGCACAAACATCTAGCCTTTGTTGCAACGATTTAGTTTCTAAATGCTTATGCCTCTTGCAATATCTATCTTCCCTATATGGTGTGTACTTGCAAACCCAATACACTCCACAAAAATCGACATGCTTATAAGAGATATTTTCATCATGACTAGTGCAATCATCATTAGTACTATGGATATTCAATGAGTTCATACTAACAACATTGCAATCATGCTCATCATTCAAAGATTCAGTGCCAAACATTTTAATGCATTCTTCTTCTAACACTTTGGCACAATTTTCCTTTCCATCATACTCACGAAAGATATTAAAAAGATGAAGCGTATGAGGCAAACTCAATTCCATTTTTTGTATTTTTCTTTTATAAACTAAACTAGTGATAAAACAAGAAACTAAAAGATTCGATTGCAAGATCTAAAGATATACCTTCAAGCACTCACCTCCCCGGCAACGGCGCCAGAAAAGAGCTTGATGTGTACTACTCAACCTTCTTCTTGTAGACGTTGTTGGGCCTCCAAGTGCAGAGGTTTGTAGGACAGTAGTAAATTTCGCTCAAGTGGATGACCTAAGGTTTATCAATCCATGGGAGGCGTAGGATGAAGATGGTCTCTCTCAAGCAACCCTGCAACCAAATGACAAAGAGTCTCTTGTGTCCCCAACACACCCGATACAATGGTAAATTGTATAGGTGCACTAGTTCGGCGAAGAGATGGTGATACAAGTGCAATATGGATGGTAGATATAGGTTTTTGTAATCTGAAACTATAAAAACAGCAAGGTAACTAATGATAAAAGTGAGCACAAACGGTATTGCAATGATAGGAAACAAGGCCTAGGGTTCATACTTTCACTAGTGCAGGTTCTCTCAACAATAATAACATAATTGGATCATATAACTATCCCTCAACATGCAACAAAGAGTCACTCCAAAGTCACTAATAGCGGAGAACAAACGAAGAGATTATGGTAGGGTACGGAACCACCTCAAAGTTATTCTTTCCGATCAATCCATTGGGCTATTCCTATAAGTGTCACAAACAACCCTAGAGTTCGTAGTAAAATAACACCTTAAGACACACATCAACCAAAACCCTAATGTCACCTAGATACTCCAATGTCACCTCAAGTATCCGTGGGTATGATTATACGATATGCATCACACAATCTCAGATTCATCTATTCAAACAACACATAGAACCTCAAAGAGTGCCCCAAAGTTTCTACCAGACAGTCAAGACGAAAACGTGTGCCAACCCCTATGCATAGGTTCATGGGCGGAACCCGCAAGTTGATTACCAAAACATACATCAAGTGAATCAATAGAATAACCCATTGTCATCAAGTGCTCTCAAATCATTAAAGACTCAATCCGATAAGATAACTTCAAAGGGAAAACACAATCCATTACAAGAGAGTGGAGGGGGAGAAACATCAAACACATAGCTACTGGTACATCAAGATTGTGCCAAATCAAGAACACGAGAGAGAAAGAGATCAAACACATAGCTACTGGTACATACCCTCAACCCCGAGGGTGAACTAGTCCCTCCTCGTCATGGAGAGCGTCGGGATGATGAAGATGGCCACTGGTGAGGGATCCCCCTCGGAGGTGCCTAACAGGGCCCCGATTGGTTTTGGTGGCTATGAGAGGCTTGCGGTGGCGGAACTCCCGATCTATTCTGTTCCCGATGGTTTTAGGGTATATTGGTATATATAGGAGGAAGAAATACGTTAGGGGAGCCACGAGGGGCCCACGAGGGTGGAGGGCGCGCCCAGGGGGGTGGGCGCGCCCCCTGCCTCGTGCCTTCCTCGTTGATCCCCTGACGTGCACTCCAAGTCTCCCGTATTGATTTCTTTCCAAAAATAACTTTTCTGTAGTTTTCATTCCGTTTGGACTCCGTTTGATATTCCTTTTCTGCGAAACACTAAAACAAGGGAAAAAATAGAAACTGGCACTGGGTTCTGGGTCAATAGGTTAGTCCCAAAAGTAATATAAAAGTGCATAGTAAAGCCCATAAAACATCCAAGATGGATAATATAATAGCATGAATACTTCATAAATTATAGATACGTTGGAGACGTATCATTGTTTAGCGCAACGAACCAGGAAATCGGACTATGTGGCTTAAACACCCTCACTTAGCCATAGGAGTTTTACAATAAAACATAGGCGCAACCCCTAGTTTTTGAACTAGAGCGCTATGAGCGTCTGATCGGGAAGTACCGATCCTTCGCGTAATGCGGGAGAAATCTCCAACGATTTGTAAGCTCCGAATAGCTGTCCGGCTCTCGCTGCATCATGACAGTCAGTTTTCGGCTTTCTCTACTGAGGTGCTCCTTTGGATAAACCAGGGCACAATCGCAGTAGTTCTCCCTTTACTACCTTAGCTGATATAGCGGAACATAAGGTAGCAAGCACATGAGTCGGGCAACCCAACTATTGACCAAAGACATGATTCGTAGCCAATGCACATAATGCTAAATTTGGGGAGCCGAACTATACTATAAAAAGTGTTCGGACTTTGTTGCCGTATTGTAGGGCGCCCGGGAGCCCTTGGCAAATATGAAACATACCAAAGTGTACGGGCTCGATGAGTAATAAATACAAAGGCAAGGGGAAAATCAAGTAATAAGCTGATGATACCATTTGTTTACCATTGCAATGTGATTAATATGTCTAGGCGTACTTGTACAAGAAATGCAATAAGCAAGTAAGGCTATTTAACATGCCATGACCAAGGGCGAGTTGCGTGCGGGTATGTAAAACAAGTATAGCAATCGTTTAGCAGAGACCACCTGGGGATTCCCTTGTACGCCAAAGCTCCTTGCCTACTTGGTGTGTCTGACAAGCGGGTTGTCAGAAGAAACCTCGAAAAGAGAAAAATCCGGAATTAAATGGAAAGGTGAAGGTGTGCGAATCCGAGGGTCAGTCGAGCCGCACTGTGGATCGCGAGCTAGCTATGCCTCCGCCGATACCCATGGGATTTTGAGTGCGTAGTTATGTACGCGCGGTACGAATGCCACTGTTTGATAGGGACTGGGACGGAGGCCAAATTGCTAATTGAGCTCTTGACGAGCCAGGCTGTCTTGCTGCAGAATAGTCCAGACTCTTTTACTAGTGTCCGGGGGTTTGGCCGCGGAACTAAGGTTCTGCTGGAAAAGGCCGTGCTGAATTTCTGCTGCTAAGGCCGTTGTGTGCTCCTCGGTACGAAGGGAGCATTCCGTATTTCCATTGATTGTTATGACGCCACGTGATCCGGGCATCTTGAGTTTGAGATAAGCGTAGCGAGGTACCGCATTAAATCGAGCGAATGCGGTTCGTCCGAGCAGTGCGTGATAGCCGCTGCAAAAGGGGACGATATTGAAGATTAACTCCTCGCTTCGGAAGTTATCCAGAGATCCGAAGACAACTTCTAGTGTGATTGAGCCCGTACAGCGGGCTTCTATGCCTGGTATGACTCCCTTAAAGGTAGCCCTTGTGGGTTTTATCCGTGATGGGTTAATGCCCATTTTGCGTACTGTGTCCTAATAGAGCAGATTGAGGCTGCTGCCACCGTCCATGAGGACTTGCGTTAGGTGTAATCCGTCGATGATTGGGTCTAGGACTAGTGCGGCTGATCCGCCGTGCCGGATACTTGTCGGATGATCCCGACGATCAAAAGTGATCAGGCATGATGACCATGGGTTGAATTTTGGGGCGACTAGCTCTATCGCATAAACGTCCCTTAGTGCGCGCTTGCGCTCCCTTTTGGGGATGTGTGTAGCGTATATAATGTTCACCGTTATGACTTGAGGGGGAAACTTCTTCTGTCCCCCTGTGGTTGGCTGCAGGGGCTCCTCGTCATCGTCCTTGCTCTGCGATCTCTTCTCCTTATTCTCGGTGCTTAACTTGCCGGCTTGCTTAAAAACCCAACAGTCTTTGTTGGTATGGTTGCCTGGTTTGTGTGGGGTGCCACGAATTTGGCACAGACGGTCAAGTATGCGGTCCATGCTAGATGGTCCCTGATTGTTTCTTTGATATTGCTTTTTCCGCTGACCGGACTTGGAGCCGCTGAATCCGGCGTTTACGGCAGTTTCATCGGTGCTATCGCCATTGCTTCGGCGTTTGTGTCTGCTGCGTCGGAGCTTGCTGTTGCTGTTTTTGGCCTCGGAGAGGCCTGCCTCGCTGGCCGTATTTTTACTATGAGCCAGCCAGCTATCCTCACCCGCACAAAGGCGGGTCATGAGGCCCGTGAGGGCGGCCATAGATTTCAGCTTTTCTTGGCCGAGGTGGCGAGCGAGCCATTCGTTGCAGATGCTATGTTTAAAGGCCGCTAGGGCTTCTGCATCTGGACAATCGACGATCTAGTACTTTTTAGTTAGGAACCTAGTCCAGAATTTCCTGGCTGACTAGGGCTGTTGAACTATGTGACTTAAGTCATCGGCGTTTGGCGGCCGAACATATGTACCTTGGAAGTTGTCGAGGAAAGCTTCTTCCAGGTCCTCCCAGCTGCCAATAGAATTTTCAGGCAGACTGTTTAGCCAGTGCCGAGCTGGCCCTTTGAGTATTAGTGGGAGGTATTTGATGGTGTGAAGATCATCCCCGCGGGCCATGTGGATGTGGAGAATAAAATCCTCGATCCATACCACGGGATCGGTTGTCCCATCGCATGATTCGATGTTTATGCGTTTGAACCCTTCTGGGAATTCATGATCCATTACTTCATCATTGAAGCAAAGAGGGTGTGCGGCGCCTCTATATTGGGCCGCGTCGCGACGTATCTCCGATGGAGTCCGTCCATGGTTATCGGCTCGAGCGTGACTAGGTTTGTCACGTCCGAATAGGTAGCCGTCATCGCGTGTCGAGGCACATCCTCGCGATCCGTAGATCGATCTTGTATGTCCTGCTCTACTGCCAAGGGTTTGCCGGAGGTCATATGTATGAACCTGAATTGTTTAGTCTCTATTTTTCCGTGGCGGCTGGGCGGGCTGTTCGGCTTGAATTGCCGCTCTATCCCAACCACGAGGCGGTCACTCCGCCGCATTGTCCTGACATGTAATGTTCGGTCGGCCGCATTACGCGAGGGAGGTATGGGCTCCGGCGCCTCTTCATCGAACTGAGGTAGCAACCTTTGCTTTGGGTAACTCTTTGCTGGGCGTCTGAGGCCGTATTCTTTGGCTGCCAGCATGTCAGTCCATCTGTCGACGAGCAGATCTTGGTCAGCTCGAAGCTACTGTTGTTTCTTTTTCAGGCTCCTTGCGGTGGCTATTAGGTGGCGCTTGAAGCGCTCCTGCTCGAAGGGTTCCTCATGCACGATAAAATCTTCGTTGCCGAGGCTTTCCTCATCCTCAGAGAGCGGAAGATAACTACCGTCCTCCGAGTCGTTGGTCCTGGCCTATTCGTTGGGGCTACTTTGCCCGTGTTCTTGATCCTCCTGCTTGGATGTGACCTCAGCAGGGTCTTCATTGTTTTTGGCCTCGTCCGGTGTATTATTTTCTCTGGTGCTAGTATTGCTGCTTTTGGGGCGACGTGACTTAGAGCGGCACCAAGGACGCTGACGTTTCTGCTATTTCTCAGGAGGTTTATCCTTAGATGGATCCTCTTTGTCATCGTTGTTATTATTTTTTGGTGTATCTACCATGTAGACGTCATACGAGGAAGTGGCCGTCCATCGTCCAGTGAACGACGGGTTTTGGGCCTCCTCGTCTTTGGCGTCGTTGTCCGTACTGTCGATGTCTTCGGAGTCATAGTCAAGCGCGTCGGTTAAGTCTTCGACAGTGGCTATGAAGTGGGTGGCGGGTGGGAAGAAAAATTCCCCATCATCAGTGTCGGTGTCAAAACCGGCGGATCTCGGGTAGGGGGTCCCGAACTGTGCGTCTAGGCGGATGGTAACAGGAGACAAGGGACACGATGTTTTACCCAGGTTCGGGCCCTCTTGATGGAGGTAAAACCCACGCCCTGCTTGATTAATATTGATGATGTGTGTTACAAGAGTGGATCTACCACGAGATCAAAGAGGCTAAACCCTAGAAGCTAGCCTATGGTATGATTGTTCTTCGTCCTATGGACTAAAGCCATCCGGTTTATATAGACACCGGAGAGGGCTAGGGTTACACAGAGTCGGTTACAATGGTAGGAGATCTACATATCCGGATCGCCAAGCTTGCCTTCCACGCCAAGGAAAGTCCCATCCGGACACGGGACAAAGTCTTCAATCTTGTATCTTCATAGTCTTGGAGTCCGGCCGATGATGATAGTTTGGCTATCCGGACACCCCCTAGTCCGGAACTCCCTCAGTAGCCCCTGAACCAGGCTTCAATGACGACGAGTCCGGCGCGCATATTGTCTTCGGCATTGCAAGGCGGGTTCTTCCTCCGAATAATTTATAGAAGATTGTGAACACCAGGATAGTGTCCGGCTCGCAAAGATAAATTCCACGTACCACCGTGAGAGAGAATAATATTACACAAGTTCAATCTGCCGACGTATTTAGTGGCGTGACGTCATGCCATTACCAAGCCTTTACTCGTTTTATTTGTTCCACCTCCATGCGTTTAGCGAGGCGGTTTCCTTGGCACGCCTTGTAGAAGCAGTAGATCGTGTTCCCCTTATTCCGGATTCCCATCAATACGGACGTGGGTAACCCAACCGCCACTGATTGTGACGCTTGGGAGATAAGCGAAGTTTTACGGGCCGGTGGGGACACATGTTTTCGTCCGCCCATATAAGGGGATAAAGATCCAACCCTTTTACCTGCGCCTTCTTCCTCCTTGGCTTATCCACCTCCGTGAACTCGAGCTCCAAAGGCCCAAGTCCGCACTTCTTACCTCAACCTTCTCCAACTATGTCCGGAGCGGGAGGCAAGTGGACGGCCTCCTCCGTCACGGAGGGGCAGATCCAGAAGCTGCGCGACGCCGGATATTTGTCCAGCGACATCGCAAGATCGGCTCCCCGACGAGGGAGAGCTCGTCCCCAACCCGAGTGCCCCATGAGAGGGTAGTATTTCTTCCCCATTTCCTCCGTGGACTCGGCTTGCCGCTTCATCCCTTTGTCCGGGGGCTCATGCTCTACTACGGCCTAGATTTCCATGATCTGGCCCCGAATTTCATCCTCAACATCTCGGCGTTTATCGTCGTGTGCGAGGCCTTCCTCTGCATCCAGCACCACTTCGGCTTGTGGCTCAAGACCTTGATGTCAAGCGAAGGTTGTGAAGGGCAGCCAAGCCGAGTCTTGGGCGCCATGGTGGGTAGGATGTCCCACGTTACGTGGCTGGAGGGCACTTTCGTGGAAACCATCAAGGGGTGGCAATCGGGTGGTTCTACATCACCGAGCCGCGTGACCACTGATTGGGCAGTGACCCTCGAATTCAGATCTGGCATCCCTACGGCTCACCTCCACGGAAAGAGAGTGGCCGGATTTGGGGGATTTGTGGAGCTGACCGGACTCCAAGCCTCGTATCCGTAAGGTGTGGACAAGAAGCTCAAGCTTGTCAACGTAGTCTAGGTCATGCTCATCCGCCGGATTCTCCCGTGCTGCCGACGGGGCTTCAACATGTGGGAGTTTGATCCGCGCAGCACTGCACCTGGCGGGCTCTTCGACACCACGTCGAAGATGTCCGGAAGGTGTCGTTAAAAAGGCGCCGAAGCTCCCGTGATCCGCCACCGAAGATCGCGGATTCCGCCAAAGTCATTCAGCCGACGAGGTAAGTGATTTCACCACTTGTTTTCCATAGTTTGGCTCTATGCGGATCTAAACTCCCTTTATCTTTGACAGAATGGCAGGCGAAGGCGAACGGACTATCTGTCCGGCCCCATTGCGGAAGGACCTGGCGGATGCCCGCCTAACGGGCTCTTGGCTCCGGCACCCCATGTGGTGCCGGAGAAGAAGGCCAAGAAGACGGCCACGGGACTCGGAAGAGTTCCGTTTTCAGGTGCTATCGGATGATGAATCGAGGCCAACTCCTCCCACCAAGGCGAGGAGGAGAAGAAGAAAGCCTCTCCCCCGGGGGAGGGAAGAAAGGAAGGCCTCCCCAACAAGGGAGGCGAAGGGTCCAAGAAGGAAAAACTCTTCCCCGGACTGCTCCGCCAACGCCAAAGGACGATCGGCCTCAAGGGCCAAGCCCTGGCGAGATCGTAAGTATTCGGACTCCCGAATAACTTCAAAGTTTTTTCTTTTCGCCACATAATGTCTTTCTAATGCCGCATACAACCCTGCAGTCCGCCTAAGGATGATCTTCCTGCTTCGTCGGCGGGTCCTTAGGTGCGTCGGATATGGATTCCTTCCGATCGCCTCCACCCCCGTCTGCATGGACGGCGCTGGGTGGGATCCTGGGAAGGACCCACCAGAGGAGAAGGCCCCGGAGGTGTCACAGGACACCCTCCGGACTTTGCACGGACTCAGCCGGAGGCCACAGTGGCTCCGAGTCCGTGGCGACCCCTTCGTAAGAAGGGCAAGACCTCGACGCCGGGCTGCCTCCGCCCAACCGGAGGTGCCGGATAATTGCTTCGGAGGCGCCAACGGCGCCTCCATCGAAGAGGAACACCGCATCGTTATGAGTGCGGTGATTCAGAAGGTTCATTCGCCAAGAGCGGGCTGACCGAAGCCTGCAGCAGCCTCCTAACAGGCTTTGAGGTAAGAATTTCAATATATGTAAAATGGTACCGCATAGATAGTAGCCCCTGATGCTCGGTTCGGTGTTCGGAAAGAAAAGCCGAACTGAGGATCTTTAGAAAGATAAACGCAGGAGTCATAAAAATATGTCAATATGGGATTGCGGTTGTCTTTCTTGACCTCCGCCGCACTGACTGCGGAGGTCAATACTTTGAAGGAAAACCTCGAGCGGTCCGAGAACGAGCTCGGCCATGCCAAGAAGCAGCTCGAGGAAAAAGAAGGTGAGTAATACCTTATGAAAATTGTACCTTATAGAAAAGGATTTGGTTGCAAGAAAAATGACAAGGATAACGTGGGTATTGTAGGGGCCACTAACGAGGTGGCGACCACAGAAGGAGGCGGTGGTCAGCGGCCGAACGTAATGCAGCATGAGCGCACCGAGCGAGAGAAGTAGGAGGCGCGTGTGGCGGAGGTACATCAAGAGCTCCAGGATCTCGTGAAAAAACATGAGAGCTTGGAGCGTGACTCGAAGACTCGAGAGTCTGAGCTTGCAACGGCTCTTGAGAGTGCCAAAGCCGCTAAGGCCGAAGCCTACAAGGCCCTCCAGGAGGTTGAGGCGGTGAAGAAAATAGCAGCGGTAAGGCATTTTTCATGCAAAGTAAGCATGTGAGTGTTAATTACATTGCTTACCCGAATTCGGAGCTCTCCAGAGCGTTCGCAGATCTTCCTCATGGCGTGTCCGATGCTGCCGCATTCTACCGGGCCGAGGAGGGAGCTCGACGGAGAAGGTCTTCCGGTCCTAGTATGTGAGGCGGACATCCGGTGCCCCTTAGCGACCAGTGAAGCAGCTGGTCGAGCTCCACAAGGCGGCCGAACAGGCCATGAAGGGCCTCATAGTTCGTTGTGGCCTAAGGAGGCCATGCACAGGAGCTACTTCGCCCGGTCGCGGCGGTGATGGATGCGTGCCCGTGGGTAGAAGTCATCAAGCATTCCGCTTGTATTGAGGGTGCCCGTCGGGCCCTTGCCCGCGCAAGAAAGGTGCACCGGGCAAGATAGATGCCCGTAAGCTCATGACGGACCCGCCACCGGAGGGCAAGGAGCATCGCACGCCCGAGATGTATTATAAGAGTGTCTTTGAAGGGCCCCACACTATTGCGGGTGAGTGCTCCAAAGATGTAATATTTGAGTAGACTCGCATTTTGTTATCCTGTCGCTGAAAACTTAGTTCATATGCGCTAAGCAACGCTTGTTAATTTAAAATATTACCTTAAATGCGGCTGTTTATCAAATCGAGAGATGGCAAGTCGTCGGCTCCAGCCCCATGCCACGAGTCTTTGGGGTGTTCGGGATAAACTTGAGCGCTCTTGTTCCCATTTTGGGTCCATCTAGGGAGGCGCCAACACAGCGAACAAGGCAACCGGCTTATAATGCTTGAACACTCTCACTTAGCCATAGAATTCTATAATTTTAAATTTCAGCGAAGCCCCTAGTCTTGAAGGCGAATTTGGGGCGCTATCCACGCCTTGGCCGGACAGTATCCGGCTCCTCGCTCTAAGCGGCATAAGTCTTTAAGGACTACTTAAAAAACCTCTCGAACAGCGACCGGCTCTCGCCTCATCATGACGGCCAGTTTTAGCTTTCTCCATCGAGGCGTTAACCCAGCTCAAGCTGGGCGGAATCGCAGTGGTTCTCCCGGTGCTACCTTAGCCGATATAACGGAACGTAAGGTACCAAAACATGGGAGCCGGAAAACCCAACTATTGACCCAAGACATGATTCAGAGCCGATGCATATAGTGCTATAAGTTCGGTGCCGCACTTGTGAAAGTGTTCGGACTCATCATACCATAATGCGGAAACATAAGCCCCTGGTGTATATTAGCCGTACCAAAGTGTACGGATGCAACATGCCGTGAATGAACATATGTATGAAAAAGAAATGCAATTATAAGCAAAAAGGTGCTGCATTGTTTTATTCAATAAGTGCTGCTACGAATGCGTAATCGATACAAATAGTGCGATAAGCAAGGTATGGGACTGTTAAACATGTCCCCTCCAGGGGTAGGCTGCAGATTGGTGTATAAAATGCTCGTAATGGAGACCACCTGTATATTCGTTGTAGCCTTTATCCTTCCCCGGCTGTTGCATCGTGAGTTCGGCAGTTCTGCCGGACAGGGCCTCGACAAACGGAGTCCTGTGGGTAAAAAGTAAAAGGTAAAAAAGAAAAAGGAACGACACACTTGAGAGCCCCCGGTGTGGTTGAGCCGCGATGCAGGTTTATCGTGGTCGTGCCCCTCTCCCCATGCCCATGGTATCTTGAGCGTAATGGTGTACTTGAAGGACCTGCTTTGGCGTTTGCGGGAGCTGGGGTTAGCCGCACTGCTACGCGTGCTCGGGCGTGCCAGGTGGTCTTGTTGTAAGTTACTCCGGCGGCGCTTAGCTGTGTCCGGCCGCTTAACGGCCGGACTCGAGAATTGCCTTAAGAGGCTGCATTGCACTTCGCCGCGAGAGCCAGTATGTTCCTCCGCGCGGAGAGAACGCTCGGTGTTTCCGTTGACCGTGATGACTCCTCGAGGGCTGGCATCTTGAGCTTGAGGTATGCGTAGTGCGGCACCGCGTTGAACTTTGCAAACGCGGTACGTCCGAGCAAGGCATGATAGCCGCTGCGGAACGGGACTATGTCGAAGATTAACTCCTCGCTTCAGAAGTTATCCGGGGATCCGAAGACCACTTCCAGTGTAATTGAGCCTGTACAATTGGCTTCTACACCTGGTATGACGCCTTTAAAGGTCGTTTCGGTAGGTTTAATCCTTGAGGGGTCTATGCCCATTTTGGCGCCGTATCATGGTAAAGCAGGTTCAGTCTTGCCGCCGCCGTCCATCAGGACTCGTTAGGTGAAATCCATCGACGATTGGGTCTAAGACCGGTCTGGCCCGAATCCGCCGTGGCGATCTTTGGTGGGGTGGTCCTTCGGTCAAAAGTGATCGGGCAGGAGGACCATGGATTGATCTTCGGGCAATCGCACCATCGCGTAGACATCCTCGACCGCACGCTCGGCCCCTTTTTGGGTATGTGCGTTGCATATATCATGTTCACCGTCCGCACTTTTGTGGGGAAACCCTTACATCCTCTATTGTTCGGGCGGTTGGGTCTCGTCCTCGTCATCGCTATGCAACCCCTTGTCATTGTTTTCGGCAATTAACTTGCCTGCCTGTTGAATACCCAACAGTCCCCTGTTGGTGTGGTTAGTCGGCTTTTAAAGTGCCGTGTATCCGCACAAGCGGTCGAGTATTCGGTCCAAATTGGACGGACCCGGAGTAGTTCTTTTGAATGGCTTTTTCCGCTGACCGGGTTTAGAGCCTCTGAATCCGGCATTGATTGCCGTATCCTCAATATTGTCGCTGTTAATGGGGCATTTGTTTTTGTTACGACGCAGCCTGCCATTTCGGTCCTTGAAGTCTGGACTGCCAGAATTTTTGCTGAGGTTGTTGCTGCGTGCTAGCCAGCTGTCCTCACCCGCGCAGAAGCGGGTCATGAGTGATGTGAGGGCTGCCATGGATTTCGCTTTTCTGTCCTAGGTGCCGGGCAAGCCACTCGTCGCGGATGTTATGCTTGAAGGCCGCGAGGGCCTCCGCATCCGGACAATCGACGATTTGGTTTTTCTTGGTTAAGAACCGTGTCAAGAATTGTCTGGCCGATTCGTCTGGCTGCTGAATTATGTGGCTTAGGTCATTAGCGTCTGGTGGTCGCACATAAGTGCCCTGGAAGTTATCGAGGAATGCGGCTTCTAGGTCTTCCCAGCTCCCAATTGACTCTGCTGGCAAGCTGTTGAGCCAATGCCGGGCTGGTCCTTTAAGCTTGAGGGGGAGGTATTTGATGGCGTGAAGATCGTCACCAGGGGCCATGTGGATGTGAAGGAGATAGTCTTGATCCAAACCGCTGGGTCTGTTGTGCCATCATAGGATTCAATATTGACGGGTTTAAACTCTTCGGGATTTGATGATCCATTACTGCCTCATGGAAGCATAGTGGGTGTCTTGGCGCCCAGACTGGCGATATCACGGCCGAAGCTCAAAAGAGCTTTGTCTGTTTTGTTCGCCCGGCCGGACTTATCGTGTCCGCGTGACGGTTGTCGCCACGCATCGGGCGCCCACGCGATCCATAGATCGATCTTGATTGTCTTGCCTTTTCCTCCAATATATCTCGCAGGTCCGGAGCGTTCCCCTGTGGCCGTTTGCTTTTTGAGCGATGCCGGGGTACGGTCCTAGTGAAGGGCCTAGAGGCCTCTCTGTCGCGACCACGGGGTGGTCTGTCAGCCGTATTGTCTCCTGGTGATGCGGGTTCATAAGCCTCCTCCTCTAATGGGGGGAGCAGCTTGCGTTTAGGGTAGCTTTTGGAGGGGCGTTCGAGCTCATGCTCTTCGGCCGTGAGGACTTCAGTCCATCTGTCGGCTAGGAGATCCTGATCAGCTCTAAGCTGTTGCTGCTTTTTCTTGAGGCTGTTCGCCGTGGCCATAAGCCTGCGTCTAAAACGCTCTTGTTCGACGGGATCTTTAAGCACGACGAATTCATCGTCGTCGAGGCTTGCTTCGTCTCCGGAGGGAGGCATATAATCCTCTACCTCTTCTTCTGCCGCTCTCTCGTGAGGGCTGGCGTCTCCATCCTCCTGCACTGGATCTTGTTGGAGTGGATTATCTTCGGCACTGTCCGGTGTATTGTTATCTCCGGTGCCGGAATCTTCATTCTTGCTGTGGCGGGATTTAAATGGCGCTTGGCCGACGCCGGCGCTTGGGTTGTTTCTTGGAGGGGTCATGCTCCTCTGTTCCTTCGCCATTCCCATCCTTTGGGATATCCACCATGTATATGTCATATGATGAGGTGGCTTTCCAGTGCCCGATAGGCGCTGGTTCTTGTTCGCTCTCCTGCATCGCCGCCCATACCGTCGATGTCTTCTTGAGTCGTAGTCTAGCATGTCGGTTAGATCGCCGGCGGCTACAAAGTGGGTGGTGGGTGGGCTTTGAATTTCTTCGTCGTCCGTATCCCAACCGCCCCGACCGCAGTCCGGCCAGGCTCTCGATAATGAGAGGTACTTTAGCGAACTCAAGATGTCGCCAAAAGGTGAGAGTTGAAAGATGTCCGCTGCGGTGAACTCCATGACCGGCGCCCAATCGGATTCGATCGGAGGGGGCGCGGGAGGTTCGAAGTCCGGCAAGGAGTCCGGCACCTCGGAGTCGCGAGCTTTATGAGGGACAAGATCAGTGTTCGGCTCTATCGCCGTAGAGGTTGCAGCCCCCGAGGCGGTGTCTAGCCATCCGTCCCCGATCTGCTGAGCCGGCCCGAATTGAAGATCGGAGCGGTTCGAAAAGCGACCTCGAGGTACTGTCCGCCGCAGAGCTAAATCATGCTCGTCGTGACAAAGGCGGCACGCCGGCGTGGCTCGACTTCACCGAGGATCAAGTCCCCGCGGATGTCACCGTGAAGTTCAAACTTCCAAATCTGACTCGACGCTGGGGCGTAGCTTTCGATCTGCTCCAGATGGCTGCTTAATCGCCCTTGATGCAAAGCCGCCGAATCACGAAGATCTGTCCGGGAGAAAAGTCTCACCTGGACTGCATCGTTGATGATGGTCGAAGAAGCCATCGGGCCTATCGGTGACGCATACGGAGGAACTCTCAATGAAAGCACCAATGTCGGTGTCAAAACCGTCGGATCTCGGGTAGGGGGTCCCGAACTGTATGCGTCTAGGAGGATGGTAACAGGAGACAAGGGACATGATGTTTTACCTGTGTTCGGGCCCTCTTGATGGAGGTAAAACCCTACGCCCCGCTTGATTAATATTGATGATGTGTGTTACAAGAGTGGATCTACCACGAGATCAAAGAGGCTAAACCCTAGAAGCTAGCCTATGGTATGATTGTTCTTCGTCCTATGGATTAAAGCCATCCAGTTTATATAGACACCGGAGAGGGCTAGGGTTACACAGAGTCGGTTACAATGGTATGAGATCTACATATCCGTATCGCCAAGCTTGCCTTCCACGCCAAGGAAAGTCCCATCCGGACACGGGACGAAGTCTTCAATCTTGTATCTTCATAGTCTTGGAGTCCGGCCGATGATGATAGTTCGGCTATCCGGACACCCCTAGTCCGGAACTCCCTCAATCAGCTTCTAGTTCGAACCGTACATAGTTCGTCTGTGAGTCCCCCGTCAAGGACAAGTTCTTTAATGAGTTCAGCACATCGCCCAGGGGTGAGTGCTGGAAGATGTCTGCGGCGCTGAACTCAAAGATTGATAAGCGATCAAGTTCGGCATCCGCGGACTCACATGGTTCGGAACTTATACCCGGAGAAGAGTCCGGAGTTCTGGTGACACGAGTATTGCGTGAGGTTAAGTTCATGTGCGGCTCCAACACCAGGGAATCTGTGGCTTCCATGGTGGGGTTGAGCCTCCAATCCTTGGATGCCGCGGTGTGCTCTGGATCTAAGGCCGGAGTGGTCACATGAGCAATCTCCTGGAAGTGGTCTGACGACAGATTTAGGTCATGTTCGTCAAGGTGACTGGGAGCGGTCACCGCCGTCTTGAATCCGGCGAAGATCGGATCTCCATAGATGTCCGCAATGTCGTTCAAACTCCCAAATCTGACCTGGTAGCCAGGGGCATAGCTATTGATCTTCTCAAGATGGCCAAACGAGTTGGCCCGTAGGGTGAAGCCGCCGAACACAAAGATCTGTCTAAGGGGGAAGGTTTCTCCTTGGACAGTGTCATTATCGACGATTGAAGGGGCCATCGAACCTTTTGTCGATGGCACAGTGGAACTCTCAATGAAAGCACCAATGTCGTTGTCAAAACCGGCGGATCTCGGGTAGGGGGTCTTGCTTCACAGGCACTGGGCCTTGCTTCACAGGCGCCGGGCCTTGCTTCATGGGTAGAACTTCCGGAGGTGCTGGATGTTCCAGGCGTTCTGGATGGGGATCCCGTCCTGCGTCTCCAGGCGCGCGGTGCCAGGTCTGGAGACGTGGGCGACCCGAAACGGGCCCTCCCACATGGGTGAGAGCTTGTACATCCCTTCCTTGGAGAGCACCCGCCTCAGGACGAGATTACCCACCTCAAGCATCTCGAGCGACGCGGGCAAGCAGGTATCGCCACAAATAGATGCCGGTACCTTGCTGCTCGGAGTGAGGCTTCATGGCGGCATTCCTCCCCCATCACGAGGTCCATCCCCCGCATGGCGTCCTGCTGCGTTTCATCAAACGCCAGGACCCGCGCGGAGCGATGCCTGACCTCGTGTGGGAGAACCGCTTCTGCTTTGTAGACGAGAAAGAATGGGGTCTCGCCTGTCGGCTTGGTGGCGGTGGTGCGGATGGACCATAGCACAGACTGGAGCTCGTTGTGCAAGCCCCTGCCGCAGGCCTCGAGCTTCTTCTTGAAGGTCCTGGTCTTGAGACCCCTCAAGACGTCTGCGTTGGCGCGTTTGGCTTGGCTATTGCTACTGGGGTGCACCACAAAAGCGTAGCAGATCTGCGTTCCAAGGTTAGCACAATATGTCTTAAAGAGATTGCTAGCGAACTGTGAGCCGTTGTCGGTGATGATGCGGTTAGGGACCCCAAAGCGGCTTACGAGGCCCTTGATGAATTTAACTGCTGACCCGGCTGGGATGGTGCGGATGGCTTCCACTTCCGCCCATTTGGTGAATTTGTCGATGGCGACGTAGAGGTAGCAGTATCCTCACTACAAAAAATACACTTCCGAGATGATACGTGTTTGTCACAATGGGTCACGTTTTCTGTCATGCATGTACATCCATGACATATTTATGATAGAATCAAGATAGTCATACTGTCTTTGTCAGAGAAGTGTTCCATGACATTACCAAAATTATCATCACGGAAGTGTCCACTTCCATGACGATAAATCGCGCGTCACAGAAGTGCTTTCGTCAAGGGTGACCGACACGTGGAATCCACCGTAACGGAACGCCATTAAGCTATCGGGTCCAGTTTTGGATCCGATAACCCATTAACAACCCCGACCAGTGGGGATTTTCCACATGTAAAATCATCATTGGCTGGAGGAAACACGCGTCGGCTTACCGTTGGGACAGATGTCATCCACTCATTGGACCCAAAGCGCCTATGATACGTCGACACGTGGCATGGCCCAACAGAGGCCCATATAGGTTAAAAAGGCTGGCCCAGTCAAAGGCCCGTAGTACTTACTCAGGTACTAGTGGGCCAACCCAATAACGGCCTGCTTAATAAAGGCCCATTTACGGCCCGAAGCCAGATCTGGCCTGTTTTGCCGAATATTTGGGCCCATTTATGGCCCGAAGCCAGATCTGGCCCATTAATTGTTCGCCGAATATTTGGGCCCAATTACAGCCCAGTGACTTTCGGCCTGTTAGAGGCCCCATGTAGACATGGGCCCATTTCAGCCCGGTGTGACTTTCGGCCTGGGAATGGCCCGTGCTGCCCATGGGCCATACATGGTCCGACGGGACATCGGGCCCACTAACGGCCCGTGATAAAGGTGGCAACAGTTAAGCCCAACGTGACTTTGGGCCTGTTAAAGGCCTGCCGCATAATTGACCCGTTGATGTACGTACTAAGCTTCGGCCTCTTAAAGGCCCATGATATCGATGGGCCAACTAAGGCTCGAGATATGTTTCTACCGGTAGCGCCCATGATATAACCGGGCCCAAAAAGGCTCGGTTTACATTTCAGCTCAAGGGCGTCGACGACTAATGAAATTTGAGGCCCAATATGCATTTTGTCCTGCTAAAGGCCCATGGTTTCATCTGGGCCGTAACAGGCCAGTACAATATTCAGCCTGTTAATGGCCCAACGCTACCTGGGCCAAACTAAGAGCTGGGTCCACAAAAGGCCCAACTAAAAAACAGGCCGGTGTAAGTTGTGGGCCTCACGCAAAGTGTGAAGGCCCCAATCTTCGGGCCCAAGAAAGATGCAGGCCGGCCCAATTGTGGCCCGCTAAATACCAGGCCCGTTAGAGGCGAATGTTTCGGCCCGGTCAACTACATCTGATTTTTTTCAGATAGCGAATGATGGCAGTAACTAGTAGGAATTAAGAACAAACCTACTCTATACAATAAAGAAATTACGGCATAGTAACTAAGGATAAACCTACACTATACAATAAAGGATTTATGGTATATTACATCCACTGGGCATCGAAGTTCGCCACCAAAGGATCATAAAGGGCAACGAAGAAGCTGATTACAAAAATCGGGCACCATTGCGGTAGTAACAAAATAATCTTGAACCGAGACCACTTCCAAGACAGTTCAAGAAAGATTAGTATTGCGGGAACTGCTGCAAGCAAGCTCTTGAAAGAAGGCTGTGAGACCGGCCTAGCATGTCGGTCATAGCTTCCAGGTGTAGTTGTTTAGCGATGAGGTTCTCATTGGTGTTCTCCGCAATCTTTCTTAGAGATAGAACTTCAAGTCGAAGTTGAGTTGCAGAATGCCTTTCCGCTAGAACTTGGGACTGAAGAAGTCGAACTGATTCAGACAAAGAATTCTATGAGCTTGTCTGACTGCTAGTCTCAAGTAACTTGAACACTGCATCAAGACAAGACTTTGGGGTTGTCTCGCTATCTTCAAGATGTTTTGCCTTCTTGGATGCAATATATGTTGGGTTTGTCACGACCTTCAAAGAGACTTGTGCATGCCATCAGACATATCACCCTGAAACAAAGCAGAGAGATGATAGGTTTTGCATGTGTATAAACAAAGATGATAACTGTGCTGTCAATTCCATCCAATTTCAAATTAGAAAATAAAGAGTAAGTTCAAAATACCAATAGCATAATTTGGCATTGTTCATAATGCGGGGAGCTTCACCACACTATTGGATTACCATGTCAACATAACAAGCATAGATGAAGGGCAAAGAAAATCATTGTATCTATTTTGGTTAATGTGCATGGCATGTTGTTCATATCATCAACCACAGCAGTAAGATAAAACAGGAGATGACAAGGTGCAAACATGGGCTGCATCACCACACACTGGATTATAGATCCACAAAAACAAGCATACGTATTGGGAGTATTGAGTAATGTGCATGGTATGAATAAGGAATTTGGTTTTACAATTAAAACTTAGAACTTACGGTTCTTGCGAACATGCATTTTGGTAGAAACAACAATCTAAACAGCAGTAAACGATAGGGAGTATGAGCAAATTAAACAGCAGTTGAAGATAAAGGCTTTAGAAGGACTGACTTACATTAACAATTAACACCGACTTTATAATGCCCTTCGCCATGTCAAGGGAAGGATAACTGAAGAATTTCTACACAGAATCTTCTTCATAAGCATTGCCTGTACTCTACATTTTGTAGAGAGTAATTATAGATATGATAATACTGGAAGGGATAGAGGATAATGAAGATAAGATGCAGATTGATGCTACATAATCAACTACCAATCCCTGGAAGTGCAAGCATTATAGGACAAAATGTACTAAAAAGAGCAATGGGCTACACTTCTGCACTTGCATTGTCTGTGTATTCTACTTTTTGGTAAGATTAAATATAGATCTGATCTTTTTTAGTAAATGGTGGGCGAGGGAGATAAGATGCAGAATGCTACACAATGAACCAATCCCTCTTTCCATAATTCAAGAGTGTTTTGAACACTGGTGTACTATACAAAACGTTCTTATATTATAGGACGGAGGGAGTAGCTGTTAATGTAAGTACAGTCATAGACGACGTTCGGTCCTTACAAGAGGACTACAGAGCTAAACCTCTTCAAAAGCATTGGGTTGATTCTAAATTTATGTAAGAGTCCATACGGATCTTACAATGTCCACCAAATGGACGATAACGAGGCTAACATGTGCAGTGATGCTACATAATCAAACAGCTATTAAAGTAAGTATGGTCATACATGGCAAGAGGTACTCAAAAGAGCAATGTAGTGTGCAGTATAGTTGCGAGATTCTGTGGTCCCTTGAGAACGAATGTTCTTTTGCTAACAGTTTTTGTACAAGTGAGACGTTACGGCAAATGCAGAAATGTAGTTCAAATTGTGATGCGATATCATAGATAGTACCTTACGCTACAACCGAGACCAATGTGTAACAAGATTATTCCAATCACCGTCGGATAAATGTAGCACTGGAGACTTTACAGAAATTTCATTTAGAGGCTTGCCATCGAAGTGCGCTTGCCTCAGGTAGGAACGATACTTCATCAACGAGTGCTTGAAAAGCGCAACCAACCCTTGCTCGTCTACACAATCCAGTTTGGTCCTTGCCTATTTAAAAGAATGAAATCTTGTGTCTTCTGTCAGCAGAAACATATGCAGTAATGACCATGAATAACATTAGTACATTACTTACGCGTAAGTTGCGGAGGAAGACCGGAAATTGTTCTGGTTCATGGTATAATCTTTCCATGAAGGAAAAATGTGCACAAAGTTCGACAACAATATAAGCTTTGTCTTCTAAACTGGGAAGAAATGGAACAGGGGTCCTATTTGCTGCAATTGGGGCTCTCTACGGTTCAAAAGGGATTTGGCAACTTGATTTGGTGTACTCTTTGCTGGAATGGGGGTTTTGCGTCATAGAGATGGTGCTATGTCAACTGGCATAATCATAATGTTTGCTGCAGTTGGGGTCTGCTGAGTTGGGGCATCAGAAATGACCAAAGGTAGTAGGGCTAGATTCTCGCTAGAGTTGGGGTGTTTTGTGGGTCGTGATATTGCAACTACACCTAATGGGCTATTTGATTTATCGGTGCCACTACCTTTTCCAAATACTTTGCTTGTGCTCCTCCACGATCAGCAATCACCCTCTTCCTTTTGAACGTCTGATACACAAGAACAACATTTGAATGGATAAATATGGTATGATGACAGGTGGAATATGTACTGAAAATGGATATGCATGCCGTATTCACATACACGATGTGTAAACTAAGCTAATGGCAGTTCAACAAAGTAGAAGCAATGCAAAGCATCAGTTGCAAGATATGTGCGAAAATATAACCTTGGAAAGTTAGAGCAAGCACCTTGATGGGTGAATAAGATAGGGCATCTTCCTATGACTCCTCCACTAGGGAGCTACATTGACTAGGTCTTCCTCTAGCTCAGAATCACTGTTAGGATCATATTTTGAGCATGAATCTGTAGGTGGAGAGCGTTTGCATTGCATTGCATCCAGACTTGATTTTAGTCCCTTAATGCCAAGTTTGACAGCCATATTGTTCTGCTTTACTCTTTTCATGCGCGCAAGCTCATAATCATTACGATGCTATTAAGAATCTGAGATTCATGAAAACATAAAAAGTAGTCAGATTATCTATGGAATGCTTTGCTGATTCAACTCGAAGAGTGTCTCCCTATAAACCCCTACATATGCAAAGTTCACCCCCCAACCGTCTTGACCGACTGCACACACACAGAAATACAAACCCCTTATGTCTCTATAACAGGCAGACACACATTTCAAAACGGAAGTAGGCACATTACAATTATATGAAATTCGTATTTGAACAAATAAACTAAGGAATTATGAGTGCCATAATGTTTAGCTTCAAGGGTGGAGTGTTGGTAGTGCGATACAAAGCAAGTAGGCAGATTGTATTCCCTGTAAAAGATCAAAGCCTATGTAAAAGCTGGAAATGACACTTTCTTTCTATACAATGCAGTTCGTTGCCCACACATGATGGAAGAGATCACATAGAGAAATACTATTCACTCATGTCTACGGTTGCAAAGATTTAGAAACAGGGTGGTCCACCCTAAAATAATATTGACAACAAATATGACAAGGCAAGCATAGATGTAGTGAATCAATCATTTACTTGTGAGCTCACTAGGACAAGTATGCAGAATTGTAACTGCGGTAAGAGACCATCCAAAATTTGAATCAAGAATTTTGTCTAGCACTTATTGTTTGCAACTAATCAACGTGAATAATTGGATATTATATCGAATGAGTAAGAAAGACAAGTAAATTTTTTCAACAAACCTGGCTTGCAGTCGTAATCTGGGTCAATGTCACTACGACCAACAATCCAAAATGACTAGTGTGCATTCCTAGGGCGAATTTTGAAAACACTGTGAACTTTACAGGTACTAAAGATTACCGAAATACATCTGAACCATTAAGTGTAGGTAGCATTGAGCACACAACAAACCCTAATGACAGTCCTGCCTAATGAGTAATGAATCAATTAGAAAATGGGTGATGAGGAGTGGCTGCTGAGTGGTGAGGACTTATCTCAGGATAAATCCGGTTAGCTTAGTGGGTGCTACACGCCTGAGCCCTGAACGGACTGGGAAGGTAGGCACGGCGGCGCGCCCGGGCAGCGGTGACGCTGTTGGGCGAGCGGCTCCTGACCTCCTATTAGTCCGACGTCTCCTCCTAGAGTCATGCCGTCCGGGGAGGGCAAGTCGCCGGCGAGGCAGGCGGCTGGGGGCGAGTAGAGATCGGAAGCGCGCAGTAGAACATAGGGGAATCGAGGCCTGGGACGACCCAAAATCCCAGGGTGGGCCGGCCCACCATGGGCACCCTGTAGAGATACACACCCGAGCGGCGAACATGCATTTTTGAAACTAATTTAGGAACATTTAGCTGACCAATTAAACGAATCTGTTTTAATAATATCAGATTCGTATTTGAACAACTAAGCTTGTTTAGCTTGATGGGTCGAGCAGTGCTATTATGACACGAAGCACATATTCTGATCGTATAGTGATCATAAAAGGGGGAAACCGGAGAAATGATATTTAGCAGCCATTGTTTGCTTCGAACTAAGTACTAAATTCTAAGAGCTGAAAAAAAAGTAGAGTAACCAAGTTAAGATCTATTTTCTGGTTGAGATCAAAAAGTTGAGGAGATATGAAGTACCACCTCTCTTGCGGCACCGTGTAGGCATCGGGGGTGCGCTAGATGTCGGTGGCGTTGCAGCAGATCTGCGACGGTAGACGGGTGCATCGGGGGATAAGTCCCGTTGCGGTGGAAGAGTGTGAGCGGCCCCGGTAAAGAGGACGACGGCGTCGATGAAGCGAGAGGACGTGATGTAAGGCTCTTGGTCTGTCGCCGTGGATGAGAAACGTCCATCTCTAGAAGTGGACGACGCAGTCTTGGTAGGCGCTCCGGCATGGTGGAGGACGGTGGCGATGGATGTGATGGAGGGCGGCGGCGATGGATGTGGTGGAGGACGGCGGCGATGGATGGGGTGGCGGATGGAGGCTGGTGTGGGATGGTGTTCTAGCGCGGATGGTGTATGAATGGGAAAATGGAGGGAGAGGTACGGGGAACCATGTTTTTGGGACGCGCCTGTCTGAAATATGGGAAAGTTACGAACTTAGCCCCCGTTTAAAATTTGGATGTCCCGGTGGTTGGGGATACAACGGGAATCTCGCAGATCTCGCCAAAGATTTTCCTGCAGAGCGATTTCTAAGTAGGAGAGGCTGGTTGGTGCCCATGGTTGGCGCCCACGATGTATGAACGGGGCTGACAGGTAGGCGGTTGTGTCGCGTCTGAGTGAAGTTACAAACCTGCCCCTATTGAAAATATTTGCCTACATCAATTTCGGCTGAGTCGAGTTTGTTTTGCCGCCCACCGTGTATGAATGGGGAAATGGAGGGAGAAACAGAGGTCTTTCGGACAGGCTTGAATCAAATGTGTTTTGCCGCCCATGTTTGGCGCCCATCGTGTCGGAATGGGCCCAGAGGCGGTCGTGTCACGTCTTATTGAAGTTACTATCCTACCCCTATTTAGAGCAGTGGAAATCGGGCCGATGGATTGTCCGTGTAATGGGTAGACAGTAATTTCCATCTCCCAAACACTTGGCTTCGGGCAGCCGACGTGGGAGTGGACATTTTGCCGCTTCTTTCGAATTTTGGGACAATACGCGTCCATGTTTACCCTGGCAACTAAATTCGAATCCATTTTGTATTCCTATATGAATCTTTATAAATCATTCTATGTGTTTTTATATATCTTCAAAAGGATGACAAAGATGTATTCCACTCTCATATATGAATATGGTTTACAAATGTCGATACTCAAATTCAGAAGCTAGAATCCAGTTTAAGGTGAATTCGAATATTTGGAACACTTCATGTCCAACTCAAATGTCTCACGCAGCATAATGTGTACTCCCATTTAGATATGTACCCAAGCGATGTATCAAGATTCAAATACCGAGTGAATCAACCAAGAATGTACAGAACTAACATACATATAAACACTTATAGAGTATATGGATCAATAATATCAACTAACAAACATAAGCCAGGCCGCTGTGCTTTTCTTTGCAACAACCGCATCCTTTTTTTAGCCAAGCTACTACAACATGTTGGCCCTTTCCGATGCGTGCCACTTATGGTCCATCTATACTACTATTATTGTTGAATGCACATTTAGCCCGATTGGCATATTTGTAGGTCTGGCACAACAATCAAAATGAAATGTCTCCGAGTCTTATCAATTAATACAGACTTGTTCTCAAATAAAATTACAAACCAAAAAACAAAAAACAATTATTACATGATCTCTAAAACAAATGGTTTGATTGATTACATGAACAAACAACACAAAGGTTATTCAACGATGGAAAGAACATTTCACCTATGATTTACAAGTGGGAATTTAATTTCCTTTTTTCCTTCAGGACCTTAACAATGTGGCCAGTCTCAGCTTGCTTTGTTTTGAAATCCACCAAATATGTAATGGTTGTCTTGAGTACTGCTACTGATTGTGCTGTTTGCTTCCTCAACATGTCAACTTCATCTCTAAGTGCAGAAGCTGAATCTCTTTCTACCACTAGTTTAGCCTCTAGAGCATCAACAATTGGCAATTCATAATGCACGATTGGGCCGTGCCACTGCTGTAGGATGATACAACGTCCATGGGAACCTCGCTCTTTGATCTTGGGCTAACCTGTTTTGCCATTAAAGTTCCGATTGGATTCAGAAAAGTTGAAGTTAGCAAAACATCTCAACTGGGAGTTATAACAGCAAACCAGTTAAACAAACAAGGAATTAAAGAGTTTCAATTCGATGCTGAAAAGTAGTTATTAACATCATTGTCACCCGTTGTTGCAGCACTAAAGCAGTTAAACAAACAAGTAGCTATTTAAGTTCAGGCAAACAGGTAATTCTTAACAGTAAGTATCAAACACGTAGATAGGTGCAGTGTATAATAGGATTAACAGGCTGTGGCATTATGTAATCAATAGCAAACTAAATTAAGCCAAGCAACATAATTGATCAATTTTGCAATAAGTGGCTAACTAAAATTCCGAGAAGCAGGTAACTGAACTTACGCTAGTTCTTTGTACAAGCACACTGCGACTTCTTTTTCGCTTGCAAGGTTGTACGAAGGAGTCCATGGCATCATTTGCTTGGATACGCAGTCCCAATACTTCTTTCTTCCCACACTGCATTGGTAAGTCGAATGGTTAATCTGGTAAGATGGTGCGTCCTTGATATGTTATATGAGGACGTGTAGTTAGACTAGTTGTAGCCACACACATCACTGCGGCTTTTCTTGTATATTTCATGCGATTACTTTTGGCATATCAAGATCTAAGCAATCTACAATAGGATGAAAAGACTGGCATCCTTCACATTATTGGCGACCTCATTTCATAGAAACAAGCAACAACCATTCTGTGGGTAAATCAAAAGCGCCACTGGAATATTTTTCACTACCCCTATCATACACGTAAAAAGGGGCGACGCCACGATAGGGGCTGGTATGGGCGGCCGCCTCGGGTGGCTCGAAAGTGTGCACCTAGTTTGAGTCGTCCAGGTTGGCCCAGGCTAGTTTTGTTCGTCCCAACGCACGAGCAGGCAATGTAAAAAATGAATAAAAATGTTTCAATTTGGATAGGCCAATAACATAAGTGCAAGGCAGGCCCTATAGCAGGCTCGCGGCCGAAATGAGCGCCTCCCATATCGATCGACAGCAGGAAAAATCCCAATTCATCCGCTCCAGCCTCCAGTCTGGTTCGTTCCTAACCTAGCCGCCGCTGGACAGACCGATACAACACTTCCTAGCGCCCTCATTGGAGGGCGGTCGCCGGGCTTCAAGAGAACGGAAGGACAAGAAGATGAAGATCCAACCTGGGTGTAGCTGCGTGGGAGGCAGCGGCGGCAAAGACGGGCATGGCATCGAGCTTGTGCAAGCAGACGGACATGACTTGCAAGAGTAGCATGCTTAGCGCAGGTACATCACAACCCTGATTATATCTAATTCAACTCTTCAATTTCTGGCCAATAGTTAAACCTGACGGTGTTGTAACACTGCTTGTATGTAGGGAATCTATGAGAAAATGAAACCAATTTCTACTTATTTTATAACTCCGCCAATCAATACTGAACTGACCGAATCTGATGTATCTAATCAAGTTTCCGGTGAAAACATCCAAGCTCATGTTGTTCTTGAGCCTAAAGTGTCTAATGAACAGACTGCTAATGAAGGATTTGTGCAAACATTTTACATGCTCCTGGTGATGAACATATAGTGTCTAAAGAGGCATCTAATGCAAGCATTTTGCAAGCCATTGAAGGATTTAGTGTCTAATGATGATCTGCTATGTTGAGAGAGACATAGAGATTTGCAGGCATTGATGACAAGCAAATTCTAGTGCATTTTCATGGCTTGGGGAAACGTCGAGGCCATCTACCAGAAAGTCCCCGTATCATGACAACGTAGCATAAATACTTTTCTAATCTGTTGTTTGAAACTATTGGCATACTTGTGCAGGATATATATATTGATACGCAGTTTGCGCACTGGTTATAGGTGCAATTGCACTTCGATATTTTCAGCCAGAGAACGAACAATTCAAGCAGGTACAGACCATGTTTGTAGTCCTTCTACACCATGTTGCATTTTGTGTTTTTAGGTGCTTGCATCATTTAATGTTTATAATATGAACTACTTTGGATCATTAGCTGGTTTTCAAGTGTATGTAGCTTCACATTTCTCAAGTTATGTTGATTTCGGGAGTGCAAGTGCCTTCGTATTTTTTAAGTTAAATGTTCGCCCCTGGTAACTTGAATTCGTGGATCCGCCACTGCACACAAATCATACACGAATGCCAGTATGAATTAAATGAAATGCAGGGACTTACGCTAGCTCGTTGTACAGGCTCACTACAGCTCTACTTGCGCTTGGATGTGCAGGCCTTGTGCTCCTTGCATCCCCCTCTGCATTTTTGACACGGCGAATGGCTTATCAAATAAGAGGAATCGACCTTGCTGTTGTACCGGAGGACAGATACTTACAAGGTTATACGGGTGTGCAGGATGTGTACCAGATCCCGCAGCACCGTCATGCTTCACTAAAAAATGGGTTTGCTTGTTTCAGATGATATCTACAGAAGAAATAAGAGTTAAAGTGTCACATCCCTGGTTCTGGTATGCACTAGGCTAGCCCTTCATGTGAGCATCATGTTTAAATTCAATGAAATTTGAATTGAGGAATTTTTAAAAGCCTCAGAAGACCTCTAAAAATAACCAAGATTTAAATCTCATCAAATGACTCCAAGAAAATGTTCCTGTTAATCTCTGAAAATATTGGCAAGGGATAAAATTCAAACCAATATTTCTAGAATCTCAGGAACAATTATTTTGGGCCTTTGAATTAAACCAATAAATATTTGAATTGGATCTATATTTATTATATCATAAATATATGTTCAATAATTCTGGAAATTGTTGTGTAGCTTTGGATAAGTCCACTTAGTTGACACAATTATTTTCATGAAGTTTTAAATTGATTTAGTATTTTACTAAATCAGAAACAAATGTCAGAAAATAGAAAATAGAATTAAAGACAGAGGAGAGAGTTACGGCTTACCTGGCGCTCACCTCTCAGCCCACCTGGCCCAACTCCAGCGGCCCAGCCCACCGCAGCCGCCACCGTCTTCAACCTCCTGCCAGTAGGCAGGAGGGCGTGTGGCCACCGCGCGCCGGCACGCGCCCGAGCCACCTCCTGCTTCCGCCGCTCGAACCGCCCGAGTGCCACGCACTCCCCCTCGCCCCCTGCACCTCTCCTCTCTCCCCCTGGACCCCATCCCCTCCTCTGCTCCCCTCTCGCGCGCCCCACCGAGCGGAGCTCGTCGTCATCGTCGCCTCGCCGTACCCGTGGCCACCGGCCACCCCTCGCCTCGCCGATGCTCTCAAAGGCTCTGCCTCGATCCCCTCTTCCTCCTCACCGAGCCACGCCCCACGGGAGCCGCTACAACACTGCCATCGGCTCCGTCTTCTTCCTCGGACTCCGGCGATCGCCGTCGCCACTCCGTCGTCTCCAGAGCCTCCCCCGAGCTGACGACCCCTCCATGCGATGCGATGTGAGCCTCTGATCCGTTTCCCCCTACTCCCGTGGACTAATTCGAGCTCTAGCCTCGTTTCCGTCGAGACCGAGACTTCGCCGGCGCCGGTCATGTCGCCGTCGTCGTTTTGGCCTGCCTCCGTCCAAACCAAGCACGCAACCGCACTCAGTGCACCCCCGGGAGCACGTAGAACACACCATCACCAGCCCTAGTGCTCTGCAACGCCGAAACGCTCGACGCCCGAACTCCGGCCGCCGCCGCCGTCGTGGTTGCCGTCGCCTCCGGCCACCCCAGCTCTTCCCACTTGCCCTGCTAGATGCACGCGAGCCTCAGCTATGCATAGGACCAAACCACGGTCGATTTGGTCGACCGTGGGCAAAACCCGAGCCAACCCAGTGTGCCTCCACCGCGTTTCGGTCGCCGCCGGCGTAACTCCGGCGATGCTGACGTGGCCGCTTAGTTTAGGCTAACAATGCACTTAGTCAACACTTAGTGACACTAACAGCCGGGCCCCACTGCCTAATTAAACTTAAATTAGTTCTTGCTTAGTATTAACTAATCACAGCGGCCCCACGCGTCAGCGTTGACCACGCTGACGTGGCCATTGACTGGGCCCACATGTCAGTGAAACTAATGAGCAACGTGACACTGACCTATGGACCCCACTGGTCAGTTTGACCTGGACTGACCCAGTTGACCTGCTGACCTCAGCCTTACGTCATGCTGATGCAGTAAGTATTTTCTGGAATTAAAATAAATCAGAAAAGGTTTATAAATTTCATAAAATACCCCAAACTTCTAAAAATCATAGAAATTCAACCGTAACTCCAAATGAAAAAAATTTATATGAAAAATTATCAGAAAAATGCAACCTATCCATCTGTATCATTTTCATGCATGTTAGAACAACTTATGACTGCTGTTTAGGACAAATCATATTAAGGGCATTTAAAATGCTTAAGTTTGGAGTTGCATTTGAATCCTTGATTCAAATGAGCTCCATTGAACTTGTTGCTGGTTGCATTAGCACAAACAACAGCATATTGCCATGTCACATTCATGCATCATATTGTTGCATTGCATTGATTTTGTTCTTCCTTGTTTGCCGGTATTTGTCCCCTCTCAATAGACGACGTACTGACGATGAGTTCGATGACACGGATGAAGAACTATATTATCTTCAGAAGTGCCAGGCAAGCAAAACCCCCTCGTTCATTCCGATACAATCCCACTCTCTCGCTCCTGCTCTATTTTACTGCATTAGGACAACAACGATTCATGTGTTACTTGCTGCGGTAGTTGAACCCCTTTATCCTCTGCATGACCTGTCATTGCCACAGTAAATAGATGAAACCCACTAGCATGAGTAGGAGTTGTTTGAGCCCTGATGTGCCCTCTTGATTCATGCTTGTTTGTCATGCCCGCTACTGCTTAGAGTTGAGTTAGGTCTGATTCATCGGGAATGAATCGGAGGTGTGTAAACATGTCCCTCTTGTTGAGAGCTAAGTGTGTGAACACGTTATGGTAAAGGTAGCGGTGAGAGGCCATGTAGGAGTACATGGTGGGTTGTCTCATTGCAGCCGTCCTCGTGAATTGAGTTACGTGTTTGTGATCCATGAAACAGATTACTACCACACATTGGGTTCCGGTAACTCGGCCCCTCTCGGCTTATTAATCGCCTCGATCTCTGTCCGGGAGTTGCAACTAGTTTACGGTGTTTGTAGGATATGTGTTGGGGGCGTGCGTGGCGCTGACCCTAGGGGTGGGCTATGTTGCGGTAGATACACCATGGCCCGGTGTACGGCGCTTTGCTTGGTGTCTCGGGAACCTCGCACACATCGCTTGGGGCCGTGAGCGACACCGGCCGGATCTCCTTGCGGATGGAACCGAATAGGCGATAAACCTAGACTAGAGACTTGTGTGGTTAGTCGGTCGTGGCCGACTCCCTCGCCAAAGCTTCCGCTTGAAGGTTGCCGAGATACACGACGTGTACATGGTGGTAAGTGGCGAGAGCGTGTGTGAAGAAGTACACCCCTGCATGGTTAATATGATCTATTCGAATAGCCGTGTCCGCGGTAAAGGACTTCTGAGAAAGTGGATACTCTAAAATGTGCAAGATAAGCGTGAGTGCTATGGATGGCGTTCTCGTAGGGAGACGGGAGCGGATCCATAGTGGTGTATTGTTATGGTGAATATGTGGACTCGTGTGCGCCACCTCAAAAGAGTTAGTTGCAGTCGTAGTTTAGGATAACCACCGAGTCAAAGCTGGCTTGCTGCAATTAAACCCCACCACCCCTTTGTTGATAATGATGCATATGTATTTAGTTCTGATGTAAGTCTGGCTGAGTACATTTGTACTCACGTTTGCTTATTTTATGTTTTTTCAGAGAGACGTCAGTCTCGCTAGTAGTTCCGCGTGGACTTCGACGTTTAGCTTGTTACCTCAGCTACGATCTTGTGCCTCGGCAGGATCTGGTAGTTAGTCAGGCTTATCAGCCTTTTTCATTTGTAGATGCACGTATTTCGGACATGTTAAGCTTCCGCTTGTGCCTTGACTTGTATGTTTCGTATGTTGGGTCATGAGACCCATGTTTGTAATATCTCGCTCCTCGTGAGCCTAATAAATACTTGAGTCGTAGAGTTATGTTGTGATGCCATGTTGTATTTACACATATCGAGCATATTGTGTGTATGATTGAAATGCTTGGTATGTGTGGGATCCGACAATCTAGTTGTTTATCCTTGGCAGCCTCTCTTATGGTGAAATGTAGTCTAGTGCTTCCTTGAGCCATAGTAGTCCGCTACAGCCCGGTTCACCAGAGTCCTGCTAGCCCAACACTACTGTTCAGGACACTTGACTGGTCGGCATGTGCTTCACCGCTCTCGTGTCCGTCCCTTCGGGAAATGTCACGCGGTGACATCCGAGTCCTGCCTAGCTGCTTCTGACCGGGTTACCGGAGTCCTGTTAACCCAGTGCTACAGCCCGGATCCACACGTTGATGACCGACATGCTCGATGTGATTCATGTATGTCTGTCCCCATGGGTTAGTGCCCCTTTGGGTTCACGACTAGCCATGTCGGCCCAGGTTCTTTGTCATATGGATGCTAGAGACACTATCATATACGTGAGCCAAAAGGCGCAAACGGTCCCGGGCCATGGTAAGGCGACACCCGTGGGGATACCGTGCGTGAGGCCGCAAAGTGATATGAGGTGTTACCGGCTAGATTGATGTGACTTGGAATCGGGGTCCTGACATAAAGTCAGAGTTGGATAGGCATGTAAGCTAAGAGAGCAGTGAAAGGATATCCAAACATCGTCGGAACAGTGAAGGGAGTGATGTGTGGATACCTAGTTCGGGCTGGCGTTTGGGCATGCTCGCCTAGCTAGAGTGCGGGTCACTTCAGAGCTGTTGAGGGTGATCTTGTTGGCGTTGGCTGGCAGCGCCGCGGATGCAGATCTTGAGTGGCAGCGGAGCGCCTTCTGATGCGGTGGACGAGACCGTTGGTGAAGCCCCAGCGGCCTCGGGGGGCAGAGGCGCGACGATGTGCTCGGTGAAGTATCCCCGGTGAGCTGGGAGACGGCGTCGGTGAAGCACACCTGTTGTGGTGGAAGTCGGTGTCTGTGAGGCACTTCGGTTGCGGCGGCCGACGTTGTCGGTGGACCACCCGGTGCGGTGGACGAGGGCGTAGATGAGGTAGCTCCGGTGCGGTGGTGAAGCGTGACCATCGTCTTCGTCGTCGTCGTCCGACACAGAGGTGGGGAAAGAGACGAGACGAGGGGCGATTCGAACTTTGCTTGGGTTGGCGGCGAATTAGGGATTTGAGCAATCTTGGCACGGAAGGGGACGGTGGAGAAGGGAGATTTTGCAGGGCTAGAATTGGGGCCGCCAGATATTTCAATCCGAAACGTGGAAGCGCGAACTTATTTTGTCATCGTCCTTTTTTTGTGGGGGGGGGGGGGGAGGGGTGGGTGGCTGGGTGCTACGCGTCCGTCCGACACACGCGACCACCACGACATGACCCTGGTGCGCCTACATTTGAGAATGCAAACGAATCTTCTTTCATTTGCAAGTGAATCTGTATGTATTACCATGCCCATGTTTTGCTTGCAATAATTAGTCATTCGAAACGAGATACTATAAATTAATTAATGAGGAGTTATTTGAAAAAAATTGAAACGGTATCCATGCTAACGTGGATTAGAGTGTGTGTCACATAATTAGTTATTTGAATTAGAGTGTGTGTCACATAGAAATCTCCAATTCTAACGTGGATTTCACATTTCACTGTATCCATGCTACTTTTTTAATACAAATTCATATGTATATGATGAACAATGGTAGTGAGAAAACTTTTGGATGGATTCAAACATATGACCTACAAAATAGCACAACAAATCGAGTCAATGTCAACTTTTCGAAACCTAGTATGGCACGAATTCAAAATAATTATCCATATGCATCGTCCTCAGTTCAAATCTTACAATGTACACCGAATTGAAACATCGATATTAAGTCTCGTACTATCTACATTCAAATGTTGTTTTTAGCCCCCTCAAGACACACGCTACATACTTCCTGTATCGGTCAATCTTCCTCTCCTAACCACGTTAGGAAGCTATCGGTTTCCATAACACATCCATTCTTTCTCTCCATGTTTCGATCTCTAACTCTTTCAACTACACAACCCCCTTTTTCCACTCTGTTACGAAATGTATTTACCTCACACACCAGCCATTGCACCCCATGCCGAGCTCTCTCTCTCTCCCTCTCCCTCTCACCCTCTCGCGCTAAATACATGCATTGCCTATCTAGCCCCCCAACCTCTCGTGCGCACGCATGCATGTTGTCTATCTAGGTCACTCCCTCGAGACTGTATCACTCTTTCTTCCGCACGGCGGGCCACACTCGCTCAATCTCGCTCTCTTTATCTGAGTCTCGTTTAACCTCGTTTTCTTTCACACTCAAATGATATATCTCCCTGTTCGGGCCTCGATCGACACACTCAATACTCTCTCACACAGATTGTCTATCTAGGTCAGTCCATCAAAGCCGCCCCACTCTTTCGACCTCATGGCGGGCCACCCTCGCTCTCTCTCTCTCTCTCCCTCTCTCTCTCCCTCTCTCTCTCCCTGTCTCTCTCTTTGTATGTCTCGATTGACCTCGCTCTTTCTCGGACAAAAACGATATATCACCATGTTTGAGCCCAATTTGACTTATTCACATTGTATACTCTCTCACGCACATTGTCTATCTAGGTCACTCTCCAACCCGTCTCACTCTTTCGATCGCACGGCAACCCTATGTGATCGATCGACCTTGCTTCCTCCCACGCACAAAATATATCTACGCGTCTGTGACTGGATCATCTCTCAAGCTCTATCTTACAGGCCTCACCCTTGCCAAAAGCTCAATCGGACAATATCTCTCCAGAGCATATATATTTGTTCCATGAATGTCGGACCACACTCACTTTGTCTCTCTATCTATATGTCTCTCGATTGACCTCGCTTTCTCACGCCATATCTTCCACACATTGAAGCTACCTCTCCATCCCTCACAAATCCGGAGCTATTTACATTGCGAGGGGCACTCCAACCTTGAATTAATTTGTGTAGGCATTTCTTCCGGTCGGTTTAGATTATATTTCATAGCATTCGGCCCACAACTACTCGAAACACCGTTGCAACCCCCGTAACTCCCCTAGTTGATTTCCCTCTGGCTCGGTCATCACTCTCTCGCACGTCCTTTCTCGGCTTCAACGTCGCACCATGGTATTATTGCAAAAAACTCTGTTGTTCTCTTTAATTATTATAAATAATCTACAAAACTACACACCGATAGTCCACTTGGAATGGAACCAATTTGGACCCACAAATTAAAGTGCTACAAACTACACACCAAGGGGCCCACATGTCATGATATGAATTTGGACCTATATACAAATTAAAAAATAAAGGACGAGGATCGAACATGCGACCAGGGCCTTCAAGCCGCACGTCAATAGGCAACATACATAGAACAACAATGTTTGTTGTACCTCCCTTTGTTCACATAATGTTTTTATATTACCACAGCCTATTTAATTGATAACATGTAATATTATTTTTAGTACTATTCGCCTTCACTTACTGGTGGATTCCATGTGTGCTCTCTCTCTCTCCTCCCCTTCTGCGTTAATTTAGACGCACGGGCATACACGAAGAACTCGCGGGCGATGTTGCCGTTGACCATATCTGGACGCATTCATAAGTTACGTCACCAGTTTCACGTGCTAGCAGCACTAGTCAGTGTGTACGTGCAATGCACGTTAATTTGGAAGTATTTGCGTGTTATTATGTGATTAGCACTATTTTTGGCATGAAATTAACTGCAAGCTAAACGTGTTGAGCGCTCGACATTGAAGCAGTCTAGGTCGTTGGATGACAAGGAATACATGTGGCTTGATGAAGTTTTATATTTAATTTGATACGGCTCAAGCAGCACATTCAATCGATCAAACCATAGATTTTGTTCAGTCTGACTCCAACTTTAAATTATACGATGATCGATCTAAAATAAACGGAAATGATAAACATTCGGATTTTAAGCGTGGCAATCCGAATATTTTTCATGGCAAATTTAGATTACGCGGCGGCGGCGGGGGCGTCTATCGGTGGGAAGCGGCTCCTCTGCCGTGCTTTGTGTGTCGTCGGGCCACTGACCGACGGCGACGGCGGCGTCTTGCGCCATTGTTGGCGTACTCATGGACGTTGGCCCTAGCTTCAAGGAAGGCCACAATGTTCTGGACTTCGGTCTCCAGGAGCGAGTAAACTGGCGGGAGGAGGCGACTGGCGTTGGTGCAAGGAAGCGGTCGACGACGGCCATCCATGCCGCTGAGGGGGGCACTGGAACCCATGCGGGGACAAGCACTGTCAACGGCGCGGCGGAGACATTCGTGTGAACGGGCACCAAAGACAGCACGCACGCTGCCAGACGCGCGCATGCGCCGGCAGTGCAGCACCGCATCGGCGCGTGCAGCGTTAGTGCACGCGCAGCGCATGCGCCGGGCAGTGCACGGGCGTAGCGTGAAAGTCGGAGGGGACCTCGTGGAACCCCGTGGCATCAAGCTCGGCAACAATGTGCAGCTCCCGCCCATCAATGCCACGGGGATGGGCGTGGTCGGGCGGCAGGGCCGGAGCAGGAGGCGGGGAGCGGGAGCGCGACGCCTTCCCGGAAGGCGAGCTCAAGCTCGTCCCAGAGCGCCTTATGTTCTTGAGACTCCAGCTGGGTGTCTTCCTTAGGAAACTGGAAGACTAAGGGCAGACCATCGTGATGCGGCATGGCATACGTTTAGGCCATACTGGTTGGAGGTAGATGACAGGAGAATCGGAGAGGAAGAGAGAAGATTGTAGCGATACCGGGTAGTGCGGGGTTGATTTGAAACTGCGGCGGCGGCAACATTAAAAGTGGGAGCAGTTGGGATGAAGGTGGGCGGCAGAGCCTGGTCAAAGGGCTCGCCTCCCGGTGAGCTCTGCAATGATGCCTTCGCCAAGACGCCTCCCTGTTAGCCGGCACAGCGGTCTGCTCGCACGCCTCCCGTCGACTCACACGCTTGCTCGGATGGCACGTGCCGATGAGAAGCGGGACTCGTGGCGGCACGTAAACGGCCACGGTTTCAATAGTGAAAGCGTTCGCCTTAACGTGACAGGTCTTTGTTCCAAAATATCTTGGCTCTTCATTTGTGCAACTTGTCATAAGCAGCTTGTCTCAAATTGAAGAAAAAAAATTACAAAGTAATATTTGTGCCATATCATGTGACCATGCTCAGCTTCAAGAATTTATGGTCACTTTTGGATTTTCTAAAATTTAAGATCCAGGATTCAAAACAATATCATAACCTGCATCATGCAATAAATTTTCAAGCCATACATCTGTCCTGTTGTATTTCTTAAGAATGGATTTGGTCAAACATTCTGCTTAGTTAGACTTCAGACATGTTATATATGCAGAGCAAAAGGATAATCCCGCCATACCAGTGCATTGCCTGATATATTAACTCAAGTACTAGGCACGAACAAACGGGCTCAATTCTGTGCTCATCCTGGTGTAGTAGTAGTAGTACTACTAGGCAATGCAGTTGACGGGTGACCTTGGCGAGCGGCGACCGAGGGAATTGAACCGTGCTCGGCACGGTAGGTAACGTTGTCTAGTTACTTTTTTTGAACACAACGTTGTCTAGTTACTAAAGCATCCCTCCGTTGTTCATCGGTAGTCAGGGGCGGAGACAGTGGGGGCGAGCGGGGGACAGACCCCCCTATCGATCGGCCACCCCAATGGCCGTCAGCGGGGACTATTGAGCAATAACTTCCGATTAATTAGACAACCCAAAAGCTTGGAAATGGCCGAAGCCTAGTTAGAGAAGGAAGTAACCCACGATGGCCCAAGCCTGACGTCTGGACCAGATGTATAGAATAGTCCAGCTATTGTTTGACCCGATTGAAGTGGTTCTCGGGCATCGCCAGCAACTGGCGGCGCTTCATGCCCGATCTGATCTTCACCCTCGTCTTCCGTCGCCTGTGATCTGCGGGTGCACCAATCTCATGATTTCCCTATACGAGGCGGTTCACCGGTGTAACATCCCAAATTTCCATTTGGAATGTTTTACAATTATAGCTAAGCATCTATGCATTACTGTTTGAATTGAGTGACATTTGAATTATTTCAGAGGATTTTGAGTTTGTTGGAATTTGAATTCAAATTGGCAGTTGAATTTACTTCAAAACAATGCCTGACAAATACTTGAGAAAAAGTATGAGAGGAGTAAGCATGACACTCCAAAAATGTCAGAAGAAAAGTTTTGCCAAAAGATTGAATTCAAATTTGATTTTATTTGGGATTTCTAGAAAATGTTTTTTTTTAGTTTGAGTTTTGCCCCTGGAAAAATGTTCAAATTGTAGGATAAATTCCCTTGATAATTTTGATATATATATGTCCTATATAAATATATATATATTTTGTATATTCCATCCTCTCCCTAATTCAAAAAAAAAGGAAAAAGAAAAACCCAGCGCCAGAACCAGCCAACTGCCCACCGAGGCAGCCCACCGTGGGCAGGCGCCCAACCAGCCCGAGCCTACCCGAGCTGCCAGCGCCGAATCCTCCCCTCGCCGGACCGAAATCCCTCCTCCCTCTCTCTCTGACGCGCCGGCCCCACCCCTTCTTCTTCCTCTCCACGCCAAACCGCGCCGCCGCCACCGCCGGAATCCCGGAGATCTCGGGATTCTCTCCCCGATTCGCCCCCTCCTCCAAGTCGACCGCGCCCTATAAATACCCCGCCTCCTCGACCCGTTCCCCACCTTTCCCCTCGCCTAAACCCTTTACCTCGCCCGCTATTCCTCGCTGAACCCTTGCCGCCGCCGCCGGCCATTGTTCTTGCCCTTCGTCTCCGACCCCCGAGCTCCAACGACTCCGGCCCGACCTCCCCTCGAGCCAGCCAGACCTGCGGACGTCTCCGCCGTCTTCCCCGACCACCGGAGCCCCCATGCCGTCGCCACCCGAGCCGCCGTCGTCCGTCGCCGTCGTCGCCACCGCGGTAAGCCGCCGGAACACCCCACCACCGTTCGATCTAGAACCTAGGGCCTAGATTAGATCTACGAAGGGGTAGGTTTTATTAGTCCTGTTTAGTTACGTTTTTTTTGGTTTAGTTACGGTTTTTTTTGGTTTAGTTAGCGGTTTAGTTAGACCGGCCCGATCGGTTTATGCTCTCGGGCACGCTTTAGTTATATGACGTCTGAGCGTTAGATAGGCCCGCTAGCGCTAGTTTTTCTTTTTAATTATATTTTTTCGTTTCTGTTTTTAACAGAATAGTTCCAGTTTTGTAAAATCCATATCTTTTAGGTTACTTAATATTTTTAGTTGATTCTTTTTTTGTTAGTTTGCAAATTTGTTGTAGTTTCTGTGGAAAATATGTTTGGCCATGTTTAAATTATTAGAAATTGTTTTATTTTAGTTTTAGACAGATTAGTATTTCTGCTATAAAATGAGTTAGGGTTATTTTATTTTAGTGATTCTTTTTGTCACTGCTTTGTTTTGACTTTGCCTAGCAGTAGGAATTTAATTGGGTATTTTTGATAAAAAAATAGTTTTAGTTGAAATCATGTGTTTCTTGTTTATTTAACCAGCTACTGCTTTTCCTATTGTTTTATTTAGTAAATAATTTTATTTTACCTATGTTATTGTTTATTTTATATTAGTTTCTGTATTTTCATAACTTGAACTTTTATTTACAGAAAATAAAAAATTTATTTTATTTTCTTGTTAGTTGTTGGCTTGGATTTCTTCGAGTTTTCTTTGGTTTTTGGTTCGATTGTTTTGTGTGTATTATGTTAGCATGCTGTTATGTTAAGTGATTGTATGTTTGTATGCTTATATGATTGTTGTTTGCTTCGGTAGAATTTCCGGAGTGCGAAGCCTGCTATCACGAGTCCCTAGCTTTCGAAGACCGTCAGCCAGGCAAGTCATTTGACCATGTTTTTATTTTACAATGCCTATGATTTTATTGCATTAGAATTATACCTCCCCACCATGCATGCAGTAGGAGAATTTTAAGTTACGTTCTTGAGTAGTATCATGAGGTAGGATGAAACCAATTCCCCTTGTTACCATGGCCCGGGACGAAGTAGTTTATTTTGCTATGCTCGTGAAGCGGGGTTGATTGAGTGATTCATAAGGGAGATGTGAGAGTCAAGATGATGACAACCCCATGACTTCAAGCTCAAGATGGACTTGAAATTCACTACTTTGGGTGGAGGACGGTTGTGGGCACCTGGAGAAACCAGGTGGTGGCAGGATGCATGGAGAAGAGCCATGCCATCTTGCGGAAAGCTTCACCCAGCCACGAAGAGACGGATGGATACCCCATTGACCGGAAGCTTACCTGTGCAGCCGCAAGCCATTATGGGCTCTGGCTTGGTCGACCCTAGGTGTGACTCTGGCCTGACGGTGCTACGAGATGTAGAAGAACGGTAGGATTGGATGGGTACCGGTAGTGGCCCAGAGGAACTCTTCGGAAGACCCTGTTTCGTTCGTCCCGTCTTCAAACACCAGGAAGTGCGAAGACTTAAGGGAGGGAACGATTCTTGTGGGTAAAGTGCGCAAACCTCTGCAGAGTGAAGATCTAATCGGTTAGCCGTGTCCCGATTCTGGACAATTTGAGCCTCTGGAACTTGGAGTATTTCGGAAATCTCAACACCAAAATTAATAAATTAATTGAGGGGGGTTATTTAATAATTGGGAATGAGACATTGGTTGGTGGAACCATCTCAATAACTACCAACATTTTGTAGTATTTGCAAACAAGTTCTTGTTGTAGGGAAAAACTGGCTTTTTCGCAAAACAATGAAACTTAGAGCCCCACAGCCAAATTGCATATAGTGTTAGTAATATTAATGTTGTTCTCTCTTTGACTTGCGGCATATTCAAAATGCTTGACCTACACGGCTGCAACGTGTTATGTTGCGAGGAGTTTTCCGATCGAGTGAGGCTACGATCCACGCTTGGCGATTGCCCTATGGAGTCGGATGGACTCGCTTATTCGCTCACGCTTCCGCAGCCTTTATTTAGTTTATTTCTCATGAGTTGGCCTTCGGCCAATTTATTCTATTGTAATAAAGACTCGATATGAGAATCGTGTAATAAATTCTGGTGTGATTGTACTTTGTTTCTTTTCATCGTTGTACTGGGTGTGCCGGCGTGATCTTGGGATGGTTCAGCTACGGAAGACTTGACCGTTGGTCGGGTCGCTTCTGATGATGGTATTGAGCACCACGATGACCGTGGGGACGTAACCCCTAGGATCGGAAAGCCATAGGAAGAGACTATTTATTTTATGTCCTTATCATTCCGTAATTCTCCCTGTTCATTTCTGACTTATCTCTGATTTTCAACATTCTAGATGGCCGCCGAGTTCACCCCGGTTACGCTCGGAGTTTTGCGGCCAGATGAGACGATGCCTCTCGGCAAGAAGCTGGTTCAGATCGTGAAGAAGATGAAGATTGCTCGCCCTCAATCACCGGAAGCCTACCAATGCACTTCCGACGGATACCCGCTCTGAGGATTATGGTGCACATTCCGGGGAGGACTTTCGGAGGACATTCAGAGCCCATTGACTTTGAGTTTACCGATTTGGTTGGATTCTCGAAAGAGACATGGCGATTTATCGTGCACTTGGACATCTCCGAGAAGAGTACATGGCCGAGCTCGACCCATCAGACCTCGCCATGATTTCTCGCAGAGCTAGGAATGGAGATATCATTCATCAGAGAGGACGACTCCATTCTCTCATACGTCCAAGACTTGGAGAGTCTCCTCAGGAAACGGGAAATCCAGACTCGCCGTAACTCGAAGGTACACAGGAGGCTGTTGTTCCGTGAACTGGAACTGGAGGAGAAAGCACACGCAGACTTCCTTGACCATGAAAAAGAAATCAAGGATTTCATGGAGAGAGTCGACAAGCTGAAGATGGATGTTGCCGCATTAGAGGAGAAGATGGACTTGGGAGAAGACCTTTTTCCGAGTGGAGATGACGGACCCCTCGTGAGCAATGACCAGGATTATGAAGAGAGCTCCACCGAAGAAAGTCAAGAAGAGGAGGCGCCGCACCAGGGGACGCCACACCGGAGGACGCCGCACTGCAGGACGCAAGGATAATTGATGAAGACATTTAGTCGACCGCCATGTTATTTTATTTTTCCGTCGATCAGTTAGGCCGTTATTTTCGATTAGTCGTGAGAATTTGTAATCCGAGATTGAACCATGTTTGAGATGATTGAATAAATAATTGGTGTGATTATGATTGTGCATTCATTTGGGTAGTGATATTTTCTCATTAGACCCTTGTTCTATTCTAATTTTCTCATCCACACCAAAACACCAGATGCCTCCGAGACGTGACCCCGGTCTCAACTTTCCGCCGGAGCTCACCCGGTGATCCAAAGCAGAGAATGCCCTCATGCAGATGCTCATCCGTAACCGAACAACAACAACAACAACAATCCACCACCACCACCTGCTGACAACTTGACCCGCTTCCTAAGGCTGAATCCGCGTGTTCTCTAGCAGACCTTGAGCCGATTGTGGCCGATGATTGGCTCCGCAAGGTCGGAAGGGAGTTAGCCACTGCTGGATGCACATATGCAGAGAAGGTGCACTTTGCCGCACATCAACTTGATGGACCTGCAGCCTCTTGGTGGGAGAACTACACCGCCACTTATCCCATCGCCACCATCACGTGGGATCAGTTCCAAAGAAGCTTTCCGCACCGCTCATGTATCACCGGAGCCATGAGTCTGAAGAAGCGTGAGTTCCGCAACTTACGCCAGGGGAACCGTACTGTGGGGCAGTACGTGGATGAGTTCAGCAAGTTAGCTCGCTATGCCCCGGATGATGTGGCCACAGATGCCGCAAAGCAGGAAAAGTTCCTCGAGAGACTCAATGACGAGCTGTGAATGCAGCTAATGGTGGCTACTTTCAACAACTACCAGGAGCTGGTAGACAAGGCCACCATACTTGAAGGCAAGCAACATCAGATTGAGAGCCGCAAGCGGAAGTATGGCCAGGGGAAGTACAACTCTGGAGCTCAGCAGAAGCCCCGTTATGCCCCATACTCGGGAGGGCATACCCATCACACCCATGGAGGACATAATCATGGAGGAAATGGGAACAACCGCAACCACGACAACAAGACAGGCAATGGAAACGGCAATGAAAACCAGCATCGTCCTACCCCGACTCAGAAGGATCTGAGTCACATCACCTGTTTCAAGTGCCAGAAAACTGGGCACTATGCCACCGACTGCCCGGAGGCCAAGCAGAGGAATGGAAACGGCAATGGAAGCTCAGCAAAGAAGCCCAACACTTTTCCTCGTGCTCGTGTGAACCACATTGACGTGGAGGACGTCTATGATCAGCCGGACAATCGTGGTTGGTAAGTTTTATTAAATTCACATCCAGTATTGGTACTCTTTGGTTACGGTGCAACGCATTCATTTATATCAAGGGTAGTTGTGGAAAAGTACGGGTTGCCCACTATTACCCTTAGAAGCCCTCTTCACGCCGGGCCTGCAGGAGGAGAAATGATGGCAGGCTTAGGCTGTCATGCAACCCTTAACATCGGAAACCATAAATTTCCCGCAGACCTCATAGTATTGGAAACCCAGACCTTGGATGTAATCCTAGGCATGGATTGGTTGACAAAGTTTGAAGGAAACATAGACTGTGTTCAAGAAGACCATTCTCGCTCACCACTCCGGAGCATAAGAGGATCAAGTATGTATCCAGACGTATCCCGATGAAGAATCAGGTGAATTCCCTCACGGGAGTTGTTCAGGAGGAAGTGCCAGTAGTGCAAGATTTTCCCGATGTGTTTCCGGAGGAATTACCAGGAATGCCACCGGACAGAGACATTGAATTTCTGATTGAGTTATTGCCCGGCACAGCCCCAATATCCAAGAGACCCTATCGGATGCCCCCGAACGATTTGGAAGAGATCAAGAATCAAATTAATGAACTCTTGGAGAAGGGATATATTCGGCCAAGCTCGTCACCTTGGGGAGCCCCAGTTCTTTTGGTAGAGAAGAAGGATGGAACCCTGAGAATGGTTGTGGATTATCGTTCGTTGAACGACGTGACCATCAAGAACAAGTACCCTCTGCCGATGATTAATGACCTATTTGATCAGCTAGTTGGAGCCAAGGTATTCTCCAAGATCGATCTTCGATCGTGGTATCATCGATTGAAGATCCGTGAAAAGGATATACCTAAAACAACATTCACCACCGTGTATGGTTTATATGAGTATACCGTCATGTCATTCGGATTGACTAATGCCCCTGCATACTTCATGAATTTGATGAACAAGGTATTTGTGGAATATCCGGACAAGTTTGTCGTGGTGTTCATCGATGATATACTGATTTTCTCCAAGAGCGAGGAAGAGCATAAGGAACATTTGCGTCTAGTTCTGGAGAAACTCCGAGAACATTAGTTGTATGCCAAGTTCAGCAAATGTGAATTTTGGCTGAAGGAAGTCGGATTCCTCGGACATGTTATTTCAGGAGAAGGAATAGCAGTTGACCCCACCAAGGTTGTATCACCACCGATTGGCAGTCACCCACCTCTACCAAGGAGATCCGCAGCTTTCTCGGACTCGCAGGATATTATCGAGGTTTATTGAGAATTTCTCGAAGATTGCCAAGCCCATGACTGAGCTGTTGAAGAAGGACGCCAAGTACATTTGGACCGAGGATTGTGAAGCCAGTTTCCTGGAATTGAAGAAGCGTTTGGTTACAGCCCGATCTTGATTATGCCGGACATACACAAGGATTACGGTATATTGTGACGCTTCGCCAGTGGACTCGGAGGAGTACTCATGCAGGAAGGAACAGTTGGAGCTTATACCTCCAGACAGCTACGACCTCACGAGATGAATTACGCCACACCTGATTTGGAGTTAGCAGCCGTAGTGCATGCACTCAAGACCTGGAGGCATTTCCTTATCGGAAATAGTTGTGATGTTTACACAGATCATAAGAGCTTGAAGTATATTTTCACGCAGAAAGAGTTGAACCTCAGGCAGAGGAGGTGGCTAGAGTTAATCAAGGACTATGACATGAGATTGCATTACCACCGTGAAAGGCTAATGTTGTAGCAGATGCCTTGAGCCGTAAGAGTTATGTGAATACTCTTATAGCGGAGGATTACCCAGGAGTTAGTCGATGACCTCAGAGATCTTCGATTTGGAGATAGTTCCGAGAGGATATGTTGCAGCTCTGGAAGTTCAGTCCACTTTGGCGAAAGAATTCGTGAAGCCCAGAAGTCGGACAAGGAAATTGATGAGATAAATAAAAGGATGAATGAAGGAAAAGCTAAAGGGTTTCGTAAGGATGAATACGGAGCTATATGGTTCGAGGATCGTATTTATGTACCCAATGATCCCGAACTCACGGAAGCTAATTCTTCAGGAGGCTCATGATTCACCGTACTCGATTCACCCCGGTAACACCAAGATGTATCTGGATTTGAAGGAAAGTTTACGGTGGGCGGTATGAAGAAGGATATTCTTGAGTACATAGCGATATGCGATGTTTGCCGCCGAGTAAAGGCGGAACATCGAAGCCAGGGTTACTTCAACCTTTGCCGATTCCCGAGTGGAAATGGGAAAAACTTGGAATGGATTTTATCACAGGATTACCCAGGACCCGTTCAGGTTATGATTCCATCTGGGTAGTGGTTGATCGATTGACCAAGGTAGCTCATTTCATTCCCGTGAAGACTACCTATACCAGCGCCAAGTTAGCCAAGATATACATGACCAGGATCGTATGTCTGCATGGAGTTCCGAGGAGTATCGTTTCAGATAGAGGAACACAATTTACCTCAATGTTTTGGAATCAGTTGCATGAAACTTTGGGTACGAGGCTGGAGTTCAGTACAGCTTTTCATCCGCAGACAGATGGACAGACCGAGAGAGTCAACCAGATCCTGGAGGACATGTTGAGAGCTTGTGCGCTAGACTATGGGTCTAGCTGGGATGATAATTTGCCATACGCGGAGTTCTCGTGACAATAACAGTTATCGGACCCGATCGAAGATGGCCCCTTCGAAGCTCTATACGGAAGGAGGTGCGAGAACACCATTCTTTGTGGGATGGTGTTGGAGATCAAAACTTTTCGGTCCCGATCTTATTAGAGATTCGAAGAAAAGTCAAGCTGATTCGAGATAGACTCAAGGTAGCTCGGTCGAGGCGTAAGAGTTATGCCGACAAGAACGCAAGGAAGTAACATACTGAAGCGGAGACCGGCATATCTTCGTGTGTCTCACTTCGTGGAATCAAGAGGTTCGGTGTTAAAGGAAAGTTAGCACCCGGTTCATTGGCCCCTACAAAATCCTCGAACGTCGTGGAGAAGTTGCTTACAAGTTGGAATTGCCGGAAGGATTGTCCGGAGTTCATGATGTCTTCCATGTTTCTCAGCTGAAGAAATGCCATGCCGAGATGGCCGATATTCCGTTGAGAGACATAGTGCCCCTAGAGGCCATACAGCTCGACAGTGATCTGACTTATGAGGAGAAACCCGTCCGAATTCTCGAGACTGTGAACAGTGTCACCCGCAGCAAGATCATCAAGTTTTGCAAGGTGCTGTGGAGTCATCATTCCGAGGAGGAAGCCACCTGGGAGCGAGAAGAAGACCTCCGCCGAGACCACCCGCACCTATTTGCTAGCCAAACCGAATCTCGAGGGCAAGATTCATCTTAAGGTGGGTAGGTTTGTAACATCCCAAATTTCCATTTGGAATGTTTTACAATTATAGCTAAGCATCTATGCATTACTGTTTGAGTTGAGTGACATTTGAATTATTTCAGAGGCTTTTGAGTTTGTTGGAATCTGAATTCAAATTCGCAATTGAATTTACTTCAAAACAATGCCTGACAAATACTTGAGAAAAAGTATGAGAGGAGTAAACATGACACTCCAAAAATGTCAGAAGAAAAGTTTTGCCAAAAGATTGAATTCAAATTTGATTTTATTTGGGATTTCTAAAAAAATATTTTTTTTAGTTTGAGTTTTGCCCCTGGAAAAATGTTCAAATTGTAGGATAAATTCCCCTGATAATTTTGATATATATATGTCCTATATAAATATATATATATATATATATTTTGTATATTCCCTCCTCTCCCTAATTAAAAAAAGGAAAAAGAAAAACCCCAGGCGCCAACCAGCCCAGCCCAAGGCCGAGGCAGCCCACAGTGGGCCAGCGCAGGCCAGCCAGCCTCGAGCTGCCTACCCGAGCCGCGCCCGAATCCCCTCCCCTCGGTCGCCTGGGCAAATCCCTCCTCCCTCTCTCTCGACGCTGGCCCCACCCTTCTTCTTCCTCTCCACGCTAAACGCCACGCCACACCTGAATCCCGGAGATCTCGGGATTCTCTCCCCGATTCGCCCCCTCCTCCAAGTCGACCGCGCCCTATAAATACCCCGCCTCCTCGACCCGTTCCCCACCTTTCCCCTCGCCTAAACCCTTTACCTCGCCCGCTATTCCTCGCCGGAACCCGACGCCGCCGCCGCGCCATTGTTCTTGTCCCGCTCGTCTCCGACCCCCCGAGCTCCAACGACTCCACCCCCGACCTCCCCTTGAGCCGCCGCACCCGCCGGACGTTTCCGCCGTCTTCCCCGACCACCGGAGCCACCGCGCCGTTGCCGCCCGAGCCGTCGGAACCCCCCACCACCGTTCGATCTAGAACCTAGGGCCTAGATTAGATCTACGAAGGGGTAGGTTTTATTTTAAAAAGGTCCGGTTTAGTTACGGTTTTTTTGGTTTAGTTAGCGGTTTAGTTAGACCGGCCCGATCGGTTTATGCTCTCGGGCACGCTTTAGTTATATGTCGCCTGAGCGTTAGATAGGCCCGCTAGCGCTAGTTTTTCTTTTTAGTTATATTTTTTCGTTTCTGTTTTTAACAGAATAGTTCCAGTTTTGTAAAATCCATATCTTTTAGGTTACTTAATATTTTTAGTTGATTCTTTTTTTGTTAGTTTGCAAATTTGTTGTAGTTTCTGTAGAAAATATGTTTGGCCATGTTTAAATTATTAGAAATTGTTTTATTTTAGTTTTAGACAGATTAGTATTTCTGTTATAAAATGAGTTAGGATTATTTTATTTTAGTGATTCTTTTTGTCACTGCTTTGTTTTGACTTTGCCTAGCAGTAGGAATTTAATTGGGTATTTTTGATAAAAAAATAGTTTTAGTCGAAATCATGTGTTTCTTGTTTATTTAACCAGCTACTGTTTTCCTATTGTTTTATTTAGTAAATAATTTTATTTTACCTATGTTATAGTTTATTTTAGATTAGTTTCTGTAGTTTCAGAACTTGAACTTTTATTTACAGAAAATAAAAAGTTTATTTTATTTTCTTGTTAGTTGTTGGCTTGGATTTCTTCGAGTTTTCTTTGGTTTTTGGTTCGATTGTTTTGTGTGTATTATGTTAGCATGCTGTTATGTTAAGTGATTGTATGTTTGTATGCTTATATGATTGTTGTTTGCTTCGGTAGAATTTCCGGAGTCTGAAGCCTGCTATCACGAGTCCCTAGCTTTCGAAGACCGTCAGCCAGGCAAGTCATTTGACCATGTTTTTATTTTACAATGCCTATGATTTTATTGCATTAGAATTATACCTCCCCACCATGCATGTAGTAGGAGAATTTTAAGTTATGTTCTTGAGTAGTATCATGAGGTAGGATGAAACCAATTCCCCTTGTTACCATGGCGGGGACGAAGTAGTTTATTTTGCTATGCTCGTGAGACGGGGTTGATTGAGTGATTCATAAGGGAGATGTGAGAGTCAAGATGATGACAACCCCATGACTTCAAGCTCAAGATGGACTTGAAATTCACTCTTTGGGTGGAGGACGGTTGACGGGCACCTGGAGAAACCAGCGGTGGCCGGGATGCATGGAGAAGAGCCATGACATCTTGCGGAAAGCTTCACCCAGCCACGAAGAGGCGGATGGATACCCCATTGATCGGAAGCTTACTGTGCAGCCGCAAGCCATTATGGGCTGGCTTGGTCGACCCTAGGTGTGACTCGGCCCCGACGGTGCTACGAGATGTAGAAGAACGGTAGGATTGGATGGGTACGGTAGTGGCCCAGAGGAACTCTTCGGAAGACCCTGTTTTCGTTCGTCCGTCTTCAAACACCGTGAAGTGCGAAGACTTAAGGGAGGAACGATTCTTGCGGTAAAGTGCGCAAACCTCTGCAGAGTGAAGATCTAATCGGTTAGCCGTGTCCCGATTCACGGACAATTTGAGCCTCTGGAACTTGGAGTATTTCGAAATCTCAACAACGAAATTAATAAATTAATTGAGGGGGTTATTTAATAATTGGGAATGAGACATTGGTTGGCGGAACCATCTCAATAACTACCAACATTTTGTAGTATTTGCAAACAAGTTCTTGTTGTAGGGAAAAACTGGCTTTTTCGCAAAACAATGAAACTTAGAGCCCCACAGCCAAATTGCATATAGTGTTAGTAATATTAATGTTGTTCTCTCTTTGACTTGCCGGCATATTCAAAATGCTGACCTACACGGCTGCAACGTGTTATGTTGCAGAGGAGTTTTCCGATCAGGAGTGAGGCTACGATCCACGCTTGGCGATTGCCCTATGGAGTCGGATGGACTCGCTTATTCGCTCACGCTTCCGCAGCTTTATTTAGTTTATTTCTCATGAGTTGGCCTTGGCGAATTTATTCTATTGTAATAAAGACTCGATATGAGAATCGTGTAATAAATTCAGGTGTGATTGAACTTTGAATCTTTTCATCAATGTACTGTGTGTGCCAGCGTGATCTTGGGATGGTACAGCTACACAGAGACTTGACCGTTTTCGGGTCGGGTCGCTACAACTGGGATCTGCGTGTGCGCCGATCTCATGATTTCCTGTACGAGGCGCTTCAAAATTTCACTCTCAAGGCTTCACAATACGACTCACGCCAGATCAAAGGTACTATATATCATATATTACCGCTCATGTCTAGGCTATGTTATTAGTACTACACTACTACTACATGTGCGCAAACTGCTAGATGCTTGTTACTGTTCATCAGATTTTTTATAGATTGTAGACTGCTTTATATACATAATAGCTTCAATCTTAATTTGTTTGTATGGGTAGTTTCAATCTCTACCGATCAAATATTCTAGCACTAGTAGAATTACACAAAAGCTGAAATAGAAATTACACCATATGAGATTATTGTCTTCATTCCACTTGTTTTGTGAGTATGAGCTACATTCAAACTAGGAGAAATCTACTTTCCTTCTTCTGTTTACAAAATATATATTATCTTGCGATTCCTCTTGTATGTTTATTGGCGGAGAAAAAAGTTTTTATACTATCATTATCTTCCTCGCCCCCTATGCTCAAATCTTGGCTCCGCCCCTGTCGGTAGTCATTATGGACCGGGGACATGAGGGGAATTTCCTAGGGCTGGAATTCTGGCCACCAGATATTTCGACTCAAAACGCGGAGGCTCGAATGGTTGGGGTTGCCTAATGTGCATACCATGCACGCCACCCGAAGGACACCAGCCCGGTTTTTTTAGGATCAACACGAGCCAAGGTCTAGCTGGCACGCCGTTGGGTCCTACCATTCGAGAATACGAAAGGAACCTTTTAAGTTGCCGAACAAATCTATGTGTATTACAATGCCCGTATTTTCCTTGCTAGAGCTAATCTCAACGTGGTAATTGATTTATGACGAGTTGTTGAATTAGACTGAGTTTGTGATATAGTGATCTCAACGTGGATTTCATATTTCATGGTATCCCTGCTAAGTATTTCAATGCAAATGACACCCACACACGAACACAACAACAATCCAATAAGTATAGTGCATCTATTTTTCCAAACCATGCATGTATGACACGAATTCAAAAATACTCCTTCTGTTCCTAAATATTAGTCTTTTAGAGATTTCAACAAGCGACTACATACGGAGCAAAATGAGTGAATCTACACTCTAAAATATGTCTATATACATCCATATGTGCCAGTCCACTTGAAATCTCTAAAAGACTAATATTTAGGAACGAAGGAGTAAAATGTAAGACATGCATGGTCCTCAATTCAATATTTAAAATGAACATGAAACTGAAACATGAATATTAAGTCCAAAGATTACAAAGACATGCAAATGTTGTGTTTAATTAGGCGAAGCTATGATTGTCGGGGTCACCCCTCGACCTTAGATAAAATTGTGAAGCTCGCTTTAGGGTAGTTTAGATTATATTTGTCCCCACCCTCCCAACCACCGGTTGGTTGTGCACCCCACCCTCCTCCACAGGAGAATATCATGTGCCCCCATACCTTAGATGCTATATGCCGATACGAGTTGCTTGGAGCTTGTAGATCTGAGATATAGCAGCTCACATGATGTCTTCATATTTTTAAAGGAAACCTTGATGAGTTTGAGAATTACACATAATTTGTACAAAAACTACTCAGATGCCCTTGGATCCCATATCCAACGACCTCGAAGCTCGTATCACCGTAGTATCTAAGATGAAGGAGGACATCATATTCTCCTGTATGTAAGAATATCATGTGCTACCACACCTTAGATGCTTTGGTGATACAAGCTCTTCAGAGCCGTTGGATTTGTGACCCAACGCCTCCTCGCTGGTTTGAATGGTTTTTTGCAGAAAAGCCCCCAAAGAGTTTGGCCATCGCTTACAAGCACAAAGACTGCTCAGATGCCATTGGATCTCAGATCAAACGACCTCAAAGCTCATATCACTGTAGCATCCAATCTGCGAGAGCACCTTATGTTTTCTCGCACGGGAGAATATGAGGTGCTCCCGCACCGTAGATTCTATGGTGATACGAGTTCACGGAGATCTAACGGCCCACGGTAGGAGGTTTGAATGTTTTTGCAATATACGGCTGAGAGAGTTTGGGAATTGCGCAAAAAGTACAAGTACGACGCATGTGCCATCTGATCACTGATCATACGACCTAGATGCTCATATCACCGTAGCGGGTAATTAAGCTACGAGGAGCACCTAATATGAGCAACAGGGAGCCGTTGGATCCAAGATGCAGCGGCACACACGAGGCCTGAATGTTTTATTTGCAAAAAAATCTTTGGAGAGTTAGGAAATTGCGCATAATTACAAAGACTACTCCCAAGCCATTGGATCTCACTTCCAACGGGGTAAAAACTTGTATCAGCATAGCATCTAAGCTGCGGGGTGGATGTGATATTCTATGCCGCTATCATTTTTGTTCGTAAACTTTCAGAATACGTGTAACTTGTGTCGTTACTTGTCTAACCGCGCAAAGTGTTTGTTAAAAAAACCATCCTACACTGAAATATCGGAACAACACACGGGGGTACCACTTGTCATTAATCAAATTTGGACCTAAAACTAACAAATCTGAAAGACGAGATTCGAACTGGCAACCTGGACTACAAAGCGTAAGTCGATAGCCTGAAACAACAATGGTTGTTGGCTTTGTCCCATAACTTGATTTTATACAGTATTACATTGAGTAGAGTAGAGGGAGTGCCTCGTCTACACGTGCATGACCGTTGACTCACTTACTAGTGGCTCCCAGGTCTGCGATATCTCTCTTCTCTCCAGCGTCTAACCTTTGCACGGGCACACACGAAGAGCGGCGCTAGCTTGCCGTGGTGTTATTACAACTAAAAAAAGCTTGGAAAATAGAAGAATCACCTAGAACAAGAGACGTTGTCGCTGGTCGAGACGGAGCTAACCACACCTATCCTCTGTGCCATGTTAGCATGATGAAGCTGTGTGGCTAGTGGGGTGTTTTCGACCGATTAGCTGGGTCCTGAGGTCGAACCATAGGTACTACGTCTGATACAGTAAATTTTTACACGCACATTTTTCTTCCGTGCCGAGACATGGCACACCCTACTGCGCGGTTTCGGGGTCCTCCCGGGTGGTGCACACATATATTCTTCCTGACTTGGGACGCCCTACCGCGCGTTTTCGCCGAAGCAAGTAAATAAATGAGTCGTCAAATCACGAAAGACAACTTTTCCAGCCGAGTACATCAATGAAGCATGGTGGCTAGCTTCCTAGCTAGTTGGGCTAGTTTGACCGATTAGCTAGGCCGCCGCCACATTTGTTTTTTCACCCCTTTTTTGTCTACTTGCCGGCAGGTAAATTTAAACATCTACCGCGGCGTTGCTTTGGTGTTTGAGTGCGACAGGATTTTTAATTTTTTGATTGACGGGAGCAGGCGCAGCAGCAATTAGTCACGGTGACTCTGCCTATAAAACCCACTGCTCCCTGATGTGAGAAGTCGTCGACTGGTGTTTTACCATGGTCAAAACCAAAAGATTCCCCGCTCCTCGGTTGGCTCCCTCCGCCTTCCCGTAGATTGCATTGCCTTTCAGCCATTTCGCCCCCTGCATCATCAACGTCGTGCGCCTCGAGAAGCAGAGGGACTTCGGTGGTGTTTAAGCGCCCTCTGCATGGGCATGTCCATGTCTCGGCGCAACATGACCGTTGGATCAAACTCAGACGGTGCAGATCATTCACTATAGCACAAAGCGTGTGGGTGTGTTGGTTGGATTCTCATCTCAATATAGTGTGTAAGTCACCTTAAGAAAACCAAATAATCCCAAAACACTTAGGCACAAAGACATTAACTCCTCCCGTTTCTTGTTTTGTGACATATCAACCAATAAGAGACGTGGGCCGTGCATGCTTTCAATGACTTGAGACTAATAAACATGACATGCGTTGGTTAGTTCATTGCATGCAATGCTATTAATTAGCAAAAGACATTAAGTTTTCGCTTTTCCTCTACGCCTTGGTCGCAGTGCACAACATAAGATGACTTACACACCTAGGCAGAGTAGTTGTTTCCTCTTCGTGTATTTGTGTTAACCTACTAGTGTGGACTCATGCACCCTTCATGCACTCTGCCAAACACCCAAAAGTGGGTCGAGAAGGGAACTTTTTCTCCCATCCCGTGCACCCTTCATACACCCTGCCTAACACTATTCGTGCTTTATATGGTTCATATTTCGTGGAGTACTGTAGCACCGTACACTCCGTGCGCTGCAGACCTAGTTCTGTTAATGTTGATCGCACCGTTCATTCTCGACCGGACAATCGAGAAAGCGGTACTATGTTACTACATTACTGTTCATATAGTTCACATGCGCACAACATCATTTGTCGTCGTCATATCTTACTACACCAGCAACAAGATTATGTAGTACTGACGTATGAACCACTGCACATGGCTAGTAGTAGGAGCACTGTGTATGTTCAAGTGGATGCCGTGTTTCGCATTCCTCCGTCGTAAGAGTGGAAACACTTCTTTGTAATCATTTTTTCTTAGAAAAACAGTGGACATGCTTTACCGCATGCGGATCCTCCTCCACCATGCACTAAATTACTCACTTTTGCCGATGTGTGGACAGCCAAGATCGGGTCCACCAGCCATGCACTAAATTACTCCGTAGTAGAGTGGCGGTAGACTACCCCGATCGAAGCGCCGCAAGAATGCCCAATGAGCCATCAAATCACAAAACCCCTCCTTTCCAAAGAAGAAGTTGGACGGACGAAGCAACCATCATTTCACTCTTCTCTCTCAGCTTCCTCTCTACCCAACCCTCGCTTCTCCCTCATCTTGTTCCTCATTTCTTCAAGAAAACCCGACCTGCTTCTGCCATTGTTCTTCTCTCCCAAAGAAGGAAAGGTGAGCGCATCAATGGTGTTGATTGTGGCCAAGGCCCGGTGTTGCAACCAGGAGACTGATCCTATAACTCCCTCTCTTTTCTTCTTTTGGGTTTGTGATTATGGTTTCTTTTCTTTTATTTCTATTTGACAGTTTCTTGATGGACGCTGGAGCACCGGCCGAAGTGATGTCTATGGCTCTGGCCAAAACTGTCGAGGCTCATGGTACGAAGAAGCGCAAGCACCCTGTGGGAGTCCTGGATTAGGGGGTCTCCGGACAGCCGGATTATATCCTTTGGCCGGACTATTGGATCATGAAGATACAAGATTGAAGACTTCGTCCCGTGTCCGGATGGGACTCTCCTTGGCTTGGAAGGCAAGCTTGGCAATACGGATATGTAGATCTCCTCCCATGGTAACCGACTCTGTGTAACCCTAGCCCCCTCCGGTGTCTATATGAACCGGAGGGTTTAGTCCGTAGGACAACAACAATCATACCATAGGCTAGCTTCTAGGGTTTAGCCTCTACGATCTCGTGGTAGATCAACTCTTGTAATACTCATATCATCAAGATCAATCAAGCAGGAAGTAGGGTATTACCTCCATCAAGAGGGCCCGAACCTGGGTAAACATCATGTCCCTCGCCTCCTGTTACCATCCGCCTTAGACGCACAGTTCGGGACCCCCTACCCGAGATCCGTCGGTTTTGACACCGACATTGGTGCTTTCATTGAGAGTTCCACTGTGCCGTCACAACAAGGAACGATGGCTCGCCTCATTGTCAGGGACAACATCACCTCTGGGGGAGCCGTGGCTGTAGGCCAAACCCTCCGACTAGGCGGCTTCGTCATGACCACCTGTTCGGCCGCTGCGCCGACGGTGACTTCTCGGGTCATCGAAAACAGCCTTCACATCGGCTGGGAGTTTACCAAGCAGATGAAACCAATGGAGCTCTCCTCCTTGAACGAGCTCTTGGATCGCGTCGGCGCTTTGGGAGTCGCTACAGACTATGATCGGATTGGGCTTAAACCCGACCAAAGGGAGATTAACTCTCCGCCGGTCACCCATCAGATAGCGGTGGTGGAAGAGCAATACGGCGATTCTTCCTCCATCTTGAGGACAAGCTATGTCCGGATTCCCGAGCTCTCCGAGCCGGATACCCGTCTACGGGAGGACATCGCCCAAACCCTGAACCTAGAATCAGGGAGCAGGTCAGACCTGTTGGGCAACATCCCAGAGCCCAAACTTCCTATATCGGAAACTCCTCTACCCCTGGGTCCCAGATCGGGTCAAGGTTCGGACTTAAATCCACCCACCCACCCAGATACAAACGATCTTTCCCACATTAGGCAAGAGCCCCAGGAAACAGTACATCACTATTGGGCCAGATTCTTCCTTGTAATGAACAAGGTCAAGGACTGTCGCGAGGAAGACGCAATTTCATTCTTTTGCAATAATTGCACAGACAAGGGAATCCTCAACGCCATAAGTCACCGTGATATAACACACTTCGCAGACTCGGCGGCCATAGTACATAAGTACTGTGCGATGGAAAGCGCCTGGAAAACCCAAACAAAATTCTGGGATAATCCGGCTCTGACTAAAGACCCAGTCCGAATTAAAAGGGTGCACTCTCATAAGTCGCCCTACTCGGTTACAAAGAAGCAAAATCCCACCATAGGGCGTGGAACCGTACTGGAGGGATGGCTCAACGGGCCCTGCAAAATTCATAGTACAACGAATACCATACCGACACACAGCCTTAGAGCATGTTATGTGCTCCGGCAGGTGGCCAAGAGCGGTGTGGATCTCCTCATTCAAAACACCACAGAGCACCATCCCATGGATAACAATACAGTACTGACAGTCTTCGAGACCTTTGCCTCAAATAATAGGCGTAAGCGAGCACTCCGCGGCCTCGCCGATGTCTGCCGCGTGGCAGCAATAAATCCATGGAGCAACACGACTATCACCTTTAGTGCCAGTGATGAACCCAAATTCCGAACAGTCTGAGCACCAGCCGCTTTGGTCCTCAATCCAATTATGGGCGGCTTTCGACTTACCAAAGTACTCATGGACGGTGGCAATGGATTAAACCTCATTTACGAGGAGACTCTTCAAAAACTGGAAATAGACAGGAGCCGCATTGAGCAAAGCAGCACGACCTTCAGAGGAATCATCCCTAGTCGGGAGGCACGATGCGCTAGGAAAATCACACTAGATGTGGTATTCGGCATGCCGGAGAATTACAGGTCCGAAGAAATCACATTCCAAGTGGCCCCGTTCTGTAGCGGATACCATGCCCTTCTAGGGAGGGAGGCATTCACGATCTTCCAAGCCATACCCCATCACGGGTACATGAAGCTCAAAATGCCTGGGCCCAATGGAATCATCACTCTAGCTAGTGATCCGGACATAGCACTCCGCGCCGAAAACAAAACAGCCGCACTGGCCCTCGAGGCGTTATCCAAAGCCCTCACGACCGAGGAATTAACTGTGCTGCACTCGAAAGTGGACAGGGACGACGTGATACTCGACAAGAGATCCAAGTCCACCTCTTTTAAACCAGCGGATGAAATAGTCAAATTCCAAGTCCACCCAACGGACCCTACAAAAATAGCCTCCATTGGGGCACAGTTAAACCCCGTTGTAGATGCCACACTATGGGAGCTTCTGTGCGAGAATTGGGACATATTTGCCTGGCATACCTCAGACATTCCAGGAATCCCACGCAGGCTGGCAGAGCATAGCCTTAACATTCTGAAGGGATTCAAGCCGGTCAAGCATACTCTTCGGCATTTCTCTGAACCTAAGAGACAAGCCATGGGAGAGGAGCTAGCCAAGTTACTGGAGGCCGGATTCATTAGCGAAATAAAACATCCGGACGGGCTAGCAAACCTGGTGATGGTACCAAAGAAGGATAAATCCTGGCGCCAATGTGTGGATTTCAAAGACCCGAACAAGGCTTGCCCCAAGGACCCCTTCCCCCTCCCCTGCATTGATCAAATTATCGACGCTACTGCAGGACATGACTCATTGTGTTTCCTCGACGCATACTCCGAATACTATCAGATTAAGATGGCGGAGTCCGACCAAGCCGCAACGACATTTATCACCCCATACGGTCCCTTCTGTTTTAACACTATGCCTTTCGGGCTTAAGAACGCCGGTGCGACGTATCGACGCATGATCCAGACATGCCTAGAAAAACAGATCGGCAAAACAGTGGAGGCATACATAGACGATGTGGTCGTTAAATCCAGACACGTCGAATCCCTAATAGACGACTTTAGGCTCACGTTCGACAATCTCTGAACATGCGACATCAAGCTCAATCCGGAAAAATGCGTTTTCGGCATGCCCGCCGGAAAGCTCCTGGGCTTCATCGTCTCCAGTAGAGGAATTGAGTCAAATCCGGCTCAAATCCGAGCCCTATTGCAGTTGGCCATCCCAAATGACCTCAAGAAAATCCAGAAGTTAACTGGATGCGTGGCGGCCTTAAGCCGCTTTATCTCCCGATTAGGAGAAAAGGCATTACCCCTTTACCGCCTTCTTCGGCGCACCGAACACTTCGAGTGGACGGACGCGGCCACGGCCGGATTGGAAGAAATAAAGGCCATCCTGGCCACCAACCCAATCCTGGCCGCGCCAAACATCGGCAAACCAATGCTGTTATACATAGCGGCAACTCATCAAGTTGTAAGCGCAGTCTTCGTCGTCGAACGAGAAACGGACAGACATAAGTTCCCACTCCAAAAGCCGGTATATTATGTATCCACTGTCCTCACTCCATGCAAATCACGGTACCCGCATTATCAAAAGATAGCATATGCGGTATCCATGGCATCCCGGAAACTAATACACTACTTTCAAGAGTGTTCAATCACAGTGGCCTCGGAAGTACCACTCAACGACATAGTAAACAACCGCGATGCCACGGGCCGGATTGCCAAATGGGCCATCGAGCTCCTCCCATTCGACATAACATATAAACCTTGGCGAGCCATTAATTCGCAAGTATTGGCTGATTTTGTCGCCGAATGGACAGAAGCCGAACTCCCTAAAGAGTATGGCATGTACTCCAATTGGATCATGCACTTCGACGGCTCTGAAATGCTGGCTGGTCTGGGGGCTGGCGTCGTCCTGACGTCCCCCACCGGAGATATAGTCCAATACGTACGCCAAATACTGTACACAGACTCCAACAACGTAGGTGAATATGAGGCCCTGTTACATGGTCTCTGGATGGCAGTTTCCATGGGCATTCGACGCCTGGAGGTGCGTGGGGACTCGAACCTCGCAATATCCCAAATAAATGGAGACTTCGACGCCAAGGATCCAAAAATGGCGGCATATCGCAACCCCTTCCTCAAAATGCCAGCTAGGTTCGAGGGACTTGAATTCCACCATGTGGCTCGGGAAAACAATCAGGCGGCGGATATCCTCGCCCGCATCGGTGCTAAGCACGACAGTGTCCCACCTAACATCTTGTTGGAAAGACTGTTTAAGCCATCCGTGGTATGGGAAGGGGACACCGGTAACAATAGTCCGGACCCGGCCACAACACCAGATCCCGAACACTCTGACATCATCGGAGGCTCTGCCATCGAAATAACACCTTCAGCCCATGTGATAATGGTCGTCATATTCCCGTGGACAGAACCATTCCTGGCCTACCTAACTAGGAAGTAACTATCCAAGGACCAAAATGAGGCACGCTGCATAGTGCGGCGATCTAAAGCCTAAAAGGTCCACGAGGGAGAGCTCTATAAGAAAAGCACTACCGGAGTCCTCCAAAGGTGCATCTCTGAAGAGGAAGGGCGGAAGCTTTTGGCAGAAATACATGCTGGACTCAGCAGTCACCACACCGCAGCCCGATCCCTTGTAAGCAAGGCCTTCTGTACAGGATCTGGTCCAACGTTGCGTCAGATTCCAGCTTTTTGCAAACCAAAGCCATATGCCGCCTACCGCCCTCCAAAGTATCCCCATCACTTGGCCCTTTGCGGTCCAGGGGCTTGATATGGTCGGACCCCTCAAGGGGGGAACCCATAAGAAAAAATACTTACTGGTCATGGTGGATAAATTCACCAAATGGATAGAAGTCAAACCTGTTAAAACGGCCGAATCCGGACCGGTGATAGACTTCATATTCGGGGTTGTACACCGTTATGGCGTCCCCCACGGCATCATCACCGACAACGGCACGAACTTTACAGCCGACGAGGTAAAACTTTGGTGCAGCAACATGGGCATCAAGCTCGATTATGCTTCCGTCTATCACCCGCAAACTAATGGTCAAGTCGAGCGAGCAAATGGTCTTATCATGAGCGGCATCAAACCCAGATTAGTGCGGTCCTTAAAGGAGTCTACCACACACTGGGTAGAGGAGCTCGACTCTGTACTATGGGGGCTGCAGACCACACCGAATCGCACTACCGGATACACACCATTTTTTATGGTGTACGGCGCAGAGGCGGTTATGCCCTGCGATATAATTCATGACTCACCTCGAGTGCGCATGTATGAAGAAAGAGAGGCCGAGCTCGATCGGCAGGACAGTTTGGACGCCCAGGAGGAGGAGCGCGATGTGGCAAAAGCCCGTTCCGCATTCTATCAGCAACAGGCTTGAAGGTACCAAAGCAGAGAAGTACGGGCCAAAACTTATAACATTGGCGAACTAGTTCTACGCCTGCCGGAGAAGAAAAAGAACAAGCTTAAACCCAAATGGGAAGGCCCCCTCATTATTGACCAAGTTCTGACTGGCGGAGTGTACCGTCTACGGGATGCGTCGGACAATCAACTCGAGCCAAACCCATGGAACGCAGCCAGACTCCGAAGATTCTATGCCTAGTGCCGGACTCTATGTTCGTCTCCTTAGCCCTGTCCATTTTTCGCATATACGTTATCTGTCTTTTCTTTCTTTATTTCCTCTTTTCCCCCTCTCCTCAAGGCCTTAAAAGGCCAACTTGTGTCTTGACTACACAATATTAGCCTGCTAACCGCGCCCATCATACAACGGGGCTTCTTATACAGAAGCTTAATATAATTACTTTTCTGGGCTTCGGGCCCCGCACATGTGTCATTCTTCCGCATGTACCTTTTTTCGCCATTATATGCATCGATATGACTTAAGTTTTGGCCAAGCTGGGTTGCCTGGCTCTTGTATTTATGCCCTACGTTCCCGTTCATTCGGCTAGGGCATAAGGGGAGGACCTCTGCGATTGTTACTGCCGGGTCAGCTGGACGTGTACCTCAGATTGGGTGAAGCCGAAAGCTAGCGTTCTTAAGGGAATATTCGGTCGGTGAACAAAAGATGACTTTTATTTATTTTGATACATGCCCCCAGATGTTTTTTGCCTGTGTCTTTTTCGCAGTTCGGACATGCACATTAGGGCATGCGTAAACAGGGAAAGGAACCCTTAACGGAACAATTCTCCCTGGAAGATGTTTCATACTATCCATGTAATATAACATAGCTAGTTGGGTACTTGTCTGTTCAAGCACTTATGACCCCTATGCCCGGTTTCCACGCATACCCCGGTTTTTGTGTAACTTAGCGGGTATTCGGCTACACTCCGGACTGTCGGGTCCGGAGGTCGAAGCGAAAAGGTCCGCCATAACAAATGATTTACAATCCGGCTAGGGACATTATACATGTCATTTAAAGTACACAGTCACTTCGACTGACTGAATTCTTCTTCTATCCCATCCAACAGGTTGTCTAGCCTACAATCCTGTTGGGAGTACTTGCGTTAATTCTACTTGGTCATACACCAAATGACGGGGATCTCTCTCCCATCAGGCCCCACAGGTCCGACCTCGGCCATGTGGTTTGGGTCAGCCTTGGTATATCGCGTCTTCACCATGGCCCAGGCCTCCCGTGCACCTTGTCGGCAGGCCGATATCTTCCATAATCGGAAGCGCCGCCGCGCTCCCTTGAGCTTTTCTATAAGCTCCCCCATGCCTCCGGGCGGGGAAGTGGATGGCCACAAGGCTTGGGCAATACTCTGCATCACCTGCCAAACTTGTTCGTGCACTTGTGAGAGCTCTGGTAGAAGATCACCCGCAGACCCGGGCATCTACTCAGCGGGACGGCCCGTTAGCATACCTGCAGATATAACTCTGTTAACTAGCCTCTTCGCCGAACTCTTTTCAAAAGTTCGTTCAAGCACTTACTGAATATGCCGCGTCGAGGCCGCTTATTCTCCTCCACGGAGTCCGCTAGCTGGGCCCGAACATCTTTCAGTTCCACATCCAGCTGAATATTGGCGTCCTGGAGATCATTTTCTCCTGCCTAACCCGCGTAAGCACGCGCTCGCCAGCATTTTGCTGCCGCTTAGTACGTTGTGCATCCCCCGGCGAGGCCTCCTGATTCACTCCGGAGTCATCTGCAATATCTATTGTTAGATTTGCATGCATGCCGCATACTATATGGTACCTGTTATTCTTTGCAATAGCAAAATGTGTTACCAGAGGGGGCCTTCTCGGACTCCTTCAAGGCGGCAACTGCGGCCTGTAGTTGGGCCTTGCACTCTTTCAGCTCTTGAGACAATTGGGTATTCTTCTCTGTAAGAACCTGCACATATAATGATCCTTAAATCAGTTGTGTCAACTGTTTCAAGTCTCAGGGGCTACTGATATATATAATCATCAAATTTTCTTACCCGTATATCCTTTACATACTAGTCTGTGGCTCTGGCAAGACCATTTTCAGCAGGACGGATGTACGCGTATCCCGAGTTGAAGGCGTCAAACGCCTCTTGGGAGAAACAAGCGTCACGGAGTACGGCCCGGCGACGCCTGTGATTCATGGCACTCTCCACCTCGGAATTTGTAGCGGATATTTTATCCGCGTCCTCTGCAGGAGGAGCATCCGGCGTGTGCCCCGTGTTAGCTTCCGCCTCTGAGTCCAGCTCTGGAGCCCGACTGGTGGAGGCGTGATCAGCGACCTCTCCGGATATAGTCCAGCGATAATTTTTCCTTCTAGGAAACATGGGTGTTATTATGTTTTAAAAAGACGACACCCACGGGGCGAGGTTTTGTATCATACCTCTGCACCAGCGTCTCAGTCCAGACCGCCTTCCTTTTTAGCCAACCCGGCTTCGGTGCCCCTTGTTGGCGAGTCCCTGCGGGTTCGGCATGGCGTCCCGAGGGCCTTCCCTGTAAAACACCATACGTGTACGGTAGGTGAAGTGCATAAAAGGGGATCCTTCTTGGAAGTTGGGACTTTGGTTTTACTCACGTGCGATGCAGGGAGTAGCCCAGGATAGTCAGCTATAATGGCCACCATGGCATCATCACAGCTTAATTGATAGAATATCCCGTCGATCAGCTCCACAAATATGTCCGGATCCTCTTCGAGTCCGGGATCAAGGGCCCGGTCAGGGTCCTCCGGTTGTGGAGGCGGGCTGTTGACCTCCCTTACAACCTTCCGCAGTTCCTGCCGCGAAATGGCAAGATAAATAAATATGCCGACGAGTGTGGAAAAGATGGGAGTAAAGAATGGCAACTCACCCAGCTTGGAGGGTTGTACATGGAGAATCCATCCCATGGCTTAATGCGGATGAACTCCTCTTCTTCTCCTTTATACAAACCGGACAGAATTCTTGCCAGGGCAGCAGCTGAGTCCGGTCCCTTACCCCGTCGCGAGTGGCATCATCTTCCCCGTTGAAGTGCCACATGGGGTGTCCTCGATATTGAAGTGGCTGCACCGCCCGCATTATGCATATTCACATAACCTCGGTTATTGTCAGTCCTGATTTTATCCAGCCCATCAGGTAAAGGACTTCTCTGTTAACTTCCTCCTGAGGGCTCCGCGGGCGCCAGCTTCGGTGTTTCTTCAAAGGGGCATTGTCGAACTCGGGAAGACCAATCCGAACAGGATCCGGTAGGGGGACGTCCTCCATATAAAACCACTCACGAAGGCCGGTCTTGATGCGTCTTCTTCGGGGTACCGGACAGGTATCCGGTCCCGGCGATGCGCCATATTTCGGCTCCGCCCACTTGATATATTGACCCCTTTTGTGTATGGGGCACAAGGCAGACTAACCTCTTCCACAGCTCGAAATGAGCTTCGCAGCCTAGAAACTGCTCGGAAAGGGCCACATAACCAGCGATCTGTAATATGGAAGCCGGGGTGAAATTATGCAACATGAGGCCATAGAACTCCAGGAGCCCGCGGAGGAATGGATGGATTGGAAATCCAAGCCCCCTTAATAAATAAGGGATGAGGCATACCCGCTCCCCCTTGGAGGGATTGGAAAAGCTCTCCGCTTGCTCCCCGCCATTATGGGTGGCGAGCCCGGATCGAACGGGAACCATATACGTTGGAGGGAGAAATCCCTGGGTCTATAACTCTACTAATTGGCTGTGCAGGACGGAACACTTCTTCCAATCACCAGGCTTAGGGATGCGGGAGCGAGAGGGGGAGCTGCGATGGCTGGCCATGTTGGAATGGATTTTTTCAAGCGCGCTCCGATGGATACTCGCGTAGAGAGGATGGTGTGATTTGGACCTACGGATCCCCGTCTCTTTAATAGACAGTTTACTCACATGAATAGGGTGGCAAATGTAAAAATGCCCTGACTTCTCGCATTCACTCGACACGTGGGAGATAGCCATTATTGGGTGCGGAAGCCGAGAAGTGCAACATATGGGAAGTCGGACACTACTCAACACGTATTCAGAATTTGGAGAAGAACCCGCCTGGCAATGCGGAAGACAATCTGCGTGCCGGACTCATCGTCATTGAATCCTGGTTCGGGGGCTACTGAGGGAGTCCTGGATTAGGGGGTCTCCGGACATCCGAACTATATCCTTTGGCCGGACTATTAGATCATGAAGATACAAGATTGAAGACTTCGTCCCGTGTCCGGATGGGACTCTCGTTGGCGTGGAAGGCAAGCTTGGCAATACTGATATGTAGATCTCCTCCCATTGTAACCGACTCTGTGTAACCCTAGCCCCCTCCGGTGTCTACATAAGCCGGAGGGTTTAGTCCGTAGGACAACAACAATCATACCATAGGCTAGCTTCTAGGCTTTAGCCTCTACGATCTCGTGGTAGATCAACTCTTGTAATACTCATATCATCAAGATCAATCAAGCAGGAAGTAGGGTATTACCTCCATCGAGAGGGCCCGAACCTGGGTAAACATCGTGTCCCCCGCCTCCTGTTACCATCAGCCTTAGACACACAGTTCGGGACCCCCTACCCGAGATCCGCCAGTTTTGACACCGACACACCCCGCCGAGACTACCGCAGACAAGCTCAAAGCCATCGCCCTGTCCAAGCCCCCCTCTCCGGGATCCCTCATTAAGCAAGTCCAGGTAATATCTCTTCTTGACTATCTTTTTCTCGATCTTGATCGTGTTTTTTCATCTAACACGCAGTACTAGTACTAGTAGTACAACTTTCTGGGTGATCTTGCATCTGATTTTTGTGTGCCAAATGACGGTTATAAATTCCTCTTTTGACCAAAACATGCGAGAGGTTGACACTGATTTCTTATAGATTACTTTCAACTATTCCCTCTGTCCCAAATTTCTTGTCTTAGATTTGTCTAGATACGGATGTATCTAATACTAAAATGTGACTTGATACATCCGTATCTAGACAAATCTAAGACAAGAATTTTGGGACGGAGGGAGTACTTTATGAACATTAATGCTACCTTTGAAGATGATATATTTGCCTCAGTAACTTGTGTTATGGATATTGCAAGTAATCCCTCTGCTCTCATGCCTTTGAAGACATGTTCTAGTGTCTTTGTTCACTCATTTCGTATGCGTATATGTAGTCATATATGGAGTATAATATCGGAATTCATCTTATATTTCTGAACGGAGGTAGTAATAAAATATGGTTTTTGTTTGAATTAGAACCAGGTCCGCGGTGGAGATGATGTTCTCAAAGTCATTCCGTGTGAACTGGAAGACCTCAAGATGAGTTCTACTGCTAAACGATCCAGCTGTTGTGTCCTTGTCGCCATGTGTCCTGAACTAGTGTTTTCCTATAGCATTGTTGTCAGGCGTGTTCTCGAGTTTGTATTTGACCACAACAATTTCCTGGCTGTGCCTTCGATTACGAAGGGTGTGGTTCTTGTAAAGCTTCCCAACAAATCTGATGCGGCCTGTCTTCATGATCATGTTTATGAGTGGAAAGACCACTTTGTTAGGTTCTCCAAGGTTGACAAGATGGTGATGGTGCATGTAGACATCACTCACGAAGTCCATGGCCTAGTCAGTTATGCGGGGTTCATCCCGTAGGTCGGTGGCAAGAATAGTCTGCAGAGTTTAATTAGTGCAACTTTGCTTGTCTGTAGTAAGTACTATTGTTTAGTATTTGATTTTTGTTTGTGAACCCTGTATTATTTATTAGTACTGCCGCTTTTGGTGTGTGGTCAATCCTGAGAACGGTCTATGTTAATGTCTGTCCACTCAATTTAGTCAGTATATTTTGAAGTATCTAGATCATCTTTTTTGTGAGGACGGTTTATCAATTATGGTTACACTCCAATATCTGTATGCATTGCAGGGTTTATCGCACCCACCAGGATTTACAGTCCCATGGATGTCCGGTCCATACAATTTGTCACGACCTTTGGACTGTCCTGCTTGTGGGAGTAGGCGGGGCCCCTGCATGCCACCCGTAGTTGGACGATCAATCTTCCGTTTAGTACTTCAACATAGTGATTTCCTGGTAAGGATTCACTCGTGTCACATCAAGTAAATCTTATTGATTTACTATCTAAATCTTATTGATTTAATGTCATGTTTTCTTTCTTTTCCTACAATTTTACGATGCAGGTTTTGCCATGTGACATTCATCACAGAATAAGCCGTTTGGTTTGCTCTAGGATGGCTATTTTTACAGGTTTCACTTCTTATGTCGTGTCGATGCTTGAAGGCCTTGTCCATCACTTATATTACTGGAAAAAATTGGATCAGTCTGTTGTCTGAGTACAAGCTGAATCCCTAAGATGAACTGTAGTTTGGTTTAACAAGAACGCCACAATTAGTCCTTCTTGCGTTTAAAAGTAATGAAGAAAAAAACTGGATCATGGTCATGAAGCCTAGTCAAGTTAGAAAGTTGATCATACCAGACCAGACACGATCGCCACTGTCTTGCACATCCGTACCACCTTCAGCAACGGATCGAGCACCAACAGTTGCTCTAGCACTGACATCGGCAACAGCTCAATCTGATCTAGCTGAGGATTGGGCACCGACTGCGTCAGCGGATCAGGCTGATCTACCGGAGGATCGGGCATCGACACCGGCACCTGCTCCGACACTGCACCAGCTCTACAAGGAGCACCATCTCCGGTAGCAGCAGCGGCTTCGGCACCTGCACCAACACTTGCACTTGCATTTGCTCCGGCCCGTGCAGCGGCAACCGAACGAGCAGTTGCACCGGCAATAGACTGGGCTGCAGTTCACACTTCATATACCAAAGTCCTTACAAAAACCGACATGTCCACCTTCTTGGTAAGCATTGGCCGCCCAAGTGTTTTGTTCTTTTTTATTTCCATGTTGTTTCGCATGATTCACTGTGTTGATCTAACTGTTTGGGTATGTCTTCTTGTTTGCAAATGAAGAATTCCTAGAGCAACGAGGGAGTCGTTCAACAATCCGGGCGACATCGGCCAAGTTTCTCTTACCATGCGCAGCCTTGGTGTGAATGAACCTGCTCAATATACCGTAAGTACAAAGGATGGTCGCATGATGATTGATGCTAAAGGATGGTCAAGGTTCAAATCTAAATCATATCTTGCGGTAGGGGATGATGGCAAAATCAAACTTTCTCGGCAAGGAGAGCTGGTCAAATCAACTTTGAAATTCTTTAGTACTGCCGAACTGATCTATCCGCCGAGAGATTTTGATGTAATACTCTGGCATGGTGAAACAAGTGTCCTGTGTGTATAAGTAGTACGACAGTATCATTGATAGAATTGCAACTCTGATTGCTGGTTAGGAACTATCATTTGATTACATTCCAACCACTGTTGTGCTTTTCAATTTTGTGTATTCGCCTTGCGACAGCATCTAAAACCAGCGTCGTACCGACCGCTTGCAATATGAAAAGCGCTGAGGTAGAACACACGGGCCCCCAAACATGCAGGCCCACCGGCCTATGGCCCAAAGTCCAGAACCGTGAGCCTGTTTGAGTATTTCTCAGCTGAACCCCCATAATGCCCGTGCGTTGCACGTAACATCAAGATGCATTTGTATGAGTATTTTATCTTGTGAGAGAAAAGGATGAACGAAGGAAGGCCTTATTTGCAAACGCGGAGAGGTGTGTGGGTACCTTTTTGCAAAATTGCCATAGTTTCCTTCCTATCCGTCAGATATAAATCGGACGGCCTATATTGCAGGATGACAGACACACCATCATCACCAACTCGTCTATACCATGTTAAAAAAACTGTTTTTTTATAATTATATATGTTATATATATTCCCCTTGATTTTTCTTATGTATAAAGTTGTGATATAAAAGATCTTTATATTTCTTTCTGAGAGGAATATCTACGTCAAAAATATATTTATGTGCAATAACTAGTTACTCCTGTCTTTCTACTTCCTTGCACTGATATGTTGGGTATCCGGCAATGGGGTCCACATGCCATAAGCACCAAATTAGATTGCACAACTGCACGGTAGACACACTTCGGTCGTAGCGCCGCATTAATGCCCAATGAGCAGTAAGCTGGACGGACAAAGTGACAATATTACACTCGGCCTGAATCCCTTCTCCCTTGTCTGCTTGTTCAGAGAAAACCCCCGCTCGGCGATTGCGTAGGGTTTTCTCATGGAGAACCTGGTACGAATTCTTCATCCATCCCTGATAAATCGAAGTCCCTTGGTCGCGGGTACTCCTAGGATGGCAGCCGCCGTCGTTGATGCATTTTTCTTCCTACTGAATCTAGTGTGTTTCATTTGTAGTGCCCAAAGTGCGAGGAGCCTACAGGTTTCTGCGCCCTTGGCGAGACGCCACACTTGTTCCTTCTCATCCTAACACAGGATTTTAAAACGCGCACCGTATGTTCCTAGAATCCTCTTTTCTATCCGGGAGGGTGGGGTTTTTTGAACATGATGTCGACTAATTTGGAAATCTGGATTGCTATATTTGGATAAAAGGTACTAGTACCATGGTCAACACTGACGTGTAGGAGGAAAGTATTTCTAGATTTGGATATAGGGAATACATTGTGTTCTCATATTATTTTTCTTGCAGTGCATTCCTTGCTCTGCCAGAACACATGTACCCAACATGCTCGGCCTTGCCATAACTGAATACACCAGTTTAATGGTAACAGTGAAGACAAGCCATGGATATAAGTTTTGAGTTGGGTTCATGAACCAAGAAGATCGCTGCTTTTTTATGCCGAACTTGGATAAACTTTCTCAAGTGTTACAGACTGAAAGTTGGCGCATGAATGTTGATGGAAATAGCAGAACCTGGTCTCATCTTCACTGCGATCTTCCACCCGACGCCGTTCCAATTGTTCATCCATGTTAGTTTTGTATATGGTTCTTGCTTGTTGCCTCGGTTACTTCTTAATCCACCTATTCTGTCTAACTGATCACAATTAAACTTTAGAAGTAGCAACGAATCTCTCACGAAGATGCTACTTCTAACTAATATTTTCTTATAATTGGTTGCACGTGTAGGTTTTTAGAGTTAAGCAGGCTGCTCGTTTGTTATTCTCTAACAACTCGGCTGTTACTGATGGCACTGAAGGTAACTGGGACGACATCCACAAGTTCCTACACTTTATTGATCGTCTTGAGGTCCTTGTGGGGCGTTTCAATGGTGGAAGGCTACGTGGGATATGTGTGCCACTGCTGCACTCGTTGAACAGGTCCAAGCGTGTCGAGAAACTTATGGTACGAGCTATTTTCTGTTATATATGTTGTTCATAAACTATTGCTTATACACAGTTTTACGGTTGTGATCTTCTTGAAGCGAAACGCCCAGTTCTATTGTTGCTATACGGATGCACGACCATGGTCGGGTCGACTTGCGCTTGGTCACAACATGATGTTTATGTCGACCTACTCCATTCCCCTTGGAGGTGAAAAGATACTTATTCATGGGTGGTCTCAAATAATAAAGGCCCGTCCATCTTGGAGAATAGGACAGAAGATTATGTTGCTGCTTTTCCATGGATCTAAAGCGAATATCCTGTTTATTGACCACATTGCGAGATGAAGCCGCTTTCAGAAGGTTGTGGATGCGCGGGGTGGCGCCTGGGGCTTGGCGGCTGCACCCTTGGTTAACTGTAGGCAAAGTAGCACAGTTCGAGGCGTGCTTTGTACGGTTGAACCTGTATAAGTACCCATACTGCTTTCAGCTATGGTTGTTAAGTGCCCCTGCTGGTTTCAGTTAAGGTTGTTAAGTACTCCTGCTACTTTTATAGTCTGTCGTGTTTCGTCAGTCCTGTCTTCCTCCAGCCGCCAAAACCAAACCAGCGCCAGCGGGGCCGCCTGCTTCTGCCTCCCACGGCTGGCTGCGCCTCAGCGCACGCATCGGCACCCCACCGTCTCCTAAATCGTTAACGTCGACGTCCGAGGCCTCGCCGTCGTCCTCCGCGCGCTCTGGTGCCCTCGCCGTGGCGCCGCCCTCTCGCGTTGTCAACCTGGTCAACAAACAACAGGAATCGGCACAAGTACGTGGAGAGGATGACATTAGGGCCCACCATGTCAGCGTATGGAAAAATAAAATGATTCCTCCTAGTGTTTTCCTGACATCTGGGACCCACGACATTGTGAGCGTATATAGTCAATAGACAAGAGAACAACACAAGATCGACTGACACCTTGGACGTAGCAGCTCGAGCAGTATTTTTTTTATTGTTGAGACGGAGCAGGGTTTGAATTGGGCTGTGGCCCATCTAGCCCAGGTTTATATTTTATGTTCACCATGTGACCAGCCCAGCTATTTTTTGTGAAAATGAGCCCAGTTTATTTTTTCTGAAGAATACCCAATCCAGGCCTACTTATTTTTCTATGCCCTGATGGGCTGCAACTCTTTCAAGACGCCTGCAAATCTTGAAAGTAATATGAAATGTGTTGTAAATATAAAAACATATGACAAATTGGCAATTACTTTATAATTTCTAAATTTTTCACATTTTCAGATTCCTATTTCACTGGGCATTAACCCAATTTAAATATATCTTCAAAGTACTTTAAATCTGGCTCGACATTTCGGTATTAAAAATAGTTTGGAACCCACAGAAATATGTGAAATTGGCCCTGGCCAACCAAAAAAAACCAGACTGCAATAAATTGCATAAGAAGTCGCAATGAGCTATATATAAATTATTAAAAAAAGAGGGAATGGTCTGACTTATGGGCTTATTAAGTTGACGCGTATGCAAGATTTTTTAGTTATTATGTACGTCAACAAACTATTCTAGCAGATGTAACCGTTGGATGTCAATCCAAGGGCCGTCGTGTTTCTTCAATCTCTGATCTTCTTGCTCCAGCCACCAAATCCAGCACCAGCGGGACCGCCTGCACCCGCCTCCCATGCAGGCCTCACAGCCCCCTACTACTCCTGCCGCTGACCAGGGAATCCCTCTACTCACCCACACCCCCTGTTATTCTGCGGCGACGGCAGCCTCACACCGTAGCGAACCAGTGAACCCTCGTACTCCTCTACCCGTGGGCATCCACTGCCGCGTCGTCCCCGGCTCCGCGTCGTCCCCTTCCTAGGCCTCGCCGTCGTCCACCGCCCTGGTGCTCTCGGCGCGGCGTGGTCAACGTGGTCAAGGTACGGTTTTTCCATCGGACGTGGAATGTACGTGGAGAGGCTGACAGCTGGGTCCACGGCCGCCGCAAGGAAGTGCCTCCTTATTACGCACAAAATAATTATTCCTCCACCTGACAGCGGGGACCCACCGGACGGGCCATCGTATTTCGCGAAAAAAACGTTCCCCCCTGACTGCTGGGTCCCACCAGCTACATCTTCGCACGCAAGGAAGTGCGTCCGAAAAAAAACGATTCGCCCCCCTGACTGTTGGGACCCACCAGCTACATCTTCGCACGCAAGGAAGTGCCTAACAGTCGGGACCCACCTAGTCGAAGCGTACGTAGAGTTGTCATTCTGGTCGCGAACGTGTAGGTAGATACTGGTCGATGTAGAAGCACACACGTGTCGTAGTAGAGGCGCACACGTAGCATGTACACATACGTACATCGGCCAGTGTGCAAGAAAGAAAATACGGCCACATACGTACATAGGGGCAGGGTCTCGAACGCCTACTCGCGCATACGTACGGCCAAGGCTCGTGTACATGGCTGGGTCAGAACGAGAAACAGCGTCGTCGTCGTGTTCATGGGGAGCCAACCGGCTGGGTCGGAACAGAATGCATCATCGTGTTCATCGGGAGGGCTTGGACGGAACAACCGATGGAAACGAGGCCTCGCGTACTGCAGAACGGAGGAAACAGCCTTGTGTTCGACTGGCCACGTTTGAAACAGGATCCTGTTCATCGGGAGGGGTCTGGTGTACCGTAAAATGGAGGAAATGGACCTCCTACGGTCGAAACGGGGGTCCTGTTGATCGGGAGGGGTGTGGCGTACCGCAAAACGGAGGAAACATACTTGTTTTGGAGCGCTACGGTTGAAATGGGGGTCCTGTTCATCGGGAGGGGTGTGGCGTACCGCAAAACGGGACTCCACGAGATATTGTTCATCTCCACCGTCGACCCCCTCCAGCCTCCACGGGCTACTGCTCATCCACCGCCGACCTCCTCCAGCTTCCACCTGCGACTGTTCATCCACGGGCTCCTGTTCATCCAGCCTCCACCGCGCGCTACTCCACCGGCTACTGTTCAACCAGCCCTCTCAACGGGCTCCTGTTCAACCACCCCTCCACGGGCTACTGTTCATCCAGCCCTCCACCTTCTACTGTTCATCCTGCCCTCCACGGGGTGGTCCTGTTCATCCTTCCCTCCACGGGCTCCTGTTCATCCAGCCCCAACCGGCTCGAACGATCGGGGTTCCTGTTCATCCACCCCCACCGGGAACTGTTGATCCAAACCCCCCAGCAACGCTCATTGTTCATCCAGAGGCAACACCATGGGGTCCTGTTCATCCACCCCCACCGGGTACTGTTCATACAACCCCCCCCCCCAACGCTCACTGTTCATCCAGAGGCGGCATCGATCGGCTTCAGTTAGCAGCCTTAGTGAAGGAATCGCTTGATCGGGTTCAGTTAACAGCCATCGATCGATCGCTCGGGTTCAGTAACGCGTAGTATGCAGTGCAATTGCTCGGGTTCAGTTAGAGCCCAACGCCTCGCTCGGGTTCAATTAGAGCCCAACGCCTCGCTCGGGTTCAGTTAGAGCCCAACGCCGCATACACGACGGCGTGACGACGAGAAACGCAGCGCATCGCCGCCCCGACCACCCAATCGTAACCGGGACTCCCGATATTTTCCGCGCCCTTGCTTCTACCATGGTTTTTTCCGTCATGGATGGCCCAAAGAATGTCATGCAGCTGCGTCTCCGCCCGCCTGTGACGAAAAGCCCATTTTCTGTCATGATTTTTTGTCATAGAAGTAGGACCCCACCACATCTATGATGATACCGGGTTTTTTCACAATTATCGTCATAGAAGTGTCATAAGTATGACAAAAAAGATTTTTGTTCAGCCCAAAATGTCACGGATGTGTCTTTTTTTTGTAGTGCCTCCGGGCGCTCGAGGGAATGGGCCCTGGATATCCAGCCCCCAGACCGCGAACGACCATGAAAGCGGGATAGTCTAGAGGCCCTGAGCTGGCTGATGGATCTGCTTGGCGTGGAATTGGCAAGCCTTGTAGGATTTCACCAGCTCGGCTGCGTCATTGAGTGCCGAGGGACAGTAGAACCCGTTGCAGAAAGCCTTGCCAACCAGGGTGCGCGACGACGAGTGATGCCTGCAGTCTCCGCCATGTATGTCAGCGAGCAACTCATTCCCCTGCTCCCTGGAGATGCATCATAGAGAAACATCATTTGGCCGCTTTCTGTATAGCTCACCATCCTGAATGCAGTACGCCATAGCCTGCCGGGCCACACGCTCCGCGTCCTCTTCCTTCTCGGGCAATGGGCCTGGCGTCAGGTATGCCTTGAACTCCTCGGTCCAGCACCCCTCCTGAGGCTCGAGGGCCAGGAGCAAGCGCGCTCCCGAGGTCGGGCCGCAGGCGGGGGCTCCCGAGGCCGGTGGCTGGGGGAGTTACTCCTGAGGGGGCGCCGGTTCCGCAGGCGGATGCGCTGCCGAAGGCTTGAAGAGTCGTTCCTCAAAGAAGCCGGGCTCTTAGGGCAGGCGCCTGGACGCCCTCCTGGCGATGTAGTCGGCCTCCTTGTTGGTGTCACGAGACACATGCTGTAGCTCCAGGCCCAGGAACTGCCTCTCCATTTTGCGTACCTCCGCGAGGTATGCCTCCATGTGCTCATCCTTCGGCTCATACACCTTGTTGGAGAAGTTGACGAGGAGCTGCAAGTCTCCCCTGATGGTGAGGCGTTTCACCCCCAGGGCCACCGCAGCCTTAAGGCCGGCGATGAGGCCCTCATATTCTGCGATGTAGTTGGATACCTTCTCGCCCCGCTGGAAGCAGAGCTGAACGGCGTAGTAATGCTTGTCCTGAGTGGGCGAGATGAGCACAGCTCCGGCCCCCACGCCCTGGCGTGCAAACGCACCGTCTACGTACATGACCCAGCCATCTGGCGCTTCACTCCGTGGCGAGAGGGATCGGTTCTCGCCCCTTCGAGTTCCGGGGTGTCGGTCCATTCTACCACGAAGTCGGCGAGTGCAGCCCCCTTGATGACCCTGGTTGTGCTGAACTCCAAATCAAACACTTGCAGCTCAATGTTCCATTCGGCAACTCTTCCCGTAGCATTGGGGCTTCTGAGCACTCTCTCCAGTGGGTAGGCCGAGACGACCTTGATGGGGTGACCCTGGAAATAGTGGCGCAGCTTACGCGAGGCCATCAGGAGCGCGAGCAAAAGTTTCTGAGGCATGGGGTATCGTGCTCTCGCATCCCGTAGCACCGTGCTGATGAAGTACACCGGGTGCTCGACGAGGGCGGGAGAGCTGATAGAGTCTTTGGCTACCGGGGGCTGAGGTGTTTCTTGCGGATCTCCGGCTTTAGGGGCTTGATGACTCGCTAGGGCTGCCGCTGCCTCAGGAGCATCGCCTTGGTGCTGCGCTGCCTTGTCCGGCTTGGTGGTTCCACTTGGTAGGCCCTTGACCTGGCGCTCTTCTCTGAGGGCCACCAGCGCCGCGCTGGCGGAGTGGGGTGTGCTACCTCTTGAGCATGCGTTGGTTTTCCCTTGAAGAGGAAAGGGTGATGGAGCAAAGTAGCGTAAGTATTTCCCTCAGCTTTTGAGAACCAAGGTATCAATCCACTAGGTGGTTACACACAAGTCGCCTAGTACCTACAAAAAAAATAAGAACCTTGCAACCAACGCGATAAAGGGGTTGTCAATCCCTTCAGGCCACTTGTAAAAGTGAGATCTGATAGAGATAATAAGATAAATATTTTTGGTATTTTTGTTGTATAGATTGAAAAGTAAAGATTGCAAAATAGTAAACGAGATGCGATATAAATAAAAGAGATATAATATGATAGAATAGAGACCCGGGGGCCATAGATTTCACAAGTGGCTTCTCTCAAGATAGCATATCTTACGGTGGGTGAACAAATTACTGTCGAGCAATTGATTGAAAAGCGCATAGTTATGAGAATATCTAGGCATGATCATGTATATAGGCATCACGTCCATGTCAAGTAGATCGAAACGATTCTCCATCTACTACTATTACTCCACACATCGACCGCTATCCAGCATGCATCTAGAGTATTAAGTTCATAAGAACGGAGTGATGCATTAAGCAAGATGACATGATGTAGAGGGATAAACTCAAGCAATATGATATATACCCCATCTTTTTATCCTTGATGGCAACAATACAATACGTGCCTTGCTACCCCTGTTGTCACTGGGAAAGGACACCGCAAGATTGAACCCAAAGCTAAGCACTTCTCCCATTGCAAGAAAGATCAATCTAGTAGGCCAAACCAAACTGATAATTCGAAGAGACTTGCAAAGATATCAAATCATACATAAAAGAATTCAGAGAAGAATCAAATATTGTTCATAGATAATCTTGATCATAAACCCACAATTCATCGGATCTCGACAAACACACCGCAAAAAGTATTACATCGAATAGATCTCCAAGAAGATCGAGGAGAACTTAGTATTGAGAATCAAAGAGAGAGAATAAGCCATCTAAATAATAACTATGGACCTGAAGGTCTGTGGTAAAGTACTCACACATCATCGGAGAGGCTATGGTGTTGATGTAGAAGCCCTCCCTGATCGATTCCCCCTCCAGCGGAGCACCGAAAAAGGCCCCAGGATGGGATCTCACGGGTACAGAAGGTTGCGGCGGTGGAAATAGGGTTTCATGGTGCTCTCGGATGTTTTCGGGGTATATGAGTATATATAGGCGAAAGAAGTCTGTTGGGGGAGCCACGAGGGGCCCATGAGGGTGGGGGGCGCGCCTCCCTACCTTGTGGCCTCCTCGTTGCTTCCTTGACATCCACTCCAAGTCTCCTAGATTGCGTTTGTTCCAAAAATAACTCTCCCGAAGGTTTCATTCCGTTTGGACTCCATTTGATATTCCTTTTCTGCGAAACACTGAAATAGGCAAAAAACAACAATTTGCGCTGGGCCTCCGGTTAGTATGTTAGTCCCAAAAATAATATAAAAGTGTATAATAAAGCCCATTTAACATCCAAAACAGATAATATAATATCATGGAACAATAAAAAATTATAAATACGTTGGAGACGTATCAAGCATCACCAAGCTTCATTCCTGCTCGTCCTCGAGTAGGTAAATGATAAAAACAGAATTTTTGATGTGGAATGCTACCTAACATTATTCTCAATGTAATTTTTTTATTGTGGCATGAATGTTCAGATCCGAAAGATTCAAAACAAAGGTTTAGTATTGACATAAAAATAATAATACTTCAAGCATACTAATAAAGCAATCATGTCTTCTCAAAATAACATGGCCAAAGAAAGTTATCCCTACAAAATCTTATAGTCTGGCTATGCTCTATCTTCATCACACAAAATATTTAAATCATGCACGACTCCGGAATTAGCCAAGCAATTGTTTCATACTTTAATTTTTTCAAACTTTTTCAACTTTCACGCAATACATGAGCGTGAGCCATGGACATGGCACTATATGTGGAACGGAATATGGTGGTTGTGGAGAAGACAAAAAGGAGGAAGATAGTCTCGGATCAACTAGGCATATTAATGGGCTATGGAGATGCCCATTGAGGGAGTCCCGGATTAGGGGGTGTCCGGATAGCCGAACTATAACCTTTGGCCGGACTCCTAGACTATGAAGATACAAGATTGAAGACTTCGCCCCGTGTCCGGATGGGACTTTCCTTGGCATGGATGGCAAGCTTGGAAACAAGGATATGTAGATCTCCTCCCATTGTAACCGACTCTGTGTAACCCTAGCCCTCTCCGGTGTCTATATAAACTGGAGGGTTTTAGTCCGTAGGACGAACAACAATCATACCATAGGCTAGCTTCTAGGGTTTAGCCTCTGATCTCGTGGTAGATCTACTCTTGTACTACCCATATCATCAATATTAATCAAGCAGGAGTAGGGTTTTACCTCCATCGAGAGGGCCCGAACCTGGGTAAAAACATCGTGTCCCTTGTCTCCTGGTACCATCCGCCTAGACGCACAGTTCAGGACCCCCTACCCGAGATCCGCCGGTTTTGACACCGACACCCATCAATAGATATCAATGTGACGGAGTAGGGATTGCCATGCAACGGATGCACTTGAGCTATAGGTGTATGAAAGCCCAACAAAAGAAACTAAGTGGGTGTGCATCCAGTTTGCTTGCTCACGAAGACCTAGGGCAATTTGGGGAAGCCCATCATTGGAATATAAAATCCAAGTTCTATAATGAAAAATTCCCACTAGTATATGAAAGTGACAAAATAAGAGACTCTCTATCATGAAGATCATGGTGCTACTTTGAAGCACAAGTGTGGTAAAAGGATAGTAACATTGTCCCTTCTCTCTTTTTCTCTCTTTTTTCATTTTTTTTGGGCCTTTTCTCTTTTTTATGGCCTCTTTCTTTCTTTTTATTTTTTTTAATTTTTCTTCTGGAGTCTCATCCCGACTTGTGGGGGAATCATAGTCTCCATCATCCTTTCCACACTGGGACAATGCTCTAAAAATGAAGATCATCACACTTTTATTTACTTACAACTCAAGAATTACAACTCGATACTTGAAACAAAATATGACTCTATGTGAATGCCTCTGGCGGTGTACCGGGATATGCAATGAATCAAGAATGAGATGTATGAAAAATTATGAACGGTGGCTTTGCCACAAATACGATGTCAACTACATGATCATGCAAATCAATATGACAATAATGGAGCGTGTCATAATAAATAGAAGGGTGGAAAGTTGCATGGCAATATATCTCGGAATGGTTATGGAAATGCCATATTAGTTTGGTATGGTGGCTGTTTTGATGAAGGTATATGGTGGGTGTATGATACCGGCGAAAGGTGCGCGGTATTAGAGAGGCTAGCAATGGTGGAAGGTGAGAGTGCATATACTCCATGGGGAAGAACTCACATACTTATTGCAAAAATCTACAAGTCATCAAAACAAAGTACTACACGCATGCTCCTAGGGGAAGGGTTGGTAGGAGTTAACCATCGCGCGATCCCGACCTCCACACATAAGGAAGACAATCAATAAATAAATCATGCTCCAACTTCATCACATAACGATTCACCATACGTGCATGTTACGGGAATCACAAACTTTAACACAAGTATTTCTCAAATTCACAACTACTCAACTAGCGTGACTCTAATATCACCATCTTCATATATCAAAACAATCGTAAATAATCAAACTTGTCATAGTATTCAATGCACTTTATATGATAGTTTTATTATACCTATCTTGGATGCTCATCACTTTAGGACTAGTTTTATAACCAAAGAAAATTACCATGTTGTTCTAAAAGACTCTCGAAATAATATAAGTGAAGCATGAGAGATCAATAATTTCTACAAAATAAAACCACCACCGTGCTCTAAAAACATATAAGTGAAGTACTAGAGCAAAACTATCTAGCTCAAAAGATATAAGTGAAGCACATAGAGTATTCTAATAAATTCTGATTCATGTGTGTCTCTCCCAAAAGGTGTGTACAGCAAGGATGATTGTGGTAAACTAAAAATCAAAGACTCAAATCATACAAGACGCTCCAAGCAAAACACATATCATGTGGTGAATAAAAATATAGCCTCAAGTAAATTTATCGTTAGATGAAGACGAAAGAGGGGATGCCTTCCGGGGCATCCCCAAGCCTATGCTTTTGGTTGTACTTGAATTTTACCTTCGGGTGCCTTGGGCATCCCCAAGCTTAGGCTCTTTCCACTCTTTATTCCAAAATCCATCAAGTCTTTACCCAAAAACTTGAAAACTTCAAAACACAAAACTTAACAGAAAATCTCATGAGCTCCCTTAGTGCAAGAAAACAAACCACCACAATAAGGTACTGTAATGAAATCATTCTTTAATTATATTGGTGTTAAACCAACTGTATTCCAACTTCTCTATGGTTCATACCCCCCGATACTAGCCGTAGATTCATCAAAATAAGCAAACAACACACGAAAAACAGAATCTATCAAAAACAGAACAGTCTGTAGAAATCCGTACCAAACACAAACTTATGTAACCCAAAAAATGCTGATCAATTAGAAAGTCCTAGATAAATTGTTTATTAATCTTCTGCAAAAAGAATCAACTGAAAAGCACGTTTCTGTGATTTATGAAAAGTAATCTCGTGCACGCAAAAGTTTCTGTTTTTCAGCAAGATCAAATTAACTATCACCATAGGTTGTCCTAAAGGTTCTACTTGGCACAAATACTAATTAAAACACAAAACCATATCTAACCATAGGCTAGATGAATTATTTATTACTAAACAGGAACAAAAAGCAAGGAAAAAAATTAAAATTGGGTTGCCTCCCAACAAGCGCTATCGTTTAACGCCCCTAGCTAGGCATAAAAACAAGAATAGATCTAGGTATTATCATCTTTGGTTTGCAATTCATAAGTGGCCCTCATAATAAATTCTTAAGGTAATTTTATTTTCTTTCTAGGAAAGTGCTCCATGCCTTTCCTTAATGGAAATTGGAATCTAATATTTCCTTCCTTCATATCAATAATTGCACCAATTGTTCTAAGAAAATGTCTACCAAGAATAATAGGACATGAAGGATTGCAATCTATATCGAGAACAATGAAATCTACGGGCACATAATTCCTATTTGCAATAATAATAACATCATTAATCCTTCCCATAGGTTTCTTAACGGTGGAATCTGCAAGATGCAAATTTAAAGAGCAATCATCAAATTCATGGAAACCTAGTATATCACACAAAGTTTTAGGAATCATGGAAACACTAGCACCCAAATCACACAAAGCATAGCATTCATGATTTTTAATCTTAATTTTAATAGTAGGTTCCCACTCATCATAAAGTTTCCTAGGGATAGAAACTTCTATTTCAAGTTTTTCTTCATAAGATTGCATTAAAGCATCAACGATGTGTTTAGTAAAGGATTTATTTTGACTATAAGCATGAGGAGAATTTAGCACGGATTGCAACAAGGAAATACAATCTATCAAAGATCAATTATCATAATTAAATTCCTTGAAATCCAAAATAGTGGGTTCATTGCTATGTAAAGTTTTGACCTCTTCAATCCCACTTTTACCAATTTTTGCATCAAGATCTAAAAACTCTGAATCATTGGGACGCCTTTTAACTAAAGTTGACTCATCTCTAGTCCCATCTTTAGTAAGATTCGTATTGGAAAACAAAGATTTAATAGGAGAGACATCAATCACTTTTAGATCTTCATCATTATTATCATCTCGATCTTCCGGTTTAGCAGCCATCTTATTAACTAAGGTGGCCTGCTTATCCGAAATTTGGCCTACTAAATTTTCAAGCTGAGCAAACTGAGATCTCAAAACATAAAATTCCTTAGACATATCATCAAGCTCTTTATTCATGTACTCCATAAAACCCTTCTGTTCTTTAAGCTCGTTTCTGAAAAAGTTGTTATGCTCAAATTGCAAAGACATAAAGCTTCTAACGTTGTTTTCAATTTCTTCCAACCTTCTAAGGTGAGGATCAATGTTTTTAAGCAAGGCCATCAGGGCAAACAGGCACACAAGAGGCAAGCGAAAAGAGGCGAACAGAAGAAGGGCGAATAAAATGGCAAGGGTGAAGTGGGGGAGAGGAAGACGAGAGGCAAATGGCAAATATGGTAATGCAAGGGATAAGTGTTTGTGATGGGTACTTGCCTACTTGGTATGCCTTGACTTGACCTAAACCTCCCCGGCAACGGCACCAGAAATCGGTGAGTTGTCGGGAGATCAAATCTTGACTTGACTTGGCGTAAACCTCCCCGGCAACGATGCCAGAAATCCTTCTTGCTACCACTTGAGCATGCGTCGGTTTTCCCATGAAGAGGAAAGGGTGATGCAACAAAGTAGCGTAAGTATTTCCCTCAGCTTTTGAGAACCAAGGTATAAATCCTGTAGGATGTTACACAAAAGTCGCCTAGTACCTACACAAACAAATAAGAACCTTGCAACCAACGCGATAAAGGGGTTGTCAATCCCTTCACGGCCACTTGCAAAAGTGAGATCTGATAGAGATAATAAGATAAATATTTTTGGTATTTTTGTTGTATAGATTGAAAAGTAAAGATTGCAAAATAGTAAACGAGATGCGATATAAATAAAAGAGATATAATATGATAGAAAAGAGACCCGGGGGCCATAGGTTTCACTAGTGGCTTCTCTCAAGATAGCATAACGGTGGGTGAACAAATTACTGTCGAGCAATTGATAGATAAGTGCATAGTTATGAGAATATCTAGGCATGATCATGTATATAGGCATCACATTCGTGTCAAGTAGATCAAAACGATTCTGCATCTACTACTATTACTCCACACATCGACCGCTATCCAGCATGCATCTAGAGTATTAAGTTCATAAGAACGGAGTAATACATTAAGCAAGATGACATCATGTAGAGGGATAAACTCAATCAATATGATATAAACCCCATCTTTTTATCCTTGATGGAAACAATACAATACGTGCCTTGCTTCCCCTAGCATCCTTTGGGAAAGGACACATAAGATTGAACCCAAAGCTGAGCACTTCTCCCATTGCAAGAAAGATCAATCTAGTAGTCCAAACCAAACTGATAATTCAAAGAGACTTGCGAAGATATCAAATCATACATAAAAGAATTCAGAGAAGAATCAAATATTATTTATAGATAATCTTGATCATAAACCCACAATTCATCGGATCTCGACAAACTCATCGTAAAAAGTATTACATCGAATAGATCTCCAAGAAGATCGAGGATAACTTGGTATTGAGAATTAAAGAGAGAGAATAAGCCATCTAGCTAATAACTATGGACCCGAAAGTCTGTGGTAAACTACTCACACATCATCGGAGAGGCTATGGTGTTGATGTAGAAGCCCTTCGTGATTGATTCCCCCTTCGGCGGAGTGCCGAAAAGGCCCCAAGATGGGATCTCACAGATGCGAGAAGGTTCTTGGCCCGGTGGAAATAGGGTTTCGTGGTGCTCTTGGATGTTTTCGGGGGTATATGAGTATATATAGGCGAAAGAAGTCGGTTGGGGGAGCCACGAGGGGCCCACGAGGGTGGGGGCGCGCCTACCCCCTGGGCACGCCTCCCTACCTCGTGGCCGCCTCGTTGCTTCCTTGACGTCCACTCCAAGTCTCCTGGATTGCGTTTGTTCCAAAAATAACTCTCCCGAAGGTTTCATTCCGTTTGGACTCCGTTTGATATTCCTTTTCTGCGAAACACTGAAATAGGCAAAAACCAGCAATGTGCACTGGGCCTCTGGTTAGTAGGTTAGTCCCAAAAATAATACAAAAGTGTATAATAAAGCCCATTAAACATCCAAAAAAGATAATATAATAGCATGAAACAATAAAAAATTATAGATACGTTGGAGATGTATCAAGGTGTGGTAGACAGGTGATACGTCTCCAATGTATCTATAATTTTTGATTGCTCCATGCTATGTTATCTATTGTTTGGACTATATTGGGCTTTATTTTCCACTTTTATACTACTTTTGGGACTAACCTATTAACCGGAGGCCCAGCCCAGAATTGCTGTTTTTTGCCTATTTCAGTGTTTCGAAGAAACGTAATATCAAACGGAGTCCAAACGGAATGAAACCTTTGGGAACGTGATTTTCTCATCAGATAAGATCCAGGAGACTTGGACCCTCCGTCAAGAAAGCCACAAGGCGGTCACGAGGGTGGAGGGCGCCCCCCTAGGGCGCCCCCTACCTCGTGGGCCCCCCGAGGCTCCACCGACGTACTTCTTCCTCCTATATATACCTACGTACCCCCAACATATCAAATACGGAGCCAAAAACCTAATTCCACCCCCGCAACTTTTTGTATCCACGAGATCCCATCTTGGGGCCGGTTCCGGAGCTCCACCTGAAGGGGATTCCACCACGGAGGGCTTCTAGATCATCACCATAGCCTCTCCGATGAAGTGTGAGAAGTTTACCTCAGACCTTTGGGTCCATAGTTAGTAGCTAGATGGCTTCTTCTCTCTTTTGGATCTCAATACAATGTTCTCCCCCTCTCTCGTGGAGATCTATTCGATGTAATCTTCTTTTTGCGGTGTGTTTGTTGAGACTGATGAATTGTGGGTTTATAATCAAGATTATCTATGAGCAATATTTGAATCTTCTGTGAATTATTTTATGTATGATTGAGTTATCTTTGCAAGTCTCTTCGAATTATCTGTTTGGTTTGGCCAACTAGATTGGTAGTTCTTGCAATGGGAGAAGTGTTTAGCTTTGGTTTCAATCTTGCGGTGTCCTTACCCAGTGTCAGAAAGGGTTGCAAGGCACGTATTGTATTGTTGCATGAATTTATTCCCCTACATCATGTGGAAGCACAAGTGCTCCCTGGGTGGTTTTGGTAATTAATGTCAACATATCTCTTGTTGGACTAACACTTTTACCTAGTATGTTTCTGTCGGTGTTCTGGTAACGGGGGTCCCCAGACTTGCCTGCCTGCGGCCTGCGGCGTGGCTCAAGTGGGGGCCCAGCGCGGCCTAGCTTCATCAGCTCGAGCTCAAGACCCTCGCGAGGGGCCAAGCCTCGCGGGGCGGACGACAGGAACCTTCCTCGGGAGCAGCCTCGTCAGGTAGGCTCACAAGGAGGCGGCGAGATCAAGGCAGGGTACCTCACGAGGGTGCCCCATGATGCAAGCCATGACGATCGAGATCAGGCGGGTGCCAGGCGGGCGCCAGCCTTGGCAGTGTCCTCGTTTCCCCTTTGGTGCAAAGGAGGCAAGCACAGGCCAAGGCATCAGGCAAAGGTTACCGCTTCGGTGCAACAAGACCAAGACCGGCAGAGCGGCAGGGCGGAGGTCATCGTGGAGCCCAGGTTGGCGTCACCGTCACAGCCTTTGGCAGCCGTAGACCAACTTTAGTCAGGATAAGTGTACTAGATGTTCCCCTTCAAAATGGCGAATTGTTGGTGCCCTTCCCGCTCATTATTTGGGAAGAGGCCCAGGGCCTCCCTCTATAAATAGGACTAGCCACCACAGGGAGAACGACGGGTCGAACCTACCAGCGAGAGAGAGAGAGAGAAGCGACTGGACTCACCCAAGCAGTCCATCACACCAGCTCAAGAACAGCCCCTCGCGAGGCTGTTCCTCCTTTGTACTGTTCTTCATCAGCCCCGGAGGCAATCCACCACACCACACACTGGAGTAGGGTATTACACCACAACGGTGGCCCGAACCAGTATAAATCTTGTGTCTCTTGTGTTGTTCATCGTTCCTAGTTTAGATCCCTTGCGAACCATTAACGCGTGGGCTGGTAGGGGAAAGATCTTCGTGCGCACCCTAGGGTTTGAACCTCAAGGGTCTGCCGGAACCCGAAATCCGACATTTGGCGCGCCAGGTAGGGGTGCGTCGGAATCTTTCTTCCACTGGTCGCGTGTGATCTTCCGTCGTGTCCATGGCTGACGCTCGCCGAGCCTGCGCCGAGCGTCGGGTTTCTCGCACCACTCGAGTCGCCCAGACGGCTCCCGTCGGCGCACACCCCCGTCGTTCCCCGTCGCCTGCCGCCAACGCCGCCACCGGCCTGGCGGGGAACGAGCAGCAGGCCTCGTCCCTGCATCCATCGGTGAGGCGAGAAGGCCGCACCGCTACTCCTTCGCTCACCCCTGCTGGTTCTTCGTCCCGCGCGCACCGCGCTCCCATGGAGGCTCGAGCCGTGCTCATCGCGGCGAACGAGCTCCTGCGCTACCGCCCTGTCGACGACGTCTACGAGGAGTGGCTCGACCGCGTCGCCGAGCTCGTCCGCGCTGCAGGGGGCTCCCCCGTGCCGTCCCTCTCGTTGCCTCGCCCTTCACCCCACGCGGGAGGCAGGGAACCAGAGCTGCCCCCGCCACCTCCTCCCCAAGAAGGCGCCCTGGCTCCAAGGCGCGTGGCCCCGGGCCGGGACCCTCCACGTCCGGCGCCCGCGCAACAAGAAAGGAGCTGCCAGGAGATCCCTCGTCCCCAAGAAGGAGCTCGCGTGCTCCCAGCACCGGAGCGCCGCGATCGCGCTCCAGAGCCACCGCGTCAAGACCCCGCGCTGCTCCAGGCATCGGTGCGCGGGAATCCACAAGAGCAAGCTCCGCATCAGCAGAGAGCCCCGGTGGCCACTGTGGGCTGCCGCGCCTTGACCGTCGAGCTACGTAGCTTCGCATGGCCCGGCAAGTTCAAGCCAGACCTGCCTCCTCGCTACGACGGCACTGCCGACCCCGCGAAGTTCCTTCAGCTCTACGAGCTGGGCATCGAAGCCGCCAACGGGGACGAAAAGGTCATGGCAAATTGGTTCCCCATGGTGCTCAAGGACGGAGCCCGAACCTGGCTCCCGGCACGATCTCCTCCTGGGACGAGATGCGCACCCGCTTCATCGCCAACTTCCAAGGCACTCGCGATCGGCCTCCAACGTGAGCGACATGTGCCGCATCAAGCAGCAACCAGGAGAGACCCTGCAGAAGTACAGCCATCGCTTCAACAACGCCTGCCTCAAGATCCCCAGGGTGACTGAGGAAGCCATCATCTCAGCCTTCTCGGATGGTGTGCATGACGTCAAGATGAAGGAGGAGCTAGCGATGCATGAAGACCTGTGCACATCCCTGGAGCTGTTCAACTTGGCGACGAAATGCGCCAGGGTTGAGGAAGGGCGCCTCTCCCTCCTCGAGCTTCCGGCTGCCGATCCAGAAGAGAAGAAGCCTAAGGTCAAGGACGTGAAGCGCGAGGGGGCTGCCGTGCTCGCGGCAGAACCAGACACCAAGAGAGGCAGGGATCAGCCCGAGTCATCCAAGGGCAGCCGGTACTGCGTATACCACGACCTCCACACCCACAACACCAACGAATGCCAGGAGCTCAGGGCCGTGCGAAAAGGGCGTATCGGCTGACGCCCCGAGCGCAATGATTGGGGCTTCGGCCGAGGAGGAGGAAGAGGTGCAGGACGCTGGGAAGACCGTGGCCCTCGCCAAGGATGGCGTGACAGACCTCGCGAGGACCGCTGGCGGGACAAACCTCGCGAGGGAGGTTGGAGGGACCAACCTCGTGAGGACCTCCCTCAAGGCAACGTAGGGGTCCCACCAAAGCCACAGCCGCCAAGGAGGTACGAAGACCATCATCAGGACGAGGGGGCTGGGGGCTTCCAGGAGCCACGCGCGATCGCTTGCATCCTGGGTGGCGCTCAGGCCCCAGCCTCTCAGCGCATCTACAAGCAGTTTGCTCGCGAGGTGAATGCAGTCCTCCCCAAGCCTGAGGCCACACGCCCTCTCAGGTGGTCATCGTGTGTTATCACATTCAGCTCAGCGGATCAGCTCAAGTGCGTGGCAATGGCCGGAGTCCTCCCCATGCTTTGCTCACCAGTCATCAGCAATGTGCAAGTCACCAGGACCCTCATCGACGGCGGAGCAGGACTCAATGTCCTATCTGTCGAGTCATTCAATGATCTCCAAGTGCCATACGATCAGCTTCAGCCAACCAAGCCTTTCTCAGGAGTCACCAATGGCTCCACCGCCCCGATAGGGCAAGTTCGCCTTCCCGTCACCTTCGGACAGCGCAGTAACTACCGCACCGAGCTCATCGACTTCGACGTCGCCCACATTCGCCTGCCATACAATGCCATCCTTGGGTACCTAGCTTTGGCCAAGTTCATGGCGGTGACTCACCACGGCTACAATGTCCTCAAGATGCCAGGAAGCGGAGGAGTTATCACAGTGCCTTGTGAGGAAAGGGATGCAGTGTGCTCTCTTGAGCGCGCCTTCCAAGCCGCAGCAATCGAAGACCCAGATCACAGGAGCGGGAGACTTCCCGAGAAGAAAAAGGCTTCGCTTGGTCCAAGCCCTCGCGAGGAAGGCACCTCCAGAGGCGTGGCAACAGGACCCGCGCCCGTTCAAGGGGCACCACCCTCTATCGCATAGGAAGGCGCGCCCGGCGCCCTCCTCAGGCGGGGCTCGGGGGCTCTTTCATGGCGAGCCACCGACCTAGCCGGGGTCACGTGGGAGGCACTCGGGCACCACTTGGTGGTGTGCTTCAAGGCACGTTTCCCTGACGAAGGTATGAGGCAAGGAGGGCGAAACCCTCAGGAGTTCATCACGAGGAACATCCAGGAGCTACAGGAGTCAAGAGTCATGCGCGGCTGTCGCCGCTTTCCCGCCGTGGCCCGACATCCAGGCGAGGATGCTGGGCTGCGAGTCTGCATCGACATACCAGGGCTCAACCGGGCGCGTCTCGGGCGCCTATGGCCCTCACGCGTGGGGCGTTGCGGGGGTCCACCTCACAGCTACGTTCGCATGCCTTTCGGCCTACCGAACGCGGTTGCCGCCCATCAGCACCTGCTGAGGTGCGCTCTGGAGGCTCAGGAGGTCAAGCAGCGCGCGGTCCTGGCAGAGATGGAGATGGCTCTCGAGGAACCCCCCGTGCCCCCGGAGCCTCCCGAGGCTCCAGGTCCGGAGGACTTCGTTAGGGCAGCTTCCTCATCACGCGTCATCCGCTACCTCGACATCCCGCCATCTCCGACCATATCGGTGACACCTTCCCGATTCTGTTTTCAGTGGAGGCGCCCTGGGCTGCATCATTCCTGCAGCGTGGGTCCGTCCCTGCGGCATGTATCCGTTTTGCTTATGTTCTTTACTTAACTTGTTGGGGGCGCCCCTCGGGCTGCATTATCCCCAAGCTGCTCGGGCCAGACCCAGTGGCGTGTGCTTTCTCCGCACCTATCTAGATGGATTTGCTCCTCCGCGCTTAACCTGATTCACATAATTATTGCCTACTACCTGTCGCGGACCTCTTCGCCCTAATGCAAAGTGCTTGCACGTTAAAAGGGGGGGTACCTGAGCATCGCGACTCATGGGCTCTTACTGGCTCTCCAGCCCTCACCCCTGGCCTTGACCCACGGCATCGCGACCTGTCATACCGGGCCGTGGTGAGCTCGCTCGAGGGCCGGGAACTGAGGACGTAGGGCATTGCATTCTAACCACTCTGCAGGAACACACCATTGATAAAGGCCCAGAGCCAGGCGCAACCCGCTTCGAGGTAGGGCCTCGTGAGTCCCGCGCTAGCTCACGGGTGCCTAGATACACCTCTCCTTGCCCTACCGTGCCGGCCACGTGTCAGGGCGGGGCTGTACACGCCCCGGGGGCTCCTCCCGGAGGGCATGCGAACGCCTGTGAAGCTCATTTCCCCGAGAAAGGCCCGGAGCCTGTGGAGAAGGCCAACGCCTCTGAAGCTCATTTCCCCGAGAAAGGCCCGGAGCCTGTGAAGAAGGCCAACGCCTGTGAAGCTCATTTCCCCGAGAAAGGCCCGGAGCCTGTGAAGAAGGCCAATGCCTGTGAAGCTCGTCGCCCGTGACACTCTCACGTAATAATGACTTGGGGCTGTACACGCCCCGGAGTCTCTGGAGAGCCGCCCTCGGGCCTCGGGGACACCAGCCCACGCCCAGTGGCAGCACTTAGCTCCGCGCTGGTGAGGAGACATCGAAGACTAGATTAGGTGCCGGACGCGGCTTTTTCATTTGTGTTCTGCAGTTGGCTTGTTCGTTCCTATTTGAAGTTTTATTGAAGTTGTTGCCGTCCTTAGCTTGTGACTCTTTGTCTTTTTCGCTCACTTGCCTCGTTTTCTCTTGCACGAGTCTCGCGAGGGAGCAACGCGGGCACCCTCGCGAGTGTTTTCTGCCCCTGTCGTTTGAAGCTTTCCTATCCGGGTCCACTACGGGAGCACCCCCCCAGTCCGTGCCCCGCGGGCATCGCGACGCGAACACAGGACCTGGGTCGGTCGCCTCCACAACTGAGACCGGAAGCTACCCCTCCTGACTAATCCTTGCAGGACATGAAGCGCGCGGCGAGGCCTCGGCCTCGGGAAGCAAAGACCGCGACAAGTCCCCCCGAGCTAAGTAATTCCTGCACGCGGGCATGCGGCAAAAAAGCACAACACAACGGAAACAACATGATAATTAACAGCAACAGTTCAGCATGCCCCCACCGGGCCCTACACTACTTTCTCTTTGCACAGGGAAGGGAGAAAAACAAAATAGGCATGACTTGCTCGGCGCCAACTCGCGATGGAGGCTCGTACTGCCTCTGTGGCTCAGTCAGACTCCTCCTCGCGCTTCACCGAGGCGCGATGGCGGCCTGACCCGCTACCTCCCTCCAGGCGGGCGCGACGGAATGGAGGCTGGTCACGGCCAGCACTGGAGGAGCGGCTGCCCAAAGGAGAGCCGCTGAAGCTCGACGAGCCCCGAGCGCCGCCGACCACGGGACTGCTGTCTTCCTCATCCCGATCATCGCCGGGGTTGGGCACAAGGCCGCGGTCATCGTCTTCGAGGCAGCACTCGGCACGGCGACCGTCTTCTCTGAACACCCTCACGTAGAGGGTGGCGTCGCCGTCGAACTTGAAGTGCAGGGTGCATCGCCGGCTCAGGCCACGCAGCGGCAAGCGTTTACCCGGCCAGCGGGTCAGGGCTACATTCCCGGCGACGGAGACCTCCAGCAAAGCCCAGGAGGCCCTGCTGCAACAACCGTCCGCCTGAAGCCAGAGGCCACCCGGAGCGCCGGCCGGAAGTTCACCTACAAAGAAGCGGGGAAGCTGGAGCCAAGTGCTGGTCGGCTCCACCGACCACACGACGAACTCCGGCAGCACCTCCGCTGAGTTGAAGCGCGACCTAGGGGGCCGCGCAGTCATGGCGCGCCCCATGTCGAAAACCTGGCGCCCATCACCACGCAGGGGATCGCCTCCACGACCACGGGAAGCCGCTACGGGAGCCACAGGATGCTTGCGAGGACGGCCTCGGCCGTGCTTGGCCGGGGGAGACTCAGGCCCTACCTGGCGGGCCTTCCCTTTCTCCACGGCCGAGAACCTCTACGATGGAGCCATGGAGAGAAAGGAGTAGCAATAGGAGATGGACTGGAAGGGCTTGCGCCGTTCCGTACTAATAGCTGGAGGAGGCCAACCGTCGGCCTCCACGATCACAGGTAATCATGACCCATTTATGCGTGCAGGGACATGTCAAGTCACGCGGTTGCCGAGGGATCATGGGGAAGCGGAGACGCCCAGGTCCAATCAATCGCCACGCGGCGCCTGAGGCCACAGGCTGTTGGGGCCCGCGGCGCTTCGCACTTGCCCCTTCGCTTCTCTGCTAAGCCAAGTCCGGGCGCGCCTTGGGCCCGGGGGCTACTGTCGGCGTTCTGGGAACGGGGGTCCCCAGACTTGCTCGCTGCGGCCTGCGGCGTGGCTCAAGTGGGGGCCCAGCGCGGCCCAGCTTCATCAGCTCGAGCTCAAAACCCTCGCGAGGGGCCAAGCCTCGCGGGGCGGACGACAGGAACCTTCCTCGGGAGCAGCCTCGTCAGGTGGGCTCACGAGGAGGCGGCGAGATCAAGGCAGGGTACCTCACGAGGGTGCCCCATGACGCAAGCCATGACGATCGAGATCAGGCGGGCGCCAGGCGGGTGCCAGCCTGCGCAGTGTCCTCGTTTCCCTTTTGGTTCAAAGGAGGCAAGCACAGGCCAAGGCATCAGGCAAAGGTTACCGCTTCGGTGCAACAAGACCAAGACCGGCAGAGCGGCAGGATGGAGGTCATCATGGAGCCCAGGACGGCGTCAGCATCAGAGGCTTTGGCAGCCGTAGACCAACTTTAGTCAGGATAAGTGTAGTAGATGTTCCCCTTCAAAATGGCCAATTGTTGGCGCCCTTCCCGCTCATTAATTGGGAAGAGGCCCAAGGCCTCCCTCTATAAATAGGACTAGCCACCACAAGGAGAACAACGGGTCGAACCTACCATAGAGAGAGAGAGAGAGAGAGAGAGAGAGAGAGAGAGAGATAGAGAAGCGACTGGACTCACCCAAGAAGTCCATAGCACCAGCTCAAGAACAGCCCCAGGCGAGACTGTTCTTCCTTTGTACTGTTCTTCATGAGCCCCGGAGGCAATCCACCACACCACACACCGGATTAGGGTATTACACCACAACGGTGTCCCGAACCAATATAAATCTTGTGTCTCTTGTGTTGTTCATCGTTCCTAGTTTAGATCCCTTGCGGACCATTAACGCGTGGGCTAGTAGGGGAAAGATCTTCGTGCGCACCCCAGGGTTCGAACCTCAAGGGTCTGCCGGAACCCGAAACCCGACAGTTTCAGACAAGTTCAACAATGAAGTGGCATGGACTAGAGGATGTGGAACCCCTTCAAGATGCTAAGAACAAAGGATTGGCTCAAGCTCCAATCTCAAGACTCTACACTTTCTATTTTAGTGATCCAAGATCACATTGAGTCTATAGGGAAAGTCAATACTATCAAGGAGGGATGAGGAGTTGCTTAGTGAGTTTCTTGCTCTACAATGCTTAGTGATATGCTCCAAAACCCTCAACTACTTTCTCATACCCTCATATGACCTAAACCCAAAATTCAAACTCGGCCCGACCGATTCTTTCTACCCGGCGCCACCGAGTTCAGATGTCATAGCCACTGCCACAAACCCAAGGCAAATCTGTTTCACCGATAGGGATCTCGGTCTCACTGAGATGGGATTGTAATCTCTCTGTGTATGTCCATTACCAAATTCGGTCTCACCGAGTTTAAGTAATCAGTACTACCGTGATTACAATGCAAACTCTCTGGTTAACTTATTACCAAAATCGGTCCCACCGAGTTTTGTAATCGGTCTCACCGAGTTTGCCTGGCCAACTCTCTGGTTAGCTTATTACCAAAATCGATCTCACCGAGTTTGTGTAATCGGTCTCACCGAGATTACATTATGCCCTAACCCTAAGCATATCGGTCCTACCGAGTTGCATGTCGGTCCCACCGAAAATCCTAACGGTCACTAGATTTGCTGAATCGGTTCGACCGAGTTTATCAATTCGGTCCCACCGAGTTTGGCAAGTTGTGTAATATGTGGTTAGATTTTGTGTGGAGTCTATATATACCCTCCACCTCCTCTTCATTCGTGGAGAGAGCAATCAGAAAGAACCTACACTTCCAGCATCCATTTTCTGAGAGAGAACCACCTACTCATGTGTTGAGGCCAAGATATTCATTCCTACCATATGAATCTTGATCTCAAGCCTTCCCAAGTTGCTTTCCACTCAAATCTTCTTTCCACCAAATCCAAATCCTGTGAGAGAGAGTTGAGTGTTGGGGAGACTATCATTTGAAGCACAAGAGCAAGGAGTTCATCATCAACACACCATTTGTTACTTCTTGGAGAGTGGTGTATCCTAGATTGGCTAGGTGTCACTTGGGAGCCTCCGACAAGATTGTGGAGTTGAACCAAGGAGTTTGTAAGGGCAAGGAGATCGCCTAGTTCGTGAAGATCTACCGCTAGTGAGGCAAGTCCTTCGTGGGTGACGGCCATGGTGGGATAAACAAGGTTGCTTCTTCGTGGACCCTTCGTGGGTGGAGCCCTCCGTGGACTCGCACAACCGTTACCCTTCGTGGGTTTAAGTCTCCATCAACGTGGATGAATGATCGCACCACCTATCGGAACCACGACAAAAACATCCATGTCTCCAATTGCGCTTGAATCCTCCAAACCCTTCCCTTTACATTCTTGCAAGTTGCATGCTTTACTTTCCGCTGCTCATATACTCTTCGCATGCTTGCTTGTTATGTATTGAGATTGTTAAACTTGTGCATAAACTCCATTTTAACTCAAAGAAGTTAAAAACTGCAACTTTTGGTACTTAGTGTCTAATCAACCCCCCTCTAGACACCACTTCTCGATCCCCTTTCATCATGTCATCTTGCTTAAAGCGTTACTCTGTTTTCATTAACTTAATACTCTAGATGCATGCTGGATAGCGGTCGATGAGTGGAGTAATAGTAGTAGATGCAGGCAGGAGTCGGTCTACTTGTCTCGGACGTGATGCCTATATACATGATTATACCTAGATATTCTCATAACTATGCTCAATTCTGTCAATTGCTCAACAGTAATTGGTTCACCCACCATAAAATACCTATGCTCTTGAGAGAAGCCACTAGTGAAATCTATGGCCCCCGGGTCTATTTTCATCATGTTAATCTTCCTACGCTTTATTATTGCTTTGCTCTTTACTTTGCCTTTTTATTTTACTTTGCATCCTTATACCAAAAATACCAAAAATATTATCTATGATCTCTATCAGATCTTACTCTCGTAAATGACCGTGAAGGGATTGACAACCCCTATTCGCGTTGGTTGCGAGGAGTTATTTACTTTGTGCAGGTACGAGGGACTTGCGCGTGGCCTCCTACTAGATTGATACCTTGGTTCTCAAAAACTGAGGGAAATACTTACGCTACTCTGCTGCATTATCCTCTCCTCTTCGGGGAAAACCAACGCAAGCTCAAGACGTTGCAAGAAGGATTTCTGGCGCCGTTGCCGGGAATCTACGCAAAAGCCAACATACCAAGTACCCATCACAATCCCTTATCTCTCGCATTACATTATTTGCCATTTGCCTCTCGTTTTCCTCTCCCCCACTTCACCCTTGCCGTTTTATTCGCCCTCTCTTTTCCGTTCGTCTTTTCGTTTGCCTTGATGTCTTACTTGGCTCGTTTGCTCGTTTCTTTGAAATAGTTGAGTATTTATTCCTAAATAGAGAAGCTAATATCTATGGATCCTCATCCGCTTGCCAATCTTTTTAAGAGATCCAACTATGATGAACCAATTCCTAGTGATTTGGATGCACTAGATTATCTTTATAAGCTTTTGCCTGAAATCCGTAAATCTGAAAATTGTGATGAAGTGCTTCACGATAGATCTTTGAATAAAAATCATGATTGCAATGATTTTATTATAAATTCCATTGATGTAAATTATGCTAATAATATGCAAAACCCTAAGATTGGGGATGCTAGTTTTGCTATGTCCAATAGTCATGATTGGGGAGATTCTTCTTATGATCTTGAAAATTTATTTAAGCCCCATGATGAATATAAGATTGATAATAGTGTTTGCAATAATATTGAAAGTGGGTTTGGAAGAGCGTCAACTTTAGATCCCACATATTTTGATAACATTCAATCTTATGAATTTTTTTATAAAAGTGGGCTTGGAGAAATCATGACTTTAGTTAATGATAATCCCACTATTTTGGAAGAGTGTCAACTTCGCATGCATGTGGATCGTGTTGAGAATATGTTATGTGATAGCTATATTGTTGAATTTTCTTATGATCCTACATGTAATTATTATGAGAGAGGAAAATATGGTTATAGAAATTTTCACGTTACTAAATTACCTCTCGTTATGTTGAGATTGCTGTTGTTCCTTTCCGCTTCCTTGCATATGCTAATTTTTGCTTGCTATGATAATTTGTGTGCCTATAATATGCCTATGCATAGGAAGTATGTTATACTTAAGTGTGTTTTTCACATGTTTTATGATGCTCTCTTTGTGCCTCAATTCTTGTCTTTCTTGTGAGCATCATTGAAATCTCAATGCCTAGCTAAAAAGGCTTTAAAGAAAAGCGCTTGTTGGGAGACAACCCAATATTTTTCCTTGTTGCTTAGTAATAAATAATCCATCTACCTTCTGTTTAGATGTGGTTTTATGTTTTAATTAGTGTTTGAGCCAAGTTAAACCTATAGGATCTTCTTGGATAATAGTTATTTGATCTTGCTGTAATTTCCAGAAACTTTCGGTTCACAAAAACAATTGTTAAAAATCACCAGAACGTGATAAAATAGTGATTCAAATTGATGCTGATCAATAAACAAATTTCCTAGGTCGTCCTATATTGGCTGAATTGTTTGAGTGCCAGAAGTTTGCGTTAGTTACAGATTACTACAGACTGTTCTGTTTTTTGACAGATTCGTTTTTTCGTGTGTTGTTTGCTTATTTTGATGAATCTATGGCTAGTAAAATAATTTATGATCCATAGAGAAGTTGGAATACAGTAGGTTTAATACCAATATAAATAAAGAATGAGTTCATTACAATATCTTGAAGTGGTCTTTTGTTTTCTTTCGCTAACGGAGCTTACAAGATTTCTGTTGAGTTTTGTGTTGTAAAGTTTTCAAGTTTTGGGTGATTTTTTTGATGGATTATGGAACAAGGAGTGGCAAGAGCCTAAGCTTGGGGATGCCCATGGCACCCTCAATATAATACAAGGACACCAAAGAGTCAGAGCTTGGGGATGCCCCAGAAGGCATCTCCTCTTTCGTCCACTTCCATCGGTAACTTTACTTGGAGCTATATTTTTATTCACCACATGATATGTGTTTTGCTTGGAGCGTCTTGTATTATTTGGGTCTTTGCTTGCTAGTTTAACACAATCATCCTTGCTGTACACACCTTTTGAGAGAGCCATACATGAATTGGAATTTGTTAGAATACTCTATGTGCTTCACTTATATTTTTTGAGCTTGATAGTTTTGCTCTATGTGCTTCACTTGTATCATTTGAGCTTGATAGTTTTGCTCTATGTGCTTCACTTATATCTTTTGAGCTTGATAGTTTTGCTCTAGTACTTCACTTATATCTTTTAGAGCACGGTGGTGGACTTGTTTTAAACAAACTATTGATCTCTCATGCTTCACTTAGATTATTTTGAGAGTCTTAAATAGCATGGTAATTTGCTTAATAATAATATGCTTGGTATTCAAGATTTGTAGAACTTTCTTTTGAGTGCGTTGAATACTAAGAAAAGTTTGATGCTTGACAATTGTTTTGAGATATGAAGGTGATAATATTAGAGTCATGCTAGTTGAGTAATTGTGAATTTGAGGAATACTTGTCTTAAAGTTTGTGATTCATGTAGCATGCACGTATGGTGAACCGTTATGTGATGAAGTCAGAGCATGATTTATTTATTGACTGTCTTCCTTATGAGTGGCGGTCGAGGACGAGCGATGGTCTTTTCCTACCAATCTACCCCCCTAGGAGCATGCGCGTAATACTTTGCTTTGATAACTTGTAGATTTTTGCAATAAGTATATGAGTTCTTTATGACTAATGTTGAGTCCATGGATTATACGCATTTTTCTCACCCTTCCACCATTGCTAGCCTTTCTAATACCACACACTTTTCACCGGTATCATAAACCCACCATATACCTTCCTCAAAACAGCCACCATACCTACCTATCATGGCATTTCCATAGCCATTCCGAGATATATTGCCATGCAACTTTCCACCGTTCCGTTTATTATGACACACTCCATCATTGTCATATTGCTTAGCATGATCATTTAGTTGACATCGTATTTATGGCAAAGCCACTGTTCATAATTCTTTCATACATGTAACTTATGAATCATTGCATATCCCGGTACACCGCCGGAGGCATACACATAGAGTCATATTTTGTTCTAAGTATCGAGTTGTAATTGTTGAGTTGTAAGAAAAATAAAAGTGTGATGATCATCATTTTTAGAGCATTGTCCCAGTGAGGAAAGGATGATGGAGACTATAATTCCCCCACAAGTCGGGATGAGACTCCGGACGAAAAATAAAAAAAATAAAGAAAGAAAATAGGCCATATAAAAAAAGGAGAAAAGGCCCAAATAAAAAAAGAGAGAGAAAAAGAGAGAAGGGACAATGTTACTATCCTTTTACCACACTTGTGCTTCAAAGTAGCACCATGATCTTCATAATAGAGAGTCTCTCGTTTTGTCACTTTCATATACTAGTGGGAATTTTTCATTATAGAACTTGGCTTGTATATTCCAATGATGGGCTTCCTCAAAATGCCCTAGGTCTTCGTGAGCAAGCGAGTTGGATGCACACCCACTTAGTTTCTTTTGTTGAGCTTTCATTTGCTTATAGCTCTAGTGCATCCGTTGCATGGCAATCCCTACTCACTCACATTGATATCTATTGATGGGCATCTCCATAGCCCGTTGATACGCCTAGTTGATGTGAGACTATCTTCCCTCTTTTTGTCTTCTCCACAACCACCATTCTATTCCACATTTAGTGCTATATCCATGGCTCATGCTCATGTATTGCGCGAAGATTGAAAACGTTTTGAAAATGTCAAAAGTATGAAACAATTGCTTGGCTTGTCATCGGGGTTGTGCATGATTTAAATACTTTGTGTGGTGAAGATAGAGCATAGCCAGACTATATGATTTTGTAGGGATAACTTTCTTTGGCCATCTTATTTTGAGAAGACATGATTGCTTTGTTAGTATGCTTGAAGTATTATTATTTTTGTGTCAATATGAACTTTTGTCTTGAATCTTTCGGATCTGAATATTCGTACCACAATTAAGAAGAGTTACATTGAAATTCTGCCAAGTAGCACTCCGCATCAAAAATTCTCTTTTTATCATTTACCTACTCGAGGACGAGCAGGAATTAAGCTTGGGGATGCCTGATACGTCTTCAATGTATCTATAATTTTTGATTGCTGCATGCTATATTATCTATTGTTTTCGACTATATTGGGCTTTATTTTCCACTTTTATATTACTTTTGGGACTAACCTATCAACCGGAGGCCCAGCCCAGAATTGTTGTTTTTTTGCCTATTTCAGTGTTTCGAAGCAATGGAATATCAAACGGAGTCCAAACGGAATGAAACGTTTGGAAACGTGATTTTCTCATCATATAAGATACAGGAGACTTGGACCATCCGTCAAGAAAGCCACGAGGCGGTCACGAGGGTGGAGGGCGCGCCCCCCTAGGGCGCGCCCCCCTGCCTCGTGGCCCCCCCGAGGCTCCACCGACGTACTTCTTCCTCCTATATATACCTACGTACCCCCAATAGATCAGATACGGAGCCAAAAACCTAATTCCACCACCGCAACTTTCTGTATCCACGAGATCCCATCTTGGGGCCTGTTAGAGCTCCACCGGAAGGGGATTCCACCACGGAGGGCTTCTACATCATCACCATAGCCTCTCCGATGAAGTGTGAGTAGTTTACCTCAGACCTTCGGGTCCATAGTTAGTAGCTAGATGGCTTCTTCTCTCTTTTTGGATCTCAATACAATGTTCTCCCCCTCTCTCGTGGAGATCTATTCGATGTAATCTTATTTTTGCGGTGTGTTTGTTGAGACCGATGAATTGTGGGTTTATGATCAAGATTATCTATGAGCAATATTTGACTCTTCTCTGAATTCTGTTATGTATGATTGAGTTATCTTTGCAAGTCTCTTCGAATTATCCGTTTGGTTTGGCAAACTAGATTGGTAGTTCTTGCAATGGGAGAAGTGTTTAGCTTTGGGTTCAATCTTGTGGTGTCCTTACCCAGTGACAGAAAGGGTTGCAAGGCACGTATTGTATTGTTGCCTTCGAGGATAACAAGATGGGGTATTTATCATATTGCATGAATTTATTCCTCTACATCATGTCATCTTGCTTAAAGCGTTACTCTGTTTTCATTAACTTAATACTCTAGATGCATGCTGGATAGCGGTCGATGAGTGGAGTAATAGTAGTAGATGCGGTGGGAGTCGGTCTACGTGTCTCGACGTGATGCCTATATACATGATCATACCTAGATATTCTCATAACTATGCTCAATTACATCAATTGCTCAATAGTAATTCGTTCACCAACCATAAAATACTTATGCTCTTGAGAGAAGCCACTAGTGAAATCTATGGCCCCCGGGTCTATTTTCATCATATTAATCTTCCTACGCTTTATTATTGCTTTGTTCTTTACTTTGCCTTTTTATTTTACTTTGCATCCTTATACCAAAAATACCAAAAATATTATCTATCATCTCTATCAGATCTCACTCTCGTAAGTGACCGTGAAGGGATTGACAACCCCTATTCGCGTTGGCTGCGAGGATTTATTTGCTTTGTGCAGGTACGAGGGACTTGCATGTGGCCTCCTACTGGATTGATACCATGGTTCTCAAAAACTGAGGGAAGTACTTACGCTACTCTGCTGCATCATCCTCTCCTCTTCGGGGGAAACCAACGCAAGCTGAAGACGTAGCAACAGGTAGAGTACCAAGGGCTCGAGAGGACGAGGTGCCACCATCACCGGTGGGCTGGTCAAGTATCTCTTGAGGTCTTGAAATGCCAGGTCTGCCTCGGGGGTCCACCCGAACAAACCCTTCTTCTTCATCAGCTTGAAGAACGGCAAAGCGCGCTCCCCTAGCTTGGAGATGAAGCGCCCTAGTGAAGTCACGCAACCGGCGAGCTTCTGCATCTCCTTGAGGGTTTGCGGTGGGCTCATGTCTTCAATCGCCTTGACTTTCTCCGGGTTGGCCTCGATCCCCCTATGGGACACGAGGATGCCCAGCAGCTTGCCGGAAGAGACACCAAACACGCACTTCTCCGGGTTGAGCCGCAAGTCCACCTGGCACAGGCTCGCGAAGGTCTCCTCCAGGTCCTGAATCAAAGTTCTCGCCTCCCAAGACTTCACCACAATGTCGTCGACGTAGGCCTCAGTGTTTCTCCTGAGATGCCGTCCCAAGGTGATGTGCATCAGCCGCTGGAAGGTCGCTCCCGCGTTGCGCAGTCCCAACGGCATGCAAGTGTAGCAGTACACCCCGCACGGGGTCAGGAAGGCCGTCTTCTCCACATCCTCCACTGCCATCTTGATCTGATGATAGCCTGAGAATGCATCCAGGAAGTGTTGGAGATATGCCCTAGAGGCAATCATGTATGATGATATTTCCTATGTGTTCATGAATAAAGATAGTCCTTGGACATTATCAATGATGTGTATCATCAAGTATGTGACTTGTTTGTGGGACTATGCATTGTATGATGACTGTCCTAAAAGGTCCCTAGTCAAAGGGCTGTGTGGACGCTTGGCCGACTAGGCGGCAAATGACACGGTCGATGGCTTGGTCTCACTAGCCATGGAGCATTGGATGCTAACCGGATAATATGGACTTGGAAAGGTCTGGTCGGATTCGACATAGTCGGATCTGAGTCGAGATAAGGTCCGAGTCGGACAGACCCAACTATGAGACGCAGCGATATGTCATCTGTGAGTCTCTAGTACAACATACGTTCTATCTCCTAAGACCTGAGCTGACGTGTGTACTCGAGATGGTGATAGATTTGCTTTGGGCCGACCAAACGCTACTCCGTGACTGGGTAGTTACAAAGGTAGGTTTCGGGTTTGTCCAATCCCATGCATGCGAGACATGGTCGAGCAAGATGGGATTGCCCCTCCGATCAGGAGAGATATACTCTGGGCCCCTCGTGTGATCTGACCAGGAATAGCATGGCCATGCGACAAGGATTATGAGATAATCCGGATTGTGGTCGGTATTACTAGAACGAGAAAGAGGTCGGGTTAGCACAAGGATGACAGTCTCGCCTTGAGCCCGACAACATATATCGTGTGGCAAAGGAAACAGAAGTGTGACACGTTGTACAGGTTCGCCTAACCAGCTTCATCGTCTGCTTGGTGGTCGGCACGCCTTGCTAGAGGCCGCTACCAACCGTCTGGTCGAGGTGATCCGAACTATGACCAAGCTGACTTGAACCTAAGGGGTCGCGGCTTAAGGGAAGGAACCTCTGAGGTCGATTCAGAGGACACTGGTCGGATGTGATCCGAACTGGACTAGGAACGTGACCGAGTAGACTTTGGGCTTTAGGGTCCGTGCGAGGCCCAAGTGTTGAGCTTGCGACGGACGCCTATATAAAGTGGAGGTGCGGCACACTCAGACGCGTGAGAATGCTTTGGCCTCAGGAGGCAGATCGCTTCGGCCTCAGGAGGTTGATCGCTTCGGCCTCAGGAGCCACCTCAGCTTGCTGCCGACTGTGTGATCGGACCTAGCAGTCCGCCGCACGACGTTCCTCCCGCACGCGCGGATACCGTTAGAGGCGGTGCACTTGCGCCGCTCCGGCGAACTCGTACGTGGGATCGGACGACCGGGCACTCGAGGGAGATCGAACGAGGAGGAGACGATCCACGCGGACGCGCTGCCCCAACTCTTCTTCCGCTGCACGGCACTGCGCGTCTAGTGGTAACGAACTATGATCCATCTCCCGTAGCATGTTCCTGGAATCAGAGCGCGTAGGAATTTTTAATTTGCTGTCGACGCACCCTACTATAGATCCCAACAGTGGTATCAGAGCCTCTGTTATAGGATTTGGATTCGGATCGTATGCATATTAGATATGTTGAGGCGGCAGATGAGATCTGTTGTCCTTGAAGAGATCGGCTATGTGCACGGTTGATGTGATCAACTGCACATGGGGATCGTTGAGGCTATGTTTTCTGTAAATCGGGATCGATGAGGTTGTGACACGATCTACCCCTACCGGTCGGTCATCCTCCATCGGGGTTAACAGTTAAACGTAAATCCGAATCGGATTCGCGATGATCGATAAGATCGGTCAGATCAGAGAATTCGGCGTGATCGGAGTTCAGATGTGATCTGTGATTTCTGAAAACGTATGCGTATCGCCCTGTATTTCGTACCCGACACACAAACCGGTAGAATGCGATTCTATGCATAACTTTGTTTTGCAGGTTTGATGTGAATAGTATGGCTCATGTGTATGTGATGCATGTGTGTAATTTATCATTGGCTGCGTGTCATGTTTGTCAGCCGGCAGGAGCCAAAGTGCTGTCATTATATTGTATAACGACCTGCGTGTCGACTTGTGACTCTATGTAAAATTCATTACTAGGTGTAGTAGTTGGATAATAGAGATCAGGTTGGCGGCTTGGCGTCCCGGCGTGACAAACAAGATGGAGTTCGTAGATGGTCATCGGAGTCGGAGCCGACCTAGAAGAACGTCCATGAAGGAGGCATACTATTTCACAATATGTGTTATTTTGTGATTGTTATGCTTCTTTGTTTCTATGCATGTTAAAATGATAGAATGATCCCTCATGAATATCAAGCGAATTGCCATCCCGATGTTGCACCTTCGCACGCGTCAAGTCACGCCTAGTAGTGGGCTCATAAAATTGGGTGTTGCTGGGTGTCCTTGAACTGAAGGGTTCGTGTCGGACACGGACATGCATTGCATCAGGTTAACTTGACAAGGCTATCAAAATGGTTTTGGGCCTTGTGGCAAAGAAGGTTGGGAGCCGGGGTATGAGATACCTTCCCGACCGGCTGTGAGTCGTATAGAGATACGATTAGCAAGGAGTTGCTTACGGATAGGTATGTTGGCTAGCGATGATGCTAAAGCTCACTAGTCGCATGCGCTAGTTGGATCCTGAATCACCGAGAGTTTGCGGAGGGATCTTGACTTGATGGGAGTATTTACATTTAGGCTAGAATTACTCTACATAAACACATTGCTTAGTGATTGCATGTTTTACATTTGTAGATCAATGGCACCACCTGCTCAACCCAACTTTGCATTGAAATCAATTACGGAAAAGGATAAACTGAATGGAACAAACTTTACCACCTGGTATAGAAATCTGAGAATTGTTCTCAAGCACGATAAAAGGGAACATGTTCTAGAGGATCCACTTCCGGAGGAACCTGCTGATAATGCTAGTGCCACGACTAAAAATGCCTACAGAAACTTCGTTGATGAATCAACGGAGATCATTTGTCGATGCTGGCTTGTATGGAGCCCGATTTGCAACAACATTTCAAAAGCGTTGAGGCTTACGATATGATCGAGAGTCTCAAGAGCATGTTTCGAACGTGCTAGGACCGAAAGGTTCAACGTCTGGCGATCCTTGATGGATTGCAGGCTGAAGGAAGGTGATCCACTGAGCCCACATGTGATCAAGATGATCGGATATGTGCAAGCTTTGGATCGTTTGGGCTTCCCGCTCTTGGATGAGCTGGCTACTGATGCTGTTCTGGGTTCTCTTCCGCCCAGCTATGGGACGTTCATCTCAAACTATCATATGCATGGCATGGATAAGAAGCTCACTGAATTGCGTGGGATGCTCAAGGTGGCAGAGCAGGATATTAAGAAAGGCACGCATCAAGTGTTGATGGTGCGTAAATCGCTAAGTTCAAGAAGAGTTGGTCCAAGAAAAGGCTAAGGCAAAGGGCACGGAGATGGTAACCTCGCCGTTGCGCCAAAGTCTGGACGGACTCGAAGACCGTTTGCTATCACTGCAAGGAGACCGGTCACTGGAAGAGGAACTGTAGCAAGTGGCTTGCAAAGCATGGCAAGAAGGCCGGAAATGCTTCTTCAGGCAAAGGTACACTTGTTGCATATGTTATAGACATTTACCTTGCTGACATACCTAGTAGCTCTTGGGTATTTGATACCAAATCAGTTGTTCATGTTTGCAACTCGATGCAGGGGCTGGTAAGAACTAGGCATGTAGCACAAGGGGAGATTGACATCAGGGTCGGCAACAAAGCAAGAGTTGCTGCGTTGGAGGTCGGCACGATGCAGCTCCAGCTCCCTTTCGGATTCATTATGGAATTGAATAATTGTTATTACATTCCTGCACTTAGTCGGAACATTATTTCTGCCTCATGTTTGATGAGTCAGGGTTATGAATTCAATTTAAAGGACAATGGTTGTTCGATATTTTTGAATGGTATGTTCCATGGCTATGCACCCATTGTTGATGGGCTATTTATATTGAATCTAGAACAGGAACCGTTCTATAACGTAAATGTCAAGAGGCATAAGCCTAATGAGATAAATTTGACATACTTCTGGCATTGCCGGCTTGGACACATTAGTCTGAAACGCATGAAGAAGCTCCATGATGATGGGCTCCTAACTTCGTCCGACTTTGGATCGTTCGAGACATGTGAATCATGCTTGCTCGGCAAGATGACTAAGTCTCCTTTCGCAAAGAGTTGCGAGAGGGCATCCGAGCTATTGGAGCTTATACGATGATGTGTGTGGTCCAATGAGCACAACCGCCAAAGGTGGCTATCAAGATTTCGTGACTTTTACCGACGACTTGAGTAGATATGGATATATCTATTTGATGAGGCACACGTCGGAGACTTTTGAAAAATTCAAAGAGTTTCAGAACGAGGTTGAGAATCAGCTCGGCAAGACTATAAAACTTCTGCGATCTGATCGTGGAGGTGAGTACATGAGCCAGGAGTTCGATGATCATCTGAAAAGTCGAGGTATAGGACCTCAGCTCACACCTCCTGCACGCCTACGGAGAAATGGCGTGTCAGAACGGAGGAATAGGACCTTGTTGGACATGGTCCGGTCTATGATGAGCAAATCGGATTTACCCTTGTCACTTTGGGGATACGCTCTAGAAACTGCAGCTTTCACACTTAATAGGGTAGCATCAAAATCCGTAGACAAGACACCGCATGAGATGTGGACTGGGAAGAGTCCCAGTTTGTCTTTTCTAAAGATTTGGGGTTGTGAAGCATTTGTCAAGCGACTTATGTCAGACAAGCTTACACCCAAGTCGGATAAATGCATATTCGTGGGATATCCGAGGGAAACCTTGGGATATAGCTTCTACAACCGGGAAGAGAACAAAGTGTTTGTTGCTCGAACGGGTTTTCCTTGAGAAAGAGTTTCTCGGTCGGGAGGCCGGTGGGAGGACGGTTCGACTCAAGAAATTCGAGGACCACTCGGGACGGCTCGACCGGTGATGAGATCATACCGAGTCGGTCGGGGAACACAGAGTGGAAGCGGCACCGGAACCACGAAGGTCGGAGAGATTACGCAGAGTGCGTGATGTATTGTTGCTAGAAAGCGACGAGCCGCCACGTATGCAGAAGCGATGGTGAGCCCAGATTCGAGGCATGGCTGGAGGCCATGAGATCCGAGTTAAAGTCCATGGATGAGAATCAAGTCTAGGACTTGGTTGATCCGCCACCTGGCGTAACTGCCATTAGTTGCAAATGGGTCTTTAAGAAGAAAACCGATGTGGATGGAAATGTTCAAATCTACAAAGCTCGGCTTGTCGCTAAAGGTTATGGACAAGTTCAAGGAATTGACTACGACGAGACTTACTCGCCGGTAGCGATGCTGAAATCGGTGAGGATCATACTAGCTATAGCTGCATATTTCGATTACGAGATATGGCGGATGGATGTCAAGACGGCTTTCCTTCACGGAAATTTAACCGAGGACGTGTATATGATACAGCTCGAGGGTTTTGTCGATCCGACTAGCACTAGTAAGGTATGCAAGCTCAAGAGATCCATTTATGGGTTGAAGCAAGCATCTCGGAGTTGGAACATTCGTTTTGATGAAGTTGTCACTGATCTCGGTTTCATCAAAAGCGAAGAGGACTCTTGTTTATACAAGAATTTAAGTGGGAGCTCGATAGTGTTTTTGATCTTGTATGTGGACGACATACTACTGATCGAAAATAATGTTTCGATGCTAAACTCGGTCAAGGAATCATTGAATGGCAAGTTTTCGATGTAGGACCTTGGTAAGGCAGTCTATATTTTAGGCATTAAGATCTATAGAGATAGATCGAGGAGGCTGCTTGGCTTAAGCTAGAGCACGTACATAGATAAAGTGTTGAAGCGGTTCAACATGAGTGAGGCGAAGAAAGGGTTCTTGCCACTCTCACATGGTATAAGGCTAAGCGAGCCTCAGAGTCCTTCGACATCTGATGAGCGAAGCAGGATGAGTAGGATTCCATATGCCTCAAAGAATCGGATCCATCATGTATGCCATGATATGTACAAGGCCTGATGTTGCTTTTGCAATAAGCCTAACAAGTAGATACCAGGACAACCCAGGTGAGAGTCACTGTGTAGCGGTAAAGACTATTTTGAAGTACCTGAAAAGGACTAAAGAGATGTTCCTAGTTTATGGAGGTGAGGAAGAGCTCGTCGTAAGGGGTTACGTCGATGTTAATTTCCAAACCGACAGAGATGATTGTCGATCACAGTCTGGATTGTGTACGTCCTGAACGGAGGAGCAGTGCACTGGATGAGTTCCAAGCAGGATACAGTGGCCGATTCTACCACAGAAGCCGAATACATTGCGGCTTGTGAAGCTGCAAAGGAAGGTGTTTGGATCCGGCATTTTCTGGATGATCTTGGTATTTTCCCAGCCTCGGTGAAACCGTTGGACCTTTATTGTGATAATTCTGGTGCCATCGCGCAAGCCAAGGAGCCGAGGAATCACCACAAGGTCAGACACATAGACCGGAAATATCACCTGATACGAAAGATCGTAAAGAATTGTGATGTAGAGTTATGCAAGATTCACACGGATGCAAATGTTGCAGATCCGTTGACTAAGCCGCTTCCACAACCCAAGCATGAGGGGCACGTTAGAGCTATGGGCATTCGATGTCTATTTGATTGACTCTATTGCAAGTGGGAGACTGTTGGAGATATGCCCTAGAGGCAATCATGTATGATGATATTTCCTATGTGTTTATGAATAAAGATAGTCCTTGGACATTATCAATGATGTGTATCAGCAAGTATGTGACTTGTTTGTGGGACTATGCATTGTATGATGACTGTCCTAAAAGGTCCCTAGTCAAAAGGGCTGTGTGGACGCAAGACCGACTAGATCGGCAAATGACACGGTCAATGGCTTGGTCTCACTAGCCATGGAGCATTGGATGCTAACCGGATAATATGGACTTGGAAAGGTCTGGTCGGATTCGACATAGTCGGATCCGAAGTCGAGATAAGGTCCGAGTCGGACAGACCCAACTATGAGACGCAGCGATATGTCATTTGTGAGTCTCTAGTACAACATACGTTCTATCTCCTAAGACCTGAGCTGACGCGTGTACTCGAGATGGTGATAGATTTGCTTTGGGCCGACCAAACGCTACTCCGTGACTGGGTAGTTACAAAGGTAGGTTTCGGGTTTGTCCAATCCCATGCTGCGAGACATGGTCGAGCAAGATGGGATTTGCCCCTCCGATCAGGAGATATACTCTGGGCCCCTCGTGTGATCTGACCAGGAATAGCATGGCCATGTGACAAGGATTATGAGATAATCCGGATTGTGGTCGGTATCACTGGAACGAGAAAGAGGTCGGGTTAGCACAAGGATGATAGTCTCGCCTTGAGCCCGATAACATATATCGTGTGGCAAAGGGAATGTAGTGTGACACGCCAGGCTGTGTTCGCCTAACCAGCTTCATCGCTCGCTTGGTGGTCGGCACGCCTTGCTAGAGGCCGCTAACAACCGCACAGGTCGGAGGTGATCCGAATCGTGACCTAGCCGACTTGAACCTAAGGGGTCGCGCGCTTAAGGGAAGGAACCTACGAGGTCAGTTCAGGACACCGGTCGGATGTGATCCGAATCGACTAGGAACGTGACCGAATAGACTTTGCTTTAGGGTCCGTGCGAGGCCCAAGTGTTGAGCTCGCGACGGACGCCTATATAAAGTGGAGGTGCGGCACACTCGCACGCTGCGTGAGAACGCTTTGGCCTCGTGGAGGCAGATCGCCGCCTCGTGGAGGTTGATCGCCGGCCTCGTGGAGCCACCTCCACTTGCCGCCGACTGTGTGATCGGACCTAGCAGTCCGCCGCACGATGTTCCTCCCGCACGCGTGGATACCGTTAGAGGCGGTGCACTTGCGCCGCTCCGGCGAACTCGTACGTGGGATCGGACGACCAGGCGCTTGAGGGAGATCGAACGAGGAGGAGACGATCCACGCGGACGCGCTGCCCCAACTCTTCTTCCGCTGCACGCACGCATCGCGGCGTCTAGTGGTAACGAACTGTGATCCATCTCCCGTAGCATGTTCCTGGATGTTCTGCGCGTAGGAATTTTTTATTTGCAGTCGACGCACCCTACCGCATAACCCAACAGGAAGCATAGAAGGTCGCACTCTGCGGTGGAGTCAACAATCGGGTCGATGCGCGGTAGCGGGAATGGGTCTTGAGGGCAGGCCTTGTTGAGGTTGGTAAAGTCGACGCACATGCGCTCCTTCCCTCCTTTCTTCGGCACGATGACCGGGTTTGCCAGCCACTTTGGGTACCAGACCTCATGAATGACACCTGCTGCCTCCAGCTTGCGGGTCTCCTGGATGATGAAAGACTGCTTCTCCATGGATTGCCGCCGCGCCCTCTGTTTCACAGGGCGCACATTAGGGCATACCTTTAGATGATGCTCAATCACTCCTCTCGGGACCCCAACTAGCTGCTTGGGCTCCCAAGCGAACACTTCCTTGTTCGTCCGCAAGAAGTCCACCAACTGCCTCTCTTGATCTGGGGCGAGGTCGGCGCCTATAATGAAGGTGGCGCCTGAGGCCCCATCCTCATCGACCGGTATTTGTTTCGTCTTGGCTTGACCTTGAGTGAACAACTGCTTCTTCTTGGTCGGTGCAACCCCCTTGGCCCTGGGTTCAGCCTTGCCGGCCGGACAAGCTGCCGCCATGGCCCTAAAAGCGAGTTTGAGGGCTGCCAAGGCTTCCTTGGTGTCTCCAGCCACGGTGAGGACACCCTTGCTCCCTGGCATCTTCATGAGTTGTAGCAGGATGAGTAGCTGCCATGAATTGGACCAGCGCCGGGTACCCGAGGATGGCGTTGTACGGTAGGTCGTGCGGGCGATTCGAAGTTGATTATCTCATTGCGGTAGTTGTCGCGCGTGCCAAAGGTCACGGGGAGACGGATTTGCCCCAGGGGGTTGGAGGAGCCGCCGCCGACCCCGGAGAAGGGCTTGCTGGGACGAAGCAGTTCAAGTAGTACGTGGAGGAGGCTAAAAGTATCCATAGAGAGCATGTTGAGGCAGGCGCCACCGTCGATGAGGGTCTTGGTGATGGCTACGCTGCAGATGGTGGGCGTGCAAAGCATTGGGAGCACGCCCGAGCCGACAGTGGTGACAGGGTGATCCCCCGAGTCGAAGGTCAGGTCGGCCTTGGGCGCCGCCCAACCCAGGGAGCCCCCTACCGCATGGAGGCGGTGTCGATCTGGCGAAAGAACGGCTTGGTGTGACGGTCCGCGTGCGGCGCTTGCGAGCCACCGACGAGGGCCGCGACGGCGGGGGGCGCTGGTCCCCCGAAGCGCGTGACGAAGAGGTCGCGCAGCTCCCCCCAGGAGGCCACAGAAGACCCCGGCAGATGGAGGAGCCAAGCGCGTGGCACGCCAGCGAGGGCCATGGGGAGCCAGTTGGCCATGACCTTATCGTCGCCCCCTCCCTCCAGAACGGCCTCCTCGTACGCCAGCAGGAAGGCCGCCAGATCTTCCGCACCGTCATAGCGGGGTGGCATCTCCGGCTTGAACTTGCGCGACCACCGCACCCGCCGCAAGGCGGGGGTGAAAGCCCGGAGCCCCACGGCGCTACTGAGTGCGCCCGTCGATCCAGACGGAGAAGCGGCGCCGTCCATGAGAGCTGGTCGGAGAGGTGAAGTCCTCGGGGGTGAAGCCAAGACTCCCCTACCTGGCGCACGAAATGTCGGATCACGGGTTCCGGCAAAACCCTTAAGGTTCGAACGCTGGGGTGCGCACGAAGATCTCTCCTCCTCCTAGCTCACACGCTTCATGATCTCACGGCCTAGCTCCACGAACCCAAAGAACAAAGGGACACAAGATTTATACTGGTTCGGGCCACCGATGTGGTGTATTACCCTACTCCAGTGTGGTGTGGTGGATTGCGTCTTGGGCTGAGGATGAACAGTTACAAGGGAAGAACAGCCTCCTGAGGAGAGGTGTTCTTGTGCTTGGTGAGCTGGTGTGGTGTCTCTCCAGCCAGTCTAGATCTGATCCCAGATGAGTTGCCTCCTACGGTGGTGGCTAGTCCTATTTATAGAGGCCTTGGTCCTCTTCCCAAATATAGAGCGGGAAGGGATCCCACAACGGCCAAGTTTGAAGGGGGACAACTAGTACAAGCTATCCTAACAAAAGTTGTCTCCGCCTGCCAAAGGCTCTGGTGGTGACGCCGTCTTGGGCTCCACGGTGACCTCCGTCCTGCCGTCCTACTGGTCTTGGTCTTGTTGCACCGATATGGAAACCTTTTTCTGATGCCCCGGGGCTCCTCGCCTGCGCTTGCCTCTTTAGCACCAAAGAGGAAACAAGGACACTACGCGCTGGCGCCCGCCTGGTCATGGTCATCATGGCTTGCGTCACAGGGACCTCACGAGGTGCCCCTTGCATTGATCTCTCCGCTCCTCGCGAGCCAGCCTGGTGAGGCCGCCCCTAAGGAGGTCTTGTGTCATCCTCCTCGCGAGGGTCTTGAGTGTTTGCTGGAGAAGATGGGTCATACAGGGCCGCTTGTGGAGCCACGCCGTGGGCTGCAGGCAGGCAAGTCTGGGGACCCCTGTTCCCAGAACACCAACAGTAGCCCCCGGACCCAAGGCGCGCTCGGACTTGGCTCCGAGGCGGAGCCAAAGGGCAAGTGGGAGCGCCGTGGGCCCCAACAGCCTGCGGGCCCGCTTGACGCATGGCGATTGATTGGACGTGGGCGTCTCCACTTCCCCACGCTGCCTCGGCAACTGCCTGACTTGATGAGTCCCTGCTGCATGCAAAAAAGGGTTATCATTACCTACGATTGTGGAGGTCGACTGTTGGACTCCTCCAGGCTATAAATGAGGAGGGGGGCGGAGCCCCCATCGCCCATCTCTTCTCGTTCTGGTCGCCCCTTCTTCCTTGCTTCATTGCTAGCAGTGACACCCATGGCGCCCACGAAGAGGTTCTCAGCCGCAGAGAAGGGGAAGGCCCGCCAGGAAGGCCCCGGCTCACCGCCCCCACAAGCACACCGTGACCCCTGCCTTGGTCCCTCGCAGCCGCGGCGTCGCCTCTTCGCATGGTGGGAGTCGCCCATGTCGTGGCAGCCTCGTCGATGAAGGGAGGCGCGCCATGGTCGCGCGACCTCCCCGGCCGCGCTTCCACTCGGCGGACTCCTCCCACTTAGCACACCCCCTAGGCCGGCCTCCTCCCGTGTCCCTCCTTTATATACGTGGCAGGGGCACCTCTAAGGCACATCAATTGTTCTTAGCCGTGTGCGGTGCCCCCTCCACCGTTTACCATCCGGTCATATTGTCGTAGTGCTTAGGTAAAGCCCTGCGCGGATCACGTCACCATCACCGTCACCACGCCGTCGTGCTGACGAAACCCCCCTCGACACTTTGCTAGATCAAAAGTTCAAGGGACGTCATCAAGCTGAATTGTGCAGAACTCGGAGGTGTCGTACGTTCGGTGCTTGATCGGTTGAATCGAGAAGACATTCGACTACATCAACCGCGTTAAGCTAACGCTTCCGCTTTCGGTCTACAAAGGTACGTGGACACACTCTCCCCTCTCATTGCTATGCATCTCCTAGATAGATCTTGCGTGATCATAGGAATTTTTTGAAATTGCATGCTACGTTCCCAACAGTGGCATCATGAGCCAAGTCTATGTGTAGATGATATGCACGAGTAGAACACAAAAGAGTTGTGGGTGATGATCGTCATACTCCTTACCACCAAAGTATTATTTTGATTCGGCCTGAACCAACCTTACATGACCGCGTTCATGAGACCAGTTCCACCGACATGCTTTGCACACAGGTGGCTGGCAGGTGTCTGTTTCTCCTACTTTAGTTGAATAGAATTTGACTGCGGCCAGTCCTTGTTGAAGGTTAAAATGGCAAACTTGATAAATCATCGTTGTGGTTTTTTGTGTCTAGTTAAGAACGGTTCTTGCTAGAAGCTCGTCGCAGCCATGTTAAACTTGCAACAATAAAGTAGAGGATGTCTAAGTTGTTTTTGCAGCGCATGTTGTGATGTGGTATGGTCAAGACATGATGTACGTTCTTGTATGAGATGATCATGTTTTGTAAGTTATCGGCAATCGGCAGGAGCCATATGGTTGTCTTCTTATTGTATGGATTGTGACCGCCATGTAATTGCTTTAGTTTATCACTATGCGTTAGCGATAGTCATAGAAGCAATAGTTGGCGATACGACCATGATGCTACAATGGAGATCAAGGTGTCAAGCCAGTGACAATGGAGATCATGGCGTTGCTTTGGAGATGGAGATCAAAAGCATAAGATGATGATGGCCATATCATGTGACATATTTTGATTGCATGTGATGTTTATCTTATATGCATCTTATTTTGCTTAGATCAAAGGTAGCATTATAAGATGATCCCTTACTAAAATTTCAAGGTAGAAGTGTTCTCCCCGAGTATGCACCGTTGCGAAAGTTTGTCGTTTCGAGACACCACATGATGATCGGGTGTGATAGACTCTACGTACACATACAATGGGTGTAAGGCAGTTTTGCACACGCAGAATACTCAGGTTAAACTTGACGAGCCTAGCATGTACAGACATGGCCTCGGAGCACTGGAGATTGAAAGATCAAACGTGAATCATATAGTAGATATGATCAACATAACATGTTCACCATTGATGACTACTCCATCTCACGTGATGATCGGACATGGTTTAGTTGATATGGATCACGGTTCATTTAGATCACTAGAGGGATGTCTATGTAAGTGTGAGTTCTTTAGTAATTTGATTAATTGACTTAATTTATCATGAAACTTAGTCCTGATAGTTTTGGCATATCTATGTTGTAGATCAATGGCCCGTGCTACAGTTCCCTTGGATTTTAATGCATTCCTAGAGAAAGCTAAGTTGAAAGATGATGCTAGCAACTACACGGACTGGGTCCGTAACTTGAGGATTATCCTCATTGCTGCACAGAAGAATTACGTCCTTGATGCATCGCTAGGTGCAAGGCATGCTGCAGGAGCAGCTGCTGACGTTGTGAACGTCTGGCAGACTAAATCTGCTGACTACTCAATAGTTCAGTGTGCCAAGCTTTACGGCTTAGAATCGGGACTTCAAAGATGTTTTGAACGTCATGGAGCATATGAGATGTTCCAGGAGTTGAAGTTAATATTTCAAGCAAATTCCCGACTTGAGAGATATGAAGTCTTCAACAAGTTCTATAGCTGCAAGATGGAGGACAACAGTTCTGTAAGTGAACACATACTCAAAATGTCTGGGTATAACAATCACTTGACTCAGCTAGGAGTGGAACTTCCAGATTATTGTGTCATTGACAGAGTTCTTCAATCACCGCCACCAAGCTATAAAGGCTTCGTGATGAACTATAATATGCAAGGGATGAAAAAGACGATTCCCGAACTCTTCGCAATGCTCAAAGCTAGGGAGGTAGAAGTCAAGAAGGAGCATCAAGTGTTGATGGTTAACAAGACCACTGGTTTCAAGAAAAAAGGCAAGGGAAATAAGGGGAACTTCAAGAAAAATAGCAAACAAGTTGCTGCTCCCGGGAAGAAGCCCAAGTCTGGACCAAAGCCTGAAACTGAGTGCTTCTACAGCAAAGGGACTGGTCACTGGATGCGGAACTGCCCCAAGTATTTGGCGGCTAAGAAGGATGGCAAAGTGAACAAAGGTATATTTGATATACATGTTATTGATGTGTACCTTACTAATACTCATAGTACCACCTGGGTATTTGATACTGCTTCAGTTGCTCATATTTGTAACTCGAAACAAGAGCTACGGATTAAACGAAGATTGGCTAAGGACGAGATGACGATGCGCGTCGGAAATGGTTCAAAGGTCGATGTGATCACCGTCGGAACGCTACTTGTACATCTACCTTCGGGATTAGTTTTAGATCTAAATAATTGCTATTTGGTGCCAGTTTAAAGCATGAACATTATATATGGATCTTGTTTAATGCGAGACGGTTATTCATTTAGGTCAGAGAATAATGGTTGTTCTATCTATATGAATACTATCTTTTTTGGTCATGCACCCTCGAATAATGGTCTATTTCCGTTGAATCTCGATCGTGGTGATACACATATTCATAATATTGATGCCAAAAGATGCAAAGTTGATAATGATAGTGCAAGATATTTGTGGCACTGCCGTTTAAGTCATATTTGTGTAAAGCGCATGAAGAAACTCCATACCGATGGGCTTTTGGAATCACTTGATTATGAATCATTTGATACTTGCGAACCATGCCTCATGGGCAAGATGACTAGAACGCCGTTCTCCGGAACAATGGAGCGAGCAAATGACTTATTGGAAATAATACATCGTTATTTTTTGACCTTCACAGATGATATGAGCAGATATGGGTATATCTACTTAATGAAACACAAATATGAAACATTTGAAAAGTTCAAAGAATTTTAGAGTGAAGTGGAGAAGCATCGTAACAAGAAAATAAAGTTTCTACGATCTGATCACGGAGGCGAATATTTGAGTGACGAGTTTGGCCTTCATTTAAAATAATGTGGAGTAGTTTTGCAACTCACGCCACCTGGAACACCACATCGTAATGGTGTGTCTGAACGCCGTAACCGTACTTTACTAGATATGATGCGGTCTATGATGTCTCTTACCGATTTACCACTATTGTTTTGGGGTTATGCATTAGAGACAACTGCATTCACATTAAATAGGGCACCATCTATATCCATTGATATGACACCATATGAACTCTGGTTTGGCAACAAACCTAAGCTGTCGTTTCTTAAACTTTGGGGTTGCGACAATTATGTCAAAAGGCTTCAGCCTGATAAGCTCGAACCCAAATCGAAGAAGTGCGTCTTCAAAGGATACCCTAAAGAAACAATTGGGTACACCTTCTACCATAGATTCGAAGGCAAGATCTTTGTTGCCAAGAATGGAGCATTTCTAGAGAAGGAGTTTCTGTCGAAAGAAATGAGTGGGAGGAAAGTAGAACTTGATGAGGTAACAGTACCTTCTCTTGAATTGAAAAGTAGCACATCAGAGAAATCAGTTCCCGTGATGCCTGGACCAACTAGAGAAGAAGCTAATGATGATGATCATGAAACTTCAGATCAAGTTACTACAAAACTTCGTAGGTCATCCAGAGCACGGTCCGCACCAGAGTGGTACGGTAATCCTATCCTAGAGGTCATGTTACTAGACCTTGGCGAACCTATGAACTATGAAGCAGCTATGATGAGCCCAGATTCCGACAGATGGCTTGAGGCCATGAAATCTGGGATAGGATCCATGTATGAAAACGAAGTATGGACTTTGGTGGATTTGCCCGATGATCGGCAAGCCATAGAAAAAATAAATGGATCTTCAAGAAGAAGACTGACGCTGATGGTAATGTTACCGTCTACAAAGCTCGACTTGTCAAAAAAGGTTTTCAACAAGTTCAAGGGATTGACTATGATGAGACTTTCTCTCCCGTAGCGATGCTTAAGTCCGTCCGAATCATTTTAGCAATTGCCGCATTTTATGAGTATGAAATCTGGCAAATGGACATCAAAACTGCATTCCTTAATGGATATCTCAAAGAAGAGTTGTATATGATGCAACCAAAAGGTTTTGACGATCCTAAAGGTGCTAACAAAGTGTGCAAGCTCCAGCGATCCATCTATGGACTAGTGCAAGCATCTTGGAGTTGGAATATACGCTTTGATGAAGAGATCAAAGCATATGGTTTTATACAGACTTTTGGAGAAGACTGTATTAAAAAGAAACTGAGTGGGAGCTCTGTAGCATTTCTAATATTATATGTGGATGACATATTGTTGATTGGAAATGATATAGAATTTCTGGATAGCATAAAAGGATACTTGAATAAGAATTTTTCAATGAAAGACCTCAGTGAAGCTGCTTATATATTAGGCATCATGATCTATAGAGATAGATCAAGACGCTTGATAGGACTTTCACAAAGCACATACCTTGATAAAGTTTTGAAGAGGTTCAAAATGGATCAGTCAAAGAAAGGGTTCTTGCTTCTGTTACAAGGTGTGAAGTTGAGTCAGATTCAATGCCCGACCACTGCAGAAGATAGAGAGAAAATGAAAGTCATTCCCTATGCCTCAGCCATAGGTTCTATCATGTATGCTATGCTGTGTACCATACATGATGTGTGCCTTGCTATAAGTTTAGCAGGGAGGTACCAAAGTAATCCAGGAGTGGATCACTGGACATCGGTCAAGAATATCCTGAAGTACCTGAAAAGGACCAAGGATATGTTTCTCTTTTATGGAGGTGACAAAGAGCTCGTCGTAAACGGTCTCGTCGATGCTAGCTTTGACACTGATCTGGATGACTCTAAGTCACAAACCGGATATGTATTTTTATTGAATGGTGGAGCTATCAGTTTGTGCAGTTCCAAGCAAAGCGTCATGGCGGGATCTACGTGTGAAGCGGAGTACATCGCTGCTTCGGAAGCAGCAAATGAAGGAGTCTGGAGGAAGGAGTTCACATCCGATCTAGGTGTAATACCTATTGCATCGGGTCCAATGAAAATATTTTGTGACAATACTGGAGCAATTGCCTTAGCGAAGGAATCTAGATTTCACAAAAGAACCAAACACATCAAGAGACGCTGCAACTCCATTCGCGATCAAGTCAAGGAGGGAGACATAGAGATTTGCAATATACATACGGATCTGAATATAGCAGACACGTTGACTAATCCTCTTCCACGAGCAAACATAATCAGTACCAGGACTCCATGGGTGTTAGAATCATTACAATGTAATCTAGATTATGGACTCTAGTGCAAGTGGGAGACTCAAGGAAATATGCCCTGGAGGCAATAATAAAGTTGTTATTTTATATTTCCTTATTCATGATAAATGTTTATTATTCATTCTAGAATTTATTAACCGGAAAGTTGATACATGTGTGGATACATAGACAAAACACTGTGTCCCTAGTAAGCCTCTACTAGACTAGCTCGTTGATCAAAGATGGTTAAGTTTCCTAACCATGGACATGTGTTGTCATTTGATAAATGGGATCACATCATTATGAGAATGATATGATGGACATGACCCATCCGTTAGCTTAGCATATTGATCGTTCAGTTTTATTTGCTACTGCTTTCTTCATGTCAAATACATGTTCCTCCGACTATGAGATTATGCAACTCCCGGACACCGAAGGAATACCTTGTGTGCTATCAAACGTCACAATGTAACTGGGTGATTATAAAGATGCTCTACAGGTATCTCCGAAGGTGTCTGTTGGGTTGGCATAGATCGAGATTAGGATTTGTCAATCTAAGTATCGGAGAGGTATCTCTGGGCCCTCTTGGTAATGCACATCATATGAAGCCTTGCAAACAAAGTGACTAGTAAGTTAGTTGCGGGATGTTGTATTACGGAACGAGTAAAGAGACTTGCGGGTAACGAGATAGAACTAGGTATGATGATACCGACGATCGAATCTCGGGCAAGTAACATACCGATGACAAAGGGAACAACGAATGTTGTCATTACGATTTGACCAATAAATATCTTCCTAGAATATATATTAACCAATATGAGCATCTAGGTTCCGCTGTTGGTTATTGACCGGTGATATGTCTCGGTCATGTCTACATAGTTCTCGATCCCGTAGGATCCGCACGCTTAATGTTCGATGACGATTTGTATTATGAGTTATGTATTTTTGGTGATCGAAGATTGTTCGGAGTCCCGGATGAGATCACGGACATGATGATGAGTCTCGAAATTGTCAAGAGGTAAAGATTGATGTATTGGACGATAGTATTTGGACAGCGGAAGTGTTTCGGAATGTATCGGGTACATATCAGAGTACCGGGGGGGGGGGGGGGTTTACCAGAACCCCCGGGGGAAGATATGGGCCATAGGAGTGAGGCAAGGAAGCCCACAAGGGGGTGGCGCATGCCCCCCATGGGGAGTCCGAACTGGATTAGGGGAGGGGGTGCGGCCCCCCTTTCCTTCTCCGCCTCCCTCTCCTTCCCCCTTTCCCTTTCCGATAAAAGGAATGGGAGGGGCGAATTGGACTAGGAGTCCAAGTGAGACTCCTCCCAGTTGGTGCGCCCCTAGGCCGGCCTCCTCCCCTCTCCCTCCTTTATATACGGGGGCAGGGGGCACCTCTAAGGCACATCAATTGTTCTTAGCCGTGTGCGGTGCCCCCCTCCCCTGTTTACTCCTTCGTTCATATTGTCATAGTGCTTAGGCGAAGCCCTGCGTGGATCACATCCCCATCATCGTCACCACGCCGTCGTGCTGAAGAAACTCTCCCTCGACACTTTGCTGTATCAAGAGTTCGAGGGACATCATCGAGCTAAACGTGTGCAGAACTCGGAGGTGCCGTACGTTCGGTGCTTGATCGGTTGAATCGATAAGACATTCGACTACATCAACTGTGTTAAGCTAACGCTTCCGCTTTCGGTCTACGAGGGTATGTGGGCACACTCTCCCCTCTCGTTGCTATGCATCTCCTAGATAGATCTTGCGTGATCATAGGATTTTTTTGAAATTGCATGCTACGTTCCCAACAAAAATGCCCGTCCATGTGGACGACATTTTGGTAGCCACAACATCACGGGCGGCACGTGCCTTCTCCCAATTGTTTCCCATGACTTGGCGGTTGTCCTTTAGCATGGTGGCTTTTCCATTCGCCAAGACAACATCGTTCTCTTCATCGTCCAACCCAATTGATTGGTTCGAGCTTGAGCCATCATTCCTCTTATTGCCGGACTTGAGATCGACCACAAGTTGGTTCCACTTCGGCTTGCCATTCAATATGACCCAACAATTACTAAAAGCAAATGGCTTCTTCTCCACCTTGTGATACAAAGTGGCTGCCACCACCGTCTAGCAAACAACATATGTATGAACACGATAATTAAAACACAAAAAGCATATGCAATGGACCACAAGATGGGGCAATCGAGCTTACGTGAGTTGCGACTCCCATCCCACTTTGAGGCCGTTTGGACACTTGTGATTAGTAGCCGACGTCCTAGTTCACTTCCCCTTGAATGATCCCCCAACGATGTTGGAGAGATGCCACATTGCGTGTGGTCACGATAGGATGCGGCTCCACATACACCTTTTACTCGTGATACTCCTTCCAAATCTTTGTCCAATTGGTGTTCCCGTTTTGCTCGGTCTGCATATTGGATCCATCGTTGTGGCCAACCAAGCTTTGACCAACAAGATGTCCTCAAATCTTGAGAATGCCAAACCTCTTCCCTTCGGCATCTTGGTCTTCTTATTCTTCTTGATCGGGTTGGGATCGGTTGTTGTCCCAACTTCAAATGCGGTGGTGGCCTCCAAATCATACTCCATTTCGGTCGAATCTTCATTTTCATTGATCATGTTCAATAAGAATACCTCCTATATGATTAATTTGCAAGCATTCATCATGAGTGAAATGAACTAGTGGTCTATGCTAAAATATGATCGGATAACCCCCACAAAAAAATATGTCCGGACAAGAACAAAGAAAACGCACTGACTCTTGTTCCGTCATTCCATCAAGCATGTTGAGGGCAGACCGGGCACTGCCAGAGGCCGTGCTCATCCACGCTCGAACGAGCTACGGCGAGTCACACACGTCGACCGCCGGCATTTGTTTGGGCAAAAGCTGCCCGGAATGGCCTAGGCGGCGCTCAGATCATCATGTGTCCCAAGGGGGTCGGACGGCGTAATCCGCGTTGGCGCTCAGAGGGAAGGGGTGCGGGGATCCGGGCGCGGCGGAGGAGACAGGTAATCCACCTCATTTGAACCTCCTTGCGCCCCCGTCGATGCCACCTTCTCTCGCTGTCGCGTCATCGCAAATTGCAGGCGACGCTCTCTGCCTTGCTAGTCGCTGCCGACGGATGAGGCGGACTGCGTCTCCGTCGCGGCGGTGTGGGTCGGGTTGGATGACATCTCCGACGGTGCATTCAGATCAGACGTGAGGATTGGGAGTAAGAATGGAGGCCGGCAAGGGTCTTGGCGCGGGAATGTTTGGAGGGAGGCGGGAGGAGGAAGAAGGGTTTGGTGGATTTGGTGCAATTTGGAGTGGGGTCGGGCTGTCAGGTCTGACGTGGCAGGTGTGCCCGAGCACCCCCATATTTGGGCTAGATATGGGAGGTACCGGTCAGCCCGGGCATTTGAGGGCCATTTGAGGAGCCCGTCTGGGTCAAAATATCGTGACCAGGCAGTGACCGGGCGGCCTGCCCAGGCGTATGAGGCGGGTTTGAGGGGTCCGACTGTAGATGCTCTTAAACAACTTGACTATGATGATCTGTTGTTTTTTTTACTAGGACGCAGTCGTTGTCTTAAGTTTTACTACGAGATGCATATTAGAATAAAAGCTACCCCGAAGAAATTCTCTAGTCACAATACCTACGAGGCTAGTACCCAATATTTGTCAAAGCAGGAGTAGGGGGTGGTTTTCCTTTTTTTGGATTTCGATAAAAATTAAGTGTTAGATTTTTGGGCATGGCAAATTGAACGTTAAATTTTTGGGCATGACAAATTGAACAATTTTTATGGCAAATTTAGTTGTCATGAAGATGTTAATTTCGTTTAGCAAGCAATGGCAAATCCTTGCCATGTTCAGTATTTTGTCAGGATTTGTCATGCTTGCTAAAGAAAATAGTCACTGTCGGCGTTCTGGGAACGGGGGTCCCCACACTTGCCTGCCTGCGGCCTGCGACGTGGCTCAAAGGAGGCCCAGGACAGCCCATCTTCATCAACACAAACTCAAGACCCTCGCAAGGGGCCAAGCCTCGCGGGGCTGACGACAAGGAGCTTCCTCAGGCACGGCCTCGTCAGGCTGGCTCATGAGGAGGCGGAGAGTTCAAGGCAGGGTACCTCGCGAGGTGCCCATGACGCAAGCCATGACGACCAAGGGCGCCCAGCCCGGCGCCCCTCCTTTCCTCTTTGGTGCAGAGGGAGCAAGCGCAAAGTAGAGCATCAAGCAAAGGCATCCGTTTCGGTGCAACAAGACCAAGACCAGCCCCAACGGCTGGAATGCATTCATCGTGGAGCCCAAGCAGGCGTCATCACCAGAGCCTTTGGCAGGCGAGGACCAACTTTAGTCAGGATAAGTGTACCCACTGTTCCCCTTCAAAATGGCCAATTGTTGGCGCCCTTCCCGCTCAATATTTGGGGAGAGGCCCATGGCCTTCATCTATATAAGTAGAGCCAGCCACCATAGTAGAGAGGGACGATCGGATAGAAAGGATCCAGTATTGGGAATCCAGAGAGAGATAGGGACCTGATCCTCAAGCTAGAGCGACGGGATACCACTTAGTAGTTCATCACATCCACCAAGAACAGACCCTCGCGAGGCTGTTCTTCCCTGTATTGTTCCTCAATAGCCCCAAAGGCAATCCACTACACCACAAACTAGAGTAGGGTATTACACCACAACGGTGGCCCGAACTAGTATAAATCTCGTGTCTGTTGTGCTGTTCTTTTGAGTAGTTTAGGTCCTTGCGATTCGGCGAGGTACGAGACGGTGGAGGGTTGGATCTCCGCGCGCACCCCAGAGTTCGAACCTTAAGGGTCTGCCGGAACCCGAAATCCGACAGTCACTCTCACGACAACTAAGGCCAACTCTAGCTGATCCCCTATCTGGCAATAGAGGAGTAAATTTTTTGGTTTTACTCATGTATGTTGCACCTAGCCGAAGTCCTAAAATCTATAAGGGAGTATGATTTTTACTCCCCCACCGAAAAACCCCTCCAGGCCGCCTAAACATACTCGGCGCTTGCGCGGCCAAGTAAAAGTTGCATGTCTCTTTCTCCCGCCCTTGTGGCTCCACCATTCCTGCCGCCGCCGGCCCCACGTGTCGCCATCGCCACCGATTACTAGCTTCATCGCAAGAATGGATAGCCAAGACACTTCCATCACCCTGTTGGCCACCGATGTCGGCTTGTCGGTGTTAGAAACCACTCCCGCGCTGCCACCCAAGCCAAAAAAAGGTTCTAGATGAAAAAGTTCCACCGGCCACAAGCACTCGGGTGGTGACTGCATATCCGGTGATGGTCGGCCGCCCTCCCGTCGGTGCCAAGAGAGCTAGAAAACAGATGGCCACGGCAAAGGCCCTCATCGAGGAGTTCGTGAAGAAGAACAAGGCCACTCCGGCGCCCCATACGTCCGGCGCCTCGTGCAATATCTCCGGCCACCCCTACGACCACTACTCCGGAGCGTCTAGCCGCCATAGCCGACAAGAAGGGTCGCGACCGCAAGTGCTCGAGGAAATGCCAACAAGGTAAAAAACAATCATCTTTCACATTTTGGCCAACAAATTAGACGATGATGATGGAGTTTGTGCATTTTGTTGTCGTGGTGTGGAGATGAACACAACCGAATTCTTGGCATCTATGGAGTCCTCAGATACGATGGGGCTAGATGATCTCAATTATGATTCAATTTGGGATCATTCTGAGGCGACTGAAGAAGAGGAGGTGGCGAAGAGGAGATGGAAGAGAAGGAGGTGACCGATGGAGACAAACTTGAGGAGGTGACCGAAGCAAGCACGAGGTCGTCAAGGTCACAAACTCACAACTACTATCAAGTTGATGGTGGACAAGAGGACGGTGGTGGTGGTCGACAGGATGGTAGTTGTGGTGGCAGTGACTTTTTTCGTCAATGAGGGCTTTGTTTGAGTTCATGCAAGCCATTGGTTGGCTCGATCCACAACATACACATGTTATGTTTGTGGTGATTTCATATCAAACTTTGTGTCTCAAATGATGCCTTTTGGATGAATCGTGCATGTTTCAATTTGAAAATCGTGATGATAAAACTATATGCTTGTTTTAATGGTTATGCTATGCATGTTTTAATTTGAATGTTTTTATGATATATATTGTGCAGTGTTTTAGGTTCATGCGGCTAGGACACAAAACCTATGCAATTTTTTACTCTACTAAGTTTAGGGGATCAGCTAGGTGCGACCACCTATAGTGGAGTAAAAGTTTACTCCACTAACTTTATTCGGTCGGATCCTCTATTTTTTAGGGGATCAGCTAGAATTGGCCTAAATTTGGCATAGGATGTTCGATTGCGTTGGTTACAAATCTGATGTCAGATTTATAACAATACCGTTCTTTTTTACATCAATAAGACTTTATCCTGAAATGATCATCATAACATTTTCAAGTGAATGAGAAATAAAGTTTGGGGTCATAGTGTCCCCAAAACTAGAAGATCTAGTGTTATAAGAGTTTTTTGCTAACCCATTCGCCACAATGTTTGCTTCATGATAACAATGAGTATAGGAAACCTTCACAGAATCCATCGCTAGTTTTTTAGCAGAGTAAATAGGAGTCTTATTCCGTAATAATAGAGTTACAGTCAAGAGGCAAGAGTTTCTTGATACATGAAGGCCACTATGTAGCCACACAGTTGTGGTACATTCAGTATGACTATAGCTAGCCAAACAATCTACAATACTATTTTGATTTATATGAAGCTTCCGTGGAATAAACTCCCGCTCTACCAACAATGCTTGAATCTCCAGAACATTCCAAAGAGTTGTCAGTCAAAATAGATAGGGCTAGTGCCGAGTTTGACTAAACAATGACCGGAAGATCCATGTGTTCAAGAGTAAGAGCCATGCCTTGCATTAGTGCATGGACTTCCGCTTCAAGGGTGTCGTTACAATTGAACATGAATCTATATGCTGCAAAAATAATTGGTTCTATCATTCCTCCATAAGATCATACATGTCGACCTTGTACCATTTGTCATTACAATTGAAGTCCATCGCTAGTTGATTGTACTACATGATGGTTGCCATCTCCGGGCCCTCCTATTAATAGGTGCTATACTGATTTCGTGGCAAAGGTGCAATCTGATTCAATATTCAAATTGTTGCATCCAGTCTTTGTTGCCAGAAACATGTCATGCTTATCAATCATCTCCGCTGAATCAGGACTACTCACATGAGGTAAGAACCAAGTTGTTTTCGCTATTTAAGTTCCATGATCATTGTGAGCAATAACACGAGTGGCACCATCAAGTGTCTCTGAATAAAATGATGCATTCACATTGATCTTAACTGTGCCTGACTCAGCCCCTTCCCCACAAGATCACTCCTTCAACCAGCCACTTTGGGTGTTGAAGCTATAATGTAACTTGCTGCTAGGTCTTTGATTGATAGTGTCGTCTGCCAGGCATTTGGAATGACTCCCCCTGATAAATTGAGGGCACTATCCCCATATATAGCATGCTACCACAACTTTTAGGATTGAGAGTATATCGACCAGAGGAGGGGTGAATGGGAGATATAAAATTTATTTAAGAAACAAGACATCTCTTTGTACAAAGCAACGAAAAATAAACTAAATAGACATAGTTCTACGAAACAAAACATCTTAGAACCGATAGACAAGTTATCAAAACAAAAAAAACTACGAGCACAAGATAAATCACAAGACAAAACTATACAGAAGATAAACTACTGAATGTATGACAAGGGCTAAGATGAAACCAGTGGTGCTCGATGGCGGCAAGGTATTTGTCTACTAGTTCACTCCTCGACAAAATAGCTACATCTGGTTGGAGAAACTTGTGATTGAAGACAATAGCAAAACTCTCTCCTATCCTTTGACGCCTAACCGTCTAGAGAGTTAGCAACGCCTAGGAGTAATAGAACAAGCGTGCTAGACTTATATCTCCGTGATGCTCAATGATGACCCACAAGTATAGGGGATCAATCCTAGTCCTTTTGATAAGTAAGAGCGTCAAACCCAACAAGGAGCGTAAGGAAATGACAAGTAGATTTCAAGAAGGTATTTTCTGCACGCACTGAAATTATCAATAACAGATAGTTTGATAGCAAAATAATTTTTAACGAGCAATAAATAGTAACAGTAACAAAAGTGCAGCATGGTAGCCCAATCCTTTCTGTAGCAAAGGATAGGCAGGAACGATCTCTTATAATAAGCAAAGAGTTCTTGAGGATACACGGGAATTTCATCTAGTCACTTTCATCATGTTTGTTTGATTCGCGTTATCTACTTTGATAATTTGATATGTGGGTGGACCGGTGCTTGCTTGATGTTCTTACTTGAACAAGCCTCTCACTTATGATTACCCTCTCTCGCAAGCATTCGCAACTACGAAATAAGAATTAAGATAAATCTAACCATAGCATGAAACATATGGATCCAAATAAGCCCATTACAGAATTGCACATAAACTAGGGTTTAAACTTATGTCACTCTAGCAACCCATCATCTAATAACTACCCCAGAATGCCTTCCCCTAGGCCCAAATATGGTGAAGTGTCATGTAGTCAACGTTCACACGACACCACTAAGGGAAACAACAACATACATGTCATCAAAATATCGAACGAATACCAAATTCACATGATTACTTATGACAAGACTTCTCCCATGTCCTCAAGAAAAAAAATAACTACTCACAAATCATATTCATGTTCAAGATTAGAGGGGTATTGAATATCATTAGGGATCTGAGCATATAATCTTCCACCAGATAAACCAACTAGCATCAACTACAAGATGTAATTGTCGGTGTACTAGAGCAGGGGTACCCTAGTATCCCGAACTCGCAGACGGGGCGATTGCAAAGACCTGCCGGCAGGGCTGCCTGGTGACCGCCAAGGTCCTCTGTGGTTCCTTTGGAGCCATTCAAGAACAAAGTATTTAAGCCAAGAAGACAAGACCCCGACAAGAGGAGCTTGCCGGGAAGGCCACTCAAGGCACGCAGAAGACAAGACCCCGGCAAGAGGAGCTTGCCGGGAAGGCTTGGTGAGCGACAAGCTTCCGGGCGCGACAAGGATTCAGCCAGCGGCAAGGTGCTTGCCGCGCAGTAACCTCTCTTCATCTCCGCTCCAGCTCATCCACCAACGTGTCGCCATGGGGCCATTCCAGGCGTGCGTGTCAAGAGGCTGTGCAGCCAGCGGAGAGCAGCGGTAAGCGGCGCTGACAGGGGTGCCATCGTGGCAAGCGGTGGCGCCCCTGACGGTCCCTTTCTGCACTGTTTAGGCGACATGGACGGGCATTTATTGCCTTTGTCCCTTGCCGTCAGAGTTAGGTATAAGACACTGTACAAGTAGCTGTACCAACCGCAACTCTCTTTTTTCCCATTTTTGCCCTTGTTTACGTTGCCACCTGTGGTGACCCCTTGAGCCGATAAAAGGAGGCCCATGCGCAACGTAGAAAGGGGTTCGGCTAGTTCGACTCATTCGAGACTACACACACTCAAGCTAGGTTTTGTAGCTCTCATTGCTCCCTGGCAAGAACACAATACAATCAAACAAGCAGCAGTAGGAGTATTATCTCTCCGGAGAGCTCCGAAGCTGCGTAAAACTGCTCGTGTGCATCGCCTCGATCTGCTCTTCGTGCAATCTCCGCCCCTCACCGAACCAAAAGGGACTCGGTCCACCGGTCCCATAGGTGTTCGTGGGTCACGATCAGCTTCCCCGACAGTAATCAACACTACTAGCAACCCACATGTACCAATCTGAGGTTTTGATACAAAGATTGAATACAAGAGATGAACTAGGGTTTGAGATAGATGGTGTTGGTGAAGATGGCGATTAAGATTGGTCCTCCCACGATGAGAGGCTTGTTGGTGATCACGATGGCTTCGATTTCCCCCTCATGGAGGGAAGTATCCCTGGCGGAATCGCTCCGCTGGAGAGCAAAAGTAGTCATGCCTAGGTTCCGCCTCGAGATGGCGGCACTCCGTCTCAAAAGTCCTCTCCTTATTTTTTCTAGGGCAAATGGCCTTATATACCAGAAGATGGGCACCGGAGGCTGGTTAGGGACCCCACGAGCCATCAGGGCGCACCCTGGTGCCTCGTGGGCACCTCGGTGACCCCCATTAGTATTTATTTCTTCCAATATTTTTTATTTATTCCAAAATATTTCTTCGTAAAATTTCAGGTCATTTGGAGATGTGCAGAATAGGTATCTCTGACATAGCTTTTTCAGGCCCAGAATTCCAGCTTCGGGCAATCTCTCTCTTCATGTAAATCTTGGAGGTAGAAGACATTAGAATGGTACTACAAAGTATTATATTGGCCAAAAAAATTATAAATAACAGTAGGAAAACATGATGCAAAATGGACGTATCACTCAACCACTATCTAGTTTTTCGGCTCTAGAGTTTTCTCTTGATGGATTAACTCTAATCCATTGGAGACAGGGTGCTCTAAAAAACTTGTCAAAATCACACAGAGCAGCCAACCAACTTGGAAAACACGGGGGTGGCTATTTATAGCCAAAGCAATCCTGAGGGGGAAATGACCATTCAGGACATGACGTCCAACCAATGGCCAAACAACACATATCTAACAATCTGATTTCAAACTCACCCGAAACTTTACTTGAGGAACAAGTAAAGATGACTCCTTGGTTTGAACATTTCTCTTGCAGCCTAGAAGATTATCATCTCTGGCTGACAATTAAATGCCTTAGAACACAAAGATTTCCCTCACATCTCACTTGGGATATGCTTCGGTTAAGCATAAGAGAAACATAAATTCGAAACACTTTGACCCCTCTTAGTAGTACAGTTGTACTATGACTCAAATAAGAGAAAAAGAATCCATAGCATACTACTATGCCCATACATAGGATGCGCTAGAAACATACCAATGGGGATTCCGGACTCCCTGAGAATGCCTTACTCCCCTTCTAGTCTCTCAAATACTCAAGTTACTCTTCGATTATTACTTTATGTTATTTACTTTAAAAGTTTTTTATCATAACAAAAACATTACATTTCTACCCTCACTCTATTCGGAGTCTACAACTACTTGCTTGCACAAATCTATAATTCATTACAAGAAGCAACGCCTGATTCATGTGCTCCCCGTGGGATCGATACTCTTACTTCGGAAAGGATACAACTAAACTCTGTGAACTTGCAGGCTATCACTACCCTCGAAGATTGTTGCGACCCTCTATACTTGTGGGTCACCAATTCCAAGAATTCTAGAATGCAAAGACTCATGACAGATTGAAGTCACCAAAATTCCTGAAGGATTTGTTGGAAGCTATTGATGTCTTCCATCAATCCAATGTCGAGATATCCATGAGAAAATATTCGATGGATCTTGTAGAGGACCCAAAAATAATGAATTTCTTGCTCATGTGTCTTGAAGCGAGAGGATGGTGAAGTGCATGGTCCATCATAATGACCGGCCTTGAAGGCGCGAGCTTTTCCTGATGAATAGCTTTATCAATAGCGGGCCTTTAACATCGTTGCCTTATGTGAAGATTGGTAGACACTCTTTGGAATAGGGATAGGTCAATTCTTCTTCGATCAAGAGATATTAATGCCCATAGACAATAGACTCGATATTTATCTCAGAAATTGGCGGCTCTGCTGTGAGGGATTTGCTTCCGCAGAGGTACCAACTTCTTGATTTTGTTTCATAGAGCTCGGATCGTATCAACATTCTCAATACATGGCACTTTGGTCTTCCCTTGGTTGTCATGCAGCAAATTTTCTTCAGTGTTTGTGGGCACAACAAGCTTTTCTTTCTCAATGTCATTTATTTCAGGATCTTGGGCCTACTTTTGTTTCTAATCTTGAGCAGAACACTCAACATCTTATTTTTCTTCATCTGCCTTCTCATAAGTGACTCGGGAAGGAGATGAGATTGGTACAACTCTTTCATCAGAATTGTGTTGTCACTTGAGGATCGAACACTTGAAGTTTCAACAGATTCTTCTCGCTGAGCGTTGGGCTCAGACTGATGAATTTTACCTTCCTTAGTCATAGACTTGGAAAGATCTGGTACATCCTGCTTGGTGAGGGAGTGCACAAGAACATATTTGGATGAACATTGTGGGGGAGGGGGGCTCTTCAATAACCCAAGTAGTGGGCTTAGGAGGAGGTTGTGAGATCCTGGCTTATTAGGGATGCTATCTATACCTACTATTAAAAGGAGGTGATATCTTGGTTTCGTCCCGCTTTGTTTGGTCCCACTTCAATTAATTTCACGTACGCTACTTGGTTTTGTTACTTGCCACCCATTTTGGCCCAACGAAGAAAGCCCACCTGGTGGCAAACTGAGGCCCAGGTCCGAAGAGCTGGCAAAAAATAAAATTACCGATGGGAGGGTTCGATCTCATAACCTGCGAACCGGCCAGGCACAGTTTGTCCAACTGACCCAGCTAGAGATATGAGAGATTTTTTTTCTCCCGTTGCAACGCACGGGCCTTTTTTCTAGTACTACTCATATCAATAAGAAATTCCTTCTTTTCTGGGAGCCCGTTGGAAAGAAATCGAAAGTTAAGCGTGCTCAGCTTGGAGCAATTTCAGGATGGATAACCGACTCGGAAGTTGGTCCTAGGTGCGCACTAGTGAGGACAAAGTGTACAGTAAAGACCAGTGTTGATCTATTGGGCCAGTCTAGATCCCGCTAGGAGTCACGTAAGTAACCAACGGGTGTGTCTAGGGTGTTACAGAGGTGGAGGAATTTTCTTACCACCCTCGTCGCAAATATTAGTCTCTTGAGCCTCGATCTTAGTTTCTTCTTCCACAACTTTCTCAACTGAGATTTTCTTCAGTCGAGGCTGTTCAACATTTTCAATGGCCTTGGTTCCATTTTTCTTAGCAATAGGAGAAGTCAGATCAACATAAGATTCTTTGACGTCTTCGATGATTTTGCTGGCTTACCCAATAACCTCTTTTGGCATAAGAAAATCACTGCCATTGCCATCTAAAGGGTTTTGACAAAATGGTCAAGTTTCTCCATGTCGAATATGATCATAGCAACGAGGAGCTTCATTGTCATCAACAGCAGAAGCTACAACAACCATCTCGATGGATTTAATGGGAGCAGTTGGTGGCAAAGATTCCAATGGCTAAATGATTTTTGGAGCCCACACCTTTTTCTTCTATGCCTCTTTCTCAGAAGCATTCTTTTGGGCTTCTTTCTTAGAAGCATTCTTTACGGCTTCTTTCAAGCATTCTTTCTGGCTTCTTTCTTAGAAGCATTCTTTGCTTTCTCTTTAGGAGTCGAAAGCTTTGGAATTTGTCGGCGTTCTGGGAACGGGGGTACCCAGACTTGCCTGCCTGCAGCCTGCGGCGTGGCTCAAGGCGTGGCCTAGCATGGCCCATCTTCACCAGCACAAGCTCAAGACCCTCGCGGGGGCCAAGCCTCACAGGGCGGACGACAGGAAGCTTCCTCAAGCACGGCCTCGTCAGGCTGGCTCGCGAGGAGGCGGAGAGATCAAGGCGGGGTACCTCACGAGGTGCCCATGACGCAAGCCATGACGACCAAGGGCGCCAGGCGGGCGCCAGCCCGCGCAGTGTCCTCATTTCCTCTTTGGTGCAAAGGGGGCAAGCGCAGGCGAGAGCATCAAGCAAAGGCACCCGTTTCATCGCAACAAGACCAAGACCGTCGCAACGGCAGGAAGGAAGTCATCGTGGAGCCCAAGCCGGCATCACCGCCAGAGCCTTTGACAAGCGAGGACCAACTTTAGTCAGGATAAGTGTACTAGATGTTCCCCTTCAAAATGGCCAACTGTTGGCGCCCTTCCCACTCAATATTTGGGAAGAGGCCCAGGGCCTCTGCCTATAAATAGGACTAGCCACCCACAGGATCCAGGATCCGGCATCGAGAGATCAATCGCAGAGAGAGAGAGAGAGAGAGAGAGAGAGAGAGAGAGAGAAAAGCGACTGAACTCCCCGTAGCAGTTCATCGCACCAGCCAAGAACAGACCCTCGCGAGGCTGTTCTTCCTTGTATTGTTCATCATCAGCCCAAGAGGCAATCCACCACACCACACACTGGAGTAGGGTGCTACACCACCATGGTGGCCCGAACCAGTATAAACCTTGTGTCTCTTGTGTTGTTCCTTTGGTAGTTTAGATCTTTGCGAGGCGAAGAGGTGCAGGTAGGTAGGGGCGAGATCTCCGCGTGCACCCCAGAGTTCGAACCTAGAGGGTCTGCCGGAACCCGAAATCCGACATTTGGCGCGCCAGGTAGGGGTGCGCCGGAATCCACCTTCTGCCGCTTCGCGCCCCGTCGCATCGTCATCATCATGTCCGGCGACCAAGATGTGACGCCCCAAAAATTTAACCATGTTTTGTTTATCAAAATTTTGCCAGGAAACTTAAACTTTTAGTTTCTGGATTTCCATTTGATTTCAGAACCATTCTTGTCCTTATTATTATGGAGTTTTTACCCCAAGTGAAAACTTTCCAATAAAACTTTTGGACTCATTACTCTCTCAAATAAAACAATTCTTTTATCAGTAAGATTATTTATATAATTATCTTTTCCTGAGCCCTATTTATCCAAAAATGGGTTTTCATAAGTTTAGGGTCCCTTTTGCACTGCAAATCTTTGCTAAATTCTTTTAAAAATTCCACCAAAATTTGGGGATGGCATGTGATGTTTTTAAATCACTTTTATGCAAAAATATATTTCATCCATTGAATATTTTGAGTTCTACACCAAGTTTTCAAATCTGGTCCAGTGGGCAATTTTGCACTACAACCCATTTAAATATTTCTTTAAAACTTTCACCAAAATTATGGGATATCAGTAGGAGTATATTATTCAACTTGCTGCAAAAACCCAGTGTTGTCCTTTGAAAAATTTGAGTGAATCATCCTCATTTTCATTCTGGTCCAACTTGTTGAATTGTACTGCAACCATATTTTAACTTGCTCCTTTACCCATGATTATTTCTCCTGCTTATAGACCACCCTCCAAACCCTTAAGTCCAGGAGAGTGGACCCATTGGAGGAGTTGAAGTGCATGCAATCATGCCTTTTTCTTTCTGTCCAAAACTGAAGATTTGCAAAACTTGCATTAGCAAGTTTGTGGTTTTGCCCAAATGACCTTGCCACCCTGACCTTCATCTAAGGAGACACCAGCCTGGAGAGTTTGGACACCCCAAGAAACGCCTAGGTGCATGTGGCATTCTGTCAAGCACCTTGTGTGCATTGTCAGATTTGGCATGAGTTTTAGTTTTCACTGTGAACTTGATCCACTGACCCAAAAACCTTGTCCACTAAGCTCCTAGATGCTTATGACCTAGCCCTGCTTACTGCCAACCTCACCCGCGCTCTCTAGCCCACGCTGGCGTTTCGCCGAACGCCTGGCGTGCACGCTCTGGGCGCGGCCAGAGCGCGCGTTTTGCACGTTTATGCGCATGGGTCGCCGAGTCGTGTTGGCTCCTTCCCCGCGCCCGTTCTGGCCCCTCGTCACTCGCAGCCAGCACCCCGACCCCTCCCTCGCCGCAGAGCCGCCTGGCCCCCCCTTCCTGGTGCCCTGCAGCACCGCCTCCGCAAGCCGCCACCGCCCCTCGACAGCCCCTGCCCTGGTTGGCGCCGCCCGATCCACCAGCGCCCCCCAGCTGCCCCCAGGAACAGCTCAAGCCCATCCGCAAGCTTGTCCGCGAGTGCTCGTCGCCACCACGTGCCCCCTAGCTACAGAATGGCGGTCGCCGGTGATCTTATCCCCGGCCGTCGCGGAACCGCCATTGCTCGCTTATAAATGGTGACCCCGAGCTCCTCCTAGACCCCAGGCAGCCTCAAGCCATCCCCCTCGAGCTCCCCTAGCCCGCAATCAACCAAGGGAGGCCGTCATTCCCGACTCCGTCCGATTCGGCCGCCGCCACGACCCAGCCCCGTTCATCGCCACCAGGCCCTCCCCCGACCAACCAAAGCCACCACTCGACTCCCCGTGACCCTACGGAGCCGCCCAACACCTCCAACCCGATCGGGATCCACCGTAGCCCAAACCCCCAAACCTCCCGAAACTGCCGTCCGCAGCAAGGCTCGTCGCCGACGACTTCCTTCACCCCCGCCGACCCAACAACCACCAGGAGGACCGCCCTGGCCTGGCGAGTCCATCCCTGCCCTTGGATCCCCGTGGGGAGCCGCCGTTCGTCGGCAGTGATCGCCGGAACCCCCACCCAGCTCGGGCAGAGGAGGGGGAAGACGCGGGCGACTGGTCAAACCTGACCAGTGGGCCGAGTGGACCCACTGTCAGTGACCGGCCCCGCCGCCACGTGTTATAAGTGGTAGCGTAATCGCAGAATACGCCTTCGACGTGGTCACTTTTCGAAACGTTTTTCCCTTTTCTGTTTTATTTTAAAAACAGATTTTTGACCAACTTTGACTGGCCATAACTTTTTAAATATAACCCCAAATGAATTGGTTCTTTTTCCTACCTCTCTCAAATATTGCCTAGTTTATTTTCAGATTTATTTGAAAAAATTTCAGACAACTTTTTTGTACTGTTTTTGAAACTATTTATTGATTCAAAAATATTTTAACAGGATTTTTGGAGAGAGGAGAAAACTTTCAAAAGTTTTGGAGTGCACCCTGCCTCCCCACACCTTGAAGGCAAGCATTCTGAACCCTGGCATAATATTTTTGATGCATCGTTTGACACGATTATGACATCACCTCAATACGTAGGACTCGTTATTTTATGTGGTGATATGATCAATTGCATGAATGCATATTGGAAATTTCCTTGCTGTTGGAAATGGACATGCTTGTGATAGTGATCATCCTCGTGTGCCTTTCGTGCCTACCGGAAGGAAAAGGGGAAAGTCTCCGTCTTGGATAGACCCGAGCTTGTCCCTAGTTCCTCGTCAAGACGAGTGTGTCCGGCATGGCATGATGAGGTATGACGAGTGGTGATTCTGCCTATTGGATAAAATATATTCGTTGTGCTAATCATGCAGGGAATACCTAAACCTCCTGAGCCGACCATAGATCGAGTCTTGTTCTAGTAACCCCCATACTTGTTTCGTACTACCACTTGTCCCTACAACAAGTAGGGTACGGTTCAGTAAGTCGTCAACCCCTTTCTAGCACACACCGTATAGAGAGGCCATGGTGGACGGCACTGGTTGTAGCCGGTAGGCAGGCCACCTGGTCCGGGGGCATGGGTGTTTCCGGTTGAGACCGAGAGGGGAGGCCACCCCTTAGAGCGCGCGATATAAGTTTGATCCCATGCTACGCGAGGTTGTAGCCTCCCCACTTAGAGTTTTTGCTTGACAGGTGTCGTGGGTGATTCCAGACACCGGTAAGTTAAGCTGGTGTGTGCAGGTCAGGTGTGTTTTCAATTGAAAGACCGTAGACGGAATTAGTCCCGATGGACTAAAGGAAGCCGTTACTCGTGGGTAAAGAGTACATCCTCTGCAGAGATTTAACCTATTCGAATAGCCGTGTCCATGGTTAGGACTATAGTCTGGGATGGGTCAAGTGTCGGTCTTGGTGTCGGTCTTCGGAGGAGAAACTGTTAAACCAAACTTGGGGCTTGACTTGTGACTTGTGAGGACCCTGATTATTATTTTGTTATGGACTAACCCGTTATATTATTTGACTTATCGAGTATCCCTGGGATGGTTCTACCTCCTGGATATTCACCGTGATTAATGTGGCATGCTTGTTATTTATTTATGTAGTGTCGCTGAGACGCCCGACTGTGGCATGCTTGTTATTTATTTTATAAGCCCTTTATGTGGTGTCGCTGAGACGCCCGACTGTGGCATGCTTGTTATTTATTTACTTATAAGTCCTTTATGTGGTGTCGCTGAGACGCCCGACTGTGGCATTCTTGTTATTTATTTTCTTATAAGCCCTTTATGTGGTGTCGCTGAGACGCCCGACTATGGCATGCTTGTTATTTATTTTCTTATAAGCCCTTTATGTGGTGTCGCTAAGACGCCCGACTGAGGCATGCTCGTTATTTATTATCATTTTGAGACATCGCTTCAGACATCCGAATGGTGCATTTTATTCGTACTCTGTCATTTCATATGTATTGTTGCATAAAAATAACCGGTGTACATGCATCAGAGATTTTTTTTATTTTATGACTGACGTTGTGATCATAGAATATTTCAGAACATGTTTCGTTATATTATACCTGTGTTCCTAAATGTTTGCGAGTACATTCAAAGTACTCACTGGCTTGTCCCTGGCTATTGTCTTGGCCAGATTTCTTGCATGGAGAGGAGCGATGCGATGACAGCCCCGGAACCTACGCTTTGAGGACAGCGACCTCGCGAAGATAGGAGTTAACCTGGTCAGCTGTTCCTGTGGGAAATGGAGTCCCATAGACGCCGATGATCCACAAACCGCTTCCGCCACCAACCACTAGCAACCTTTTTGTACACACAGGCCAGAATGGTCTTGTACTACATATTTTGTATTTTTGCTTGGAATTTCTATATCAAGTTGGTGCCTCATCAGCTAACAGTAATCCTGGGGCTGGTGAGCACAAGGGCCATTTTCTGGAAAATTATATCCTGAAAATCCGGTCCTGACACAAGCGGGCAACCCTGACCCCTGGGCAGCGTGGCCCGCACGCGCAGAACCGCTCGCCCCAGGCGACCCCATGCCCCAGGCAGCTCGCGGTCCACAGGGCGCTATGGGCCGCGGGCGACGCGGTCAGGCAACGACAGCTCTCACGCCGCGGCAAGCGCGGTCGGCGGCGAGGGCCTCCAACCACACCGCGGCCACGATGCCATACACCCGACGTGAGTAGGCGAACTCAAGGGCCGCGCTCATGGTGGCCCGAGAGCTACTACAATGCAGCCTATTGGAGGGCGGCCGCGACATGCTGCTAGAGCGGGTGGCAGAGCTCTTGGGCTTCGCTGCCTCGGGGGCTCACCCCTTCTGCACCCACCTCCCACCTCAGGTTCGGGGTGGCCCACGCGGAGGCTCCACACCCGCCCGCGCAGCTCCAAAGCGGACTCCAAGGCCACCCCAACGCCAGCCAGGCCGTCAAGACGGGCCAGGCTGGCGCTGCCTCCGCCCGGCCAGCGAAGAAGGACTCGCACGACCCACGGCCCCATCGGGCCACCACGCTACCACCCCTGTGTGGGCGCCTCAATGTAATCGCGTGGCACACGGAGCACTATGGCGCAGCCTTCGGGATGGCGGCCGGAAGAGTACGTGCCCCACATGATGGATCAAGGGCACGCGCAGGAGGACGAACATGGCTCGCTCCTCGGCCCAAGCTGGGGGGATGAGGCACCAGAAGCTGAGCTCTTCCAGGAGCCCCGGGAAAGCCCCGTCGGCCGCGCTAGAAGCAATGATTATCGGGTACCACTAATTCCTCAGGAGCAGGCATACTACCCCTCAGGAGGCCACAGCAGACGGCTGCCCCACTCCCGCAGCTTCCTACCCCTCAGGAGGAGGGCGCCGGGGGCTGCAGGAGAGGGGCCGAGATCCGACATCACCACCGTGGCATTCGGAGCAAGGCGTCCTCAGGAGGTAGGCCCTTTGCCGGGGAGGTGCCTCAGGGCCTACCCCTGGCAGAGCACCCGTGGTCGTCGGGGGAACCGCTGGCGACCGCTCTACCCCATCGGCGGCGTCCTTGATTTCCGGTCGTCGTCGGTGGCACTAGAGTGTGGAGCAAGGTGGGGCCCTCGTCTGGCGATATGAAGCAAGGCCGGTACCTGTGAAGAAGGCCCGGTGCCTGTGAAGCTAGCCGCCCCGTGACACTCTCACGTAATAATGAGTGGGGCTGTACACGCCCCGAAGTCTCACGGGTGCCGGCCTCAGGCCCTAGGGCTCCCTCCCACGCCCAGTGGCAGCACTTAGCTCCGCGCTGGTGAGAAGACATCCAAGACTAGACTAGCTGCCGAACGCGGCCTTTTTGTGCTTTCCTTGCTGAGGGAGTTCCGGACTAGGGGGTGTCCGGATAGCCGAACTATCATCATCGGCCGGACTCCAAGACTATGAAAATACAAGATTGAAGACTTCGTCCCGTGTCCGGATGGGACTTTCCTTGGTGTGGAAGGCAAGCTTGGCGATACGGATATGTAGATCTCCTACCATTGTAACCGACTCTGTGTAACCCTAGCCCTCTCCGTTATCTATAGAAACCGGATGGCTTTAGTCCATAGGACGAACAACAATCATACCATAGGCTAGCTTCTAGGGTTTAGCCTCTTTGATCTCGTGGTAGATCCACTCTTGTAACACACATCATCAATATTAATCAAGCAGGGGCGTAGGGTTTTACCTCCATCAAGAGGGCCCGAACACAGGTAAAACATCGTGTCCCTTGTCTCCTGTTACCATCCGCCTAGATGCACAGTTCGGGACCCCTACCCAAGATCCGCCGGTTTTGACACCGACATTGGTGCTTTCATTGAGAGTTCCTACGTGTCGTCACCGATAGGCTCGATGGCTTCTTCGACCATCATCAACAACGCAGTCCAGGTGAGACTTTTCTCCCGGACAGATCTTCATTCGGCGACCGCCTTTGCGGGCCGATTCGCAGCCATCCGGAGCAGATCTAAAGCTACGCCTGGCCGTCGGTCAGATTTGGAAGTTTGAACTTCACGGGTGACATCCGCGGGGACTTGATCCTCGATGGAGTCGAGCCACAGCCGAGCGTGCCGCACTGTCACGGCGAGCATGATTTAGCTCTGCAGCCGGACAGTACCCTGGAGGCCACACTCGAACCCGCTCCAATCTTCAATTCGGAGCCGGCTACGCAGATCGGGGACGGATGGCTAGACACCGCCTCGGGGGCTGCAACCTCTACGGTGATAGAGCCGAACACTAATCTTGTCCCTCATAAAGCTCGCGACTCCGAGGTGCTGGACTCCTTGCCGGACTTCGAACCTCCCGCGCCCCCTCCGATCGAATCCGATTGGGCGCCGGTCATGGAGTTCACTGCAGCGGACATCTTTCAACTCTCACCTTTTGGCGACATCTTGAGTTAGCTAAAGTACCTCTCGTTATCAGGAGATCCCTGGCCGGACTGTTGTCAGGAAGGTTGGGATGCGGATGACGAAGAAATTCAAAGCCCACCCACCACCCATTTGGTAGCCGCTGTCGATGATCTAACCGACATGCTAGACTACGACTCCGAAGACATCGATGGTATGGACGACGATGCCGGAGATGAACAAGAACCAGAGCCTACCGGGCACTGGAAAGCCACCTCATCATATGACATATACATGGTGGATATCCAAAAGGATGGGAATGGCGAAGGAACAGAGGAGGATGACCCCTCCAAGAAACAGCCCAAGCGCCAAGGCCCGGCGCCGCTCTAAATCCCGCCACAGCAAGAATGAAGATTCCAGCACCGGAGATAACAATACACCGGACAGTGCCGAAGATAATCCACTCCAGCAAGATCCAGCGCAGGAGGATGGAGACGCCAGCCCTCACGAGAGAGCGGCAGAAGAAGAGGTAGAGGATTATATGCCTCCCTCGGAAGACGAAGCAAGCCACGGCAGCGATGAATTCGTCGTGCTCGAGGATCCTCGAACAAGAGCGTTTTAGACGCAGGCTTATGGCCACGGCGAACAGCCTCAAGAAAAAGCAGCAACAGCTTAGAGCTGATCAGGATCTGCTAGCCGACAGATGGACTAAAGTCCTCGCGGCCGAAGAGCAATAGCTCGAACGCCACTCCAAAAGCTACCCTAAACACAAGCTGCTCCCCCGATTAGAGGAGGAGGCTTACGAACCCGCATCACCAGGAGACAATACGGCTGACCGACCACCCCGTGGTCACGACAGAGAGGCCTCTAGGCCCTTCACTAGAACCGTACCCCAGCATCGCTCAAAAAGCACACGGCCACAGGGGAACGCTCCGGACCTGCAAGATATATTAGAGGACAAGGCAAGACAATCAAGATCGATCTATGGATCGCATGGGCGCCCTGCGATACGTGTCGACAACCATCGCGCCGGACACAGTAAGTCCGGCCGGGCCGAACAAAACAGACAAAGCTCTTTTGAGCTCCGTCGTGATATCGCCCAGTACAGAGGCGCCGCACACCCACTATGCTTCACAGACGAAGTAATGGATCATCAAATCCCCGAAGGGTTTAAACCCGTCAATATTGAATCCTATGATGGCACAACAGACCCCGCGGTTTGGATCGATACTATCTCCTTCACATCCACATGGCCCGCGGTGACGATCTTCACGCCATCAAATACCTACCCTCAAGCTTAAAGGACCAGCCCGGCATTGGCTCAACAGCTTGCCAGCAGAGTCAATTGGGAGCTGGGAGGACACTGAAGCCGCATTCGTCGATAACTTCCGTGCACTTATGTGCGACCACCAGACGCTGATGACCTAAGCCACATAATTCAGCAGCTAGACGAATTGGCGGAACAATTACGGACACGATTCTTAACCAAGAAAAACCAAATCGTCGATTGTCCGGATGCGGAGGCCCTCGCGGCCTTCAAGCATAACATCCACGCATTTAATGGCTTGCCCGACACCTAGGACAGGAAAAGCCGAAATCCATGGCAGCCCTCACATCACTCATGACCCGCTTGGCGGGTGAGGACAGCTAGCTAGCACACAGCAACAACCTCGGCAAAAATTCTGGCAGTCCGGACTTCAAGGACCGAAATGGCAGGCCGCGTCGTAACAAAAACAAACGCCGCATTAACGGCGACAATATTGAGGATACGGCAATCAATGCCGGATTCAGAGGCTCTAAACCCGGTCAGCGGGAAAAGCCATTCAAAAGAACTACTCCGGGTTCGTCCAATTTGGACCGAATACTCGACCGCTTGTGCCAGATACACGGCACCCCCGAAAAGCCAGCTAACCACACCAACAGGGACTATTGGGTATTCATGTAGGCAGGAAAGTTAATTGCAGAAAACAATGACAAGGGGCTGCATAGCGATGACGAGGACGAGACCCAACCGCCGAACAATAGAGGACAGAAGGGTTTCCCCCACAGGTGCGGACGGTGAACATGATATACGCAATGCACATACCCAAAAGGGAGTGGAAGTGTGCACTCAGGGATGTCTACGAGATGGAGCCAGTTGCCCCGAAGTTTAATCCATGGTCCTCCTGCCCGATCACTTTTGACCGAAGGGACCACCCCACCAGCATCCGCCACGGCGGATTCGCCGCACTGGTCTTAGACCCAATCGTCGATGGATTTCACCTAACCAGAGTCCTGATGGACGGCGGCAGCAGCCTGAACCTGCTTTACCAGGATACAGTGCGCAAAATGGGCATAGACCCCTCAAGGATTAAACCTACCAAAACGACCTTTAAAGGCGTCATACCAGGTGTAGAAGCCAATTGTACAGGCTCAATTACCTTTGGAAGTGGTCTTCGGATCCCGGATAACTTCGAAGCGAGGAGTTAATCTTCAACATAGTCCTGTTCATAGCGGCTATCATGCCTTGCTTTCGGACATACCGTGTTTGCAAAGTTCAACGCGGTGCCGCTTTTCGCATACCTCAACCTCAAGATGCCAGGCCCTCGAGGAGTCATCACGGTCAACGGAAACACTGAACGTTCTCTCCGCACGGAGGAACAAACAACGGCTCTCACGGCAGAAGTGCAATGCAGCCTCTTAAGGAAATTCTCGAGTCCGGCCGTTAAGCGGCCGGACACAGCTAAGCGCGCCCGGAGTAACTTACAACAAGACCACCTGTCACGTTCCGAGCACGCGTAGCATTTCGTCCCAAACCCCAGTCCCTGCAAAACGTCAAAGCAGGTCCTTCGCGTACACCATTACGCTCTGAAGATACCATGGGCATGGGGAGAGGGGCACGACCATGATAAACCCAGATTGCGGCTCAACCACACTAGGGGCTCTCAAGTGTGTCGTTCCTTTTTCTTTTCTTTTTACCTTTTACTTTTTACCCACAGGACTCCGTTTGTCAGAGGCCCTGTCCGGCAGCAGACCTGCCGAACTCACGATGCACCAGCCAGGGAAGGATAAAGGCTACACCGAATATACAGGTGGTCTCCCTTACGAGCATTTTTATACACCAATCTGCAGCCTACCCCTGGAGGGGGACATGTTTAACAGTCCCATACCTTGCTTATCGCACTATTTGTATCGTTCTGCATTCGTAGCAGCACTTATTGAATAAAACAATGCAGCACCTTTTTGCTTATAATTGCATTTCTTTTAAATACATATGTTCATTCACGGCATGTTGCATCCGTACACTTTGGTACGGCTAATATACACCAGGGGCTTATGTTTCCCGCATTATGGTATGATGAGTCCGAACACTTTCACAAGTGCCGCACCCCGAACTTATAGCACTATATGCATCGGCTCCGAATCATGTGTTGGGTCAATAGTTGCGTTTGCCCGACTCCCATGTTTTGGTACCTTACGTTCCGTTATATCGGCTAAGGTAGCACTGGGAGAACCACTGCGATTCCGCCCCAGTTGAGCTGGGTTAACGCCTCGATGGAGAAAGCTAAAACTGACCGTCATGATGAGGCAAGAGACCGGTCGCTGTTCGAGAGGTTTTTTGCGAGTCCTTAAAGACTTATGCCGCTTAGAGCGAGGAGCCGGATACTGTCCGGCCAAGGCGTGGATAAGCGCCCCAAATTGACCTTCCGAAGACTAGGGGCTTCGCCGAAATTTAAAATTATAGAATTCTATGGCTAAGTGAGAGTGTTCAAGCATTATAAGTCCGGTTTCCTTGTTAGCCGTGTTGAGCGCCTCCCTAGATGGACCCAAAAATGGGAACAAGAGCGCTCAAGTTTATCCCAAACACCCCAGTACTCGTGGCATGGGGGCTGAAGCCGACGACTTGCCATCTCTCGATTTGATAAACAGCCGCATGAAGGTAATATTTTAAATTAACAAGCATTGCTTAGCGATATGAACTAAGTTTTCAGCGCATAGGATAACAAAATGCGAGTCTACTCAAATATTACATCTTTGGAGCACTCACCCGCAATAGTGCGGGCGCCTTCAAAGACACACTCTTATAATACATCTCGGGCGCATGCGATGCTCCTTGCCCTCCGGTGGCGGGTCCGTCCACGAGCTTGGGCATCCATCTTGCCCCAGTGCACCTTTGCGCGGGCAAGGGCCCGACGAGCACCCTCAATACAAGCGGAATGCTTGATGACTTCTACCCACGGGCACGCATCCATCAGCCGCCGCACCAGGCCGAAGTAGCTCCCAGGCATGGCCTCCTTAGGCCACAGCCGAACTATGAGGCCCTTCATGGCCTGTTCGGCCGCTTTGTGGAGCTCGACCAGCTGCTTCGATTGGTCGCTATAGGGCACCGGATGTCCGGCCTCAAAGATATCGAGACCAGAAGACCTTCTCCGTCGAGCTCCCCTCCTCGGCCCGGTACAATGCGGCAGCATCGGACACGCTGCGAGGAAGATCTGCGAACGCTCCTGGAGATCTCCGAATTCGGGTAAGCAACAGGTAATGAACACTCACATGCTTACTTTGCATGAAAAATGCCTTACCCGCTGCTTTTTTCTTCACCGCCTCAACCTCTAGGAGGGCCTTGTAGGCTTCGGCCTTAGCGGCTTTGGCACTCTCAAGAGCCGTTGCAAGCTTAGACTCTCGAGTCTTCGAGTCACGCTCCAAGCTCTCATGTTTTTTCACGAGATCCTGGAGCTCTTGCTGTACCTCCGCCACCCGCCTCCTCCTGCTTCTCTCGCTCGGTGCGCCCGGGCCGCATTACGTTCAGCCGCGGCCACCGCCTCCTTCTGTGGTCGCCACCTCACATCGGCCCCTACAATACCCACGTTATCCTTGTCATTTTCTTGCAACCAAATCCTTTTCTCATGAAGGTACAATTTTCATAAGGTATTACTCACCTTCTTTTTCCTCGAGCTGCTTCTTGGCATGGCCGAGCTCGTTCTCGGATCATTGGAGGTTTTCCTTCAAAGTATTGACCTCATTGATCGGTCTGGCGGAGGTCAAGAGACAAAGATGCAATCCCATATTGACATATTTTTATGACTCCTGCATTTATCTTTCTAAAGATCCTCGGTCGCTTTTCTTTCCGAACACCGAACCGAGCATCGTGGCATACTGTCTATGCGGTACCATTTTACATATATTGAAATTCTTCCCTCAAAGCTTGTTAGAAGGCTGCTGCAGGCTTGGTCAGCCCGCTCTTGGCGAAGCTGAACCTTTCGAATCACCGCACTCATAATGCGGTGTTCCTCTTGATGGAGGCGCCGTTGAGCGCCTCCAAAGAAATTATCCGCACCTCCGGTTGGGCCGGAGGCAGCCGGGCGTCATGATCTTGCCCTTCTTACGAAGGGGTCGCCCGCCGGACTCCGGAGCCACTGTGGCCTCCGGGGCTGAGTCCGGTGCAAAGTCCGGGAGGGTGTCCTGTGACACCTCCGGGGCCTTCTCCTCCTGGTGGGTCCCTTCCTGGGATACCACCTCGGCGTCGTCCGCGGCATGGGGGGTGGAGGCAGTCGGAAGGGAATCCATATCCGATGCACCCAAGAACCCGCTCAAAGAAACGGAAGATCATCCTTGGGCGGACTGCAGGGTTGTATGCGGCATTAGAAAGACATTATGTGGCGAAAAGAAATTTTTTTTGAAGTTATTCGGGAGTCCGGATACTTACGATCTCGTCAGGGGCTTGGCCCTTGGAGGCCAGTCCTCGTCGTCGTCACTTGAGTTGGCGGAGCAGTACGGGGGAAGAATTTTTCCCTTCTTGGACCCTTCGGCCTCCCTTATTGGGGAGGCCTTCCTTTTCTTCCCTCCTTCACCGGGAGAGGCTTTCTTCTTCTCCTCCTCGCCTTGGTGGGAGGAGTCGGCCTCGGATTCATCATCCGATAGCACCTGAAAACGGAACTCTTCCGAGTCCCTCGTGGCCGCCTTTCTTGGCCTTCTTCTCCCGCGACCACGGGGTGCCGGAACCAGCAGCCCGTTAGGCGGGCCCACTGGGTCCTTCGGCAATGGGGCCGGACAGATAGTCCGTTCGGCCTTCGCCAGCCATACCTATCAAAGGTAAAGGGAGTTTAGATCCCGCATAGAGCCAAACTATGGAAAACAAGTGGTGAAATCACTTACCTCGTTAGCTGGACGCTGCGAGCGGAATCCACGATCTTCGGTAGCGGATGCGGGAGCTTCGGCGCCCTTGAACAACAACTTCCAGACATCTTCGTACGTAGTGTCGAAGAGCCCGCTCAGGGTCTGGTGCTGCGCCGGATCAAACTCCCACATGTTGAAGCCCCGTCGCTGGCACGGGAGAATCCGGCGGATGAGCATGACCTGGACTACGTTGACAAGCTTGAGCTTCTTGTCCACCAGCTTCTGGATACAGGCTTGGAGTCCGGTCAGCTCCTCCGAATCCCCCCAAATCCGGCCACTCTCTTTCCAGGAGGTGAGCCGTGTAGGGATGCCAGATCTGAATTCGGGGGCCGCTGCCCAATCAGGGTCACGCGGCTCGGTGATGTGGAACCACCCCGATTGCCACCCCTTGATGGTTTCCACGATGTGCCCTCCAGCCACGTAACGTGGGACATCCTGCCCACCATGGCGCCTCCGCACTCCGCTTGGCTGCCCTTCACAACCTTCGGCTTGACACTGAAGGTCTTGAGCCACAAGCCGAAGTGGGGCTGGATGCAGAGGAAGGCCTCGCATACGACGATAAACACCGAGATGTTGAGGATGAAATTCAGGCCAGATCATGGAAATCTAGGCCGTCAGAGAACATGAGCCCCGGACAACGGGATGAAGCGGGAAGCCCAGTTCACAGAGGAAATGGGGAAGAAAGAGTACCTTCTCATGGGGCCTGGGGTTGGGGACGAGCTCTCCCTCGTCGGGGAGCCGATGCGCGATGTTGCTGGACAAATATCCGGCGTCGCGCAGCTTCTGGATCTGCCCCTCCGTGAAGGAGGAGGCCATCCACTTGCCTCCCGCTCCGGACATAGTTGGAGAAGGTTGAGGTGAGAAGTGCGGACTTGGGCACTAGAGCTCGAGTTCACGTAGATGGATAAGCCAAGGAGGAAGAAGGCGCAGGTAAAAGGGTTGGATCTTTATCCCCTTATATGGGCGGACAAAAACATGTGTCCTCGCCGGCCTGGTAAAACTCGCTTATCCCCCAAGCGTCACAATCAATGGCGCGGTTGGGTTACCCACGTCCGTATTGATGGGAATCCCGGAATAAGGGGAACACGATCTCTGCTTCGACAAGAAGTGTCAAGGAAACCGCCTCGCTAAACACACGGAGGTGGAACAATAAAAACGAGTAAAGGCTTGGTAATGGCATGACGTCACGCCACTAAATACGTCAGCACATTGAACTTGTGTAATATTATTCTCTCTACGGTGGTACGTGGAATTTATCTTTGCAGAGCCGGACACTATCCTGGTGTTCACAATCTTCTATAAATTATTCGGAGGAAGAACCCGCCTTGCAATGCCGAAGACAATATGCGCGCCAGACTCGTCGTCATTGAAGCCAGGTTCAGGGGCTACTGAGGGAGTTCCGGACTAGGGGGTGTCCGGATAGCCGAACTATCATCATCGGCCGGACTCCAAGACTATGAAGATACAAGATTGAAGACTTTGTCCCGTGTCCGGATGGGACTTTCCTTGGCATGGAAGGCAAGCTTGGCGATACGGATATGTAGATCTCCTACCATTGTAACCGACTGTGTAACCCTAGCCCTCTCCGGTGTCTATATAAACCGGATGGCTTTAGTCCATAGGACGAACAACAATCATACCATAGGCTAGCTTCTAGGGTTTAGCCTCTTTGATCTCGTGGTAGATCCACTCTTGTAACACACATCATCAATATGAATCAAGCAGGACGTAGGGTTTTACCTCCATCAAGAGGGCCCGAACCTGGGTAAAACATCGTGTCCCTTGTCTCCTGTTACCATCCGCCTAGACGCACAGTTCGGGACCCCCTACCCGAGATCCGCCAGTTTTGACACCGACACTTGCTTTTCCCCTTGGCTGTCGTTTTCCCCCGTTGGATTTAAGTTGGATTTGAGCTTGAGATTTGCGTGTGTTTGGGGAAGGGGTGTTTAGTCTCGTTCGAGCAATCTCTCGCGTTCTGGTTACCGTTTTGCCTCAGCTGCCTCCCCTCGTGAGCCCATCGCGAGCCGGGCCAGGCCTAGCTTGCGTGCAACCCGGACTGCCGTCACCACACCCTCTCAGGAGGTTTTCATTACATGTTCAATGGGCTCGTTCAGGAGACACTCAAGACACCACAGCCCTCCGCAGGCTATCTCGGGGCCCACACGGGTCGAAGGTAAACAAGCCAGCCAACTCGTCGCAAAGCCAGCCACTTGGCGCAGGCGTACGGGTGATATCGCATCTACTAATACGCTAAATGCAAGTTTTTACATGAGGGGCTCCCCCTCCCAAAATGCTCTTACAACCTTCAGGGCAATGCCCGAACTCTATCTGCGTCGGGTAAGGAAACAGGAACAACACGCGATCAGTCGGATAAATCCCCCAACGCATCCTCAAGGGCACCTCCTGAATCGTCGCTGGCCTCGCTGGCCTCGCCATCGCTCTCCGCATCACCGTCAGCAGCGCCAGGGCCGTTCACCACGCCGCCTTCATCAGCAACCACGACCACGCCGTCGTTATCAGAAGCGAAGGCCCTGACGAGGGCATCCACGTTGTCTTCCACCCAGTGCGCCAGGTCGTCCCGGACGGCCTGGGGTACTGGGGCGATGGCGGCGTCGAAGTCGAAGTTGGGATCCATGTTCCGAAGATGGCTGAAGACGCGAGAAAAGGAGCGCCCGAGCAGGGCGCGGCTCCTCTCCTCCACCAACCCGTTGGCTCTGCCCGACCGCACCTCCAGCTGCGTCACCACATCAGTGAAGAACTGAAGGTTACCAGCATAGTTAACCGCGTGAGGCTCCCCAACGGCTGCCTCACAGATGTTGCCCAAGACCGTGTTAGCTCTTTCCCGGAGCGTGGAGAGCACGGGCCATGCTCGTTCTCCAGGATCCGCCGCTGGCGTATCTCGTCCTCATCCTGCCGCGCAACGGCCTCAGCCTCATCCACCCGTTGACGGAGAAGAAGCGCCTCGGTGCGGGAGGTAGACAGCTCCTCCTGTGCCGTGCCAAGGGCAGCCCGAGAAGCATCAGCCCACCGCGTCACTTCATCCAGCTTGGCCCTCAGGGCGGCGGTCCTGCCTTCAACCTCGGTCCTGATCAATCCCAGCCTCTCCTCAAACTCGCGCTCAAAGTTCAAGCGGGCCGTTGCCACCCGGCGTTAAACCTCTTCCAGGACTCGGGCCTCCCGCGCAGCAACGTCATCCTCCGCCTGCATCACCAAGCGCTCCCTCGTCTCCAGACGCTCAAGATCGCGGGTGCGCTTCGCAGCTTCCAACGCCAGTGCCTCCTCGCGTCTCCGGAGCTCAGCCTGGTCGACCGAAGTCCCCTTAGTCGATGCAAGGGCCGTCTCGCGCAGCTCTACCTGCTGCTCTAGGGAATTGCTCCAGGCCTGGAGCTCCCGCGCCCGCTCCTCCGCCACCTCACGCCGCCGGTCAGCCTCCCGGGCCTCCTCGACGGCCCGGGAACGGGCCTCCCGTGAGGCTGCGAGTGACGCCTCGGCCTTCTCATTTTCGAGGTCGCGCTGGTGGCGCGCAAGGGAAATAGCCACCTTCAGCTTGCGCCCCTCTTCAGCTAGGCGCATGCCCTCAGCTTCAAGGCGTGCGTCTTCGTCGGCGAGATCTACGCCAAGCTGGCTCACCGCTTCAGCCGCCCGGTGTAGAAACATTTGGCGAAGGGCACGGCGCTCCCGGGCGCGCCCGAGCACGTCTTCTGCGTCATCATCCGCCCCAAGTAAGCGCGGGGGGCCACGAATCAGCACTCCCCCTCGGGGCAGGGGGCTGGGGGCTGGCGCCCTCGTGATGGCCGGGCACGCCCCGCCAGAAGCCCGGCCTAGAGCTGGCTCGTCCCCGAACGAAGAACGAAGGGCCGACCTCAGCCAATCGCCATCCACGACCAGACGAGAAGCCCAAGGTAGGCTGGCTATGCCTCGAGAAGGCTCGCGAAGGAGGGTTGCAAGGTGCACAGAGCTACGATGCGCCACAGGATGGCTCACCTCTCCGACCGGTCTCACCACAAGGGCTCTGCTTGAGCTCGGAGCGCTCGAAGACGATGGAGAGGGCGAAGCCTGGGGGGATGGCTCCTCAGCCATCTCCGTGAGGTCGGCAGGAAGGGCCCTGCAGAGCAAGGATCAAGCAAAGCAACGGGAAGATAAGGAACTAGGAAAGGGGAAGGCTTACTCATCAATGGCGAAATACTTCCTGCGCTTCTACAGGTGGCAAGGGTAGTCGTCACCCAAGGCCTCCCTTCTCTTCCGGAGCGCCTCGAAGTCCACGCGGAAGCGGCCCAGGACTTCAGCGCAGGGGTCGGCCTGCGACGAGGGAGAAGCACCAAGGTGACCAGCGTCAGGGGTGTCGTCCTGGCGCACGCCGCCGGTCGCCTCACCACGAGGGGTAGCTGGGGCCTCAGGGGCCCTCGACCACCGGAGCCGCGGGCCGCGGCTCAACGCTTTCAGCCGCAGCAGTGCGGGCCTCAGGAGCTGCCACCTCAGGAGTGCCACCTAACGTCGTCATCCCGGCGGAGGCCCCCTCAGCCTTCGATGGCCCATGCCTCCCTGCTCCACCACTCGAGGAAGGACCGTCGTGGGCGACTGGAAGGGCAGTCACCACCACTGGGTTCTCGCGAGGCCCCATGAGGCCTGCGGGGCGCATCCCCCGTTCGTCGAAGCTGGGCATCTGCTTCACAAAGTCACCCCTGCTCGAGCGAAAGCACAGCCAAGCACCCCCTTGCCGGATGCTGCCGGGGGAAGTGTCCCCAGTCAGGACCAGGAGCACCTTCCTCAGTGCTTCAGGCGTCAGGTCCTCCTCCTGGAGCCTCATGCTGTGTGCCCACATCCAGCGGGAATGGCGCTGGAGAGGGGCAATGCGGCATAACATCAACTCGATCACCACCTTGGGCGCCGTCACGCCAAGCGCCCTCAGGAACGTGAAGCGACGCCAGACGAAGACGAGCCGGGGGCTCGTGAGCGTCTCCTGGCCCCAGCCTGAATTGGGGACAGTGGGAGATGTTGGCTCCGAAAGCAGGGGGCTGGGCACCCCGACATCCACCGCTCGTGGAACCCAGACGCGGGCGGAGGAAGGCTGAAATCAATCCCTGAAGCCACCGTTTCTAGTGCGGCAATGAAGCCCACGCACCCCGAGCATTGGTTGGGGTCGATGAGGCGCAGAGAGAAGAAATGACGCAGCAAGGCAACTGAAGGAGGGATGCCCATCATCGCCTCACAGACAAAGGCAAAAACGGCAAGAAGAGTAATGGATTCAGGACGCAAATGCATCATATGGGTCTGGTAATGGGAAAGCACAGCGTTGAAGAAATTGGAAAAGGGGGGAATTAGTTCCGCCCACAGAGCGTCGGCAAAGTGCCGGACCTCGGTGGCTATTCTGTCAATGGAGAAGCGAGACGCGGGCCATGCCGTCATCCTCCCGCACTCGTTGAAGATAGTGGCGAGATGTCAGGACCCCGATTCTAAGTCACATCGACCTAGCCGGTAACACCTCATATCACTTTGCGGCCTCACGCACGGTATTCCCACGGGTGTCGCCTTACCATGGCCCGGGACCGTTTGCGCCTTTTGGCTCACGTATATGATAGTGTCGCTAGCATCCATATGAGAGAGAACACGGGCCGACATGGCTAGTCGTGAACCCAAAGCGGCACTAACCCATGGGGACAGGCATACATGAATCACATCGAGCATGTCGGTCATCAACGTGTGAATCCGGGCTGTAGCACTGGGCTAACAGGACTCCGGTAACCCGGGCTGTAGCAGGCTAGGCAGGACTCCGGATGTCACCGCGTGACATTTCCCCGAAGGGACAGACACAGGAACGAAGTGAAACACATGCCGGCCAGTCAAGTGTCCAAAGCAGTAGTGCTGGGCTAGCAGGACTCCGGTGAACCAGGCTGTAGCGGACTACTATCGCTCAGGAAGCACGAGACTACATTTCCCCATATGAGAAGCTGCCAAGGATAAACAACTAGATTGTGGGATCCCACACATACCAAGCATTTCAAACATACACACAATATGCTCAATATGTGTAAATACAACATGGCATCACAACATAACTCTACGACTCAAATATTTATTCAATAGGCTCCGAGGAGCGAGATATTACAAACATGGGTCTCATGACCCAACACTCAGAGCATACAAGTCAAAGCACAAGCGGAAGCTTAACATGTCTGAGTATAGACATCTACAAATGGAAAAGGCTGAGTAGCCTGACTATCTACCAGATCCTGCCGAGGGCACAAGATCGTAGCTGAGGTAACAAGCTAAACGTCGAAGTCCACGCGGAACTACTAGCGAGACTGAAGTCTCTCTGCAAAACATAAAATAAGAAAACGTGAGTACAAACGTACTCAACAAGACTTACATCGGAACTAGCTACGTATGCATCATTATCAACAAAGGGGGGGGGGGGTGGTGGAGTTTGACTGTAGCAAGCCAGCTTTGACTCGGTGGCTATCCTAACTATGACTGCAAGTAACTCTTTCGAGGTGGCGCACACGAGTCCACATATTCGCCAATCAATACACCACTATGGATCCGCTCCCGTCTCCCTACGAGAACGCCATCCATAGCACTCACGCTTATCTTGCGCATTTTAGAGTATCCACTATGAACTGATATAGGCAACCCAGAAGTCCTTTTCCGCGGACACGGCTATTCGAATAGATCATATTAACCCTGCAAGGGTGTACTTCTTCACACACGCTCTCACCACTTATCGCCGTTTACACGACATGTACTCGGCAACCTTCAAGCGGAAGCCCAACGAGGGTGTCGGCCATGGCCTACCTAAACACTCAAGTCCCTAGTCCAGGTTTATCGCCTATTCGGGTTCCATCCGCAGGGAGTCCGGCCGAGGTTTCCACTAATGGCCTCGAACGATGTGTGCAGGGTACCCGAGATACCAAACGGGCATTCGGTACACCGGGCCACGGTGTATCTACCGCATCATAGCCCACCCCTAGGGTCAGCTCTACGCACGGCCTCCAACACATATCCTACAAACACCAGAAACTAGTTGCAACTCCTGGACAGAGGACAAGGGTGGTTAAGAAGCCGAGAGAGTCATTTAAGGATCCCAATGTGTGGTAGTAACTGTTCATGGATCACAAACACAGAAATCAGTTCCTGAGGACGGTTTCAATGAGACAACCCACCATGTACTCCTACATGGCCTCTCACCGCTACCTTTACCAAATTGTGTTCACACACTTAGCTCACACACAAGAGGACATGTTCACACACCTCCGATTCATCCCCGATGAATCAGACCTGACTCAACTCTAAGCAGTAGCAGGCATGACAAACAAGCATGAATGAGTAGGCACAACAGGGCTCAAACAACTCCTACTCATTCTAGTGGGTTTCATCTAATTACTGTGGAATGACAGGTCATGCAGAGGATAAAGGGGTTCAGCTACCGCAGCAAGTAACACATGAGTCGTTGTTGTCCTAATGCAGTAAAATAGAGCAGGAGCGAGAGAGTGGGATTATATCGGAATGAACAAGGGGGTTTTGCTTGCCTGGCACTTCTGAAGATAATATAGTTCTTCATCGGTGTCATCGAACTCATCGTTGGTACGTCGTCTACTGAGAGGGGACAGTCACCGGCAAGAGAGGAAGAACACAATCAATGCAATGCACATTCACATGAATGACATGTCATGTTAAGGTACTGAATTCACCTAATGCAATATCTAGCCAAGTTAATTGAAGTGGAACTCGAACAAGAACAAATTCCAACTCCAAATGTTATTTCATAAATTGCCCTAATCATCATTTGTCCTATTCAGTGAGGTTAACTTGTTCAAACATGCATGATCATGGCATAAACAGATTCTTCATATTTTTCTGATCATTTTTCATATATAAATTATTTCAATCTGAGCTACGGTTGAATTTCTATGATTTTTAGAAGTTTATACTATTTTCTGAAATTTCCTGAATTAAATTAAATCCAGAAAATGAGTTATTGCGTCAGCATTAGGTCATGCTGACCTCAGCAGGTCAACAGGCGGGTCCAGGTCAAACCTGACCAGTGGGACCCGCACGTCAGTGTAACAGGGCAGGGACAGAGGCTGACTAGTGGGTCCGGGTCAACGATGACGTGGCTTGGTCAAACTGACATGTGGGGCCGACTATATTAGTCTAAACTAAACAGGGAATATATCCCGGGGTTAATTAAGACATGGGGCACATAGTCAGTGAGGGAGGGGGTTAGTTAGTTGTGTCATTAGCCACTAATGATGACGCCACGTCAGCACGCCGGCGGTTAGACGACGGCGACGACCCAGGGCGGCGGTGGCTCGCCGGAGTGGCACTACGGGCTGCGGTTGAACGCGCGAAGAGCACCAGGACGTAGCCCATGCCCGTGCACATCTAGGGAGACCAATGGGAGGTGCGGGGGTGGCCGTAGTTCGCTGGGGTGGAGCCCGTGGCGGCTGCCGGAGTTCGGGGTTGGTGCGAGTTAGTGCTACGGTGTGCAAACGAGCGAGGTGAAGGGCTAGCGGAGCGCTACGCGATGCGGGGAGCAAGTTAGGCACGCCAGGGTGACCAAATGGTCACCGGAGCTACGCCGACGTTGAGCTCAGGCGGCGGTGCGTTTCGGCCATAAAGGGGGCGATGGCTACGGCGATCAAACGAAACGGGGAAGAGGGGGAAACGGTGGCGGAGCTCACAGCGATCACGAAGAGGGGCTCGGCTTGCTCGGGGATGGCTTGGCGACGGCGAATCAACGTCGGCGGTGACCGGCTCCCGAGGTTGAAGATGGTGGCGATAGCGACGACGCCACGGAGCGTCTGGCTGGCTTGGCTTGGTGGAGATGACGAGGAAGACTACGCGAGCTCGTGGGCACAACAGAGGGGCGAGGGGTAGCTGTGGCCGTGGTGGCAGCAAGCGGCGACGGGATCGCTTGGCTTCGGGAGAGGGAGCGAGAGAGGCGAGGCGGGAGAGAGGGAGTGGTCGAGGGTCTGCGTGGCGCCACGAGGGGGTCCAGGCGACGAGAGGAAAGCGGCAAGGTGAGGTGGCGGCGGTGGCCGTGGCGCTGGCTGCACGCTACTGCATCCGATCAAGGGAGGAAGAAGACCTCCCTGCCCCTGGTGGGCTGGGCCGGCCAGATGGGCTGCCAGGTGAGCGCCAGGTAATCCTTCTCTCTCTTTCAAGCTGCTTCCTATTTTGTTTTTGTTTTCTATTTTGTTATTTTGTTCTGGGCTTTATTAAAAATACTTAGGCACGCTCAAAAATCTCCAAACTGCTCATGGCCACTGTTTGGAATATATCCAACATGGAACTTTTCAGTTTAGGATTATTTGGACATTTTAAATATTTTATAGCATTTAAATGTCCAAAAGCAAATAGAGTATGATTTAATTCAGAGCCCAATATGTCATGGAAAAATGTGCAACACCTCTAGTTATTGCTTCTAGCATTTCCCAGAAATGATGAACATTTTTGAAAGCCATTTGGAAACACTGGAAATATTTTATTGAACCTAGTTGAATTTCATTTGGTGCTAGGGTTTCAACAATCCCCATTTCAAATTTCTTAGGAATTTAAACATGATGACATGATGAGCAGGCAAAGTCAAGCAAGGCTGATCTGGGGCTGTGACACGAGAGCAGAGCTGACCTTGTCCAAGCCTTCTCGGTTGAGTATGATCGACCGATCGACAGCAGGAGCAGTCAGCGACGGCGAGCGAGGAAGAGGCACGGGTTTCTTCCCTTTCCCCTTCTCCGTCGGAGCCATGGCGACAGAAAGGGGGAGGATTCGAGATTGGATTGGAAGCAGAGACTGGAGCTCGAGAGGAGGAAGAGTAGGAGACGGTCGAGCAGCGAAAAGAGGGACGACTGTGTGCAACCACGGGTCCGCCTAGCTGGGTGCAAAATAAGGAGGAGTGGGGGAACGAGGATGCCCACGTCCAATCAACCGCCACGCGGCGCCCGAGGCCGCAGGCTGTTAGGGCCCGCGGCGCTTCGCACTTGCCCCTTCGCTTCTTTGCTCAGCCAAGTCCGGGCACGCCTTGGGCCCGGGGGCTACTGTCGGCGTTCTGGGAACGGGGGTACCCAGACTTGCACACTGCGGCCTGCGGCGTGGCTCAAGGGGTGGCCCAAAGACGACCCATCTTCACCAAAGACAAGCTCAAGATCCTCGCAGAGCTGGGCGCACAACAGGAAGCTTCCTCAGGCACGGCCTCGTCAGGCTGGCTCGCGAGGAGGCGGAGAGATCAAGGCGGGGTACCTCAAGAGGTGCCCATGACGCAAGCCATGACGACCAAGGGCGCCAGGCGGGTGCCAGCCCGCGCAGTGTCCTCATTTCTTCTTTGGTACAAAGGGGGCAAGCGCAGGCGAGAGCATCAAGCAAAGGCACCCGTTTCGGTGCAACAAGACCAAGACCGTCGCAACGGCAGGAAGGAAGTCATCGTGGAGCCCAAGCCGGCGTCACCACCAGAGCCTTTTGACAAAGTAGGACCAACTTTAGTCAGATAAGTGTACTAGATGTTCCCCTTCAAAATGGCCAACTGTTGGTGCCCTTCCCGCTTAATATTTGGGAAGAGGCCCAGGGCCTCTGCCTATAAATAGGACTAGCCACCCACAGGATCCAGGATCCGGCATCGAGAGATCAATTGCAGAGAGAGAGAGAGAGAGAGAGAGAGAGAAAAGCGACTGAAATCCCCCTAGCAGTTCATCGCACCAGCCAAGAACAGACCCTCGCGAGGCTGTTCTTCCTTGTATTGTTCATCATCAGCCCAAGAGGCAATCCACCACACCACACACTGGAGTAGGGTGTTACACCACAATGGTGGCCCGAACCAGTATAAACCTTGTGTCTCTTGTGTTTTTCCTTTGGTAGTTTAGATCTTTGCAAGGCGACGAGGTGCATGTAGGTAGGGGGCGAGATCTCCGCGCGCACCCCAGAGTTCGAACCTAGAGGGTCTGCCGGGACCCGAAATCCGACATAATTGGAGGTGTAGGTATTTTCTCTCTAGGCTTTGCAGCGGCTAATGGAGTATCAATGACTAGAACTTGCAAGTTAATACCTAGCCGATGGATTAGTATTTACCACCTGCTTTATAGTGATGGTGGTGACAGGGGTTTTGTGAAGCTTGATCTTTGTATTCTGAGGGGATGGAGCTAGCTGGGTGAGCACTGGAAGAGTCACCTCAGAAGTGATACTGAAGAATTTACTTGCTGGAGGCTAGCCATTTGCATCAGCACGGACTAGAGGATCATCCTCATCCTCCATAGAATCTTCAGACTGAACCTCTTCTTCAACGGGTTTATTCTTCTTGGCAGATGGCCTATGAATTATTGACGGGCCATCACCATTATTATCGTGCTTTTTATTTGATCGACCTTCATCAAGACCGAGAGCATTCCACTTCTAAACATCTTTCTTCATGAACGTGATGTTCTTCTTCTCCTTTAGATTAGCTTGTTCCTTCTTGATTTGTCTCTTGATGACATTTCTCTTCTATTTCTCCACCTCACTTGGATCGTTTTCTTCTATTTGAGAGGATGGATCCGCATCTGGTGGTGGAGGAGGATGCTAATTCTGTTCCTTATCCTTCATCAGGGCATTGGTGCAGAAATCAAACGAAGGAGGAGTGAAGGCAAATCTCTTCACACACCAATCACGAACCATCTTGTAGTTAAACCACTTTATCGTCCAGTATCGGTGAATCCTCTGCATTTTGCTTGACCTTTGATGGGTTGATTCTCCTTCGATAGTTTTGTATCAGTTGTGAGACATCAATTCTATGGAATTTTCTCTAGGCTTGTGACCACCAGTTTTCATTTCCCGACGATGGGATTTCCATTGGCGTTAAGTTATCGTGATTTCTTGGAACTCTTTTTCTCCAAAGGGCTGATAGTTGGGCCCTGTGGTTTTGACTCATATGTCATAATCATAACAGGGTCTTCTCCCAAATCTGTCTGACGTGCTAGCTTAGGAGAATATTTAACAGAATCCATATTCCTGTGAATTAGATTATATGCAAGGGAAAAGAGGGACAGGGTCATGATTACACATAGAGAATTTTTTCAAAGAAGTTAGATTTAGAATTTAAGCTAAGTTTCGATAGAAAGAGTTGACAATAGGTTTCATACTAGTGTATCTCAAGACAAATTCACTAATATAAAAACTATTTTTTCTCTCATAAGAAACACAACCCAAACCCTAGATCTAGAGTTTTGATGGGATGGAAAAACTACAAACCACATACAAGAGTTCACTTAAGGATTTACAAATCTGATAAAGGCGGCAAAAATGAAGAAATTAACGCTGAAAAACTCGAGCAAGAATGAAGAACGCTCAAATCAGAGGCTACATGCACCCTATCCCGGTGTTGTGTGGCGAGTACGACAGCGCGACTAATGAGATGCTCTGCGGCGGCGAGGAAGAACTCTGGTGAGGCATTTCTGGCAGTAAAGCAGTGAAGAGGCTCATCGGTGTTCAAAGCGGAGCAGCAGGGCTTGGTGGTTTCAAGGGTTTTGCACGAGAGAGAATGAGTGTAATTGCTAAGTGCGGAAGACGATGGGTGTCAGTGTCAAAACCGGCGGATCTCAGGTAGGGGGTCCCGAACTGTGCGTCTAAGGCGGATGGTAACAGGTGGCGATGGACACGATGTTTACCCAGGTTTGGGCCCTCTCGATGGAGGTAATACCCTACTTCCTGCTTGATTGATCTTGATGATATGAGTATTACAAGAGTTGATCTACCACGAGATCGTAGAGGCTAAACCCTAGAAGCTAGCCTATGGTATGATTGTTGTTGTCCTACGGACTAAACCCTCCGGTTTATATAGACACCGGAGGGGGCTAGGGTTACATAGAGTCGGCTACAATGGGAGGAGATCTACATATCCGTATTGCCAAGCTTGCCTACCACGCCAAGGAGAGTCCCATCCTAACACGGGACGAAGTCTTCAATCTTGTATCTTCATAGTCTAACAGTCCGACCAAAGGATATAGTCCGGCTGTCCGGAGACCCCCTAATCCAGGACTCCCTCAGTAGCCCCTGAACCAGTCTTCAATGACGATGAGTCCGGCACGCAGATTGTCTTCGGCATTGCAAGGCGGGTTCCTCCTCCGAATATTCCATAGAAGATATTGAACACAAGGATAGTGTCCGGCTCTGCAAAACAAATTCCATACACCACCATAGAGATAATAATATTTCCACGAATCTAGTCTGCTGACACACTCTATAGCATGACGCTACACCACGGCCCGGTCATTATTCGAACCGTTTTTCTCAACCAGCCACAATGCATATCGCGAGGAGGTTTCCTCGGCACGTCTTGTCGAAGCAGAGATCATGTCCCCTTATCACGGGATTCTCATCAATACGGGTATGGGTAACCCAACCGCGCCATCAACTACAGCGCTTGGGGAATAAGCGACTTTACTAGGCAGGTGGGAGCGCATAGTTTCGTCCGCTCTTATAAAGTGACAAGGGTTCACCTTTTTCACCCACGCCTTCTTCCTCCTCGCACATCCATTCTTGCGCACTCGAGCTCCAACACCCAAGTTCGCGTCCTTCTCCTCAAACCGCTCCCAGCATGTCCGGGGCGGAAGGCAAGTGAATGAAATCCTCCGTCACGGAGGACATCGAAAAGCTGTGTCGAGCCGGATACTTGGCCGCGTATATCGCGCACCGGCTGCCCAACGCGGGGCAGATCGTCCCCACCCCAGAATCCCATGAGAGGGTAGTCTTCCTCACCCACTTCATCCGCGGACTGGGATTTCCCCTCCACCCGTTCGTCCGCGGCCTCATGTTCTACTACGGACTGGACTTCCATGATCTGGCCCCAAAATTCATCCTAAACATCTCGGCGATTATCGTCGTGTGCGAGGCCTTCCTCCGCATCCGGCCCCACTTCGGCCTGTGGCTGAAGACCTTCTATGTTAAACCAAAGGTGGTGGGCGGCCAACAAGCGGAATGCAGAGGCACCATGGTGTGGAAAATGCCCAACGTCACATGGCTCGAGGGCTCCTATGTGGAGACCATAAAGGGGTGGCAATCGGGGTGGTTCCACATCACCGAGCCGCGCAACAACAACTGGGTGGCGGCCCCCGAATTCCGATCCGGAATCCCCACGCGGCTCACCTCCTGGAAAGAGAAGGGCCTGACCGGACTCCAGAAATGCATCCGGAATATGATAAGCAAGAAAATCAAGCTTCTCAATGTGGTCCAGGTCATGCCTTTCCGCCGGTTCCTCCCGTGCCAACGACGGGCATTCAACTTGTGGGAGTTCGACCCGGCCGAGCATCAGACGCTGCAAGAGCTCTTCGGCACGACGCACAAGGACGTCTGGAGGGTGTTGTTCAAGGGCGCCGAGGTACCCCCTCCCCTTACCGAGGACCGTGGACTTAGCGCAAGAATGCTCGTAAGAAGTATACTCGTGTCCCGAAGATCAGATTGAATGGTCTAGAAGCATGGACATTATGGATTCGCGGTTGAGATTCTGTGGCAGTTTTCCATGAGCACGTGGCAACTGTAAACATAGGTATCTCCTCACTTGAGCGGGAAACCCAAATTTTTGGAGGACTTTCGCCAAAATTGAAATCTTTTGAAATGACATAATTGTCGCAGCGAAGGATGTCAGATTGAAATGCACTCGAAATGAAATTGTGTACTCATGATAGAAAAACATAGACTTGATAGGATAGAATAGATAGGCATGGTTCAAAACAATTTCACTCCGCGGAAAAGCAATCAAACAAAACATAACTATGAGTGAAATGTATAGAGGACTAAACTAAACAATGAAGAAAAATTGAAGGCTAGAAGTCAAAACAAGCACTATCGAAAAGAAAATTCAAGTCAAAAACCAAAATAGGGTGGTGGCGTTACCAATTGTGTAAGAAGTATTTAACCCAGAACATCACACAATTTGTCATGTCATTCTTGTCATTTGTTAATATATTTACTATCGGAAAGAAAAAAAAATACTTTGTTGAAAATTTCAGGTTCTTTGAGTGATGTGCACCCATTCCTTGTAAGATATGAAAGTCTTAGCATGGGTGCAAAGTTAACTCTACTTCACATTTATGAAATCCAAGATATATAGCTCACATAGTAATGTGCAGAATCTTTTCTCGTTGAGAGGTTTGGTGAAGATATCAGCCAATTGTTTCTTGGTCTTAATGTGATTGATAATAACATCCTCGTGAAGAAAATGATGCATGATGTTAATATGCTTCATCCAGGAGTGTTGCATTTGATTGTGTGAAATCTTGATGGCACTCTCATTATCACAGAGAAGAGGAATCTTCTTCATCATGATGCCATAGTCCTTGAGAGTTTGCTTCATGCAAAACTGAGAGCAGCATGCACCCGCAACAATATATTTAACCGGAGCCATGGAGAGAGATACACAATTATGCTTCTTCAAAGACCAACACACCAATGATCTACCAACAAAATGACATGTCACATAGGTAGATTTCCTATCAACATGGCCACCAATAACCCACAAGTATAGGGGATCGCGACAGTCTTCAAGGGTAGTATTTCACCCATATTTATTGATTCGACACAAGGGGAGCCAAAGAATATTTATGAGCCTTAGCAGTTGAGTTGTTAATTCGACCACACCTGGGAAATTATATTTCTGCAAGAAAGTGCTTAGTAGCACAGTAGCAATAGTAACAGGAACAGTAAGAGTAGCAAATTGTAACAAAAGCAGCAACGAAAGTAACTTAGCAATGATCAATATTTGAAAATTGTAGGCACTGGATCAATGATGGACAATTGTGTTGGATGATATTCATCATATAACAGTAACAACCTAGAGCGACACAAAATAGCTCCAATTCATCAATATAATGTAGGCATGTATTCCGTATAACTCCCCCAAGCTTAACTCATTGCTTGTCCTTAAGCAATACAATTGATAAACTAGAAGTGGTAAAGAAAATCTTTTACAAACTCGTTTGTTCTTGTTGATTGATATATACTTAACTAGTGGTCAAGTTTACAGCAAAGATTATGAACTAACCATATGAATGATAACACTTAGGTCTCACATTTACTTATATAATAACATACCCAACTAGTGAGGAATAATAAGATATCTTGAGTGCCAACAATTTGTCAAAACAATCATGATATAATATGATAACATGGTTTCTTGTTAGCCCTTTCTGAGACTGCAAAACATAAATGCGGAGCACCTCTAAAGTTCAAGCAACGACTAAGCATTGTAATTCAGGGTAGAAGAGATCCAGTCATAATGCACACAACACTAACTATACTCAATGCATAAGAATGACAATAGTGCTCTCAGGATTGGTGCTTAAAATGAGAAGATGATGACTCAACAATAAAAGTAAATAACATAAAAGTAAATAGATAGGCCCTTCATAGAGGGAAGCTTGGATTTGCAGCGGTGGCAAAGCTCGTAGCTTAAAACAGAGATGAATACATTTTGAGAGGTATGATTTTCCCGTCAATTTCACGACCGAGGATTTCAATATCTTCCATGATAAACACATTATAGACAGTTCCCAAGCGAAAAGGTAAAGTTTACTCCCCCTCAAATATTCAAACACAAGCCATGGCTAGCCGAATTGATGGGTGCCCTCCATACCATAAACTTTCTAGGGGATTTTGTTTCATTATATTTTTCGTTATTTTGATTACGGGACATGGCATCCCAATTACCAGCCTCTCTTGGGCAATGGCAAGTGAGTAAACACTCATCATGAGAATAACCCGATTAGCATGGAAAATACTGATCACCCCTGACGCTCCATGAGCGGTACATGCACACAAAACAAATGCTTATTTGAATGATGAGAGGTGGCACATGCAAATTTACTTGGAATGGCAGAGTAATAACACATTTAGGTAGATATGGTGGACTCATCTGGAACAACTTTGGGTTTAAGGATTTGGATGCACAAGCATTATTCCCTCTTAGTACACGTGAATGCTAGTTGTCGACGTCCTGGGAATCAGGGTACCCAGACTTGCCTACCTGCGGCCAACGCGTGGCTTCACCGACGGTCTGGTACGGCTCACCTCCAGCATCGACAACTCAAGACCCTCGCGAGGGGCCAAGCCTCGCGAGGCGGACGATGCCAAGACCTTCGACTGGAGCGGCCCCCTCAGGATGGCTCCCGAGGAGTGGAGATATCTATGCAAGCCTGACGTCACGAGGCTCGGGTGACGCGAGCCATGACGACCAAGGCCAGGCGAGCGCCAGCGGGTGCGGTGCAACAAGTTTCCCCTTCCATGCTAAAGGGGCAGGCGCGGAGTCCCGAGGAATCAACCAAAGTTTTCCATTTCCGTGCAACGAGACCAGGACCGCCAGGACGACAAGACGGAGGTCATCGATGAGCGCACCGTGGCGTCACGACCAGAGGCTTTGCAGGCGAATACTACTTTTGTCACGCTAAGATGTACTAGTTGTCCCCCTTCAAATTTGGCCGTTGTGGGATCCGTTCCCGCCTAAGTTTTGGAGGAAGAGGACCAAGGCCACTATAAATAGGACTTAGCCACCACCGTAGCGAGGGATGGATTCAGTTTATTCTCACCCTCACCAGCTCAAGGACACACCTCCTGAGGTTGTTCTTCCACTGTACTAGTTCATCCTCAGCCCACCTCGAGGCAAATCCACCACAAAGCAGGAGTAGGGTTTTACACCGCAAGGTGGCCTGAACCTGGGTAAATTGATGTGTTTACTTCCAGTTCATCTAGCTAGGCTGCGGGATCGGCGAGGCGATAGGCTGGAGGTTCAGTTCTTCGCAAGCACCCCAATGTTTGAACCTCTCTTGGGTCTGCGGAGCCCTGAATCCGACATTTGGCGCTCCAGGTAGGGGTGCGTCGGAGCCTCTCTTCCACCGGTCGACCCGTCGCCGCTCTGCCAAGCTTTCATGGCTCGCACCGCTCCGCTCGCCGCCTCGATGGGCGCATCCGAGGACGTCCCGGTCCTTCGGGCCTTCTCCCCCGCCCTCCGGCAAGTGCAGTGGCCGCCCAAGTTCACGTCGGACTTGCCACCGCGCTACAACGGCATGGCGCACCTCGTGGAGTTCCTCCAGAAGTACAAGGAAGCGATTTGGGCGGCCGGCAGCGACGACAAGGTCGCGGCAAGCTGGCTGCCCATGGCCTTGGCGGGTGAGCCGCGCGCCTGGCTCCTTGGCTTACCAGAGTCTTTGGTGGCCTTCTGGGAGGAGCTGTGCGGCCTCTTCATCGCGCGCTTCCCGGCGCCAGCTCCCCCGGACCGCCACATCAAGCAGTTCCTCCGCCAGGTGGGCGCTGCCGGTGCACAGTGAGGAGCTCCTCCGGGCTTGGCGGCGCCTAAGGCCGACCTCACGTTCGACTCAGGCGACTACCCCGTGAATGCGGCCCACGCTGGCGCGCTCCCAATGCTTTGCACCCCCACCATCTGCAACGTGGCCGTCACCAGGACCCTCATCGACGGTGGCGGCGGCCTCAATGTTCTCTCCGTGGAAGCGTTCGGCCTGCTCCATGTGCCCTATGGCCGACTCAGCCCCACCAAGCCATTTTCCGGGGTCGGTGACGGCTCCACCTGTCCGCTGGGGCAGATCCGCCTCCCTGTCACATTCGGCACCCGCAACAACTACCGCACCGAGCTCATCGACTTCGACATCGCCCGCATTGGCCTCCCGTACAACGCCATCCTTGGGTACCCGGCCTTGGCCAAGTTCATGGTGGTGAACCACCCCGGCTACAACCTCATGAAGATGCCTGGAAGCAGCGGCGTTCTCACCATGGCGGGAGACACCAAGGAGGCGCTCTCGGCCCTCAAGCTCGCCTTCAAGGCTGCGGCGGTCGCCTGACCAAGCGAAGAGGGAGCTCCGGACGGCCCGCAGGCTGCACCGGCCAAGAAGAAGCAGTTGTTTTCTCAGGACCGGGCTGAGACGAAGCAAGTCCCTGTCGACGAAGGAAAGGAGCTAGGCCCAGCCTTCACCATAGGCGCTGGCCTCCCCCTGGACCAGGAAAAGGCCCTGATCGACTTCCTCCGCACAAACAAGGACGTGTTCACATGGGAGCCGGAGGACCTGGTGGGGAGACCGAGGGGGATAATTGAGCTCTACTTGAACGTGCGCCCAAACGCACACCCCGTGAAATAGAAGGCGCGGCGGCAATCCACAGGGAAACAATCCTTCATCGTTCAGGAGACCCGCCAGCTGCAGGAAGCATGCATCATTCGGGAAGTGCGGCATCCAAAATGGCTCACGAACCCGGTCATTTTCCCTAAGAAGGGTGGGAAGGAGCGCATTTGTGTCGACTTCACCAACCTCAACAAGGCCTGCCCTCTTCCGTGCATTGACCAGATCGTTGATCCACCGCAGAGTGCGATTTGTTGTGCTTCCTGGACGCGTTCTTGGGCTACCACCAAATCAAGATGGCAGTGGAGGACGTAGAAAAGACGGCTTTTTTAGCCCGTGTGGGGTGTACTGGTACACTTGCTTGTCGTTCGGGCTGCACAATGCCAGAGCAACCTTCCAGTGGCTGATGCACATCGCTCTAGGCCGGTAGCTCAGGAGGAATGCCGAGGCCTACGTCGATGATATAGTGGTAAACTCTCGAGAAGCAAGGACCCTTATTACGGGTTTAGAGGAGACATTTGCCAGCTTGCACATGGTGACCTGTGACTCAACCCGGAGAAGTGTGTTTTTGGTGTCCCGTCCCGTAAGCTGCCGGGCTTCCTGGTGTCCCACAGAGGGATTGAAGCAAACCCAGAGAAGGTCAAGGCCATAGAGAAGATGAGCCCACCGCAGACCCTCAAAGAGATGCAGAAGCTGGCGGGCTACGTAACATCGCTCGGGCGTTTCATCTCCAAGTTGGGGGAGCGCGCCCTCCCCTTCTTCAAGCTGATGAAGAAGAAAGGTCCGTTCGAGTGGACCCCAGAGGCAGACGCCAGTGATGGTAGCACCGCGCCCCCGGAACCCTTGGTGCTTTACCTGGCTGCCACACCTCACTCTGCCAGCGCAGCACTGGTGGCGGTCCAGGAGGAGTGCTCGACCGGGGGCTCAAGGGGAAGCACCTCGCCCTCGGTTGAGGCGCCGCGGCTTCAGGACGACGCTCCTAAGGTCCCGGCTACCCCACTCACCGACGACACTCCTAAGGCCTCAGACGACCTCTCAAGCAGCGGGCCAACCGAGGGCGGGGCCCCTGGGGCCGCGACAACCCCGACAGATGACAAGACTCCTGAGGACTCTGGGCCTCGTGAGGTGCATGTAGGATCGAAAGTATGTCTAGGGGGGGTGATTAGACTACTTGACCAAATAAAAATCTATCCTTTTCCCAATTTTAAGTCTTGGCAGATTTTAGCAACTTATCACAAGTCAAACAATCAACCTACACATGCAATTCTAAGAGTAGAGCAGCGGAATGTAAATCATTACATATGAAGGTAAAGACAGGAGTTTGGAGGGAGCAAACGCAATGTAGACACGGAGATTTTTGGCGTGGTTCCAATAGGTGGTGCTATCGTACATCCACGTTGATGGAGACTTCAACCCACGAAGGGTAACGGTTGCACGAGTCCACGGAGGGCTCCACCCACGAAGGGTCCACGAAGAAGCTACCTTGTCTATCCCACCATGGCCATCGCCCACAAAGGGCATGCCTCACTAGGGTAGATCTTCACAAACTAGGTGATCTCGTTGCCCTTACAAACTTCTTGGTTCAACTCCACAATCTTGACGGAGGCTCCCAAGCGACACCTAACCAATCTAGGAGACACCAATCTCCAAAAGGTAATAGACGGTGTGTTGATGATGAACTCCTTGCTCTTGTGCTTCAAATGATAGTCTCCCCAACACTCAACTCTCTCTCACAGAATTGGATATGGTGGAAAGATGATTTGAGTGGAAAGCAACTTGGGGAAGGCTAGAGATCAAGATTCTTGTGGTAGGAATGGAAAATCTTGGTCTCAACACATGAGTAGGTGGTTATCTCTCAGAACATGAGTAATGGAAGTGTAGGCATGTTCCGATGGCTCTCTCCATGAATGGAGAATGGGTGGAGGGGTATATATAGCCTCCACACAAAATCTAACCGTTACACACAATTTACCAAACTCGGTGGGACCGAATAGTTAAACACGGTCTCACTGATTCAGTTTAAAATGTGAACGTTAGGATTTTCGATGGGATCGACACGTCAACTCGGTGGGACCGATTTCATTAGGGTTAGGGCATAACGTAATCTCGGTGAGACCGATCACATGAACTCGGTGAGACCGATTTCTGTAATAGGCAAATAGAGAGTTGGTCAGGCAAACTCGGTGGGACCGATTCACTCATTTCGGTGAAAACGAAGCGTTACGAAAAGGAAACAAAGAATTTGCATTGCGAACTTAGTGGGACCGATCGCTCACTTCGGTTAGACCGAAACGTTACGAAGGGAAACAGAGTGTTTGCAATCCCATCTCGGTGAGACCGAGATCCCTATCGGTGATACCGAACTGATTAGTGTTTCTGGCTATGGCTATGTCAAATGAACTCGGTGGCGCCGGATAGATCAAATCGGGCGGGGCCGAGTTTGACTGTAGGTTTAGGACAAATGTAGAATGTGAGAGGTAGCTGAGAGTTTTGGAGCATACCACTAAGCATTTTGAGCAAGCAAGCCATGAAGCAACACCTCATCCCCTTTTAGTAGTATTGGTTTTTCCTATGGACTCAATGTGATCTTGGATCACTAAAATGAAAATGTAGAGTCTTGAGCTTTTGCCAATATGTTCCCTTAGCATTTTGACGGGTCCACATCTCTAGTCCATGCCATGCCAATCATTGAACTTTCTGAAATGATCATCTTGAAATAGTATTAGTTCAATGAGATATATATTGTTAAAAATTACCAAAATCACCCAGGGATTAGTTGCACTTTCAATCTCCCCCTTTTTGGTAATTGATGACAACCTATAGATCAAATCTTCAACAAATGATAATAAAAGTGAAATATATCGTCACTTTGAGAAGTATGTGATAAGCAAGAGCTCCCCCTAAATTTGTGCATTATTTAAAATTTGCTTTTGAATGCAAATGCATAATCGATTAGGATCATGGGTTACTCTTCCATGTCACATACATCTTGGTGGAGCGCTCGAAATGATAGAATATGAAATATGCACTCATCACCAAGGCGAAAGTGAATGATCATACATGAGAGTTAAATAATATCATCATCTATGCACAAGCATTAAAGTATGATAGAATCAAACACATGACCATACAAGTATCTCTCACACGCAAAGTATCAACCAATCAAGCACACAAATAAGTATTAAACAAGTAACAAAACAGGTAGCAAAAAGAAGCAAATCTCTCTCTCGAAGCCTATGATCTATACACTTTCTCCCCCTTTGGCAACAAGTTACCAAAAAGCTCGAAAATGTATAGTGTTATGCGGCTCTCTAAGCTTGATCTTTGCGAGGTGGCATGGAGAGGACTCCTAGTACAAATGCATCTTTTGAGGTTGTTGGAGCTGGTGGAGTTGCAACCGGAGGGGCAACTGAAGCTGTGGCTGCAGGTGCTCACGTAGTAGCTCTTGTGTCTGTCACAGGCACTGCTGCAGATCTCTGTGCCCTAGGCACTCTCTGAAAAACTTTAGTGACAGCTTTCCCTTTCCTCTCTTCAGCTTCTTCCTGGAGCTACTCAACAGCTGTTTGCATTTCTGTCACCTTCAAGTCAAGATCATAGAACTTTGTCTCAATGATCCTCTCAAGACTCTCTTGATTTTGAGTCAGGGTGGCCAATCCTTTTTCAATCCTCAAAGTGGCTTGAATAAGATATCCAAGTTGATCTTGCTTTGACTTGAGGAAGACTTGTGAAGCCTCTTCAGCACTTGGCATCTTGGCTGCCTTCTCGGCTTTTGCTTTCTCCCTCTTGTCTTGAGCCTCTACTGATGTAGGTTCTTCCGCATCCATGACAACTGTGTTGTCTTCAAAGTCAAGCCTCAAGGGAAGGTGTTTTTTATCCAACAAGTATGTGCATGTGCCCATCTTGGAGTTGATGAGCATCTGGATGTGTGGAGCATACCCACATGATCTCTTTTGGTCAGCAACTGTCCTCTTGATTGTCTCAACAATCAAACTCATCACCTTAAACTTCTGGGGCACATCAAACAACTGAAGCAAATTGATGGAGTGACCTCTGATCATCCTGTGATCTCCTGATTTGGGAAACAAGGTGTGTGAGGGCATCCTGGATTAGGGGGTGTCCGGATGGCCGGACTATAACCTTTGGCCGGACTCCTAGACTATGAAGATACAATATTGAAGATTTCGTCTCGTGTCTGGATGGGACTTTCCTTGGCGTGGAAGGCAAGCTTGGCGATACGGATATGTAGATCTCCTCCCATTTGTAACCGACTCTATGTAACCCTAACCCTCTCCGGTGTCTATATAAACCGGAGGGTTTTAGTCCGTGGGATCTAACAACTATCATACCATAGGCTAGCTTCTAGGGTTTAGCCTCTCTGATCTCATGGTAGATCTACTCTTGTACTACCCATATCATCAATATTAATCAAGAAGGAGTAGGGTTTTACCTCCATCGAGAGGGCCCGAACCTGGGTAAAAACATCGTGTCCCTTGTCTCCTGTTACCATCCGCCTAGACGCACAGTTTAGGACCCCCTACCCGAGATCCGCCGGTTTTGACACCGACATTGGTGCTTTAATTGAGAGTTCCTCTGTGTCGTCATCTTTAGGCCCGATGGCTCCTCTGATCATCAACAACGATGCGGTCCAGGGTGAGACTTTTTTCCCCGGACAGATCTTCGTATTCGGCGGCTTTGCACCGTGGGCCAATTCGCTTGGCCATCTAGAGCAGATCGAAAGCTACGCCCCTGGCCATCAGGTCAAATTTGGAAGTTTAAACTACACGGGTGACGTCCGCGGAGACTTGATCATCGACGGATCCGGGCGACAACTGTGCGAGCCGCACTGTTACGATGGGCATGATCTAGCTCTACCGGTCAAGTGCCTCGGAGGCCGCACCTGCGTGCGCTCGACACTTAGCTCGGAGCCGATCAAGGCCAACCGAGGGCGGGTGGCTGGACACCGCCTCGAGGGCTGCAATCTCTACGGCGATCGAGCCGAACACCAGCCTTGTCCTCTGCGAAGCCCGTGACTCCAAAGTGCCGGACTCCTCTCCGGACTCCGAAACCTCCGCACCCCTGCCAATCGAATCCGATTGGGCGCCGATCATGGAGTTCACCGCCGCAGACATCTTTCAGCACTCGCCCTTCGGCGACATTCTGAATTCATTAAAATCTCTCTCTTTATCAGGGGAGCACTGGCCGGACTATGGTCAGCAAGGTTGGGATGCGGACAACGAAGAAATTCAAAGCCCACCCACCACCCACTTCATAGCCACTGTCGATGATTTAACCGACATGCTCGACTTCGACTCTGAAGACATCGACGGTATGGACGACGATGTAGGAGACGAACAGGAACCAGGGCCTATAGGGCACTGGACAACCACCCCATCTCACGATGTATACATGGTGGACACACCTAAAAGAAACAACGACGAGGAACAAAGGGACGCAACGAGGGATCGTTCCCTCGAAAAGCAGTCGCCGCTCCAAAACCCAGCTCGACAGAGACAAGACCACTCTGAGACCCAGCCATAGAGCAGGCGAACCGGCGGACGCATTTAACATGCCATCGAGCAACCGTCCGAATAGGGCAACTTGGATAAACAACCCGTCCCCGACGAAGATAACAGTCCGGACGACCTCACGCCGGACAAGCTACCGGAGTAGAAGAACCTCCACAAAAGGCTCGTCGCCACTGCGCGTAGCCTGAAAAAGCAGAAGCGGAAGCTCAAAACAGCGGAAGATGCACTCAGAACTAGATGGAGCAAAGTACTCAACACCCTTGAGACAAATACGGCTGACGATCGCCGCACAAAGAGCTACCCGAAGCAAAAATTACTGCCGGAATTTGATGAGGAGGCCTTAGAGCCACCGCAATCAAAAAATAAGGAAGCCACCCGGTCGGGTGAATAACCCCATGGCCAACATAGAGCAGCAAAGGGCGCCGCACACAAGCCGGCACCCGATCCCGCACAAGGATTCGCATCAAAAAGATGGCCCAGCTAGATCTATCTACGGGCCAAGAAAGCAAGCTCTAGTAAGCAATGCAATGTGTCAAGTATCCGAACATCGTGGTACACCCAAATATAGGGGTGCCGCACACCCCCTATGTTTCACCGATGAGGTGCTGGATCATGAATTTCCAACGGGATTCAGGCGCGTAAACATAGAGGCATACAACGGAACAACATACCCTGGAGCCTGGATTGAGGATTACATCCTCCACATACACATGGCTAGAGGAGATGATCTCCACGCCAAAAAATACTTACCCCTCAAGCTCAAAGGGCCAGCCCGGCATTGGCTTAAAAGCCTTCCCGAAATCACCATTGGAAGTTGGGAAGAGCTCGAGGATGCTTTTCGGGCAAATTTTCAAGGGACCTATGTCCGACCTCCGGATGGAGATGATTTATGTCATATAACTCAACAACCTGGAGAGTCAGCCCAGAAACTCTGGAACAGATTTCTTACTAAAAAGAACCGGATAGTCGACTGTCCGGACGCCGAAGCCTTAGCAGCTTTCAAACACAGCGTTCGAGATGAATGGCTCGCCAGACACCTCGGCCAAGAAAAGCCAAGAACAATGGCCGCATTAACAAGCGTCATGACCCACTTTTGTGCAGGAGAGGATAGCTAGTTGGCAAGATGCAGTACCAGCGACCCAAGTACATCCGAAGTTAGGGATGAAAACGGGAAACCGCGACGCAGCAAGGACCAGCGCCGGACCAAGGGAAAGAGCCCGAAGAGCACGGCAGTCAACGCCGGATTCGAAAGCTGTCGGCAGAATCAGAAAAAGCTGCCCCTGAAGCATAACAGGGACGAGCTATCTAACCTAAACAAAATCTTGGACAAGATATGTCAAATCCACAGTACTCCCGGAAGCCTGCAAACCATACCCACAGAGATTGTTGGGTCTTCAAGCAATCCGGCAAACTCAACGCCGAACACAAGGGGCTCGACACACCAAGCGAGGATGATGACGAACCCCACAAGCAGAGCACCGGAAAACAAAAGAATTTCCCACAAGAAGTCAAAACAGTAAACTCACTTCACGTGACAAAAGGGAAAAATAGGGTGGCGCCTATAGAGATGCGCGCCATACGGCCTATCCCAGAGGAGTCCCGCCACTGGTTGTTAAAACCAATCACCTTCGACCATCAAGATTACTCTAGAAGTATCCGAACGCAGTTGGACTGCCTTGATATTAGATCCGATAATTGACGGACTCCAATTTACACAAGTCCTAATGGACGGCGACAGTGATCTAAACCTGCTATATCAGGACACAATCCGCAAAATGGGAATAGACCCAACAAAAATTCGCCATAGCAACACTTCCTTCCAAGGGGTAACGCCAGGCCCAGATGCCCATTGTACGGGCTCTCTCCTGCTAGAAGTTATGTTCGGCTCTCCCGACAACTTCCGCCACAAAAAGCTAACCTTCCACATCGCCCCATTCACAAGTAGCTATCAAGCACTCCTGGGACGCGAAGCTTTCACCCGCTTTAACGCAATACCGCATTATGCATCTCTTATACTTAAAATGCCCGATCCGCGAGGCATCATCTCATTAAAGGGAAATTTCGAGTGTTCCTCAAGCGCGGAAGATTGTGCGGCTGCCTTGAAAGCCACACACTAAACCGGCTTCACTGATAAAAGCACCTAAACAGGTCGTTCAGACCCGGACATGGCTAGACGAGTCCGGTGTAAACATACAAGGGCTTACTAGACGCATACCCCCGTACAAGGGGCTCCGCGCATGTACAACAAGAGACGATAAAGCTCAATTTTATTCATTTTTTGAACTATACTTTGTTTATTTAATATAACGTATATTTTCAAGACGATCATTTTCAACTAAGTTCCTCTCTTTTACAGATGAACACCGTGCTACACCTGGCCCGTGATACTGCAACAACGGAGACACAAAGCAGACGCAAGAGGGGACCCGTTCCAAGGATTCTTTTTAGATAAAGACCCTGGGTAAACCTTTTTTACTGTCTCTTGTTGATACACATCCCCCGGTTTCGTGATATAACTGAGGAGGAGGCTGGCGTCTTGGCATGTGGCCACGTCAGAATTTTGCGCGTACCTGGACACCAGGGGCTCATTACCAAGGGCGTTGTTCAGCCCGTTTTCATAAAGACCGAATACCTTAGGGAGTGTTCGTCATGAAGTTTGGCCTTATATGCATCAGCTCCGAATCATGTCTTTGGTCAAATGTTGGGTTTGCCCGACTCCTGTGTTTTGCTGCCTTACGTTCCGCTCTATCGGCTAAGGCGGCACCATGAGAACTACTGCGATTGTGCCCCGGTTGGCCAGGCGAGCACCTCAGTAGAGAAAGCCGAAAATCGATTTGTCATGATATAGCGTGAGACTGGTCAACCACTGATGACCCGCCGGAATCTTTAGGATTCCTCCAGATAACGAAGGGTCGCTTTTGCCAGCACACACGCCGCAATTCGGGTGAGCGCGGTGCCCCTAGGGGCTATATAGTAGCCCCACTGTCAAACTCCTATGGCTAAGTGAAAGTGATAAAGCATTATAGTCCAGTTGCCTAGTTCGCTGTGCTTTGACCTCCTTTATAGGACCAAGACGTTGGATCAAGTGCGAAAATGTGCCTTCTGCGAACACCCCCGCATTATATGCGTGGGGGCTGAAGCCGACGACTGCCATCTTTCAGGTTATATATACATATACATTAACGGCCGCACATGAGGTATTTTATTTCTTGAAGGCACAAGTATAAAAGCTTTTATATTCCTCGAAACATTGTTTTACAATAATACATGTTATTCAAACATAATATCCTTCGAGCACTGCGTCTCTATTAAACGAGCGCCCTGCAGAACTTCTTGAAAATAGTGCTCGGCAGGTACTCGGCTCTCGTCCGAATCTTGGGATGCAACAGCGGTGGCCTTCATCTCTGCCCAGTATGTCTTGACACGGGCAAGAGCCATCCGCGCACCCTCTATGCACGCAGACCTCTTCATTGCATTGATGTGCGGCACCGCACCAAGGAACTGCTGCACCAAGCTAAAATAACTCTTCGGCTCGGGCCTTTCCGGCCACAGATGACTCACGACATACTTCATGGCAAGTCCGGATAACCTATTCAGCTCCACCCACGTGGCCAAATGATCGGTTAATGGAAGTGGGCGCTCTGGATTGTGGAACTGCGACCAAAAAAGCTTTTCCACTTCGTGATCCTTTTGATCGCGGAAGTGTTCGGCTGCGTCCGCGGCACTCGCCGCCAAGTCCAGATAAGGGTCCGCCGCACTCCACAGCCGGTCCAACGAAGCATATTTAGGATCCCCGAACTTCATCTGCAACATAAACGGCTTTCCAGCCGTGATATCTCCGACCTGACGTAGCTCCTCCTTCATAGCTCTCATCGCAGAGGGAGCATCCTTGGCCTCAGTAGTGGCCTTCTTCAGGTCCTTCTGTTCCGCCCGATCTTCTTTTTCAAGAAGCTTGCAGCGGTCGGCAACATCCTTCAATTTCACAGCCATCTCGGCCATTTCCTTCTTGCTTCGGCAGTGAGCAGCCTGTTCGGCTTTCAGCTCTTCAGCCGCCTTTAAGGCAGCCGCATCACTTTTCCTGGCCTGCTCCTTGGCTCGGGCGAGTTTTGCCCGAAGGTTCTCCATGGCAGCGGCACCATCTGCATCAAGTATACAGGTTGTAAGGTACGAGCATCAAACCCCCTTACCAGGTGTCTGCGGAGAAATTACATACCTTGTGACTCGTCAACCGCTCGTTGACAAGCGCGATGTCGGCATCTGCCACGTCAAGTTGCCGCTTTAGCTCGACAAATTCATCAGTCTGGCTAGCCACCGGACACTTCGCCACGTACATAGGAAAAGCGACATATCATACCTGGGATTATGATCCTCGGCGCGCCGTCATTTTTGACAACGCACCGAGTCTCAGGGGTACTATCTATACAGGGCGCATCTTTTATACGCGGAACTGTCAAAAGGTACATCATTTCGCATACCTCAAAACCTGTCAATAAACTCCTGACAAGTTCATACAACCCGCTCTCCGCGGATGAAATCCTTTCAATCACCGTACCCATCAGCCCTCGGTGTTCTTCTGAGATAGACGCTCGCCCGAGCAGATCCTTCCGCTCCTCCGACCGTGCACCGTACGGTGCCGGACTTGTCCGATGGCCTTTTTCGAAGGCCGGACACGGAGGGCTTTGGGGGGCCATACGACTGCGTTCCGGCCCTGCCGGATTCGAAGAAACCCTCCGTGACGACACCTCAGGGTCGCCCGCCTAGCACGGGCGATGCGGGCAGGGGAGGCGTTCCGCTCTCCATCATCTCCGGTCAAGATCCTCGAAGATGAGCTGTGCTGAGAAGGGCTGAGATCCGAACTACAAGGTAAAAATTCGGTTATCTTCCTCGGAAATAGAACAGGGATGTCTCTTATTTTAAAACTCCCGTCTCTACTTACGGCTCATTTGGAGGGCTGATCCCCTTGGGGGGCACAGGCGGCCGAGGCATCTCTCGGCGCAGGACCCTCTGTCAAGATTTCTTCCCCTCTTTGAGACCATGGTCTCCGGGTCTTGAGGCGGTCCTCTTCTTCCCCTGGATGGAGGGATTCTCGATTCCTCCTTTCCTGACAGCCTCCTTCGGGGAGGCGGTAGCTTCCTTGTTCCCCCTTCGCCTTCTTCCAAAGGCGCAACCTCCAGCATCCTGGTTAACACGGGATCCGGCGTGGTCTCAGGGAGGGGGGGCGGACACCTGATTAGCTTTGCTTTCGCTATCCACTCCTGTTTAAGGGACAACTCTTTTAAGGGCAATTTTATGATAAATATACGGATGGCATGTCCGGGTACAGGACTACTTACTTGAGTATCCGGGCAATTGCAGCTCAGACCTGCGTCCTCGATCGAGTCCGGACACATTGCTTGTGATCCGAATAACAATTTGTACATCTCCATGGGCATCGCGCCCATAAAATGTTGGAGAGCTCGTGGGCCCTCCGGATTAAACTCCCACAGGCGGAGGGGGCGACGTTTGCAGGGCAAGGTGCGGCGAATAAACATGACCTGCGTCACCGCGACCATATTGATGCCTCTCTCTAGGAGATCTCGAATGCGGCCCTGCAACAAGGGCACGACTTTGGACGGCCCCCGGATAAACCCTTTATTGACCCATGACGCTAGCTGTGGGGGGGACCCGAGCGAAAGGCAGGTGGCGCCACCCACTTGGTGCTCCTGGGAGCTGTGATATAAAACCACTCTCGTTACCATAAGCTGAACTCCTCTTGAAAAGAGCCCTCGGGCCATGGAGCGTCAGCATTCTTGCTTATAACAGCGCCTCCGCACTCCGCGTGCTGCCCCTCGATCATCTTCGGCTCTACTTTGAAGGTCTTAAGCCACAATCCGAAGTGAGGAGTAATGCGGAGGAAGGCTTCGACGATGAACGATGAGATGTGGAGGATGGACTCCGGAGCCAAGTTGTGAAATTCCAGCCCATAATAAAACATCAGCCCCCTCACGAAGAGGTCCGTCGGGAAGCCTAGCCCCCGAAGGAAGTGAGACGCGAACACCACGCTCTCACCAGGCTTGGGAGTGGGAATAACCTGCCCTTGAGCAGGAAGCATATGCGAGATTTTGCCGGTTAGATACCTGGCATCTCTCAGCTTTAGCACGTCTTCTTCCGTAACGGAGGAAGGCATCCACCGGCCTTGAAGGCTGGAGCCGGACATCATCGAAGGTTCGAAGCGCCTGAATCTGGAGCTCTGGGTGTTGGAACTCGAGGCGAGAGGCGGATTCGATTGAGATTGAAAGAAAGGAGTAAAGCCTTGGTCTCTTTATAAAGAGGTTGAATACCAAGAGCCCTCCCCGTGACTGTTTGGGACTCGCCTTCGATTGAGGAAATATACCAACGGGCACGATTGGGTTACCCACGCCCGTATTGATGAGAATCCCGGAATAAGGGGACACGATCTCTGCTTCGACAAGACGTGCCAAGGAACCGCCTCGCTAAGTGCTTGAGGTGGGACGATAAAAACGATTCAATAAAGGCTTGGTCGTGGTGTGATGTCACGTCACGGAATACGCCAGATTGGATTTGTGTAAATTATTCTCTCTACGGTGGTATGTGGAACTTATTTTGCAGAGCGGACACTATCCTTGTGTTCAAAATCTTCTATGAAGTATTCGGAGGAGGAACCCGCCTTGCAATGCCGAAGACAATCTGCGCGCCGGACTCGTCTTCATTGAAGCCTGGTTCAGGGGCTACTGAGGGAGTCCTGGATTAGGGGGTGTCCGGATGGCCGGACTATAACCTTTGGCCGGATTCCTCGACTATGAAGATACAAGCTTGAATACTTCTTCCCGTGTCTGGATGGGACTTTCCTTGGCGTGGAAGGCAAGCTTGGCAATACGGATATGTAGATCTCCTCCCATTTGTAACCGACTCTATGTAACCCTAACCCTCTCCGGTGTCTATATAAACCGGAGGGTTTTAGTCCGTAGGACGAACAACTATCATACCATAGGCTAGCTTAGCCTCTCTGATCTCGTGGTAGATCTACTCTTGTACTACCCATATCATCAATATTAATCAAGCAGGAGTAGGGTTTTACCTCCATCGAGAGGGCCCGAACCTGGGTAAAAACATCGTGTCCCTTGTCTCCTGTTACCATCCTCCTAGACACACAGTTCGGGACCCCCTACCCGAGATCCGCCGGTTTTGACACCGACAATGTGCCTCAAGATGGTGTTAATAATGGCTAGTCCACACAACAGATAATATACAGAACGTAGCTTGTAAGTCTCCAAGGCCTTGTCAGGTATTTCCTCGTACATGCTGGCCATGGAGTTGTGATGTTTCTTTTTCTTGGCATAGACGTCAAGATCATTATCATGCTCTTCAGGGGCATTGATAAGGTTTGCCAACTCAGTAAATGTTGATTGGTACCTTGTACCTTCAGACATCTATACAATCCTTCCATCTAGATAGAAATGAGCTGTAGAATAGAATTGCATAATGAGCTCATCATTCCACTTGGTAAGTTTCTGACCCACAAAAGTGTCTACTCCATTGAGTCTGAAACTTTCATGCACTCCTGGGAAGTGGTCTTCATTGTTGTCGATGTATTTCCTGTCTACCCACTTCATGTCACAAACTATGGGCTTCTTATCCAAAAGAACCGTCTCATGGAAGTCCTGCTGCTCCTTGGTGTGAAATCTGTAGTCAACAGTAGTCCTTCTCCTCACAGCATAAGGATCTAATTATCTCCACCTCCTCAGACCTACATCTTTCCTTTCCTTCATATTTTCAGCCACTGGATGATTATCATCATGACCAGGAATCTTGGGCTTCAACTTTCTGAGCACTTAGGCTTCAACTTTCTGAGCACTTGGGCTTCCTCTTCTTCTTCTATTTCTGGCACCGGGGCCTTGTTCTTTTCTGCAGCAGGTATATTTCTTATGCTTCTCTTTGGTGCAGTCTTAGAAGATTGAGCAGTGGCTTTGGGGGAAGTCTTGGGCTTTGACGGAGCAGCCCCAGACTTGATGGCATCCCCCATCAGCTTCTGAGCTTTGGGTGCTGATGCTGCATCCTCTTCTTCATCTTCTTCTTCATCAGAATCTCTTACCATGGTTGATGTTCCAAGTAATTTTGTAGTTGTGGTTCTTGCCCTCTTCTTCTTCTTGCCAGCAGCCACATCATCATCTGACTATTCTATAGTGAACTGCATGGTTTCCCTAGTTGCAATTTTTCTTGGCTTGGATATTCGGACTCTTTTGTTAGGAGCTTTCTTTTGCAACCCAGGTTTGGTTGCAGCAGCAGCATACTCCTTTTTTAGCACTTTCTTCTTGGAGCTGACTTCTTCCTCAACAGCAACATAGTCTTCATCCTCTGAACCTGAGTTTCTCTTATTCCTTGTCCTTGTTGCAGCTTTGGGCAAGTTGCTTGGGGTGCTTCTGCTACCCTCATCATAACTACTAGAGGGACAGTGCCCTCACTCAAGTTGACTTGCTCCTCAAACTTGTTCTAGCTATCACTCTGATCTGACGTTGTTGACACTGCAAACTGAAAGCTGACCCTGGGAATAGATGTAGTTGAGATAGAGTGGATGAGCATCACAAAGTGCAGAGGTTTTGCAAAAAAAATGATTCAAAAACTTAGTTTTAGTTTTCCACAGAAAGCATTTCGAAGCTACCGATTTGTTAAACTCAGTGACACCGAAGCAACTTTGGAGTCTAAACTAGTGGAATCTGTCAGATCGAGACACAGTTCGGTGAATCCGTGATTGCTAGGGTTTCACTGAGAGCTGTACTCGATCACACCGATTTGCAAGTTTTGGTCAGTCCGAAAGTTACAAGTGCAATGGCCTAAGCCAAATCGGTGAGACCGATTTCCACAACTCGGTCGGTCCGAGATGAGTTCGGCGGAAACCTAACCCTAAATTTTTAAATCAAAACTGATCTAAAGGAAGTTTTTGCTGGATTGGATGATCTCATACGTGGTAAGAATCATGGCATTGACTTTGTGCTAAGAATCGGAGGTAAAGATTGCACAAAGGATCAAAGTCATACCCTAACTTGGCGATGAGCTCACTATGGCAGCAACGGTGGTGACGATTACCGTTGACGGCGACGGAGACCAGCGGCGGGAGGTCGCTGGTGACGAGAGGACGATACGGAGACCCCAGTAGGCAGAGCAGGAAACACGCGGGCGAAAAGGTTTCGGAAAATTTTCCAAAATTTGACCCATCGGTATATATCTCCTGACCCTGTAGGTGTGACTGAGTGGAACAACTCGGTGGCACCGAGATGCAGAATCGCAAGCGGTTACTGCAACTCGTGTGACCGAACTGTTCTAATCGGTTGCACCGAGGTTGAAAACCTAGATCAACTCAGTGAACTCAGTATGACCGAAAAGGATGAATCGGTCAGACCAAAATGCACAGAGAGGTGTTGGAAGTTTAAGTCTATGACGAATCAGTGACTCTAAGTGCTCCTCACCCAGAGGGTTCAAACCTGACTTGATCAAACTTTGTGATGTAGCATGAATTGATTTTGAGACGAGAAAAGCATAGATAGCTAGAGGAAGTTCTTAGGCATTCTTGTCCATCCATTTGGCAAAAAGAAAAAGAGCCAAACAATCAAAGCAACATGTGGATGTCCTCGAATGAGAAAAATATGTAATCAACATGCTCACACAAATAAGATGGCAAATGAAATATGTGACAAAGCATGCACAAACACTCTAGCATCTATCAAGCAATTGGCGATGACTAGGTCATCTATATATGAGTATATTGACTGAGGAGTCAAATGAGAACATTTGATCGTAGGTCATACTCATCGTTTAAGCACAAGTGGGGTTACCACTTTTACATAAAGCATTGTTGTGTTCACACCATTAGAGTTGCTTTAGCTCAATTCTTAGAGTAAAGATCCCCCTAGATGTGATATTCCCCCTAAGAGGGATGAACTAACCTTGGGTTTTGTCGATGATGACTTCATATAGGTGTTGAAGATGTGGATGCTCATTGTTGATCTAGATCATTTGGAGCAATCCATTGGAGTGAGTTGCACTTTCAATACCTACATGCGTTAGTCCCACAAGGAACATGCAAGAATATCCATAGGCATAGAGTGAAGTTCGAACACATGATGATGCCAATCATTAGGTTACCTTGTCCCTTGCCTTACCAACAAGAGGGTTTGTGACTCCTTGAACTTGTGCAAGATGTGGAAGTTGTTTGCACTTGTCCTTGCCAAATGAATGTGAGTGAAGTTTGTTGGCAGAGTCACCCTCAAGAACTCTCTAGTTCTTCTTCTTTGGAATCCACATCAATTTGATGGGAATCCTTGGAGTTGTAGTCGTACTTGATGAAGTAGAACTTGATGAAGTCTTGGGAACCCATTTGACCAAGGCCTTAGGAGCTTCTTCAAATGCATCAATCTCGTCTTGAAGGAAGTAGGATCATACTTCTCTTGTGGAGGAACAACCTTCGTCTTGGGGTATTGATCTTCTTCCCACTCAACTCCATTGGCATTGAACTTTCGTTCAAAACCAACACCTTGATTCTTCCGGTGCCTTCCTTGCCTGCGTACAATTTCCTCAAATTGCTTACTTCCAGCAAGGCTCTTGTAAACACCTTTCTCTATAATTCCCTTCAATAAGCTATTTTCTTGCTCAAGTGTAACTTGGCTAAGAGAATAATTAGTGGAATCAAGAGAACTACTAGAAGCAACAATATTGGATTTAGCATGATTGTTGTTACTACTAGATTAAGAATCTTTCTTACTCTTGTGGTAGATTTTACTTGAGGCATGTAAGTAGACAAGAGTAAACACTTGGCAATGTAATAATAACTTTTCTTTCGAAGATCATCATTGATTGCCTTTAAAAACTCATGCTCTTGCTCTAGATTGAGCTTTTCAAAGCGTAACTTCTCATGAGTCTTTAAAAGTTCTCGATGATCATCTAAAGTAGTTTCATGAGCTAACTTAAGAGTGTTTAGTTCTTTAGTTAGATGCTCAATCTCCTTCTTATCATTGTCATTCGTTTTATCTTGATTAGCATGATTAATAGCAATTTCATCATAGTTTTCATCACTAGCATTATCAACAAGTAAATCATCATCACCTAGCAAGTCATCTTCATCACTATTGAAATCAAAATACTCTGGGTGTGATACCTTGGGGCCTTTAGCCATGAAGCATCTTCCAATCCCTTCATTTGGTGAATCAAATATGTCATAGGAGTTGGATGACACAAGTGCAGGACCGGCAACACCTTCATCTTGAGTATGTTCGGAGTCAGAGTGATAACTTCTCTCGGAGTAGTTACCGGTGTTGAGGATCATAGTAATTTGAAAAAATTTCCTACGCACACGCAGGATCATGGTGATGCATAGCACCGAGAGGGGAGAGTGTTGTCCACATACCCTCGTAGACCGAAAGCAGAAGCATTAGCACAACGCGATTGATGTAGTCGTACGTCTTCACGATCCGACCGATCCAAGTACCGAACGTATGACACCTCCGAGTTCAGCACACTTTTAGCTCGATGACGTCCCGCGAACTCCGATCCAGTAGGGCTTCACGGGAGAGTTCCGTCAGCACGACGGCGTGATGACGGTGATGACGTTGCTACCAGCGCAGGGATTCGCCTAAGCACCGCTACGATATGACCGAGGTGGAATATGGTGGAGGGGGACACCGCACACGTCTAAGAGATCAATTGTTGTGTCTAGAGGTGCCCCCTTGCCCCTGTATATAAAGGAGAAAGGGGGGAGGCGGCCGGTCAGGAGGAGGGTGCACCAAGGGGGAGTCCTACTCCCACCGGGAGTAGGACTCCTCCTTTTCCTTGTTGGAGTAGGAGAGGGAAGGAAGGGAGAGGGGAGAAGGAAAAGGGGGCCCCTCCTTGTCCAATTCGGACTAGAGGGGGAGGGGGCGCGCGGCTGCCCTAGCCGCCCCTCCGCTTCTCCCACTAAGGCCCATGAGGCCCAATTAACTCCCAGGGGGGTTCCGGTAACCAACCGGTACTCCGGTAAATGTCTGAAACTTCCCGGAACCTTTCCGGGGTCCAAACATAGTCGTCCAATATATCGATCTTTATGTCTCGACCATTTCGAGACTCCTCGTCATGTCCGTGATCATATCCGGGACTCCAAACTACCTTCGGTACATCAAAACACAAAAACTCATAATACAGATCGTCACCAAACTTTAAGCGTGCGGACCCTACGGGTTCGAGAACCATGTAGACATGACCGAGACACGTCTCCGGTCAATAACCAATAGCGGAACCTGGATGCTCATATTGGCTCCCACATATTCTACGAAGATCTTTATCGGTCAAACCGCATAACATACGTTGTTCCCTTTGTCATCGGTATGTTACTTGCCCGAGATTCGATAGTCGGTATCTCAATACCTAGTTTAATCTCGTTACCGGCAAGTCTCTTTACTCGTTCCATAATGCATCATCCCGCAACTAACTCATTAGTCACATTGCTTGCAAGGCTTATAGTGATGTGCATTACCGAGAGGGCCTAGAGATACCTCTCCGACAATCGGAGTGACAAATCCTAATCTCGAAATACGCCAACTCAACAAGTACCTTTGGAGACACACAGTAGAGCACCTTTATAATCACCCAGTTATGTTGTGACGTTTGGTAGCACACAAAGTGTTCCTCCGATAAACGGGAGTTGCATAATCTCATAGTCATAAGAACATGTATAAGTCATGAGGAAAGCAATAGCAACATACTAAACGATCAAGTGCTAAGCTAACCGAATGGGTCAAGTCAATCACATCATTCTCCTAATGATGTGATCCCGTTAATCAAATGACAACACATGTCCATGGCTAGGAAACTCAACCATCTTTGATCAACGAGCTAGTCAAGTAGAGGCATACTAGTGACACTATGTTTGTCTATGTATTCACACATGTATTATGTTTCAGGTTTACAATTCTAGCATGAATAATAAATATTTATCATGATATAAGGAAATAAATAATAACTTTATTATTGCCTCTAGGGCATATTTCCTTCAGTTTCCCACTTGCACTAGAGTCAATAATCTAGATTACACAGTAATGATTTTAACACCCATGGAGTCTTGGTGCTGATCATGTTTTGCTCGTGGAAGAGGCTTATTCAACGGGTCTGCAACATTCAGATCCGTATGTATCTTGCAAATCTCAATGTCTCCCACCTGGACTTGGTCCCGGATGGAATTGAAGCGTCTCTTGATGTGCTTGGTTCTCTTGTGAAATCTGGATCCCTTTGCCAAGGCAATTGCAAGAGTATTGTCACAAAAGATTTTCATTGGTCCCGATGCACTAGGTATGACACCTAGATCGGATATGAACTCCTTCATCTAGACTCCTTCATTTGCTTCTTCCGAAGCAGCTATGTACTCTGCTTCACACGTAGATCCCGCCACGACGCTTTGTTTAGAATTGCACCAATTGACAGCTCCACCGTTCAATGTAAACATGTATCCGGTTTGCGATTTAGAATCGTCCGAATCAGTGTCAAAGCTTGCATCGACGTAACCATTTACGACTAGCTCTTTGTCACCTCCATAAATGAGAAACATATCCTTAGTCCTTTTTAGGTATTTCAGGATGTTCTTCACCGCTGTCCAGTGATCCACTCATGGATTACTTTGGTACCTCCCTGCTAGGCTAATAGTAAGACACACATCAGGTCAACATTGCATACATGATATAGCCTATGGATGAAGCATAGGGAACATCTTTCATTTTCTCTCTATCTTCTGCAGTGGTCGGGCATTTAGTCTGACTCAACTTCACACCTTGTAACACAGGCAAGAACCCTTTCTTTGCTTGATCCATTTTTTCTTCCAAACTTTGTCAAGGTATGTGCTTTGTGAAAGTCCTATCAAGCGTCTTGATCTATCTCTATAGATCTTGATGCCTAATATGTAACCAGCTTCACCGAGGTCTTTCAGTGAAAAACTCTTATTCAAGTATCCTTTTATGCTATCCAGAAATTCTATATCATTTCCAATCAGCAATATGTCATCCACATATAATATCATAAATGCTACAAAGCTCCCACTCACTTTCTTGTAAATACATGCTTCTCCAAAAGTCTGTATAAAACCATATGCTTTGATCACATTATCAAAACGTTTATTCCAACTCCGAGAGGCTTGCACCAGTCCATAAATGGATCGCTGGAGCTTGCACAGTTTGTTAGCTCCCTTTGGATCGACAAAACCTTCTGGTTGCATCATATACAACTCTTCTTCCAGAAATCCATTCAGGAATGCAGTTTTGACATCCATTTGCCAAATTTCATAATCATAAAATGCGGCAATTGCTAACATGATTCGGACAGACTTAAGCATCGCTACGGGTGAGAAAGTCTCATCGTCGTCAATCCCTTGAACTTGTCGAAAACCTTTCGCAACAAGTCGAGCCTTATAGACAGTAACATTACCATCAGCGTCAGTCTTCTTCTTGAGGATCCATTTATTCTCAATGGCTTGCTGATCATCGGGCAAGTCAACCAAAGTCCACACTTTGTTCTCATACATGGATCCCATCTCAGATTTCATGGCCTCAAGCCATTTTGCGTAATCTGGGCTCACCATCGCTTCTTCATAGTTTGTAGGTTCGCCTTGGTCAAGTAACATGACCTCCAGAATAGGATTACCGTACCACTCTGGTGTGGATCTTACTCTAGTTGACCTATGAGGTTTAGTAGTTACTTGATCTAAAGTTTCATGATCAATATTGTCGTCGAATTGTCACGGCAGATGTCCTCAGTGTCAGGACTTAGTCGCGAGGCCAACACATCTATGTGGTAGCTTGAGAGTGGTTGAGTGGGACGAGAGAGGCAGGGTGGATCAACACGCAAGACAAGGGTTTAGACAGCTTCGGGCCCCGGGAAACATCATCCGGTAATAGCCCTACATGTTGTTTGAGGCTAGGTCTCATTATGATCATGAGGGAGTCGCCGGTAAACCGGCTCTTTGTGTCTAGCCCTAGAGATTGTTTCTTCTTGCTTGTCGCTTGTCCCTCTTTAGGGAGCCCTATCCCTCCTTATATAAGTTGAAGGGGCGGGTTACATGTGGAGTCCTATTAGGATTAGGACAAATCTATCTCTAATACAAACCAGATACAAGTCCGGGCCTTGACTCCTTGTAAGGGAAATATCCTTCTTGCCTTTCCTCTTAAACCGGCCCACCATTAACATAAACCGACCTTCTGGGCCTTGGGGCTTGTCATCCGTCTGACCCGCCCGTCGGGTCACCAGTGAGTCAAAATAACCAGGCGGGTTGCTTGTAAACCGCCAGGTCAGGGCGGGTCGCCAGTAACTCGCCAAGTGTCAGCGGGGTCTTCAGATAAACCGTCAAGTCCGGCCGGGTTACACTTCCAGCCGGTTTACGCCGCGGGGTATATCCCCGACAAATATCATTAGCTTCCTCACTAATTGGTGTAGGTGTCACAGGAACCGGTTTATGTGATGAACTACTTTCCAATAAGGGAGTAGGTACAGTTACCTCATCGAGTTCTACTTTCCTCCCACACACTTCTTTCGAGAGAAACTCCTTCTCTAGAAAGGATCCATTCTTAGCAACGAATGTCTTGCCTTCAGATCTGTGATAGAAGGTGTACCCAACAGTTTCCTTTGGGTATCCTATGAAGACACATTTCTCCGATTGGGTTCGAGCTTATCAGGTTGAAGCTTTTTCACATAAGCATCGCAGCCCCAAACTTTAAGAAACGAAAACTTTGGTTTCTTGCCAAACCACAGTTCATAAGGCGTCGTCTCAACGGATTTCGTTGGTGCCCTATTTAACATGAATGCAACCGTCTCTAAAGCATAACCCCAAAACAATAGCGGCAAATCATTAAGAGACATCATACATCGCACCATATCTAGTAAAGTACGATTACGACGTTCGGACACACCATGACGCTGTGGTGTTCCGGGTGGTGTGAGTTGCGAAACTATTCTGTATTGTTTCAAATGTAGACCAAACTCGTAACTCAAATATTCTCCTCCACGATCAGATCATAGAAACTTTATTTTCTTGTTACGATGATTTTCAATTTCACTCTGAAATTCTTTGAACTTTTCAAATGTTTCAGACTTATGTTTCATTAAGTAGATATACCCATATCTACTCAAATCATCTGTGAAGTTGAGAAAATAACGATACCCGGCGCGAGCCTCAACATTCATCTGACCACATACATCAGTATGTATGATCTCCAATAAATCTATTGCTCGCTCCATTGTTCTGAAGAACGGCGTCTTAGTCATCTTGCCCATAAGGCATGGTTCGCAAGTACCAAAGTGATTCATAATCAAGTGATTCCAAAAGTCCATCAGTATGGAGTTTCTTCATGCACTTTACACCAATATGACCCAAACGGTAGTGCCACAAATAAGTTGCACTATCATTATCAACTATGCATCTTTTGGCTTTGACATTATGAATATGTGTATCACTACTATCGAGATTTAACAAAAATAGACCACTCTACAAGGGTGCATGACCATAAAAGATATTACTCATATAAATAGAACAATCATTATTCCCAAATTTAAATGAATAACAGTCTCGCATCAAACAAGATCTAGATATAATGTTCATGCTTAATGCTGGCACCAAATAACAATTATTTAGGTCTAAAATTAATCTCGAAGATAGATGTAGAAGTAGCGTGCCGACGGCGATCACATCGACTTTGGAACCATTTCCCACGCGCATCGTCACCTCGTCCTTAGCCAGTCTTTGCTTAATCCGTAATCCCTGTTTTGAGTTGCAAATATTAGCAACAGAACCAGTATCAAATACACAGGTGCTACTGCGAGCTCTAATATGGTACACATCAATAACATGTATGTCACATATAACTTTGTTCACCTTGCCATCCTTCTTATCCGCCAAATACTTGTGGCAGTTACGCTTCCGATGACCACCGCTTGCGGTAGAAGCACTTCGATCTCGGGCTTAGGTCCAGACTTGGGTTTCTTCTCTTGAGCAGCAACTTGTTTGCTGTTCTTCTTGAAGTTCCCCTTCTTCTTCCCTTTGCCCTTTTCTTGAAATGGTGGTCTTGTTGACCATCAGCACTTGATGCTCCTTCTTGATTTCTACCTCCGCAGCCTTTAGCATTGCGAAGAGCTCGCGAATTGTCTTATCCATCCCTTGCATATTATAGTTCATCACGAAGCTCTTGTAGCTTGGTGGCAATGATTGAAGAATTCTGTCAATGACACTATCATCCGGAAGATTAACTCCCAGTTGAATCAAGTGATTGTTATACCCAGACATTTTGAGTATATGTTCACTGACAGAACTATTCTCCTCCATCTTGCAGCTGTAGAACTTATTGGAGACTTCATATCTCTCAATCCGGGCATTTCCTTGAAATATTAACTTCAACTCCTGGAACATCTCATATGCTCCATGACGTTCAAAACGTCGTTGAAGTTCTGGTTCTAAGCCGTAAAGCATGGCACACAGAACTATCGAGTAGTCATCAGCTTTGCTCTGCGAGACGTTCTTAACATCGTCAGTTGCATCTGCAGCAGGCCTGGCATCCAGTGATGCTTCCAGGACATAATTCTTTTGTGCATCAATGAGGATAATCCTCATGTTACGGACCCAGTCCGTGTAATTGCTACCATCATCTTTCAGCTTTGCTTTCTCAAGGAACACATTAAAATTCAACGGAACAACAGCATGGGCCATCTATCTACAATCAACATAGACAAGCAAAATACTATCAGGTACTAAGTTCATGATAAATTTAAGTTCAATTAATCATATTACTTAAGAACTCCCACTTAGATAGACATCCCTCTAATCATTTAAGTGATCACGTGATCCAAATCAACTAAACCATGTCCGATCATCACGCGAGATGGAGTAGTTTTCAATGGTGAACATCACTATTTTGATCATATCTACTTTATGATTCACGCTCGACCTTTCGGTCTCAGTGTTCCGAGGCCATATCTGCATATGCTAGGCTCGTCAAGTTTAACCCGAGTGTTCTGAGTGTGCAAAACTGGCTTGCACCTGTTGTAGGTGAACGTAGAGCTTATCACACCCGATCATCACGTGGTGTCTCAGCACGACGAACTTTGGGAACGGTGCATACTCAGGGAGAACACTTTTATCTTGAAATTTAGTGAGAGATCATCTTATAATGCTACCGTCAATCAAAGGAAAATAAGATGCATAAAGATAAACATCACATGCAATCAATATAAGTGATATGATATGGCCATCATCATCTTGTGCTTGTGATCTCCATCTCCGAAGCACCGTCATGATCACCATCGTCACCAGCGCGACACCTTGATCTCCATCGTAGCATCGTTGTCATCTCACCAACTATTGCTTCTACGACTATCGCTACAGCTTAGTGATAAATTAAAGCAATTACAGGGCAATTGCATTGCATACAATAAAGCGACAACCATATGGCTCCTGCCAGTTGCTGATAACCCGGTTACAAAACATGATCATCTCATACAATAAAATATAGCATCATGCCTTGACTGTATCACATCACAACATGCCCTGCAAAAACAAGCTAGACGTCCTCTACTTTGTTGTTGCAAGTTTTACGTGGATGCTACGGGCTGAGCAAGAACCGTTCTTACCTACGGATAAAAACCACAATGATAGTTCATCAAGTTAGTGCTGTTTTAACCTTCTCAAGGACTGGGCGTAGCCACACTCGGTTCAACTAAAGTTGGAGAAACTGACACCCGCCAGCCACCTATGTGCAAAGCACATCGGTAGAACCAGTCTCACGTAAGCGTATGCGTAATGTCGGTCCGGGCCACTTCATCCAACAATACCACTGAACCAAAGTATTTCATGCTGGTAAGCAGTATGACTTGTATCGCCCACAACTCAATTGTGTTCTACTCGTGCATATAACATCTACGCATAAAACCTGGCTCGGATGCCACTGTTGAGGAACGTAGTAATTTTTCAAAAAATTTCCTACGCACACGCAGGATCATGGTGATGCATAGCAACGAGAGGGGAGAGTGTTGTCCACGTACCCTTGTAGACCGAAAGCGGAAGCGTTAGCACAACGCGGTTGATGTAGTCGTACGTCTTCACGATCCGACCGATCCAAGTACCGAACGTACGACACCTCCGAATTTAGCACACGTTCAACTCGATGATGTCCCGCGAACTCCGATCCAGTAGAGCTTTACGGGAGAGTTCCGTCAGCATGACGGCCTGATGATGGTGATGATGTTGCTACCGACACAGGGCTTCGCCTAAGCACCGCTACGATATGACCGAGGTAGAATATGGTGGAGGGGGGCACCGCACACGGCTAAGAGATCAATTGTTGTGTCTAGAGGTGCCCCCTTGCCCCTGTATATAAAGGAGAAAGGGGGGAGGCGGCCGGCCAGGAGGAGGGTGCACCAAGGGGGAGTCCTACTCCTACCGGGAGTAGGACTCCTCCTTTTGCTTGTTGGAGTAGGAGAGGGAAGGAAGGGAGAGAGGAGGAGAAGGAAAAAGGGGGGCGCCACCCCCCTCCTTGTACAATTCGGACTAGAGGGGGAGGGGGCGCGCGACTGCCCTAGCCGCCCCTCCTCTTCTCCCACTAAGGCCCATGAGGCCCAATTAACTCCCCGGGGGGTTCCGGTAACCCCCCGGTACTCCGGTAATTGGCCGAAACTTCCCGGAACCTTTCCGGTGTCCAAAGATAGTCGTCCAATATATCGATATTTATGTCTCGACCATTTTGAGACTCCTCGTCATGTCCTTGATCATATCCGGGACTCCGAACTACCTTCGGTACATCAAAACACAAAAACTCATAATACCGATCGTCACCAAACTTTAAGCGTGCGGACCCTACGGGTTCGAGAACTATGTAGACATGACCGAGACACGTCTTCGATCAATAACCAATAGCGGAACCTGGATGCTCATATTGGCTCCCACATATCCTACGGAGATCTTTATCGGTCAAACCGCATAACAACATACGTTATTCCCTTTGTCATCGGTATGTTACTTGCCCGAGATTCGATCGTTGGTATCTCAATATCTAGTTCAATCTCGTTACCGACAAGTCTCTTTACTTGTTCCGTAATGCATCATCCTGCAACTAACTCATTAGTCACATTGCTTTCAAGTCTTACAGAGATGTGCATTACCGAGTGGGCCTAGAGATACCTCTCCGACAATTGGAGTGAAAAATTCTAATCTCGAAATTCGCCAACTCAAAAAGTACCTTTGGAGACACCTGTAGAGCACCTTTATAATCACCCAGTTACGTTGTGACGTTTGGTAGCACACAAAGTGTTCCTCTGGTAAACGGGAGTTGCATAATCCCATAGTCATAGGAACATGTATAAGTTATGAAGAAAGAAATATCAACATACTAAATGATCAGGTGCTAAGCTAACGGAATGGGTCAAGTCAATCACATCATTCTCCTAATGATGTGATCCCGTTAATCAAATGACAACACATGTCCATGGCTAGGAAACTCAACCATCTTTGATCAACGAGCTAGTCAAGTAGAGGCATACTAGTGACACTATGTTTATCTATGTATTCACACATGTATTATGTTTACGGTTAATACAATTCTAGCATGAATAATAAACATTTATCATGATATAAGGAAATAAATAATAACTTTATTATTGCTTCTAGGGCATATTTCCTTCAGTCGGAGTCGGATCCGGATACCCATTCACCAACATGAGCTTGACGTCTTCGTTTTGTATAGCTCCTTGATGATTTGTCCTTCCTTTCTGAATCCTTGCTTCTTCGAGAAGATCTTCGTTCATAACGATCATCTCTACTCCTTCTCGCTCTTGGTGGTGATTCTTATCTTTTGCTTCTCATTTTAGGTGGGTCTTCTCTTCTTTTATAGGGAGTCGTACACTCATTTGAGTAGTGTCCGGGTCTTCCACAAATTTAGCAATTTCGCTCACGACTAGAAGATCTTTTGTCATTGTAGGACCTTGACTTGTAACTTCTTTCTTTGATTCTATTCTTGTTGAATTTATTGAAGTTCTTCACCATTAGGCTCAATTCTTCATTGAAGGTTTGTTTCTCACTTGATGATGTAGGAGCATCACATGAGGCTTTGTAAGCACCACTAGACTTGTTGTGAAGCTTTTCTTTATCCTTGAGTGACATCTCATGAGCAACAATTCTACCAATGACTTCCGTTGGCTTGAGATCTTTATAGTTGGGCATCATTTGGATCAATGTGCACACGGTATCATATTTTCCGTCCAAGTCTCTTAGGATCTTCTTGATGATGAATCTATCGGTCATCTCTTCACTTCCTAAGCCGACAATCTCATTTGTGATGAGAGCAAGCCTAGAGTATATTTCAGCGACACCTTCACCATCCTTCATTTTGAACTTGTCAAGCTGACTTTGAAGCACATCCAATTTGGATTCCTTGACGGAGTCGGTACCTTCGTGCATATCAGTCAAAGTATCCCAAATTTCCTGTGCATTCTCAAGTCGGCTGATTTTGTTGAATTCTTTGGGGCACAATCCGTTGAAGAGGATATCGCAAGCTTGAGCCTTGTATTGCAACATCTGCAATTGTTCCGCGGTAGCTTCATGATTAGGTTATCTCCCATCGAAGAATTCACCTTGCAAGCCAATACACACAATAGCCCAAACAAAGGGGTTATGTCCATCAATATGCATTTTCATCTTATGCTTCCAACTAGCAAAATTAGTACCATCCAAGTAAGGACCTCCACGATGATAATTTCCCTCGCTAGACGCCATACTCTCCTAGGTTGTGAAACCAAGGCTATGATCACCAAAGCTATCAAAATCAAGGAAAATGGAGACCAAAGCTCTAATACCACTTGTAGGATCGAAAGTATGTCTAAAGGGGGGTGATTAGACTACTTGGCCAAATAAAAATATAGCCTTTTCCCAATTTTAAGTCTTGGCAGATTTTAGCATCTCATCACAAGTCAAGCAATCAACCTACACATGCAATTCTAAGAGTATAGCAGCAGAATGTAAATCATTGCATATGAAGGTAAAGGGGGGGGGGAGTTTGGAGGGAGCAAACGCAATGTAGACATGGAGATTTTTGGCGTGGTTCTGATAGGTGGTGCTATCATACATCCACGTTGATGGAGACTTCAACCCACGAAGGGTAACGGTTGCGCAAGTCCACAGAGGGCTCCACCCACGAAGGGTCCATGAAGAAGCAACCTTGTCTATCCCACCATGGCAATCTCCCACGAAGGACTTGCCTCACTAGGGTGGATATTCACAAATTAGGCGATCTCCTTGCCCTTACAAACTTCTTGGTTCAACTTCACAATCCTGACAGAGGCTCCCAAGCGAGACCTAACCAATCTAGGAGACACCACTATCCAAAAGGTAATAGACGATGTGTTGATGATGAACTCCTTGCTCTTGTGCTTCAAATGATAGTCTCCCCAACACTCAAGTCTCTCTCACATATTTGGATATGGTGGAAAGATGATTTGAGTGGAAAGAAACTTGGGGAAGGCTAGAGATCAAGATTCTTGTGGTAGGAATGGAATATCTTGGTCTCAACACATGAGTAGGTGGTTCTCTCTCACAAAATGAGTAATGGAAAAGTAGACACGTTCTGATGGCTCTCTCCACGAATGGAGAATGGGTGGAGGGGTATATATAGCCTCCACATAAAATCTAACCGTTACACACAATTTACCAAACTCGGTGGGACCAAATAGTGAAACTCGGTCTGACCAATTCAGTTCAAAATGTGAACGTTAGGATTTTCGGTGGGACCGACATGTCAACTTGGTGGGACCGATTTCATTAGGCTTAGGGCATAACGTAATCTCGGTGAGACCGATCACATGAACTCGGTGAGCCCGATTTCAATAATAGGCAAAAAGAGAGTTGGTCAGGCAAACTCGGTGGGACCAATTCGCTCATTTCGGTGAAACCGAAATGTTACGAAAAGGAAACAGAGAATTTGCATTGCGAGCTCGGTGGGACCGATTGCTCACTTCGGTTAGACCGAAACGTTACTAAGGGAAACATAGAGTTTGCAATCCCATCTCGGTGAGACCGAGATCCCTGTCGGTGACACCAAACTGATTAGGGTTTCTGCCTATGGCTATGTCAAATGAACTCGGTGGCACCGGATAGATCAAATTGGTGGGGCCGAGTTTGACTTAAAGGTTTAGGACAAATGTAGAATGTGAGAAGTAGCTGAGGGTTTTGGAGCATATCACTAAGCATTTTGGGCAAGCTAGCCATTAAGCAACACCTCATCCCCTTTTAATAGTATTGGCTTTTCCTATGGACTCAATGTGATCTTGGATCACTAAAATGAAAATATAGAGTCTTGAGCTTTTGCCAATATGTATCCTTAGCATTTTGAGGGGTCCACATCTCTAGTCCATGCCATGCCAATCATTGAACTTTATGAAATGATCATCTTGAAAGAGTATTAGTTCAATGAGCTATATGTTGTTAAGAATTACCAAAACCACCCAGGGATTAGTTGCACTTTTAGTGCAAGACCCCGCCAACTCCACCACCCTTGTCGAGCACCCGGTGTACTTCATCAGCACGATGCTGGGTGACGCACGAGCACGATACCCCATGTTGCAGAAGCTTATACTTGCGCTCCTCGTCACTGCTTGGAAATTGCGCCATTACTTCCAGGGCCACCCCATCAAGGTCGTCTCTACTTACCCATTGGAGAGGGTGCTCTGGAGCCCCAACGCTGTAGGGAGGGTTTCAGAGTGGAACATCGAGATGCAAGCGTTCCAATTGGAGTTTAGCACCACCAGGGTCATCAAGGGTGCGACACTCATGGATTTTGTAGCGGAATGGACTGATGCCCTAGGCCGAGAGATATGCGAGGACCCTTCTCTTGCGCCCGGGGATGAAGCGCCAGATGGATGGGTCGTGTACTAGAGGGCGCTTTCGCGCGTCAGGGCGTGGGGGCTGGAGCAGTGCTCATCTCGCCCACCAGGGACAAGCTATACTATGTCGTGCAACTCTGCTTCCAGCATGGTGAGAAGGTATCCAACAACATCGCCGAGTACGAGGGCCTGATCGCCGGACTCAAGGCCGCTGCAGCCCTCGTGTTAGGCGCCTCACCATCAGGGGTGACTTGCAGCTCCTCGTCAACTTCTTCAACAAGGAGTACAAGCCAAAGGACACGCACATGTAGGCATACCTTGAGGAGGTATGCAAAATCGAGAAATGATTCTTAGGCTTGGAGTTGCAGCACGAGCCGCGAGGCACAAACAAGAAGGTGGACGACATCGCCAGAAGGGCATCCAGGCGACTACCTCAGGAGCCTGGCGTCTTCGAGGAGCGGTTCTTTAGGCCGTCAGCAGCACCCCCTGCCGCATGACCAGCACCACCTCAGGAGGACCTACCGCCGGCACCCGCCTCGGGCGCACCATCTTGCGGCCCGACTTCGGTAGCCCGCCTACTACTCGCGCTCGAGCCTCAGGAGGAGTGCTGGACCGAGGATTTCAAGGCGTACCTGCTTCAGGGCACCCTGCCGGAGAAGGAGGAGGAAGCAGAGTGGGTGGCTCATTAGGCCACCGCATACTGCATTCAGGACGGTGAGCTTTGTCGAAGGCGTCCAAATGATGTTTCTCTACGATGCATCTCCAGGGAGGAGGGGTGTGAGCTGCTGGCCGACATCCATGGCGGGGACTGCGGGCATCACTCCTCATCACTCCCCCTCATGGGCAAGGTGTTCCACAGCGGGTTCTATTGGCCCACGGCGCTCAACGACGCCACCGAGCTGGTGAGGTCATGCAAGGCATGCCAGTTCCACGCCAAGAAGATCACCAGCCCGCTCAAGGCCTCCAGACTATCCCGCTCTCATGGCCGTTCGCGGTCTAGGGGCTGGACATCCTGGGCCCGTTCCCTCGAGCGCCCGGGGGCTACCGCTACCTCTACGTCGCCATCGACAAGTTCACCAAGTGGACAGAGGTGGAGGCCATCCGCACCATCCCAGCCGGCTTGGCCGTCAAGTTCATCAAGGGCCTCATGAGCCGCTTTGGGGTTCCTAACCGCATCATCACCAACAATGGCTCACAATTCACCGGCAATCTTTTCAAAAAATATTCTGCTAACCTTGGAACACATATATGCTACATTTCAATGGCACACCCCCGAAGCAAGGGCCAGGACGAGCGCGCTAATGCGGAGGTCCTGAGGGGCCTCAAGGCAAGGACCTTCAAGAAGAAGCTCGAGGCCTGCGGCAGGGGCTGGTACGACAAGCTCCAGTCTGCTGATGTGGTCCATCCCACCATCGCGACCAAGCCAACGGCTGAAACTCCCTTCTTCCTCGTTTATGCACCTGAAGCGGTTCTCCCTCACGAGGTTAGGCATTTCTTTGCTTGGGTCCTGGCATTTGACGAGGCACGCCAGGACGCCTCGCGGGGGATGGATCTCGTGCTGGGGGAGGAACGCCGCCGCCAAGCCTCGCTTCAGGCTGCGAGGTACCAGCAGGCGCTGCGGAGGTAACATGGCTGCATCGTCCGCTCCAAGATGCTCGAGGTGGGTGATCTCGTCCTGAGGCGAGTGCTCTCCAGGGAAGGGCTGCATAAGCTCTCGTACATGTGGGAGGGCCCGTTTAGGGTCGCTCGCGTCTCCTGGCCTGGCGGCGCGCGCCTGGAGACACAGGATGGGATCCGCATCTAGAACGCCTGGAACATCCAGCACCTCCTGTCATGGAATTGTCACGGTAGATGTCCTAGTGTGTGGACTTAATCGTGAGGCCACCGCATCTATGTGGTACCTTGAGAGGGGTTGGGCGGAATCGAGAAACACAACACAAGACAAGGGTTTAGACAGCTTCGGGCCCCGGGAAACATCAACCGCTAACAACCCTACATGTTGTTTGTGGCTAGGTATCATTATCATCACGAGGGAGTCGCTGAGGGAGTCCTGGATTAGGGGGTCTCCGGACAGCCGAACTATATCCTTTGGCCGGACTGTTGGACTATGAAAATACAAGATTGAAGACTTCGTCTCATGTCCGGATGGGACTCTCCTTGGCGTGGAAGGCAAGCTTGGCAATACGGATATGTAGATCTCCTCCCATTGTAACCGACTCGGTGTAACCCTAGCCCCCTCCGTGTCAATATAAACCGGAGGGTTTAGTCCGTAGGACAACAACAATCATACCATAGGCTAGCTTCTAGGGTTTAGCCTCTATGATCTCGTGGTAGATCAACTCTTGTAATACTCATATCATCAAGATCAATCAAGCAGGAAGTAGGGTATTACCTCCATCGAGAGGGCCCAGACCTGGGTAAACATCATGTCCCCCGCCTCCTATTACCATCCGCCTTAAACGGACAGTTCGGGACCCCCTACCCGATATCCGCCGGTTTTGACACCGACATTGGTGCATTCATTGAGAGTTCCACTATGCCGTCACCGTAAGGAAGGATGCCTCATCTCGTCGTCAAGGACAATGTCACCTCTGGGGGAGCCCTGGCTGTCGGCCAAACTCTCCGGCTAGGCGGCTTCATCATGACCGCCCGTTCGGTTTCTGCACCGACGATGACTTCTCGGGTCATCGAAAACAGCCTCCACGTCAGCTCGGGACTTGCCGAGCAGATGAATCAATGGAGCTCTCTTCCCTAAACGAGCTCTTGGATCGCATTCCCGCTTTTGGGGTCGCTACGGACTATGATCGGATTGGGCTTAAACCCGACCAAAGGGAGATTAACTCTTTGCAGGTTACTCATCAGATAGCGGTGGTGGAGGAACAATGCGGCGATTCTTCCTCTCTCTTGAGGACAAACTATGTCCGGATTCCCGGCTCTCCGAGCCGGATACCCATTTACGGAAGGACATCGCCCAAGCCCTGAACATAGAATCGAGCGTGGGCGGACCTATTGGGCAACATCCCGGAGCCCGAACTTCCAAGATCGGAAACTCCTCTGCCCCCGGGTCTTAGATCGGGCCAGGGTGCGGACTCAAATCCACCCACCCACCCAGATATAAACGATCTTTCCCACATTAGGCAAGAGCCCCAGGAAATAGTACATCACTATTGGGCCAGATTCCTCCTTGTAATGAACAAGGTCAAGGACTGTCGTGAGGAAGATGCAATCTCACTCTTCTGCAATAATTGCACGGATAAGGGAATCCTCAACGCCATAAGTCGCCATGACATAGCATGCTTCGCTAACTTGACGGCCATAGTACGGAAGTACTGTGCGATGGAAAGTGCCTGGAAAACCGAAACAAAATTCTGGGATAATCCGGCTCTGACTAAACACCCAGTCCGAATTAAAAGGGTGCACTCTCATAAGTCGCCCGATCCAATCAAAAAGAAGCAAAAGCCCACTACAGGGCGTGGAACCGTATTGGAGGGATGGCTCAACGGCCCCTGCAAAATCCACAGTACAGCGGATACCATACCAACACACAGCCTGAGAGCATGTTGGGTACTCCGGCAGGTGGCCAAAAGCGGTGAGGATCTTCTCATTCAAAACACCGTAGTGCACCATCCCATGGATAACAATACAGTATTGACAGTCTTCGAGACCTTCGCCTCAAATAATAGGCGTAAGCGAGCACTCCGCAGCCTCGCCGATGTCTGCCACATGGCAGCAATAAATCCATGGAGCGACACGGCTATCACCTTCAATGCCAGTGACGAACCCAAATTATGAACAGCCCGAGCGCCAGCCGCTTTGGTCCGCAATCCAATTGTGGACGGCTTTCGACTTACCAAAGTACTCATGGACGGCGGCAGCGGATTAAACCTCATTTACGAGGAGACTCTTAAAAAAATGGAAATAGACAGGAACCGCATTGAGCAAAGCAGCATGACCTTCAGAGGAATCGTCCCTAGTCGGGAGGCACGATGCGCTGGGAAAATCACACTAGATGTGGTGTTCGGCACGCCGGAGAATTATAGGTCCGAAGAAATCACATTCCAAGTGGCCCCATTCAGTAGCGGATACCATGCCCTTCTAGGGCGGGAGGCATTCACGATCTTACAAGCCATACCCCATTACGGGTACATGAAGCTCAAAATGCCCGGGCCCAATGGAATCATCACTCTAGCTAGTGATCCGGACACAACACTCCGCGCAGAAAACAAAACAGCCGCACTGGCCCTCGAGGCATTATCCGAAGCCCTTGCGGCCGACGAATTAACTGTGCTGCGCTCCACAGTGGACAGGGACGACGTGATACTCGACAAGAGATCCAAGTCCACTACTTTTAAGCCAGCGGATGAAACAGTCAAATTCCAAATCCACCCAAGGGACCCTACAAAAACAGCCTCCATCGGGGCACAGTTAAACCCCGCTGTAGACGCCGCACTACGGGAGTTCCTGCGCGAGAATTGGGACATATTTGCACTGGCATCCTCGGATATGCCAGGGAATCCCACGCAGTTGGCCGAGCATAGCCTTAACATTCTAAAGGGATTCAAGCCAGTCAAGCAGACTCTTCAGCGTTTCTCTGAACCTAAGAGACAAGCCATGGGAGAGGAGCTAGCCAAGTTGCTGGAGGCCGGATTCATTAGAGAAATAAAACATCTGAACTGGCTAGCAAACCTGGTGATGGTACCAAAGAAGGATAAATCCTGGCGCCTATGTGTGGATTTCAAAGACCTGAACAAGGCTTGCCCCAAGGACCCGCTGGGACCGCAATGGCATTTATCACCCCATACGACCCCTGCGGTTTCAACACTATGCCTTTCGGGCTTAAGAACGCTGGTGCAACGTATCAACGCATGATTCAGACATGCCTGGAAAAATAGATCGGCAAAACAGTGGAGGCATACATAGACGATGTGGTCGTTAAAACCAGACACGTCGAATCCCTAATAGACGACTTGAGGCTCACATTCGACAATCTCCGAACATACGAGATCAAGGTCAATCCAGAAAAATGCGTCTTCGGCGTGCCCGCCGGAAAGCTCCTGGGCTTCATCGTCTCCAGTAGAGGAATTGAGGCAAATCCGGCTAAAATCTGAGCCCTGCCGCAGTTGGCCATCCCAACTGACCTCAAGCAAATCCAGAAGTTAACTTGATGCGTGGCGGCCTTAAGCCGCTTTATCTCCCGATTAGGAGAAAAGGCATTACCCCTTTATTGCCTTCTTTGGCGCACCAAACACTTCGAGTGGACGGACGCGGCCACGGCCGGACTGGAAGACATAAAGGCCATCTTGGCCACCAACCCCATCCTGGCCGCACCAAACATCGGCGAACCAATGCTGCTGTACATAGCGACAACTCATCAAGTTGTAAGGGCAGTGCTCGTCGTCGAACGAGAAACAGACGAATATAAATACCCACTTCAAAAGCCGGTATATTATGTATCCACTGTCCTCACTCCATGCAAATCACGGTACCCGCATTATCAAAAGATAGCATATGCGGTATTCATGGCATCCCGGAAACTAAGACACTACTTTCAAGAGTGTTCAATCACAGTGGCCTCGGAAGTACCACTCAACGACATAATAAACAACCGCAACGCCATGGGCCGGATTGCCAAATGGGCCATTGAGCTCCTCCCGTTCAACATAACATATAAACCTCGGTGAGCCATTAAGTCGCAAGTATTGGCCGATTTTGTCGACGAATGGACAGAGGCCGAACTCCCTAAAGAGTACGACGCGTACTCCAATTGGATCATGCACTTCGACGGCTCTAAAATGCTGGCTGGTCTGTGGGCTGGCATCGTCCTGACGTCCCCCAACGGAGTTACAGTCCAATACGTACTCCAAATACTGTACAGACTCCAACAACGCAGCTGAATATGAGGCACTATTACATGGTGTTCAGATGGCAGTTTCCATGGGCATTCGACGCCTGGAGGTGCGTGGGGACTCGAACCTTGCAATATCACAAATAAATGGAGACTTCGATGCCAAGGATTTGAAAATGGCGGCTTATCGCAACGCCGTCCTCAAGATGTCAGCTCGGTTCGAGGGGCTCGAATTCCACTATGTGGCTCGGGAAAACAATCAGGCGGTGGATATCCTCGCCAGATCGGTAGCTAAGCGACCCTGTCCCACCTAACATCTTCTTGGAAAGGCTGTTTAAGCCATCCGTGGTATGGGAAGGGGACACCGATAACAAAAGTACGGACCCGGCCACAACGCCAGATACCGAACACTCCGACACAATCGGAAGCTCTGCCACCGAAATAACACCTTCAGCCCATGTAATAATGGCCGTCATAGCCCCGTGGACAGAACCATTCCTGGCCTACCTAACTAGGAAGGAACTACCCGAGGAACAAAATGAGGCACACTGCATAGTGCGGCGATCTAAAGCCTACAAGGTCCACGAGGCAGAGCTTTATAAGAAAAGCACTACCGGAGTCCTTCAAAGTTGCATCTCCGAAGAGGAAGGGCGGAAGTTGTTGGCAGAAATCCATGCTGGACTCAGCGGCCACCACGCCGCAGCCCGGGCCCTTGTAAGAAAGGCCTTCCGTACAGGTTTCTATTGGCCGACGGCCCCGGCAGATGCACATGACTTGGTCCAACGCTGCGTCGGTTGCCAGCTTTTTGCAAATCAAAGCCACATGCCGCCCACCGCTCCCCAAACAATCCCCATTACCTGGCCCTTCGCGGTCTGTGGGCTTGATATGGTCGGACCTCTTAAAGGGGGAACCCATAGGAAAAAATACTTACTGGTCATGGTGGATAAATTCACCAAATGGATAGAAGCCAAACCCGTTAAAACGGCCGAATCCGGGCCGGTGATAGACTTCATATCTGGGGTTGTACACCGTTATGGCGTCCCCCACAGCTTCATCACCGACAACGGCACAAATTTCACATCCGACGATGTAACACTTTGGTTCAGCAACATGGGCATCAAGCTCGATTATGCTTCCGTCTATCACCCGCAAACTAACGGTCAAGTCGAGCGAGCAAATGGTCTTCCCATGAGCGGCATCAAACCCAGATTAGTGCGGTCCTTAAAGGAGTCTAACACGCACTGGGTAGAGGAGCTCGACTCCGTCTTATGGGGGCTGCGGACCACGCTGAATCGCACTACCGGATACACACCGTTCTTTATGGTGTATGCGGCAGAGGCGGTTACGCCTGCGACATAATTCATGACTCACCTCAAGTGCGCATGTATGAAGAAAAAGAGGCCGATCTTGATCGGCAGGACAGTTTGGAAGCCCTAGAGGAGGAGCGCGGCGTGGCAAAAGCCCGTTCCGCATTCTATCAGCAACAGGCTCGAAGGTACCAAAGCAGAGAAGTACGGTCCCAAACTTATAATGTTGGCGAACTAGTTCTACGCCTGCCGGAGAAGAAAAAGAACAAGCTTAGGCACAAATGGGAAGGTCCCTTCATTATTGACCAAGTTCTGACCGGCGGAGCGTACCGTCTGGGGGATGCATCGGACAATCGACTTGAGCCAAACCCATGGAACACAGCCAGACTCCGAAGATTCTACGCCTAGTGCCGGACTCTATGTTCGTCTCCTTACCCCTGTCCATTTTTCGAATATACATTATCTGTCTTTTCTCTCTTTCTTTTTTCTTTTTCCTTCTCCTCAAGGCCTTAAAAGGCCAACTTGTGTCTTGACTACACAATATTAGCGCGCCAACCGCGCTCATCATACCTGGGAGCTTCTTATACAGAAGCTTAATATAACTATTTTTCTGGGTTTCATGCCCCGCACATGTGTTATTCTTCCGCATGTACCTTTTTTGGCCATTATATGCATCGATATGACTTAATTTTTGGCCAAGCTGGGTTGCCTAGCTCTTGTATTTATGCCCTACGTTCCCGGGTAGGGCATAACGGCAGTGTAGCGACCTGACCCAAAATCGGTCAAGTCTCTGTGTCTGTACCATCCCAAGATCATGCTGGTACTCACAGTACATTGATGAAATAATCAAAGTTCAATCACACCTGAATTTATTACACGATTCTCATATAGAGTCTTTATTACAATAGAATAAATTCGGCCAAAGGCCAACTCATGAGAAATAAACTAAATAAGCTGCGGAAGCGTAGACGAAATAGCGAGTCCATCCGACTCCAAGGGCAATCGCCAAGCGCGGAGCGTAGCCTCACTCCTGATCGGAATAAACCTCTGCAACATAAGACGTTGCAGCCGTGTAGGTCAGCTTTTTGAATAAGCTGGCAAGTCATGAAGAGAATAACAATAATAAAATTACTAACACTATATGCATTTTGGCTGTGGGGCTCTAAGTTTCATCATTTTGCGAAAAAGCCAGTTTTTCCCTACTACATTGGACTTGCTTGCAAAATACTACAAAATTGTTGGTAGTTATTGAGATGGTTCCGCCAACCAATATCTCGTTCCCAAATTATTAAGTCATAACCCCTCAAATTAATTTATTAGTTTTAGTGTTGAGATTTCGAATACTTCCAAGTTCCAGAGGCTCAAATTGTCCGTAAATCGGGACACGGCTAATCGATTAGATCTTTATCTCTGCAGAGGTTTGCGCACTTTACCCGCAAGAATCATTGCCTCCTTTTAAGTACTCGCACTTCAGGGTGTTTGAAGACGGGATGAATGAAACAGGGTCTTCCAAAGAGTTCTTACGCCACCGCGGTGCCCATCCAATCCTACCGTTCTTCTACATCTCGTAGTACCGTCCAGCCAGCGTCACTACTAGGGTTAACCCAGCCAGAGCCCATAATGGCTTGCATTTGCAGGTAAGCTTCCGGTCAATGGGGCATCCATCCGTCTCTTCGTGGCTGGGTGAAGCTTTCCGCAAGATGTCATGGCACTTCTCCATGCATCCCGGCCAACCACTTTGGGTTCTCCAGGTGCCCGTCGGCAAATCCTCCACCCAGTAGTGAATTCCGAAGTCCATCTTGATCATTGAAGTTCATGGGGTTGTCATCATCTTGACTCTCACATCTTGCTTATGAATTCACTCAACCAATCCCGTCTACGAGCATAGCAAAAGTAAACTACTTCGTCCCGGGTCATGGTAACAAGGGGAAATGGTTCATCCTACCACATGATACTACTCAAGATTGCAACTTCAAAATTTCAACTACTGCATGCATGGTGGGGAGGTATAACTCTAATGCAATAAAAATCATAGGTATTGAAAGTATGATCAATGACTTCCTTGCTGACGATCTTCGTAAGCTAGGGAATCGTAGTAGCAAGCTTCGCACTCCGGAAACTCTACCGAGACAAAACAAAACACAACCTAAGCATGGGTTTTTTGTTAACTTAACAGAAAAGAATGCATTAAGCAACTAGGAGCAAAAAGAATTAACTTAAAAGCTAATATAAAACTCCTATTAGGCCTAATTCAATTTCTATTAAGAAAAATAAAATAAAAGTTTTATTTATTATAAATAAAAGTTCATTCTCTAAAGTGACAGAAACTAACCTAGAATAGTCAATCACATGTGAGAAATAAATTTATTTGCTAATTAAAATAATAGGAAAAACAGTGGCTAGTTAATTAATTAAGAATAACATGATTCTGCTAGAAACTATTTTTTTTATTAATCCTAAAATGCCCAAATTAATTCCTACGGTTAGGCAATGATAAAACAAAGTTGGGACAAAAAGAATCATATAAAAATAATTTTCCTAACTCATTTTATAACAGATTTACGATTCTGACTAAAATTAAAATAAAGCAATTCTAAATAATTTTAACATAGCTAATTATATTTTCTACAGAAACTATAAGAAATTTGCAAACCAACAAAAAAAGAATCACTTAAAAATATTAAGTAGAATAAAAGATATGGAATTTTCAAATCTGAAACTATTCTGTTAAAACAGAAAAACGAAAATAAAGAAAACGGCTAACTGGGCCTAACTAACGACTGCGTATGTAATATAACTAAACGGTCCCTAGGGTTAAACGAATCGGGCCGATCTAAATAAAAAAACCTAACTTAAAATAAACCGGACTAAAAAACCCGGTTCACTAACAACTAACCTAATAAACCATACCCCTTCGGGAGGGTTCTAATCCTAGCCGTAGGGATGGGATTGGACGGCGGGGAGCGGTTCCGGCGGCTTACCGGAGTTTGACGACGACGGCGGCGGCTCGGGCGGCGAGTGTGTCGGCGTCTCCGGTCGTCGGGGAGGTCGGCGGAGTGCTCCGGCGGGTGCGGACGGGCTCGGCGGTGGGTCTGGTGGAGTTGGTGGAGCTCGGGGTGGGCTAGGGCGACGGCGGCGAGGCAAATGGCGGCGGCGGTGAGCTCGGGCTCCGGCGAGCACGTGAGGGGGGAGAGAGGGATCCGGCGAGGGGGCGAGGGGGGGGGGATGGGGTGCGGGGAGGGGGTTTTATAGGCGGGGCGACCGGTTGCGCAGAGGTGAACCGGGAGGATCGAATCCGGATCGCCGGGATCCGGCGGTGGCGAGGTGGCGTGGGCGAGGTTGACGACGGGCGGGGCCCGCACTTTGTCGGTGAGGGGAGAAGGGCGCGGCTGATCGGTCGACCGAGCGGTAGCTTGATTCGGCGAGGTGGTCTGGTCGGCTCATTGGTGGCTCGGCGGTGGGCCGGTGGGCCGCTGGCTATGGGTTGCCTCGGTATTTGGATGGGCCGATGCTTTGGCTGGCGCTGAGGGTATTTTCCTTTTTCTAATTTATTTTTTTGAAAATAAAACAGAGATATAAAATATAAAATATAAATATTTTATATAGACATATATATCAAAATGATCAGGAATATTCCTATCATTTGAACATTTTTTCAGGGGCAAAATCCAAAGTTTATGAAAAATCATTTTTTTCCAAATTCAAATAAAATTCAAATTTGAATTCAAAACTTTTGGCATTGTTTTCCTCTGATATTTTTGGAGTGTCATGTTTACTCCTCTCATACTTTTGCTCAAGTATTTATCAGGCTTAGTTTTTGAAATGATTCCCACTTGCCAAAGTTTGAATTCAAATACCAAAAACTCAAAATCTTCTGAAACTCCAAATGGCACTCAAATTCAAACAGAATGCATAGATGCTTAGCTATAATTGTAAAACATTCCAAATAGGAAATTTGGGATGTTACAGGGAGCACCTCTGCGATTGTTACTGTCGGGTCAGTCGGATGTGTACCTCAGACTGGGTGAAGCCGAAAGCTAGCGTGCTTAAGGGAATATTCAGTCGGTGAACAAAAGATGACTTTTATATATTTTGATACATGCCCCAGATGTTTTTTTGCCTGCGTCTTTTTTCGTAGTTCGGACATGCACATTAGGGCATGCGTACCCAAGGAAAGGAACCCTTAACGGAACTATTCTCCATGGAAGATGTTTCTTGCTATCCATGTAATATAACATAGCTAGTTGGGTACTTGTGTGTTCAAGCACTTATGACCCCTATGCCTGGTTTCCACGCATACCCCGGTTTTTATATAACTGAGCGGGTATTCAGATACACTCCGGACTATCGGGTTCGAAGGTCGAAGCGAAAAGGTCCGCCATGACAAATGATTTACAATCCTGCTAGGGACATTATACATGTCACTTAAATTACACAATCACTTAGACTGACTAAATTCTTCTTCTATCCCATCCAACAGGCTGTCTAGCCTACAATCCTGTTGGGAATACTTTGCGGCTAATTCTACTTTGTCATACACCAAACTGACGGGGATCTTTTTCCCATCAGGCCCCACAGGTCCGACCTCGGCCATGTGGTTTGGGTCAGCCTTGGTATACCGCGTCTTCACCATGGCCCAGGCTTCCCTGGCACCTTGACGGCAGGGTGATATCTTCCATAATCGAAAGCGCCGCCGCGCTCCCTTGAGCTTCTGTGCAAGCTCTCGAATGCCTCCTGGCAGGGAGACGGATGGCCACAAGGCACGGCAATACTGCATCACTGCCGAACTTGTTAAATGCGGTTGTGAGAAACTCTGGTAGAAGATCACCGGCAGATCCAGGCATCTCCTCCGCAGGATGACCTGTCAGCATACCTGCAGACATAACTCTGTTAGCCGGCTTCTTCGCCGAACTCTTTCAAAAGTTCGTTCAAGCACTTACTGAAAATGCCGCGTCGAAGCCACTTATTCTCCTTCACGGAGTCTGCAAGCTGGGCTCGAACGTCTTTCAGTTCCACGTCCAGCTGAATATTGGCGTCTTGGAGATTGTTTTTCTCCCGCCTAACTTGCATAAGCACGCGCTCGCCAGCCTTTAGCTGCCGTATGGCATGTTGCCCATCCGGATTCACTCCGGAGTCATCTGCAATATCTATTGTTAGATTTTGCATGCATGCCGCATACTATATGGAACCTATCATTCCTTGAAATAAGTGTTACCGGAGGGGGCCTTCTCAGACTCCTTCAATGCGGCAACTGCGGCCTGTAGCTGGGCCTGGCACACTTCGAGCTCTTGGGACAATTGGGTATTCTTCTCTATAAGAACCTGCACAAATAATGATCCTTAAATCAGTTGTGCCAACTGTTTCAAGTCTAAGGGGCTACTAATATATATAATCATCAAATTTTTCTTACCCGTATATCCTTTACATACTGGTCCATGGCTCTGGCAAGACCATTTTGAGAAGCATGGATGTACGCGTCTCCCGAGTTGAAGGCATCAAATGCCTCTTGGGAGAAACAAGCATCGCGGAGTACGGCCCGGCGACGCCTGTGATTCATGGCACTCTCCACTTCGGAATTTGTAGAGGATACTTTATCCACATCCTCTATAGGAGGAGCATCCGGCGCGTGCCCCGTGTTAGCTTCTGCCTCTGTGTCCGGCCCTGGAGCCCGACTGGTAGAGGCGTGATCGGCAACCTCTCCGGATATAGTCCGTGGCGTTTTCCTTCTAGGAAACATGGGTGTTATTATGTTTTAAAAGACGACAACCACGGAGCGAGGTTTTGTATCATACCTCTGCGCCGGCGTCTCCGTCCGGACCGCCTTCCTTTTTAGCCTGCCCGGCTTCGGCGCCCCTTGTTGGCGAGTCACCACGGGTTCGGCATGGCGTCCCGAGGGCCTTCCCTGTAAAAATACCATACATGTACGGTAGGTGAAGTGCATAAACGGGGATCCTTTTCGGAAGTCGGGACTCTGGTTTTACTTACATGCGAGGCGGGAGTAGCCCAGGATAGTCAGCTATAATGGCCACCACGGCATCATCGTAGCTTAATTGATAGAATATCCTGTCAATCAGCTCCACAAATATGTCCGGATCCTCTTCGAGTCTGGGATCAAGGGCCCGGTCAGGGTCGTCCGGTTGTGGAGGCGGGCTGTTGACCTCCCTTACAGCCTTCCGCAGTTCCTGCCGGAAAATGGCAAGGTAAATACATATGACGACGAGTGTGGAAAAGATGGGAGTAAAGAATGGCAACTCACCCAGCTTGGAGGGTTGTACATGGAGAATCCATCCCGTGGCTTAATGCGGATGAACTCCTCTTCTCCTTTATACAAACCGGACAGAATTCTTGCTAGGGCAGAAGATGAGTCCGGTACCTTACGCCCGCAGCGAGTGGCATCATCTTCCCCGTTGAAGTGCCACATGGGGTGGCCTCGATATTGAAGTGGCTGCACCCCCCGCATAATGCATATTGACATAACCTCGGTTATTGTCAGTCCTGATTGAGCCAGCACCTTTATCCGGCCCATTAGGTAAAGGACGTCTCTGTTATCTTCCTCATGAGGGCTCCGTGGGCGCCAGCTTCGGTGTTTCTTCAAAGGGGCATTGTCGAACTCGGGAAGACCCATCCGAATAGGATCTGGAAGGGGGACGTCCTCCATATAAAACCACTCTGACGGCCAGTCATCGAACGTCTTCTTCGGGGTACCGGACAGGTATCCGGTCCCGGCGATGCGCCATAGTTTGGCTCCGCCCACTTGATATATTGACCCCCTCTATGTACGGGGCACAAGGCTACGTAACCGGTGATGTGTAATATGGAAGCAGGGGTGAAGTTGTGCAACTGGAGGTCGTAAAACTCCAGGATCCCTCGGAGGAACGGATGGATTGGAAATCCAAGTCCCCTTAGTAAATAAGGGACAAGGCATACCCGCTCCCCCTTGGAGGGGTTGGGAAAGCTCTCCGCTTGCTCCCCGCCATTATAGGTGGTGAGCCTGGCTCGAACATGGACCATATACGCTGGAGGGAGAAATCCCTGGGTCTGTAACTCCACTAATTGACTGTGCGGGACGGAACACTTCTTCCAATCTCTAGGCTTAGGGCCACGGGAGCGAGAGGAGGAGCTGCGATGGCCGGCCATGCTGGAATGGATTTTTCCGACCGTGCTCCGATGGATACTCGCCGTGGAAGGATGGTGTGATTTTGATATAAGAATCCCCATCTCTTTAATAGATAGTTTAGTCACATAGCGAGGGTGACAAATGTAAAAATGCCCTGGTCTCTCGCATTCGCTCGACACGTGGAGGATAGCCATTATTGGACGTGGAAGCCAAGAAGTACAACATTTATGGGAAGGCGGACACTACTCAGCAGATATTCAAGATTTGGAGAGGAACCCGCCTTACAATGCCGAAAGCAATCTGCGCACCGGACTCATCGTCATTGAAGCCTGGTTCGGGGGCTGCTGAGGGAGTCCTGGATTAGGGGGTCTCTGGACAGCCAGACTATATCCTTTGGCCGGACTGTTGGACTATGAAGATACAAGATTGAAGAGTTCGTCTCGTGTCCGGATGGGACTCTCCTTGGCGTGGAAGGCAAGCTTGGCAATACGGATATGTAGATCTCCTCCCATTGTAACCGACTCGGTGTAACCCTAGCCCCCTCCGGTGTCTATATAAACCGGAGGGTTTAGTCCGTAGGACAACAACAATCATACCATAGGCTAGCTTCTAGGGTTTAGCCTCTAAGATCTCATGGTAGATCAACTCTTGTAATACTCATATCATCAAGATCAAGCAAGCACGAAGTAGGGTATTACCTCCATCGAGAGGGCCCGAACCTGGGTAAACATCATCTCCCCCGCCTCCTGTTACCATCCACCTTAGACACACAGTTCGGGACCCCCTACCTGAGATCCGCCGGCTTTGACACTGACAGTCGCCGTAAACCGGCTCTCGTAGTTATGTCTAGCCCTAAAATTATTCTCCCCCCTCTTGGGGTGCCCCGCCCCTCCTTATATAAGTTAAAGGGGCGGGTTACATGTAGAGTCCAACTCGGATTAAGACTTAAAGTATTTTGACTTCTCTTCATGGGCTTCTTAACATCTTGGGATTCTTAACGTCTCAGGCTTGTTTACCCCAGGCGACTCTGTCTGCCGGGTTATGTCTGTCTGTCGGGTTATGATTGTCTGTCGGGTTATGATTGTCTGCGGGGTTATGACTATCTGTCGGGTTATGATCTGACTTAGCACATGTCGGGTTATCATCTGACTTAACACCTGTCGGGTTATCATCTGACTTAACATCTGTCGGGTTATCATCTGACTTAACACCTGCCGGGTTATTATCTGAGTTAACACCTGCCGGGGTATCATCTGACTTAATACCTGTCGAGTTATCATCTGACATTACACCTGCCGGGTTATCAAGTCCCAGCCGGGTTATAACTCCAGTCGGGTCATACCGCGGGGTATATACCCGACATTAGCCCCCAGTTTAATCTGGATTTATCCATGTTAAACTGATCCTGATCATCCTTAAGTCCTTGTCATTTCCTTCTTCTACAAAGTCTGGGTCAATAGGCCAGCTTCATAACCATTTTGCTGACATTGGTTTGTCACCGAGAAAAATTGTGAAGAATAATTCATTTAATTCAGCTCCCAATGCTAACAAAAATATTGGTGTTTGAAATACTCATCTGATCTTCAACCAGCTTAAGGATGTAGAACTTGTCGGTTTATCATTGCCAAAATTGCCGGTTTATAAATATTTATGGCATCGAGTCATAACTGTTTGTTAACATCAGCTTTGAAAATACACCTCTTATATGCCTATCACTTGTAGCCCCCAAGTCTTAAGAAGGTAACGTAGTAACAGATTAAGAATTTCTTCAATATGAATGTCACAAGCTTGAAGAAATCCAGTTTGTTCATCTCAATCACTAGTCAGAACTGAGTATTCCACATATGTAGCCCCCAAGTGCCGGTTGTCATGCTTGTAGCAACCTGGGGCTTGTAATTGCCTGATGCACATAAAAACTTCAACCAATGTAGCCCCCAAGGGCCGGGTCATTATACAAATAATGATCAGGGACTTTGAAAATATGATCATGTACACTTTAACAACAACGTGTAGCCTCCAAGGGCCGGCTCAGTAAGATAATACTGAGCTGGGACTTTATATATACTTCATTGAAAATAACATCATATGATGTAACTCCCATCACAGGGCTTGAACCCACGTCCACAAGGTTAAGAGCTTTGTGCTTTACCAACTGAGGAGTGGACCCTTGAATATAATGGAGTAAGACTTGTGTACCTTGAATTGTTGACAGGAGCAACCGGTAGCCCCCAATGGCCGGCTCATTACAATGTGATGAGTCGGGTCTTCAATAAGGTGATCAAAAAATGACTTTGCATTAGCCCTCACGTGCCATGGTGCATGCTGGCAGTGACATGGGACTTGCATATTTGATGTAATCTCAATTTGAACAATGTAGCCCCCAAGTGCCGGTTCGTAAGCCTGCAGCAACTCGGGACTATTCCCTCCATTGTAGAATAAATCATATCCATTGATAAAATAATAGCCATTGCGCTGAAGCGGCTTTGAAAACCTCAATCATAATATTGGTTATTGATAACCATAATAAAAATCTAGCCATCTTGGCTATTAAAGATTTGAATAATATAACCAACGACTTATAAGCGCATGATTCAAATGGAGCAATCCAAATATATACTGGCGACTTATTGTAAAAAACCAGGCCGGGTTAATAAACATAGGTAAATTATACTCATAAAGCATTATAAACCTAAAAAATCAAGAAGGATTTAAATAGTCATAATTGTGGTGTGGCACCGATCAAGAGGGTTTAAGCTATGGTTCGGATACGATCAAATCCCCCAAGTGATCATCTTGGTGGCCTTACACCGATCAAGAGGGTTTAAGCTTTGGTTCGAATACAACCAAAGCCCCCAAGTGATTTCCCTAGTGGCCTTATGCCAATCAATAGGTGTAGCTATGGTTCCAATATGACCAAGCCCCCAAGTGATTTCCCTGGTGGACTTATGCCAATCAAGAGGTGTAGCTATGGTTCGAATACGACCAAGCCCCCAAGTGATTTCCCTGGTGGCCTTATGCCAATCAAGAGGTGTAGCTATGGTTCGAATACGACCAAGCCACCAAGTGATTTCCCTGGTGGCCTTATGCCAATCAAGAGGTGTAGCTATGGTTCGAATACGACCAAGCCCCCAATGATTATCCTGGTGGCCTTACGCCAATCAAGAGGTGTCAGCCATGCTTCGAATATGACCAACTGTCGTGGAATTGTCACGATAGATGTCCTCGTGTGAGGACTTAGTCGTGAGGCCAACGCATCTATGTGGTAGCTTGAGAGGGGTTGGGTGGAATAGAGAAACACAACACAAGACAAGGGTTTAGATAGCTTCGGGCCCAGGGAAACATCATCCGGTAACAACCCTACATGCTGTTTGTGGCTAGGTCTCATTATCATCACGAGGGAGTCGCCGTAAACCGGCTCTCCTAGTTATGTCTAGCCCTAAAATTATTATCCCCCTCTTGGGGTGCCCTGCCCCTCCTTATATAAGTTAAAGGGGCGGGTTACATGTAGAGTCCAACTCGGATTAAGACTTAAACTATTTTGACTTCTCTTCATGGGCTTCTTAACATCTTGGGCTTCTTAACGTCTCAGGCTTGTTTCTCCCAGGCGACTCTATCTGCCGGGTTATGATTGTGTGCTGGGTTATGACTGTCTGCCGGGTTATGATTGTCTGTCGGGTTATGATTGTCTGCCGGGTTATGATCTAACTTAACACCTGTCGGGTTATCATCTGACTTAACATCTGCCGGGTTATCATCTGACTTAACACTTGCCGGGTTATCATCTGACTTAACACCTGCTGGGTTTTCATCTGACTTAACACCTGCCCGGTTATCAAGTCCCAGCCAGGTTATAACTCCGGTCGGGTCATACCGCGGGGTGTATCCCCGACACCTCCAGAGGTTTTACCCATGAAGCAAGGCCCCACACGTGTGAAGGTCTCCGCTCATGACACTCTCACGTAATAATGAGTGTGGCTGTACACGCCCCGGAGTCTCCTGAGCGCCGCCCTGGGGCCTCATGTGGGCTCCCTCCCACGTCCTAGTGGCAGCACTTAGTTCCGCGCTAGTGACAAGACTAGTATAGGTACCGGACGCGGCTGTTCTTTTTCTTGCTTCCTATACCTGGTCGCGATTTCTTGAATAAAATTTGGAGTTTTCGTGCCTATCGTCTGCAAGAGTTGGAGTTTCTCTCTCTTTTCTTTCGTCCTCCTAACCTTGCCCTAGGAAGAGCTGCAGTTTCCCGTTGCTCTTCCTCGCGTGTCCCGCACGCGGGGGCTAGGTAGGTGTGTAACCGGGCTGGCCCGTGTCCACACCTCAGAAAAGCCACATGGCTTCGACATCCTTAATCCTCGCGAGACGCTCTCGAACGAGCTCGTGGGCATCCACACCCTCCTAAGTCCATGCCTCAGGTCATCGCGACATGGTGCGCCAGCCGCAACCGACCCTCGCTCGGGGGCTTGCGTGAGGTTGGATGAGGCGCATCATCAGGCTTTCCAAAACACTTTGCAGCGATACAACGCCTCCTGAGGCTCGTCGGCTCCGGAGTCGTCAGGAGGAAAACCTCGGGACATACCTCTATTAGGCGCGCCCCACGACATGGGAAACTACCGCAAGCGCCATAGTTCATTACATGACCTAGCTGGGCCCGTTGCTTTTTTCAAATGCAGGAGAAAGAAAAGGTCAAACAAATGTAGGCTGCACGACTGCGGCGGCCCCTGCGGCCGAGCTCCAGCGGTGCCCAACCTCAGTCGGAGTCTTCCTCCTGCTTCACCGGAGCATGGCGGCGAGACGGCTCATCGCCTTCCCCAAGCCGAGCCCGGTGGCGGGGTGGTTGGTCATAGCCACCGCTGCTGGTGCTCTCGTCGGAGGAGGAGCTGACGCCGCTATAGAAGGCACGGACGTCGTCAAGGGCAAGCTCACCGCCGTCGTCGTCGCCGTCGCTCTCCGGGCAGCACCCCAAGCGCTGGATGTCCTCCCAAAATGCCCTGACATAGAGGGTCATGGCGCCATCGTATTTGAAGTGGAGGGTGCACCGCCCATGAACACCTCGCGCGCAAGCAAAGGACTGCCACCCACGGGCCAGGCCACGTTGCCTGCGGCGGAGACTTCGACATCCACCAACGAGGCCTTGCTGCAGCAGCCATCGGTCTGCAGCCACAAACCGCCAGGCCCCCCTGGATGGCAGCAAGCTCGCGAAGGAGTGCGGAAGCTGGAGCCAGACGCCCACTGGCTCTCCGTCCACATGGCAAACTCCGGGAGCACGTCGACTGAGTGGGAGCGCGGCCGCGGGGGCCGAGCGGCTGCCGCTCGCTTCCCACCGGAAGAAGCGCCGCTACGCCCGCCAGAGGCGATGACGGCCGTCGAAGGTGCAAGCCCACGGCCTCGAGGAGGCACCACCGGAGTCACCGCGTACTTGCTAGGTCGCCCGCGGCCCCTCTTCGGCGGGGGTGAGCCTGACCCCTCCCGGGGGGCTTTTCCCTTCTTGGCTGCGGAGAACTTCTTCGGTGGCGCCATGGACCCCTCGACCGAGCAGCAAGACCAGACGAAGGAAGAAGGAGTGGGCAGTGACGGGACGGAGATGAGCGAGAGTGCTCTGCCCCTCCTGACATATATATCTAGAAGAAGGCCAACCGCCGGCCTCGGCAAACCCGGGTAATGATGATCTTTATGCACGCAGCAGGCAGTTGTCAAGTCGGGCGGTTGCCGATGTGGCATGGGGAAGTGGATACGCCCACGTCCCATCAAGGCGACACGCGTCGACTGGGCCCGCAGGCGGTTAGGGCCCGTGGCGCTCCGCACTTGCCCTTTGGCTTCGCCTCGAAGCCAAGTTCGAGCGCGCCTTGTGCACGGGGGCTACTGTCGGTGTCTTGGGAACCAGGGTATCCACACTTGCCTGCTTGCGGCCCAACACGTGTCTTCACCGACGGCCAGGTACGGCCCACCTCCAACATCAACAACTCAAGACCCTCGCGAGGGGCCAAGACTCGCAAGGCAGACGACGCCAAGACCTCCGGCAGGAGCGCCCCCCTTGGGCTGGCTCCTGAGGAACGGAGATTTCTATGCAAGCCTGACCTCGCGAAGCTCGGGTGATGCGAGCCATGACGACCAAGGTCAGGCGGGCGCCAGCGGGCGCAGTGCATTAGGTTTTCCCTTCCATGCTAAAGGGGCAGGCGCAGGCGCGGAGTCCCGAGGAATCAGCCAAAGGTTTCCATTTCCGTGCAACGAGACCAGGACCGCCAGGACGACAAGACGGAGGTCACCGATGAGCCCACCGCGGCGTCACGACTAGAGGCTTTGCAGGCGAAGACTAATTTTTTCAGGATAATATGTACTAGTTGCCCCCCCTTCAAATTTGGCCGTTGTGGGATCCCTTCCCGCCTAAGTTTTGGAGGAAGAGGACCAAGGCCACTATAAATAGGACTTAGCCACCACCGTAGCGAGGGATGGATTCAGTTCATCCTCACCCTCACCAGCTCAAGAACAGACCTCCTAAGGTTGTTCTTCGACTGTACTAGTTCATCCTCAGCCCACCTCGAGGCAAATCCACCACAAAGCAGGAGTAGGATTTTACACCGAAGGTGGCCCGAACCTGGGTAAATCACTGTGTCTTGTTTATTTCTAGTTCATCTAGCTAGGCCGCGGGATCGGCGACGCGATAGGCTGGGGAGGTTGAGTTCTTCGCATGCACCCCAATGTTTGAACCTCTCTTGGGTCTGCGGAGCCCTGAATCCGACACTAGCAAATAGATTGAGAAGTGACCAACTAGAGAGCGAAAACGGTCATAATCATGCATTGAGAATAATTAACATTGAATACTAGCATGTGTAGGATATAGACACCCTGAACATAAATATTGTCGAGGCTGCGTTGGTTTTGAGTCAACTACATGTGTGAAAATGTGCCAAGTCAAGCCACTTGATTCATTCAGGGGAGGATACCATACTATCATACTACATCGTACGCATTTTAATGCAAGTTGACACTAAGGATAAATAATATCTGTTCCTAGTTATTTAAGCATGGCATGAGCAACTATAATCTCTAATTGTCATCACAAACATGTTTACTCATAGTATGCCGAATCAATTACGGCTGAGTTAAACATATTTACAATAACGAAAACAAGAATAGTTCATACCAGCTTTTCTTCACTGCAATCACTTTATCAAATTATTGTCATTATTGCCTTTCACTTGGACGACCGAATGATGTGAAAATAATAATAGCGCAAGTGTGCAGTTGACTAAGCTGGATTCTATAAATATTTTATTCAGAGGAGAAGACAAGGTAATATGGGCTCTTTGTTAGATCAACAATAAAGCATACGAGAGCCACTTAACATTTTGATTGTGGTTTTCTCCTTACGATGACTCAAAGAAAATAAAATAATTTCAGAGAAACACACTGAAATATTTTTGGAATCTGAAGAAAACAAACTAAGGAGGAAAAATGAACACGAGAAAAACTATTTACACGGGAAAGCTCCCAACAAAGAAAAGAAGAAACGATAAATCTTTTTGGGTTTTCTTTTACTACTACGAACTAACTAAACAAGAAAGATAAACCGAAAAGAAGTGAGAAATGTTTTTGGATTTTCAAAGTTTTTCAAACATACAAGAAGAAAGCGGTAATGAAACTAACATGGATATACAATAAAAGAGGAAGAACACCGACAACTGGAATGAATGTGTGATACATGAATGTAATGTGGTGAGAAATAAGTACTCCCCCAAGCTTAGGCTTTTGTCCTAAGTTGTTCTACGACCACTCCTGGCCTGGATAATTCCCGTGCTAGTAGTTCGGGTTGTACTGGAGTGCAGCTGCCACAGCTTGGCCATCTGCCTCATTACGGCAGGCAGTCTCCTCCTCCCTCTCATGCTCCTCATCCTCCTCCTCAAGTATAAAATATCTTTGTGTTTTCCTGAAAGTTAAAGAAGGCGGGAGCAGGCTAAGTAATATGGATGACACGAGGCATATTAAAGATTTGTCTGTATCAAAGTGGTGTGTTGTTCCTTCCAATAAACTGGTGACGTTCCATAGCCTCATAATCTAGGCAGCTAGCTAGGTGGAAATAAGGTGTCATTTTCACTTATGGGTATGCCAAGATGAGCGGCCAAGCGGGTAGCATAGATCCCGCCGAAAAGATCACCTACAAGAGCATTATTATGCAAGCGACGTGCAATGATGGCCCCCACACTACTAGGAAAATGCTTATAGGTAGAAATTTAGCAATAGCATTGGTTAGAGGCCCCACGGTACTGCTGTTTAGCAGTAGCACCGGCCAGCACTAGCGCTACAATTGCACGTTAGCAGTAGCGCTGTATTTCACGACCAGCGCTACTGCTAATGGGCCACACTCTCGGCCCCCTGTTGCAGCTTTAGCTATAGCGCTGGGCCTCCTCCCCCATGCTGCCGCTAGGCCCACCTCTGCTCCCTCTCCTTCACCGGGCCGCGCGCGCATCCCTCTCCCCTCACTCACACTCACACGCTCACACCAGATCGAATCCCTCCCCCGATCCGGCCGCCCTCCCCCACGCGGGCCCCTCTTCCTCCGTCGACCTCCCTTCCCCGTGCCGGTCCTCCTCCCCTGTTGGCCGCCCCTCCCCACCCGCGTGCACCGGCCATCCTCCCCCCCGGTTGCCCCCCCGGCCCGCGCCGGCCCTCCTCCACCGAGAGGTACTCCTCCCTCCTTCCTCCTCCTCCCTCCCTCCCTAGTTATAGTTATTAGAGAGTAGTTAATTATTTTGAATCCTAGTTAAAAAATGTAGGTTCTTAGAATAATGTAGTTGTTTTAGTTGAATTTGTAGGTATTTTAGTTAAATTTGTAGGTGTTTTAGTTAAAAATGTAGGTTTTTAGAATAATGTAGGTGTTCTTAGAACAATGTTGAATTTATTTTAAGTGTATTTAAAAGAGTTTTAGGTGTTTTAGTTGTTTTAGGTGTAGTTAACAGAATTTTAGGTGTTTTAGTTTTTTTAGGTGTAGTTAACAGAATTCTAGGTATTTTTTTAGTTAAAGCAATTGTTGTTATTTTTTATTTAAAGCAATTTTTCCTGTTATATGCAAATTTGCAGTGGACATGTCATATTTTGAACATGTCACATTTTGTACATGTCATATTATTCCGAGTGGCCTATGTTTTGCCAGAAATGTCAATTCGTTTACGTTCTGGCAAATTTCAGGTGCTCGATATGTCCTGTTTGTAGCAAAGGTCATGCCAAATTTTGCTAAGTGTTTATTAATTTTGTTTTCATAATTAAGCATTTTGTTCTCGACGTCGATGATGCCTATCCTGCATCCTCGTCGTCGACTCAGCGGAGGACTCCTGGTTGAGCCGAGGGGCCATGTCAGGGACAGGGCTCCGCCGGGCTGGTACTGGGTTGTGCTACCTTCTGGTGAGCGCAGCTTAGTGAGGAGCCAACCTGTCGTCGACCCAGAGCTTCTTTGGTGGCGGTCACGTGGGCCTGCATCGATGGAGAGGCTTGAGTCCCCCGCTCAGGTGGTACAGCACCATGTCACGGAGGAGAACGCGCACGTCCAACGCTACTTGGTTGCGTTGGCGAACGGCCGGTTCTCCAATACTTGGCAGATTCTTTGGGGATCTCACCGGAGCTATGATCCGGTGATGGTTCCTTCTCTTTGGGTGTCCACCGCGGCCCACTGAACCTAGAGGAGCTATTATGTGAGATGTATTAGTGATATTATATGATGACCTTTGCTACAAACTACTATATATGTATTCGATGATGGATTATTAATTACCTATTAGTTATTTGCTTACTGAATGCAAAAGATGAGCGAGGTTTGTGCTACAAACTACTATATATGTATTCATGATGGATTATATGATGATCTTTGCTACAAACTACTACAAACTACAAATTTTAGGTGTTTTAGTTGTTATATGATGATCTTTGCTACAAACTACTATATATGTATTAGATGATGGATTATTAATTACCTATTAGGAAATGTCTGACGACGAAACGGAATTTGCTATGTGCGATTACTACGAAGATGAGCGTGGTCTGTGCGACAGGCCTCACTTGGTAGAAGGTCGGCGCTTCAGCATCAAGCTCCAAGAGACCTTCGATGTTGAAACGATGCATAACGCATTTACAAGTGTTTTTTGTTATTTTTTGCACGACTTCTCTGCTTCTTCTACGTGTAATTTCCGTCTTATACAATTCGACTAGCTTATCCCAAGTCATGCAAGACGCTATGTCTTGGAGAAGATAGATTTTGAAGATCATGAAAGAATGGAGACAAAGATAATTCAACTAAGGACCCATCATGGTTATGATTTTGCTGTAAATCTATATAATTCTGTGAACTCATCCAATTTTGGTTGCCTGAATTGGGAAGCCCTTTGCAAGGCGTATGATTTTCATGAGGGTATGCTTCTCACCTTCGATCTTGGTGATCCTGACATCGATTTAAAATGGTATGACCATTTGGGTCCTTGTTGACACGCTTCCAGTTCTACCGCTGTGTGAGTTTCTTAAACATATTTACTAAGTAATTTATATTGTTTATTTCAAAATATTTGACAGCTTATTTCCATTGACAGCTTATTTTCATTCTTCAAAAAATGTACGGAAAATGTTAGATGTAACCTACTACTACAATGATGAAGCACAATTAACTTATAAGGAGCAAGATGGTCTTATCGCATTTTTTACTGATATTGAGAATTACAATTGCTATTATCAAACTCCTCCACATTATGGTCAATACGTGCCACTAGTGAACGTGTTGAACTACGGTAACATCAATGGAGATATCATGGTAAGATTTTCTACTATTACGACATCCATGCATCTTTTGCATAAATTCTTCTAAAACTAAACTATATTGCTAACTACAAAGTTATTACTATGTTTTTGAACAGAAAATCCCGATGGATTGTGTGCCTCATCTGATGTTGACGAGAGGTCGCATTAATGTTATGAGCTTACGGCCACCACGGCCAGGTCAGCCGCAGTATCCACATCACTCCTGTCATACCGGATTCTAAAAGCGAGGAAGCCATGATAATAGATGATTTCAAAAAATGTTTGAACCATCGTAGAGAGCTACTTGGAAGCAACATTGTGCATAGGCCAAGACTTGGAGACAGGATGATCTCCGTTCTTTGTTATGGAGAGTCAATTTTCCTTAATGCAGCATCAATGCCTATCTTATTTTATGATATTTTACCTAAGAGAGGGTAGAGTAGGTCCTATGAGAGGAGTAGGTCGTAGCTAGAATGTGTTATTATGTTCTACAATGTGTTAGAGTTGATGATGATGAGGAGGAGTTGTGATTATGACAAGTGACCAACTTGTTATATGATGTCTCATTGACGAACATTGTTTGATGGTGATGACAAATGGTAATGAATATGCTATTTAAACAGACTAGTTCATGATGAGTTGTTATTGTATAAAAGATATATCTGTTTAAACATGTACAGCGCCAAAATGCTAAAAAAACATAAATTTTAGCAAGAGTAACGGGCCCGAGAACGCGCTTACTAGTACTTGAACTTACCGATGGCGCTGGCCTAAAAGCGCCATCGCTACAAAATAGTTGTAGCGTCATAGCAGTAGCGGCGGTGCCCATCTTTGGTAGCTCAAAAACCAGCGCTACTGTTAAGCATTTTCCTAGTAGTGCCATGTTAAATTTTTTTATCTGTCAATACTGCATGCACTCTTAAGAATACTCAAATCAGGTGTGCATAAGTGACTAGGGTCTTGTTTGCCATTAATGCACCTACCTATGAGCAGAGAAAAATAATGGATAGCAGGAAAGTGAATGATCCCCGCCCCAGCTTGCGTTATGCCTCTAGATTCGCCTCTAGTAATACTCATAAGAAAATCATTGCAATCTACTTTATGAGGTTGAATTCATGTACCCGAATAGAAAATTCAGCAAGCCTCACTAGATTACTCAATGGTCATGCTGAAAGGACTTTCATATAAATGAAACATAACATCATGAGAGTGCGATGAGATACATACTTGAATTTCCGCACAAAGGAATCTGTGAGATCATGGTACTGCGAACACTTATCTCCCAAGAAGTCCGTCAGCTCAACATTGTTTACATACATATCAAACTCTTCCTTAATGCCGGCTCGAATCATGAAGGGGTCAGATGACCATTCACATGGTTGCACCGTAGCATTCCGCGGCGGTTCGAGGTCCGGCTCATGTATTGCAAGCCTTGGAGCACTCTTGCTCGAAGAACCACCATGGAATATGTCGGAGTAATGGGCCACGAGTAGCCTAACCCGAGTCCCTGAGCATTTCAAGACACTGGGCCGGCTGCGCCCCTCTAGCATCCAGAATGAAGCGCCGCCCTCTGGTGGCCGACTGGCTCAAGCGGCCGACTGCTACAGGACGGCCAAGCACCAGAAGACGGCACCAAGACGGGCCGACTCCTAGCAGGCGGCCTCCAGAGAGGCGGACTCCTAGAAGGCGGCCCACGACGCCCTCGAAGTCAGCGCCCCCATTAAGAAGATAAGACAGGATGTGGCTACATTGTAGCCCATCACCCCCATATCCAGGGCACGGTGTGGCCACAATGCCACGTACAGGCGGAGATCTCCGCACGGTGCAGCACTGTTGCCACTCCACCCTTGACGTCACCCCTGTTAGGCGGAGCCCTGCTCCCACGACGGCTTGTCGGTACAGCCTGCAGGCGGCTGATGTCTACTACGCAACCTTCTTCTTGTAGACGTTGTTGGGCCTGCAAGTGCACAGGTTTGTAGAAGAGTAGCAAATTTCCCTCAAGTGGATGACCTAAGGTTTATCAATCCGTGGTAGGCGTAGGATGAAGATGGTCTCTCTCAAGCAACCCTGCAACCAAATAACAAAGAGTCTCTTGTGTCCCCAACACACCCAATACAATGGTAAATTGTATAGGTCCACTAGTTCGGCGAAGAGATGGTGATACAAGTGCAATATGGATGGTAGATATAGGTATTTGTAATCTGAAAATATAAAAACAGCATGGTAACAAACGATAAAAGTGAGCGTAAATGGTATTGCAATGATAGGAAACAAGGCCTAGGGTTCATACTTTCACTAGTGCAAGTTCTCTCAACAATAATAACATAGATAGATCATATAACAATCCCTCAACATGCAACAAAGAGTCACTCCAAAGCCACTAATAGCGGAGAACAAATGTAGAGATTATGGTAGGGTACGAAACCACCTCAAAGCTATTCTTTCAGATCGTTCTATAAAAGAGTTCGTACTAGAATAACACCTTAAGACACAAATCAACCAAAACCCTAATGTCACCTAGATACTCCATTGTCACCTCAAGTATCCGTGGGCATGATTATACGATATGCATCACACAATCTCAAATTCATCCAACCAACATAAAAGTACTTCAAAGAGTGCCCCAAAGTTTCTACCGGAGAGTCAAGAACGTGTGCCAACCCCTATGCATAGGTTCATGGGCGGAACCCGCAAGTTGGTCACCAAAACATACATCAAGTGACACATGATATTCCATTGTCACCACAGATAAACACGACAAGAAATACATCAAGGGTTCTCATAAAAGACTCAATCCGATAAGATAACTTCAAAGGGGAAACTCAATTCATCACAAGAGAGTAGAGGGGGAGAAACATCATAAGATCCAACTATAATAGCAAAGCTCGGGATACATCAAGATCGTGCCATAGAGGGAACACGAGAGAGAACACGAGAGAGAGAGCGATCAAACACAAGATCGTGCCATATGGGTGCAGGGGGTACGTCGGTGGACCGAAGGGGGGGCCATGAGGCAGGGGGCGCGCCCCAGGGGGGTGGGCGCGCCCCCACCCTCGTGGGCACCTCCCTTCTTCCCTGACGTGCACTCCAAGCCCATCCGGTAGGTTTCCTTCCAAAAATAACTTCTCCAGTTGATTTCATTCCGTTTCGACTTCGTTTGATATTCCTTTTCTTCGAAACACTGAAATAGGCATAAAACAACAAATCTGGGTTGGGCCTCCGGTTAATAGGTTAGTCCCAAAAATAATATAAAAGTGGATAATAAAGCCCAATATTGCCCAAAACAGTAGATAATATAGCATGGAGCAATCAAAAATTATAGATACGTTGGAGACGTATCAAGCATCCCCAAGCTTAATTCCTGCTCGTCCTCGAGTAGGTAAATGATAAAAGATAATTTTGATGTGGAATGCTAGTTGGCATAATTTCAATGTAATTCTTCTTACTTGTGATATGAATATTCAGATCCAAAAGATTCAAGACAAAAGTTCATATTGACATAAAAATAATAATACTTCAAGCATACTAACTAAGCAATTATGTCTTCTCAAAATAACATGGCCAAAGAAAGTTATCCCTACAAAATCATATAGTCTGGCTATGCTCTATCTTCACCATACAAACTATTTAAATCATGCACAACCCCGATGACAAGCCAAGCAATTGTTTCATACTTTAACATTTTCAAAACTTTTTCAATCTTCACGCAATACATGAGCGTGAGCCATGGATATAGCACTATATGTGGAATAGAATGGTGGTTGTGGAGAAGAAAAAAGGGAGAAGATAGTCTCACATCAACTAGGAGTATCAACGGGCTATGGAGATGCCCATCAATAGATATCAATGTGAGTGAGTAGGGATTGCATGCAACGGATGCACTAGAGCTATAAGTATATGAAAGCTCAACAAAATAAACTAAGTGGGTGTGCATCCAACTCGCTTGCTCACGAATACCTAGGGCATTTTGAGGAAGCCCATCATTGGAATGTACAAGCCAAGTTCTATAATGAAATATCCCACTAGTATATGAAAGTGACAACATAGGAGACTCTCTATCATGAAGATCACGGTGCTACTTTGAAGCACAAGTGTGGTAAAAGGATAGTAGCATTGCCCCTTCTCTCTTTTTCTCTCATTTTTTTATTTGTGCCTTTTCTCTTTTTTTATGGCCTCTTTTTTTTCCGGAGTCTCACCCGACTTGTGGGGGAATCATAGTCTCCATCATCCTTTCCTCACTGGGACAATGCTCTAAAAAATGATGATCATCACACTTTTATTTTCTTACAACTCAACAATTACAACTCGATTCTTTGAACAAAATATGACTATATGAATGCCTCCGGCGGTGTACCGGGATGTGCAATGAATCAAGAGTGACATGTATGAAAGAATTATGAGTGGTGGCTTTGCCACAAATACGATGTCAACTACATGATCATGCTAAGCAATATGACAATGATGGAGTGTGTCATAATAAACGGAACGGTGGAAAGTTGCATGGCAATATATCTCGGAATGGCTATGTAAATGCCATGATAGGTAGGTATGGTGGCTGTTTTGAGGAAGATATATAGTGGGTGTATGATACCGGCGAAAGGTGCGCGGTATTAGAGAGGCTAGCAATGGTGGAAGGAAGAAGGGTGCGTATAATCCATGGACTCAACATTAGTCATAAAGAACTCATATACTTATTGCAAAAATCTAGAATTTATCAAAGCAAAGTATTACGCGCATGCTCCTTGGGGGATAGATTGGTAGGAAAAGACCATCGTTCGTCCCCGACCGCCACTCATAAGGAAGACAATCAATAAATAAATCATGCTCCGACTTCATCACATAACGGTTCACCATACGTGCATGCTGCGGGAATCACAAACTTTAACAGAAGTATTTCTCAAATTCACAACCACTCAACTAGCATGACTCTAATATCACCATCTCCATATCTCAAAACAATTATCAAGCATCAAACTTTTCTTAGTATTCAACGCACTCATAAGAATTTTTCTTTTGTTAGTCTTGTATGCCTAGCATATTAGGATCGTTTAAGCAAATTACCATGCTATTTAAGGCTCTCAAAATAATATAAGTTAAGCATGAGATTTCATCTATTTCTTCAAAATAAAACCACCACAGTGCTCTAAAAGATATAAGTGAAGTACTAGAGCAATAACAAAAAGTACTCCGAATGATATAAGTGAAGATCAATGAGTAGTCGAATAATTATGTAACTATGTGAAGACTCTCCCATTTAATAATTTCATATCTTGGTATTGTATTCAAACAGCAAGCAAAGCTAAATAAAACTACATTGCAAGGATAGCACAACTCATGTGAAGAAGCAAACACTTGGGTTCAACCGATACTAACCGATAGTTGTTGAAGAAGAAAGGTGGGATGCCTACCGGGGCATCCCCAAGCTTAGATGCTTGAGACTTCTTGAAATATTATCTTGGGGTGACTTGGGCATCCCCAAGATTGAACTTTTTTGTCTCCTTAATTCCTCTCATATCATGGTTTTTCTCTTTCTCAAAAGCTTCATCCACACCAAACTCAACAAGAACTCGTGAGATAGGTTAGTATAAACCAATGCAAAACCTTATCATTTTCTACTGTAACCAATCACGTACATTATTATTCAACATTTCATACTAAATTCCTATACATATTTAATACTCCTATCCTTAAATAGAATCATTAAACAAGCAAACATATGCAAACAATGCAAACATAACAGCAATCTGCCAAAACAGTACAGTCTGTAAAGAATGCAAGAGTATCAATACTTCCCTGACTCCAAAAATTATGAACTAAAATTCCCACTGTAATAAATTTATCATAGCTCAATATGAAAAATTATTCAATATTATACCACTCCCTGACTTTTCTAGGGAATTTTTGCAACAGCGGTAAACTTTCTGTTTTCAAACAGCAACATGTATACTAGCAAAATAAGCATGGCAAAGGCTATCATTGACTTTTCTTATTGAAAATAAAGATGCAAAACATTAATCTAATTAACAGCAAGCAAATACTACCAAAATAAAATGACGCTCCAAGCAAAACACATATCATGTGGTGAATAAAAATATAGCTCCAAGTAAAGTTACCGATGAACGAAGGCGAAAGTGGGGATGCCTTCCCAGGGCATCCCCAAGCTTAGGCTCTTGGTTATCCTTGAACATTACCTTGGGTTGCCTTGGGAATCCCCAAGCTTAGGCTCTTTCCACTCCTTATTCCATAGTCCATCGAATCTTTACCCAAAACTTGAAAACTTCACAACACAAAACTTAACAGAAAACTCATGAGCTCCGTTAGCGAAAGAAAACAAAAGACCACTTCAAGGTATTGTAATGAACTCAGTCTTTATTTATATTTGTGTTAAACCTACTATATTCCAACTTCTCTATGGTTTATAAGCTATTTTACTAGCCATAGATTCATCAAAATAAGCAAACAACACACGAAAAACAGAATCTGTCAAAAACAGAACAGTCTGTAGTAATCTGTAACTAACGCAAACTTCTGGAACTCCAAAAATTCTAAAATAAATTGGTGGACCTGAGGAATTTGTTTATTAATAATATGAAAAAATAATCAACTAAATCACTCTCCAGAAAAAAGTTATAGCCAATCTCGTGAGCGCTAAAGTTTCTGTTTTTTACAGCATGATCATAAAGACTTCACCCAAGTCTTCCCAAAGGTTCTACTTGGCACAAACACTAATTAAAACACAAAACCACGTCTAAACAGAATCTAGATGGATTATTTATTACTAAACAGAACCAAAAAGTAAGAAACTAAAATAAAATTGGGTTTCCTCCCAACAAGCGCTATCGTTTAACGCCCCTAGCTAGGCATGATGATTTCAATGATGCTCACAAAAAGATAAGAATTGAAACATAAAGAGAGCATCATGAAGAATATGGCTAGCAAATTTAAGTCTAACCCACTTCCTATGCATAGGTATTTTGAGAGCAAACAACTTATGGGAACAAGAATCAACTTGCATAGGAAGGTAAAACAAGCATAACTTCAAGATTTTAAGCACATAGAGAGGAAACTTGACATTATTGCAATTCCTACAAGCATATATTCCTCCCTCATAATAATTTTTAGTAGCATCATGAATGAATTCAACAATATAACCAGCACCTAAAGCATTCTTTTCATGACCTACAAGCATAGAAAATTTACTACTCTCCACATAAGCAAATTTCTTCTCAACAATAGTAGTGGGAGCAAACTCAACAAAATAACTATCATGTGATTGGAAATTAAGATCAAGATGACAAGTTTGATGGTTATCATTATTTTTTAGAGCATACGTGTCATCACAATAATCATCATAGATAGGAGGCATGCTTTCATCATAGTAAATTTGCTCATCAAAGCTTGGGGGACAAAAAATATCATCTTCATCAAACATAGCTTCCCCAAGCTTGTGGCTTTGCATATCATTAGCGTCATGGATATTCAAGGAATTCATACTAACAACATTGCAACCTTGCTCATCATACAAAGATTTAGTGCCAAACATTATATAGATTTCTTCTTATAGCATTTGAGCACAATTTTCCTTTCCATCATACTCACGAAAGATATTAAAAAGATGAAGCGTATGAGACAAACTCAATTCCATTTTTTTTGTAGTTTTCTTTTTAAAATTAACTAGTGCTAAAACAAGAAACAAAAAGATTCAATTGCAAGATCTAAAGATATACCTTCACTTACCTAGCCTCCCCGGCAACGGCGCCAGAAAAGAGATTGATGTCTACTACGCAACCTTCTTCTTGTAGACGTTGTTGGGCCTGCAAGTGCACAGGTTTGTAGGACAGTAGCAAATTTCCCTCAAGTGGATGACCTAAGGTTTATCAATCCGTGGGAGGCGAGGGATGAAGATGGTCTCTGTCGGTGTCAAAACCGCGGATCTCGGTAGGGGGTCCCGAACTGTGCGTCTAGGCGGATGGTAATAGGAGACAAGGGACACGATGTTTTTACCTGTGTTCGGGCCCTCTCGATGGAGGTAATACTGCATTCTCTGCTTGATTAATATTGATGATATGGTTAGTACAAGAGTAGATCTACCACGAGATCAAGGAGGCTAAACCCTAGAAGCTAGCCTATGGTCTGATTGTTGTTCGTCCTACGGACTAAAACCCTCCGGTTTATATAGACACCGTATAGGTTAGGGTTACAGTAGTCGGTTACAATGGTAGGAGATCTAAATATCCAGATCGCCAAGCTTGCCTTCCACGCCAAGGAAAGTCCCATCCGGACACGGGACGAAGTCTTCAATCTTGTATCTTCATAGTCTTGGAGTCCGCCGTGACGATAGTCCGGCTATCCGGACACCCCTAGTCCGGGACTCCATCAAGAGCCCTCGAACCAGGCTTCAATGACGACGAGTCAGGCACGCATATTGTCTTCGACATTGCAAGGCGGGTTCCTCCTCCGAATACTTCATAGAAGGTTTTGAACACAAGGATATTGTCCGGCTCTGCAAAACAAGTTCCACATAACACCGTAGAGAGAATAATTTTTGCACAGATCTGCTGACGTATTCCGTGGCGTGACATCACACCACGGCCAGGCCTTTATATGAATCATTTTTATTGTTCCACCTCAGCGTGTTTAGCGAGGCGGTTTCCTTGGTACGTCTTATCAAAGCACAGATCGTGCCCCCTTATTCCGGGATTCTCATCAATACGGACGTGGGTAACCCATCCGCGCCATTGATTACGGCGCTTGGGAAATAAGCGAGTTTTACCAGGCTGGTGGGGGACGCATAGCTTCGTCCGTCTATATAAGGGGATAAGGATCCACCTTTTCACCTACGCCTTCTTCCTCCTTTGCTTATCCATTTCACAAGACTCGAGCTCCAAATACTAAGTCCGCACATCCCACCTCAACCTTCTCCAACCATGTCAGGAGCGGGAGGCAGGTGGATGGCCTCCTCCGTCACGGAGGGGCACATCAAAAGACTGCGGGAGACCGGATACTTGTCCGGCGACATTGCGCACAGGCTGCCTGAAGCGGGGCAGCATATTCCAACACCCGAGCCCCATGAAAGGGTAGTGTTTCTCCCCCACTTCCTCTGCGGACTAGGTTTTCCACTTCACCCATTTGTCCGGGGGCTCATGTTCTACTACGGCGTGGACTTCCACGACCTGGCCCCGAATTTCATCCTCAACATCTCGGTGTTTATCGCCGTGTGAGGCCTTCCCTCTGCATCCAGCCCCACTTCGCTTATGGCTGAAGATCTTCAACGTCCGGCCGAAGGTAGTGGGCGGCCGTCAAGCGGAGTGCGGAGGCGCCATGGTTGGTAAGATGGCCAAAGTCCCATGGCTCGAGGGTGCCTTCGTGGAGACAATAAAGGGGTGCAATCGGGGTGGTTCTACATCACCGAGCCACGCGACCCCGAATGGGTGGCGGCCCCCGAATTTAGACCTGGCTTCCCCACACGGCTCTTATCATGGAAAGAGACGAGCCTGACGTGGGGGAATTCGGAAGAGCCATCCGGACTCCAAACATGCGTCCGAAACCTGATGGACAAGAATCTCAGGCTTGTCGATGTAATCCAGGTGATGCTCATCCGCCGGATTCTCCCCTGCCAACAACGGGCCTTCAACTTATGGGAGTTTAATCCGGCACAGCACCGAACCTTGAGCCGGCTCTTCGACACTACGTACGAAGACGCCTGGAAGGTGCTGTTCAAGGGCCCCAGCATCCGCTAACAAAGATCGCGGATACAGCTTGCTGCGTCAAGCCGGCGAGGTAAGTTATTTTACCCTTTACGGGACTCTTTTTTCATAGATTGACTCTATGTGGGATCTAAAAACTCCCTATTTTTTGACAGGACTGGTTGAAGACGTCCGAACAGATGAACTGTCCGGCTCCTTTGCCAGAAGACCCAGCGGACGCCCGATTGACGGGGCTGCTGGCTCCGGCACCCCATGTGGTTCCGGAGAAGAAGGCCAAGAAGGAGGCCACGAGAGCTCGAAGGAGCTCCCGACGCCAGGTGATGTCAGATTCTGAAGCGGAATCTTCTCCTGAAGACGAGGAGGAATAAGAAGAAGCTCCTCCCCCAGCGGGGGAGGAGAAGAAAAGGAAGGCCGCCCCGACTGGGGAGGCTGGAGGGTCCAAGAAGGGAAGAACCCTTCCTCCGGACTTCTCCACCAACGTCGACGACGACGAGGAGGATTGGCCTCACGAGGCCAAGCCTCGGCGAGATCGTAAGTGTCCGGATACCCATGGCTTTTTATTATTGCAGAGTGTTCTCTAATGTCGAACAACCGTGCAGCCCGCCCAAGGGCGAGTTCGCCGATTCATCGAGCGTGTCCCTGGGCTCGTCGGAAATGGAGAGTACCTCGCTTCCGACCGCCTCCTCGCCGGGCGACGCCGCGGCGGGGCCCCAAGAGGGGCTTGGTTAAGAGGAGGTAGTGCAGGAGGTGCCACAAGGCAACCTCCCGGACTCCAGGCGCGCGGGGAGTAAGACCCCCAGGGGCTCTAGGCCCGACCCTTCTCCGGTCTCCCTGCCGGAACCTTCAGTGGTTCCGGAGTCCGGCAAGCAGACCCTTCGGAAGAAGGGTAAGACGCCGGTGTCCTCTGTCCAACTGGAGGCACCGGATAGCTTCGGAGGCGCTTGGGCCGCTTCCATCGAGGAGGAGCACCGCACTGCTATGAGTGCGGTGATCCGGACAGTTCAGTCCGCCAAGAGCGGATCGACAGCTTTACTAGCCTTCTAACAGGCTTTGAGGTAAGTTTTAGAATATGTAAAAATGTCACCGCATAGACAGTAGCCCCTGATGCTTAGTTCGGTGTTCAGAAAGAAAAGTCGGACTAAGGATCTAAAAAGATATACGCAGGAGTCTAACATAAGTATGTCAATATGGGAATGCAGGTTGCGCTTGCCGACCTCTGCCAAGACCGATCATGGAGGTCAATGCATTGAAGCGTAACCTCGGCGGTCCGAGAACGAGCTCGGATAAGCCAAGAAGCATCTCGAGGACAAAGAAGGTAAGTAATACCTTATTAAAGAAATACCTTATAGAAAAGGTTTTGGTTGCAAAAAATAACAGGGATAACTTGGGTACTGCAGGGGCCACGAACGAGGTGGCGACCCTGAAGGAAGCGGTGTCCATGGCCGAAAACATAGCGGCTGCGGAACGCACCGAGCGAGAGAAGGGGGAGGCGCAGTTGGCCAAGGTACGGCAAGAGCTCCAAGCTCTCGTGGAAAAACACGAGAGTTTGGAGCGTGACTCTAAGACTCGAGAGTCCGAGCTCGCCTCGGCTCTTGAGAGTGCCAAAGCTGCTAAGGCCGAGGCCCAAAAAGCCCTCCAAGAAATTGAGTCTTTAAAGAAGATAGCGGCGGGTAAGGCATTCTTTATGCAAAGCAAGCATGTGAAAGTGAATTACCTATTACTTACCCGGATTCGGAGCTCTCCAGGAGCATTCGCACATTTGCCCCATAGTGTTTCTGATGCTGCCGCATTCTACCGCGCCAAGGAGGGGAGCTCGACGGAAAAGGTGTTCTGGTCTCAGTATGCTGAGGCCGACCATCCAGTGCTCGAGCGACCAGTGAAGCAGCTGGTTGAGCTCCATAAGGTCGCCGAACAGGCCATGAAGGGCCTTATAAGCGGCTTGTGGCCATTGGAGGCCATGCCCGGAGCTACTTGGCTTGGTGCAGCGGTGGTGGATGCCTCGTCCGCTGCTTGAAGTCATCAAGTTCTCCGACTGCATTGAAGGTGTCCGTCGGGCCCTTGCCCGTGCTAAAGTGCTGCTGGGGCAAGCTGGATGTAGAGAGGCTTGTGATGGGCCAGACCCTTAGAAGGGCCATGAGCATCATACGCCCGAAATGTACTATGAGGGCCTCCTGAAGGGTGCCCGCCGAATAGCGGATGAGTGCTCCAAGGATGTAATTTTTGAATAAACTTGCATTTGTTATCCTGTACGCTGAAAACTTGTTCATATGCGCTAAGCAACGCTTATTAATTTAAAATATTACCTTTTGTGCGGCCGTTTATCAAATTTGAGAGATGGCAAGTCGTTGGCTTCAGCACCCATGCCACAGTCTTTGGGGTGTTCGGGATAAACTTGAGCACTCTTGTTCCCATTCTTGGGTCCATCTAGGGAGGCGCTCAACACAATGAACAAGGCAACCGGACTTATAATGCTTGAACACTCTCACTTAGCCATAAAATTCTATAATTTTAAATTTCGGTGAAGCCCCTAGTATTCGGAAGACCGAGTTCGGGGCGCTATCCACGCCTTGGCCGGACAATTCCGGTTCCTCTCTCTAAGCGGCATAAGTCTTTAGGGACTCGAAAAAACCTCTCGAACAGCGACCGGCTCTCGCCCTATCATGACGGTCAGTTTTAGCTTTCTCCACTGAGGTGCTCGACCCAGCTCAACTGGGGCACAATCACAGTGGTTCTCCCGGTGCTACCTTAGCCGATATAGCGGAACGTAAGGTACCAAAACACGGGAGCCGGGCAAACCCAACTATTGACCCAAGACATGATTCGGAGCCAATTCATATAATGCTATAAGTTCGGGGTTCCGCACTTGTGAAAGTGTTCGGACTTATCACACCATATTTTAGGGATACTTAAGCCCCTGGTGTATCGGCCGTACCAAAGTGTACGGTTGCAACATGTCGTGAAATGAACATATGTATATATAAATGAAGTAGAGCAATAATAAGCAAAAGCTATATATTGTTTATTCAAAAAGGTACTGCAATGGAAGCAAAGCGATACAAATAGTGTGATAAGCAAGGGATGGGACTATCTAACATGTCCCCCTCCAGGGGTAAGCTGCGGGATGGTATGTAAAATAGGTATAATGCTCGTAATAGAGACCACCTGAACACTTGACGTGGCTTTCTGCTTCCCTGGCTATTGCATCGGGAGTTCGGCGACTCTAGTGCCGGACAGGATTGATGAAAGACGGAGTCCTGAAAGGAAGAAAAAGGAAGAAAAAGGGAAAAAAGAAAAAGAATGACACAATCGGGTGCCCCTGGTCCGGTCGAGCCGCATTCTTGGCATGTCGTGGTCTTGCCCCTCCCCATATTCCCATGGTATCTCTAGGGCGTAATTATGTACGCGTAATACTAGCTTCGCAATTTCGCGAGGGCGGGGGTTGGGGCCGGATTGCTACGCGTGCTTGAATCGTGCCAGGCGGTCTTGTTGTAGGTTACTCCGGGCGCGCTTAACAGTGTCCGGACGCTTAGTGGCCGGACTCAAGAATTGTTGTGAGAGGCTGCTTTGTACCTCCGTCGCGAGGGCCGCCGTGTGCTCCTCCGTTCGGAGAGAGCGTTCGGTGTTTCCATTGACCGTGATTACTCCTCGAGGGCCTGGCATCTTGAGCTTGAGGTATGCGTAGTGCGGCACCGCATTGAACTTTGCAAATGCGGTTCGTCCGAGCAGTGCATGATAGCCGCTGCGGAATGGGAAGATGTCGAAGATTAACTCTTCGCTTCGGAAGTTATCTGGGGATCCGAAGACCACTTCGAGTGTAAGCGAGCCCGCATAACTGGCCTCTACATCGGTATGACGCCTTTAAAGGTCGTCTTTGTAGGTTTAATCCTTGAGGGGTCTATGCCCATTTTGCGCACTGTATCCTGATAAAGCAGGTTCAGGCTGCTACCGCCGTCCATTAGGACTCTGGTGAGGTGAAATCCGTCGATAATTGGGTCAAGAACCAATGCGGCGAAGCCGCCGTGTCGGATGCTAGTCGGGTGGTCCCTTCGATCGAAGGTGATCGGGCAGGAAGACCATGGGTTGACTTCGGGGCGACTGGCTCCATCGCATATACGTCCCTTAGTGCATGCTTCCGCTCCCTTTTGGGTATGTGGGTTGCGTATATCTTGTTCACCGTCCGCACTTGCGTGGGAAAACCCTTCTGTCCTCTATTGTTCGGCGGCCGGGGCTCTTCCTCGTCATCACTACGCAGCCCCTTGTCATTGAGTTCGGCGCTTAACTTGCCTGCTTGCTTGAACACCCAACAGTCTCTGTTGGTGTGATTGGCTGGTTTTTCGGGGGTGCCATGTATCTGGCACAAGTGATCAAGTATTCGGTCCAAGTTGGACGGGCCCTGGGTATTTCTTTTGAATGACTTCTTCCGCTAACCGGGTTTAGAGCCTCTGAATCCGGCATTGGCAACCCTATCTTGATGATATCGCCGTTAATGCGGCGCTTTGTTCTTGTTGCGGCGACACCGCCATTGTTGTCCTTGGTATCTGAACTGTCGGGATGTTTGGCCAAGTTGTTGCTTGAGCTAGCCAGCTGTCCTCTCCCCGCAGTAAAAGCGGGTCATGAGTGTTGTGAGGGCTGCCATGGATTTTGGCTTTTCCTATCCTAGGTGCGGGCAAGCCACTCGTCGCGGATGTTATGTTTGAAGGCTGCAAGGGCCTCTGCATCCGGACAGTCAACGATTTGATTTTTCTTTGTTAGGAACCGAGTCGAGAATTGTCTGGCCGATTCTTCTGGCTGCTGAATTTTGTGGCTAAGGTCATCGGCGTCTGGTGGTCGCACATATGTGCCCTGGAAGTTATCAAGGAATGCGGCTTCCAGGTCCTCCCAACAACCAATTGATTCTGCTGGCAAGCTATTGAGCCAATGTCGAGCTGGTCCTTTAAGCTTGAGTGGGAGGTATTTGATGGCATGTAGATCATCACCGCGGGCCATGTGGATATGGAGGAGATACTCCTCGATCCAGACCACAGGATCTGCGGTACCATCGTATGACTCGATGTTAACGGGCTTGAAGCCCTCGGGGATTTGATGATCCATTACTTCATCTGTGAAGCATAGTGGGTGTGCGGCGCCTCTGTATTGGGGCTATATCACGACGTAGCTCATATGAGCTTTGTCTACTGTGTTCGGCCCGGCTGGTTTTGCTGTATCCGGTGCGACGGTAATCATCCAACGTTGTTGGGTGCCCACGCGATCCCTAGATCGATCTTGTATGTTTTGCCTTATCGTCCAATATATCTCGCAAGTCTGACACGTTTTCCCGTGCCTTGGTACTTTTTGAGCGGCGTCGGAGTGTGGCTTGAGCGGAGGGCCGAGAGGCTTCTCTGTCAAGGCCACGAGGTGGCCGGTCTGCCATGTCGTGCGCCGGTGACTTGGGTGCTTCCTCCTCTAGTCGAGGCAACGGCCTGCGTTTGGGGTAGCTTTTGGAGGGGCGTTCGAGTTCATACTCTTCGGCTGCAAGGACTTCAGTCCATCTGTCAGCTAGCAGGTCTTGATCAGCTCTAAGCTATTGCTGATTTTTCTTGAGGCTGCTTGCCGTGGCTATAAGCCTGCGTTTGAAACGCTCCTGTTCGGCGGGATCCTTATGTAACGCCCTCGATGCGGCTATATCTCCCACGTGTCGAAGCACGACTTAGAGGCATAACCGCATTGAAAGCAATGTCGCAAGTGAGGTAATCTTCACACAACCCATGTAATACATAAGGGAAAGAGATACATAGTTGGCTTACAATGCCACTTCACACATTACATAAATAAACATCCATCATCCAGATTACGCTCAAGGTCCGACTCACGGAACCAAAATAAAAGAAGACTACCCCAAATGCTACTCAGATCCCCGATCGTCCCAAGCTGAGCTCCACTCATCGATCATCGTGAAAAGACACATAGTAACGACCACGTTCCTCGTCGAACTCCCACTTGAGCTCGGTTGCGTCACTGCATTGGCATCGCCGGCACCGCAACTATTTTGGTAGAATCGTGAGTCACGGGACTCAACAATTTCACACCAGCGAGATCAAGACTATTTAAGCTTATAGGAAGGACAGGGTTGTGAGGTGGAGCTGCAAAGAAGTTTACTCAGCATATATGGTGGCTACATTCGCAAAAAGAGAGCGAGAAGAGAAGCAAGGCACGGTCGTGAAGCTAGTAGCGATCAAGAAGTGATCACGAAACTACTTACGTCAAACATAACTCCAACATCGTGTTCACTTCCCGGACTCCACGAGAAGAGACCATCACGGTTACAAACGCGATTGATGTATTTTAACTAAGGTCAACTTCGGGTTTTCTACAACCGGACATTAACAAATTCCCATCTGCCTCATAACCATCGGCACGGCTTTGAAAGATAATACCTGCGCAGGGTGTCCCAACTTAGCCCATTATAAGCTCTCACGGTCAACGAAGGATATTCCTTCTAGGGAAGACCCGACCGATCTCGGAATCCCAGACTACAAGACATTTCGACAGCAATAAAACAAGACCAGCAAAGCCGCCCGATTGTGCCGACAAATACCCATAGGAGCTGCACATATCTCGTTCTCAGGGCACATCCGGATAAGTCAAGCTACGAGTAAAACCAAGCCTCGAGTTTCCCCGTGGTGGCCCCGCAGACTGCTCGGTTCGGGCCAGCACTCGAGGGAGCACTGGTCCGGGGGGGGGGGGGGTTAAATAAAGATGACCCTCGGGCTCGCGAAAACCCGGGGGAAAAAAGGCTTAGGTGGCAGATGGTAAAACCAAAGTTGGGCCTTGCTGGAGGATTCTTATTCAAAGCGAAATGTCAAGGGGGTCCCATCAATCACCCAACCGTGTAAGGAGCGAAATCAAGGAACATAACACCGGTATGACGGAAACTAGGGTGGCAAGAGTGGAACAAAACACCAGGCATAAGGCCGAGCCTTCCACCCTTTACCAAGTATATAGATGCATTAATTAAACAATAGATATTGTGATATCCTAACAAGTAAACATGTTCCAACAAGGAACAACATCCCCATGTTCCAACAAGGAACAAACTTCATCTTCACCTGCAACTAACAACGCTATAAGAGGAGCTGAGCAAAGCGGTAACATAGCCAAACAACGGTTTGGTAGGAAAGGATGGTTAGAGGTTTGACATGGCAATATGGGTGGCATGATATAGCAAGTGATAGGCATCATAGCATAGGCATAGCAAAAGAGCGAGCATCTAGCAAGCAAAGATAGAAGTGATTTCGAGGGTATGGTCATCTTGCCTGCAAAGTTCTCAGAGTTGTCAAAAGCTTGATCCTCGTAAGCGTTCTCAACAGGTTCCTCGTTCACGTATTCGTCTCCCGGCTCTACCCAAAGCAAGAACACAAACAATGGAACCACAATAAATCACGGGCGATGCACAAACAACATGATGCAATACATGGCATGATATGCGAGATGTGAGATGCAATGCATATGCGTGCTCCGGAAGGAAAATGATGAACCAGGCATCAACTTGGCAAACCAAGTATGCCGCTGGAATGGTGAGATGATTTTGGTTGAAATCGATATAAAGATCACCGGAATCGGATGCACGGTTTGCAAATGACAAGCAAAACAAAAATGGCACAAATCTGCCATGAACAGCATGATGCCACATAGCAAGCAACAAGAAATTAAGCTACTGCACCCTAACTTACCAAGAAAGCATATGGAAGTGATCTACTCAATATTCTTGACAAAAGATGAACACTGAGCTACAGCTAATTCACAAATTAACAGGTCCAAACGAGCATGGCAAAAGTGCAAAATATATCAGCTTCGCAGACTTGGAGAAAATACTGAACATGGCAGAATCAGCATCAGGAAGCAATGTTCAGAGCAAGAAAACAATATGCTACAGGAACTTATAATAGCAAAACAAGGCATGGCATGAATCTACGAAAAGCATGGAACAAAAGTCCCTTACTGACCATGAGGCAAAAAGGATCAGAAGATATGATGGCACCCACGTAAACATAGCAAGTTTGGTTATAGATTTCAGGAAACAGGTCATGACATTGACAGAATTAAGAAGGCATCTTCGCGAGCTCGATGCACTCACTACAGAGCATTACATGATAATCTAAGCATACATCCATCAAGAATACATGGCATAGAATCTATACATGGCAAGAACAACATCATAGCATACACGGATCAACTACAACAACCTTGGCAAAACTGAATAACATGTAAACAACCTACCAGGAAACATTTTATAGCAAAAGTAGAGCTCGATTGACTCAAGCTATGGCACTCCATAATTGCAAACAAGGGCGTGGATGGATAGAGCATAACCATATATTCAAAACATCCTTACTGAAGTATCTAAAAATATGCATGGATCTCTCTGTAGCATCAAGTTTACATGGCATAAAAATATCAGCAAAACAGGGGCTGAAAACAGCACCATCATGAAGCCTAGTTTGCATGCTTGTGCTAGTCACTACAGAGATCACAAAAATACATGGCATACACCCCTGTAAATATGGAATGGCATATTACAAAACACATGTAGGACTCAAGATCATAGGGTGCACACATCAATCATGGCAAAAATGACAAATGTGCATGTTCTGATAAGAATCTGAAACTAACATCAAGATGGTCTCAAATGAAAATGATGCAATGAGATGAAATGATGTACTCATCGAGACGAACATTACGGTATGCTACACGCCCAAAATGGAGCCACGGGTGCAAAGTTATTGCATGATGAAAATGCAACAAAATTATCACAGATAAATGACTTAGACGAAAAATCGGGGGAGAAGTCAACCGAGACCGGATCGGGATCCGGGGCGCGCGAACCGAGGCGCGGCGCGGCTCGCCAGAGATGGAGGAAGGGGCGGCCGGCGGAGCTCCTCCGGGCCGGATTCGGCCTTCCCGCGGCCGGATCTGGCCGGGGCGGCGCCGGAGGAGCGGGCGGCCTTTCAGGCGGCGGCCGGCGGAGGGCGGCGATTAGCGGCGTTCGGGCCGGGAGGGCCTCGCACGGGCCTCGGGCCCATGGGTCGGGCGCGAATCGGGATCGGCCCGGGGCACGTGGCAGCCTGCGATTCGTCCGGTGGCGCGGGCGGACGTGTCCGGCCGTCCGGATTTCGTCCGGCGGCGCGAAGGGAGTGGGGAGACTAGGGTTTTGTCCGGATTTCGGGGAAGGGATCTATATTTATAGGTAGAGGGAGCTAGGAGACTCCAAATGAGGAGCGGTTTTCGCCCACATGATCGTGATCGAATGGCCGAGAGCATGGAGGGGAGCTAGATTGGTTATTGGGCTGTTTTGGAGGGGTGTTGGTCTGCAACTTAAAAGAGTCCTTCGCGGATATGCGGATAACTGTTGGAGTACCAAACGAGCTCCAAATGACCCAAAACTTGACAGGTGGTCTACCGGTGCTATACAGGGCCACTTGGCAAGGCTCGGTCCATTCCGAGAACGTTTAACACCCGAACAAGAAAGAAGACAAGAGAGCTGCGCCGGTGCATGTGGGAGTGTCGGACTACAAAACGGACAACGGGAAAAATGCTCGGAATCATGAGACGAACACGTATGCAAATGAGATGCACATGATGACATGATATGAGATGCATGACATAAACAAAATGCAAAACGAAAGACAAAAACCCAACCACGGAGGGAATATCATATCACAATGCCGAAAATGGCAAGAGTTGGAGTTAAAAATATGGAAAGTTACATCCGGGGTGTTACAACACTCCACCACTACAAGAGGATCTCGTCCCGAGATCTAGGACTGAAAGATCTCCGGATATTCGGAACGGAGGTGATCCTCGCGCTCCCAGGTGGCTTCTCGGTCGGAATGGTGTGACCACTTCACTTTCAGGAATTTGATTGACTTGTTGCGAGTCTTGCGCTCGGTTTATTCAAGAATAGAAATGGGGTGCTCATGATAAGAGAGATCTTCTTGGAGGTCAATTTCTTCGAAGTTGATGGTGCGCTCAGGAGTCTTGAAGCCCTTGCGAAGCTGTGACACGTGAAACACGTCGTGCACATTTGCGAAGTTGGAGGGAAGCTCAAGTTGATAGGCGAGGTCGCCTCTTTTGCCAATGATCTTGAGAGGACCCACGTATCTAGGGGCAAGCTTCCCTTTGATACCGAAGCGACGAGTGCCTTTCATTGGAGAGACGCGGAGGTAGACATGGTCTCCGATTTCAAAAGCCACATCACGGTGCTTGTCATCATAATAGCTCTTCTGGCGCGATTGCACGGCTTTGAGATTCTCACGAATGACTTTGAACATTTCTTCGGCTTCTGTGATCAAGTCGTTGCCAAGAAGTTGGCGTTTACCTGTCTCGGACCAATTGAGAGGAGTACGGCACTTTCTGCCATAGAGAATTTCGAATGGGGCCTTGCCCGAACTCGCTTGGAAGCTGTTGTTGTAGGAGAACTCGGCATATGGAAGACAATCTTCCCATTTCATACCGAAGGAAATTACGCAAGCCCTGAGCATGTCTTCGAGGATTTGATTGACTCGCTCGACTTGGCCACTTGTTTGAGGGTGGAAAGTTGTCCGAAAGCGAATGTTGGTGCCCATGGCCTTACGAAAAGAATCCCAAAACTTGGAGGTAAAGATGCTGCCACGGTGCAGAAGAGATCAATTGTGGAATGCCGTGCAAGGAGACAATCCTGGAGGTGTATAACTCTGCCAACTGAGCTGCTGTGATAGATTCTTTGATTGGAACAAAATGAGCCACTTTAGTAAGCTTGTCAATGACAACGAAGATAGCATTATTTCCGCGCTTGGACTTAGGAAATCCAGTCACGAAGTCCATTTGGATATGATCAAACTTCCATTCTGGAATAGCAAGAGGTTGGAGGAGACCAGCTGGTCGTTGGTGTTCTGCTTTCACCCTTCGGCAGACATCACATTCATTCACGAATTGAGCAATTTCTCGCTTCATTCGAGTCCACCAATACGACTGCTTGAGGTCATGGTACATCTTCGTACTTCCAGGATGAATGGATAGAAGAGAATTGTGTGCCTCGTTCATAATGACTTTACGTAGATCACCCTTAGGAACCACAATCCGGTCCTCGAAGAAAAGAGTATCTTTGTCATCAATGTGGAAGCACTTGTACTTGGAAATGCCCTTGGCAATACCACGTTTCACCTTTTTCACCATGGTATCCAGGAGTTGAGCCTCACGAATTTGGTTTTCCAAAGTAGGAGAGACTATGAGGTTGGCAAGAAAGCCTTGGGGAACAACTTGAAGATTCAGCTTGCGGAAAGCTTCACAAAGGTCTGGTTGGAAGGGCTTGAGGATTAAATCATTGCAATAAGCCTTCCTGCTCAAAGCATCTGCAATCACATTGGCCTTGCGGAGTATACTCAATACTTGGGTTGTACTCTTGAATCATTTCGACCCATCGAGTTTGCCTGAGGTTGAGGTTGGGTTGAGTGAAGATATACTTGAGACTCTTGTGATCGGTGAATATGTCCACTTTCCTTCCCAACAAGAGATGTATCCATGTTATCAATGCATGGACAACTGCCGCCAACTCAAGATCGTGAGTGGGGTAGTTATTTTCGTTGGGCTTCAGCTGACGAGAGGTATAGGCCACAACTTTCTTCTCTAGCATTAACACAACACCGAGACCTTGAAGAGAAGCATCACAGAAAACTTCGAATGGCTTGGATTCATCAGGAGGAGTTAAGACAGGAGCTGTGACGAGTTTCTCTTTGAGAGTATTGAAAGCAACGTCACACTCAGGAGACCAGACATACTTCACATGCTTCTGGAGGAGGTTGGAAAGAGGCTTTGCAATCTTAGAAAAATTCTCAACGAATCTTCGGCAATAGCTTGCAAGACCAAGAAAACTGCGGAGCTGCTTGACATTCTGAGGAGGTTCCCAATTCACAACTGCAGACACCTTCTCGGGATTAACAGCGATGCCCTTGGCGGAGATGATGTGACCAAGGTAAAGAACTTCACCAATCGCAAATGTTTGGCATGATCCTTCTTATTCTTGGAGAAGACCAAAATATCATCGAGATAGACCAAGACGAATTCATTGGTGTAGGGGTTGAAGATGAAGTTCATCATCCGAGAGAATGTTGGAGGAGCATTGACAAGACCGAAAGACATGACAAGATATTCATAAGAACCAAAGCTTGTTACGAATGCTTTGTCTTGGGAATATCTTGTTCACGAATGCGAATTTGATGATAACCCATACGAAGGTCAAGCTTGGAGAACACTTTTGCACCTTTGAGTTGCTCGAAAAGCTCATTGATGTTGGGAAGTGGATACTTGTTCTTGATTGTCTTCTTATTCAATAGACGGTAATCGACGCAAAGTCGGTCCGTGCCATCCTTCTTCTGGACAAAAAGAACACCACAACCCCAAGGAGATGAACTTCAGCCCGATCAAACCAGACGCTCTTGTTCATCGAGCTGTTTCTTCAATTCCTTCAGCTCATTAGGTCCAAGCTTGTATGGACGCTTGCAAACGGGTTCGATGGTCGGGCTCAAGATCAATAATGAACTCAAGCGGCGGTGAGGAGGCATACCCGGAGCTCTTACGGAAAGACATCTTGATACTCACAAACGATTGGAATCGAGAGATAGCATCCAACTCGCCCTTCTCATTGAGAGAAAACAACCGAATGGTTTCATCACGAGCGGCATAGATGATCACATCCTCGGAAGAGTGAGTCAATTGAATTTCCCCGCAGCACAATCAAGCTGAGCTTTGTCGAGAAAGCGATCCATCCCAAGAATTAGATCAATATCCGAGTCACCAAGGACAATTGGTTTAGCCAGAAATCTATAGTCGCCCATCTTGATTGTGGTATCCGGAACCACCAAACTGGGGCTCAACCGTTTACCCGGAGAAATGACATCCATGGGTTTACCCGAATGTGAAGAAGTGAATTCATGCTTGGCAAAAAACGGTCTTGACATGAAACAATGCGATGCACCAGTATCAAATAAAACTTTTGCAGGATTATCATTAACTGGAAGATTACCCATTATCACATCAGTAGATTCCTCCGCTTGCGCTGCATTCATCATATTCACCTTGGCATGCTTTGGATTATGCTTGACCACTGCATTGCTGGAAGATCTCACAAGAGGAGGAGGCGGAAGGCGCCTTTGGTTGAAGCACTTGTTCGCGTAGTGACCTTTCTCACGACATTTGTTGCAAGTCACCTCCGAGAGCGGACGGTGATAAGGAGCATTTGACCTTGGAGCTAGAGAATTAGACTTGTTACGATAGCCTGGGTTGGGTGGGTGGGAAGATCCACGACCACACGAGTTCTTCTGGCCGATAAGGCCGGAGCGAAGGAGGAGGAAGGTAGAACTTTTCTGCTTAGCTGCCACTTGTGAGGAAGAAGAAGACTGAGCTGCATCCTGATTCTCTTCTTAGAATCCTCACACTTGAGCTGGGCAGCTTCTTGCTTCAAAGTGCCATGTTGTAGAATTCATCATACTTTTCCGGCTCAAAAAGCACGAGAGCTAATTGCAGATCTTCTCTGAGACCACCTCTGAATTGATAGATCATACTCTTTTCATCAGGGACGTCTTGGTTAGCGAAGCGAGCGAGTTTCTGGAACTGGTTATTGTATTGATACATAGACATGCCGCCTTGCTTGAGATTGCGGAACTCCTCACGCTTGCTCTCAACAACACTTTTCGGAATGTGGTGAGCTTTGAAGTCTCGTGAACTCATCCTGTAATGACACGACCTCCTCTGGAATCTTTGTATTCTTTGGTACCACTCGGCAGCTTGGTCCTTGAGTTGAAACGAAGCAAACTTGACAAAGTCCTCGTGTCGACATTGCTACATTCAAAATGTTTGCGAGATGTCCACAAGCCAATCGTCGGCGTCTGTGGCCTCGACGCAGGTGAAAGACTTCGCTGATTAGCAAGGAACTGATTGAGGGTAGCAAAGTGCGGCTGGTTGTTGCCTTGGCCTTGATTTCCTTGGTTGCCTTGCCCTTGGGTACGCTCTTGCAAGCGTTGCAAAATCATCTGAGCATTTTCGTTGGTGGCTGCCATGATAGCTTGCCATGCCTCCGGAGGCGGAGGTGGAGGTGGAGGGTTCGACTGACTCCCATCATTGCGTTCCGGATTCAGACGCGTTGGTGGAGCCATCCTGAGGAGGGTGACATCCGTTAGCACTTTGATAGCAGTATGACAAGTTGAATCAACGGATAGAAATTGCAACATATAGTCTTCACAATAAACATTCGAACAAGGATGAACGAATGAATTCCAAAGTTAACATCACACGTCCATTAAGGTGAGAAGCCACTTGATTAAGGTTTGATGGAAAATAACAAGGTACGACTGGAACAAATAAGTGGTAAGGATTACCCAATCACAAACCAAATATCTGCGGAAAGAAATGCTAAGAGCTACTTGAATCCCACCTATAAACTCCCGAAACTTTCTGGTTATGCAATCTGGTGTTGGGGATACAGGGGACACAAAATATATCACCCAAACTAACAATCACTAGATCAAGCTGTATCCATCCGTCAACACATAACCAAGAAACCTTCGAAATCGTGGTACCTCGACCTTGAAAAGCATCCGTTATCACGAGTCATGGCAATACTCCCGAGCTTGCCTCAAGATCTTTGGGTTATCGGGGTTATCTCACCAACAACTGTACAAAAGAGATTTTCGATGTCGGCAAAGCTCGTGTATTCGAATCGCAACGATAAAATTGTGACGACAACACCTCAGAGCTCAACTCCCCGGGACACTGCCACAACCCCTAAATGTCAGGAGGCACCAAGAACAATGTTCTCGTCACAAAACCATCGGAACGATTCCAAGATACCCGCGTGATCCTAAAAAAATTTTTAGTGAAATTTGAGGAGAGGAGAGTCAAAACTTCTACGTCAGGAGACCTCACCAGAGGCATTTAAGGGACTGGGGAGTAAAAAGAATCCTACTCTCCGATATATATAATCCTAAGACTCAAAACATTTTTGTTCTAGACTCAACAACGCCAGCAAACAATCAAGTAGGGGCTCCTAAGTCGGGGATGGCTCTGATTACCAACTTGTAACACCCTCGATACGGCTATATCTCCCACGTGTCGAAGCATGACTTAGAGGCATAACCGCATTGAAAGCAATGTCGCAAGTGAGGTAATCTTCACACAACCCATGTAATACATAAGGGAAAGAGATACATAGTTGGCTTACAAATCGCCACTTCACACAATACATAAATAAACATCCATCATCCAGATTACACTCAAGGTCCGACTACGGAACCAAAATAAAAGAAGACTACCCCAAATGCTACTCAGATCCCCGATCGTCCCAACTGGGCTCCACTACTGATCATCAGGAAAAGACTCATAGTAACGACCACGTTCCTCGTCGAACTCCCACTTGAGCTCGGTTGCGCCACCACCGTGACCGCATCGTCGGCACCTGCAACTGTTTTGGTAGAATCTGTGAGTCATGGGGACTCAGCAATTTCACACCCGCGAGATCAAGACTATTTAAGCTTATAGGAAGGACAGGGTTGTGAGGTGGAGCTGCAGCAAGCGACTAGCATATATGGTGGCTACATTCGCAAAAGAGAGCGAGAAGAGAAGCAAGGCACGATCGTGAAGCTAGTAGCGATCAAGAAGTGATCCTGAAACTACTTACGCCAAACATAACTCCAACACCTGTTCACTTCCGGACTCCGCCGAGAAGAGACCATCACGCTTACCCACGCGGTTGATGTATTTTAACTAAGGTCAACTTCAGGATTTCTACAACCGGACATTAACAAATTCCCATCTGCCTCATAACCGCGGGCACGCTCTTCGAAGATAATACCTGCAGGGTGTCCCAACTTAGCCCATTATAAGCTCTCACGGTCAACGAAGGATATTCCTTCTACCGGAAGACCCGATCTATCTCGGAATCCCGGACTACAAGACATTTCGACAGCAATAAAACAAGACCAGCAAAGCCGCCCGATTGTGCCGACAAATCCCGATAGGAGCTGCACATATCTCGTTCTCAGGGCACATCCGGATAAGTCAAGCTACGAGTAAAACCAAGCCTCGAGTTTCCCCGTGGTGGCCTCGCAGGCTGCTCGGTTCGGGCCAGCACTTGAGGGAGCACTGGTCTGGGGTGGGGGTTCAAATAAAGAAGACCCTCGGGCTCGCGAAAACCCGGGGGAAAAAGGCTTAGGTGGCAAATGGTAAAACCAAAGTTGGGCCTTGCTGGAGGAGTCTTATTCAAAGCAAACTGTCAAGGGGGTCCCATAAATCACCCAACCGTGTAAGGAACGCGAAATCAAGAAACATAACACCAGTATGATGGAAACTAGGGTGGCAAGAGGAACAAAACACTGTGCATAAGGCCGAGCCTTCCAACCCTTTACCAAGTATATAGATGCATTAATTAAACAATAGATATTGTGATATCCCAACAAGTAAACATGTTCCAACAAGGAACAACATCTCCATGTTCCAACAAGGAACAAACTTCATCTTCACCGCAACTAACAACGCTATAAGAGGGGCTGAGCAAAGCGGTAACATAGCCAAACAACGGTTTGCTAGGAAAGGATGGTTAGAGGTTTGACATGGCAATATGGGTGGCATGATATAGCAAGTGATAGGCATCGTAGCATAGGCATAGCAAAAGAGCGAGCATCTAGCAAGCAAAGATAGAAGTGATTTCGAGGGTATGGTCATCTTGCCTGCAAAGTTCTCAGAGTTGTCGAAAGCTTGATCCTCGTAAGCGTTCTCAACAGGTTCCTCATTCACGTACTCGTCTCCCGGCTCTACCCAAAGCAAGAACACAAACAATGGAACCACAATAAATCACAGGCGATGCACAAACAACATGATGCAATACATGGCATGATATCCGAGATGTGAGATGCAATGCATATGCGTGCTCGGAAGGAAAATGATGAACCAGGCATCAACTTGGCAAACCAAGTATGCCGCTTGAAAGGTGAGATGATTTCGGTTGAAATCGATATAAAGATCACCGGAATCGGATGCACGGTTTGCAAATGACAAGCAAAACAAGAATGGCACAAATCTGCCATTAACAGCATGATGTCACATAGCAAGCAACAAGAAATTAAGCTAGTGCACCCAAACGTACCAACAAAGCATATGGTGGTGATCTACTCAAGATGCTTGACAAAATATGAACACTGAGCTACGGCTAATTCACACATTAACAGGTCCAAACAAGCATGGCGAAAGTGCAAAATATATCAGCTTCGCAGACTTATAATAACAGGTCCAAACAAGCATGGCGAAAATACTGAACATGGCAGAATCAGCATCAGGAAGCAATGTTCAGAGCAAGAAAACAGTATGCTACAGGAACTTATAATAACAAAACAAGGCATGGCATGAATCTACGCAAAGCATAGAACAAAAGTCCCTTACTGACCATGAGCCAAAAAGGATCAGAAGATATGATGGCACCCACGTAAACATAGCAAGTTTGGTTACAGATTTCAGGAAACAGGTCATGACATTGACAGAATTAAGAAGGCATCTTCGCGAGCTCGATGCACTCACTACAGAGCATTACATGATAATCTAAGCATACATCCATTAAGAAGACATGGCATAGAAGCTATACATGGAAAGAACAACATCATAGCATACACGGATCAACTACAACAACTTGGCAAAATTGAATAACATGTAAACAACCTGCCAGGAAACATTTTATAGCAAAAGTAGAGCTCGATTGACTCAAGCTATGGCACTACATAATTGCAAACAAGGGCATGGATGGATAGAGAATAACCATATGTTAAAAACATCCTTACTGAAGTATCTCAAAATATGCATGGATCTCTCTGTAGCATCAAGTTTACATGGCATAAAAATATCAGCAGAACAGGGGCTGAAAACAGCAACATCATGAAGCCTAGTTTGCATGCTTGTGATAGTCACTACAGAGATCACAAAAATAAATGGCATACATCCCTGTAAATATCGCATGGCATATTACAAAACACATGTAGGACTCAAGATCATAGGGTGCACACATCAATCATGGCAAAAATGACAAAAGTGCATGTTCTGATAAGAATCTGAAACTAACATCAAATAGCCCTCTTCTAACAGCATTTCGGGCATCAAGATGGGCTCAAATGAAAATGATGCAATGAGATGAAATGATGTACTCATCGAGTCGATTTTTTCGTTATGCTACACGCCCAAAATGGAGCAACGGGTGCAAAGTTATGGCATGATGAAAATGCAATAAAATTATCACAGATAAATGACTTGGACGAAAATCGGGGGGGGGGGGGGAGAAGTCAACCGAGACCGGATCTGGGTCCGGGGCGCGCGAACCGAGGCGCGGCGCGGCTCGCCGGAGATGGAGGAAGGGGCAGCCGACGGAGCTCCTCCGGGCCGGATCCGGCCTTCCCGCGGCCGGATCTGGCCGGGCGGCGACGGGCGCGGGCGGCGCCGGAGGAGCGGGGCGGCGCTGGGTGGCGGCGGCCGGGCGGAGGGCGGCGGCCGGCGGATGGAGGCGGCCGGGCGGCGCATGGGCCGGGAGGGCCCCGACAGGCCTTCGCGGGCTCAAGGGGTCGGGCGGGCGAACTGGGACCGCCCGGGCACGTGGCAGCTCGCGATTCGGTCCGTGGCGCGGGCGGACGTGTCCGGCCGTCCGGATTTCGTCCGACGGCGCGAAGGGAGCGGGGAGACTAGGGTTTCGTCCGGATTTCGGGGAAGGGATCTATATTTATAGGTAGAGGGAGCTAGGAGACTCCAAATGAGGAGCGGTTTTCGCCCACACGATCGTGATCGAACGGCCGAGAGCATGGAGGGGAGCTAGATGGGTTATTGGGCTGTTTTGGAGGGGTGTTGGTCTGCAACTTAAAAGAGGCCTTCGCGGATATGCGGATAACCGTTGGTGTACCAAACGAGCTCCAAATGACCCGAAACTTGACAGGTGGTCTACCGGTGCTATACCAGGGCCACTTGGCAAGGCACGGTCCATTCCGAGAACGTTTAACACCCGAACACGAAAGAAGACAAGAGGGCTGCGCCGGTGCATGTGGGAGTGTCGGATTGCAAAACGCACAACGGGGAAAATGCTCAGAATCATTAGACGAACACGTATGCAAATGAGATGCACATGATGACATGATATGAGATGCATGACATAAACAAAATGCAAAACGGAAGACAAAAACCCAACCACGGAGGGAATATCATATCACAATGCCGAAAATGGCAAGAGTTGGAGTTACAAATATGGAAAGTTACAGCCGGGGTGTTACACCTTAGGCTCGACAAATTCGTCGTCGTCGAGGCTTGCCTCATCTTCGAAGGGAGGCACATAATTATCGTCCTCGACCTCTCTTTCTGCCGCACTGTCGTGCGGACTTGCTTCTCCCTCCTCCTGCCGAGTCCCGCCGAGGGAGTTCTCTTCGCACCTTGTCCGGTGTTATTATCTCCTGTGCCGGAATCACCGCTTTTATTGTGGCGGGATTTAGAGCCGCGCCGCTGACGTTGGCGCTTCGGCTGTTTCTTGGAGGGGTCATCCTCCGTTGTTCCATAACTGTTCCCATCTTTTGGGATGTCCACCATGTATTTGTCATATGACGAGGTGGCCTTCCAAAGGCCCTGTAGGCGCTTGGTCTTGGTCGCTCAAAGATCGTCGTCCATACCGTCGATGTCTTCGGAGTCGTAGTCTAGCATGTCGTTTAAATCATCGATAGTGGCTACCAAGTGGGTGGTGGGTGGGCGTTGAATTTCTTCGTCGTCCACATCCCAACCTTCCTGTCCGTAATCCGGCTAGGGCTCTCCGGATAAAGAGAGAGACTTTAGTGAATTCAAGATGTCGCCAAAGGGCGAGTGCTGAAAGATGTCCGCAGCAGTGAACTCCATGACCGGCTCCCAATCGGATTCGATTGGCGGGCGCGACGGTTCGAGTCCCGAGAGGAGTCCGCACCGGGTCGAGGTCTTCGCAGCGACAGGGATGGAGTTCGCCTCGATCGCCAGAGAGATTCTAGCCCCGAGGCGGTGTCCAACCACTCGCCCTCGAAGGGGAATCCGCTCCGGATTAAGGGTCGGAGCGGATGTCGGTGCGGCCTCCGTGGCAATCGCTCGGCTGCAGAGCTAGATCATGCCCATGGAAACAAAGGCGGCACGCTTGGCTGCGGCTCGAATCCGTCGAAGATCAAGTCTCCGCGGATATCGGCCATATAGTTCAAACTTCCAAATCTGACCCGATGGGCTGTGGGGCGTAGCTGATCTGCTCCAGATGGCCAAGTGAATTGGCCCAAGTGCAAAGCCGCCAACACGAAGATCTGTCCGGGAGAAAAGTCTCACCACCGGACTGCGTCGTTGTTGATGATCGAAGGAGCCATCGGGCCTATCGGTGACGACACAGAGGAACTCTCAATGAAAGCACCAATGTCGGTGTCAAAACCGGCGGATCTCGGGTAGGTGGGCCCGAACCTGGGTAAAAACATCGTGTCCCTTGTCTCCTGTTACCATCCGCCTAGACGCATAGTTCGGGACCCCCTACCTGAGATCCGCCGGTTTTGACACCGGCGCCTCTCTCAAGCAACCTGCAACCAAATAACAAAGAGTCTCTTGTGTCCCCAACACACCCAATACAATGGTAAATTGTATAGGTGCACTAGTTCGGCGAAGAGATGGTGATACAAGTGCAATATGGATGGTAGATATAGGTATTTGTAATCTAAAAATATAAAAACAGCAAGGTAACGAACGATAATAAAGGAGCGAGACGGTATTGCAATGATAGGAAACAAGGCCTAGGGTTCATACTTTCACTAGTGCAAGTTCTCTCAACAATAATAACATAGATAGATCATATAACAATCCCTCAACATGCAACAAAGAGTCACTCCAAAGCCACTAATAGCGGAGAACAAACGTAGAGATTATGGTAGGGTACGAAACCACCTCAAAGCTATTCTTTCAGATCAATCTATAAAAGAGTTCATACTAGAATAACACCTGAAGACACAGATCAACCAAAACCCTAATGTCACCTAGATACTCCATTGTCACCTCAAGTATCCGTGGGCATGATTATACGATATGCATCACACAATCTCAAATTCATCCAACCAACATAAAAGTACTTCAAAGAGTGCCCCAAAGTTTCTACCGGAGAGTCAAGAACGTGTGCCAACCCCTATGCATAGGTTCATGGGCGGAACCCGCAAGTTGGTCACCAAAACATACATCAAGTGACACATGATATCCCATTGTCATCACAGATAAACACGGCAAGACATACATCAAGTGTTCTCATAAAAGACTCAATCCGATAAGATAACTTCAAAGGGGAAACTCAATTCATCACAAGAGAGTAGAGAGGGAGAAACATCATAAGATCCAACTATAATAGCAAAGCTCGGGATACATCAAGATCGTGCCATAGAGGGAACACGAGAGAGAACAAGAGAGGGAGAGAGATAGATCAAACACATAGCTACTGGTACATACCCTCGGCCCCGAGGGTGAACTACTCCCTCCTCATCATGGATAACGCCGGGATGATGAAGATGGCCACCGGTGATGGGTTCCCCCTCCGGCAGGGTGCCGGAATGGGCTCCTGAGAGATTTTTGGTGGCTACAGAGGCTTGCGGCAGCGGAACTCCCGATCTATCTTCTTTTCTGGAAGTTTTACGATACATAGGTATATATGGGTGCAGGGGGTACGTCGGTGGACCGAAGGGGGGCCACGAGGCAGGGGGGCGCGCCCCAGGGGGGTGGGCGCGCCCCCCACCCTCGTGGGCACCTCCCTTCTTCCCTGACATGCACTCCAAGCCCATCTGGTAGGTTTCCTTCCAAAAATAACTTCTCCCGTTGATTTCGTTCCGTGTCGACGTCGTTTGATATTCCTTTTCTTCAAACACCAAATATGCATAAACAAAAGAAATTGCTACTGGGCCTCCGGTTAATAGGTTAGTCCCAAAAATAATATAAAAGTGGATAATAAAGCCCAATATTGCCCAAAATAGTAGATAATATAGCATGGAGCAATCAAAAATTGTAGATACGTTGGAGACGTATCAGCGGCGGGGCATACCGGGCAGCGAGAGACCGGAGGGCGGTAGTGCCCGACCAGTCGGACCCGAGGGAGGCTGGCCTCTAGCAGGCGTCCCACTCCTCCCTCAGATTCCATGCGCCATTAACCAGAAGAGACATGGTGTGGCTACAGTGATCTCCCACTAGGTGGTGGGACTGTAGCCACGCCCACCTGACCAAGTATGCGTCATTAGCCTTACAGCTACAGTAACAAGCAGCCGACTAGACCCGCCAGCGACGGAAGCGGCCTGTCGGCTCCGCACGAGACCAATTGGCGGGGCCCACCAGGAGGGAGGCCCCATCACCGGCGGAGAAGCCGGCGATAGGAGACCCTGACAGTCGGGTCCTACACCCGGCCAGATTACCATTGTACCCCTGGGGGTTAGGCCTATATAAACCCCCCCAGGTCACCCATGCAAAGGGTTCCCAACCTGTTAGACCTAGACTCATACATAGAGAGAGGAGAGAGCTAGCCCTGCTTTCTCGTACATCTGGCATACAGCTTAAGGAGCACCATTGTACTCACTAGTGCCTTAGTGATCATGCGTTCGTGTCTACGCCTCATCCCGCTTCCGGGCACCGGCGACGTTCTACTCGTTCCCACCATGATAAGCCATCCCTTGGCATATGTCGCACCCAACCCCCAATGTTTGGCGCCCACCATGGGGCGAGGTGCACCATCGTCCGGAGACCTGCTCTGGACGGGAACCCTGTTCCTTCCTGGTGAGCGCAGCCGGCCCGGCATGCCAGACGGCATCTGCACCTACGCACTACACGGCACGGAGGTCGCCTGCACGGCGAGCTGCCTCGCCGATCTTGTTGGCGAGATTCGCCTCTCCGATGAGCCCGCATCCGACGCGGGCAAAGACGGTCCCGAGGGACGCCTCATCAGCCTTCTCGGCCAGCTCCACGTCATCAGCGAGCCTGCTGTGGACTTGGAGTCGGTTGGTTCCACTGACCTGATGCTTGTCGACTCCGACATGGCGTCGCTCGATGCGTTCCCCACCAACGTGGTGGTCTACGATGAGCCGCTTCTTCGCGAGGACAGCGATGGAAGCACCGTCAGAGAGGTGCTTGTCATTAGCCATGGCGAGCACTCGGGCAGGGGCAGTGCTCGAGACCTGCTCGAGGCGGCGTTGCAAGAGCTGACTGTGCCCATCCCAGAAGACGTCGACGCCGAGACGCTGGAAGCACGCCGCATCCAGCTCGTCGAGAGCGCCAAGAGGCTAGCCAGCATGAGACGCCTTTCGGAGGCCTACCAGTGCGAGATGGACCGTGCCGTGGGTGGCACGCCGGCTCCTGGCAGGCCTAGCCGCATCGGTACGGTCCGGCAGCGCGGCGCGGCCATTGCCAGCATGTTCGGGGCGGATTGCCCTGTCTACGCCACGCCCACGGAGAATATACGAGCTGCCCAGGCGGCAGCAGATGAGCTGGACAAGCTCGAGGGCGACGAGCATCGCCACATGACGGAGCGCGTCCAGCGGCTCATTGACGCGGCTGCCGAGGAGCAGGAGGCCGGCTGCCGTACTGAAGCGCCCATCCGATAGAACGACGACCCACCTCCTCGCCGAGATCAAGGCGTGATATCCTAGACGCCGATTGGTGGCGTCCGTGATAGAAGAGACAAGGAGCCGGCTGCCAGCCGCAGCCGGACTCGCATCACCATCGAGCACGACCAAGACGGCCGCCCAAGAGCAGTGGAACGACGGGATGACTGTCCGCCTCCCCTTCCCCTCACAGGGAGAGGCGCGCTTCCCCGTCGCCTATTGATCACCCGACACTCAGCAACCGCCTTGGCCGCCGAGAAGGAGTCAGAGAGAACGATGCCCGCCACCGGATCGACCGCCTCAACCGATCCCTAGCGCTAGAAGAAGAAGACGCATTGGATCCGCCTTGTTTCGGCCCCCGCATCCGAGATGAGCCCTTCCCCAAAGGGTTCACGCTCCCAAGAGATACGCCCAAGTACACCGGCCCCGTGAAGCCAGAAGACTAGCTGGTCGTCTACTCCATGGCCGTCAGCATAGCGTACGGCAGCAAGCGAGTTGCCGTGAAGTACGTTCCGCTCATGCTCCAGGGCACAGCCCGACATGGCTGAACAGCCTGAAGCCCCGCAACATTAACAGCTGGGTTGATTTCACTAAAGCCTTTATTCGCAACTTCACCAGCACGTACAAGCGGCCGCCCAAGCCTCGCCAGCTCTCATTGTGTGTCCAAGGCCCCAACGAATCAAGTCGCGATTACCTCACGCATTGGGCCGAGCTGCGCAACTCTTGCGAGGGTGTGCACGAGGTGCAGGCCATCGAGTACTTCACTTCCGGGTGCCGATAAGGCACCCTCCTCAAGCACCGGCTTCTCTGAGACGAGCCGGCGACCCTCGACGAACTGCTGATCATAGCAGACAAGTACGCCACGGCCGACTCCTCCATGAAGGCGGAAATTCAAGTTGACGCATCTGGCGAAGTAGCTCCTCAAGCTCCTTGGACTCCGGCTGGTGACACTAGTCGGCGTCAACAGCAGAATGACAACAAGCGCAAGGCCACGCAACCGGCTTCCACATGCCGGCAGGTGGCAACAGTTGAAGACCAGCAGCCGGAAGGGTAGCCTCCTCCCAAGCGTCAGAAGGACGGCAAGCCCAACTGGTTACCCGCCTTCTCGTACGAGCAGACTCTCGATGCCCCCTGCAAGTTTCACAGCGGCGCGAAGCCGTCCAACCACACCACTCGGAAATGCCATTGGCTCACCAGAATCGCACAGGGTGACGTTCTCCTGCCTCCTCCACCTGCCGGCCCGCCGCCTCCTCCTCCCCAGCAGCCGGCAGCCCGGCCAGTCGGTGCAATACAAGATGAATATCCTGAAGAGCATGGAGCTTACGTCATGTTCACCAGCATGGCCGACAATAAGCACAGTAGACGGCAGCGGCAACAAGAAGTACATGCAGTAGCATCAGAGACCACCGAGTTCATGCATTGGTCTGAGAAGCCTATCAGTTGGAGCAGGGCCGACCACCCGGAGGTGATGCCTTCTCCTGGTTCTTATGCCCTGGTCTTAGATGCCACCTTCGCAACAGAGAGGCGGGCTGCTCGCTTCTCCCGAGTTCTAATAGATGGCGGCAGCAGCATCAGCATCCTATACCGTGACACTATGGAGAAGTTGGGAATCAAGCAGAGGCAGCTTCAGCCCAGTCGGACTGTATTCCATGGCATAGTCCCTGGCCTTTCCTGCTCACCAATCGGCAAGATCCAGAAAGATGTCCTCTTCAGAGACAAAGATCATTCCCGTCGAGAGCCAGTCTGGTTTGAGGTTGTGGACCTTGAGAGCCACTATCATGCGCTACTTGGCCTGCCTACTCTGGCCAAGTTCTTGGCGGTCCGCCACTATGCTTACCTCAAGATGAAGATGCCAAGCACCAAGGGGATCCTAACCATAGTCAGAGACTACAAGAAATCATCCTCTTGTGCGGCAGACAGCAACCTATTAGCCGAGTCCCTCGTGATTGCAGCAGAGAAGCGGCTCCTTGACCGGGTTGTGGAAATGGCAGGCAAGCAGCCGGAAATGTCTCCAAACCCCAAGGAGTCGGAAGCTGAGGGCTCCTTCAAGCCGGCAAAAGAAACAAAGAAGATACCCTTGGACCCGGAGCACTTGGAGAGGCACGCTGTCATAGGTGCAAACCTTGACAGCAAATAGGAAAGCGAGCTCGTCGATTTCCTCCGTGAGAATCGGGGCATCTTTGTATGATCTCCTAAGGACATGATGGGTGTTCCGATGGATTTCGCCGAGCACAAGCTACATTTCCGGCCTGATGCCAAGCCAGTCAGGCAGCCCTTGCGCCGCCTGTCAGAAGAGAAGAGAAGAGTCGTTGGAGAAGAGATAGCCCGGCTTCTAGCAGCCGGCTTCATTATGGAAGTGTTCTTCCTAGAATGGTTATCCAACCCAGTCCTAGTGCTGAAGAAGAATAAGCAGTGGTGCATGTGTATCGATTATACCAGCCTCAACAAAGCTTTCCCCAAAGATCCCTTTGCTTTTGCCAAGAATCGACCAAGTGATAGACTCCACAGCCGGATGCGAGCTGTTGAATTTTTTGGATGCATACTCAGGGTACCATCGGATCAAGCTGAACCCGGCTGACAGGCTGAAGACCGCCTTCATCACACCATTCGGAGCCTTCTGCTACCTGACCATGACGTTCGGCTTGAGAAATGCCGGCTCCACATTTCAGCATTGCATGCAGAAGTGTCTCCTCAAGCAACTCGGCAGAAACACCCACGTCTATGTGGACGACGTTGTGGTGAAGACGGAGAAGCGTGGCACGCTGCTAGAAGACCTCAAGGAAACCTTTGAAAACTTGCACCGCTTTCAAATCAAGCTCAACCCAGAGAAATGCGTCTTTGGAGTACCAGTCGGCAAGCTTCTCGGCTTCCTGGTCTCAGAGCGAAGCATAGAGTGCAACCCTGTGAAGATCAAGGCCATCGAGAGGATGGAGGTACCCACCCGACTGCTGGACGTGAAAAAATTCACCGGCTGCTTGGCATCCATCAGCCGTTTCATCAGTCGGCTAGGCGAGAAGGCTCTTCCCCTGTACCAGCTCATGAAGAAGACCACTTTTTTCGAGTGGACTGATAAGGCGGACGAAGCTTTTCTCCAGCTGAAGAAGATGTTGACCACTCCGCCTGTCCCGCGGTTCGACCGCTAAGGAGCCCATGCTTCTCTACATCGCCGCCACCAGCCGGGTGGTCAGCACAGTCATAATTGTGGAGCGCAAAGAAGACGACAAAGCACTACCATTCCAGAGGCCGGTGTATTACCTGAGTGAAGTGTTGTCCGCGTCTAAACAGAACTACACCCACTATCATAAGATGTGCTACGGTGTGCATATCGCCTCCAAGAAGCTGAAGCCATACTTCCAAGAGCACCCAATCACTGTTGTCTGCACTGCTCCACTTGCCAATATCATTGGAAGCCGAGATGCTTCGGACCGAGTGGCCAAATGAGCCATAGATTTGGCCCCCTACACCATCTACTACCAGCCTCGCACCACCATCAAGTCCCAAGCACTGGCCGACTTCCTCGTCGACTGGGCCAAGACCCAGTACCTGCCACCAGCGCCGGACTCCACCCACTAGCGGATGCACTTTGATGGTTCCAAGATGTGCACCGGTTTGGGAGCCGGCATCGTCCTCACCTCTCCCAAAGGCGACAAGCTCACATATGTGTTGCAAATTCACTTTGCCACCTCCAACAATGTAGCTGAATACGAAGCACTCATACACGGGCTCCGGCTTGCCTAGGAACTCGGCATTCGCTGGATCCTGTGCTATGGTGATTCCGACTTGGTGGTCCAGCAGTCGTCAGGTGACTGGGACGCCAAGGATGCAAACATGGGAAGCTATCGCTTCCTCGTCCAGTAGCTCAGTGGATACTTTGAAGTGTGGGTGTGTCGGTGTCAAAACCGGTGGATCTGGGGTAGGGGGTCCTGATCTGTGCGTCTTAGGCTGATGGTAACAGAAAGCAAGGGACACGATGTTTACCCAGGTTCGGGCCCTCTCGATGGAGGTAAAACCCTACTTCCTGCTTGATTAATATTGATGATATGAGTAATACAAGAGTAGATCTACCACGAGATCGTAGAGGCTAAACCCTAGAAGCTAGCCAATGATGATTATGGTTGTGATCATGATCGGCCTTCTAAGGACCAACCCCTCCGGTTTATATAGACACCAGAGAGGGCTAGGGTTTACACGGAGTCAGTTACAAGGAAGGAAATACAATATCCGGATCGCCAAGCTTGTCTTCCACGAAAAGGAGAGTCCCATCCGGACACGGGACGGAGTCTTGAGTCTTGTATCTTCATGCTCCAATAGTCCGGACAAAGTATAGAGTCCGGCTGTCCGGATACCCCTTAATCCAGGACTCCCTCAGTGAGTTCCTACATGTGCACGAAACGCCAATGAGCAAGCTGATGCTTTGGCGCGGATCGGCTCCACCCGGCAAGCAATACCAGCCGGCGTCGCCCTGCAACGCCTCCTCAAGCCGTCTGTAAAGCCGTCACCAGAATCAGACTCCATCTTCGTGCCGGCTCCTCCCGAAGCAGTCGGATCCGACTTGGGAACCCTAGCAACCGGCTCGGGGACTTCGGCAGGCGGCTCAAGGGCTGCTGCAGTCGCACCCGGCCCGGGGACTACAGCAGTCGGCCCAGGGACTTCATCGACATAGCAAGCGGCAGCTGACTCCAACCCGCCGCCCCCCGGCCCAACCGCCCTCGTGCAAATTGCAGTTCTGGCAGTCAAAGAAATAGCAGCACCTTCATAGGCACAACCCATCCTCCATTTTCTGGTGAACAAAGAGCTGCCGACTGATGAGATCTCGGCTCGGCAAGTGCAACGTCGGGCAGCAACATACACCATTCTCAACAGAGAACTTGTGAGGTGCAGTGTCACTGGTGTGTACCAGCGCTGTGTGGAGCCGGAGAAAGGCCAAGCAATCCTCAAGGATATCCACCAAGGCAAGTGTGGTCACCACGCGGCTTCCAAATCACTTGTTGCCAAAGCTTTCCGCCATGGTTTTTTCTGGCCAACTGCTCTAGAAGATGCCAAAGACTTGGTCCAGAAGTGTAAAGGGTGCCAGAAGTTCCGCTCCAAGCCTCATCCGGGCTTCGTGACTCAAGACCATCCCCATTGCTCGCCCTTTGCCATCCGGGATCGGACATGGTGGGACCATTCAAGACAAAGACGCTGCGGCAGCATGACTCATCTGCTCGTCGCCGTGGACAAATTCACCAAGTGGATAGAAGCAAAGCTAATCAAGAAGTTGAACGGTCCGACTGCTGTGACTTTCATCGCTGACATCACCATTCGGTATGGCATACCACACAACATCATCACCGACAATGGCACAAACTTTGCCAAAGGTGCCTTGGCTCGTTTCTGCGCGACGCAGGGCATCTAACTGGACTTTGCGTCCATTGCCCATCCGCAGTCAAACGGCCAAGTGGAGCGAGCAAACGGCCTCATTTTGTCCGGCATCAAGCCCCGACTGGTCGAGCCTCTGGAGCGTTCGGCCGGCTGTTGGCTCCTTGAGCTTCTGACCGTCCTCTGGAGCTTGCGCATAACTCCGAACAAGTCAACCGGCTTCACGCCTTACTTCCTCGTCTACGGTGCTGAAGCCGTCATCCCGACGGACATAGAATTTGACTTCCCTCGAGTCACCATGTACACCGAAGAAGAGGCAAAAGAAGCACGAGAAGACGACGTCGATATGCTAGAAGAGGGCCGGCTGTTGGCACTCAGCCGGTCCACCATCTACCAGCAGAGCCTACGCCGATACTACAATCTGAAGTTCAAGCCAAGATCCTTCCAAGAAGGAGACCTTGTGCTCCGGCTGATCCAGCGAACAGGCGGCCAGCACAAGCTCTCGGAACATTGGGAAGGCCCCTTCATCATCAGAATAGTTTTGGGCAACGACTCCTACTACCTGATCGATGCTCAGAAGCCCAGAGCATGCAAGAGAGACGACTCCGCCAAGGAGACAGATCGACCATGGAATGCAAACCTCCTTCGAAGATTTTACAGTTGATGCAGTATGTACCACTCTACCTTTTGTATTAAGTACGAAGACTCTGGGTCCCCCGAGAAGAGCTCGGGGGCTACCCTCTTTTATCTATATGATAAGTATTATGCCTATGAATGTGTTATTTCATTATTCCGCCTGGCACCGGGTTCGACCAGTCGGTCAGGGGGCTCGCCGCCTTGTACTATGTGGTGCTTCCTGCAGCCGGACAAGTAGTGTGTTGGCACCTTAAGTTTCTCCGGCCAAAGCAGCAGCTCGCAGAGTGACTGTTCGGTAGGCAGGAGTTAAAGGCAGAAAAGGGTGCCCACATGAAAAATGGCTAAGGACCCAAAGCATGTACATAGTTCAAGCCAGATTCCCGCCTCATCGACCGGCTGCTGAGCAGCCGGCCGACCAGCTTCTACTTAACTTGCTAGCGCTCTAGTCGGCTAAGTACTTGCCCACCCGAAAGTAGCTAAGTACTTGACCTAGCCACAGTCCGCAGAACGACTGTCTGGCTGACAAGATGGCAGCTAAGGGAGGGCGGCAAAGGAAAAAAGGCAAGGAGCAGAAAGCAAGGAGAGTCAGAACTCGACAAAACCACAGCTTGTGTGGAAGAATATTTACATATCAAAAGGCCCTTGACCAGCATTCAACAGAGATTGAAATACACCCCGCGGGTGGAATTGTGCAAATTTAACAAAGTTTGGCAAGACTAATAAAGCAGGGAAAATAAAGATAAGTCGGCGGCCTAGGGAGCAGCAGAGGGGTCCGGCTGTTCGGCGGAGTCGGTGGTGCTGGTTGGTGGAGTGGACGGCCGGTCAGTCTCCGCTTGGTTCCCTCCAGCAGCAGTCGTTGCACTCGAGCGCGGCTTGTTGTTCGAGGCACGGCCAAGATGAGGCTGGCCGTCCATTCCGACCTCTGGCGCATCTTCTCCGCCTTCCTCGTCCTCCTCATCTTCTCCCTCGTCACTGGAGTCGATCATCTCGGCCGAGTCTTCGTCGTCCTCCGGGTTCAGCCAGAACCACTCCGGTGGCGCCTCGGCACCGTTCTCGGCCAGCTCAGCAACGAAGATGCTGGTGTTGGTGTACTCGGTGATTGCCGCGGCTCGTCTGACAAGATCGCGCTCCACCGCCACCAGCTCCTCTTGGGCCTCCTGCCAGAACATGGTCAACTGGGCTAGATTTAGCCCAGGGTACCACGCCTTGACGAACTCCAAGGCCCGACACGCTCCGGCCCGGGCCGAGGAACCTTTCCAAGCCTCAAGACGGCCGGCCGCCACCTCCAACCAGTCGGTAGTCCGACTAGGAGTGCATGGAGCTGGCATGTCTGACCACAGGGCGGAGATCGCTTGGGCCCGACACGCTGAAGATGGCGCAACATCCGATGAGCCGACCGAAGACAGGCCTGGATGCTGAGTAACTGTTCGCTAAGGGTCTGGGGGGGCGTTGGCAGCGATCTGCACACCTTCAGCCCTCCGTTCTTCACGATAGGCCTCAATAGCCTGATTGGCGGCACCAGAGTGGCCGGGGAAGAAGTCTGCTCAGGCAGAAAGCCATAAGTTAGATGCTAGAAGCCGGCCTGATCAGCAGCCGGCAGCGCAAAGAAAGAAAAAATAAGAAAGCTTACTGTCAACCATGTCCTCAATCCTGCCGAACCCGGTAGTCAGCAATGCCTCCTTGTCGGTCCAGGTGGAGCGTTCAGTCTCGAACTCGGCGAGGAGATTGGACTCTTTCACCTCCGCCTCCTTCCGGGCTGTCGGCGTTCTCGGAACAGGGGTCCCCAGACTTGCCTACCTGCGGCCTGCGGCGTGGCTCAAGGGGCAGCCCAGCAAGGCCCATCTTCATTAGCACAAGCTCAAGATCCTCGCAAGGGGCCAAGCCTCGCGGGGTGGACGACAGGGAGCTTCCTCAGGCACGGCCTCGTCAGGCTGGCTCGCGAGGAGGCGGAGAGATCAAGGCAGGGTACCTCACGAGGTGCCCATGATGCAAGCCATGACGACCAAGGGCGCCAGGCGGGCGCCAGCCTGCCTAGTGTCCTCCTTTCCTCTTTGGTGCAAAGGGAGCAAGCGCAGGCAAGAGTATCAAGCAAAGGCATCCGTTGCGATGCAACAAGACCAAGACCGTCGCAACGGCAGGAAGGAAGTCATTGTGGAGCCCAAGCCAAGGCCACCACCAGAGCCTTTGATAGGCGAGGACCAACTTTAGTCAGGATAAGTGTACTAGATGTTCCTCTTCAAAATGGCCAATTGTTGGCGCCCTTCCCGCTTAATATTTGGGAAGAGGCCCAGGGCCTTTGCCTATGAATAGGACTAGCCACCCGCAAGGTAGAGGCATCTGGAGAGAGGATCCAGCATCTGGGAGCAGCAGAGAGAGAGCGACTGAACTCCCCCTAGCAGTTCATCGCACCAGCCAAAGAATACCCTCATGAGGCTGTTCTTCCTTGTATTGTTCATCATCATCAGCCCAAGAGGCAATCCACCACACCACAAACTAGAGTAGGGTATTACACCACAATGGTGGCCCGAACTAGTATAAACCCCTGTGTCTCTTGTGTTGTTCCTTTCATAGCTTAGATCTTAGCGGCGGCGAGGTGCAGGTAGGTAGAGGTGAAATTCTCCGCGCGCACCCCAAAGGTGTTTGAACCTAGAGGGTCTGGCCGGAACCCGAAATCCGACATTTGGCGCGCCAGTAGGGTGCGCCAGAATCCGCTTCTGCCGCCAGCCCGCCGCATCATCATCATCATGTCCGCAACCAGCAGTAACCTGATCCTCGGGCGGCCTGGCCTGCCCACGCAGAGCCGCTCGCCCCGGGCGACCCCATGCCCTAGGCAGCTCGCGGTCCGCATGGCGCTGCGGGCCGCGGGCGACGCGGACAGTCAACAACAGCTCTCACGCCACGGCAGGCGCGGTCGGCAGCGAGGGCCTCCAACCACGCCGCGGCCACGACGCCATACACCCGACAGGAGCAGGCGAACTCAAGGGCCGCGCTCACGGTGGCCCGAGAGTTACTGCAATGCAGGCTGCTTGAGAGCGGCCGCGACGTGCTGCTGGAACGGGTGGCAAAGCTCCTGGGCTTCGCCGCATCGGGGGCTCACCCCTTCGGCACCCAACTCGCACCTCAGGTCCAGGGTGGCCCACGTGGAGGCTCCACGCACGCCCGCGCGGCTCCAAGTGGACTCCAAGGCCACCCCAACGCCAGCCAGTTGCCGCCGTCGACAGCCGCCAGCGGCGCTGCTTCCGCCGCGCCGAAGAAGGATCAAGACGCCCACGGCCCTGGGGCAATATCGCGCTACCGTCCCCAGGTGGGCACCTCAAGCAGAACTGTGTGGCACATGGAGCACTACGGCGTAGCCTTCTGGATGGCGGCGCCAGAAGAGTACGTGCCCCACATAATGGACCAAGGGCACGCGCATGAGGACGAACAAGGCTCGCTCCTCGGCCCAAAGCTGGGGGGACGAGGCACCAGAAGCTGAGCTCTTCCAGGAGCCCCGGGAAGGCCCCGTCGGCCACCCTGGAAGCGACGATTATCGGGTACCGCTAATTCCTCAGGAGCAGGCATACGGTAACCATGGATCGCAGGAGGTGCAGGTCGCCACAGCAGGCGGCTGCCCCGCTCCAGCAGTTTCCTACCCCTCAGGAGGAGGGTGCCGGGGGCTGCAGGAGAGGGGTCGAGATCCGGCATCACCACCGCGGCATTCGGAGCAAGGAGTCCTCAGGAGGTAGGCCCTCTGCTGGGGAGGTGCCTGTGGCCTGCCTGGCGGAGGACCCGTGGTCGCCGGGGAACTGGCGACACCGCTCTACCCCATCGGGCGGCGCCCATGTTTCCGGGTCGCCGTCGGTGGCACTAGAGTGTGGCGCAAGGCGGGCCCTCGTCGACGATATGAAGCAAGGCCGGTACACTGTGGAAGAAGGCCCGGTGCACGTGAAGCTTCGCCGCCCGTGACACTCTCACATAATAATGAGTGGGGCTGTACACGCCCGAGTCTCAGGGTGCCGCCTCAGCCCTAGGGCTCCCTCCCACGCCTGCTGGCAGCACTTAGCTCCTTATTTGGTGAGAAGACGTCCAAGACTAGACTAGGTGCCGGAAGGGCCCTTTTTCTGCTTTCATTGCTTTTTGCCTTGGCTGTCATTTTCTCCCGTTGGATTTAAGTTGGATTTGAGCTTGAGATTTGCGTGTGTTCGGGGAAGGGGTGTTTAGTCTCGTTCGAGCAATCTCTCGCGTTCTGGTTGCCACATTGCCTCAGCTGCCTCCCCTCGTGATCCCCTCATGAGCCGGGTCAGGCCTAGCTTGTGTGCAGCCCAGACTGCCGTCGCCGCGCCCTCTCAGGAGGTTTTTATTACAGGTCCTATGGGCTCGATCAGGAGACACTCGAGACACCGCAGCCCTCTGCAGGCTATCTCAGGGCCTACGCGGTTCGAAGGTAAACTTGCCAGCCAGCTCGTCGCAAAGCCAGCCACTTGGCGCAGGCGTACGGGAGATATCGCATCTACTTATACGCTGAATGCAAGTTTTTACATGAGGGGCTCCCCCTCCCAAAATGCTCTTACAACCTTCAGGGCAAAGCCCGAACTCTATCTGCGCGGGGTAAGGAAGCAGGGACGGCACGCGGCCAGTCGGATAAATCCCCCAATGCATCCTCAGGGGCACGTCCTATATCGTCGCTGGCGTCGCTGGCCTCGCCATCACTCTCTGCGTTGCCGTCAGCGGCGTCAGGGCCGTTCACCACGCCGCCTTCATCAGCAGCCACGACCACGCCGTCATTATCAGAAGCGAAGGCCCTGACGAGGGCATCCACGTTGTCTTCCACCCAGTGCGCCAGGTCGTCCCGGACGGCCTGAGGTACTGGGGCGATGGCGGCGTCAAAGTCGAAGTTGGGGTCCATGTTTCGAAGATGGCTGAAGACACGAGAAAAGGCGCGCCCGAGCAGGGCGCGGCTCCTCTCCTCCACCAACCTGTTGGCTCTGACCGACCGCACCTCCAGTGCGCCACCACGTCGGTGAAGAACTGAAGGTTGCCAGCGTAGTTGACTGCGTGGGGCTCGCCAACGGCCGCCTCGCAGATGTTACCCAAGGCCGTGTTGGCTCTCTCCCGGAGCGTGGTAAGCATGGGGCCGTGCTCATGCTCCAGGATCCACCGCTAGCGTATCTCGTCCTCGTTCTGCCGCGCAACGGCCTCAGCCTCGTCCACCCATTGGCGGAGAAGAAGCGCCTCAGCGCGGGAGGTAGACAGCTCCTCCTGCACCACACCAAGGGCGGCCCAGGAAGCATCGGCCCGCCACGTTACGTCATCCAGCTTGGCCCTCAGGGCGGCGCTCCTGCCTTCAGCTTCGACCCGAATCAACCCCAGCCTCTCCTCGAACTCGCGCTCAAGGTTCAAGCGGGCCGTCGCCACCTGGGGTCCAACCTCTTCCAGGATGCGAGCTTCCTGCGCAGCGACGTCATCCTCCGCATGTGCCATGAAGCGCTCCCTCGTCTCCAGACGCTCAAGATCGCGCGCGCGTTCGGCAGCTTGCAGCGTCAGTGCCTCCTCACGCCTCTGGAGCTCTGCCTGGTCGACCGTAGCCACCTTCATCGACGCAAGGGCCGTCTCACGCAGCTCCACCTGCTCCTCCAGGGAAGCACCGGGCCTGGAGTTCCCGCACCCGCTCCTCCGCCGCCTCACGCCGCCGGTCAGCCTCTCGGGCCTCCTCGACGACTCCAACGGGCTCTCCCGAGAGGCCGCCACGACGCCTCGGCTTCCTCATTGTCGAGGTCACGCTGGTGGCAAGGGCAACAGCCGCCTTTCAGCTTGCGCCTCTCTTCAGCCAGGCACAGGCCCTTAGCCTCAAGGCGCGCGTCTTCGTCAGCGAGCTCTTCACCAAGCAGGCTCACCGCGTCAGCCGCCCTCCGAAGAAACCCTTGGCGAAGAGCACGACGCTCCCGAGCACGGTCGAGCACGTCTTCTGCGTCGTCATCCGCCCCAAGTAAGCGCGGAGGGCCACGAACCAACGCCTCCTCCGGCAGTGGGGCCGGGCTGGCGCCCTCGCTGCCGGGCACGCCGCTGTGAAGCCCGGCCTGGAGCCAGCCCATCCCCAAATGAAGAGCGCAGGGCTGACCTCAGCCAATCGCGATCCACGACCAGTCGAGAAGCCCAAGGCAGGCTGGCTATGCCCCGAGAAGGCTCACGAAGGAGGGCCGCGAAGCGCGCAGAGCCGCGATGCGCCAGAGGATGGCTCACCTCTCCGACCGGCCTCACCACAAGGGCTCTGCCTGAGCTCGGAGCGCTCGAAGGCGGTGGAGAGGGCGAAACCTGGGGGGATGGCTCCTCAGCCGTCTTCGTGAGCTCGGTAGGAAGGGCCCTGCAGAGCAAGGATTAGCCAAAGCAACAGTAGGATCAGGAGCTAGGAAAGGGGAAGGCTTACTCATCAATGGCGAAATACTTCCTGCGCTTCAGCAGGCGGCAAGGGTAATCGTCACCCAAGGCCTCCCTCCTCTTCCGGAGAGCCTCGAAGTCCATGCGGAAGCGGCCCAAGAGTTGGGCGCAGGGGTCAGCCTGCGACGAGGAAGAAGCATCAAGGTGACCAGCGTCAGGGGCGTCGTCCTGATGCACGCCGACGGTCGCCTCACCAAGACGGGTAGCTGGGGCCTCAGGGGGCTCAACCACGGGCGCCGCAGGCTGTGGCTCAACGCCTTCAGCCGCAGCAGTACGGGCCTCAGGAGCTACCCCCTCAAGAGTGCTGCCTGGCGTCGTCATCCCGGCGGGGCTCCCTCAGCCTCCAGCAGCCCATGCCTCCCTGCTCTGCCACTCGAGGAAGGACCGTCGTGGGCGACTGGAAGGGCAGTCACCACCACTGGGTTCTCGTGAGGCCCCAGGAGGCCAGCGGGGCGCAGTCCCCATTAGTCGAAGCTGGGCATCTGATTCACAAAGTCACCCCTGTTCGAGCAAAAGTACATCAAAGCCCCCCCTTGCCGGATGCTGCCGGGGGTGGGGTCCCCAGTCAAGACCAAGAGCACCTTCACAAGACTTCGTGCATCGTGTCCTCCTCCTGGAGCCTCATGCGATCCTCACGCCCACCGAAGGTCCACATCCGGCGGGAGTGACGCTGGAGAGGGGCAATGCGGCATAACAGGAACTCCTTCACCACCTTGGGTGCCGTCACGTCGAGCGCCCTCAGGAACGCGAACCGATGCCAGACAAAGATGAGCCGGGGGCTCGTGAGCGTCCCCTGGCCCTAGCCTGAATTGGGGACAGCGGGAGATGTTAGCTCCGAAAGCAGGGGGCTGGGCACCCCGACATCCACGTCAGCCACCGCCACGTAACCTGTGCGCGGGCCGAGGAAGACAGTAAATCGATCCTCAAGTCGTTGTTTCGGTGCGGCAATGAAGCTCATGCACCCGACCATTGGGTGGGGGTCGACGAGGCGCAGAGAGAAGAAGTGACGCAGCAAGGCAATCAAGGAGGATACCCATCATTGCCTCATAGACAAAGGCGAAGACGGCAAGAAGATTAATGGATTCAGGACCCAAATGCATCATATGGATCTGGTAATGGAAAAGCACAGCGTTGAAGAAATCAGAAAAGGGGGGAACCAGTCCGCCCATTGGTATGCCGGCAAAGTACCGACCTCGGTGACTATTCTGTCGATGGAGAAGTGAGACGCGGGCCAGGCCGTCGTCCTCCCGCACTCGTTGAAGATGGTGGCCAGAGCAGAGCTGACCTTGCCCAAGCCTTCTCGGTTGAGTATGATCGACTGATCGACGGCAGGGGCCGCCGACGACGGCGAGCGAGGCGGAGGCACGGGTTTCTTCCCTTTCACCTTCTTCGTCGGAGCCATGGCGACGGAAGGGGGGAGGATTCGAGATAGGATTGGAAGCGGAGACTGGAGCTTGAGAGGAGGAAGAGCAGGGGACGGTCGAGCAACGAAAAGGGGAACGATTGTGTGCAACCGCGGGTCCGCCTAGCTGGGCACAAAATAAGGAGGCGTGGGGGAACAGTGCCGCCAACGTCCAATCAACCAACACGGGGCGCCCGAGGCCCAAGCTGTTAGGGCCCGCGGCGCTTCGCACTTGGCCCTTCGCTTCTCTGCTCATCCAAGTCCGCGCGCGCCTTGGGCCCGGGGGCTACTGTTGGTGTTCTGGGAACGAGGGTCCCCAGACTTGCCTGCCTGCGGCCTGCGGCGTGGATCAAGGGGCGGACCAGCAAGGCCCATCTTCATCAGCACAAGCTCAAGACCCTCACGAGGGGCCAAGCCTCGCGAGGCAGACGACAGAGAGCTTCCTGAGGCACGGCCTCGTCAGGCTGGCTCGCGAGGAGGCGGAGAGATCAAGGCGGGGTACCTCACGAGGTGCCCATGACGCAAGCCATGACGACCAAGGGCGCCAGGCGGGTGCCAGCCCGCGCAGTGTCCTCCTTTCCTCTTTGGTGCAAAGGGAGCAAGCGCAGGCAATAGTATCAAGCAAAGGCATCCGTTTCGGTGCAACAAGACCAAGACCGTCGCAACGGCAGGAAGGAAGTCATTGTGGAGCCCAAGCCGGCGGCACCACCAGAGCCTTTGACAGGCGAGGACCAACTTTAGTCAGGATAAGTGTACTAGATGTTCCCCTTCAAAATGGCCAATTGTTGGCGCCCTTCCCGCTCAATATTTGGGAAGAGGCCCAGGGCCTTTGCCTATGAATAGGACTAGCCACCCGCAAGGTAGAGGCATCTGGAGAGAGGATCCAAAGCATCCAGGGAGCAAGAGAGAGAGAGCGATGAACTCCCCTAGCAGTTCATCGCAGCCAGAAACAGAGACCCTCGCGAGGCTGTTCTTCCTTGTATTGTTCATCATCAGCCCAAGAGGCAATCCACCACACCACAAACTAGAGTAGGGTATTACACCACAATGGTGGCCCGAACTAGTATAAACCCTGTGTCTCATGTGTTGTTCCTTTCATAGCTTAGATCTTAGCGAGGCTGCGAGGTGCAGGTAGGTAGAGGGTGAAATCTCCGCGCGCACCCCAGTGTTCGAACCTAGAGGGTCTGCCGAAACCCAAAATCCGACACGGGCCTTCTGGAGAAGCTCCGCCTGCTCTACCAGTTGCGTGGCTAGCCGGTCACGCTCCTGGGCCAGCTTGCTGCACTCTGCCTCCTTGGCACGCAACACGGTGTTGGCTTCACCCAGCTGCTGCTGCAGGACGGCATTCGCCTCTGCAAAAGTAGAGAAAGAAAAAGACGCCAACGATCAACAAAGAAAAAGTACGATCGCTGGGAGATCCCGGCTGGCCCGCCGATCGGCCCGAATCTGGGGACTCTGACCCTCGGTCTTGCTATCGCGCCCCCGCAGAGAAAGAAGTAATCAACAATCAGCAAAGAGGAAGTATAGTCACCGGGGAGATCCTGCCCGACTGCTCGGCAGTCGGCCCGAATCTCGAGGACTACAGCCCGCGGGTGCACTAGCACGCCCCCGCAGAGAAAGAAAACGAAGACTTATCCTTCTTTCCGACAAGTCGGCGGTCCGTTGGTCCATCTCTCGGACATTGGAGTTAAAGGTGGCCATGCGAAGGTTATGATAATCCTACAATGAAGTTATCAGACGAAGTCAGCACTCGGAGCTTGTCGGCGTTTTGGGAACGGGGGTACCCAGACTTGCCTGCCTGCGGCCTGCGGCATGGCTCAAAGGGTGGCCCAGTATGGCCCGTCTTCATTAGCGCCAGCTCAAGACCCTCGTGAGGGGCCAAGCCTCGCGGGGCGGACGACGGGAAGCTTCCTCGGGCACGACCTCGTCAGGCTGGCTCGCAAGAAGGCGGAGAGATCAAGGCGGGGTACCTCACGAGGTACCCATGACGCAAGCCATGACGACCAAGGGCACCAAGCGGGCGCCAGCCTACGCAGTGTCCTCATTTCCTCTTTGGTGCAAAGGGGGCAAACGCAGGCGAGAGTATCAAGCAAAGGCACCCGTTTCGGTGACACAAGACCAAGACCGTCGCAACGGCAGGAAGGAGGTCATCGTGGAGCCCAAGCTGGCGTCACCACCAGAGCCTTTGACAGGCGAGGACCAACTTTAGTCAGGATAAGTGTACTAGATGTTCCCCTTCAAAATGGCCAATTGTTGGCGCCCTTCCCGCTCAATATTTGGGAAGAGGCCCGGGCCTTTGCCTATAAATAGGACTAGCCACCCACAGGTAGAGGGATCCGGATCAAGAACAGAGCTAGAGATCAAGCAATCTAGAGAGAGAGAGAGAGAGAGCGTAATCGAACTCCTCCTAGCAGTTCGTCAAGACTGGCCAAGAACAGACCCTCACGAGGCTGTTCTTCCTTGTACTGTTCATCATTAGCCCAAGAGGCAATCTACCACACCACACACACTGGAGTAGGGTGTTACACCACAATGGTGGCCCGAACCAGTATAAACCTTGTGTCTCTTGTGTTATTCCTTTGGTAGTTTAGATCCTAGCGAGGCGACGAGGTGCAGGTAGGTAGGGGGTGAGATCTCCGCGTGCACCCCAGAGTTCGAACCTAGAGGGTCTACCGAAACCCGAAATCCGACATTTGGCGCGCCAGGTAGGGGTGCGCCGGAATCCGCCGCTTCGCCACAGCCTGTCGTGATCGTCATCATCATGTCCGGCGACCAGCGGGCAACCCCACGATCCTGGGCGGCCTGGCCCGCCCACGCCAGAACCGCTTCGGGCGACCCCATACCCAGGCAGCTCGCGGTCCGCAGGGCACTGCGGGCCGCGGGCGACGCGGTCAGGCAACGTCAGCTCTCACGCCGCGACAGGCGTGGTCGGCAGCGAGGGCCTCCAACCACGCCGCGGCGACGTGAGCAGGCGAACTCAAGGGCCGCGCTCACGGTGGCCCGAGAGCTACTGCAGTGCAGGCTGCTGGAAGACGGACGCGACGCGTCTTTGCCGAAGCGGTGGCGAGCTCTCGGCCGCCACATCGAGGCTCACCCCTTCGCACCCAGCTCCCACCTCAGGTCGTGGTGGCCCACGCGGAGGCCTCGCGCAGACGCCTCACAGCTCCAAGCGGACTCCAAGTCCACCACAACGCCAGCCAAAGCCGTCAAGACTGGCCAGCAGCGGCGCTGCCTCCGCCCCCGGCCAGCGAAGAAGGACTCGCCACGACCCACGGCCCGAGTGGGCCACCGCGCTACCACCCCCAGGTGGGCGCCTCAAGCAGGACTGCGTGGCACACGGAGCACTACGGTGCAACATTCGGGATGGCGGCCCCGGAAGAGTACGTGCCCCACATGATGGATCAAGGGCATGCGCAGGAGGACGGACATGGCTCGCTCCTCGGCCCAAGCTGGGGGGACGAGGCACCAGAAGCCGAGCTCTTCCAGGAGCCCCGGGAAAGCCCCGTCGCCGCTGGCCGAAGCAACGATTATCGGGTACCGCTAATTCCTCAGGAGCAGGCATACGCTAACCATGGATCGCAGGAGGTACAGGTCGCCACAGTGGACGGCTGCCGCACTCCCACAGTTTCCTACCCCGAGGGAGGAGGGCGCCAGGGGCTGCAGGAGAGGGGCCGAGATCCGGCATCACCACCGCGGCGTTCGGAGAAAGGCGTCCTCAGGAGGTAGGCCCTCTGCCGGGGAGGTGCCTCAGGGCCTCGAGGACCCGTGGTCGTCGGGGGAACCGCTGGCGACCGCTCTACCCCATCGGCGGCGTCCTCGGTTTCCGGTCATCATCGGTGGCATTAGAGTGTGGCGCAAGGCGGGCCCCTCGTCTGGCGGGATGAAGCAAGGCCAGTACCTGTGAAGAAGGACCAGTGCCTGTGAAGCTCGCCGCCCCGTGACACTCTCACGTAATAATGAGTGGGGTTGTACACGCCCAGCCTCTCGAGCGCTGCCTTAGGCCTGGGCTCCCTCCCGCGCCCAGTGGCAGGCACTTAGCTCCGCGCTGGTGAGAAGACGTCCAAGACTAGACTAGGTGCCGGATGCGGCTTTTTTCTGCTTTTCTTGCTTTTTTCCCTTTGCTCTTGCTTTTCCCCCCTTTTTTGGACTTAAGTTGGATTCGAGCTTGCAATTTGCGTGTGTTCGGGGAAGGGGTGTTTAGTCTCGTTCGAGCAATCTCTCGCGTTCTGGATACCACTCTGCCTCAGCTGCCTCCCCTCGTGAGCCCCTCGCGAGCCGGGCCAGGCCTAGCATGCGCACAGACCGGACCACCATCGCCGCGCCCTCTCAGGAGGTTCTCGTCACAAGTTAAATGGGCTCGTTCAGGGAGCACACGGAACGCCACAGCCCTCCGCAGGCTGTCTCGGGGCCCACGCGGGTCGAAGGTAAACAAGTCAGCCAGCTCGTCGCAAGGCCAGCCACTTGGCGCAGGCGTACGAGTGATATCGCGTCTACTAATACGCTAACTGCAAGTTTTTACACGAGGGGCTCTGAGGGAGTCCCGGATTAGAGGGTGTCCGGATAGCCGAACTATCACCGTTGGCCGGACTCAGGGACTATAAAGGTACAAGTTTGAAGACTTCGTCCCGTGTCCGGATGGACTTTCCTTGGCGTGGAAGCCAAGCTTGGCGATACGAATATGTAGATCTCCTACCATTGTAACGGACTCTGTGTAACCCTAACCTATCCGGTGTCTATATAAAGCGGAGGGTTTTAGTCCGTAGGACAAACAACAATCATACCATAGGCTAGCTTCTAGGGTTTAGCCTCCTTGATCTCGTGGTAGATCTACTCTTGTACTACCCATATCATCAATATTAATCAAGCAGGAGTAGGGTATTACCTCCATCGAGAGGGCCCGAACCTGGGTAAAAACATCGTGTCCCTTGTCTCCTGTTACCATCCGCCTAGACGCACAGTTCGGGACCCCCTACCCGTGATCCGCCGGTTTTGACACCGACATTGGTGCTTTCATTGAGAGTTCCTCTGTGCCGTCGCCGCCAGGTATGATGCCTCATCCCGTCTTTAAAGACGATACTATCGCCAAAGGAGCCTTGGCCGCTGGTCAGACTCTTCGGCTAGGTGGTTTTCTTATGACCGCCAGTTCGGCCACCGCGCCGATGATGACCTCTCGAGTCATCGAAACCAATCTCCATGTTAATTCGGAACTTGCCGAACAGTTAGATCCGATCGAGCTCTCCTCCGTAAACGAGCTCTTGGATCGCATCGCCGCCTCGAGTCGCCACGGACTACGACCGGATCGGGCCTAAAACCGATCTGAGAGAGATCAACTCTCCCCAGGCTACCCATCATGTTGTCGTGATAGAGGAGCAATGTGGCGATTCTTCTTCTATTTTAAGGACTAGCTACATCCGGATTCCCGATCCCTCCATGCCGGATTCCCGCAGAGGGACGGATGTCGATCAAGCCCTGAACTTAAAGTCAGGCGACGGGATGGATTCATTGGATAGCATTCAAAAATCCAAACTTCTGAGTTCGGAAACTTCCCGGCCCCTGAGTCTTAAATTGGACGGGGTTCCGGATCCAGTTCCACCCGCCCACCCAAACATTAGCGATCTACCCTGAATTCGGCAAGAGCCCGCTGAAATAGTACATCATTACTGGGCCAGATTCCTCCTGGTTATGGACAGGATAAAGGACTGCCGAGAGGAGGACGCAATCCCAATTTTCTGCAATAATTGCATGGACAAGGGAATCCTAAACGCCATAAATCGTCGCAAAATTACACGCTTTGCCGACTTGGTGACCATAGTACAAAAGTATTGTGCGATGGAGAGCGCCTGGAAAACCGAAAGTAAATTTTGGGATAATCCGGCCCCGAATACATCCTAGTCCGAAATAAAAGGGTGCATCATTACCAAGCACCTGGGTTAAACACCAAAAACCCAAAACCCCCTAAAGGGTACGGAACCGTACTGGAGGGTTGGCTAAACGGACCCTGCAAAATTCCCAGTACAGAGGGCGCCACTCCAACTCATAGCCATCGAGCATGTTGGATACTACGGCAGGTGGCCCAAAGTGGCGAAGAGCTTCTAGCTTCAGAATCCCAGCCCAGCAACACCAGACGCAGTGTTAATAGGTCTTCGAGACTTTCGCATCAAATAACATGCGAAAATGAACACTCCATAACCTTGCCGAAGTCTACCAAGTAGCAACAATAAATCCATGGAGTGACACGACTATTACCTTTAATGCCAGTGATGAACCTAAATTCCGAACAGCCCGAGCACCAGCCGCATTGGTCCTCAGTACGATAGTGGACGGCTTTCGCCTTACCAAGGTACTCATGGATGGCGGCAGCGGACTAAACCTCATCTATGAGGAAAGCCTCCGAAAAATGGAAATAGACTAGAACCGCCTTGAGCGAAGCAGCACAACCTTTAGAGGAATAATCCCCAGCCGGGAAGCATGCTGCACAGGAAAAATCACACTGGACGTAGTGTTCGGCTCGCGGGACAATTATAGGTCCGAGGAGGTCACATTTCAAGTGGCCCCTGCTTCAACAAATGGATACCATGCTTTATTAGGGCGAGGGGCATTCACAATTTTTCAAGCTATACCCCATTATGGGTACATGAAGCTTAAAATTCCCGGACCCAACGGAATCATCACTCTCGCTAGTGATCCGAACATAGCACTCCGCGCAGAAAACAAGACAGCCGCACTAGCCCTCGAGGCACTATCCGAAGCCCTAGCAGCCGAGGAACTCACTGCGATGCGCTCCACGGTGAACAGGGACGATGTGATACTTGATAAAAGATCCAAGTCCACCTCTTTTAAACCAGCGGACGAAATAGTCAAATTCCAAGTCCACCCAACGGACCCTGCAAAGACGGCCTCCATTGGGGCACAATTAAACCGTGATGTAGACGGCGCACTACGAGAATTTCTACGAGAAAACTGGGACATTTTTGCCTGGCACCCTTCAGACATGCCAGGAATCCCACGTCGGCTGGCCGAGCACAGCCTAAATATCCTAAAAGGATTCAAGCCGGTCAAACAGGCTCTTCGGCGCTTTTCCGAACCCAAGAGACAGGCCATGGGAGAGGAGCTAGGCAAACTTTTGGAAGCCGGATTCATCAGAGATATAAATCATCCGAACTGGCTAGCAAACCTGGTGATGGTACCAAAGAAGGATAAATCCTGGCGCCTATGTGTTGATTTTAAAGACCTTAATAAGGCTTGCCCAAAGGATCCCTTCCCCTCCCTCGAATTGATCAAATTATCGACGCCACGAGGACCACGACTCATTGTGCTTCCTCGATGCGTACTCTGGCTACCACCAAATCAAGATGGGGAGCGGACCAAGCTTCAACAGCATTCATCACTCCATACGGCCCTTTCTGCTTCAACACAATGCCCTTCGGGCTCAAAAACGCCGGCGCAACATATCAGCGCATGATTCAGACATGTCTGGCAAACCAGATCGGCAAAACAGTGGAAGCATATGTAGATGACGTGGTCGTCAAAACCAAGCATGTCGAAACTCTAGTAGACGATTTGAGGCTCACATTCGACAATCTTCGAAAATATGACATCAAGCTCAATCCGGAAAAATGCGTCTTCGGCGTACCAGCCGGAAAGCTCCTGGGCTTCATTGTGTCCGGTAGAGGAATTGAAGGAAACCCAGCCAAGATCCGAGCTCTATCACAATTGGATATTCCACAAGACCTCAAACAAATACAAAAATTGAATGGATGCATAGCGGCTCTAAGCCGCTTTATTTCCCGTTTGGGAGAAAGGCGTTACCCCTTTACCGCCTCCACCGCCGCACCGAACACTTTGAGTGGACGGTTGCCGCAACGGCCGGACTCGAAGAGATAAAGGCCATATTGGCAACAAATCCGGTCCTGGCCGCGCCCAACATGGCCGAACCAATGCTATTATATATCGCCGCAGCACATTAAGTTGTCAGCGCGGTGCTCGTTGTCGAACGAGAAACGCACGGACACCGGTTCCCTCTTCAAAAACCGGTTTATTATGTGTCCACTGTCCTCACTCCATGCAAGTCCCGGTACCCACATTATCGAAAGATAGCATACGCGGTGTTCATGGCATCCCGGAAGCTGCGACACTACTTTCAAGAGTGTTCGATAATGGTAGCCTCCGAAGTACCTCTTAATGACATTATAAACAAGCTGCGGCAGCGACGGGCGGATTGCTAAATGGGCCATAGAGCTCCTTCCATTCGACATAACCTACAAGCCATGACGAGCTATCAAGTCGCAGGTTTTAGCCGACTTCCTGGCCGAATGGACCGAAGCCGAACTCCCTAAAGAGTACGGCGCATACTCCAATTGGATCATGCACTTTGACGGCTCCAAAATGTTGGCGGCACGGGGCTGGCATCGTCTTGACGTCCCCAACTGGGGACACAGTCCAATACGTCCTTCAGATAATGTATACGGACTCCAACAACGCAGCCGAATACGAGGCCCTTCTGCACGGCCTCCGGATGGCAGTCTCCATGGGCATTAAACTCCTAGAGGTGCGCAGGGACTCGAACCTCGCGATATCTCAAATAAACGGAGACTTTGATGCCAAAGATCCAAAAATAGCAGCATACCGCAATGCGGTCCTAAAAATGTCAGCACGGTTCGAAGGGCTTGAATTTCATCATATAGCCCGGGATAACAACCAGGCGGCCGACATATTGGCACGCATCGGTGCTAAACGCGATGCCGTCCCGCCCAACATCTTCCTGGAACGGCTATTCAAGCCATCCGTACTATGGGAAGGGGAGTCCGGAAATAACAATCCGGACCAAGCCGCACTGCCTGACGCCGAACACTCTGACACAATCGGAGGCTCTGCCACCGAGACAACACCCTCCGCCCATGAAATAATGGCGGTTATCGCCCCGTGGATGGAACCATTCCTAGCCTACCTAACTAGGGAGGAACTCCCCGAAGACCAAAATGAGGCTCGCTGCATAGTATGGCAATCTAAAGCCTACAAAGTCCATGAGGGAGAGCTTTATAAGAAAAGCACTACAGGAGTCCTTCAAAGGTGTATCTCCGAAGAGGAAGGGCGAAACCTCCTGGCTGAAATTCATGCCGGACTGGGTGGGCACCACGCCGCAGCCCGGGCCCTTGTGGGCAAGGCCTTCCGTACATGATTTTATTGGCCGACGGCCCGGGTAGATGCGCAGGATTTAGTCCAACGATGCGTCAGTTGCCAGCATTTTGCTAACCAAAGCCACATGCCACCCACCGCCCTCAAAACTATACCCATCACCTGGCCGTTCGCAATCTGGGGGCTTGACATGGTTGGACCCCTTAAGGGAGGAACCCATAAGCAAAAATACCTATTGGTCATGGTGGATAAATTCACCAAATGGATAGAGGCCAAGCCTGTTAAAACGGCCGAGTCCGGAACGGTGATAGACTTCATATCAGTGGTAGTGCACCATTACGGTGTCCCTCACAGTATCATCACTGATAACGGCACCAATTTCACGGCCGATGAGGTCAAATTATGGTGCAAAAACATGGGCATCAAGCTCGATTACGCCTCAGTCTATCACCCTCAAACCAACGGCCAAGTCGAACGAGCTAATGGTCTAATCATGAGCGGCATTAAACCCAGACTAGTGCGGTCCCTCAAGGAATCTAACACGCACTGGGTTGAGGAGCTCGACTCCGTACTCTGGGGGCTGCGGACCACACCGAATCGTACTACCGGATTCACACTATTCTTTATGGTGTACGGCGCAGAGGCAGTCTTGCCCTGCGACATAACACATGACTCACCTCGCGTGCGCATGTATGAAGAAAGAGAAGCCGAGCTCGATCGCCAAGACAGTTTGGACGCATTGGAGGAGGAGCGCGACGTGGCAAAAGCTCGTTCCGCATTCTATAAACAGCAGGCTCGAAGATATCAAAGCAGGGAAGTACGGGCCAAAGCTTATAAACGTTGGCAAACTAGTTCTACGCCTGCCGGACAAGAAAAAGGACAAACTCAAGCCCAAATGGGAAGGTCCCTTCATCATCGACCAGGTCCTGACCGGCGGAGCATACCGTCTGCGAAACGCATCGGATAACCGACTCGAGTGGAACCCAGGGAACGCAGCCCGTCTACGAAGATTCTACGCCTAAGCACCGTACTCCAAGTTCGTCTCCTTCCTCCGTCCACATTTTCTATTTTTGTTGTCTTTTATATCTCTCCTTCCTCCTCCTTCTTCTTGAAGCCTCTAGAGGCTCGTTTGCGCTTTTTCAAGACATACTTGATGCGCTGTCCGCGCTCATTATACTGGGGGCTTCTTTAATGAAGCTTATTTATACGGGCTTCATGCCCAACACATGCTAAACTTCCGCATGTACCTTTTATTCACCATTATATGCATCGATATGACTTAAGTTTTGGCCAAGCTGGGTTGCTCGGCTTCGTGCTTACCCCTACGTTCCCGATTGTTCGGCTAGGTGGTAAAGGGAGCACCTCTGTGATTATTACTCGCCAGGTCAGCGGATGTGTACCTCAGATCGGGTGAAGCCGAAAGCTAAGCGTTCTTAAAGGAATATTCGGTCGGTGAACTGAAAGATGATTTTTAACTATTTACCCATCTGCCCCAGATGATTTTTCGCTTTCATAGCAGCTTTGACATGCACTTTGGGGCATGCATCCCAAATGAAAAGGAACCCTTAACGGAACTATTCTCCCTGGAAGATGTTTCTTACTACCCATGTAATATAACATAACTAGTTGGGCACTTGTCTGATACAGCAATAATGACCCCTACGCCTTGTCTCCATGCATACCCCGATTCTTATATAACCACGAAGGTATTCGGACACACTCCGGACTATTGGGTCACGAGGTCGGGTTAAAAGGTCCGCTATGACAAACGATCTACAATCTGGCTAGAAGACATTTTTTCATGTCATATTTTTACATAGTCAATTCGACTCGTTGTATTCCTCCTCAATGCCATCTAATAGGCTATCTAATTTATAATCTTGCTGGGAATACTTGGCGGCCAATTCTACTTGGCCGTACACTAAGCTTACAGGGATCTCCATCCCATCAGGCCCCATAGGTCAAACCTCGGCCATGTGGTTTGGGTCAGCCTTCGTGTACTGCGTCTTTACCATGGCCCGAGCCTCCTGGCGCCTTTGACGGCAGGCGATATCTTCCATAGTCGGAAACGCCGCCGTGCTCCTTGAAGCCGCTCTGCCAGCTCCCCATGCCTTGAGCGGGGAGATAGATGGCCACAAGGCCTGGCCGACGCTTTCAAAGACTGCCGGACTCGTTCGTGCGGTACCGACGTAATTCGGGAAGAAGATCACCAAGAACTGGGCATCTCCTCCTCAGACGACCTGTGAGCAAACCTACATACATGTTTATGTTAGTCGCCTTCCTCGCCGAACTCTTTCAAAGTTCGCTCAAGCACTTATTGAAAATGCCGCGACGAAGCCGCCGATTCTCCTTTACGGAGTCAGACAACTGGGCACGAACATCCTTTAGTTCCTCACCCAGCTTGGTGTTGGCGTCTTGGAGGTTATTTTTCTCCAACCGCACCCTCGTAAGCACGCTCTCGCCGGCCTTTAGCTGGCACAAGAGTTGTTGGTTGTCCGGATCTAGTCTGGCGCCATCTGCAATGTTTTTGTCAGATTTACACACCCGCCGCACTTCATAAACTATTTATCTTTTGAAGCGTATGTTACCAGAGGGGGTCTCTGTGGCTCCCCCTGTAGCGGCTAGTGCGGCCTCAAGTTGGGCCTTGCACTCTTCAAGCTCCTGGGATAGTCGGGTACTCTTTTTTGTAAGATCCTGCATAACAAATGATCCTTAAATCAGTTATTCTAACTATTTTAAGTCTCGGGGGCTACTGGCATATATAACTATCAAATTTCCTTACCCGTATGTCCTTTACATACTGCTCCGTGGCTCTGGCTAGACCATCTTGAGCGGCACGGAGGTGCGCATCACCCAAAATGAAGGCATTCAAGGCCTCTTGGGAGAAACATGCGTCACGAAGAACTGTCCGGCGGCGCCTGTGATTTAAGGCGCTCTCCACCTCGGAGTTGGTGGCGGACAATCTGTCGGCATCCTCTGTCGGAGGAGCATCCGACGCACGCCTCGTGCTCGCCTCCGCTTCCGGACCCGGCTTTGGAGCCTGGCCGGCGAAGGCTCGATTGGCAACCTCTCCGGACTCAGTCCGGCGAGCGCTCTTTTTGCTGAAAAGAGCACAAGCATTAGTACGCCTTCCAGGAATCAATCCTGGGAATATGGTGACATGCCTATACCGTAGCAGCGGAGTTTCGATCCGGACCGCACTTCTTTTTAGCCTGCGGGGTCGTACTGCCCCTTGTTGGCTAGCCACCGCGGGCTCGGCTTCCTGCCTCGAAGGTACCCCCTGCGAAACACCACTGGTATACGGTGATCAAGAAATAAGCACGGATGGGTCATTATTAGAATATTGGGACCTCGGTCTCAGTTACCTGTGAGGCTGGAAGTATTCCGGGGTAATCGGCCGTAATGGCAACCAAAGCATTGTCCATGCTAAGTTGGTGGAACACCCCATCGATCAAATCCATCTTTATATCCGGATCCTCTTCGGAGGTCGGATTGAGGGACCGTTCCGGATCCTCGGGTTGTGGGGGCGGGCTGTGTATCTTCTCCTGATAAAGCGCAGTTCTCGCGCAGAAACCATAAAATGAGATATTTAACCACGGGAACATGGATCGGACAGGTCATAAAGATGTTTGCTTACCCAACCGAGGATTATTCAAGAAAACTCCTTGATGGATTGACGCGAGGAAATCCTCCTCCTCCCTTTATACATGGCAGACAAGATCTTCACCAGTTCGGTGACCGATCCCGCCCTTTGCCGCCATGGCGGGTGGCATCGTCCTCCCCGTTGAAATCCCACATGGGGTGGCCCCTATATTGGAGCGGCTGCACTCCCCTCATAATGCAGATTGCCATGACTCCAATCATGGTCAATCCGGCATGAGCCAGTAACCTTATTCGGCTCATCAAATAGATGACATCCCGGTCATTTTCCCTCCGGGGGCTCCGAGGGCGCCAGCTTAGGCGCTTCTTCAGAGGAGCATTGCTAAACTCCGGAAGGCCGATCCGAGCAGGATCCGACAGCGGGACGTCCTCCATGTAAAACCATTTCGAAGGCCAATCTTCGGACGCCTTCTTCGGGGTTCCGGATAGGTATCCGGTCCCGGCGATGCGCCATAGCTCGGCTCCGCCCACTTGATATATTGACCCCTCATGAGAATGGGGTACTAGGCAGAATAATCTCTTCCACAGCGCGAAATGAGCCTCGACGCCCAAGAACAGTTTGCAAAGGGCCACGAAGCCCGCGATGTGCAAAATGGAGGCAGGCGTAAGGTGGTGCAGCAGGAGGCCGTAGAACTCCAAGTTCCCCCGGAGAAACGGATGGATTGGAAATCTGAGTCCTCTTACTAGATAAGAGATGAAGCATACCCGCTCTCCTTTAGAGGGATCGGGGACACTCTCCGCTTGCTTTCCGCCCTTGTAGGTGGCAAGTCCGGCTCGAACCGGAACCATGTAGGACGGGGGAAGAAATCCCTTGGTTTGGAGTATAACTAGCTCGCTATGCGGGACTGAGCATCTCTCCCAATTTCTAGGCTGAGGGCTGGGAGCGCGAGAGGAGGAGCCGCGTCATCCCATGATGGAATGGGCTTTGGTCGAGGCGCCCGATGAAAGCTTCCTTGAAGGGGGATGGTGTGACTCAGATCTAAATCCTCGCCTTTTCTAGGCAGCTCATTTGCGCAGCTAGGGGGCAAGTGTAAAATACCGGCTTTTCGCATTCATTCAAACACGTGGAAGATGGCCATTATTGGGCGTAGAAGCCAAGGAGCGCAGCATTTATCGAAGCGGACACTATGCAACAAGTATATGGAATTTGGAGAAGAACCCGCCTCGCAATGCGAAGACAATCAACGCTACCGGACTCATCGTCATTGAAGCCTGGTTGGGGGCTCTTGAGGGAGTCCCGGATTAGGGGTGTCCGGATAGCCGAACTATCACTGTTGGCGGACTCACGGACTATGAAGATACAAGATTGAAGACTTCGTCCCGTGTCGGATGGACTTTCCTTGGCGTGGAAGGCAAGCTTGGCGATAAGGATATGTAGATCTCCTACCATTGTAACCGACTACTGTAACCCTAACCTATCCGGTGTCTATATAAACCGGAGGGTTTTAGTCCGTAGGGACGAACAACAATCATACCATAGGCTAGCTTCTAGGGTTTAGCCTCCTTGATCTCGTGGTAGATCTACTCTTGTACTACCCATATCATCAATATTAATCAAGCAGGAGTAGGGTATTACCTCCATCGAGAGGGCCCGAACCTGGGTAAAAACATCGTGTCCCTTGTCTCCTGTTACCATCCGCCTAGACGCACAGTTCGGGACCCCCTACCCGAGATCCGCTGGTTTTGACACCGACAGGCTCCCCCTCCCAAAATGCTCTTACAACCTTCAGGGCCAAGCCTGAACTCTACTTGCGCAGGATAAAAAGCAGGGGCAGCACGCAGTCAATCAGATAAATCCCCCCATGCATCCTCGAGGTCACCTCCTGAATCGACGCTGGCGTCACTGGCCTCGCCATCGCCCTCCGCGTCGCCGTCAACAGCGCCGAGGCCATTCACCACGCCGCCTTCATCAGCGGCCACGACCACGCCGTCGTCATCAGAAGTGAAGGCACTGACGAGGGCATCCAAGTTGTCTTCCACCCAATGCGCCAGGTCGTCCCGGACGGCCTGGGGTACTAGGGCGATGGCGGCATCAAAATCGAAGTTGGGGTCCATGTCCCGAAGATGGCTGAAGACGCGAGAAAAGGCACGCCCCAGAAAGGGCGCGGCTCCTCTCCTCCACCAACCTGGTGGCTCTGCCCGACCGCACCTCTAGCTGAGTCACCACATCAGTGAAGAACTGAAGGTTGCCAGCATAGTTAACTGCATGAGGCTCGCCAACGGCCGCCTCGTAGATGTTGCCCAAGGCCGTGTTAGCTCTTTCCCGGAGCGTGCGGAGCATAGGGCCATGCTCATGCTCTAGGATCTGCCGCTGGCGCCTCTCGTCCTCGTTCCGCCGCGCAACGGCCTCAGCCACATCCACCCGCTGACGCAGAAGAAGCGCCTCGGCGCGGGAGAAAGTCAGCTCCTCCTGCGCCACACCAAGGGCATCCCGGGAAGCATCGGCCCGCCGCGTCACTTCGTCCAGCCTGGCCCTCAGGGCGGCAGTCCTGCCTTCAACTTCGGCCCTGATCAACCCCAGCCTCTCCTCGAACTCGCGCTCGAGGTTCAAGAGGGCCGTTGCCACCCAGCGTTCAACCTCTTCCAGGACTCGGGCCTCCCACGCAGCGACATCATCCTCCGCCTGCGTCATCAAGTGCTCCCTCGTCTCCAGACGCTCAAGATCGCGTGCGTGCTCAGCAGCTTCCAGCGTCAGTGCCTCCTTGCGTCTCCAGAGCTCTGCCTGGTCGACCGAAGCCCCCTTCATCGACGCAAGGGTCGTCTCACACAGCTCCACCTGCTGCTCTATGGAATTTCTCCAGGCCTGGAGCTCCCGCGCCTGCTCCTCCACCGCCTCACGCCGACGGTTAGCCTCCCGGGCCTCCTCGACGGCCCGGGAACGGGCCTCCCGTGAAGCCGCCAGCGACGCCTCGGCTTTCTCATTTTCAAGGTCACGCTGGTGGCGCGCGAGGGCAACGGCCACCTTCAGCTTGCGCCCCTCTTCAGCTAGGCGCAGGTCCTCAGCTTCACGGCGTGCGTCTTTGTCAGCAAGCTCTACACCAAGCTGGTTCCCCGCTTCAGCTGCCCTCTGGAGAAACCCTTGGCAAAGGGCACGGCGTTCCCGGGCGTGCCCGAGCACGTCTTCTGCGTCATCATCCGCCCCAAGTAGGCGTGGGGGGCCACGAATCAGCACTACCCCTCTGGGCAGGGGGCTGGGGGCTGGCGTCCTCGGTATGGCCGGGCACGCCCCGCCAGAAGCCTGACCTAGAGCTGGCCCATCCCCGAACGAAGAACGAAGGGCCGACCTCAGCCAATCGCCATCCACCACCAGACGAGGAGTCCAAGTTAGGCTGGCTATGCCCCGAGAAGGCTCGCGAAGGAGGGTCGCGAGGTGCGCAGAGCCACGATGCGCCATAGGATGGCTTACCTCTCCGACCGGACTCACCACAAGGGCTCTGCTTGAGCTCGGAGCGTTCGAAGACGGTGGAGAGGGCGAAGCCTGGGGGGATGGCTCCTCAGCCATCTCCGTGAGCTCGGCAGGAAGGGCCCTGCAGAGCAAGGATCAGCCAAAGCAACGGGAAAATAAGGAACCAGGAAAGGGGAAGGCTTACTCATAAATGGCGAAATACTTCCTGCGCTTCAACAGGCGGCAATGGTAATTGTCACCCAAGGCCTCCCTTCTCTTCCGGAGAGCCTCGAAGTCCATGCGGAAGCGGCCTAGGAGTTGAGCGCAGGGGTTAGCCTGCGACGAGGAAGAAGCACCAAGGTGACCAGCGTCAGGGGCGTCGTCCTGGCGCACGCCGCCGGTCGCCTCACCAAGAAGGGTAGCTGGGGCCTCAGGGGCCTCGACCACGGGAGCCGCGGGCCGCGGCTCAACGCCTTCAGCCGCAGCAGTGCGGGCCTCAGGAGCTGCCACCTCAGGAGTGCCGCCTGGCGTCGTCATCCCGGCGGAGGCCCCCTCAGCCTCCGGTAGCCCACGCCTCCCTGCTCCACCACTCGAGAAAGGACCGCCGTGGGTGACTGGAAGGGCAGTCACCACCACTGGGTTCTCGCGAGGCCCCATGAGGCCTGCGGGGCGCAGCCCCCATTCATCGTAGCTGGGCATCTGCTTCACAAAGTCACCCCTGCTCGAGAAAAAGTACAGCAAAGCACCCCTTTGCTGGATGCTGCCGGAGGAAGGGTCCCCAGTCAGGACCATGAGCACCATCCTCAGCGCTTCAGGCGTCAGGTCCTCCTCCTGGAGCCTCATGCGATCCTCACGCCCGCCGAAGGCCCACATCCGGCGGGAGTGACGCTGGAGAGGGGCAATGCAGCATAGGAGGAACTCATTCACCACCTTGGGCGCCATCACACCGAGCGCTCTCAAGTACGCGAAGCGATGCCAGACGAAGACGAGTCGGGGGCTCGTGGAGCTGCCTCTCGACCCCAGCCCGAATTGGGGACAGCGGGCGATGTTGGCTCAGCGGGGCTGGGCACCCCGACATCCACGTACAGCCACCGCTCACGGAACCCAGACGCGGGTGGAGGAAGGCTGAAATCAATCCCTGAAGCCGTTGTTTCTGATGCGGCAATGAAGCTCACGCACCCCGAGCATTGGGTGGGGTCGCTGAGGCGCAAAGAGAAGAAGTGACGTAGCAAGGCAACTGAAGGAGGGATGCCCATCATTGCCTCATAGACAAAGGCGAAAACGACAAGAAGAGTAATGGATTCAGGACCCAAATGCATCATATGGATCTGGTAATGGGAAAGCACAGCATTGAAGAAATTGGAAAAGGGGGGAACCAGTCCCGCCCACAGGGCGTCGGCGAAGTACCGGACCTCGGTGACTATTCTGTCAATGGAGAAGCGAGACGCGGGCCAGGCCGTCATCCTCCCGCACTCGTTGAAGATAGTGGCAAGAGCAGAGCTGACCTTGTCCAAGCCTTCTTGGTTGAGTATGATCGACCGATCGACAGCAGGAGCCGTCGGCGACGGCGAGCGAGGCGGAGGCACAGGTTTCTTCCCTTTCCGCTTCTTCGTCGGAGCCATGGCGACAGAAAGGGGGAGGATTCGAGATTGGATTGGAAGCGGAGACTGGAGCTCGAGAGGAGGAAGAGCAGGAGACGGTCGAGCAGCGAAAAGAGGGACAACTGTGTGCAACCACGGGTCCGCCTAGCTGGGCGCAAAATAAGGAGGCGTCGTGGGGAAGCAGGAGCGCCCACGTCCAATCAACCGCCACGCGGCGCCCAAGGCCGCAGACAATTAGGGCCGGCGGTGCTTCGCACTTGCCCCTTCGCTTCTCTGCTCAGCCAAGTCCAGGCGCACCTTGGGCCCGGGGGCTACTGTCGGCGTTCTGGGAACGGGGGTACCCAGACTTGCTTGCCTGCGGCCTGCGGCGTGGCTCAAAGGGTGGCCCAGTACGGCCCGTCTTCATCAGCGCCAGCTCAAGACCCACGCGAGGGGCCAAGCCTCGCGGGGCGGACGACGGGAAGCTTACTCGGGCACGGCCTCGTCAGGATGGCTCGCGAGGAGGCGGAGAGATCAAGGCGGGGTACCTCACGAGGTGCCCATGACGCAAGCCATGACGACCAAGGGCGCCAGGCGGGCGCCAGCCGCTGATGTCCTCATTTCCTCTTTGGTGCAAAGGGGCAAGCAGTAGAGTATCAAGCAAAGGCTCCCGTTTCGGTGCAAAAAGACCAAGACCGTCGCAACGGCAGGAAGGAGGTCATCGTGGAACCCAAGTCGGCGTCACCACCAGAGCCTTTGACAGGCGAGGACCAACTTTAGTCAGGATAAGTGTACTAGATGTTCCCCTTCAAAATAGCCAATTGTTGGCACCCTTCCAGCTCAATATTTGGGAAGAGGCCCAGGGCCTTTGCCTATAAATAGGACTAGCCACCCACAGGGTGGAGGGATCCGGGATCAAGAACAGAGCTAGAGATCAAGCAATCTAGAGAGAGAGAGAGCGACCGAACTCCTCCTAGCAGTTCGTCGCACCGGGCAAGAACAGACCCTCGCGAGGCTGTTCTTCCTTGTACTGTTCATCATCAGCCCTGGAGGCAATCCACCACACCACACACACTGGAGTAGGGTGTTACACCACAATGGTGGCCCGAACCAGTATAAACCTTGTGTCTCTTGTGTTGTTCCTTTGGTAGTTTAGATCCTAGCGAGGCGACGAGGTGCAGGTAGGTAGGGGGTGAGATCTCCGCGTGCACCCCAGAGTTCGAACCTAGAGGGTCTGCCGGAACCCGAAATCCGACAGAGCTTGCCAATTAAAGTTCCAAGCCGCCTGCTCAGCCACCGGCCCGAAACTCGGGGGCTACACCCAGTGGGTGCGCTAGCGCGCCCCCATAGAGAAATATGAAAATCAAGGACGAAGAAGTAAGAAACATACCCGAATGGCCGCTCGTGAACCCATGAAAGCCCTGTTGCACTGCTGAAGAGCGGTGGCCTCAGCTCGGAGTTTGGCCTGGACATCTAGGACCGCTCGATTTAAGGCGCCCGTCCCGCCTCCATGCACCCATTCAGTGGGCGCGGCGCTGGTCGCCTCGGCATCTGGGACTGACGAGCTCGCTGCGCCGGCTTCCAGCGGTCTTGGCGCCGAAGTCGCTTTCGCGCCTCGGTGGCATGATGGTGTGTGGGCCTCAGGAGCCGGGCCCGTCGCCATCTCGCTTCTGGCAGGCTGCACCAGTGGACCAGCCGGCTGGTTGTCCTGCGCTCCTCCAGATGGCGGTGGTGGAGGCGCGTCCGCCTCCGGCATGGCGACGTCGCCACCCTCCCGCTCCTTGACTGGATGCTCGTCGACGGCTCCCCTAGTCAGTGCCGTGAACTCTGGTGGTGGCGGCGCGGAGTTTAGGGGAATGATGAATAGTGGCGCCTGACAATGCGAAGCTTCTTCAGCCAGCTTCTTCGCTGCGACATCAGCCTTAGCCTCCGCCAGCTTCCTCAGCGCGGCGGCCTCCGCCTTGTCCGCCTCCGCCTTCTCCATGCGGGCGGCCTCCTTCACCTCGCGCACTTCCCTTGTGTTTCGTTCTTGTGCCTCCGAAGGTCGACTGCAGGGTCGATTCGCCGAGTGGTGGTGGAGGTCTGCGTCGACCCAATGACGGAGGCGGCGGCCGACTTCTCAAGAGAGAGTAGGGCCCTAAGTCAAGAAAAATAAAGCAAGGAAGCTTAGAAAGAATCGACAAAGAAGGAAAGAACAAGAAAAAGATACTTACGCCGACACCATAGGAGGCGCCTTTGGAAGTTTCCGGAACTTGGCCGCCTTCGCAGCGGCCTCCTTCCGCCTGGTCGCGGCGGACTGGTTCTTGGTCTTCTTCGGGGCCCTGCCGAACAAGACGGCAGCTTGTTTACGCCTGCGCGTGCCGCCTCGAGCAGCCGGCTCGAAGGAGGGGCCCGCGTCCGCCTTGCCGGTGCCCCATGCATGGCACGGCTCGTCCTCTTCTTCATCATCATCGGGCCAGGTCGCGAGACCGCCTCCTTCTTCGGAGTCGCCTGCTCCGTCGCCGCCGCCTATGGCGTCATCCTGCAGGGCGGCCGTCCCCAAGTCGGGGTCGTCCACATCTCTCACCTCCCGGTCCGGCAGGTAGTTCCACCCGGCCCCACGATGGTGGCCGTCATTGGAGACACGTAGATCTGCGTCAAAGGACCGACTACTCAAGACCAAGACCAAGAAAAGCACTAAAAAAGAAAAGAGTTGAGAAACTTACAGCAGGCGGCGAGTTGTCGCAGGAGTACAACCGCTTGCCGAACCTCCAAGACCCTTCTGACAGCTTGAGGCCGGAGATCTCGTTCACCATACGGGCGACTTCGGCAGTCGGCATGTCCCTCGCGCACATCCGGCTCGGGTCGCGGTGCCCGCTCATCCGAAAGATCAGATGAGGCCGGCCTTGGAGCGGGAGAACCCGGCACTCGACGAAGGCGACCAGCTGGTTGGACGCCTTGAGGCCTTCCGCCTCAGTCAGCACCCGGAGCCGGTTGATGACAGCGGTGGAGTCGGCCGACATGGGCTTCCGCTTGTAGCCCCAGTTGGCCCGAGGTTCGGCCGGAGGGCCTGCTTCGTAGGGCGGCAAGTTGATGAAGTCGACGGTCGGGTCGATGTTCTCCACGTAGAAATAAGATTTCTGCCATAGTTTGACCGACTATGATAGCTTGATGGCGGGGAAGGCGTTATTCACCGACGGACGGTGCACCGCGATGAAGGCACCGCACTGGGCCGCCTTCTCCCTGCGGAGGTGCCCAGTTTGGTGTAAAAGAATGCTCCCCACAATTCGATGGTGGGGAGGATGCCGAGATAGCCCTCGCACATCGTGACGAAGGCGGACAACAGCGTCAGGTGTTGGGCGTCAGATGATGCGGCTGAAGATGGTAGAAGTCGAGGAAGGAGCGGAAGAACCCGCTAAACGGCAGGCCGAAGCCGCGGAGAAAGTGCGAGCGGAAGATAACCCGCTCGCCTCCTTGCGGCACCAGCGAAATCTCCTTCGTCGGTGGTGCACGTACTTTGATGAAGCCCACGCCGGGCAGCCGCCGTGTGGCGTGAAGGAAGGCAAGATGGTCGTCGATCACGACCGAGCCGTCCCAATCCCCTCCCCGCTCGCGCGCCATGGAGACCGAGCTTGACGGAGAAGTGGCGCGGCGGCGGGGGCAACGGACGAGGCGGGGCAAGAAGCTCCGGGGCGGAGAGGGTTGACGGTGATGAGCTACAGCAGCGCCTCGGCGGAGCAAAGAAGTGCAGTAGCATTAAGAGGAAGAGAAGTGTGAAAATGGCAGTGGGAGAGGAGGGCGCGCGTGCTCCACCGCTCCCCCTCCTCCCCCTACTTATAGCCCCTGGGTTGCGAAGCCGAGGGGGCGGGGCATGGGATCGTGGGATTAACTGCACCCACGACCCCATGGCCTCATGATTATTGCGCGAGTTACTGCGCGCAGTAACTCCACGCGAAATCGCAACCACCTGCCTCAACCGCAGCAGATCCGCTCGCGCGCCGAGGCCCGGTAGTGGCGGGCCCAGCCTGCTGTCGCGTCCCATCGCGCGCGTGGGCTGGCAGGCTGGCCCGGCTGGATGGCACCGCGTGGCATGCTTACCGCGGGCAGCGGGCCTAGAGGCTTAGCAAGCACGTCACCAGGTTGGTTCCTGCCTTGACGTTTCGAAATTATCAGACGAGCCCGCCTGGTCATGGCCGACTCCCAGCTGACGGCACGCCAGGAGTCGGAGAAAGCATTCAGCAAGAGCACTCGGAGAAGGAAACTTCTGAGGCTTCTCGAATTGTGAGCTGATACGTCTCCAACGTATCTATAAATTTGGATTGTTCCATGCTATATTATATTCTGTTTTAGACATTATTAGGCTTTATTATACATTTTTATATTATTTTTGGGACTAACCTATTAACCGGAGGCCCAACCCAGAATTGCTGTTTTGTTGCCTATTTTAGGGTTTCGCAGAAAAAGAATATCAAACGGAGTCCAAACGGAATGAAACCTTCAGGAACGTGATTTTCCGAACGAACGTGATCCAGAGGACAAGGACCCTACGTCAAGACATCAACCAAGAGGGCGCGATGTAGGGGGGGCGCCCACCCCCTGGGCGCGCCCTCCACCCTCGTGGGCCCCCTGTTGCTCCACCGACGTACTCCTTCCTCCTATATATACCTACGTACCCCCAAACTACCAGATACGGAGCCAAAAACCTAATTCCACCGCCACAACCTTCTGTACTTGTGAGATCCCATCTTGGGGCCTGTTCTGGAGCTCCGCCAGAGGGGGCATCGATCACGGAGGGCTTCTACATCAACACCATAGCCTCTCCGATGATGTGTGAGTAGTTTACCTCAGACCTTCGGGTCCATAGTTATTAGCTAGATGGCTTCTTCTCTCTTTTTGGATCTCAATACAATGTTCTCCCCCTCTCTCGTGGAGATCTATTCGATGTAATCTTCTTTTGCGGTGTGTTTGTTGAGACCGATGAATTGTGAGTTTTTGATCAAGATTATCTATGAACACTATTTGAATCTTCTCTGAATTCTTTTATGTATGATTGGTTATCTTTGCAAGTCTCTTCGAATTATCAGTTTGGTTTGGTCTACTAGATTGATCTTTCTTGCAATGGGAGAAGTGCTTATCTTTGGGTTCAATCTTGATGTGTCCTTTCCCAGTGATAGTAGGGGCAGCAAGGCACGTATTGTATTGTTGCCATCGAGGATAACAGGATGGGGTTTACATCATATTGCATGAGTTTATCCCTCTACATCATGTCATCTTTCTTAAAGTGTTACTCTGTTCTTATGAACTTAATACTCTAGATGCATGCTGGATAGCGGTCGATGTGTGCAGTAATAGTAGTAGATGCAGGCAGAGTTGGTCTACTTGTCTCGGACGTGATGCCTATATACATGATCATACCTAGATATTCTCATAACTATGCTCAATTCTGTCAATTGCTCAACAGTAATTTGTTCACCCACCGTAAAAACTTATGCTCTTGAGAGAAGCCACTAGTGGAACCTATGGCCCCCGGGTCTATTTTCCATCATATTAATCTTGCGACACTTCGTTATTTTTATCGCCTTTTATTTTACTTTGCATCTTTATCCTAAAAATACCAAAAATATTATGTTATCATATCTATCAGATCTCACTCTCGTAAGTGACCGTGTAGGGATTGACAACCCCTTATCGCGTTGGTTGCGAGGATTTATTTGTTTGTGTAGGTGCGAGGGACTCGTGCGTGGCCTCCTACTGGATTGATACCTTGGTTCTCAAAAACTAACGGAAATACTTACACTACTTTGCTGCATCACCTTTCCTCTTCAAGGGAAAACCAACGCAGTGCTCAAGAGGTAGCAAGAAGGATTTCTGGCGCAGTTGCCGGGGAGTCTACGCAGAAGTCAACATACCAAGTACCTATCACAACCCTTATCTCCCGCATTACATTATTTGCCATTTGCCTCTAGTTTTCCTCTCCCCACTTCACCTTTGCTGTTTTATTTGCCCCTCTTCCGTTCGTCCTTCTGTTTGGTCGTGTTACCATGTGCCTTCTATTTGCTTGCATCTTCTCTTGCTAAAAATATATTGTTATGGATCCTCATCCTCTTTCTAATCTCTTTAAGAGATCCAATTATGATGAACCAATTGCTAGTGAGTTTTGTGCACTAGATTAGCTTTATGAAGTTTTGCTTGAAATTGTGAATCTGAAAATTGTGATGAAGTACTTTATGAAGAGATTCATGATATCTCCTTGAATAAAAAGCATGATTGCAATGATTTTACTATAAATTCTCTTGATATCAATCGTTCTAATAATATGCAAAACCCTAAGCTTGGGGATGCTAGTTCTGCTGTGTCTACTACTTGTTGCAATGATCATGATTGGGGTGATTCTTCTTATGATCTTGAAAATTTATTTAAGCCCCATGATAAATATGAGATTGATAATAATGTTTGCAATAATATTGAAAGTGGGTTTGGAAGAGTGTCAACTTTAGATCCCACATATTTGGAGAATGTTCAATCTTATGAAGTTTTTGATAAAAGTGGGTTTGGAGATTGCATGACTTTAGTTAATGTTAATCCCACTATTTTGGAAGAGTGCCAACTTTGCATGCATGTGGATCGTGTTGAAAATATTTTATGTGATAGCTATTTTGTTGAATTTTCTTATGATCCCACATGCAATTATTATGAGAGAAGAAAATATGGTTATAGAAATTTTCATGTTATTAAATTACCTCTCGTTATGTTGAGATTGCTATTGTTTCTTTCCGCTTCCTCGCATATGCTAGTTTTTGCTTGCCTTGCAAATTTGTTTGCTTATAATATGCCTATTTATAGGAACTATGTTAGACTTAGATGTGTTTGTCACGTATTTTATGATGCTCCCTTTGCGCTTCAAATCTTGTCTCTCATGTGAGCATCATTAAAATTATCAATGCCTAGCTAGGGGCGTTAAACGATAGCGCTTGTTGGGAGGCAATCCAATTTTATTTTAGTTTTTTTTCTTTTTGCTTCTGTTTAGGAATAAATCTTTGATCTATCCTATGGTTAGATGTATTTTTATGTTTTAATTAGTGTTTGTGCCAAGTTAAACCTATAGAATCTTCTTGGATGATAGTTATTTGATCTTGCTAAAAATTCCAGAAACTTTCTGTTCACGAAAATAATTGTTAAAAAACACCAGAAAGTGATAAAATATTGATTCCAATTACTGATGATCAATAAAAAAATTGTCTAGGCCATACTATTTTGGCTGAAGTTTTGGAATTCCAGAACTTTGCGTTAGTTACAGATTACTACAGACTGTTCTGTTTTTGACAGATTCTGTTTTTCGTGTGTTGTTTGCTTATTTTGATGAATCTATGGCTAGTAAAAGAGTTTATAAACCATAGAGAGGTTGGAATACAGTAGGTTTAACATGAATATAAATAAATAATGAATTCATTACACTACCTTGAAGTGGTCTTTTGTTTTCTTTTGCTAACGGAGCTCACGAGATTTTCTGTTAAGTTTTGTGTTGTGAAGTTTTCAAGTTTTGGGTGAAAGATTTGATGGATTATGGAACAAGGAGTGGCAAGAGCCTAAGCTTGGGGATACCCATGGCACCCCCAAGATAATCTAAGGACACCTAAAAGCCAAAGCTTGGGGATGCCGGAAGGCATCCCTCTTTAAATCTACTTCCATCGGTAACTTTACTTGGAGCTATATTTTTATTCACCACATGATATGTGTTTTGCTTTTTGCTTGGAGAGGCTTGTATGATTTGGGTATTTGATTTTTAGTTTACCACAATCATCCTTGCTATACACACCTTTTGAGTGAGACACACATAATTCGGAAATTATTAGAATACTCTATGTGCTTCACTTATATCTTTTGAGTTATATAGTTTTTGCTCTAGTACTTCACTTATATTTTTAGAGCACAGTGGTGGTTTTATAGAAACTATTATTCTCTCATGCTTCACTTATATTATTTTGAGAGTCTTAAATAGCATGGTAATTTACTTAAATAATCCTAATATGCTAGGTATTCAATACTAGTAAAAACTTTCTTATGAGTGTGTTGAATACTAAGAGAAGCTTGATGCTTGATGATTGTTTTGAGATATGGAGGTAGTGATATCAAAGTTGTGCTAGTTGAGTAGTTGTGAATTTGAAGAATACTTGTGTTGAAGTTTGCAAGTCCCGCAACATGCACGTATGGTAAACGTTATGTAACAAATTTGAAACATGTGGTGTTCTTTGATTGTCCTCCTTATGAGTGTCGGTCGGGGACGGGCGATGGTCTTTTCCTACCAATCTATCCCCCTAGGAGCATGCACGTAGTGCTTGGTTTTTGATGACTTGTAGATTTTTGCAATAAGTGTGTGAGTTCTTTATGACTAAAGTTGAGTCCATACGCACTCTCACCTTTCCATCATTGCTAGCCTCTTCGATACCGTGCATTGCCCTTTCTCACATTGAGAGTTGGTGCAAACGTCGCCGGTGCATCCAAACCCCGTGATATGATACAGTCTTTCACACATAAACCTCCTTATATCTTCCTCAAAACAACCACCATACCTACCTATTATGGCATTTCCATAGCCATTCCGAGATATATTGCCATGCAACTTTCCACCATTTCGTTTATCATGACATGTTCATCATTGTCATATTGCTTTGCATGTTCATGTAGTTGACATAGTATTTGTGGCAAAGCCACCATTCATAATTCTTTCATACATGTCACTCTTGGTTCATTGCATATCGGTACACATGGAGGCATTCATATAGAGTCATACTTTGTTCTAGTATGGAGTTGTAATCATTGAGTTGTAAATAAATAGAAGTGTGATGATCATCATTTTCTAGAGCATTGTCCCAAGTGAGGAAAAAAAGAGAGAGAAAGGCCATAAAAAAAGAGAAGTCCCAAAAAAAGAGAAAAAGAGAGAAGGGACAATGTTACTATCCTTTTACCACACTTGTGCTTCAAAGTAGCACCATAAGTTTCATGATAGAGAGTCCTTTGTTTTGTCACTTTCATATACTAGTGGGAACTTTTCATTATAGAACTTGGCTTGTATATTCCAACAATGGCCTTCCTTAAATGCTATAGGTATTCGTGAGCAAGCAAGTTGGATGCACACCCACTTAGTTTATTTTTTTGAGCTTCCATATATTTATAGCTCTAGTGCATCCGTTGCGTGGCAATCCCTACTCCTTGCATTAACATGAATTGATGGGCATCTCCATAGCTCATTAATTAGCCTTGTTGATGTGAGACTTTCTCCTTTTTTGTCTTCTCCACATAACCCTCATCATTATATGCTATTCCACCCATAGTGCTATATCCATGGCTCACGCTCATGTATTGCGTGAAGGTTGAAAAAGTTTGAGATTACTAAAGTATGAAACAATTGCTTGGCTTGTCATCGGGGTTGTGCATGACGAGAGCATTCTTGTGTGACGAAAATGGAGCATGACTAAACTATATGATTTTGTAGGGATGAAATTTCTTTGGCCATGTTATTTTGAGAGGACATAATTGCTTAGTTAGTATACTTGAAGTATTATTATTTCTATGTCAATATTGAACTTTTAAACTTTTATCTTGAATCTTTCGGATCTGAATATTCATACCACAATTAATAAGAATTACATAGAAATTATGCCAAGTAGCATTCCACATCAAAAATTATGTTTTTACCATTTACCTACTCGAGGACGAGCAGGAATTAAGCTTGGGGATGCTTGATACGTCACCAACGTATCTATAATTTTTTATTGTTCCATGCTATATTATATTCTGTTTTGGCCATTATTGGGCTTTATTATACACTTTTATATTATTTTTGGGACTAGCTTATTAACCGGAGGCCCAGCCCTGAATTGTTGTTTTTTTGCCTATTTCAGAGTTTCGCAGAAAAAGAATATCAAACGGAGTCCAAACGGAATGAAAACCTTCAGGAACGTGATTTTCGGAACGAACGTGATCCAGAGGACTTGCACCATACGTCAAGACATCAACCAGGAGGGCCGGAGGTAGGGGGCGCGCCTACCCCCCTTGGGCGCGCCCTCCACCCTCCTGGGCCCCCTGTTGCTCCACCGACGTACTCCTTCCTCCTATATATACCTACGTACCCCCAAACTACCAGATACGGAGCCAAAAACCTAATTCCACCGCCGCAACCTTCTGTACTTGTGAGATCCCATCTTGGGGCCTGTTCTGGAGCTCCGCCGGAGGGGGCATCGATCACGGAGGGCTTCTACATCAACACCATAGCCTCTCCGATGATGTGTGAGTAGTTTACCTCAGACCTTCGGGTCCATAGTTATTAGCTAGATGGCTTCTTCTCTCTTTTCGGATCTCAATACAATGTTCTCCCCCTCTCTCGTGGAGATCTATTCGATGTAATCTTCTTTTGCGGTGTGTTTGTTGAGACCGATGAATTGTGGGTTTATGATAAAGATTATCTATGAACAATATTTGAATCTTCTCTGAATTCTTTTATGTATGATTGGTTATCTTTGCAAGTCTCTTGAATTATCAGTTTGGTTTGGCCTACTAGATTGATCTTTCTTGCAATGGGAGAAGTGCTTATCTTTGGGTTCAATCTTGCGGTGTCCTTTCCCAAAGTGATGAGGGGCAGCAAGGCACGTATTGTATTGTTGCCATCGAGGATAACAAGATGGGGTTTACATCATATTGCATGAGTTTATCCCTCTACATCATGTCATCTTGCTTAAAGCGTTACTCTGTTCTTATGAACTTAATACTCTAGATGCATGTTGGATAGCGGTCGATGTGTGGAGTAATAGTAGTAGATGCAGGCAGGAGTCGGTCTACTTGCCTCGGACGTGATGCCTATATACATGATCATACCTAGATATTCTCATAACTATGCTCAATCTATCAATTGCTCAACAGTAATTTGTTCACCCACCGTAAAAACTTATGCTCTTGAGAGAAGCCACTAGTGAAACCTATGGCCCCGGGTCTATTTTCCATCATATTAATCTTCTGACACTTAGTTATTTTTATTTCCTTTTATTTTACTTTGCATCTTTATCCTAAAAAATACCAAAAATATTATCTTATCATATCTATCAGATCTCACTCTCGTAAGTGACCGTGTAGGGATTGACAACCCCTTATCGCGTTGGTTGCGAGGATTTATTTGTTTGTGTAGGTGCGAGGGACTCGTGCGTGGCCTCCTACTGGATTGATACCTTGGTTCTCAAAAACTGAGGGAAATACTTACGCTACTTTGCTGCATCACCCTTTCCTCTTCAAGGGAAAACCAACGCAGTGCTCAAGAGGTAGCAGGAAGGATTTCTGGCGCCGTTGCCGGGGAGTCTACGCAAAAGTCAACATACCAAGTACCTATCACAACCCTTATCTCCCGCATTACATTATTTGTGAAAGTGCAACTATCCCTAGGTGGTTTTGGTAATTCATAACAACATATAGCTCATTGAGCTAATACTATTCCAAGATAAATATTTCAGGAAAGCTCAATGAATGGCATGGCATGGATGATGAAAGTGGATCCCTCAAAATATTAAGGACAAAGGATTGGCTCAAGCTCAAAAGCTCAAGACTCTACATTTTACATTTTAGTGATCCAAGATCACATTGAGTCTATAGGAAAAGCCAATACTATCAAGAAGGGATGAGGTGTTGCTTAATGAGCCTTTTGCTCCATGTGCTTAGTGATATGCTCCAAAACCATCCACTACTTTCTCACATCCACATATGACCTAAACCCAAAGTCAAACTCGTCCCTAACTATTCTTTCTATCCGCGCCACCGAGTTCGGATGTCATAGCCACTGCCACAAACCCTAGGCAAATCGGTTTCACCGATAGGGATCTCGGTCTCACCGAGATGGGATTGTAATCTCTCTGTTTCCCCTTCGTAACTTTTCGGTCTCACCGTGTAACATCCCAAATTTCCTATTTGGAATGTTTTACAATTATAGCTAAGCATCTATGCATTCTGTTTGAATTTGAGTGCTATTTGAAGTTTCAGAGGATTTTGAGTTTTGGAATTTGAATTCAAACTTTGGCAAGTGGGAATCATTTCAAAAACTATGCCTGATAAATACTTGAGCAAAAGTATGAGAGGAGTAAACATGAAACTCCAAAAATATCAGAGGAAAACAATGCCAAAAGTTTTGAATTCAAATCTGAATTTTATTTGAATTTGGAAAAAAATGATTTTTTTAAAACTTTGGATTTTGTCCCTGGAAAAATGTTCAAATGATAGGGAATATTCCCCCGAACATTTTGATATATATATGTCTTATATAAATATTTATATTTCTCTCTGTTTTTATTTTTCAAAAAGAATTAAAATTAAAATTAAAAAAAAAGAGAAAACCCCTGGGCACCGGCCAGGCCAACCGGCCCAGCCAACCCAGGCGGCCCACCGAGCCAGGCCCAGCCGCTTAGCCGAGCCCAACAGACCGACCGCACCCCACTCGCCCGATTCGCCCGGCTCGGTCGACCGATCGAGACCGCACTTCAAGACCACTGACGGGTGGGCCACCACCGTCGTCCAACCTCGCCCACGCAGCCGCCGCTCGCCGGATCCCAAAGGATCTGGGATCCGATCTGCCGATTCACCCCCGCCCAAGGTGAGGCCCCGCCTATATAAGCCCTCCCCGCACCCATTCCCCTTGCCCCCTCGCCGAACCCTCCTCCTCCTCACGGGCCCGGACTTGCCGAACGCCGCCGTCGCCATTTGCCTCGTCGCGTCGCCCTAGCCCTCCCCGAGCTCCACCCACTCCACCAGACCACCCCCCTCGTCGCCCCGCACCCGCCGGAGCCCTCCGCCGACCTCCCCGACCACCGGCGACGCCAACACACTCGCCGCCCGAGCCTCCGCCGCCGCCGACCACCGGTAAGCCGCCGGAGCTCCTCCCCGCCGTCCGATCTCATGTATGCGGCTAGGATTAGAACCCTCAGAAGAAATAAGTTCTTTAATAAAAACCGGTTCGTTCTGGTTTAATTTTTTTGTTAGGTTTTTATTTTAGATCAGCCCGATTCATTTAAACCCTAGGCCCGTTTAGTTATATTACATACGGTCGTTAGTTAGGCCCATTTAGCCATTTTTCTTTATTTTCGTTTTTTCTGTTTTAACAGAATAGTTTCAGATTTGAAAAATTCATATCTTTTATTCTACTTAATATTTTTAAGTGATTCTTTTTTTGTTGGTTTGGAAATTTCTTATAGTTTCTGTAGAAAATATAATTAGCTATGTTAAAATTATTTAGAATAGCTTTATTTTAGTTTTAGACAGAATAGTAAATCTGCTATGAAATGAGTTAGGAAATTTATTTTTAATGATTCTTTTTGTCCCAACTTTATTTTGACATTGCCTAACCGTAGGAATTAATTTGGGTATTTTAGGGTTAATAAAAATTAGTTTCTATCAGAATCTTGTTAATCCTAATTAATTAACTAGCTACTGTTTTCCTATTATTTTAATTAGCAAATAAATTTATTTTTCACATGTGATTGATTATTCTAGGTTAGTTTCTGTCACTTTAGAGCATGAACTTTTATTTATAATAAATAAAACTTTTATTTATAATAAATAAAACTTTTATTTTATTTTTCTTAATAGAAATTGAATTAGGCCTAATAGGAGTTTCATAATAGATTTTAAATTGATTATTTTTGCTCCTAGTTGCTTAAAGCATTCTTTTCTGTTAAGTTAACATAAACTCATGCCTAGGTTATGTTAGAATTTTTTTGTTATGTAAAACTATTTTTAGTTGTTGCTTGAAGTAGGAAAACTTTGAGTTGGTTTTCTTTGAGTTTTCCTTTGGGTTTTGATTTGTGTGTTTGGTGTGTTATGTTACTATGTTGCTATTGTGTTAAGTGATGATATGCTATATGCTTATTGTGATTATTGTTTGTTTCGGTAGTTTCCGGAGTGCGAAGCTTGCTACTACGATTCCCTAGCTTACGAAGATCGTCAGCAAGGCAAGTCTTGATCATGTTATTTTCAATACCTATGATTTTGTGCATTAGAAATTATACCACCCCACCATGCATGCAGTAGGTGAAATTTTTAAGTTATGTTCTTGAATAGTATCATGTGGTAGGTTGAACCAATCCCCTTGTTACCATGACCCCGGGACGAAGTAGTTTATTTTGCTATGCTCGTAGACGGGTTTGGTTGAGTGAAATTCATAAGAAAGATATGAGAGTCAATGATGATGACAACCCCATGAACTTCAATGCTCAAGATGGACTTCGGAATTCACTCATCGGGTGGAGGACGGTTTGCCGGGCACCTGGAGAACCCGGTGGTTGGCGGGATGCATGGAGAAGTGCCATGACATCTTGCGGAAAGCTTCACCCAGCCACGAAGAGACGGATGGATGCCCCATTGACCGGAAGCTTACCTGCAGCCGCAAGCCATTATGGGCTCTGGCTGGGTCAACCCTAGTTGTGACGCTGGCTGGGCGGTACTACGAGATGTAGAAGAACGGTAGGATTGGATGGGTACCGCAGCGGTAAGAACTCTTTGGAAGACCTGTTTCATTCATCCGTCTTCAAACACCATGAAGTGCGAAGACTTAAAAGGAGGGAATGATTCTTGCGGGTAAAGTGCATAAACCTCTGCAGAGTAAAAGATCTAATCGATTAGCCGTGTCCCGATTACGGACAATTTGAGCCTCTGGAACTTGGAAGTATTCGGAAATCTCAACATTGTAATTAATAAATTAATTGAGGGGTTTATGACTTAATAATTTGGGAATGAGACATTGGTTGGCGGAACCATCTCAATAACTACCAACAATTTTGTAGTATTTGCAAGCAAGTCCACTGTAGTAGGGAAAAACTGGCTTTTCGCAAAATGATGAAACTTAGAGCCCCACGACCAAAATGCATATAGTGTTAGTAATTTTATTATTGTTATTCTCTTCATGACTTGCCAGCTTATTCAAAAGCTGACCTACACGGCTGCAACGTATTATGTTGCGTAGATTTATTCGATCAGAGTGAGGCTACGCTCGCGCTTGGCGATTGCCCTTTGAGTCGGATGGATTCGCTATACTTCTACGCTTCCGCAGCTTTAGTAGTTTATTTCTCATGAGTTGGCCTTTGGCCGAATTTATTCTATTGTAATAAAGACTCTATATGAGAATCGTGTAATAAATTCAGGTGTGATTGAAATTTGATTATTTCATCGATGTACTGTGAGTACCAGCATGATCTTGGGATGGTACAGACACAGAGACTTGACCGATTTTGGGTCAGGTCGCTACACACCGAAAGAGCGAATTGGTCCCACCGAGACTACAATGTAAACTCTCTGTTTCCCTTTTGTAACTTTTCGGTCTCACCGAAAGAGCAAATCGGTCCCATCGAGTTTACCTGACCAACTCTCTGGTTAGCTTATTACCAAAATCGGTCTCAACGAGTTTGTGTAATCGGTCTCACTGAGATTACGTTATGCCCTAGCCCTAACCAAATCGGTCCTACCGAGATGCATGTCAGTCCCACCGAAAACCCTAACGGTCAAGAGGTTTACTAAATCGGTCTGACCGAGTTTGATGATTCGGTCCCACCGAGTTTGGTAAATTGTATGTAACGGTTAGATTTTGTGTGGAGGCTATATATACCCCTCCACCTCCTCTTCATTCGTGAAGAGAGCCATCAGAACAAACCTACACTTCCAACTTACCAGTTCCGAGAGAGAACCACCTACTCATGTGTTGAGGCCAAGATATTCCATTCCAACCACATGAATCTTGTTCTCTAGCCTTCCCCAAGTTGCTTTCCACTCAAATCTTCTTTCCACCAAATCCAATCCTATGAGAGAGAGAGTTGAGTGTTGGGGAGACTATCATTTGAAGCACAAGAGCAAGGAGTTCATCATCAACACACCATTTGTTACTTCTTGGAGAGTGGTGTCTCCTAGATTGGCTAGGTGTCACTTGGGAGCCTCCGACAAGATTGTGGAGTTGAACCAAGGAGTTTGTAAGGGCAAGGAGATCGCCTACTTCGTGAAGATCTACCGCAAGTGAGGCAAGTCCTTCGTGGGCGACGGCCATGGTGGGATAGACAAGGTTGCTTCTTCGTGGACCCTTCGTGGGTGGAGCCCTCCGTGGACTCGCACAACCGTTACCCTACGTGGGTTGAAGTCTCCATCAACGTGGATGTACGATAGCACCACCTATCGGAACCACGACAAAAATATCCGTGTCTCCAATTGCGTTTGAATCCTCCAAACCCTTCCCTTTATATTCTTGCAAGTTGCATGCTTTATTTTCCGCTGCCTATATACTCTTTGCATGCTTGCTTGAATGTTGTGAAGATTGCTTGACTTGTTCAAAATAGCTAAAATCTGCCAAAGTCTAAAATTGGGAAAAGGTTAAGTTTTTATTGGTCAAGTAGTCTAATCACCCCCCCCTCTAGACATACTTCAAGGTCCTACAAGTGGTATCAGAGCTTTGTCTCCATTTTATTTGATTTCCATAGCTTTTGGTGGTCATAGCCTTGGTTTCACAACCTAGGAGAGTATGGCGTCTAGCGAGGGAAATTATCATCGTAGAGGTCCTTATTTTGATGGCACTAATTTTACTAGTTGAAAGCATAAGATGAAATTGCATATTCTTGGACATAACCCTGCCGTTTGGGCTATTGTGTGTATTGGCTTGCAAGGTGAATTCTTTAATGGGAGAGAACCGAACCGTGAAGCTAGTGTGGAAGAGTTGAAGATGTTGCAATACAACGCTCAAGCTTGTGATATCCTCTTAAATGGATTGTGCCCCGAAGAATTCAAAAAAATCAGCTGTCTTGAGAATGCAAAGGAAATTTGGGATACTTTGATTGATATGCACGGAGGTACCGACTCTGTCAAGGAATCCAAGTTGGATGTGCTCCAAAGTCAGCTTCACAAGTTCAAAATGAAGGATGGTGAAGGTGTCGCTGAAATGTACTCTAGGCTTGCTCTTATCACAAATGAGATTGCCGGCTTAGAAAGTGATGAGATGACCGATAGATTCATCATCAAGAAGATCCTAAGAGCATTGGATGGAAAATATGATACGGTGTGCACATTGATCCAAATGATGCCCAATTACAAAGATCTCAAGCCTACGGAAGTCATTGGAAGAATTGTTGCTCATGAGATGTCACTCAAGGATAAGGAGGAACTTCACAACAAGTTGAGTGGTGCTTACAAAGCTTCATGTGAAGCCCCACATCATCAAGTGAGAAACAAACCTTCAATGAAGAATTGAGCTTAATGGTGAAGAACTTCAACAAATTCTACAAGAGTAGAAGCAAATAAAGAAGCTCTAAGTCAAGGTCCTACAATGACAAAAAATCTTCTAGTCGAGAGCGCAATTGCTACAATTGTGGGATACCCGGACACTATTCCACTGAGTGTACGGCACCCTACAAAACAAGAGAAGATTCTCCCAAGAGAAGAAGTAGAAGAGAAGAATCACCACCAAGAGAGAGAAGGAGTAGAGATGATCGTTATGAACGAAGACCCTCACGGAGAAGCAAGGATTTGGAAAGGAAGGACAAGTCATCAAAGAGCTACACAAAACGAAGACATCAAGCTCATGTTGGTGAATGGGTATCCGGCTCCGACTCCGACAAAAGCTATCAATCCGACTCCGAATACACTCAAGATGAAGGTGTTGCCGGTCTAGCACTTGTGTCAACCAACTCCTACGACATATTTGAATCACCAAATGAAGGAATTGGTAGATGCTTCATGGCCAAAGGTCCTAAGGTAACACACCCCAGTATGTTGATTTTGATGTTGATGAAGATGACTTGCTAGGTGATGATGATTTACTTGTTGACAACTCTAGTGATGAATACTATGATGAAACGCCAATTAATCATGCTAATCAAGTTGAAACGAATGACAATGATAAGGAGAAAATTGAGCGTCTAACTAAAGAACTAAACACTCTTAAGTTAGCTCATGAAACTATCTTTGAAGATCATCAAGAACTTTTAAGGGCTCATGAGAAGTTACGCTTTGAAAAGCTCAATCTTGAGCAAGAGCATGAGTTCTTAAAAGCGATCAATGATGATCTTCATAAGAAAAGTTCTTCTTACATTGCCAAGCGTTTACTCTTATCTACTTACATGCCTCAAGTCAAGTCTAGTAACAAGAACAAGAAAGATTCTTCTTCTAGTAGTAACAATAATAATGCTAAATCCAATATTGTTGCTTCTAGTAGTTCTCTTGATTCCACTAATGATTCTCTTAGCCAATTTACACTTGAGCAAGAAAACAGCTTATTGAAGGGAATTATAGAGAAATGTGTATACAAGAGTCTTGCCGGGAGTAAGCAATTTGAGGAAATTGTACGCAAGCAAGGAAGGCACCGGAAGAATCAAGGTGTTGGTTTTGAACGGAAGTTCAATGCCAATGGAGTTGAGTGGGAAGAAGATCAATACCCCAAGACGAAGTTTGTTCCTCAACAAGAGAAGTATGATCCTACTTCCTTCAAGGGAACACAAGCACAAGATGATCTTCCACCACAAGACCACAAGAACAAAGGCAAGGACAAGCTTCAAGAGGAGATTGATGCATTTGAAGAAGCACCTAAGGCCTTGGTCAAGTGGGTTCCCAAGACTACTTCAAGCTCTACTTCATCAAGTACAACTACTACACCAAGGATTCCCATCAAGTTGATGTGGATCCCGAAGAAGAAGAACTAGAGAGTTCTTGAGGGTGACTCCGCCAACATTCTTCACTCATATCACTATGGCAAGGACAAGTGCAATCAACTTCCATTTCTTGCACTAGTTCAAGGAGTCACAAACCCTCATGTTGGTAAGGCAAGGGACAAGGTAACCTAATGTTTTCATGGACATCATTTTGTGTGTGCATCACTCTATGTCTATGGATATTCTTTTTTGTTCCTTGTGGGACTAACCCATGTAGGTATTGAAAGTGCAACTCACTTCAAAGGATTGCTCCAAATGATCTACATCAACATTGAGCATCCACATCTTCGACACCTACATGAAGTCATCATCGACAAAACCCAAGGTTAGTTCATCCCTCTAAGGGGGATCTCACATCTAGGGGAGCTTAACTCTAAGAATTGAGTCAAAGCAACTCTAATGATGTGAACACATAAATGCTTTATGTAAAAGTGGTAACCCCACTTGAGCTTAAACGATGAGTATGACCTATGATCAAATGTTCTCATTTGACTCCTAAGTCAATATACTCATATATAGATGACCTAGTCATCGCCAATTGTTTGATAGATGCTAGAATTGGTTGTACATGCTTTGTCACATATTTCATTTGTCATCTTATTGTGTGAGCATGTTGGATGCATATTTTACTCATTCGAGGACATCCACTTGTTGTTTTGATTGATTGGCTTTTTTTCTTTGGCCAAGTGGATGGGCAAGAATGCCTAAGAACCTTCTCTAGCTATCTATGTTTTTCTCGTCTCAAACTCTATTCATGCTACATCACAAAATTTGATCAAGTCAAATTCGAACCACTCTGTGCGAGGAGCACTCGGAGTCCCCGGTTCGTCATAGACTTAAACTTCCAAAACTTCTTTGTGAATTTCGGTCTGACCGATTCCTCCATTTCGGTCATACCAAGATTACTGAGTCGATCTAGGTTTTCATCTCGGTGCAACCGATTTGTACTTTTCAGTCACACCGAGTTGCTATAACTGTTCACAGTTTTGCATCTCGGTGCCACCGAGTTGTACCACTCGGTCACACCGACAGGGTCAGGCTATATATATCGCACCGGCAAAACTTAGAAAACTTTCTCCGAATCCTCTCGCCCGCGCATAGCTCGCTGTGCCAACGTGGTCTACGGATCGTCGACTTCGTCGCCAGCCGCCTCCTGTCGCTCGTCTTCCCCGCCGTCAACGGAATTCTCCTCCGCCGTTGTCGCCGTAGCGAGTTCCCGCCGAACTAGGGTATGGACTCGATCGCAGTGCTTTCCTCGTCCGATTCTCAGCACATTGTGTGTTGGGGAAAGTTGCAGAAAATAAAAAAATTTCTACGCTTTCACCAAGATCAATCTATGAGTTCATCTAGCAACGAGAGAAAGGAGTGCATCTACATACCTTTGTAGATCGCGAGCGGAACCGTTAAAGAGAACGGGGTTGAGGGAGTCGTGGTCGTCTTGATCCAAATCACCGATGATCCTAGTGCTGAATGGACAGCACCTCCACGTTCAACACACGTACGGAGCGAAGACGTCTCCTGCGCCTTGATCCAGCATGGTGGAGGGAGAGGTTGAGGAAGAGAGCTCCAGCAGCAGCACGACGGCGCGGTGGTGGTGGAGAGGCAGTACTCTGGCAGGGCTTCGCCTAGCTCTTAACGAAGGAGGAGAGGTGTTGGGGAGGGGAGGGGCTGCGCCTTGCATGTTGTGTGCAGCCCTCTCCTTGCCCCTCTATTTATAGGGGAAGGGGGAAGGGGGCCGACCCCCTCTAGATGAGATCTAGAGGGGGGTGGCGGCGGCCAAGGGGAGGGGGCTTGCCCCCCAAGCAAGGGGGGCGCCCCCACTAGGGTTTCCCCCCCAACCCTAGGCGCATGGGCCCAAGGGGGGGAATGCGCCCAGCCCTCCAGGGGCTGGTTCCCTGCCCACTACGGCCCATGAGGCCCTCCGAGAGAGGTGGCCCCTCCCGATGGACCCCCGGAACCCCTCCAATGGCCCCGGTACAATACCGATATGCCCCCGAACCTTTCCGGTGACCGTATGACAACTTCCCATATATAAATCTTCACCTCCGGACCATTCCGGAACTCCTCGTGATGTCCGAGATCTTATCCGGGACTCCGAACAACATTCGGTAATCACATACAAGTCTTCCTAATAACCCTAGCGTCACCGAACCTTAAGTGTGTAGACCCTACGGGTTCGGGAGACACGTAGACATGACCGAGACGACTCTCCGGTCAATAACCAACAGCGTGATCTGGATAACCATGTTGGCTCCAACATGCTCCTCGATGATCTCATCGGATGAACCACGATGTCGAGGATTCAAGCAACCCGTATACAATTCCCTTTGTCGATTGATGCGTTACTTGCCCGAGATTCGATCGTCGGTATCCCAATACCTCGTTCAATCTCGTTACGGCAAGTCACTTTACTCATCAGTAATGCATGATCCCGTGACCAGACACTTGGTCACTTTAAGCTCATTATGATGATGCATTACCGAGTGGGCCCAGAGATACCTCTCCGTCATACGGAGTGACAAATCCCAGTCTCGATCCGTATCAACCCAACAGATACTTTCGGAGATACCCGTAGTATACCTTTATAGGCACCCAGTTACGTTGTGACGTTTGGTACACCTAAAGCACTCCTACGGTATCTGGGAGTTACATGATCTCATGGTCTAAGGAAAAGATACTTGACATTGGAAAAGCTCTAGCAAACGAACTACACGATCTTGTGCTATGCTTAGGATTGGTTCTTGTCCATCACATCATTCTCCTAATGATGTGATCCCGTTATCAATAACATCCAATGTCCATAGTCAGGAAACCATAACTATCTGTTGATCAACGAGCTAGTCAACTAGAGGCTCACTAGGGACATGTTGTGGTCTATGTATTCACACGTGTATTACGATTTCTGGATAATACAATTATAGCATGAATAAAAGACAATTATCATGAACAAGGAAATATAATAATAATCCCTTTATTATTGCCTCTAGGGCATATTTCCAACAGTCTCCCACTTGCACTAGAGTCAATAATCTAGTTACATTGTGATGAATCGAACACCCATAGAGTTCTGGTGTTGCTCATGTTTTGCTTTCATGAAGAGGTTTAGTCAACGGATCTGCGACATTCAGATCCGTATGTACTTTGCAAATATCTATATCTCCATCTTGAACATTATCACGGATGGAGTTGAAACGACGCTTGATGTGCCTGGTCTTCTTGTGAAACATGGGCTCCTTGGCAAGGGCAATAGCTCCAGTGTTGTCACAGAAGAGAGTGATTGGCCCCGACGCATTGTGTATGACTCCTAGGTCGGTGATGAAATCCTTCATCCATATTGCTTCATGCGCTGCCTCCAAGGCTGCCATGTACTCCGCTTCACATGTAGATCCCGCCACGACGCCTCGCTTGCAACTGCACCGGTGATCGCTCCACGATTCAACATATACACGTATCCGGTTTGTGACTTAGAGTCATCCAGATCTGTGTCGAAGCTAGCATCGGCGTAACCCTTCTGACGAGCTCTTCGTCACCTCCATAAACGAGAAACATATCCTTAGTCCTTTTCAGGTACTTCAGGATATTCTTGATCGCTGTCCAGTGTTCCTTGCCGGGATTACTTTGGTAGCTTCCTACCAAACTTACGGCAAGGTTTACATCAGGTCTGGTACACAGCATGGCATACATAATAGATCCTATGGCTGAGGCATAGGGGATGGCACTCATCTCTTCTTTATCTTCTGCCGTGGTCGGGCATTGAGCCGAGCTCAATCTCACACCTTATGTCTGAGCAAGAACCCTTTCTTGGACTGATCCATATTGAACTTCTTCAACATCTTATCAAGGTATGTGCTTTGTGAAAGACCTATGAGGCGTCTCGATCTATCCCTATAGATCTTGATGCCTAATATGTAAGTAGCTTCTCCAAGGTCCTTCATTGAAAAACACTTATTCAAGTAGGACTTAATGTTGTCCAAGAGTTCTATATCATTTGCCATCAAGAGGATGTCATCTACATATAATATGAGAAATGCTACAGCGCTCCCACTCACTTTCTTGTAAACGCATGCTTCTCCATAAGTCTGCATAAACCCAAACGCTTTGATCATCTCATCAAAGCGAATGTTCCAACTCCGAGATGCTTGCACCAGTCCATAAATGGATCGCTGGAGCTTGCATACCTTGTTAGCATTCTTAGGGTCGACAAAACCTTTCGGCTGCATCATATATAGTTCTTCCTTAAGATAGCCGTTAAGGAATGCCGTTTTGACGTCCATCTCCCATATCTCATAATCATAGTATGCGGCAATTGCTAACAGGATTCGAACGGACTTCAGCTTCGCTACGGGAGAGAAAGTCTCATCGTAGTCAACCCCTTGAACTTGTCGATAACCCTTAGCGACAAGTCGAGCTTTATAGATGGTAACATTACCATCCGCGTCCGTCTTCTTCTTAAAGATCCATTCGTTTTCTATCGTCGATCATCGGGCAAGTCTGTCAAAGTCCATACTTTGTTTTCATACATGGATTCTATCTCGGATTGCATGGCTTCAAGCCATTTGTTGGAATCTGGGCCCGCCATCGCTTCTTCATAGTTCGAAGGTTCACCATTGTCTAACAACATGATTTCCAGGACAGGGTTGCCATACCACTCTGGCGTAGAACGCGTCCTTGTAGACCTACGAAGTTCAGTAGCAACTTGATCCGAAGTACCTTGATCATCATTATTAATTTCCTCTCCAGTCGGTGTAGGTACCACAGGAACATTTTCCTGAGCTGCACTACTTTCCGGTTCAAGAGGTAGTACTTCATCGAGTTCTACTTTCCTCCCACTTACTCCTTTCGAGAGAAACTCTTTTTCCAGAATGGATCCGTTCTTGGCAACAAAGATCTTGCCTACGGATCTAAGGTAGAAGGTATACCCAATGGTTTCCTTAGGGTATCCTATGAAGACGCATTTTTCCGACTTGGGTTCGAGCTTTTCAGGTTGAATTTTCTTGACATAAGCATCGCATCCCCAAACTTTTAGAAACGACAGCTTAGGTTTCTTCCCAAACCATAATTCATACGGTGTCGTCTCAACGGATCTAGACGGAGCCCTATTTAAAGTGAATGTAGCTGTCTCTAGTGCGTATCCCCAAAATGATAGCGGTAAATTGGTAAGAGACATCATAGAACGCACCATATCCAATAGAGTGCGATTACGACGTTCGGACACATCGTTACGCTGAGGTGTTCCAGGCGGCGTGATTTTTGAAACGATTCCACATTTCCTTAAGTGCGTACCAAATTCGTGACTTAAATATTCTCCTCCATGATCTGATCGTAGGAACTTTATCTTTAGGTCACGTTGATTCTCTACCTCATTCTGAAATTCCTTGAACTTTTCAAAGGTCTCAGACTTGTGTTTCATCAAGTAGACATACCCATATCTACTCAAGTCGTCAGTGAGAGTGAGAACATAACGATATCCTCCACGAGCCTCAACGCTCATTGGACCGCACACATCAGTATGTATGATTTCCAATAAGTTGGTTTCTCGCTCCATTGTTCCGGAGAACGGAGTCTTGGTCATTTTGCCCATGAGGCATGGTTCGCATGTGTCAAATGATTCATAATCGAGAGACTCTAAAAGTCCACTAGCATGGAGCTTCTTCATGCGCTTGACACCAATGTGACCAAGGCGGCAGTGCCACAAGTATGTGGGACTATCGTTATCAACTTTACATCTTTTGGTATTCACACTATGAATATGTGTAACATCACGTTCGAGATTCATTAAGAATAAACCATTGACCATCGGGGCATGACCATAAAACATATCTCTCATATAAATAGAACAACCATTATTCTCGGATTTAAATGAGTAGCCATCTCGTATTAAACGAGATCAAGATACAATGTTCATGCTCAAACTTGGCAGTAAATAACAATTATTGAGGTTTAAAACTAATCCCATAGGTAAATGTAGAGGTAGCGTGACGACGGCGATCACATAGACCTTGGAACCATTCCCGACGCGCATCGTCACCTCGTCCTTCGCCAGTCTCCGCTTATTCCGCAGCTCCTGCTTTGAGTTACAAATATGAGCAACGACACCGGTATCAAATACCCGTGAGCTACTACGAAAGCAATCAAGTTAAGGTACACATCAATTACATGTATATCACATATACCTTTAGTGTTGCCGGCCTTCTTGTCCGCTAAGTATTTGGGGCAGTTCCGCTTCCAGTGACCCTTCCCTTTGCAATAAAAGCACTCAGTCTCAGGCTTGGGTCCATTCTTTGACTTCTTCCCGGCAACTGGCTTACCGGGCGTGGCAACATCCTTGCCGTCCTTCTTGAAGTTCTTCTTACCCTTGCCTTTCTTGAACTTGGTGGTTTTATTGACCATCAACACTTGATGTTCCTTTTTGATTTCTACCTCTGCTGACTTCAGCATTGAAAATACTTTAGGAATAGTTTTCACCATCCCCTGCATATTGTAGTTCATCAAAAAGCTCTTGTAGCTCGGTGGGAGCGACTGAAGGATCTTGTCAATGACTGCCTTGTCCGGGAGGTTAATATCCAGCTGGGACAGGCGGTTGTGCAACCCAGACATTTTGAGTATGTGCTCACTGACAGAACTCTTTTCCTCCATCTTACAACTATAGAACTTGTCGGAGACTTCATATCTCTCCACCCGGGCGTGAGCTTGGAAGACCATTTTCAGCTCCTCGAACATCTCATATGCTCCGTGTTGCTCAAAACGCTTTTGGAGCCCCGGTTCTAAGCTGTAAAGCATGCCGCACTGAACGAGGGAGTAATCATCAAGACGCTGATCGCCAAGCGTTCATAACGCCTTGGTTCTGCAGGATGGGTGCTTCACCTAGCGGTCCTTCTAGGACATATGCTTTCTTGGCAGCTATGAGGATGATCTCGTGTTAGGACCCAGTCCTTATAGTTGCTGCCATCATCTTTCAGCTTGGTTTTCTCTAGGAATGCATTGAAGTTCATGTTGACATGAGCGTTGGCCATTTGATCTACAAGACATTTTTGCAAAGATTTTAGACTAAGTTCATGATAATTAAGTTCATCTAATCAAATTATTTAATGAACTCCCACTCAGATTAGACATTCCTCTAGTCATCTAAGTGTTACATGATCCGAGTCGACTAGGCCGTGTCCGATCATCACGTGAGACGGACTAGTCATCATCGGTGAACATCTCCATGTTGATCGTATCTTCCATACGACTCATGTTCGACCTTTCGGTCTCTGTGTTCCTAGGCCATGTCTATACATGCTAGGCTCGTCAAGTTAACCTAAGTGTTTTGCATGTGTAAATCTGTCTTACACCCGTTGTATGTGAACGTTAGAATCTATCACACCCGATCATCATGTGGTGCTTCGAAACAATGAACTGTCGCAATGGCGCACAGTTAGGGGGAACACTTTCTTGAAGTTATAATGAGGGATCATCTTATTTACTACTGCCTGTCTAAGTAAACAAGATGCAAAAACATGATAAACATCACATGCAATCAAATAGTAGTGACATGATATGGCCAATATCATATAGCTCCTTTGATCTCCATCTTCGGGGCTCCATGATCATCTTCGTCACCGGCATGACACCATGATCTCCATCATCATGATCTCTATCATCGTGTCTCCATGAAGTTGCTCGCCAACTATTACTTCTACTACTATAGCTAACGGTTTAGCAATAAAGTAAAGTAATTACATGGCGTTAAATCATTGACACGCATGTCATACAATAATTAAGACAACTCCTATGGCTCCTGCCGGTTGTCATACTCATCGACATGCAAGTCGTGATTCCTATTACAAGAACATGATCTCGTACATCACAATATATCATTCATCATTCATCACAACTTTTGGCCATATCACATCACAAAGCAATTGCTGCAAAAACAAGTTAGACGTCCTTTAATTGTTGTTGCATCTTTTACGTGGCTGCAATAGGGTTCTAGCAAGAACGCTTTTCTTACATCTGAAAAAGCCACAACGTGATTTGTCAACTTCTATTTACCCTTCATAAGGACCCTTTTCATCGAATCCGCTCCAATTAAAGTGGGAGAGACAGACACCCGCTAGCCACCTTATGCAACTAGTGCATGTCAGTCGGTGGAACCTGTCTCATGTAAGCGTACGTGCAAGGTCGGTCTGGGCCGCTTCATCCCACAATACCGCTGAAGCAAAATAAGACTAGTAGTGGCAAGAAAGTTGACAACATCTACGCCCACAACAGATTTGTGTTCTACTAGTGCAAAGAGAACTACGCATAGACCTAGCTCATGATTCCACTGTTGGGGAACGTTGCAGAAAATAAAATAAATTCTACGCTTTCACCAAGATCAATCTATGAGTTCATCTAGCAACGAGAAAAAGGAATGCATCTACATACCTTTGTAGATCGCGAGCGGAAGCGTTCAAGAGAACGGGGTTGAGGGAGTCGTACTCGTCTTGATCCAAATCACCGATGATCCTAGTGCTGAACGGACATCACCTCCGCGTTCAACACACGTACGGAGCGGAGACGTCTCCTACGCCTTGATCCAGCAAGGTGGAGGGAGAGGTTGAGGAAGAGAGCTCCAGCAGCAGCACGACGGCGTGGTGGTGGTGGAGAGGCAGTACTCCGGCAGGGCTTCGCCAAGCTCTTAACGGAGGAGGAGAGGTGTTGGGAAGGGGAGGGGCTGCGCCTTGGATGTTGTGTGCAGCCCTCCCCTCGCCCCTCTATTTATAGGGGAAGGGGGAAGGGGGCCGGCCCCCTCTAGATGAGACCTAGAGGGGGGGGCGGCCAAGGGGAGGGGGCTTGCCCCCCAAGCAAGGGGGCGCCTCCACTAGGGTTTCCCCTCAACCCTAGGCGCATCGGCCCAAGGGGGGAATGTGCCCAGCCCTCGAGGGGATGGTTCCCTGCCCACTACGGCCCATGAGGCCCTCCGAGAGAGGTGGCCCCTCCCGGTGGACCCTCGGAACCCCTCCGGTGGCCCCGGTACAATACCGATATGCCCCCGAACCTTTCCGGTGACCGTATGACAACTTCCCATATATAAATCTTCACCTCCGGACCATTCCGGAACTCCTCGTGATGTCCGGGATCTTATCCGGGAGTCTGAACAACATTCGGTAATCACATACAAGTCTTCCTAATAACCCTAGCGTCACCGAACCTTAAGTGTGTAGACCCTACGGGTTCGGGAGACACGTAGACATGACCGAGATGACTCTCCGGTCAATAACCAACAGCGGGATCTGGATACCCATGTTGGCTCCCACATGCTCCTCGATGATCTCATCGGATGAACCACGATGTCGAGGATTCAAGCAACCCCGTATACAATTCCCTTTGTCACCGGTTGATGCGTTACTTGCCCGAGATTCGATCGTCGGTATCCCAATACCTCGTTCAATCTCGTTACCGGCAAGTCACTTTACTCGTATCGTAATGCATGATCCTGTGACCAGACACTTGGTCACTTTGAGCTCATTATGATGATGCATTACCGAGTGGGCCCAGAGATACCTCTCCGTCATACGGAGTTACAAATTCCAGTCTCGATCCGTATCAACCCAACAGATACTTTCGGAGATACCCGTAGTATACCTTTATAGTCCCCCAGTTACGTTGTGACGTTTGGTACACCCAAAGCACTCCTACGGTATCCGGGAGTTACACGATCTGATGGTCTAAGGAAAAGATACTTGACATTGGAAAAGCTCTAGCAAACGAACTACACGATCTTGTGCTATGCTTAGGATTGGGTCTTGTCCATCACATCATTCTCCTAATGATGTGATCCCGTTATCAATGACATCCAATGTCCATAGTCAGAAACCATGACTATCTGTTGATCAACGAGCTAGTCAACTAGAGGCTCACTAGGGACATGTTGTGGTCTATGTATTCACATGTGTATTACGATTTCCGGATAATACAATTATAGCATGAATAAAAGACAATTATCATGAACAAGGAAATATAATAATAATCCTTTTATTATTGCCTCTAGGGCATATTTCCAACATTGTGTTCATTATGCATCTTGCCACGATTGAAACACTCCTATCCAGTCAAATCAATCCTTAGAATAGTTGCGATTCGAAAATTTAGGGTTAGGTTTCCGCCGAAAGTATCTCGGACCCACCGAGTTGAAAAACTCGGTCCAACCGATTTGGCAAATGCCATTGCACTAGTAAGTCTCGGTCTGACCAAGAATTGCTAATCGGTGTGACCGATTTTAGGACTTTGTGAAACCCTAGCAGTCTCGGTGCCACCGAAATGTGACTCGGTCTGACCGAGTTCACTAGTTTAGGTTCCAAAACTGCTTCGGTATCACCAAGGTCGAAAATTGGTATATCCGAAATTTTTTCAGTGGGAAGCTAAAACCAAGTTTTTTTGAATCATTCTTTTGCAAAAATCTCTGCATTTTGTGATGCTCATCCACTCTACCTCATCTATAACTATTCACAGGGTCGGCAGTCAGTTGAACAACATGTCAGACCAGAGTGATAGCTAGAACGAATCTGAAGAGCAGATCCAATTGAGTGAGGGCACTAGTCCCTCAAGCAGCTCGGATGAGGGGAGCAGAAGCACTCCGAGCAATTTGCCCAAGGCTGCCACAAGGTCAAGAAAGAAGAAGACCTCAGAGCCTGAGGATGAGGATTACGTGGCAGTTGAGGATGAGGCAAGCTCCAAGAAGAAAGTGCTCAAGAGAGAGATGAGTTCATCTGTGGTGAAGCCTGGCTTGAAAATCAAAAGGCTAGCAGGTAGACAACCAATGTCCAAAGCCAGAGTGTCTACTCAAGCTCCTTTGGAATCTCAACCCAAAGATCATGTTGTTGCAGAGGAAAAGAAAAGGAAAGAAAGGGTCAAGAAGACCATGGCAAGAGTGATTGGGAAGCCTTCCATGATGGAAGAGGAAGAAGAAGAAGAGGTTGCAGAGCCTGCACCCAAGGCACAAAAACTGATGGGTGACGCAATCAAATCAGGGGCTGCAACTTCCAAGCCCAAAGCTGCCTCCAAGCCCAAGAATGCACCCAAGAGGAATACCAGGAGCATACCAAAGAATTTGAAAAGAACAAGGCCCCAATGCACGAGGTTGAAGTGAAGAAGATGAAGAAGGGAAGGTCCTAAGGAAGCTCAAACCCAAGATCCTGACCACAATGATGCTCATCCTGTGGCTGAAAACATGAAGATCGGAGAGATAATGGGTTGAGGCTATGGAGACAGTCGAGATCCATATGCCACGAGGAGAAGGACTGTTGTGGATTACAGGTTCCACACCAAGGAGCAGCAGGACTTTTATGAGACTATCTTGCTGGATAAGAAGCCCATAGTTTGCGATATGAGATGGGTCAACTGGACCTACATGAAGGAGAACGCAGAACACTACCCTGGAGTATATGACAGCTTTAGTGCTTGTGGAGTTGCTGATTTTGTTGGGCAGAAGCTCACCAACTGGAACGATGAACTTATCATGCAATTCTACTCCACAGCACATTTCTATCCAGATGGCAGGATAGTGTTGATGTCAGAAGGAACTAGATATCAGTCTACCTTAAAGGAATGGGCAAGTTTGATCAATGCCCCAAAGGAAAGTGAGGATGACCTGGAAATTTATGGTAAGAAGAAAATGGATCATAACTCAATGTCACACATGTACAAGGAGATCCCCGATGATGCACTTGAGAACTTCAAGTTTGGATCAGTCCATTTTCTGCTGTCAGGGCTGCCTACGATCAACTGTATCTTAAGGCATACTCTATTGCCCAAATCAGGTGACCATAACATGATTAGAGGGCATGCAATCAATTTGCTTCATGTTTTTGATGTGCCTCAGAAATTCAAGGTCATGAGCCTCATAGTCGAGACAATTAAGAGGACAGCAGCAGATCAGAAGAGAAGCTGTGGTTATGCCCCACAGATTCAGGAGTTGATAAACTCGAAGATGGGCACAGGAAAGTATCTATTGGATAAGGAACACATGGTTCTTTATCCTGATTTTGAGTACAATCGAGTTGTCATGACTGAGAATGAACCATCATCAGTGCAAGCTCAGGAGCGAAAGGAGAAGGCAAGGAAAGGGAAAGCTGCAAAGATGCCAACTCAAGCAGAGGCATCTGACTACTCTCTGAAGAACAAGTAGGAGCAGCTTGGTTACTTAATAGCATCATCTCTACGGATTAAGAAGGGGTTGGCCACCCTAACTCAAAACCAGGAGAGCTTGGAGAGAATCATGGAACAAAAATTCTATGATCTTGATGTCAAAGTGACTGAGATTCAGTCAGCTGTGGAGCAGTTACAAGATGATATGAAGGAGAGGAAGGGCAAGACGACAACTGATGCATTTGCCAGAGTGCCTAGAGCTCAGAGGTCAGCTGCAGTACCAACCTGCACACTGAGCCACTACTTCAGCTCCAGCTACAGCTCCAGCTCCAACTACTTCAGCTCCTACCACGTCTACTGATGCGTTCATCCTTGGAGTCCTGTCTACACCACCACTAGAAGAGCTCATAAGGCTTCTGCCAGTTGCCGATAACTTCAACAAAACATGATCATCTCATATAATAAAATATAGCATCACGTCTTGACCATATCACATCACAACATGCCCTGGAAAAACAAGTTAGACGTCTTCTATTTTGTTGTTGCAAATTTTACGTGGCTGCTACGGGCTTAAGCAAGAACCAATCTCACCTACGCATCAAGACCACAACGATACTTCGTCAAATAGACTCCGTTTTAACCTTCTCAAGGACCAGGCGTAGCCACACTCGGTTCAACTAAAGTGAGAGAGACAGACACCCGCCAGCCACCTTTAAGCACGAGTGCTCAGAACGGTGAAACCAGTCTCGCGTAAGCGTCACGCGTAATGTCGGTCCGGGCCGCTTCATCTCACAATACCGCTGAACCAAAGTATGACATCTGGTAGGCAGTATGACTTGTATCGCCCACAACTCACTTGTGTTCTACTCGTGCAAAACATCAAACCATAAAAACCTAGGCTCGATACCACTTTGTTGGGGAACGTAGTAATTTCAAAAAATTCCTACGCACACGCAAGGATCATGGTGATGCATAGCAACGAGAGGGGAGAGTGTTGTCTACGCACCTCGTGAGACCAAGCGGAAGCGATAACAACGTAGAGGAAGTAGCCAGACGTTCTCCTCGTGATCCAACCGATCCCGGCACCGTTACTCCGGCGCCTCCGAGTTCTTGGCACACGCTCAGCTCGGTGACGCTCCTCAGTTCGATCCAAAGAAAGCACCGGGAGAGAGAGTTCCACAAGACGACGGCGTGGTGACGATCTTGATGTTCTACCGATTCAGGGCTTCGCCTAAGCAACTCTACGATATGAACGAGGTGGAATATATTGGAGGGGGGCACCTCAATCGTCTAAGAGATCCAAGTGATCAATTGTTATGTCTTTGGTGCTATCCCTGCCCCTCTATTTATATGTTGAGCCGGGTGAAACTTGGAGCAAAAGCCTCCTCAAAGTCGGTTTTGCCCGAAAGGCAAGAGTCCCACTCGGACTCCAGTGACCAAACGCCACAATCCTTGGCGTCTGCCCCGACGCCATGGGCCTCGAGTGCAGCCCGGGGCGACGCCAGGTCTCCGGCGTTTGGCCCTCGGCCTCATAAAACTCCTTTTGCACCGACCTAAAGCCTCATGGGCTTGACCCCTTGGCCTAAACATATCATCCAATATATGAATCTTTACGTCTCGACCATTTCGAGACTCCTCGTCATGTCCCCGATCTCATCCGGGACTCCGAACTCCTTCGGTACATCAAAACATGTAAACTCATAATATAATCACATCGAAACCTTAAGCGTGCGGACCCTACGGTTCGAGAACAATGTAGACATGACCGAGACATCGTCTCCGTCAATAACCAATAGCGGGACCTGGATGCCCATATTGGCTCCTACATATTCTACGAAGATCTTTATCGGTCGAGACCGCATAACAACATACGTTGTTCCCTTTGTCATCGGTATGTTACTTGCCCGAGATTCGATCGTCGGTATCCAATACCTAGTTCAATCTCGCATCTTGGCAAGTCTCTTTACTCGTTCCGTAATACATCATCTCACAGCTAACTCATTAGTTGTAATGCTTGCAAGGCTTAGTGATGTGTATTACCGAGAGGGCCTAAAGATACCTCTCCCATAATCGGAGTGACAAATCCTAATCTCGAAATACGCCAACCGAACATACGCCTTTGGAGACACCTGTAGTACTCCTTTATAATCACCCGATTACGTTGTGACGTTTGGTAGTACCCAAAGTGTTCCTCCGGTAAACGGAGTTGCATAATCTCATAGTTACAGGAACATGTATAAGTCATGGATAAAAGCAATAGCAACATACTAAATGATCGGGTGCTAAGCTAATGGAATGGGTCATGTCAATCAGATCATTCAACTAATGATGTGACCTTGTTAATCAAATGACAACTCCTTTGTCTATGGTTAGGAAACATAACCATCTTTGATTAACAAGCTAGTCTAGTAGAGGCATACTAGTGACACTCTGTTTGTCTATGTATTCACACATGTATTATGTTTCCGGTTAATACAATTCTAGCATGAATAATAAACATTTATCATGATATAAGGAAATAAATAATAACTTTATTATTGCCTCTAGGGCATATTTCCTTCACAACTATCCCTAGGTGGTTTTGGTAATTCATAACAACATATAGCTCATTGAGCTAATACTATTCCAAGATAAATATTTCAAGAAAGCTCAATGAATGGCATGGCATGGATGATGAAAGTCGATCCCTCAAAATATTAAGGACAAAGGATTGGCTCAAGCTCAAAAGCTCAAGACTCTACATTTTACATTTTAGTGATCCAAGATCACATTGAGTCTATAGGAAAAGACAATACTATCAAGAAGGGATTAGGTGTTGCTTAATGAGCCTTTTGCTCCATGTGCTTAGTGATATGCTCCAAAAACCCTCCACTACTTTCTCACATCCACATATGACCTAAACACAAAGTCAAACTCGGCCCTACCGATTCTTTCTATCCGGCGCCACCGAGTTCAGATGTCATAGCCACTGCCACAAACCCTAGGCAAATCGGTTTCACCAATAGGGATCTCGGTCTCACCGAGATGGGATTGTAATCTCTCTATTTCCCCTTCGTAACTTTTCGGTCTCACCGTAAGAGCAAATCGGTCCCACCGAGATTACAATGTAAACTCTTTGTTTCCCTTTTGTAACTTTTTGATCTCACCGAAAGAGCAAATCGGTCCCACCGAGTTTACCTGACCAACTCTCTGGTTAGCTTATTACCAAAATCGGTCTCACCGAGTTTGTGTAATCGGTCCCACTTCCAATAAGTATCTAGTTCGAGACTTAGAGTCATCCAGATCGGTGTCAAAACTTGCATCGACGTAACCCTTTACGACGAACCTTTTGTCACTTCCATAATCGAGAAACATATCCTTATTCCACTAAGGATAATTTTGATCATGTCCGATGATCTACTCCTAGATCACTATTGTACTCCTTGCCAAACTTCGATTGTAGGGTATACAATAGATCTGGTACACAGCATGGCATACTTTATAGAACCTATGGCCAAGGCATAGGGAATGACTTTCATTCTCTTTCTATCTTCCGTCGTGGTCGGGTTTTGAGTCTTACTCAATTTCACACCTTGTAACACATGCAAGAACACTTTCTTTGACTGTTCCATTTTGAACTACTTCAAAATCTTGTCAAGGTATGTACTCATTGAAAAAACTTATCAAGCGTCTTGATCTATCTCTATAGATCTTGATGCTCAATATGTAAGCAGCTTCACCGAGGTCTTTCTTTGAAAAACTCCTTTCAAACACTCCTTTATGCTTTGCAGAATAATTCTACATTATTTCCGATCTACAATATGTCATTCACATATACTTATCGTAAATGCTGTAGTGCTCCCACTCACTTTCTAGTAATTACAGGCTTCACCGCAAGTCTCAGTATAAAACTATATGCTATGATCAACTTATCAAAGCATGTATTCCAACTCGAGATGCTTGCACCAGTCCATAGATGGATCACTTTGGAGCTTGCATATTTTGTTAGCACCTTTAGGATTTACAAAACCTTACGGTTGCATCATATACAACTCTTCTTTAATAAATCCATTAAGGAATGCAGTTTTGTTTATCCATTTGCCGATTTCATAAAATGCGGCAATTGCTAACATGATTCGGACAGACTTAAGCATAGATACGAGTGAGAAACTCTCATCGTAGTCAACATCTTGAACTTGTCGAAAACCTTTATGCGACAATTCTAGCTTTGTAGATAGTAACACTACTATCGTCATTCTGCCTTCCTCTTGAAGATCCATTTATTTTCTATGGTTTGCCGATCATCGGGCAAATCCATCAAAGTCCATACTTTGTTCTCATACATGGATCATATCTCAGATTTCATGGCCTCAAACCATTTTGCGGAATCTGGGCTCATCATCGCTTCCTCATAGTTCGTAGGTTCGTCATGGTCAAGTAACCTGACCTCCGTAATGGGATTACCGTACCACTGCAGTGCGGATCTCACTGGTTGACCTACGAGGTTCGGTAGTAACTTGATCTGAAGTTACATGATCATCATCATTAGCTTCCTCACTAATTGGTGTAGTAGTCACAGGAACTGATTTCTGTGATAAACTACTTTCCAATAAGGGAGAAGGTACAATTACCTCATCAAGTTCTACTTTCCTCCCACTCACTTCTTTCGGGAGAAACTCCTTCTCTAGAAAGGATCCATTCTTGGCAACGAATGTCTTGCCTTCAGGATCTGTGATAGAAGGTGTATCCAACATTTTGGGTATCCTATGAAGACGCATTTCTCCGATTTGGGTTCGAGCTTATCAGGATGAAACTTTTTCACATAAGCATCGCAACTCCAAACTTCAAGAAACAACAACTTTGGTTTCTTGCCAAACCACAGTTCATACGGTGTCGTCTCAACGGATTTAGATGGTGCCCTTTTTAACGTGAATGCAGTTGTCTCTAATGCATAGCCCCAAAATGATAGTGGTAAACCGATAAGAGACATCATAGATCGCACCATATCAAATAAAGTGCGGTTGATGACGTTCGGACACACCATAACATTGTGGTGTTCTGTGGTCACCGTGAAACTATTCCACATTATTTTAATTGAAGACCAAACTCAGAACTCAATTATTCGTCTTTGCGATTAGATCGCAGAAACTTTATTTTCTTGTTCCGATGATTTTTCCACTTCACTCTGAAATTCTTTGAACCTTTCAACTATTTCAGACTTATGTTTCATCAAGTAGATATACCCATATCTGCTCAAATCATCTTGTGAAAGTCAGAAAATAACGATACTTGCCACGAGCATCAACACTCATTGGATCGCATACATCGTTATGTATTATTTCCAATAAGTCAAGAGCTTGTTCCATTGTTCCGAGAACGGAGTTTTAGTCATCTTGCCCAAACGGCACGGTTCGCAAGCATCAAATGATTCATAATCAAGTGATTCCAAAAGTCCATCGGCATGGAGTTTTCTTCATGCGCTTTACACCAATATGACCTAAACGGCAGTGCCACAAATAAGTTGCACTATCATTATTAACTTTGCATCTTTTGGTTTCAATATTATGAATATGTGTATCACTATGATCGAGATCCAATGAATCATTTTCATTGGGTGTGTAACCATATAAGGTTTTATTCATGTAAATGTAACAACAATTTATTCTCTTACTTAAATGAATAACCGTATTGCAATAAACATGATCAAATCATATTTATGCCCAACACCAAATAACACTTATTTAGGTTCCACACTAATCCCGAAAGTATAGGAGTGTGCGATGATGATCATATCAATCTTGGAACTACTTCCAACACTCATCGTCACTTCCCTTCAACTAGTTTCGCTCATTCTCGCAACTCCTGTTTCAAGTTACTACTCTTAGCAACTGAACCAGTATCAAATATCGAGGGTTGCTACGAACACTAGTAAAATACACATCAATAATCTGTATCTCAAATATACCTTTGTTCACTTTGCCATCCTTCTTATCCGCCAAATACTTGGGGTAGTTCCGCTTCTAGTGACCAGTTCCATTGCAGCAAAAGCACTTAGTCTCGGGCTTAGGTCCAGACTTGGGCTTCTTCACTCGAGCAGCAACTTGCTTGCCGTTCTTCTTGAAGTTCCCCTTCTTCCCTTTGCCCTTTTCCTTGAGACTAGTGGTCTTGTCAATCATCAACACTTGATGCTCTTTCTTGATTTCTACCTTCGCCGATTTCAACATCACGAAGAGCTCGGGAATCGTTTTTCGTCATCCCTTGCATACTATAGTTCATCACGAAGTTCTAGTAACTTAGTGTTGGTGACTAGAGAATTCTGTCAATCACTATCTTATCCGGAAGATTAACTCCCACTTGATTCAAGCGATTGAAGTACCCGGACAATCTGAGAACATGCTCACTAGTTGAGCGATTCTCTTCCATCTTTTAGCTATAGAACTTGTTGGAGATTTCATATCTCTCAACTCGGTATTTGCTTGAAATATTAACTTCAATTCCTGGAACATCTCATATGGTCCATGACGTTCAAAACGTCTTTGAAGTCCCGATTCTAAGCTGTTAAGTATGGTGCACTAAACTATCAAGTAGTCATCATATTGAGCTAGCCAAACGTTCATAACGTCTACATTTGCTCCTGCACTAGGTCCGTCACCTAGCGGTGCATTAAGGACATAATTTTTTCAGGCAGCAATGAGGATAAACCTCAGATCACGGATCCAATCCGCATCATTTCTACTAACATTTTTCAATACAATTTTCTCTAGGAACACATATAAAAACATAGGGAAGCAACAACGCGAGCTATTGATCTACAACATAATTTGCAAAATACTACGGGACTAAGTTCATGATAAATTAAAGTTCAATTAATCATATTACTTAAGAACTCCCACTTAGATAGACATCTCTAGTCATCTAAGTGATCACGTGATCCAAATCAACTAAACCATAACCGATCATCACGTGAGATGGAGTAGTTTTCAATGGTGAACATCTTATGTTGATCATATCTACTATATGATACACGCTCGACCTTTCGGTCTCCGTGTTCCGAGGCCATATCTGCATATGCTAGGCTCGTCAAGTATAACCTGAGTATTCTGCGTGTGCAAAACTGGCTTGCACCCGTTGTAGATGGACGTATAGCTTATCACACCCGATCATCACGTGGTGTCTCAAGACGCATTTAACTTTGGCAACGGTGCATACTCGTGGAGAACACTACTTGATAATTTTAGTGAGAGATCATCTTAAAATGCTACCGTCAATCAAAGCAAAATAAGATGCATAAAGGATAAACATCACATGCAATCAAAATATGTGACATGATATGGCCATCATCATCTTGTGCTTGTGATCTCCATCTCCGAAGCACCGTCGTGATTTCCATCGTCACCGGCATGACACCATGATCTCCATCATATTGATCTATATCAATGTGTCGTCACATGGTCGTCTCGCCAACTATTGCTCTTGCAACTATTGCTATCGCATAGCGATAAAGTAAAGCAATTATTTGGCGCTTGCATCTTATGCAATAAAGAGACAACCATAAGGCTTCTGCCAGTTGCCGATAACTTCAACAAAACATGATCATCTCATATAATAAAATATAGCATCACGTCTTGACCATATCACATCACAACATGCCCTGCAAAAACAAGTTAGACGTCTTCTACTTTGTTGTTGCAAATTTTACGTGGCTGCTACGGGCTTAAGCAAGAACCAATCTCACCTACGCATCAAGACTACAACGATACTTCGTCAAATAGACTCCGCTTTAACCTTCTCAAGGACCGGGCGTAGCTACACTGCTCAACTAAAGTGAGAGAGACAGACACCCGCCAGCCACCTTTAAGCACGAGTGCTCAGAACGGTGAAACCAGTCTCGCGTAAGCGTCTGGCGTAATGTCGATCCGGCCGCTTCATCTCACAATACCGCTGAACCAAAGTATGACATGCTGGTAGGCAGTATGACTTGTATCGCCCACAACTCACTTGTGTTCTACTCGTGCAAAACATCAAACCATAAAAACCTAGGCTCTGATACCACTGTTGGGGAACGTAGTAATTTCAAAAAAATTCCTACGCACACGCAAGGATCATGGTGATGCATAGCAACGAGAGGGGAGAGTGTTGTCTACGTACCCTCGTAGACCGAAGCGGAAGCGATAACAACGTAGAGGAAGTAGTCGTACGTTCTCCTCGTGATCCAACCGATCCCAGCGCCGTTACTCCGGCGCCTCCGAGTTCTTGGCACACGTTCAGCTCGGTGACGCTCCTCAGGCTCCGATCCAAAGAAAGCACCGGGAGAGAGAGTTAAAAGACGACGGCGTGGTGGACGATCTTGATGTTCTATCGACGCAGGGCTTCGCCTTAAGCACCGCCACGATATGACCGAGGTGGAATATAGTGGAGGGGCACCAGACACGGCTAAGAGATCCAAGAGATCAATTGTTATGTCTTTGGTGCTAGCCCTGCCTCTATTTATATGTTGAGCCGGGGTCGAAACTTGGAGCAAAAGCCTCCTCAAAGTCGGTTTTGCCCGAAAGGCAAGAGTCCCACTCGGACTCCGTGACCAAACGCCACAATCCTTGGCGTCGCCCAGACGCCATGGGCCTCGGCGTCTGCCCAGGCCGACGCCAGTGGTCTCCGACGTTTGGCCCCGGCCTCCATAAAACTCCTTTTGCACCGACCTAAAGCCTCATGGGCTTGACCCTTGGCCTAAACTTATCATCCAATATATGAATCTTTACGTCTCGACCATTTCGAGACTCCTTGTCATGTCCCGATCTCATCCGGGACTCGAACTCCTTCGGTACATCAAAACATGTAAACTCATAATATAACCGCCATCGAAACCTTAAGCGTGCGGACCCTACGGTTCGAGAACAATGTAGACATGACCGAGACACGTCTCCGATCAATAACCAATAGCGGGACCTGGATGCCCATATTGGCTCCTACATATTATCGGTCAGACCGTATAACAACATACGTTGTTCCCTTTGTCATCGGTATGTTACTTGCCCGAGATTCGATCGTCGGTATCCAATACCTAGTTCAATCTCAAGCATCGGCAAGTCTCTTTACTCGTTCCGTAATACATCATCTCACAGCTAACTCATTAGTTGTAATGCTTGCAAGGCTTAGTGATGTGTATTACCGAGAGGGCCCAAAGATACCTCTCCGACAATCGGAGTGACAAATCCTAATCTCGAAATACGCCAACCCAACATCCGCCTTTGGAGACACCTGTAGTACTCCTTTATAATCACCCGATTCACGTTGTGACGTTTGGTAGTACCCAAAGTGTTCCTCCGTAAACGGGAGTTGCATAATCTCATAGTTATAGGAACATGTATAAGTCATGGATAAAAGCAATAGCAACATACTAAATGATCGGGTGCTAAGCTAATGGAATGGGTCATGTCAATCAGATCATTCAACTAATGATGTGACCTTGTTAATCAAATGACAACTCCTTTGTCTATGGTTAGGAAACATAACCATCTTTGATTAACAAGCTAGTCTAGTAGAGGCATACTAGTGACACTCTGTTTGTCTATGTATTCACACATGTATTATGTTTCCGGTTAATACAATTCTAGCATGAATAATAAACATTTATCATGATATAAGGAAATAAATAATAACTTTATTATTGCCTCTAGGGCATATTTCCTTCACAACTATCCCTAGGTGGTTTTGGTAATTCATAACAACATATAGCTCATTGAGCTAATACTATTCCAAGATAAATATTTCAAGAAAGCTCAATGAATGGCATGGCATGGATGATGAAAGTCGATCCCTCAAAATATTAAGGACAAATGATTGGCTCAAGCTCAAAAGCTCAAGACTCTACATTTTACATTTTAGTGATCCAAGATCACATTGAGTCTATAGGAAAAGACAATACTATCAAGAAGGGATTAGGTGTTGCTTAAAGATCCTATTGCTCCAAGTGCTTAGTGATAAGATCCAAAACCCTCCACTACATTCTCACATCCACATATGACCTAAACCTAAAGTCAAACTCGGCCCTACCGATTCTTTTCTATCCGCGCCACCGAGTTCGGATGTCATACCCACTGCCACAAACCCTAGGCAAATCGGTTTCACCAATAGGGATCTCGGTCTCACCGAGATGGGATTGTAATCTCTCTGTTTCGCCTTCGTAACTTTTCGGTCTCACCGTAAGAGCAAATCGGTCCCACCGAGATTACAATGTAAACTCTTTGTTTCCCTTTTGTAACTTTTTGATCTCACCGAAAGAGCAAATCGGTCCCACCGAGTTTACCTGACCAACTCTCTGGTTAGCTTATTACCAAAATCGGTCTCACCGAGTTTGTGTAATCGGTCTCACGGAGATTACGTTATGCCCTAACCCTAACCAAATCGGTCCTACCGAGATGCATGTCGATCCCAATCAAAACCCTAACGGTCACTAGGTTTACTAAATCCGTCTGACCGAGTTTGATGATTCGGTCCCACCGAGTTTGGTAAATTTTGTGTAACGGTTAGATTTTGTGTGGAGGCTATATATACCCCTCCACCTCCTCTTCATTGGTGAAGAGAGCCATCAGAACAAACCTACACTTCCAACTTACCAGTTCTGAGAGAGAACCACCTACTCATGTGTTGAGGCCAAGATATTCCATTCCAACCACATGAATCTTGATCTCTAGCCTTCCCCAAGTTGCTTTCCACTCAAATCTTCTTTCCACCAAATCCAATCCTATGAGAGAGAGTTGAGTGTTGGGGAGACTATCATTTGAAGCACAAGAGCAAGGAGTTCATCATCAACACACCATTTGTTACTTCTTGGAGAGTGGTGTCTCCTAGATTGGCTAGGTGTCACTTGGGAGCCTCCGACAAGATTGTGGAGTTGAACCAAGGAGTTTGTAAGGGCAAGGAGTTCACCTACTTCGTGAAGATCTACCGCTAGTGAGGCAAGTCCTTCGTGGGCGACGGCCATGGTGGGATAGACAAGGTTGCTTCTTCGTGGACCCTTCGTGGGTGGAGCCCTCCGTGGAATCACGCAACCGGTACCCTACGTGGGTTGAAGTCTCCATCAACGTGGATGTACGATAGCACCACCTATCGGAACCACGACAAAAACATCCGTGTCTCCAATTGCGTTTGAATCCTCCAAACCCTTCCCTTTATATTCTTGCAAGTTGTTTTTTCCGCTGCCTATATACTCTTTGCATACTTGCTTGAATGTTGTGAAGATTGCTTGACTTGTTCAAAATATCTAAAATCTGCCAAAGTCTAAAATTGGGAAAAGGTTAAGTTATTATTGGTCAAGTAGTCTAATCACCCCCCCTCTAGACATACTTCAAGGTCCTACAATTTTCCATTTGCCTCTAATTTTCCTCTGCCACTTCCCCTTTGCCGTTTTATTTGCCCCTCTTCCGTTCGTCCTTCTGTTTGGTCGTGTTACCATGTGCCTTCTATTTGCTTGCATCTTAGCTTGCTAAAAATCTATTGTTATGGATCCTCATCCTCTTGTCAATCTCTTTAACAGATCCAATTATGATGAACCAATTGCTAGTGAGTTTTGTGCACTAGATTATCTTTATGAAGTTTTGCTTGAAATTTGTGAATCTGAAAATTGTGATGAAGTACTTTATGAAGAGATTCATGATAGCTCCTTGAATAAAAAGCATGATTGCAATGATTTTACTATAAATTCTCTTGATGTCAATCGTGCTAATAATATGCAAAACCCTAAGCTTGGGGATGCTAGTTTTGCTATGTCTACTACTTGTTGCAATGATCATGATTGGGGTGATTCTTCTTATGATCTTGAAAATTTATTTAAGCCCCATGATAAATATGAGATTGATAATAATTTTTGCAATAACATTGAAAGTGAGTTTGGAAGAGTGTCAACTTTAGATCCCACATATTTGGAGAATGTTCAATCTTATGAAGTTTTTGATAAAAGTGGGTTTGGAGATGCCATGACTTTAGTTAATGTTAATCCCACTATTTTGGAAGAGTGCCAACTTTGCATGCATGTGGATCATGTTGAAAATATTTTATGTGATAGCTATTTTGTTGAATTTGCTTATGATCCCACATGTAATTATTATGAGAGAGGACAATATGGTTATAGAAATTTTCATGTTACTAAATTACCTCTCGTTATGTTGAGATTGCTATTGTTTCTTTCCGCTTCCTCGCATATGCTAGTTTTTGCTTGCCTTGCAAATTTGCTTGCTTATAATATGCCTATGCATAGGAAGTATGTTAGACTTAGATGTATTTGTTTGCTTATAATATAGTAGATGCAGGCAGGAGTCGGTCTACTTGCCTCGGACGTGATTCCTATATACATGATCATACCTAGATATTCTCATAACAATGCTCAATTCTGTCAATTGCTCAACAGTAATTTGTTCACCCACCGTAAAAACTTTTTCTCTTGAGAGAAGCCACTAGTGAAACCTATGGCCCCCGGGTCTATTTTTCATCATATTAATCTTCCGACACTTAGTTATTTTTATTTCCTTTTATTCTACTTTGCATATTTATCCTAAAAAATACCAAAAATATTATCTTATCATATCTATCAGATCTCACTCTCGTCAGTGCCGTGTAGGGATTGACAACCCCTTATTGCGTTGGTTGCGAGGATTTATTTGTTTGTGTAGGTGCGAGGGACTCGTGCGTGGCCTCCTACTGGATTGATACCTTGGTTCTCAAAAACTGAGGGAAATACTTACGCTACTTTGCTGCATCACCCTTTCCTCTTCAAGGGAAAACCAACGCAGTGCTCAAGAGGTAGCAAGAAGGATTTCTGGCACCGTTGCCGGGGAGTCTACGCAAAAGTCAACATACCAAGTACCTATCACAACCCTTATCTCCCGCATTACATTATTTGCCATTTGCCTCTAGTTTTCCTCTCCCCACTTCACCTTTGCCATTTTATTTGCCCCTCTTCCGTTCGTCCTTCTGTTTGGTCGTGTTACCATGTGCCTTCTATTTGCTTGCATCTTCGCTTGCTAAAAATCTGTTGTTATGGATCCTCATCCTCTTGCTAATCTCTTTAATAGATCCAATTATGATGAACCAATTGCTAGTGAGTTTTGTGCACTAGATTATCTTTATGAAGTTTTGCTTGAAATTTGTGAATCTGAAAATTGTGATGAAGTTCTTTATGAAGAGACTCATGATAGCTCCTTGAATAAAAAGCATGATTGCAATGATTTTACTATAAATTCTCTTGATGTCAATCGTATAATAATATGCAAAACCCTAAGCTTGGGGACGCTAGTTTTGCTATGTCTACTACTTGTTGCAATGATCATGATTGGGATGATTCTTCTTATGATCTTGAAATTTTATTTAAGCCCCATGATAAATACGAGATTGAAAATAATTTTTGCAACAACATTGAAAGTGGGTTTGGAAGAGTGTCAACTTTAGATCCCACATATTTGGAGAATGTTCAATCTTATGAAGTTTTTGATAAAAGTGGGTTTGGAGATGCCATGACTTTAGTTAATGTTAATCCCACTATTTTGGAAGAGTGCCAACTTTGCATGCATGTGGATCGTGTTGAAAATATTTTATGTGATAGCTATTTTGTTGAATTTGCTTATGATCCCACATGTAATTATTATGAGAGAGGACAATATGGTTATAGAAATTTTCATGTTACTAAATTACCTCTCGTTATGTTGAGATTGCTATTGTTTCTTTCCGCTTCCTCGCATATGCTAGTTTTTGCTTGCCTTGCAAATTTGCTTGCTTATAATATGCCTATGCATAGGAAGTATGTTAGACTTAGATGTATTTTTTTGCTTATAATATAGTAGATGCAGGCAGGAGTCGGTCTACTTGCCTCGGACATGATGCCTATATACATGATCATACCTAGATATTCTCATAACAATGCTCAATTCACAATTGCTCAACAAAGAATTTGTTCACCCAATCAGAAAAACTTTTTCTCTTGAGAGAAGCCACTAGTGAAACCTATGGCCCCCGGGTCTATTTTTCATCATATTAATCTTCCGACACTTAGTTATTTTTATTTCCTTTTATTCTACTTTGCATCTTTATCCTAAAAAATACAAAAAATATTATCTTATCGTATCTATCAGATCTCACTCTCGTAAGTGCCGTGTAGGGATTGACAACCCCTTATCGTGTTGGTTGCAAGGATTTATTTGTTTGTGTAGGTGCGAGGGACTCGTGCGTGGCCTCCTACTGGATTGATACCTTGGTTCTCAAAAACTGAGGGAAATACTTACGCTACTTTGCTGCATCACCCTTTCCTCTTCAAGGGAAAACCAACGCAGTGCTCAAGAGGTAGCAAGAAGGATTTCTGGCGCCGTTGCCGGGGAGTCTACGCAAAATTCAACATACCAAGTACCTACCACAACCCTTATCTCCCGCATTACATTATTTGCCATTTGCCTCTAGTTTTCCTCTCCCCACTTCACCTTTGCCATTATATTTGCCCCTCTTCCGTTCGTCCTTCTGTTTGGTCATGTTACCATGTGCCTTCTATTTGCTTGCATCTTCGCTTGCTAAAAATCTGTTGTTATAGATCCTCATCCTCTTGCTATATCTTTAATAGATCCAATTATGATGAACCAATTGCTAGTGAGTTTTGTGCACTAGATTATCTTTATGAAGTTTTGCTTGAAATTTGTGAATCTTAAAATTGTGATGAAGTTCTTTATGAAGAGACTCATGATAGCTCCTTGAATAAAAAGCATGATTGCAATGATTTTACTATAAATTCTCTTGATGTCAATCGTGCTAATAATATGCAAAACCCTAAGCTTGGGGATGCTAGTTTTGCTATGTCTACTACTTGTTGCAATGATCATGATTGGGGTGATTCTTCTTATGATCTTGAAATTTTATTTAAGCCCCATGATAAATATGAGATTGGTAATAATGTTTGCTATAATATTGAAAGTGGGTTTGGAAGAGTGTCAACTTTAGATCCCACATATTTGGAGAATGTTCAATCTTATGAAGTTTTTGAAAAGTGGGTTTGGAGATGTCATGACTTTAGTTAATGTTAATCCCACTATTTTGGAAGAGTGCCAACTTTGCATGCATGTGGATCGTGTTGAAAATATTTTATGTGATAGCTATTTTGTTGAATTTGCTTATGATACCACATGTAATTATTATGAGAGAGGACAATATGGTTAGAGAAATTTTCATGTTAGTAAATTACCTCTCGTTATGTTGAGATTGCTATTGTTTCTTTCCGCTTCCTCGCATATGCTAGTTTTTGCTTGCCTTGCAAATTTGTTTGTTTATAATATGCATATGCATAGGAAGTATGTTAGACTTAGATGTATTTCTTTTCTTATAATACAGTAGATGCAGGTAGGAGTCGGTCTACTTGGCTCGGATGTGATGCCTATATACATGATCATACCCAGATATTCTCATAACAATGCTCAATTCTGTCAATTGCTCAACAGTAATTTGTTCACCCACCGTAAAAACTTATGCTCTTGAGAGAAGCCACTAGTGAAACCTATGGCCCCCGGGTCTATTTTCCATCATATTAATCTTCCGACACTTAGTTATTTTTATTTCCTTTTATTTTACTTTGCATCTTTATCCTAAAAAATACCAAAAATATTATCTTATCATATCTATCAGATCTCACTCTCGTAAGTGCCGTGTAGGGATTGACAACCCCTTATCGCGTTGGTTGCGAGGATTTACATGTTTGTGTAGGTGCGAGGGACTCGTGCGTGGCCTCCTACTGGATTGATACCTTGGTTCTCAAAAACTGAGGGAAATACTTACGCTACTTTGCTGCATCACCCTTTCCTCTTCAAGGGAAAACCAACGCAGTGCTCAAGAGGTAGCAAGAAGGATTTCTCGCACCGCTGTCGGGAGTCTACGCAAAAGTCAACATACCAAGTACCTATCACAACCCTTATCTCCCGCATTACATTATTTGCCATTTGCCTCTAGTTTTCCTCTCCCCACTTCACCTTTGCCATTTTATTTGCCCCTCTTTCGTTCGTCCTTATGTTTGCACTACAAAAAAAAACACTTCCGTGATGATACTGTTTGTCACAGTAGGCCGCATTTTTTGTCATGCATGTACATCCATGACAAATTTATGACAGAATCAAGATAGTCATACTGTCTTTGTCAGAGAAGTGTTCCATGACATTACGAAAATTATCATCACGGAAGTGTCCACTTCCATGACGATAAATCGCGCGTCACAGAAGTGCTTTCGTCAAGGGTGACCGACACGTGGCATCCACCGTAACGGAACACCGTTAAGCTATCGGGTCGGGTTTTTGATCCGATAACCAGTTAACAGCCCCAACCAATGGGAAATTTCCACGTGTAAAATTCTAATTGGCCGGACGAAACACGTGTCAGCTCGTCAGTGGGTCAGATAGGCGCCTATGATATGTCGACACGTGTCACGGCCCACCACCGGCCCATTTAGCTTACAAAGCCGGCCCGTTTGACTTGGTCAAAAGTTAACGGGCTGGCCCATGAAAAGCCTATTAATGGTCTCTTCACAAATAGCCCAGTTTACGGCCCGTTAACTCACGGCCGGTTAGGCCCAAAAGGAAATCGGCCCAACAATGTCATGTGGGCCGTCCAATATAACACCAGCCCATTTCACTTTCGGCCCATGTATGGCCCACGACGTCTTTCGGCCCATATGAGGCCTTCATATATTTCGGCCCTTTACAGGCCCACGGTGACCCTAGCCCATAATGAACAGTAATTTTCTTTGTACCCGTTAACGACCCGTGATTTACATGGGCCGTTTCCAGCCCGTGTTAGCTTTCGGCCTATTGACGGCCCATACGTTCTTGGGCTCCTTTCGCCCTCGATTACTTAGGCCCGTTCTTGGCCTGTTCCCCTAATGGGCCAAATTCGCCCATGGCAAGAGTCGGCCCGTACATCGCATGTTCCCCAAATGGGCCAAATTCGCCCATGGCAAGAGTCGGCCCGTTACATTAGCATGTTACCCTAATGGGCCAAATTCGCCCATGGCAAGAGTGGGTTTGTTTACGCTCGTTAACCCGCTTGCTTCAGCCGTTTCGGCCGTCCTATATTACGGCCCATTAACGACCCGTTATGCCCGTGATGTAATTAAGCCTTTTGCAGTCCCACGGCTCGTTAACGTCTGCTACTGCCGGGCCGATACCAATTACGCCCGATTACGGCCCATGTAGACCCATTTATCCGACGGCCCGAGGCCCACCGATTACAGGCCCATTTATCGACGGCCCGAGGCCCATCAATTATAGGCCCATTTATCGACGGCCCGTAGGTGACCCATGGATCCTACGGCCCGTATATGGCCCATGGTAGTTGCGGCCACTAGCAAACCGTGGAAAAAAGACTAGGAAATAAATAAGGCCAAAACTAACGCTAGGCTATTAAGGCGATTGCATAGATTACATCCACTCGGCATCAAAGATCGCCACCAGTGCAAATATAGGGAACACCCTACACTATACAAAAATGGCTTGCTGTTTTCTTCAACCGGTGGCTGCATGTTAAGAATAAATTTTGTGTCGCACCAAACCAAATTACAACTATATAACAAAAGGAAGGTTGGCATAAAACTTAACAGTATAGCAGATAAATGAACACCAGAAGTTCAGAAGCTCAGTTCATTTGACCTGACTGTTACGTTTTCATGTTGTATTGTCCGATGGAGCACCATAACCGTCGCCTTCATTTCCCCTAGGCTCCTGAACAACATAGCAAATGTCTGATAGTCTAGTTTCAAAACAATGCATATCTTGATGACATTGAGCAATGTTTCTCCTTGTTTCACAAAGGGCCTCTGTTAGGGAATGGACTTGTGTCTGGAGCGCAGATACAACATTGCTTTGACCTTACATATCTTGATCATGAGGCAGTTTGGACGATATTGCCTTAACAACCAACCCAAGATACGCAGAACGTGCTTTTGGCAATCGTTAGTGGATGTATCGCCCATCGCAGCAAGAGCTGACATTAAGGTTATAGTTGCCTCGCCACCTTCGTAAGGTGGCGGTTCCACCATTTTTTCCATAGCTCGCTGAAAAGTTGAGGTTTTACATTAGTAGTACCGTAATGTAAGATATCAAGGAGGCAGCAAAACCAAACAAAATAGCTTTGGTCTATATACATAACTTATTCTGGTGAACCCATGTAAAATATTAGTTGTATTTTATTGCAAAGTACATAATAAAACTAGGTTCCAAACATATGGCCATGTACCATCGCTAATGTATTGTCTATTTCTTCACATTGTATTGAGGGCTAAGGATAAAGAGACGAAGTTTATAATACGGTAAGCATAGTATGACATCATTCATATCACAAAACAAGCGAGGCGCATAAACAGGCAATTGTAACGTTGTGTGGGCAAGTCCAGCATGGAACTAGATTACGGGTCAAGATCAAAGGAACATCACTCCTCTCTCTTAAACCTTGTAAGGTGCAATGATACGCTAAGACAATTGTGTATAAAATTGAAAACAGTAATAGACATTGGCTGCAAACCATGCAGTTCAAGGCACAAGTCAGAGTAAGTAGTAGTTAAAAGGCATGAGGATTAAAACAGCGGCTTTGACTAGTGTAGTCATGCCCTTCTTCTTGCTGGTGTGACAGTCCTTGAAGATTTCCACAGCATTTGGTTCAAGTACCTTTTGGTCCTTGCGGGCTTTCCTCTGCATTTCGAACAAGTCAATATAGATCTGATAATATGGTACAACAAAAAGAGTGAAACAACAGCTAATTACAAGAGCCTCGTAGTGTGCAATATAGCTACGAGATCCTGTCGTCTGTTGGAATTTCACTTTCGTACGGTTGGCCTTGTTCTTTGAACAGTTCACCTACAAGAAGATAGATTTGTGTGACACATGCATAAATAGGACTTCAACATGTGATCTGATCACATATATATAATGTACCTGATACTTCGGATCAGACCAGTGTTTAACAAGAATCCTCCAGTCTTCATTCGATATATTTTCCACTGGAGATGTTTGGGAAAGTTCACTGTTAGCCTTGCCTTCAAAGTGAGTTTTCCTCAAGTTATACCGATACTGTCGCAAAGCAGACTTGAAAACATGGGTGCAAGCTTGTCTGGTTGCATCATCTTGGCTATCCAACTTGAACCTCATCTGTTGAAAATTATGGGAGTCTCATTATCAGCAACCTGGAAAGTATGGGATAGAGCAAGACGATATTACTAGTTTCCATACATAACCATACTTACAGATAAATGGTCGAGGAAGGTGTTGAATTGGGTTTCGTCTTTGTCATTCCTGTACTGAATCCATGTTGGGAGGATACGTACATGACACCTAACGACAACCGCTGCCTCTGATACTAACTTGGCAGACAATGTAGCATCACGTGGCCTTTTTAAACCTACCTCAAAACGGATCTACATTCTTCCTCCTCTAGATTTAGTTAAACTATCGAGCATTAGCCCTGATGTTTGTTTCCTCTTGCGCCTAGGTGCTAGTCCAACAACGAACATAGGAAGTGTTAGTGTACATCAAACTGTGAGACTACATATAAAGAAGCATGGAATCAGAACTTGACTCCAAAGAACTACCTTCTTGCTGTTGAAGCTCACAAGGTTCATCCGATATTGCCAACTCGTCTTGTGTCAAGAGTGCTTGGGAAGTAGTGTCGGTGGCAAGGGAGCTTGGGAACGTCTTTGCTAGCTCGATTGACGCACGAGTATGTCATGCACCGTAGTAATCTTGTGGTAGGTGTTGCAAGAACTAGGGCTGTCCCCGCTTGTTTGGTGGCAGCTATTTGTTTCGCTTTGGCTTTTTTGCAGCTCGTGTAGCATGGGATGTCGTGTTTGTAGAATTTTCGCTGGACTTTGACCTTCTATTGCACCATCGCATCAAAGCAGAATCTGCAGGATTCATCTGCTTCTCATTCCCTGCCATTCTGTGTTTCTTCCTCTTTCTCCGTGCCATGTTAAGTCAAGCCGACAAGAAAAATGAATAAAATTTAGTTCTTCAGAACAAATTGATGCGTGATGCAGATGAACTGAACTTTGATGTTAGACAACCATATGATAGGAGGATATAATATGTATGAAAAACAGGACGGAAGAGATAACCAAAACTATGATGTGTAAACTAAGGAGAAGACATTTCACCAAATTAGAAGCAATGCAATGGAAGGTAGACACCATATGAAAGATGCTACAAATATCGCTTCCCGCCAAGTTAACGGTGTCTCATTATAAATGGCGTTTAAACAAATGTGAAGCAGACAAGAAATAAATCATATGCAAGATGCAAACAACATCACAGTACCATGTTAGAGGTCTCTCGTCATTAATGCCATTGCATATTCACAGCATTGCATATTCACAACTTATGATGTGTAAACTAAGGAGAAGGCATTTCAACAAATTAGAAGCAATGAAAGCTAGACACCATATGAAAGATGCAACGAATATCACTCTACCAAGTTAAAACTGTCTCGTCATAAGTGCCATTTCAACAAATTAGTAGTACAAGCTAGAAAAGAATGTGAGATGTAACCTATATCACACTCTGAAGTCAAACGTGTCTTATGATAAGTGATTGTTGCAGGTTACACAACAGTAGTAATTTGATGTAAGAACATGGTGTGATAGACAAATATTGTATGTTCTATAAACAGGAACACGTATCTTATCCAAGTATAATGTGTAAAGTAAGCAGATGGAATTCAACAAAATTAGAAGCAATACAAGCTATACATCATACATAACATGCAACCACATATAACAGTGCCAAGTTAGAGGGAGCACCAGTGATGCTACACTAGGGGAGACGTGCTCATCATAAACACAGCTTTGTTGAGATTCTATGCATGTGTTGTCTTGGAAATCATCTTGGGGGTGTGGAGGAGTAGAAATCAGAGAGGCCCTCCGCTCGGAAGGAGCACCTTTATCCGCTGCCTTGCTAACTTCCTTCCGCTTTATTGATTTTGAATTGTCAAGTAAAACCGACAACAAAAAGCAATAAAATTCTCTCTTCGAACTCATTCATGCATGATAACGACAATCACTACTTTGATGTAAGGCAAACACATGATACCAGGATGGAATATGTACGAAAAAATGTGACGACATGGCATGTTCACAACTGCTTTGTGTAAACTAAGCGTAAACCATTCCAGCAAATAAGAAGCAATGCAAGCTAGACACCACATGAAAGATGCAACCAATATGACTCGCCAAGTTAAAAGCGTCCCATCATAAATGGAATTTCAACAAATTAGAAGCAGCCCATGCTATAAATCATATGAAAGATGCAACTAATATCGACCTTGCATATACTAAAGGTGTCTCGTCATATTGATTGATGCGGGATACAAAAAAACAATAGTTTTATGTAAGGACATGCTTAATAGACAGATGTACTATGTACTAAATACAAGAAGGCATGTCACATTAACAGGTATAATGTACTATAAGCTAAGCAGACTAGCACATGCAGTTTAACCAGATTGGAAGAATTACAATCTAGACACCATATGCAACATGCAACCACATATCACGCTGCCAAGTTAGAGCAAGTACCTGCGATGCTAGTGTAGGGGAAATGCTGTAATCAACTATAGAGCTATGTTCACTATCTTCATGTAGCATTTCCGTTTCTTGAGAATCATGTCGGGAGGCTGACGCTGCATTCTTTAAATGAGTAGTCCCCTTGCCTGCCTGCCTCGTCATAAGTGATTGATGAGGGATACACAAGAACATTAGTTTGATGTAAGAACATGGTTAATACACAGATGTACTAGTATGTACCAAAAACAGAAAGGAATGTCATATTCAAAGGTATAATGTGTAAGCTAAGCAAATGCAATTTAACAAAATTGGAAGCAATACAAGCTAGACATCCGGCTGGAGTGGTGATCATGATCATCTAGGACATGAGAGCCTGGTGGGAGGTGGGCTGCTTCGCCACCATCGCAGCTTTTTAGTTGGCTTCCGTGTGATGCCTATCTTTCTCGGGCTTGTCATCGGCTCGGCCAGTGCCTCGACTAGCTATTTGTCTTCCGGTGCTCCCGGATGGTGGTTCATGTAAAAATATCTTTCCTTATCTTGATAAAGACTGACTTCGGCCTTTCGAATACAAGCTAGACACCATATGCAACATGCAACCACATATGACACCGTGAAGTTAAATCAAGCACCTGGGATGGTGGTTCACGGCGGCGAGATCATCAACTCGAGCTACGTTCCCGTCTCCATCTCCGACACTACACCCTTTAAAGTCTTGAAACGTATGCAGGCGTGGCAGCTGCATTACCACTGTTGGAGCGACTTCTCTCTTCTCTTTCCTCCTTCTGTGAAGGCAGGGTTTGAAATACCCTTGCATAAAAAGACAATAGTGAGAGTATGGGTGAAGTGTGTGCAGAAGTAGTGCATTGTAAAAGTAGCAGATAGCAGGTGGCTGAAAAGTAAATGACAGGAGACATATGAAAGCTTTACAATATTGCATGGCAAACAAAATTAGATTCTACTCCGTATGATTTTGTAATATATGAGCACAGGAAATGCAGTAATCCTCCAAAGACACCACCACATGTGGTCCTATCAAGATAACGATCGACTAAAAATAAATAGGTCGATCGATTTTTTATGAACCGTCCGATCTATAAGGAACGGGCAGATGGCCTTCGTCACCGTCCGCCACCACTATTGACGATCTTTCTCGAACCGCCAACGACCACCGGCCCAGACCCTGCCTCCGCCGCCCGCCTCCCATCGACCTCACACCACCGCTGCAGCTTGGCAGCGCCCCAAGCCATCCCTTTAATCCCGGCCGACCTCCAGATCGGGCGCCAAGAGCTCTAGGCCGCACACTCCCTAAGATAAACACTACAGCCTTTGCTTCCCTGCGTAATAGTCGTACTAAGCGCTTTACTGGGAATGCTTCCGTTAATTGGGAATCAACTGGCCAGAAATTGAAATTCAGGGGGGTGACAAACCTCTAGCTAAGGTGAAATAGTATATGAGGAGAAACCTTGTGCATCGCAAGTTACTAGGAACATCTAGTATCAAGAAGAACCGGTCAACTAGTGTCTTCTGTGGGATGAATACCGTGCAAGCAGAGACGTAAGATTTGCATGAATAAGGGAAGAGGAGTACCTTCTTCGGTTGCCGGTGTGGTCACCTCCACATGTCGCGCCGATCTTCTTCTTTTTACCGGGGAAACCGATGTTCTGGAGGGTGCAGGTGTAACGCCCTCGATGCGGCTATATCTCCCATGTGTCGAAGCACGACTTAGAGGTATAACCGCATTGAAAGCAATGTAGCAAGTGAGGTAATCTTCACACAACCCATGTAATACATAAGGGAAAGAGATACATAGTTGGCTTACAGTCGCCACTTCACACAATGCATAAATAAACATCCATCATCCATATTACACTCAAGGTCCGACTACGGAACCAAAATAAAAGAAGACTACCTCAAATGCTACACAGATCCCCGATCGTCCCAACTGGGCTCCACTACTAATCATCAGGAAAAGACACATAGTAACGACCACGTTCCTCGTCGAACTCCCACTTGAGCTCGGTTGCGTCATCTGCACTGGCATCGTCGGCACCTGCAACTGTTTTGGTAGAATCTGTGAGTCACGGGGACTCAACAATCTCACACCCGCGAGATCAAGACTATTTAAGCTTATAGGAAGGACAGAGTTGTGAGGTGGAGCTGCAGCAAGTTTACTAGCATATATGGTGGCTACATTCGCAAAAGAGAGCGAGAAGAGAAGCAAGGCACGGTCGTGGAAGCTAGTAGCGATCAAGGAGTGATCCTGAACTACTTACGCCAAACATAACTCCAACACCGTGTTCACTTCCGGACTCACGAGAAGAGACCATCACGATTACACACGCGGTTGATGTGTTTTAATCAAGGTCAACTTTGGGTTTTCTACAATCGGACATTAACAAATTCCCATCTGCCTCATAACATGGGCACGGCTTTGAAAGATAATACCCTGCAGGTGTGTCCCAACTTAGCCCATTATAAGCTCTCACGGTCAACGAAGGATATTCCTTCTACCGGGAAGACCCGATCAATCTCGGAATCCCGGACTACAAGACATTCGGACAGCAATAAAACAAGACCAGCAAAGCCGCCCGATTGTGCCGACAAATCCCGATAGGAGCTGCACATATCTCGTTCTCAAGGCACATCCGGATGAGACATCCTACGAGTAAAAACAAGCCTCATGTTTCCCCAAGGTGGCCCCATAGTTCGTTTGAGCTGGCCAGCACTCGAGGGAGCACCGGTCCGGGGGGTTAAATAAAGATGACCACAGGGCTCATGAAAACCCGGGGATAAAGGCTTAGGTGGCAAATGGTAAAACCAAAGTTGGGCCTTCTTTGGAGGAGTCTTATTCAAAGCGAACTATCAAGGGGGTCCCATAAATCACCCAACCGTGTAAGGAACGCGAAATCAAGGAACATAACACCGGTATGACGGAAACTAGGGTGGCAAGAGTGGAAAAAAACACCAGGCATAAGGCCGAGTCTTCCACCCTTTACCAAGTATATAGATGCATTAATTAACCAATAGATATTGTGATATGCCAACAAGTAAACAAGTTCCAACAAGGAACAACATCTCCATGTTCCAACAAGGAACAAACTTCATCTTCACCTGCAACTAGCAACGCTATAAGAGGGACTGAGCAAAGCGGTAACATAGCCAATCAACGGTTTGCTAGGAAAGGATGGTTAGAGGTTTGACATGGCAATATGGGTGGCATGATAAGCAAGTGATAGGCATCGTAGCATAGGCATAGCAAAAGAGCGAGCATCTAGCAAGCAAAGATAGAAGTGATTTCAAGGGTATGGTCATCTTGCCTGCAAGGTTCTCAGAGTTGTCGAAAGCTTGATCCTCGTAAGCGTTCTCAACAGGTTCCTCATTCACGTACTCGTCTCCCGTCTCTACCCAAAGCAAGAACACAAACAATGGAACCACAATAAATCACGGTGCAATGCACAAACCACATGATGCAAAACATGGCATGCTATGCGAGATGTGAGATGCAATGCATATGCGTGCTCCGGAAGGAAAATGATGAACCAGGCATCAACTTGGCAAACCAAGTATGCCGCTGGAAAGGTGAGATGATTTCGGTTGAAATCGACATAAAGATCACCGGAATCGGATGCACGGTTTGGAAATGACAAGCAAAACAAGAATGACACAAATCTGCCATTAACAGCATGATGCCACTTAGCAAGCAACAAGAAATTAAGCTACTGCATCCAAACGTACCAGAAAAGCATATGGCAGTGATCTACTCAAGATGCTTGACAAAGTATGAACACTGAGCTACGGCTAATTCACATTATAACAGGTCCAAATAAGCATGGCAAAAGTGCAAAATATATCAGCTTCACAGACTTAGTGAAAATACTGAACATGGCAGAATCAGCATCAGGAAGCAATGTTCAGAGCAAGCAAACAACATGCTGCAGGAAATTATAATAGCAAAACAAGGCACGGAATGAATCTACTCAAAGCATAGAACAAAAGTCCCTTACTGACCACGAGCCAAAAAGGATCAGAAAATGTAATAGCACCCATGTCAATATAGCAAGTTTCGTTAACAGATTCAGCAACAGGGCATGACAGAAACAGATAACAAGTAGGCATGTTTAAGAGTTCGATGCACTCACTACAGAGCATTTCATGATAAACTAAGCATACACCCATAAAAAAGACATGGCATAGAAGTTATACATGGCAAGAAAAACATCATAGCATACACGGATCAACTACAACAATCTTGGCAAAATTGAATAACATGTAAACAATCTGCCAGGAAACATTTTATAGCAAAAGCAGAGCTCGATTGACTCAAGCTATGGCACTCCATAATTGCAAACAAGGGAATGTATGGATAGAGCATAACCATATGGTCAAAACATCCTTATTAAAGTATCTCAAAATAAGCATGGATCTCTCTGTAGCATCAAGTAAACATGGCATAAAAATATCAGCAAAACAGGGGCTGAAATCAGCAACATCATGAAGCCTAGATTGCATGCTTGTGCTAGTCACCACAGAGGTCGCGAAAATACATGGCATACACCCCTGTAAATATGGCATGTCATATTACAAAACACATGTAGGACTCAAGTTCATAGGATGCACACATCAATCATGGCAAAAATGACAAAAATGCATGTTCTGATAAGTATCTGAAACTAACATCATATAGCCCTCTTCTAACAGCATTTCGGGCATCAAGATGAGCTCAAATGAAAATGATGCAATGAGATGCAATGATGTACTCATCGATTTTAACATTTCTGTATGCTATACGCCCCAAACCGAGCCACGGGTTCAAAGTTATGGCATGATGAAAATGCAACACATTACTGACATAAAATGATTTTGGATCTGAGATCCGGGGCGCGCGGGTCGAGGTTCGCCGGCCAGAGTTGGGGCCGGGTAGGAGAGGAGAGGCCGGGGCGAGGCCCGGGGCGGCGACCGGCGCGGGGGCCGAGGACGGGAGGCGGCGAGAAGGCGGCGGGCGGGGCCGGAGGCGGGCGTGAGCGAGGGCCGAGGCCGGAGGCGGCGAGGCGGGCGGGCGGGCGGGCCGGTGGTGGCCGGAGGCGGCCGGAGCGTGAGGGTCATGGCGGCGGCGGCAGACGGGATGGGGGCCCCTGCATGGCCTCGCGGGGCGCTGGCGCGGCGCGGAGAGGCCACGTGGCAGCCTCCGTTGGTCATGGGCGTGGCGCGGACGCTGCCCAAATTTCGCCGGACGTAACCGCGGCAGCGGAGGAGCGGGCTAGGGTTTGGGGATCCGAAAAATTCGGGGGAGTGCACATATTTATAGGTAGAGGGAGCTAGGAAGCTCCAAATGGAGTGCGGTTTTACCACACGATCGTGATCCGACGACGGAGAGCATGGAAGTGACTTAGATGGGTTATTGGGCTGTTTTGAAGGGGTGTTGGGCTGCAACCTAAAAGAGGCCTTTGCGAGAGTGCGGTTAACCGTTGGAGTACTAAACGAGCTCCAAATGACCCAAACTTGACAGGTGGTCTACCGGTGGTGTACCAAGGCCACTTGACAAACCTCGGTCCATTCCGAGAACGTTTAGTACCCAATCACGGAAAAATGTAAAAGGGGACGCCGGGGGACATAGGAGTGCCGGATTGCAAAACGGACAACGGGGAAAATGCTCGGATGCATGAGACGAACACGTATGCAAATGAGATGCACATGATGACATGATATGAGATGCATGACATGAACAAAATGCAAAACAAAAGACAAAAACCCAACCACGGAGGGAATATCATATCACAATGCCGAAAATGGCAAGAGCTGGAGTTACAAATATGGAAAGTTACATCGAGGGCGTTACAACACTCCACCACTACAAGAGGATCTCGTCCCGACATCTAGGACTGAAAGAACTCCGGATATTCGGAACGGAGGTGATCCTCGCGGCCCTGTGTGGCTTCTCGGTCGGAATGCTGTGACCACTTCACTTTCAGGAATTTGATTGACTTGTTGCGAGTCTTGCGCTCGGTTTCTTCGAGAATAGCAACGGGGTGCTCATGATAAGAGAGATCTTCTTGGAGGTCAATTTCTTCGAAGTTGATAGTGCGTTCAGGAGTCTTGAGGCACTTGCGAAGCTGTGACACGTGAAACACATCGTGCACATTCGCGAAGTTGGACGGAAGCTCAAGTTGATAGGCGAGATCGCCTCTTTTTCCAATGATCTTGAAAGGACCCACGTATCTAGGGGCAAGCTTCCCTTTGATACCGAAGCGACGAGTGCCTTTCATTGGAGAGACGCGAAGGTAGACATGGTCTCCAATTTCAAAAGCCACATCACGGTGCTTGACATCATAATAGCTCCTCTGGCGCGATTGTGCGGCTTTGAGATTCTCACGAATGACTTTGCACATTTCTTCGGCTTCTGTGATCAAGTCGTTGCCAAGAAGTTGGCGTTCACCTGTCTCGGACCAATTGAGAGGAGTACGACACTTTATGCCATAGAGAATTTTGAATGGGGCCTTTCCTAACTCGCTTGGAAGCTGTTGTTGTAGGAGAACTTCGGCATATGGAAGACAATCTTCCCACTTCATATGAAGGAAATGACACAAGCCACGAGCATATCTTCAAGGATTTGATTGACTCGCTCGACTTGGCCACTTGTTTGAGGATGGAAAGCTATCTTTGAAACGAATATTGGTGCCCATGGCCTTCAAAAAGAATCCCAAAACTTGGAGGTGAAGATGCTTCCACGGTGCGAAGAGATCAATTGTGGTATGCCGTGCAAGGAGACAATTATGGAGGTGTATAGCTCGCCAACCGAGCTGCGTGATGGATTCTTTGATAGGAAGAAAATGAGCCACTTTAGTAAGCTTGTCAATGACAACGAAGATAGCATCATTTCCACGCTTGGACTTTGGAAATCCAGTCACGAAGTCCATTTCAATATGATCAAACTTCCGTTATGGAATAGCAAGAGGTTGGAGGAGACCAGCTGGTCTTTGGTGTTCTCGCTTTCACTCTTACGCATACATCACACTCATTCACGAAATGAGAAATTTCTCGCTTCATTCGAGTCCACCAATATGACTGCCTGAGGTCATGGTACATCTTCGTACTTCCAGGATGAATGGATAGAAGGGAATTGTGTGCCTCGTTCATAATGACTTTACGTAGATCACCCTTTGGAACCACAATACGGTCCTCAAAGAAAAGAGAATCTTTGTCATCAATGTGGAAGCACTTGTACTTGAAATGCCCTTGTCGATACCACGTTTCACCTTTTTCACCATGGTATCCAGGAGTTGAGCCTCACGAATCTAGTCTTCCAAAGTAGGAGAGACTATGAGGTTGGCAACAAAACCTTGAGGAACAACTTGAAGATTCAGCTTGCGGAAAGCTTCACAAAGATCCGGTTGGAAGGGCTTGAGGATTAAGCTGTTGCAATAAGCCTTCCTGCTCAAAGCATCTGCAATGACATTGGCCTTGCCCGGAGTTTATTCAATACTTGGGTTGTACTCTTGAATCATTTCGACCCATCGCGTTTGCCTGAGGTTGAGGTTAGGTTGAGTGAAGATATACTTGAGACTCTTGTGATCGGTGAATATGTCCACTTTCCTTCCCAACAAGAGATGTCTCCATGTTATCAATGCATGGACAACTGCCGCCAACTCAAGATCGTGAGTGGGGTAGTTCTTTTCGTTGGGCTTCAGCTGACGAGAGGTATAGGCCACAACTTTCTTCTCTTGCATTAACACAGCACCGAGACCTTGAAGAGAAGCATCACAGAAAACTTCGAATGGCTTGGATTCATCAGGAGGAGTCAAGACAGGAGCTGTGACGAGTTTCTCTTTGAGGGTATTGAAAGCAACGTCACACTCAGGAGACCAGACATACTTCACATGCTTCTGGAGGAGGTTGGAAAGAGGCTTTGCAATTTTAGAGAAGTTCTCGACGAATCTTCGGCAATAGCTTGCAAGTCCAAGAAAACTGCGAAGCTGCTTGACATTCTGAGGAGGTTCCCAATTCACAACTGCAGACACCTTCTCGGGATTAACAGCGATGCCCTTGGCGGAGATGATGTGACCAAGGTAAAGCACTTCATCAAGCCAAAATTCAGATTTGGAAAACTTCGCATAGAATTGATGCACTCTGAGCTTGTCGAGTACCAATGGCAAATGTTTGGCATGATCCTTCCTATTCTTGGAGAAGACCAAAATATCATCGAGATAGACCAAGACGAATTCATTGGTGTAGGGGTTGAAGATGAAGTTCATCATTCGAGAGAAAGTTGGAGGAGCATTGACAAGGCCGAAAGACATGACAGTATATTCATAAGAACCAAAGCTTGTTACGAATGATGTCTTGGGAATATCTTGTTCACGAATGCGAATTTGATGATAACCCATACGAAGGTCAAGCTTGGAGAACACTTTAGCACCTTTGAGTTGCTCGAAAAGCTCATTGATGTTGGGAAGTGGATACTTTTTCTTGATTGTCTTCTTATTCAATGGACGGTAATCGACACAAAGTCGGTCCGTGCCATCCTTCTTCTGGACAAAAAGAACACCACAACCTCAAGGAGATGAACTCGGTCTGATCAAACCCAGACGTTCTTGTTCATCGAGCTGCTTCTTCAATTCCTTCAGCTCATTAGGTCCAAGCTTGTATGGACGCTTGCAAACGGGTTTAGTGCCAGGCTCAAGATCGATAACGAATTCGACTGGCCGATGAGGAGGCATACCCGGAAGCTCTTTTGGAAAGACATCTTGGTAGTCACAAACGACTGGAATCTGAGAGATAGCATCCAATTCGCCCTTCTCATTGAGAGAAAACAACCGAATGGTTTCATCACGAGCGGCATAGATGATCACATCGTCATAAGAGTGAGTCAATTGAATTTCCCTGGCAGCACAATCAAGCCGAGCTTTGTGCTGAGAAAGCCAGTCCATCCCGAGAATAAGATCAATATCCGAGTCACCAAGGACAATTGGTTTAGCCAGAAATCTATAGTCGCCCATCTTGATAGAGACATCGGGACCAATCAAACTAGAAGTCATAAGCTTTCCGGGAGAAACAACTTGCATAACTTTGGACAAAATCCTTGTGTCAACATTGTGCTTCGATGCAAAAGGATATGACATGAAAGAATGCGATGCACCAGTATCAAATAAGACTTTTACAGGAATATCATTAACTGAGAGATTACCCATTATCACATCAGTAGATTCCTCCGCTTGAGCTGCATTCATCATATTCACCTTTGCAGACTTGGGATTATGCTTGACCACTGCATTGCTTGAAGATCTCACAGGAGGAGGAGGCGGAAGGCGCCTTTGGTTGAAGCATTTGTTCGCATAGTGACCTTTCTGCTGATATTTGTTGCAAGTCACCTCTGAGAGCGGACGGTGATAAGGAGCATTTGACCTTGGAGCTTGAGAATTAGACTTGTTACGATAGCTTTGGGTTGGGTGGGTGGGAAGATCCACGACCACCGGGTTCTTCTGGCGATAAGGCCGATTTAAATGGAGGAGGAGGAAGGTAGAACTTCTGCTGCTTAGCTGCCACTTGAGAGGAAGAAGAAGACTGAACTGCATCCCTGATTCTCTTCTTAGAAGCCTCACATTTGAGCTGGGCAGCTTCTTGCTTCAGTGCCATGTTGTAGAATTCATCATACTTTTTTGGCTCAAAAAGCACCAGAGCTAATTGCAGATCTTCTCTGAGACCACCTCTGAATTGATAGATCATACTCTTTTCATCAGGGACGTCTTGCTTAGCGAAGCGGCGAGTTTCGAACTGGATATTGTATTGATACACAGACATGTTGCCTTGCTTGAGATTGCGGAACTCCTCACGCTTGCTCTCAACAACACTTTTCGGAATGTGGTGAGCTTTGAAGTCTCGGCGGAACTCATCCTAGGTAATTACACGACCTCCTCTGGAATCTTTGTATTGCTGGTACCACTCGGTAGCTTGGTCCTTGAGTTGAAACGAAGCAAACTTGACAAAGTCCTCAGGTCTGACATTGCTACATTCAAAATGTTTGCAGATGTCCACAAGCCAATCGTTATGCCCTGTGGGCCTCGGCTACGTAAACCGAAAGACTTCGGCTGATTAGCGAGGAACTGATTGAGGGTAGCAAAGTGCGGCTGGTTGTTGCCTTGACCTTGATTTCCTTGGTTTCCTTGCCGTTGGGTACGCTCTTGCAAGAGTTGAAAAATCATCTGAGCATTTGCATTGGTGGCTGCCATGATATCTTGCCATGCCTCCGAAGGCGGAGGTGGAGGTGGAGGGTTCGACTGACTCCCATCATTGCGATCCGGATTCAGACGCGTTGGCGGAGCCATCCTGAAGAGGGTGACATCCGTTAGCACTTTGATAGACAGATAGACAAGTTGAATCAACGGATAGAAATAGCAACATATAGTCTTCACAATAAACATTCGAACAAGGATGAACGAATGAATTCCAAAGTTAAAATCACACATCCATTAAGGTGAGAAGCCACTTGATTAAGGGTTGATGAAAAAAAATAACAAGGTTCGACTGGAACAAATAAGTGGTAAGGATTACCCAATCACAAACCAAATATCTGCGGGAAGAAATGCTAAGAGCTACTTGAATCCCACCTATAAACTCCCGAAACTTTCTGGTTATGCAATCTGGTGTTGGGGATATAGGGGACACAAAATATATCACCCAAACTAACAATACCTAGATCCAGCTGTATCCATCCGTCAACACATAACCAAGAAACCTTCGGAAATCATGTACCTCGACCTTCGAAAAGCATCCGTTATACGAGTCATGGCAATACTCCCGAGCTCGCCCAAAGATCTTTGGGTTATCGGGTTATCTCACCAACAACTGTACAAAAGAGATTTTTGATGTCGGCAAAGCTCGTATTCGAGAATGCAACGATAAAATTGTGACGGCAACACCTCGGAGCTCAACTCCCTGGGACACTGCCACAACCCCTAAATGTCAGGAGGCACCAAGAACAATGTTCTCGTCACAGAACCATCGGAACGATTCCAAGATACCCGCGTGATCCTAAAATTTTTTTTAGTGAAATTTGAGGAGAGGAGAGTCAAAACTTCTACATCAGGAGACCTCACCAGAGCGACGAAGGGATTGGGGAGTAAAAAGAATCCTACTCTCCGATATATATAATCCTAAGACTCAAAACATTTTTGTTCTAGACTCAAGAACCCCAGCAAACAATCAAGCAGGGGCTCCTAAGTCGGGGATGGCTCTGATTACCAACTTGTAACGCCCTCGATGCGGCTATATCTCCCACGTGTCGAAGCACGACTTAGAGGCATAACCGCATTGAAAGCAATGTCGCAAGTGAGGTAATCTTCACACAACCCATGTAATACATAAGGGTAAGAGATACATAGTTGGCTTACAGTCGCCACTTCACACAATGCATAAATAAACATCCATCATCCAGATTACACTCAAGGTCCGACTACGGAACCAAAATAAAAGAAGACTACCCCAAATGCTACAGATCCCCGATCGTCCCCAACTGGGCTCCACTCATCGATCATCATGAAAAGACACATAGTAACGACCACGTTCCTCGTCGAACTCCCACTTGAGCTCGGTTGCGTCATCCTTTGACCGCATCGCCGGCACTGCAACTATTTTGGTTGAATCTGTGAGTCACGGGGACTCGGCAATCTCACACCAGCGAGATCAAGACTATTTAAGCTTATAGGAAGGACAGAGTTGTGAGGTGGAGCTGCAGCAAGCGACTAGCATATATGGTGGCTACATTCGCAAAAGAGAGCGAGAAGAGAAGCAAGGCACGGTCGTGAAGCTAGTAGCGATCAAGAAGTGATCCTGAACTACTTACGCCAAACATAACTCCAACATCGTGTTCACTTCCCGGACTCACGAGAAGAGACCATCACGATTACACACGCGGTTGATGTGTTTTAATCAAGGTCAACTTCGGGTTTTCTACAATCGGACATTAACAAATTCCCATCTGCCTCATAACCGCGGGCACGGCTTTCGAAAGATAATACCCTGCAGGGGTGTCCCACCTTAGCCCATTATAAGCTCTCACGGTCAACGAAGGATATTCCTTCTACCGGGAAGGCCCGATCAGTCTCGGAATCCCGGACTACAAGACATTTCGACAGCAATAAAAAACGACCAAAGAAAGCCGCCCGACAGCCGACAAATCCCGATAGGAGCTGCACATATCTCGTTCTCAGGGCACATCCGGATGAGACATCCTACGAGTAAAACCAAGCCTCAAGTTTCCCTAAGGTGGCCTCGCGATGCCTTTCGTTTCGGGCTGCACTCGAGGGAGCACCTTGGTCGGGGGTTAAATAAAGATGACCCTCGGGCTCGCGAAAACCCGGGGAAAAGGCTTAGGTGGCAAATGGTAAAACCAAAGTTGGGCCTTCTTTGGAGGAGTCTTATTCAAAGCGAACTGTCAAGGGGGTCCCATAAATCACCCAACCGTGTAAGGAACGCGAAATCAAGGAACATAACACCGGTATGAAAGAAACTAGGGTGGCAAGAGTGGAACAAACCACCAGGCATAAGGCCGAGTCTTCCACCCTTTACCAAATATATAGATGCATTAATTAACCAATAGATATTGTGATATCCTAACAAGTAAACAAGTTCCAACAAGGAACAACATCTCCATGTTCCAACAAGGAACAAACTTCATCTTCACCTGCAACTAGCAACGCTATAAGAGGGGCTGAGCAAAGCGGTAACATAGCCAATCAACGGTTTGCTAGGAAAGGATGGTTAGAGGTTTGACATGGCAATATGGGTGGCATGATAAGCAAGTGATAGGCATCGTATCATAGGCATAGCAAAAGAGCGAGCATCTAGCAAGCAAAGATAGAAGTGATTTCAAGGGTGTGGTCATCTTGCCTGCAAGGTTCTCAGAGTTGTCGAAAGCTTGATCCTCGTAAGCGTTCTCAACAGGTTCCTCGTTCACGTACTCGTCTCCCGGCTCTACCCAAAGAAAGAACACAAACAATGGAACCACAATAAATCACGGTGCAATGCACAAACCACATGATGCAAAACATGGCAATGCTATGCGAGATGTGAGATGCAATGCATATGCGTGCTCCGGAAGGAAAATGATGAACCAGGCATGAACTTGGCAAACCAAGTATGCCGCTGGAAAGGTGAGATGATTTCGGTTGAAATCGACATAAAGATCACCGGAATCGGATGCACGGTTTGCAAATGACAAGCAAAACAAGAATGACACAAATCTGCCATTAACAGCATGATGCCACTTAGCAAGCAACAAGAAATTAAGCTACTGCACCCAACCGTACCAGAGAAGCATACGGAAGTGATCGACTCAAGATGCTTGACAAAAGATGAACACTGAGCTACGGCTAATTCACACAATAACAGGTCCAAACAAGCATGGCAAAAGTGCAAAATATATCAGCTTCACAGACTTGGTGAAAATACTGAACATGGCAGAATCAGCATCAGGAAGCAATGTTCAAAGCAAGCAAATAACATGCTACAAGAAATTAAAATAGCAAAACAAGGCACAGAATGAATCTAATCAAAGCATAGAACAAAAGTCCCTTACTGACCATGAGCCAAAAGGGATCAGAAAATGTAATAGCACCCATGTCAATATAGCAAATTTCGTTAACAGATTCAGCAACAGGGCATGACAGAAACAGATAACAAGTAGGCATGTTTAAGAGCTCGATGCACTCACTACAGAGCATTTCATGATAAACTAAGCATACATACATCAAGAAGACATGGTATAGAAGTTATACATGGCAAGAACAACATCATAGCATACACGGATCAACTATAACAACCTTGGCAAAATTGAATAACATGTAAACAATCTGCCAGGAAACATTTTATAGCAAAAGTAGAGCTCGATTGACTCAAGCTATGGCACTCCATAATTGCAAACAAGGGCATGCATGGATATAGCATAACCATATTGTCAAAACATCCTTACTGAAGTATCTCAAAATAAGCATGGATCTCTCTGTAGCATCAAGTAAACATGGCATAAAAATATCAGCAAAACAGGGGCTGAAATCAGCAACATCATGAAGCCTAGTTTGCATGCTTGTGCTAGTCACCACAGAGGTCACAAAAATACATGGCATACACCGCTCTAAAGATGGCATGGCATATTACAAAACACATGTAGGACTGAAGTTCATAGGATGCACACATCAATCATGGCAAAAATGACAAAAGTGGATGTTCAGATAAGAATCTGAAACTAACATCACATAGCCCTCTTCTAACAGCATTTCGGGCATCAAGATGAGCTCAAATGAAAATGATGCAATGAGATGAAATGATGTACTCATCGAGTCTAACATTTACGTATGCTATACGCCCCAAACTTACCAACGGGTGCAAAGTTATGGCATGATGAAAATGTAACACATTACTGACAGAAAATGACTTGGAGGAATTCGGGGGAGAAAGAAGTCAACCGAGATGATTTTGGATCCGAGATCCGGGGCGCGCGGGTCGAGGTTCGCCGGCCGGAGTTGGGGCCGGGGAGGAGAGGAGAGGCCGGGGCGAGGCCCAGGGCGGCGACCGGTGCGGGGGCCGAGGGCGGGAGGCGGCGAGGTGGCGGCGGGCCGGGCGGGCGGCGGCGGGAGGCGGCGGCCGGCCGGGTCATGGAGCTGGGCGCGGCGGCGGGCGGCGCAGATGGAGCTGCTGGGGCCTCAGACGGATTTCGCGGGGCGGCGGCAGAAGCGGCGGAGGCCAATGGCAGCCTCCGGTTGGCTGCGGGCAAGGCGCAGACGTCCAGCTCGCCCGGACGTGTCCGGCGGCAGCGGAGGAGCGGGCTAGGGTTTGGGGATCCGGAAAATTCGGGGGAGTGCACATATTTATAGGTAGAGGGAGCTAGGAAGCTCCAAATGGAGTGCGGTTTTCGCCCACACGATCGTGATCCGATGACGGAGAGCATGGAAGTGACTTAGATGGGTTATTGGGCTGTTTTGAAGGGGTGTTGGGCTGCAACTTAGAAGAGGCCTTTGCGAGAGTGCGGTTAACCGTTGGAGTACCAAACGAGCTCCAAATGACCCGAAACTTGACAAGTGGTCTACCGGTGGTGTACCAACGCCACTTGACAAACCTCGGTCCATTCCGAGAACGTTTAGTACCCGCTCACGGAAAAATGTAAAAGGGGACGCCGGGGGACATAGGAGTGCCGGATTGCAAAACGGACAACGGGGAAAATGCTCGGATGCATGAGACGAACACGTATGCAAATGAGATGCACATGATGACATGATATGAGATGCATGAAATGAACAAAATGCAAAACAAAAGACAAAAATCCAACCACGGAGGGAATATCATATCACAATGCCGAAAATGGCAAGAGTTGGAGTTACAAATATGGAAAGTTACATCAAGGGCGTTACAGCAGGCTTGGAAGAACCCATGGCCAAATTGTTGACTGTGTTGCCGTGGCCGTATGTCGGCGAAGGGGAAGCAGATCCGAGGCGGCGAAGGACGGCGTAACAGGAACAGCTCCGGTGCGGTGGAGGGTGGCGAAGTTGGAGCGGCAGCGGTGAGGCGCAGGACGACGTGGTTGAACTGGCTTGGGTACGAACGGCTCGGCCTCGGCTTCAACTACTAGTCGTGGAGGGCGTTGCAGTTGAGGTTGCGGTGGACGACGACGTCGGGGTATTGGCTCCGGCATGATGGAGGAGGGCGGCGGTTGATGGGTGGGATGGGGTGGCAGACGGAGGACGCGGGGTTTCGCGGCTGGTGGAGAGGTGGTTTTGGCGTCCACGGAGTACGAATGGGGAATCAGACGGGTGGGGGGGAACCATGTTTCGGTGTGGGACGTGCTTGTTTTTGGCTTTTTTGAACAGATGATGGGACACGCTTGTTTGAAATTTGGGGAAAGTAAAAACTTTGCCCCCCTCTTAAATTTCGGACCCATCAAGGGTCGGGGTAGGATGGTAATCCTGTGTGTCCCAAATAGTGGGCTGAGCGATTTTGGCGCCGCGCATGTGTGCTTAGGCGGCCATTGTGTATGAATGTTTTTCGAAGGCGGTTGCGTGGCATCTAGATGAAGCTACAAACGTACCCCGGTTTAGACCTTTGGACATCGGGTTGGCGGGTTTCACGGGTCGGAGTTATTAGAAAAGTAATTTCCTTGTACTACCAAACATTGGTCTCACGCGGTTTCGGGCGAGTAGAGGCTCTTTTGGCGCTTCGTTCAAAATTTTGAAACACAAGCATTCACGTTTAGAGTACTCTTGAACTATGAGGATTGACCTAAATAGACAACGTTATATTTGACCTTGTATGTTTGAAAACCTCATTAAATTATCCGCTTCTTTTTGAAATTTTGACACTTGAAAATCCTATAACTACTATTATTTTGGAATGGAGGAGCTAAATTTGAATCTATTTTGCACACGACTACATATGCTATTATGTACAAAATTAGATCAAAGATTGGTGCCCCCATAATTTAGGTATGGTTTACAAATGCCATGATATCAAATTCAAATAATTGAATGGACTTCATGTTGAATTCTATTTTTTTAAGCCACCTTAAGTTGAATTCAAATGTATGCTAGTTCATATGTAGCTATTTATAATGTCCATTGTGTAACTTTCGTATGTATAATGTGCTTTACACACACACAACATGAACTATACTCACTATACATGAGTTCAAAATACTAACTATGTGGATCAATTGTGTCGAATAATAACATAGACATGCTCAAATTCGATAGAATCTAGATGTCTGATGGATCAATGACCGCTCCTTACGCGAATTGCAAATATCATGATCCCATCCTAATATTTGGATACAATTTATATCTTTAATCAATGTGTAGAGCAGTCTTTTACGTGTAGTTTCACTCTCCATCGGTGGTCTCTCACACATGCTCACACTCTCTCCCGAGGTGTCTTTCGCACACATGCTCTAGATATAACCCTCCCTCCCTCTCGTAACCATTTACAACTATTTTCACTAACCTTTATCACAAGCACTCTTCCTCTCGCAAACATACACATGCACAATCATCATCGACCCTTTCTATATACATGGACCTGCCTACGTGTCTCATGTACGCACATTATCTTTAAGCCTGTCTCTCACGCATTGTCTCACACCTCTCTTCCTAATCGACGAGTATGATTGTAGCAGAGCATTCTATAGGATGCCCCTTAAAGTTAGGTTGGATGAATAGTAATATCGGAGATAAAGGGGTTACCTTAGTCCGAGAACCTAGGGTTACAAATCCTAGACGGCTTTGTCAGTGGACACAGAGTCCTTCCCAATTCTGCTATCTTTGTCTTGTACGACTAGTCATCCATGGGTCTTCCTAAATGTGTCATTGGCCGACCAATGTGGCGCAGGACGGAACCGAATGAAGGGCCTCACCTCGACCAACCGGACCTCACGCGGTGACACACCCTCTGCCCCCACATCTCATTATCTTCTCACACCCACACATACCAACACAAACACCACACACAGAAAATTTCTCCTGGTGCCTCTATTCCCTCCCCCCTTGCATATACACACTCAAGGGAATGGAATCTCTTGTCGTGACATCATATTTGTCTCTCCCTCTCTAGACCACTCTCATTTCTCGTGCTATCTCTCCCACGCCCCCCCGTCGACCCTCTATCCATGCCTCTCTCGAATACGTAATACACACATATACCTCTCTAGGCCCCGCCAAATGCATCAACTACACATTCACACATGTTACATCACGTACCCCATTGATCTAGAGAGCCCTCTCTTCATGTTTATTTCGCATACAACATTCCTTTTGAATAAAGTGTGGCAAATTTTTTTTTAGAGTTTCTACATATATACAACATTACAAAGTTATATGGAGGAGTACGAACGCTAATTTGCATTGCATGCATGTGCCCACAATGATATTTATTCCGCACTGTGAATTTGTATATTTTTTATATTATATACAAAGTTAGTCATAATAAAGAGAAACGAAGAGCATCTCTCTTTCCATCGCATACACCCCCCCTGTACGCCCCTTTCACGTATGCACACAAAACTATCTCCAGGTCCTCTAAAAGTAAGCCCCCAGAAAATTCACGCGTGTTTCATCTTTCTCTCACGATATATGCAATGACGATCATTGTATTTGAAGCGAAAGCATGATACATACATTGGACTTCATAATCCACTCATTACGGTCACCGTTTACGTTTAGTGGTTATTATATAGTCACGGGCTCATCGTACAACTCTGTATTTGCTCATGACATGACTAGTTGACTAGTTAAACGCTCCACGTGGCACCTCTAGTGTTGCATCAAATTATCTCACTATCATCATGCCCACCTGTCGACTTGTATCTACTCTACATCTACACTCTTATAAAATACGTAAAATACACTCTTATAAAAAACAGAGTTGGTAATGATGGTGTGCCTGCCATCCTGCAATATAGGCCATCCGATTTATATCTGACGGATAGGAAATAAACTATGGCAATTTTGCAAAAAGGTACCCCCACACACCTCTCCACATTTGCAAATAAGGCCTTCCCTTGTTCATCCTTTTCTCTCACAAGATAAACAAGTCATACAAATGCATCTTGATGTTACGTGCAACGCACGGGCATCTTGCTAGTAAGAATGAAAACAAACGACAAAAAAATATTTTGACGTTGGTTCGAAGTCATGACCAAGGCACAGCGGACAAGGTGGCCTTTGTATTGGTATGCTTTGAGCCGTCTGTTTTAACACCACGAGGAGCTGGTGTGGTGATTATACACACACGCACGCATGCACACGAACTGCATCCACGCAACACTCACACAAACACATGCACCCACGCACGCACGCAACACTCACACGTACACACGCAGCCACGCAAGCACGCAACACTCACACGCACACACGCACGCATGCATGCACACACCAGTACACCACACGGTCAACACACACTCTCACGCTCAAGTGCTCAACCTACACGTGCATGCGCACACATCAGGCCCTAACAGACAGATACACAACCAGGTGACTCCCACGCACGGGTTGGAGCCTTGTCGCGCCTGCATAAATTTGTGTTTATCTGACCTTTTCCCTATGCGAACTGACAGGTGGGACCCACAAGGAACGTGGTCAATTTAATTAGTCAACATGGAGCCACGCAGACAAATTGCCCGCACAACAGAGTGCAAACCGATGCTGAACTGTGAGAAAGAGACCGGAGAATCACCGCAAAAAGTAAATAGTGACCGTAATCAGCTTATTCTGAAGTTCGGTGATCAGATACGCTTTTCTCTCGATGAAGGGCCCTCCAAAAGTACATCTCTACAAGTTCTCGCATGTTACATCTAACAACTATGCAATACATCACTACTACTACACTCTAACACAATAAATCATATGTGTTTTTAGTTTTACTAGATATCATATTGGTACTTATAATTATTCAGTTTGCATACATCAAAATTGCCTTTGAAATGTATGGCCAAGATTATTCATCTACAAGGGGAAAAATCCCGCCCTTTCCTGCTTAATCGGGTTTGTATCGATGGATCGTATGAAGCATCAAAACTATAGTACTATACTGATTACAAGTGACAGTTCAACTGGGTCGTCGTGTAAATCTACTCCTCCGTCAGAAGAGTGGAGCGCCGCTTTCATAAATCTTCTAGTCCCTTTCGCCGACATTTGGGACATCAAGCTACCGGGTCCACGTGCCATACCGAATACAAAGCAGAAGCAGCGGGTGAAGCACCCCAGTCATGGCGCCGGCGTAGTAATGAGCAATGAGGCATCAAATCACAAAGCTGGACCTTTCCCGCAGTTAAGTTGGAGGGAAAAAGTAATAATGCTAAAAAAAGAAGTTGGAGGGACGAAGCAACCATCATTTCACTCGTTGCTGAATCCGCTTCTCCCTCATCTTCTTCAACTTAACCACGTGTTGCTTCTGCCGTTGTTCTGCCTCATGTGGGACGCGGATCGGCTTGGTAAATCACTGACATGTGGGACCGCATGTTAGCAAACCGACATCCGCGTGGCAAAATCACCTCCTTTTTACTAATATTGAATCTATAATTTTTTAGATCAATATGATTGAGATTTGTATAGATAGCACACAGGAGCAAAACCAAGTGGTACGGTTAAGGGCATCCACAGTGTGTAGCCAAATGTGAAAATAGCTTTTGGCATTGTGGGTACCATTGTGGACGGTGTTGCCTAAGCCAAAAAGATGGAAACGAAGCTCCCTGATTGATTGATTGAAGGAATAGAAAAATGCAACGTCTCTCCTCTTTCTCCCATGCTTGGACGCATGTAGTAAAGTATAGAGCACAGAGTCTACTCCCCTGTCCCTTCTATCACAAATCACAAAGCAATGAGCCGTCAAATCACAAAGCACGGACGAAGCAACCATCATTTCACTCTTCGCTGACTCAGCTTCTCCATCGTCTTCTTCAAGAAACCGTCTCAACGCACTAGTACTCCTAGTAGTAGTACTATTAAAGGACTTCCTGGATGCAAATAAGGCGGTTGTCTCGGCTTGAAGGCGGCACTTGCGAACGACTTACCGTGGTCTCCCTCAATGTTGTTCTCCGTCGAACGCACTTCGCCAAACCACAAAAAAAATCGTCGACGTCACCGCAATGGGGATGGAAGTCAAATATAGTTGCTACCTCCATTTTTTTGTACACAAGGCCAGTAGTACCAAAATTACAATTTGTCAAGGGCCACTAACACGAGGAAAAATTGATGGGGTTAGCAACCAAGGACATTAATATCCCCTGCATGCATGCGGAAGTGAGAAGGTTGGTTTGCATGGCGCTGCATTAATCAAGCGATGAGGAGTGAGATGGTTAGCTCTTTGGTCTTTCAAAGAAAATATGCATTAATTGACACGTGAAACGAGGATTTGTATCGATTAAATCCCGTGAAGGAAAACCCCGCCTTTCTTTTTTAACACTAGTACTCCTAGTACGTACGTACTTATCCTGTTTGGGTCTAGGCCTTGCATTGCAAAACTTTGCCACACATTTTTGCCAAGCTTGCCTAAAGTTTTCAAAATGAGAAGGAGGTACACTTGCGCACGGCTGTCGCGATCACACCGCACCCTCACACGGTCGCCATCAAGACGCCATGGTCGTGACTGCACCCTCACACACCGCTTCCCGCACGCCGCAAACCCAACCAAGGGAACGCACCCTCTGACACGTGATGTCGCATGTGAACAAACCAAACTCAGCCATCCCAACGCTGACACATAATTTTCATTCATAGAGTATGTTTATCTAACCGCATGTTGGGGAGTATCCATAAGGCCCGTGCGATGGTCTGTTGGGGAAAAAGAAGAGGTGAGGAAGAAGGAAAGAAGGGTTAGGAGACGTAGGATATTCATCAAACCGCCTGAAATGGTAGACTGACCGAAGTCAGGCGACTTGCAGAACAAATATAGTACAGTTGTTTTTACACAGAAAAAGATCCATAAAAACAACAACATAAAGAAAAACTATCACTGCTCGCGGAAAGAGACGGCCTCGTCGTCTTTGGCTGCCGGCGCGAACCAACACCGTGGTTGTCCTCGGCCTCCAACTACTCGTTCAAGCGGAGCGTGCGGGCGCTCTGCACGGACGAGAGCACAGCCCGGTTCAAGTCGACGACGTCCGGTTCCGCCTGCAGGAGGGCCTCGATGGCAGCGGCATCCGCACGCTCCGTGTCGAGTCGAGCCTCCGCCGCCCGGTTCATGTCCAGGACGTCCGGTTCCGCCTGCAGGAGGGCGTCGATGAGAGCAGCATCCGCACGCTCTGCGTCGAGTCGAGCCTCTGCCGCCCGGTTCATGTCCAGGACGTCCGGTTCCGCCTGCAGGAGGGCCTCGAAGGCAGCGGCATCCGCGCGCTCCGCCTCAAGTTGAGCATCCACTGCCCGATTCACATCCACGACATCCGGTTCCGCCTGCAGGAGAGCCTCGATGGCAGCGGCCTGCACGCGCTCCGCGTTGAGTTGAGCCTCTGCCTCCCGGTCCTCCTTTAGTATCGCCATGTTGAACCGCTGGTCCGCCTGCACCTTGGGGGACTCGAACGTCGGCACGAAGTCGACGTCCATCGTCTCATACCCATCGGGGGCCTTCTGCGCCGCGAACTCCGTAGTGAACATTGGATCGGCTTCCTCCTCCTCGTAGCTTGGCTACAGAGAACTCGGGGATTGGCCCGCCGCAAAGTGAGCTTGGGAACGGAGGTCTGTGGTGCTGACCGCCGCCGGGATTTCTGTGAGGCGCTCCGGTGTCAGCATCTTGTAGTAAGTGATCTTGCGGCGGACCATGGCTTTCCGGCGAACTAGGGGACGCTTGATGCGGGCTAGGGGATCGAAAGGTGGGGAACTGGGCTGGAGATTTTGTGTGGTTTTAGGGCAGTGGCTGGCGTAGGCCGAGCAGCGAAGGTTCTGGTGTGAACAGTGGTTCTGGTGACTACCAGTCAATCGGTTTTGACTGTACATCGCTCTTATCGCGTTCGCGTTGCAGCCCGGCACGCTGGACCCTCCACATCGCTCACTGAATGGAACGCGCTTTGTCTTGCGTTTTCGCTCGCTTGTGGGACCGCAGTTGAGAGCAAACCGACGTCCCTCCCCCTCCCCCGCCCGCGTCATTTATTATACCACCACTCCCTCCGTTTTATGCGGAGTAAATAAAAACAGAGGGAGTATACTACGGATGAGGATCCCCTGGCGTGGCCGAACCCTTTGAGTAACTGACATACGGGGCCTAGCAAGCATGGGGTCCGCCAGTAAGTGACCGAAAGGGAGGGTAAGGGAGGGATACCTACGTTAGAGGATCCACTTCCACTATACTACTTTGACCAAATGTTAGAGTAATAATATATGACATGCAACTTACACAAATGTTAGAGTAATTATATATGACATGCAACTTACACAAAGCATACAGGGTCTAATGCGTTTTTCGAGGCTAACTTTGACCAAATGTTAGAGTAATAATATATGACATCTAACTTACACAAAGCATACGATCATTTTTGTATGTGAAAGGAGTTTCCAATGATATAATTTTCACATTATACATCTCATGTACTATTAATCTTGTCAATAGTCAAATTGGAAACCATCTCGAGTACAAATCTAGGAGTACGTATTTAATCTAACAATATTGATTGGGCGTTGTTGAATGTTCATACCTTTTTTTATCATAGTAGAGATACTTTGACTACACATAAAACTTATATGTAAAGTAGAAAGGATAAGAGGGAGTATATTGCACGTTCAAAAACGAAACGAACATTGAATACCCTTTATATATGATTTGCGGATGCTATGATCACCGGTTCAAAATTTTGAATCCGCCTTAGGTATCATGTGCCCCCACTTGTTCCCTCTCGATTTCATCTCGGGGTCCGGAGATCTATTGAAAGAGAACTAGGGTGGGTACATGCGAATGATACTCGGCGAAATGTTCAAATGAGGCATGTGGGAGGATGGACTCGACTGGAGGGCGACACGATCGATGGAGAAGAGGGTTGGAGAGGAATGACAAATAATCAAACGCCACATGATTACACTTGAACGGATCAAATAAACAATAAGTTGTCTCGCTTGGCCTACATAGTGAAAGGCCTAATGCGCAACGCGGAGCACGACGCCGTGATATGGCCGGGAAAACAGGGAAACCGACATGTGGGGCACATCCGTCGGGACGACGTAGCGCAGACTAGTCCAATGGAGGGGCTAGCCCACGATCTCCTCGCCACCGACAACCGTTCATGTGGGTCGTTGGGGACAACAACGGGGCGCAGCTCCAGCATCGGCTCTGGACACGGCGACCGCGGTGAGCGACACACTCATATCGTCGCTAGACACGGTCGGTTTCAGTGTGCCAAGGGTGGCATTAGTGCTTTGGCACGACCAACGGTATGTTTTGTTTGTGCCCAAGGTTGCCCCATCAAAGCATTGGGTAGCCAAAATTTTGGTTGAGGTATTGGTTGCCCATGATTTGGCCGACATTGGCAAGAAAAATGAACTAGAGTTGGCTAGAGTTAGCTAGAGTTCATTGGCATGCCAAAAGAAATGACAACCATCCAAACAAAGACAAATCATTCGGGTCATGACCAAAATTTTGGTTGAGGTATTGGTTGCCCATGATTTGGCCGACATTGGCAAGAAAAATGAACTAGAGTTGGCTAGAGTTCATTGGCATGCCAAAGAGATGGCAACCATCCAAACAAAGACCAATCTTTGGGTCATGACCCAAATTTTGGTTGAGGTATTGGTTGCCCATGATTTGGCCGACATTGGCAAGAAAAATGAACTAGAGTTGGCTAGAGTTCATTGGCATGCCAAAAAATGGCAACCATCCAAACAAAGACCAATCTTTGGGTATGACCAAAATTTTGGTAAGGTGCACTTTGGCCAGAATCCAAACACACCCCAACACCCGGCTCGTCGAGGATGCACAGGGCGCCGCGATGCGTCCGCGGAGTGGTGTAGCTTGGCCAACTGCATCCTCTGGACCTGAGACCATGCCGGTTCGTCTTGCTTTTTCAATGACATGCGGGATCGCATTTGAGCAAAGGGCATCTCCAACATTGCCACGACCGCAATGACTACTGGCACACCAAAGCCCTCGTCCCTCGCGCCGTCAAGACAAGGCGTTTCCAGGGCGCCAGCTGCCCGCATTCATGTCGTCTGCTCATATGTCGTTAAGAGGCTCGGTGCCCAAGGAACCAACTCCGGCGACTTAATGATGCACCCGGACGCTTGGCCTCACCGGAATGCGCTACTTAAAGCGGCAACTCCCAACTAACCTCCACACCATAGCGCATCATCCTCCTACCTGGCACCACATCTGCCATGACCGCAAGTGCGAACGCTTTGCGGGAGAGCTTGTCTTCGGGGATGAAGCTTGAGTTCGCCGCCCTCGCTCAAGTCGCCTCTCGCGACGCAATAGTGGCGTAGCCGGACGCGGACGCGACCGCACAAGCGGTGGCCATGCTGGCGGCCGACGACAGGAGCATCGTTAGCCACGCGTCCTACTTGCCGCCGTCCAACGTCCGGCACCACCGAGGTCGGGGGCTCCTCCGAGGATGAGTAGGGCATGGGAGGCGGCAGTGCATGGTGTGCCAACTGGCCGGTCCGTATCCCGTGTTCTACTCTTCCTCGCCGGAGACCGCATGTTCACTTCACGGGTCCTGAACCCCGCCCCCGTACATAGAGGTCACAGATGGAGGATGTCAGTCGCGGCCGTAGAATAGGTTTAGGGTCGGGTTTCTTTTATTTTTCTGTCCTATACAAGTTTGAAATGTAATGAAAATCTGTCATATTTGCATTAATCTCGGCCGGTGTATATGAACTTTCACAATAATATACATATTGTGGGAGTACTAGCAAGATGCCCGTGCGTTGCACGGAAGATCAAGATCTTGTGGGAGAAAAGTATGAACGAGGGAAAGCCTTATCTGCAAATGTGGAGAGGAGTGCGGGTAAATTGTCATAGTTTCCTTCCTATCCGTTAGATATAGATCGGACGGCCTATATTGCAGGATGACAGGCACACCATCATCACCCACTCTGCTTTTTATTGAACCGAGACAAATCTAAAAAATCCAACTAAGCCAACCTCCCAGCATATCGCGCGGGAAAAGACCCGGCCGCGCCGTTTTAGTCGGGATTGCCGGATTACTAGTAGTAGTATCGATGGATCGCGCGAAGCAACACAATTTTTTTTTGAGGGGGCGAAGCACCTACTAGTTTAAAAGGAAAAAAGTCGGTACACTCACATCACTCATGTCGCGGTCGCATTGCACCCCACACACGTTCGGTCCTGCACACAGCTCACGCAAACGGAACGCGCTTCGGCTTGCCTCTTCACTGACACGTGGGACTGCTGTCCTCTAGCCGCGCCGCCACCTCTGGCTACGTTCTTGTGGAGGCGCACGGCGGTCGATGCCACCATCACCGGGGCGACGTCAGGTGGAGGCGCACGGCGGTCAGCTTCTCCCACTGCACGCGCATTCTAGACCGAGGCCCGTTCATGTCGGTGTAGCGCTGAATCTTAGCCGATAGACGTTGTTAATCTCACTTTGTTTGCCACAAAGTAGTTTATCGTCAATATGCTCGCTTAAGAAGCTTCCTTGCCCTGCTCGCACTCAATCTACTTAGCTGAGATGGCATGCCAAGGCCGATTAGTTGCTAAAATATCTTGCCATATATTTATTGTGACGTAGATTGCCATGGTCTAGTAGCCAATCTGTTAGGTGAAATAGCTCTACACCGCTTTTATACTCGATCTTTGTTGCTGCGATGGCCTTCGATAGTTCGATGGCTGTGTGCTCGGCCTCATTGATTCTTTGAAACAACCTGCCATAATTTAGCACTCAAATCTGTTTGCCGAATTAGTTTTACATATATTTCGTTACTTAGATCTGCTCGCCCAAATATCTTGCCATAGCTTTAGACATCGACCTTGGTATTTTTTTGGACTTCATAAAAAAACATATATGTTTTTCCTGTAATATCTAGTAGAAGAACTAATTTGTATGTTCAATGAGATGGACATGACTTGGATAACTTCTGCTCGAAGATTCTCCGCTGCATATGTTGAGGGGGTTCAAAACTTCATGAACTTTATCAGAGCTGAGTACGGTGGTCTGAAATCAGATGTGCTCTTCCCGTGTAGCAGTTGTATGAATTCAGTTACAAGACCCCGATCAACTGCAAAAATCATCTACACTTGTATGGATGTCGGTCACATATACTAGGTGGGTTCATCATGGTGAAACTGTGAACGCGTCAATGTTATTGACTACGTGGAAGCAGCACATCACCGTCTTGATCTCGCACGATGCTCGGTGGAAGAGGAGGAGGAGGTGGTGGTGGCGGAGCCAGTGAGTTTGACCAACATTGAAACAATGCTATGAAATGCTCGTGCATTCCGTGAAATTTCACCTATAGAAGAAAAACGGTGGGCCGGCATGTTGGAACAATGCAACATTGCTGTCACCCCAGGAAATAAGCTGTCAGTATTCTCAGCTATGGTCACCTTTCTTCAGGTGAAGACATCTGAGCGGATGACCAACAAATCATTCGATGCGATGTTGGCTGCTTTCCGCAAATCTTTCCCAGATCGCCCGAGCTGCCACACACCTATAGTAAAATGAAGAATTTCCTTCGATGCAGTTGGAATTGGATATGATATGATCCATGTTTGTAAGAATAATTGTGTTACATTCCGGAAGGATTATGCCAACTTAAGTGAATGCCCAAATGCAAATCATCAAGATGGAAAGATGGCGATGCTGTGAAGAGGATTCCTCATAATGTTCTGAGACATTTTCCAATTACACCAAGATTGCAGAGGTTGTTTCATGATGCTGAAACAAGAGAGGATGTACTGTGTCATTCTAGGAATCAGGAGTACAGAGATCAGAATGTAATGAGGCATCTATCTCATGGTAGTGAGTGGAAAAGCTTCAATGATAAATACAAAGAGTTTGCTGCTGACCCGAGAAACATTATACTTGGCTTAGCTTCAGATGGATTTAACCCATTTGGCCACCAGAGCGCCACATATAGCATGTGGCCAGTGCTTGTTATCCCTTACAACATGCCTCCAAATGTCTGCACCAAAGAATCAAACTACATGATGGACTTGCTCATCCCAGGTCCAAAAAGTCCTGGAAAGGATTTTGAATTGTTCATGGAGCATCTTGTGGAGGAACTTCAACAGCTATGGAAGGGTGTTCTCACTCGAGACCTATATAGCAGCCCACCAACTGATTTCTTTCTGTGTGCTATTGTAATTTGGTGCATCCATGATTATCCGGCTTTGGGCACTATGTCAGGGCGAACGACACATGGTTACAATGCATGTGTTCGTTGTGACAGGAATCCGCTGTCATATGCAATACTTAGCAAGATTTGTTACATTGGACACCGTAATTTCCTTCCCAAGGACAAGCCGCATCCTAGAAAATACCGAAGACATGTGTTCAATGCAAAGCATGAAAACCATGATGCGCCAAAGAGGATCACCGCCGATGAGTTGCAAGTGGAATTAGAGAAGGTCAGGCATATTACACCAGGAAACCATTCTGGTAATGGTAGCGGGAAAAGGAAGCATGCCACGGTAGAAGAGAGATTATTGTTTACCTACAGGTCCACTTTGTGGGACTTGGAGTAATGGAAAGATTTGGATCTGCGGCATAATCTCGATGTGATGCACATCGAGAAAAATATATGTGACAGAATCATCGGCGCAATTCTTAACATTGAAGGCAAGACGAAAGATACCTTAAAATATAGGATTGATTTGACACACCTGGGTATCAGAAAGGATATTACATGTGCAAGATGAAGGTAAACCACGGGATATGGCACCAGTTGTGTACGTCTTGGACAAGGTAAAAAGAAAAGAATTCTGCGAGGTCCTGTCACGTGTGAGATTCCCACATGGATTTGCTTCCAACCCCGAAAGGAGAGTCAGTGAAGATGGAAACAAGGTACAAGGGTTGAAAACTCATGCCCGCCACGCCCTACTTCAAAGGGTTTTACGGTTATCCTTAGAGCATTGGGCATACGACTTATGCTGAGCGATTGCGAGTTGGAACAATTCTTCAGGGAACTCTGCAGTAGAAATATCAGGATAGATGCTTTGGAGCGTCTTAGAGACAGGATACCAACTATCCTATGCGACCGTGAGAAGATATATCCTCCAGCCTTCTTTGATGTGATGGTGCATTTGACTGTTCATCTACCTGATGAGGCACTACTTAGAGGTCCAGTACAGTATGGCTGTATGTACCCTATTGAAAGGCTGCTAGGCACTTTCAAGGGCTATGTTAGGAATGGAGCTAGACCCGAGGGTTTCCTTTGCAGAGGCCTACATTGCTACAGAAGTGTTGACATTCTGCTCAAAATACATTGAAACAAATTGATCGCCTTAGCAAAGAGGTGGGTGAAGACAATCCCGGCTCAATGTTTTCGATTATTCTGTTCGAGTTATAGGGAAGAGTCGACAAGAGGACAAACCTAAAGATTTGGACAAAATGGTTTGGTATGTGTTGAATACCTGTCATGAGATACTACCTTATATCAAGTAAGTGCAGTACTACAGCTTATACATCGTAATCTACTAAACTTGCAGCACATTCTTATATATTTAGATGTTTGACGCGATCACTATGTTGTGCAGCATCTACAAAGAGGAGTTACTGCCACAAAATCCAAGAAACATTGACAAACTGGTTATGGCAGGATTTGCGAAATGGTTCAAGAACCATGTAAGCTTTTGAAGTGCACTGTCAATTTTTTTAATATATTGAGTACATAAGATGATCAGCTTGTCTATTTTGCGGGAGGATGGGCAGGCAGTTGATGATGCCCTTTACTCACTAGCAATGGGTCCTGATACTCGGGTAAGACATTATGATTCTTGCGTTGTTGGAGATGTGCTCTACAACACCCTTGCACGAGACGAAGGCAGGAAGACACAAAACAATGCCATCATGAGCACGGATACGTTTGACAAAGAGACAACTGAAATGTATCCTAACATATCAGACATTGTTCAGTTGTAGTATATCTCCAGTTTCGAGGATCATCGGTGTGTGGTTCTGTTGTGCTGGCGTTGGTATAACCTATTTTCCAGGATCGGAAAACCCAGAGCTGATGATTATTTCAAATCCATCAATGTCAAGGCGGATACGGACCAACGAGCCTTTTATTTTGGCAAATCAAGCAACATAGATATTTTTCTTGGAAGACACATTTGCACGTAGCGATGACTGGAGAGTATTGCAAAGGTTTGAGTAGAAGAATTCGTTTAATGAAGTTGCACAACAAGATGATGCTTACACTGCTCCTGATGTACAAGATAACACAAATGTTCCTAATATCTTTGAGAACCATCACGTCAATGACGCCGGCGAAAAGATTGCCTGTCATGCTGTGGACATACAAGAATTGATCAAGAAGAAGCCAATGTTCGAGGACGTTGAGGACGAAGAAGAAGATGACACCGTGGGGAATTACGATTGCATCGATACACATGGCGAAGATGTTGACGCTGCTGCTGCGGATGATGATTACATTGCTTTTGTCGTATTTTCCTGTCATAAGACATTTTTTTATCTACTATGTGAAATTGTGTTTGCTATGACAAGTGAAACCTGATGAACATATTGTTTAGTATTTTGCTGTGAGAACATCACTTGTTATGTATGCTGATTTGTGTTTGGTGATTGTATGACAACTAAAACATGATGATATTGTTGTTTACTTGTACTCATATTTGGCTGTGAAACTTGAATTTGATGACATAGTTTGCTGTTGGACTGCAATTTGCTCGGCGTCTTCGAATGAGAACAAAGCTGACCCGACAGGGCCTCTGCTATTTATTTATTTATATGAGCAAAAGGGGATACCCCCTGATTTCCGTTAATAGAAATCATTAGATGTTCACAACACTACGCCCAGCCTGCTACACCGGTTTCATTCATTACTAGTTCCAGCAAAGTGCTCATGTCGTAGCCACTGAATACATCATGAGTGCTACATACACTTCAAATAAAGAGACAATCAACCTACAGAGCACATCGATTTTGCCCATTATCTTCACAAGCTCTTTCATCTCCTCAATTTTGTCAAGGCCGTTCAGCAACTATTGCTTGGCCATGATCAGAGGAACTGTATCTTTAACCTTCTGCTCTGCATCTTCCTCTTCTGTCGTTCCTTCAGTTACTTGTCCAACACCCCAACCTGCTGGTATAGGGATTCCTCGGCTAACCAAATAATCAGCGTAGTTGCATTCCCCCACATCAGCAACTTCCCAGAAATACAAATCACATGAATCTTCCCTTTTCCGCACGAATCAAATTGGAAGATCATCAACTAAACTATTAAAAAAATCATTAACTGAAAGCAGCAGAACAACCACTTAAACATATTATTACCCCATGATTCGGGCATTTATAGAAGACTTGGCCAGGGTTGCGGATTGTGGTTGAGACGCGACGGATGACTCTGCGTTTTTTGCAGCAGTGGCACCTAACCAATGGCAGCGGGTTGCGATGAGCAATCGGCTGCGGTGCGAGTGCCGGCGGGGGTGTGATGAGACCCAAAGGCGATGGGACGGGTGGCGACTTGGCGCATATCTGGTTGTTACTGTCAAGATCGGTGGACGAGCAGCCGCCAGAGACATGGTTGCGGCGAGCTTCTGATGCTAGGCAGAGTAAGTAGAGAAGAGGAGAAGCGAACGTTGGATATGTCAGTTTGATTACTTGCAGAGTAGCATAGCACCATATATAGTCATAGTCTAGGTTTGGATTCGAACCAGCTACAGGAGCACGTCCTTCTTTTTTCTAAAACACGGCAACATCTCATTACTGGTACACTAGCTTGTTCTCAGACGCCTTCCCAAGTCTTTGATTTTCTTTCCCTTTTTGCGAGGAAGGAAGGAGGACAAAATTGAGAGTTCCTCGGACTCGAACCCAAGACCTCTCGGTTGAAAACCAAGGGTGCTAGTCACTTATGTGGCTTAACGTTCCTCGTGAGGAGGACGGCAGACGAACACATTTTCCTCACAGTTTTCTTCCTATATATAAAAAAGTATGCTACTTGGTGTCCGCTTAGTCAAAAAACGATTGTGCCAACCTTGACCGTTGGATTACCATTCAACTTATGTCGCATTTCTTCAGTCTCTTCTTCCTCGAGCTTAAAAGCCAAACCCGGTAGGGCCAGAGATGCATATCTCCGCCTCCCACGGCTGGTGTGATCTTCCCGGCTCCTGACCGTTTCCCGTCGAGGCCTCACCATCGTCCTCTGCCTTTGGTTCGCTCATGGCCAGTACCGCCCTCTGGTGTTTTCAACATGGTCAACAACCGAGAGGAATAAGGAGATGACTGTGACATGGTGAGGATGACAAGAGGGACCCAACAAAGACGCTGCAGTAATTTTGTTTTTTCGGACGGAGAAGGGTATCAACTGGGTTGTGTGGGACCCGTGGGTCTGCCTAGCCTAGTCTTTTATTTCATATGTTTAGCACATGACCAGCCCAGCTTTGTTTTTTTTCCTTTCTGAAAAATGGCTAGCCAGCTATTATGTTTTTTGCAGAATAACCAACATATGCCTACTTCCTTTTCTACGCCCTGCTGGGCCGGAAATATTTCAAGACGAGGAGGGATGCATTTTGCCCAGAAAACGGGCTATAAGTAATAAGAAATGGGCTGTAAAATGAAAAAAATACAGCAAACAGGCAATTAGTTCCAAAATACTGTTTTCTTTCGGATTTTGATATTTTAAATTTCATTGTTTTTGTCTTGGGTAAATTTTCATTGAATTTAAATTAAGGTATATTTAGATTTAAAATTAATTTGAATCTGGCTAGAAATTTCGGGTTGTATGCTGTTTGGGACAGATTTGGAGGCTGACTTGTGGGTCTACTAGGTTGACGTGTACTTTGGCTTTGTCAACTTAGTCCACAAACGATTCTAGCAGCAGTGACCGTTGGATGTTAATCCAACGGCCGTGCTGCTTCTTCAATATCTGATCTTCTTGCTCCAAATTACCAAACCAGCTCCGGTGGGACTTGCTCCGCCTCCCATGGCCGGGCTGTTGCCGCATGAGCCGCACCGCCCCACCCTACTTCTTTATCGCCGTGCCATTCCTCTACTCACCCACACCTCCTGTTATTTTCCGGCGACGGCAGCGGACCGATAAACCCTCGTACTCCCCAATCGCGTGGGCAACCATTGCCGAGTCTTCCCCGGCTCCGTGTCGTTCCCTTCCTAGGCCTCGCCATCGTCCACCGTCATGGTGCTCTCGGCGCGGCCTGGTCAACGTGGTCAACGAACGACATCCATTGGCCGTGGATTGTACGCGCAAAATAATGATTCCTCCACGTGACAGCTGGGACCCACCGGAAGGGCCTCTGTATTTCACAAAAAAACATTCCCCCCCTGACATGTCGGACCCACCAGCTATATTTTCGCACGCAAGGAAGTGCCTCCTTATTACGCACAAAAATATGAATACCCACCCTGCTAGCTGGGACCCACCATAGTGGGAGGATGACTTGTGAGCCAACTAAGTTGATGGGGACGGAGGGCTTTGTCAACTTAGTCAATATGAATGATTCTAGCTCCAGTGACCATACGATGTCCATCCAACGGCCGTAGTGCTTCTTCAACTTCTGGTCTTCTTACTCCAGCCGCCCAAAGTAGCGCCGGTCGTGCCGCATGCTCCTGCCTCCCGTGGCCCGGTGTGCTGCCACGGAGGCCTCACCGCACCCTACTATTCCCATCTGGCCAGGCCTGCGGGCGACTGACGGCGAACCCGATGAACCTCGTACTCCTCTCCGCGCGGGCTTCCGCTGCCGCGTCTTTCCCGGCTCCGCGTCGTCCCCTTCCTAGGCCTCGCCGTCGTCCACCACCGTGGTGCTCTCGGCGTGGCCTGGTCAACGTGGTCAAGGAACGACTTCCATTGGACGTGGACTGTACGTGGAGAGGCTGACAGCTGGGTCCACGGTCGCAGCAAGGAAGTGCCTCCTTATTACACGGAAAATAATGATTCCTCCACCGACTGGGACCCACCGGACGGGCCCTTTGATTTCCACTTAAAAAACGCTTTTCGATTGCTCGGACCCACCAGCTTCATCTTCGCAAGCAAGGAAGTGCGTCCGAGCAAAAAAAAACAATTCGCCCCCCTGACTGCTGGGACCCACCAGCTACACCTTCGCACGCAAGGAAGTGCGTCTGGAAAAAAAAATGATTCGCCCCCTGACTGCTGCGACCCACCAGCTACATCTTTGCAGGCAAGGAAGTGCCTGACAGTCAGGACCCACCTGGTCGATGCGTACGTAGCGTTGTCATCCTGGTCGAGAATGTGTACGTACATACTGGTCGATGTAGAGGCGTGCACGTGTCGTAGTAGAGGCTCGCACGTAGCATGTACACGTACGTACAACGGCCAGGGTGCAAGAAAGAAAATACGGCCACATATGTATACATACGGGTGGGGTCTAGAGCGCCTACTCGCGCATACGTACGACCAGGGCTCGTGTACATGGCTGGGTCGGAACGGAGAAACATCGTCATCGTCGTGTTCATGGGGAGGCAATGGAGTGCGTCGTGTTCATGGGGAGGCAACAGAGTGCGTCGTGTTCATGGGGAGGCAACGGAATGCGTCGTGTTTATCGGGAGGCAACGGAACGCGTGGGAGCCAACCGGCTTGGACGAAACAGGCGATGGAAACGAGGCCTGGCATACCGCAGAACAGAGGAAACAAACCTCCTACATTCGGAACGTGGTCCTGTTGATTATGAGGGGTGTGGCGTACAGCAAAACGGAAGAAACGGACCTCCTACGGTCGAAACGGGGGTCCTGTTGATCGGGAGGGGTGTGGCGCATCAAGAAAAGCGAATCTAAACGGACCTCCTACGGTCGAAACGGGGTCCTGTTGATCGAGGGGTGTGGCGCATCGCAATACGCATTTAAACGGACTTGTGTTGGAGCGCCACGGTCAAACGGGAGTCCTGTTCATCGGGAGGGGTGTGGCGACCGCAAAACAGGACTCCACGGGATACCGTTTCATCTCCACCGTCGACCTCCTCTCCGGCCTTCACGGGCTACCGTCGACCTCCTCCAGCCTCCACGGGCTCCCTGCTCATCCAGCCTCCACCGCGCTACTCCACCGGCTACTGGTCCACCACCCCGCCACGCGCACCCCTCCACCGTCTACCGTTCATCCAGCCCTCCACACCACGGGGTCCTGTTCAACCACCCCTCCACGGGCATCCCTCCACCGTCTACTGCTCATCCAGCCCTCCACACCTTGGGGTCCTGTTCATCCAGAGGCAAACGCCACTGCTCACTGTTCATCCAAACCCACCCCCCACCCCCGCAACGCCATCGCTTCATCCCAGAGGCAAGATCGATCGACTTGATTAGCAGCAGAGCGGCGAATCGCCGATCGGGTTCGATTAACAGCCATCAATCGATCGCTTCGGTTCAAGAACGCCAGAGTTCGCAGTGCAATCGCCGGGTTGATTAGAGCCCAACGCCTCGCTTCGGGTTCGATTAGAGCTAACGCGCACACACGCTGCTGCACAGACGTGTATGAGAGAAACGCGCATCGCTCGGCCCCGACCTCCCACCATAACCGACAACTCCCCGTAATTTTCCTCGCCCTCGCTTCTACCACGGTTTTTTCCGTCATGGACGGCCCAAAGAATGTTATGCAGCTGCGTCTCCGGCCCGCCCAGGACGAAAAGCCCATTTTCGGGCATGATTTTTTTCATAGAAGTAGGAGCCCACCATATCTATGATGATACCGGGTTTTGTCATAATTATCGTCATAGAAGTGTCATATATATGACAGAATTTTTTTTCATTCGGCCCAAAATGTCACGGATGTGTCTTTTTTGTAGTGTTGGTCGTGTTACCACGTGCCTTCTATTTGCTTGCATCTTCGCTTGCTAAAAATCTATTGTTATGGATCCTCATCCTCTTGCAAATCTCTTTAAGAGATCCAATTATGATGAACCAATTGCTAGTGAGTTTTGTGCACTAGATTATCTTTATGAAGTTTTGCTTGAAATTTCTGAATCTGAAAATTGTGATGAAGTACTTTATGAAGAGATTCATGATAGCTCCTTGAATAAAAAGCATGATTGCAATGATTTTACTATAAATTCTCTTGATGTCAATCACGCTAATAATATGCAAAACCCTAAGCTTGGGGATTCTAGTATTGCTATGTCTACTACTTGTTGCGATGATCATGATTGGGGTGATTCTTCTGATGATCTTGAAAGTTTATTTAAGCCCCATGATAAATATGAGATTGATAATAATGTTTGCAATAATATTGAAAGTGGGTTTGGAAGAGTGTCAACTTTAGATCCCACATATTTGGAGAATGTTCAATCTTATGAAGTTTTTGATAAAAGTGGGTTTGAAGATGTCATGACTTTAGTTAATGTTAATCCAACTATTTTGGAAGAGTGCCAAGTTTGCATGCATGTGGATCGTGTTGAAAATATTTTATGTGATAGCTATTTTGTTGAATTTTCTTATGATCCCACATGTAATTATTATGAGAGAGGACAATATGGTTATAGAAATTTTCATGTTACTAAATTACCTCTCGTTATGTTGAGATTGCTATTGTTTACTTCCGCTTCCTCGCATATGCTAGTTTTTGCTTGCCTTGCAAATTTGTTTGCTTATAATATGCCTATGCATAGGAAGTATGTTAGACTTGGATGTATTTGTTTGCTTATAATATAGTAGATGCAGGCAGGAGTCGGTCTACTTGCCTCGGACGTGATGCCTATATACATGATCATACCTAGATATTATCATAACTATGCTCAATTCTGTCAATTGCTCAACAGTAATTTGTTCACCCACCGTAAAAACTTATGCTCTTGAGAGAAGCCACTAGTGAAACCTATGGCCCCCGGGTCTATTTTCCATCATATTAATCTTCCAACACTTAGTTATTTTTATTGCCTTTTATTTTACTTTGCATCTTTATCCTAAAAAATACAAAAAGTATTTTCTTATCATATCTATCAGATCTCACTCTCGTAAGTGACTGGGTAGGGATTGACAACCCCTTATCGTGTTGGTTGCAAGGATTTATTTGTTTGTGTAGGTGCGAGGGACTCGTGTGTGGCCTCCTACTAGATTGATACCTTGGTTCTCAAAAACTGAGGGAAATACTTACACTACTTTGCTGCATCACCCTTTCCTCTTCAAGGGAAAACCAACGCAGTGCTCAAGAGGTAGCATCAGCCACGACGCCTCACCAGCCTTGGGGACTACTGCCAGAGTAATGGGCCACGGGTAGCATAACCCGAGTCCCTGAGAATTTAAAGACATTGGGACGGCTGCGCCCCTCTAGCATCCAGAATGAAGCGCCGCCCTCTGGTGGTCGGCTGGCTCCAGCGGCCGGCTACCAGAGGACGGCCAAGCACCATAAAACGGCACCAAGACGGGCCGTCTCCTAGCAGGCGGCCTCCAGAGAGGCCGGCTCCTAGCAGGCGGCCCACGACGGCCTCAAAGTCTGCGCCCCCATTAAGAAGATAAGACAAGATGTGGCTAGAGTGTAGCCCATCACCCCCATATCCAGGCGGAGATCTCCGCACGACACGACACTGTTGCCACTCCACCCTTGACGTCACCCCTGTCAGGCGGAGCCCTGCTGCCACGACGGCCTGTCGGTACGGCCTGTAGGCGACGGGCCCTACCAGGCAGCAAGAGACCAGAGGGCGGCAGAGCCCGACCAGTCGGACCCGAGGGAGGCCGGCCTACAGCAGGCGGCCCACTCCTCCCTCGGAGTTCGTGCGCCATTAACCAAACGAGACGGCGGGACTGTAGCCACGCCCCCCCAACCAAGCATGCGTCATTAGCCTTACAGCTACAGTAACAAGCAGCCGAACAGACTCGCTAGCAGTGGAGGCGGCCTGTCGGCTCCGCACCAGACCAGTCGGCGGGGCCCACCAGGCGGCGGGCCCCAGCGATCGGCGGAGAAGCCGGTGCCAGGAGAAACTGACAGTCGGGTCCTACACCCGGCCAGATTACCATTGTACCCCTGGGTGGTATTCTATATAAACCCCCCAGGGCACCCATGCAAAGGGTTCCCAACCTGTTAGACCTGTACTCGTACATAGAGAGAGGAGAGAGCTAGCCCTGCTTTCTCCTACCTCTAGCATACAGCTCAAGGAGCACCATTATACTAACTAGTGCCTTAGTGATCATGCGTAGACCCCGCAGAGCAGGACTAGGGGTGTGATGACCCACAAGTATAGGGGATCTAACGTAATCCTTTCGATAAGTAAGAGTGTCGAACCCAACGAGGAGCAGAAGGAAATGATAAGCGGTTTTCAGCAAGGTATTCTCTGCAAGCACTGAAATTATAGGTAACATGTAGTTTTGTGATAAGATAATTGGTAACGAGCAACAAGTAACACAAGTAAATAAAGTGCAGCAAGGTGGCCCAATCCTTTTTGTAGCAAAGGACAAGCCTGGACAAACTCTTATATGGAGAAAAGCGCTCCCGAGGACACATGGGAATTATCGTCAAGCTAGTTTTCATCAAGTTCATATGATTCGCGTTCGGTACTTCGATAATTTGATATGGGGGTGGACCGGTGCTTGGGTGCTGTCCTTACTTGGACAAGCATCCCACTTATGATTAACCTATATTGCAAGCATCCGCAACTACAACAAAAGTATTAAGGTAAACCTAACCATAGCATGAAACATATGGATCCAAATCAGCCCCTTACGAAGCAACGCATAAACTAGGGTTTAAGCATCTGTCACTCTAGCAACCGATCATCTACTTATTACTTCCCAATGCCTTCCTCTAGGCCCAAATAATGGTGAAGTGTCATTTAGTCAACGTTCACATAACACCACTAGAGGATAGACAACATACATCTCATCAAAATATCGAACGAATACCAAATTCACATGACTACTAATAGCAAGACTTCTCCCATGTCCTCAGGAACAAACGTAACTACTCACAAAGCATATTCATGTTCATAATCAGAGGGTATTAATATGCATAATGGATCTGAACATATGATCTTCCACCAAATAAACCAACTAGCATCAACTACAAGGAGTAATAACACTACTAGGAACGTACAGGTACCAATCCCGGACTTAGAGACAAGAATTGGATACAAGAGATGAACTAGGGTTTGAGAGGAGATGGTGCTGGTGAAGATGTTGATGGAGATTGGCCTCTCCTGATGAGAGGAGCGTTAGTGATGACGATGACGATGATTTCCCCCTCCCGGAGGGAAGTGTCCCCGGCGGAGTCTCATCCCGAAAGCTTGCTTATGATTTTTCTTCGGACGAAAGACTTCATATAGCAGAAGATGGGCACCGGAGGGCCAACAGGGGGCCCACGAGGCAGGGGGCGCGCCCCCCACCCTCGTGGACAGGTGGAGGCCCCCCTGACGTATTTCTTCCGCTCAATATTTTTTATTATTTACAAAAATAACATTCGTGGAGTTTCAGGACTTTTGGAGTTATGTTGAATAGGTCTCTAATATTTGCTCCTTTTCCAGCCCAGAATTCCAGCTGCCGGCATTCTCCCTCCTTATGTAAACCTTGTAAAATTAGAGAGAATAGACATAAGTATTGTGACATAATGTGTGATAACAGCCCATAATGCAATAAATATCGATATAAAAGCATGATGCAAAATGGACGTATCAACTCCCCCAAGGTTAGACCTCGCTTGTCCTCAAGCGGAAGCGGATAACGATAAATATGTCCACATGTTTAGAGGTAGAGGTGTCGATAAAATAGAATACGGACATGAGGGCATCATGATTATTCTCATAACAGCAACATATGTGGATATTGTCATATGATTTCTTATGATCAAGTAATAATCCATTCACAATGCAAAGTATGACTCAGAAACTTTATTGAGAACTAACAAACTATAATCTCAGTCATTGAAGCAATTGATATTTATCATAACATCAGAAAGAGTCTATGTCAGAGCTTTCTAGCAAGTCCACATACTCAACTATCATTTAGTCTTTCATAATTGCTAATACTCACGCAATACTTGTGGTTACGGAATTTTAATCGGACACAAAGAAAGATAGGGGCTTATAGTTTTGCCTCCCAACCTTTTACCTCAAGGGTAATGTCAACAATAATAGTTCATGCTAACCCACATCCAATTAGATATATATATATATATATATATATATATATATATATATATATATCAGGATCCTTCCAACATCCTGTGCTTGCCAAAGGATAAAATATAAAAAGGAAAGGTGAAGATCACCATGACTCTTGCATAAGGTAGAAAGTAATAATAAAAGATAGGCCCTTCGCAGAGGTAAGCAGAGGTTGCCATGCGCTTTCAGGGTTGGATGCACAAAATCTTAATGCGAAAGAACGTCACTTTATATTGCCACTTTTGATATGAACCTTTATTGTGAAGTCCGTCGCTTTTATTTCTTCCACATCACAAGATCGTATAAAGCTTATTTCATCCACACCAATCAATCATACATATTTAGAGAGCAATTTTTATTGCTTGCACCGATGACAACTTACTTGAAGGATCTTACTCAATCCATAGGTAGATATGGTGGACTCTCATGGCAAAACTAGTTTAAGGGTTTTAGGAAGCACAAGTAGTATCTCTACTTGGTTGAAAGAATTTGGCTAGTATGAGGGGGAAAGGCAAGCTCAATGTTGGGGATATTACTACTGAGCGTAAACCGGCCAGGACAGGCCGGGTTAACTTGATGAGTAGTTGAGTATGCTAGAAGACCATAGAGGCAGATAGGAATGTTAGGTATGGGCCCTTGGCCCAGAACCAGTTTAAGGCCTGCAACCGTGAACCGGTATTGGTATGTAACTTGTATGGTAAGATAGAAAGAGGAGATACCGAACCGGACACGTTTATGAGCTAGTCTCGGGACTCTGTAAACCGACGGGTGTCACCCATGTATATAAGGGGACGACCCGACGGCGGATCAGGGAAACAGACAACAACTCGAGACTCAGGCAAAGCGTATTCGCTCCCTGGTCATCGAAACCCCATCAATTCCATCACAACTAGACGTAGGCTTTTACCTTCATCGTAAGGGGCCGAACTAGTATTAAACTCTCTTGCGTCCCTTGTCCGCTTTAACCCCTTTAAGCTAACCCGTAGCGATGGCTCCACGACTAAGTCCTTTCACAAGGACATCTGCCGTGACAAACCCTCGACAGTTGGCGTCCACCGTGGGGCTATCACACGATGGTTTCAAGTTCTTGGAGGGCAGCTTTGAAGGACTCAAGGGTTACGCCGTGGGCCGGATGACCAAGAGTCGTCGCGGCAAGCTCTACATCGACGATTCAGGATGGGGCCCTGAGGCCGGCTCAATTGAGTACGGGTACTGGGTCCCCTTTGGTGGCATACACATTTTCATTGGCAAGATCGGCGAACCGGGCCCTGAGCCGGACATCTGCACCGACCTCATCGAAACGGCTCAGCGTGTGCGATCTGCCCGGGTCAAGCCTGCCATGAAGTGTGCCTTCGTGGGAGTCATCCATGGAGGGGAGTACAAGGACAGATCGGAATCTGATGGTGAGACCGTCGTTTATTCCGGCGACGAGTCATCAACCGGAGAGACCGAGTCGTTATATCAGCTACAAGATGGACGGATTGGAGGCTGTTCCGATGGCGACAGTATTCCGGACCCCTCTGATCTGCCACACCGTGTTGGAATCTTCATGGCCAGTACAGAGCCGGCGCTCCACTCTTCAACCGCAGCAGCAGCAGCGGCCAGGGCAGGAGGCCCTGTGCGGCCGCCGGCTCAGGTCTTATCTGATATGTTTGATGCGTTGGCAACACTAATGGCAGAGGTTAACCCGGCTGATCAGGATGCACACAATGCAGAAGTCGTGAAAGTAAGGGATCAGATTACCCAGGCCAAGGCCGATATGGCAGCAGAGGATACCAGGATGGCCGCGGAGCGGGCCGCTTTAGATGCACAGGCTTACTGTCGGTGTATTAGAGTAGGGGTACCCCTAGCACCCGAACTTCGTGCACGGCGATTGCAGCACTCATGCGAGGGCTGGCCTGGTGACCATCAAGATCTTCCGCGGCTCCTTTGGAGCCATTCGAGAACAAAGTAATCAAGGCCCCGGCAAGAGGAGCTTGCCGGGAAGACCACTCAAGGCACGAAGGAAACAAGGCCCCGGCAAGAGGAGCTTGCCGGGAAGGCTTGGTGAGCACCGAGCTCCCAAGCGCGACAAGGGTTCTGCCGCGGCAAGGCGCTTGCCGCGGCAGGCAACCTCTCTTCATCTCCGCTCCAGCTCATCCGCTAACGTGTCGCCACGGGGCTTTCCCAGGAACGCGTGTCGATGGGCTGTGCGGCCAGCGGGGAGCAGCGACAAGCGGCGCTGACAAGCTAGCATCGTGGCAAATGGAGGCGCACTTGACGGTCCCTGTTAATCGCTTTCAGCGACCGAGATGTGCATTTATGACTCTTGTCCCTTGCCGCCGAGTTAGGTATAGATCATCAGACACCGCATAAAGCGGTGTACCAACCTCTGTTTTTACTATCTTACCCTTGTATACTTGCCACCTGTGGTGACCCCTTGTGCCTATAAAAGGAGGCCCAAGGGCAACGTAGAAAGGGTTCGGTTCGGCTCCGGCTTAGTTCATTCGACTCATACGAGACCACACTCAGGCTAGGTTTTGTAGCTCCCATTGCTCCCTAGCAAGAACACAATATAATCCACAAAGCAGCAGTAGGAGTATTATCTCTCCGGAGAGCTCCGAAGCTGGGTAAATCTGCTCGTGTGCATTGCTTCGATCCGCTCTTTGTGCATCCTCCGCTCCCCCTCCGAACCACAAGGGACCAGGTCCCATAGGTGATCGCGGGACACGATCAGCTTCCCCGACATCTTTGGCGCGCCAGGTACGGGGAGCGGCGAGGCTGTGTGAACCTGATCCGGCGTTCACACGAGCAGTTTCTTCATCAACACCTTCGTCAACATGCCACCGAAGAAGAAGGCTTCGGCGGCAGCAGAGCCGTCCGCGTCAAACCCACCACCACCGGAGCTGACGAGTGGTGGGGAAGACGCTGGTGGAGGAACGGGCGTCGTCGAAAGAGCCCACGGCGCTGCTAGATCCAAGGACAAGACGGCGCAAGCTTCGGCGTCCGAGTCCACACCGCGTTCTTTTCAAGAGGCGCGGGAAAGATAGCGTCATGGTGCTCGCTGCACCATTCATCCGATAGATCAAGGCCAAGCTGGAGGATCCGGGGCCCTCGAGACCCGCATGCACACCAGCATGCCGGTACCAGCGGAGTACGGTCGCTGGGGGGGGGGGGGACGCTGCTCCTCCTAACTTGGTTAGGAGTCCGAGCACGTCTCGTTCTTCGCTCCGTACGCCATTGCCACCCACCACACCAGCAGAAGCCTTGGCAAGAGCTCAGCTACTTCTAGACTACCCTCCAACGGCCGACAAGATCGACGAATGGAGGGCCACCATCCAGAGCCTCATCGGCTTTGCCAACGGCGACGTCCCGCGGCAACCAAGCGCCTCGCAGCCGCGGCAAGGCGACAAGGCACGAGCCGATGGCGATTTAGACTTGCGGGGTGCAGCCACCAGACACTCCCTTCCGAAGGCCAAGATCACCGACTCGCCGGATCCACCTCGACAGCGACTCCACAAAGATCGCCGGATCCGCGAGCTCGTCGCGACCAGCGCCAAGTTCTTCGAGAACGGCAAGAAGAAGACGCTCGAACCCGCATCGAGCGTCGAAGAGAAGCGCGGCGTCAATCTGACCAACGTGCAGGGCCCGCTGTTGACATGCATGCGCCAGGGGAACCAGTTGACTTGCCGTACGCGGTAGGTTGCCCTGCGTTCACCCGTGAGCTGCGGCAAGTCCAGTGGCCCGATAAGAAAAACTTCAAACCAGATGTGCCAGAAAAGTATGATGGCAGGACGCACCCATCGGAGTTCCTCAGCATCTACACTATCGCGGTGCAGGCTGCGGGGGGACGAGACGACAAGATCCTCGCCAACTATTTCCCTCTGGTGCTCAAGCCAAACGTCAGATCTTGGCTCATGCACTTGCCGGACAGCTCTATTTCTTCTTGGGCGGATTTGTGCCACCAGTTTGTCGGCGCCTTCACAGCGGCCACAAGCCTCATGGCCAAGAGAGTGACCTTCACCGCCGCCCGGAAGGAAGGAGAGTCCCTCGCAAATTCATCCGTAGATTCAGCCGTGTGCATTACAACATCGGATGTCCACCCCGCATGTGATCAGTGCATTTCATCGAGAATGTGCGAAACCGCAGGATGAGGGAGGAGATGGCGATGTGCAAAGTGAAAGACGTCGATGAGCTCATACGCCTGGCCGACAAGTGTGCACGCTTGAAGAAGGAAGAAGACGCCCAGGAGAGAATGTGGGAGCAGAGTATGACAGTGAGGAGACCGCCCCGGCAAGGAAGAGCCGGCGGCGAAACAACAGAAAGAAGAAAAATCAAGAAGTACTAGTTGTCGAGCAGTCCGGCAAGGATGGTGCCGCCAACAAAGTCAAGGCTGGTGGCTCCGGCAAGGAGGTTGCCGCTGACAACGACAGCCAAGTTGTGGCGGCCGCCGATAAGCCTGACAGCTCCAACAAGCAAGATCAGAAGATCCACCGCACCAAGGGCCACGATCTCCAGAGCTGCAAGAAAGTCGAGCAGCTTGTTGAGCTACAGAGGGCTGAATATGAGCGGCAAGACAAGGAGAAGGCCCAGGAAGGTGCTGGTGCGGCAAGTAAGAAGAGACCCGGTTGGGGAGGACGCCGCGGCAAGGCCAAGCAGCGGCAAGGAGACAGACCTCCCCACGGCCGCGACAAGGAAGAAGACGAAGATGAAGATGACGAAGACATGGAGGACGATGAAGCTGACGAGCAAGAGTTTCAGAAGGCAACGGAGATCCTTTGCGTTGACGGTGGTGCTTCTCTGCATACCTCGCACCGCCAACTCAAGCAATGGATGCGTGAGGTTAATGCAACAGAACCATCCATAGAGTCGCGCAAACCTCTGAAGTGGTCCAGCACGCCCATCATCTTTGACATTGAGGATCATCCTGATCGCATCACTGCGGTCGGGTGGTTGCCGATGCTGGTATCACGAACTATCCGCAACCTCAAGGTCACAAAGATGTTGGTTGACGGCGGGGCCGGCCTGAACCTGATCTCCTCTGCAGTGCTTCAGAAACTTCAAATCCCTGACAGCGAGCTTGAAGAGACTGGCACATTCCAAGGAATCAACCCAGGAAGGAGCAAGCCGAAAGGGAAGATTACATTGCCGGTAACATTTGGCAGTGAGCTAAACTTCAGAACTGAGAAGGTCACATTCGACGTTGCCGATTTCCCATTTCCCTACAATGGCATACTTGGCCGTCCAGCGCTTGCCAAGTTCATGGCAGCCTCTCATTACGCCTACAATTTACTCAAGATGCCCGGCCCGATAAGCGTCATTTCTGTCCATGGCGACAAAAAGGATGCGCTTATCTGCGCCGACAAGATTTACCGGGATGCAGCAGCCGTGACAGATAGCAAACCACTTGCCGCTGAAGCTCCCGGGGGGAAGAAGAAGACCACCAAGTCCGGCAAGAGTTCTGATGCCCACTCCGGCAAGCGCACCTCTTCGGAGTGCTGCGCTACCGTCGAGGACGCACCATCGAGCTCCACCGGCAAGTGCAAGAAGATGATGGTAGCTCCGCCGAAGACCAAGAAGGTGCCTGCCAAGGAGGACGGCACTGTTGGTACCTTCACCATCAGTGCCACGGTTGACCCTAAATAGGAAGGCGAGCTCGTTGCTTTCCTGCGGGCGAATGTCGATGTGTTTGCATGGCAACCATCTGACATCCATGGTTTTCCCAGGAAAGTAATTGAGCACCACCTAGCTGTCTGTCCTCACGCGCGGCCCGTCAAGCAAACAGTTAGGAAACAGGCAGTGGAGCGCCAAGAATTCGTAGCAGAAGAAATCAAGAAGTTGGAAGCAGCAGGCCTTGTCAGAGGGGTGCTCCATCTCACATGGTTGGCTAATCCGGTAGTTGTACGCAAGGCCAATGGGAAATGGAGACTTTGTATTGACTTCACAGATGTTAATAATGCTTGTCCCAAAGACCCATTTCCCTTGCCACGTATTGACCAGATTGTAGACTCCACGGCTGGATGTGATTTGCTTTCATTTCTTGATGCGTATTCAGGGTATCATCAAATTTTCATGGCACAAGAGGATGAAGAGAAAACCACATTCATTACACCATGTGGCACATACTGTTTCATACGGATGCCTTTCGGTTTGAAGAATGCTGGTTCAACTTTTGCAAGAGTAGTCCATGATGCTTTTGAGCCACAAATACACAGAAATGTAGAAGCTTACATGGATGACATAGTGGTCAAGAGCAAGGACAAAGCAACTTTGGTTCAGGATTTGGATGAGACATTTGCAAATTTGCGCAAGATCAACCTCAAGCACAACCCCGAGAAGTGCGTGTTTGGAGTCCCTTCCGGCAAGCTTCTCGGGTTCTTTGTGTCTCAGCGGGGAATTGAAGCCAATCCCGACAAGATCAAGGCCATTGAGCAGATTGAAGCACCAAAGCGCGTCAAGGATGTCGGAAGGCTTGCGATTCGTGGCAGCTCTTAGCGAGTTTATCTCAAAGTCACTGAGCGCATACCTGCCATTTTTCAAAATTTTGAAAAAGGCAGGTCCAATGAAATGGACTCGAGGCGGAGGCTGCGCTGCAAGACTTGAAGAGGTACCGTCCTCCGCTTCCAATACTTGTCGCACCTAAGCCACAAGAGAAGTTGCTGCTGTACATAGCAGCAACCAATCAAGTGGTTAGTGCTACGTTAGTAGCGGAGAGGGAGGCAGATGATGAGCCGGCAACCGAGGCAGACGCATCCAGCGACAAGCAGGGGGCTTCGCCGTCAAGCTCTGGTCCCGACAAGAACAGATCAGCACAGGGTGGCGACAAGATACAAAAAAGGATGGTCCAGCGCCCAGTCTACTTTGTCAGTTCCCTTTTACAGGGGGCTAGGTCAAGGTATTACGGTGTGCAGAAGTTGCTTTTCGGCCTCCTCATGGCCTCGAGAAAGCTGCGCCATTACTTCCAAGCACATGAGATAACAGTTGTCACTCGCTTTCCGCTGAAGAAGATATTGCAAAATCCAGAAGCAACAGGCAGAATTGTCGAGTGGGCACTGGAACTGTCAAGCTTTGGTCTCAAGTTTGAAAGCACTTCAACTATCCAAAGCAGAGCATTGGCAAAATTCATAGCAGAGTGGACGCCAATGCAAGATGAAGAAATTCCAGAAACAAGCATCCCCGTCAAGGAGGCAAATAAAGAGTGGCTGATGTACTTTGATGGTGCCTTCGCTGCAAAGGCGCCGGGGCTGGCGTGCTGCTTATCGCACCCACCGGAGAGCACCTCAAGTACATAATCCAGATGCACTTTCCCAAGGAACAAGCAACAAACAATACTGCAGAGTATGAAGGTTTGCTTGCCGGTCTCAGGATTGCGGTAGACCTTGGGATCAAGAAGCTCATTGTCAGGGGGGACTCGCAACTTGTCGTCCGCCAAGTAAATAAAGATTATCAGAGTCCGTTGATGGAAGCTTCACGTCGATGAAGTGAGGACCCTAGAAGAGCACTTTGAAGGCCTGCAAATGGAACATGTTCCAAGAGCTCAGAATGATATTGCTGATGGCCTGTCAAAATGCGCCGCACTCAAGTTACCTGTGGAACCAGGAATTTTTGTGCTCAAGCTAACTCAACCAACCGTAACACCATCAACAGGACAGAGCAAGAAGAGAAAATTGGTTTCCGGCGACTACTTTCCGGCAGAGCTCCCTGGAGCCGCCACCAAGAAGGTCCCTAAAATCAATGCAAATATCACTGAGGAGCAGTCTGCTCCGACAAACCCTGTGGTTTGTTTCGTTGAAGCAGACGCTCCCGACAAGCTTTGCTCCGGCAAGCTTGCCGGGGATCATTAAGCTCCGGCAGAACCACAGGTTCTTGCCGTGGAAGCTAATGTTCCCTTGATGGGTAGATGAGCCTTTAGTCCTTGTTGTCGAGCCACAGTGCTCCAAAGATGGGCGCACAAATCGTCCATTTCCTTTAGACAGGAGAACTTCCCGAAGAGCAAGAAGAAGCGGAAAAAAGTAGCCCGGCAGTCAAGTATGTATCAGTTTGTTGACAACATCCTATCTGTAAGAAGACTCAACGGAGTGAAATTGAAGTGTATCTGCCGGGAAGATGGATGAAGCTGTTGGCGAGAGATACATGGAGGCATATGTGGTCACCACGTTGGCGAAGAGCACTTGCCGCAAAGCTTTCCGGCAAGGTTTCTTCGGCCGAAGCCCTCCAGGATGCAACTGCACAAGTAACCAAGTGTGAAGCGTGCCAGTTCCATTCCAAACAGATACACCAACCAGCTCAGGCTCTCCAGACGATCCCTTTATCCTGGCCCTTTTCAGTTTGGGGGCTCGACATCCTCGGCCCCTTCCCCCGAGCTGTCGGGGGCTTTGAGTACTTGTAATGCCGCGAATCGACAAGTTCACAAAGTGGCCGGAAGTGGAAGCAATGAGGAAGGTGACAAAGACAATCGCCAGTCAAGTTCTTCAGTCAATTGTTTGCCGCTTTGGGATTCCTAACAGGATCATCACCGACAATGGCACACAATTCACGAAGTCGCACCTTCATGCAAGACGCCCAAGATCTTGGCGCCAAGTTCTGCTTCTGTTGCTCACCCGAGAAGCAACGGTCAAGCAGAGAGGGCAAATGCTGAAGTGCTGCGGGGACTCAAGACCAGAACTTTTGACAGGCTGCGCAAGTGCGGAAGAAACTGGATCGAGGAGCTGCCGGTGGTTCTTTGGTCAATCAGGACGACACCAAATCGAGCCACTGGCCAGACACCTTTCGCTTCTAGTCTATGGAGCAGAGGCAGTTCTCCCATGGAACTCGTATCACGGGTCACCTCGGTGCTCGCTTATGACGAAGTTGAGCAAGAGCAGCTGCGACAAGATGACGCTGCTCCTCGAGGAGGATCGTCTTCAGCTGTCAGACGAGCTGCTCGTTACCAAAGCAAGCTTTGCGCCCCTACCATAGCCGCAGAGTTAATGCCGAAGCTTCGAGGAAGGCGACCTTGTTCTTCGCCGCGTTCAATCCGCCAAGAATTCCAACAAGTTGACGCCTTGGCGGGAAGGCCCGTATCGGGTAAAACGAGTCACTAGGATCGGCGCTGTCCGCCTTGAGACCGAAGATGGCATTCCGGTGAGCAACTCCTGGAATATAGAGCATCTTCATAAGTTTTACCCATAGGGTGCGGTTGCCGGGACCCGTTCCGGCAACCACCCTTTTGTACAAGTCTTGCCGCTGTTGCATGTAATCCTTTGTACAAAGCCGGGCGCAGACCCCGTGCATCAGTAAAGCCTATGTGTTGCGCACAACTTGTCAATACATGCTTTCATAATCTTATATGCATGTGTTATCTAACATTTTGTGCAGCATCCACACCCGGTAAGCGATAACGAGCCACTAGGCTCCATAACTTTATTTTCTCTTCTTTCTTCTCAAACAAGAGGAAGGTTCATCCACCCACAAGTTAACCGGGGGGGGGGAGGAGAAGATAATGGTGTGGGAGCGTCGCTCGAGGAACTGTCGCCTTGCCGGGAAATGAACAACAGAGAAGCTAAGTTGCTAAGTTTAAGCAACCAGTTTTTAAAATTTTCAAGTTATCTTCCTCGAACGATAGTACTTTGTATGGAAAACCTGTGCGCGGAGGAACCGACTCGCGACTAGCTTGCGCCCTTACTTTGTTTCGAGTCCGCTCAACAACTTAAGTGTGCAGCAACTAGTTGCGACAAGGTCGCTTGTCGAAGGCAGCATCGCCAGCAGGCTGCTGAAGTTCCGCACTCAGCGCTCGCGGCAAAGGTGTTTGCACCGACAAGTTCCCCTAAAAGCGTAGGGCACAAACATACAAGGGAGGGAGTCAAGTAAAGGAAATAACGTTGCATTCGATTGCCTAAGATAGGGTATAATACAGAAATAACTTGTCGCAGATCTAATAAATTTTTCGCCTAAACAAGATCTACAGCGACAAGAGAAAGATAAGCTTGGCGGCCTAGTCCACGCGGTCGCCATCGAGCCTCTTGACTCCGCTCACCCTGTCCACAATGGGTGCGACAAGGGCCTTGAGCGCTTCAACGTCAGCAGATGGAGGCAGGGACTTGAGAACTTTGGTGAAGTCGACGCCTGGGTTGCGGAAGGCCACTTTCATCAGCACCTTCTGGAGAGCCCCGGCGCAAACTTGGCGCGACTCCTCTGCCAGTTGCTTTGGGATCTCCTCCCGGAGCCGCTGGAGACCCGTCAGCACGCCCTTGAAGAATAGGCTGAGCTTGACGCTGGGTTGGAGGTTCTCGTCGGTGTAATACCCAAGATCCACCATCCCCAGCTCCATCAGCTCATTATGGATGCCGGCGGCGGTGTCCACAAGACCTTCTATCCAGTGCATTATGCTATCTCTGAGATCATTCTGGGCAGTCGCAGCATTCGCCAACAGCTCCTCATTGGCTTTAATCTTCTCCAAAGCAGGCCGTTTCCGCTCCTTGGCGCCCGCTCAGCGTCTCTGTCGGGTGGTCGGTTTAGCTCCAGATCCGCCTTTGGAGTCCTTGGCGGCATCGAGCTCTTTGATCTTTTCGGCAAAACGACCTTGCAACTTTCGCCGAGGTATAGGGCGTCCTTCTCCGCTCGGCGCTTCAACCCGGCGACCTCCTCGGCGCTCTTCCCGGAGGTGGACTCCAGCTGAGCCACCCTCGTCTCCAATTCCTTCTTGGCGGCCTCGGCAGCCGCAGCAGCATCCTTTGCCTCCTGAAGTGGCCCGCCAATCGATTGCTCGCGCACGGCGAGATCTTCCTCATAGCTGTGGAGGTTGATCTTCCGCTGCGCCAGCTCACCTTCTTAAGCGGAGAGCTTCTCGCCGGCAAGCCTCTGCTGCTCCTCGACCTCGGCCTTCTCCAAAATGAAGGCCGTGCGCTCCTCAGCGAGCTGCTCCCGCGCCTCTGCTATATCCCGGAGAGTTTTTTTTTGGCGCGCCGGAGCTCTTCCGCGCGTTTCTCCAAGTCAGCTCCCGCCCTCGCGACAAGCGCCTCCTGGACTCGGCTTGGCAGCCGGGCGCGGTAGAGCGACAACAACCTCCTTAGCAGCTGCTCCTCCTCAGGCTCACCGCTGCTGCTGCTCGGAGCATCGACCAGCGACAGCCCGGCGGAGGCAACTAGTTCCGCGTCGAAGGTCTCCCCTTCGGCCGGTGCCACAGAGCTTGATGCCCATGGGAGCTTGATAAAGACACCCTCGCGGCCTTGAGATAGGCGCCCGGGCTGGGGCTCTTCGAGTCACAGTGCGGCATCGGTGGCGGGAGGATCGGCGGTCGGTGCAGGCGCTGGCGCTCCTGCGGCCTCGGGGCCGTCGGTCACGATCGCGGATCCCTCCCCAGCCTCTGCGCCAGTAGCCTTGGCGGCCTCCTCGCCGGCGGGCCCATCGGCGCCGGCCTCCTCCTCCATGTTGGCGGCGTCGATATTGTCGCCGCGAGCGTCCTCCTCGCCGACAGCCTCAGTCTCCATCGGATCTCCGGCGGATGGATCTGATGGTCAGAAAAAGAAAGAACAAGTCAAGCAAATGTTCGAAAAAGAAGAACAGAAGAAAAGAACCCAAGGGAAATTCTCAAAAAAGAAGATTACCTGCAGTAGGTTCTGTTGCCGCGGTCTCCACCACCGGAGGGTTGTCGGCGCTGCCCCTTGCCGGTGAAGATCCCCTTGTCGGAGAGGCCTCCTTTGCCGGAAAGCGCTCCCTTGGCGGAGAGTTCTCCCTTGGCGACGTAGTTGAAGCAAGCAGAACTTCGGGAGTGACCTCCGGTGCTTCCTGATGAGGCTGCTCTGCTCCTACATAATTCAACAAACCAGATATCAAGGATGAGAAGCACCCAAGCACACCTAACCATGAGAAGTAAATCAAACACTTACGCTGGGGGCTGTCAGGGGCTGCTCTGTTGAAGGGGTTGCCGGGTCCGGCAAGGAGTCCCAGACGTGCCCCACAGCCATTGTGGGAATCATCCGAGACGACAACCACCGGGTCTTGGCCCTCTTCGACGCCCTCTGAGCTAAGCGTCACGAAGAAGGAGAAGGTTGAGTGAAGCCAGTCGGATATAAAATAAAGCAATAAATTGGAGGATTACAAGTAGCAACGACAAGATCTTACTCTTCCTCTTCTTCCTCGGAGCTGAGGCGGAGAGATCAAGTCCGCTCGGTAGCGATGAATTGGAGGAGAAGATTCCCTTGGACGCTTGGCGGATGCAGGGGCGCGACTCGAAGACCCGCTCCCGTCGCCATGGCGGCATGGGCGCTCCAGCTGCTTGATGCTTGCCGCGGTAGAGCTGTCGGGCGGCGAGGCGGCTGTTGGGCCGTCTGCCGCCCCGCCACTTCTCCGGTCTTGCGGAGGCGTCTCCTTGGCGGGGCCGCGGGCTCCTCCTGCGGCAAACTGCTTGACGGCGGATGGGAAGCGCCCCCGGCCGGCTCTTCCAGATTGACGTCGGGCTCGGCCTGCTCCTCCTCACCGGCGAGCTCTTCTCGGTCGGCGAGACTTGCCGCTTCAGCTGTTTCCGCCTCCTCGACGGTAAACCCAAACACGCCGGCGGCGGCAGCTTCTGCCGCCTCCTCTAACCTTGTGGCGATGCGCGCCATCTCTTGATCGGTGGTGTCGCGGGTGAGCCGTTTCTGCTCGCCGGCGCGGATCGGCACTTCCGCCAAGTTGTCGAAGAACTGCTGCACGACGTCGTCGGCGGGCTCCTGCCAAGTTGGAACGATTCCATGGGAATCGCACAACGGCATCATCGCGCGGATGTTGTCAAGCGACGAGTTGTTGCACAAGGGCACGACTCCCCTCGGCAACATGCACCACTCGGGGTGATCCGCATCCGAGCTTGAACAGCTCCGCAGCATGCCTTCCAGCTCCAAGACAGTAAAATTCCAGTTCAGACCCGGGCGCAGCCTCATAATGTCCGCCGCATTTTGGAATTCCCAAGCAGGCCTCCTCCTCTCCTGCAAGGGCGCAATGCAGCGGCGAAGGAAGTCCGCGCCAACAGCTCCTACGGTAAGCCACCTTGCCGGAGGCATAAAATCCTAGTCACGGCAATCTTCAACTTGTCGTCCTCCGCGCCAAGTTGCTCCAATCATTGCCGCGCACTATGGGAGTTTAGTACAGGCGGTGCAAGGCTGTGGCTCCTCCTCTAAGATCCAACACCAGTCAGCTCTCCACTCCTCCCACTTGCTTTCGCAGCTCTCCGTCAAGATATGCTTCCTTCTTGCCGATCCTGGAGACCCATGCAATCCCTCCGCACAGCGGCTCTCCTCTCTCTCTGAGGGCATGAAGTAATGGCGGAAGAGTGCTACATTTGGGTGGACCCCGACAAAGTTCTCGCAGAGGTGTGCGAAAACGGCCAAGGTGAGGACGGCGTTGGGGGTGAAATCAAGGAGGCGGAGGCCATATGTGTTCATGACATCGCAAAAGAATTCAGAAAAGGGCGGACAGAGCCCGCAGTGGAAGAAAAGCGCGAAGAAAGGGTACCCGATGGAAACTTTCTCGGATGTGGCGGCGGAGATGACTCTCGTGCGCGGGTGCGCCCGGGTCTCCTTCGACCAGAAAAGATAGTACAGCTCCATAACTCCTTCTGTCAGCGAGGGGATCGAAGAGGGCCCGCTCCTTCCATGGCCCATGAGCCGCAGCTGCGCCTCGGCCGATTTCACGCTTTTTCCCTTGTCGGCCTTTGGAGCCATGGGGAGATGTGGTGGAGGAGGTCGGCGGCGTTGGTGGCACCGGTGGCAATGGAGGCGGGCGTCGCTCTCTTTGGGCTCGAGAAGAAAGGGGGAAGCGGCGGGGGTTTTCTGATGTGACAGCAATGGCAAGTGGGCGTCCTGCCCCTGTACCCCCTGCTTATAAAGAGGGAGAGGGGGCGGGCGTTCCGATTTTTCCATTAAAGAAAGCCCCACGATCTCCCCCACGACGCCACGTCCGGTGCGTGACGTTCGTGGGAGGCGTGGTGGGTCCAGGGCGAGTAATGGCGTAATCCAGACCGCGCGTGCCCGTGCCTTTATTTTGGGCCCGCCCAATGAGCTTGGCGCCGTGTGTGGCCCAGGCCGGGGGCTCTGTCGGTGTACTAGAGTAGGGGTACCCCAAGCACCCGAACTTCGTGCAGACGGCAGTTGCCGCACCAGCGGCAGGGCTGGCCTGGTGACCATCAAGATCTTCCGCGGCTCCTTTGGAGCCATTCGAGAACAAAGTAATCAAGGCCCCGGCAAGAGGAGCTTGCCGGGAAGACCACTCAAGGCACGAAGGAAACAAGGCCCCGGCAAGAGGAGCTTGCCGGGAAGGCTTGGTGAGCGCCGAGCTCCCAAGCGCGACAAGGGTTCTGCCGCGGCAAGGCGCTTGCCGCGGCAGGCAACCTCTCTTCATCTCCGCTCCAGCTCATCCGCTAACGTGTCGCCGCGGGGCTTTCCCAGGACGCAGCGTGTCGATGGGCTGTGCGGCCAGCGGAGCAGCGACAAGCGGCGCCGACAAGCTACCATCGTGGCAAGCGGAGGCGCACTTGACGGTCCTGTTACCTTTCAGCGAGGCGAGACAGGCATTTATGACTCTTGTCCCTTGCCGTCGAGTTAGGTATAGATCCTTTGTACACCGCATAAAGCGGTGTACCAACCTCTGTTTTACTATCTTACCCTTGTATACTTGCCACTGTGGTGACCCCTTGTGCCTATAAAAGGAGGCCCAAGGGCAACGTGAAAGGGTTCGATTAAACTCCGGCTTAGTTCATTCGACTCATACGAGACCACACTCAGGCTAGGTTTTGTAGCTCCCATTGCTCCCTAGCAAGAACACAATATAATCCACAAAGCAGCAGTAGGAGTATTATCTCTCCCGAGAGCTCCGAAGCTGGGTAAATCTGCTCGTGTGCATTGCTTCGATCTGCTCTTTGTGCATCCTCCGCTCCCCCTCCGAACCACAAGGGACCAGGTCCCATAGGTGATCGCGGGACACGATCAGCTTCCCCGACACTTACCGGCTTATGCTGGATCAGAATGCATCGCACGAAGTCCTAAAGAGAAGACGCCGGTCTCGCCTGCCTCCGGTTTATGATGCTAGGAACCTCTTTAACACCCCAGGTGCAGGGACCAGCAACCCGCCGGTAGTAAACCGTGCAGAGGCACGTGGAGCGGGGGCGCCGATTCAGCCCCGTTTGATGGGTCTGCCTCGACAGCACAACAACGTGACGCAGCCTATTACAATACCACCGGGTCATTACTTTACTCCAATAGAATATCTTGCTGCTGCCGCTTCACGGCTGGAAGCTATCCCAACTAAAGGCGATTCTCCAGCGGCAATCGAAACGCGTAGGGTTAAAGAGCTTCTTCGAACAGCCTTGGAGCAACAGGAGGCTTATTCATACAGCCGCGATCGGATTCATTCCACCCCCCGTCCAAGCAGGAGTTATAGCAGGCATATGGATGAACCGGCCGTGTCAAGCAATGTGGGGAACCGTGAACCGCCCCGTGGCCACAACCCGGCAGGAGGTGTTGGTGATGCCCAGGAAGTGGTAGACCGGGCTCACGCGCGCAGGGAGGCCGAGTTAGCAGCAGAGTATGAAGCCCGTCAGCCTACTCCGGTTTGTCCAACCATGATGAGAGTCAGGAGTTACCTCTAGCTCTTGGGGGGTGCCGTGTCTCGTCCCGGCGTTACGCAATGTATGCTTGCCCAAGGATTTCAAGGGCCCGCGCAAGGTGCCAAATTAGACTACCGATTTACCCCCTGAGACATGGATTGAAAGCTATTAGATGGCCATGGAGATGCTGGATGTAGATGATGCAGCCTGTGCGAAGTACTTCACCATGATGCTAGAAGGGACGGCTTTTACTTGGTTAAAAAGTCTAGCTGCTAATTCTATCAGATCATGGGCCGAGTTGAGAACCCGGTTTATCCAGAATTTTAAAGATACATGCAAGCATCCCATGTCGATTGTGGACTTAGCTGCCTGTGTACAGGAGGAAGGAGAATCAACAACCCAGTGGGTGCGCCGGGTCTTGGAAATTTTGCATTCATCGGACCGCATCAATGCTGACACTGCAGTTATAACCTTGGAAGGTAATTGCCGGTTTAAGCCTCCGAAGTTGAAGTTGGGACGGATGAAACACCATTGCACTGACATGGGGACCCTCATGGCCACTTTAGTAAAGTATGCTGACTCTGATAGTACCAAGCATCCCGATTCGGATGAAGATAAGGCAGGGAAGGGAAAGAAGAGTAGCAACGCCAAAGGGCAGCACCATAGCCCAGTGAGTCATGGAAATGGCGGAAAATGTAAAGCGGACCACAGCGTCGACTTTGTGGCCAACGCCAGTGCGCAGGATAAGCGCCAACGGCGCAAGGGTAAACCGCCCCGGTGCAATGGGGCGCCTAACCCTAACCCGGACCGTCTGTCTTACTTGTTGAACCAGCCCTGCCCGAAACATGGGACGAAGGAGATGCCAGCCACGCACCTTTGGAAGGACTGCTATATCATGCAAGAGTTCAAAAATTCTAACAACTTCCAGTATGATCATGGACCGGGTGACGGTTCAGGCCCTGGGTCTCATGGGCCGGGTTATGGCGGAGGAAATTCCGGTTCAGGCTTCCATGGTAATCAGGGCGGACATACAAATCAAGGAAATCAGGGCAACCAAGGTGGTTACAATAGCCAGCAGCAGCAGTCGGGTTACCAGAGCAATCCAAAGCAATTGAATAGTGGGCAATATCATGTCTTTACCACTAGCTTGGACAAGCGTCACAAGAAGCTTCATAGGAAAGCGGTGAGCTCCGTTGAACCGACAGTGCCCCGTTACTTACGGTGGTCTGAGCAGCCGATTGTATGGAGCAGGGAGGACCATCCACCCCGGGTTGACAATCCGGGTCAGTTGGCGTTGGTAGTGGCACCTCGGGTAGGAGGTTACAAGTTCACAAAGGTACTCATGGACGGAGGGAGCAGTATCAATATCCTATATTATGAAACCTTCCGACGCATGGGGTTAACAGATAAAAATCTTAGACCGTCTAGCACGGTGTTCCATGGTGTGGTGCCTGGCAAATCAGCGTATCCTGTTGGCAAGATAGCTCTGGAGGTGGCTTTTGGGGACGAGCATGACTCAAGATCAGAAACCTTATCCTTTGAAGTGGTGAAGATCAGAAGTCCCTATCACGCCTTGTTTGGACGGCCGGCTTATGCTCAGTTTATGGCACGGCCTTGTTATATCTATCTTCAGCTCAAGATGCCGGGTCACAAGGGAACTATAACTGTCCATGGGAGCCACAAGATCGCTCTGGAGTGTGAGGAAGGTGATGCGGCTTATGCTGAGTCGGTTTGTGCCGCAGAGGAGTTGAAGTTTTACAAGGATAATGTTGATCCGGCAGATATGACTCCGTTGAAGAAGCCAACTACCGAGCACGACCCGGCCCTGAAGTTTAAATCGGCTGCTGAGACTAAGCTTGTTGACTTCGTACCTGGCGATTCGTCCAAGCAGTTCAGCATCAGCGCAAACTTGGATCCGAAATAGGAAAGCGCGCTCAATGAGTTCATCCGTGAGAATTGGGACATCTTTGCGTGTAAGCCTTCGGACATGCCAGGTGTACCGAGAGAACTCGCTGAGCACACTCTTAATGTAGATCCCAAGTACAAACCGGTGAAGCAGTTTCTCCGCTGGTTCAATGAATAAAGACACAAAGCTATTGGAGAAGAAGTAGCCAGGCTCTTGGCGGCTGGATTTATCGTTGAAGTTTTCCATCCTGAAATGGTTGGCTAATCCGATGCTGGTCCTTAATAAAAATGGCACATGGCGTATGTGTGTGGATTACACAGATCCTTTTGCCCTTCCCCGTATTGATCAAATTATTGATGCTATGGCGGGTTGCGAGCGTTTAAGCTTTCTGGATGCATATTCCGGTTATCATCAGATCAAGATGGCAGTTAAGGACCAGGAGAAGACGGCCTTTATAACCCCCTTTGGAGCCTTCTGCTATGTATCTATGCCCTTTGGGCTCAAGAGTGCCCAGGCGACTTATCAACGGTGTGTGCAGAATTGTCTTCATAAGCAAATCGGTCGTAATGTTCATGCCTATGTGGATGATATTGTAGTCAAGTCAAGGAAGAAGGAGACTCTGGTTGACGATTTGAGGGAAAACTTTGATAACCTGCGGACTTACAAGATGATGCTCAATCCGGCCAAGTGCGTTTTTGGTGTACCGGCAGGCAAGCTCTTGTGCTTTTTGGTGTCTAACAGGGGCATTGAGGCTAATCTGGAAAAGATCACAGCTATCAACTCCTTGGCTAAACCGAAGTATATCAATGACGTTCAACGCTTGGTGATGTCTACTACACAACCTTCTTCTTGTAGACGTTGTTGGGCCTGCAAGTGCACAGGTTTGTAGGACAGTAGCAAATTTCCCTCAAGTGGATGACCTAAGGTTTATCAATCCGTAGGAGGCGAGGGATGAAGATGGTCTCTCTCAAACAACCCTGCAACCAAATAACAAAGAGTCTCTTGTGTCCCCAACACACCCAATACAATGGCAAATTGTATAGGTGCACTAGTTCGGCGACGAGATGGTAATACAAGTGCAATATGGATGGTAGATAAAGGTAATTGTAATCTGAAAATATAAAAACAGCAAGGTAACTAATGATAAAAGTGAGCGTAAACGGTATTGCAATGATAGGAAACAAGGCCTAGGGTTCATACTTTCACTAGTGCAAGTTCTCTCAACAATAATAACATAGATAGATCATATAAGAAGCCCTCAACATGCAACAAAGAGTCACTCCAAAGCCACTAATAGCGGAGAACAAACGTAGAGATTATGGTAGGGTACGAAACCACCTCAAAGTTATTCTTTGGATCGATCTATTAAAGAGTTCGTACTAGAATAACACCTTAAGACACAAATCAACCAAAACCCTAATGTCACCTAGATACTCCATTGTCGCCTCAAGTATCCATGGGCATGATTATACGATATGCATCACACAATCTCAGATTCATCCAACCAACACAAAGTACTTCAAAGAGTGCCCCAAAGTTTCTACCGGAGAGTCAAGAAAATGTGTGCCAACCCCTATGCATAGGTTCATGGCGGAACCATAAGTTGGTCACCAAAACATACATCAAGTGGCACGTGAAATCCCATTGTCACCACAGATAAGCACGGCAAGACATACATCAAGTGTTCTCATAAAAGATTCAATCCGATAAGATAACTTCAAAGGGGAATCTCAATTCATCACAAGAGAGTAGAGGGGGAGAAACATCATAAGATCCAACTATAATAGCAAAGCTCGGGATACATCAAGATCGTGCCATAGAGGGAACACGAGAGAGAGAGAGAGAGATCAAACACATAGCTACTGGTACATACCCTCAGCCCTGAGGGTGAACTACTCCCTCCTCGTCATGGAAAGCGCCGAGATGATGAAGATGGCCACCGGTGATGGGTTCCCCCTCCGGTAGGGTGCCGGAACGGGCTCCCGAGAGGTTTTTGGTGGCTACAGAGGCTTGTGGCGGCGGAACTCCCGATCTATCTTCTCCGTGGATGTTTTAGGGTACGCGGGACTATATAGGCGAAAGAAGTCGGTCGGGGGGTGCTCGAGGGGTCCACGAGATAGGGGGCCGCATACAGCAGAGGGGGCCTTATCTCCTGGGCTCTTCGAGGATCTTCTGACTTGATCTCCAAGCCTCCAGGATGATAATCTTCCAAAAAAACATGTTGCCGAAGGTTTCATTCCGTTTGGACTCCGTTTGATATTCCTTTCCTTCTAAATACTGAAACAGGCAATAAAACAGCAATATGGGCTGGGCCTTCGGTTAATAGGTTAGTCCCAAAAGTAATATAAAAGTGTATAATAAAGCCCATAATTATTCAAAACAGGTAATATAATAGCATGGAACAATCAAAAATTATAGATACGTCGGAGACGTATCACTTGGCAGGCCGGATTGCCGCTTTGAGCCGGTTTATCAGCCGTCTCGGTGAGAAGGCGATTCCTTTGTACCAGATGCTAAAGAAAACTGATAACTTCGTCTTGAGCTCTGCCGCTGATGAAGCATTTGAGGACCTAAAGCGGCAGCTAGCTAATCCGCCTGTTCTCGCTGCTCCGATTGACAAGGAACCGTTGCTGTTATATGTGGCAGCTAATGCTCGGGTGGTCAACGTGGCTATTGTGGTGGAGCTCAAGGAGGAAGGCAAGGAATATCCGGTTCAACGTCCGGTTTACTATATCAGAGGAACTCATTGAGTCCAAGCAAAGGTACCCACATTGGCAGAAGCTGGTGTATGGAGTTTTCATGGCAAGCCGGAAGCTTAAACAGTATTTCCAAGGTCATCCCATCACAGTGGTCAGCTCTGCTGCTTTGGGAGATATAGTCCACAATAGGGAAGCAACTGGCCGGATTGCCAAGTGGGCTATAGAGCTTGGGCCTCATGGGTTGAAATACATACCTCGGACGGCGGTCAAGTCTCAAGCACTTGTGGATTTCATCAATGATTGGACAGAACTGCAAGCACCTGAGGAGAAGCCGGATAACACCTATTGGACTATTCATTTGATGGGTCCAGGCAATTGGAAGGCTCGGGGACTGGAGTCGTGTTAACTTCCCCACGAGGCGATAAGTTTTGTTATGTTCTTCGCTTAATGTTCCCGTGTACTGACAATGCAGCTGAGTATGAAGCTTTACTCCATGGTCTTCGGATGGCTAAGGAGATGAATCTAAGCCGAGTTAAGTGCTTCAGTGACTCGGACCTGGTGGCTCAACAAGTGTCTGGCACTTGGGATTCCAAGGATCCGCTCATGGCAGCGTATCGTCGTGAGGTGGATATTGTTGCAGGTCACTTTAAAGGTTATCAGGTGGAGCACGTGGACCGACGGAAGAACGAAGCGGCGGACGCTTTGAGCCGATTGGGTTCTCAACGTAAACCGGTCCCGCCTAATGTCTTCTTGGATGTTTTGCATAATCCGTCCGTCAAGCTCCCTGGTGAAGAGGATTTGGCTATTCCTGATCCGGAAGCTCAATTGGTGGCGGCTCTTCATGTCATCCCGGATTGGATGATTCCTTATCTCGCGTATATGAACCGGGGCGAGTTACCAGAGGACGATACTCTAGCGCGAAAGATAATCCGGCGGTCCAAGGCCATGACTATTATCAATGGAGAGTTGCATCATTGCAGTGTGTCAGGGGTGTTTCAACGATGTGTGTCTCCTGAGGAAGGTTGTGAAATTTTGCGTGAAATCCACGAAGGAGATTGTGGTCACCATGCCAGTTCAAAATCTTTGGTGGCCAAGGCGTTTCGTCACGGTTTCTATTGGTTAACTACTCATGCTGATGCAGAGGACATGGTCAGACGATGTGATGGCTGTCAGAAGTTCTCAAGACGTGCTCATGTGCCGGCTCAAGAATTGAGGATGATTCCAATTACTTGGCCGTTTGCAACTTGGGGGCTGGATATGGTTGGGCCTTTCAAGAGATCCAAAGATAAGAAGACTCACCTTCTAGTGGCGGTTGACAAATTCACAAGGTGGGTAGAGGCTGAGCCCGTTAGCAAGTGTGATGCGGCCACGGTGGTTCAATTCATCAAAAAGGTGATTTTTCCGGTTTGGCTTTCCACATAGCATTATCATTGACAATGGTACCAACCTGTCTAAAGGTGCCATGAAGGAGTTCTGTCAACGTGAGCACATCCGGCTTGAAGTATCCTCAGTAGCTCACCCACAATCCAATGGTCAAGCGGAGAGGGCCAATCAAGAAATTTTGAGAGGCATCAAACCTCGCCTTATGGTTCCTTTGCAGCGGACGCCGGGTTGTTTGGTGGAGGAGCTACCTTCAGTATTATGGAGCATCAACACCACGCCCAATAGGTCGACAGGATACACACCGTTCTTCATGGTTTATGGAGCGGAGGCGGTTCTTCCTAGTGACATCCGTCATGACTCGCCTCGTGTGGCGGCATATGTTGAAGCGAACAACGAGAAGGCACGGCAAGAAGCTCTTGACCTGTTAGATGAAGAGCGTGACATAGCGGCCGCTCATTCGGCGATTTATCAGGAAGATCTGCGTCTCTATCATAGCCACCGGGTTAGTACCAGAACCTTTCAAGAAGGAGATTTGGTGCTTCGGCTCATACAGGATCAGACGGATATGCACAAGTTATCCCCACCTTGGGAAGGACCTTTTGTGGTCAGCAAGAATCTACACAACGGGTCATACTACCTGATCGATGTTCGAGAGCGCAAAGACTCACGTAAATCGGAGGAGGAGACCAACCGGCCGTGGAATATTGCTCACCTTCGACCTTACTATACTTGAGCTATAGGCTCTGCTTTTGTACATAATATGCCCATGTATATATTATGATTAATACAATAAACCGGAACCTTAATTAAAGCGGGGTATCTGTTGTTTTCTTACATCATGTGTGGTTACATGGAGCTTTCGTTGATAAAGCGGCGTCCAATTTACCGCTTGGTTTTAGCCACTCAAAGGCTTTATATTATATCACTTGGGGCTTGGTCGTATCCGAACCATAGCATCACTTGGGGGCTTGGTCGTATCTGAACCATAGCCACGCCTCTTGATCGGCGCAAAGCCATAGCATCACTTGGGGGCTTGGTCGTGTCCGAACAATAGCCACGCCTCTTGATCGGCGTAATGCCATAGCATCACTTGGGAACTTGGTCATGTCTGAACCATCGTTACGCCTCTTGATCGGCCTAGGGCCACATCATCACTTGGGGGCTTGGTCGAACCCGAACCATAGCCACGCCTCTTGATCGGCGTAATGCCAAAGCATCATTTGGGGACCTGACTGACTCGAGCCATAGCTACGCCTTTGTGGGGGCTTCGTCATGTTAGACCATGGTAATGCCTCTTGATTGGCTTAAAGCCTCATTTGCAATGGTTTATCTTTGCCTTTGCTCGAATTCTGTTTTTCTTTTTTGATAAACATTACTTTTGTTGCGTTTTCAAACCGCCATTGTCAGTCCGGTTCAACTGCCAATTACAAATTGACAAAACCGGTAAAATCTTAATCCGGAGACTGTTTGCCCGGTTCTATTTTCTGTTACCATCCTATTATGGAGTAAATCGGTGTTTATCATAACCCGGAACGGTTTACATTGTAAATCAATCTTATATTAACAGGAGCTATCTTCTCCTCCACAGTTTGGGCTATCAGCCCAGCTACAAGGTTGGTCAGCAAACGTCGTGCCCGACGGTGGTAGGAATGGTATATTTCCATATTTTGTTATATATTCCAACCTAAGTTATCACCCTTGTTTTTGTATATGTGGGTATCATGACCCGCCCGGTGGTAAACCGCCAGGGCGTTTTAAACTTTTTTGACCACAAAAACAGTAGGGGTACATATGAATCAAACAAGCATCAGTTGAAGACAAATATGCACGAAGGCATATCAGACAAAGTATATCAACTAGTTTATTACAAGGTGTTCCACTGCCCAAAAAGATCATTGTTTTTTATCAACTACATGCCGCAGCATGCAGTGGTTTAAACCGGCCTCCAGTTCACGCTTGGTCACCGGCTTGACCTGACGGTTGCGGATCATCTAGCGCCAGTTCAGCTTCTTGCTCCCTACCTAGTGGCTGGAAATCAACAGTTGCCCAGTCGATACCAGTTAACGCTTGAAACACAGCTTCATCATTGATCAGTAGCGACGGTTCAATATCAGGAGCGTAAGTATGCTTACGGATTGGCGGTATAAGGTTCTCAGCCTCAGGAATTGGTGCAGCAACAACTCGCTTATTTTGATTGTCATATTGGGCTTGATAGTGGGATAGATCCGCCTCTTCAACCAGTTGGCATGCCAGAGGGCACACTTCCCGGTTTATGGCTCGAAGATCCTCTTCATCAAATTCTGTCCCGTCTTCCTTCAAGCTGGGATAGCCTTGGGCTGCTTCAACAGGATCAAAGTTAGGCACCCAGGCTTTGGCCCGGATTAGGGCGGCCAAAGCACCCGTTCTAGCAGCAGATTTCTTCAGCTCCTCAACCTGGGCAGGGAGCATAGACAACCTTTTAAGGGTATCTTGGATCAAGTTGGGCGGCGGATTGTTGTGGGAAGCAATATAGATAATCCGTTAGGCTCTATCAAAGTATAGGCGGCTTTTAATTTCTGCCGCACATCCGTTCCCAAGTGGCTGATATGAGTTCCTGTATCATTGCAAGGGTTAGTAAACCGGAGGCTATATAACAAGATCTGTTCAACTCGAAGAACAAGGATACTTACCAAATACAGCTGTAGTCATGGCATGCACCTCACGCTTCACGCTGGTCAATTCATCAACCACCGGTTTAAGAGCGGCTTCTGCTTTTTCAGCTCTTTGCGCTAAAGCGGCTTTGTCAATCGCCCAATCCGCCTGCTCTTTGTTGAAACCCTCTTTAAGTTTCTCCATAGCGCCTAAAGCGCTGGTCAGCTCTGCCTTTGCCTTGGAAGTTTCGTCTTGTTGCAATTTAAGATTTTCCTGAAGGTCAGCGGTTTGACTCTCCTTTTTGCTCAGCTCAGCCTACAACGAGACAGTCATCTGGTCAGACAATTTTCAAAGTCCCAACGCTCAATACAAGTATTCAACTTGGCACTTGGGGGCTAATGCACATTTGCTCTGTCAGACAATTTTCAAAGTCCCAAAGCTCAATACAAGTATTCAACTTGGCACTTGGGGGCTAATGGCTGTTTATTCAAAGACTATTGTTACAAGATTTTTTCTTCTATAAAAGTCCCAGTTTAACTTTATAAAGTTGAACCGGCCCTTGGGGGCTACGGCAGCAAAGTTCAGATGAATGAAGGATTACATTAAAAACTAACTAAAGTATCAGTTTAAGTTGCCATATTAAACCGTCACTTGGGGGCTATTGGAATTCATAAAGCTACCAAGTAATACAAGGAGTAAAGCATATAGGAAGTTACCTCATATTTTTCCTTCATCATTTTTACTAGAACGACTTCATAGTCATGGCTGGTGTACAGCCGGTTAAGATAGCCGGAATGTAGATCTTCAGCATCCAGAGCGGCATATGTTGACAAATCAGCATTCCTTTCGCCTTTGCCAACCGCAGAGAATTCCTGTTTGGTAGTATGTTTTGACAAAGCAACATGATTACTCGGTTCAGAACGGCCAACGCCGGTAATAAGGACGTCATCATCTTTTTCTTTTTTGGTTGGTACTGGGGTCGCCGGTTTGTCAGCAGTCTTTGTTGGACTAGCCAGTTTATCACTCCGGATAGAGCTGGTCGGCTGATCAACAGGACCTGTGATGTCAACCTCTGCCTGTTCAGCAACAAAGTCATGGTCTTGTGGTGGTGGATCATTCAGCACATCATCAAGATTGGCCTCTTCAGGGTCTGGTATTTTGTCCGGTACAGCAGCGGTATTTTACTTTGTCGTTTTGTTCAGGCGAGCCTTTTTGCTTGGTCTAGGCTTGGCTCCGAGAGAAATTAAGAAGTATCAGTATAGCATATGTTAACATAATATGTTAAGGACATAAAACAGAATATGGCTTACCCAAGCACGGTTTTGAGGGGTGGAAGCTTGGTGGCTGATGACTCGCCAGAGTATGAATGAGAAGTTCCCTGATAATTGGAATCAGACGGATTAAGAGGTTGACGAAAACAACCCGCTTTAGGGCATGGAGTGGCAAGAGAATTAGAGACCTCTGAACGGCGTTTCCGAACCGGGCTGTTCGGTAAACCGGCGGAGGTAACTACCTGGCCGCTGTGCCGGGTAGTGCAGCGAGCCTCGTGCTGTTGTGTCTTCACAAGAAAGTTTGGGTCCAAATAAGCAAGAGGATGAGAAAATTTAATTTTCCGGTTTGCCCGACGGATTTTTGGTGAAGGAAAAGGGTTTGAATCGGAGGAAATGATGATTACCTCTACAACATCGGCATGACTGACTTCAGCGTCGTCCTGGCAATAATCATCATCAATAAGGCGTATGAAAAATAAACCAAGAGAATCAGGTTCTACCTCAAAATCCGAGTTGCCCACATCATCATCAACCGTTGGATCGGAGGATGCAGTGGTTCTCCCGGTTAGCTGGTCTTTTTACAGCTTTGGTCTTTGGGCGGGTTGGCTTCGTCGGTTTGTCTTGTGGAGGTTTCTTGTTCCAGAACGGATCATTGTCCTGCCAAAAAGACATCACATTTTTCAGAATACATCAGGACAGAGGCAATTTCAGGTAAAATGAATAGTATGAATCTAGTATGAATCTTCCGGTTGGCGGTTTGTTGGTGGTGTAGAAAGGGGGAAGTCCGATTTGAGCACAGGTAGCCTCCGGTTCATTCAGCATCTTTTTTACAGCCTCAGTGACTTCGTCATCTGTCAGTTGAATATCAATGTGCCGCTGAGCATCATTCAATTCTCTGGTATACTCACACATCAAACCGGGGCGCTGGCTCAAAGGCAAAACGCTCCAACTTATCCAGCAGCATGCAAAGTCAACTCCAGTTAAACCGTTGGCCATAAAGGCCCTAAGCTTGGATAGTTGAGGAGCATATTTGCTTCTTTCTTTAGCAGTCAGCCTTTGAGGAAAGGGGTGTGTGTTGCTCAGACGTTCAAGACAGTAACCCGGTAGGGGGTTTTCATCAATTGGAGACGTGTCCTTGCAGTAAAACCAGGTCTGGTTCCAATCTTTGGGGTGACTGTGGAGATTGGCATGTGGAAAAGTGACTTCTTTCCTTTTCTGAATCGCCATTCCGCCCAGTTATGTGTTAGGCCCATCTTTGAACTCTGTGCGGCGGTTCAAATGAAAGCAGTCCCTGAATAGCTCTACTGAAGGTTCCTCTTGAAGGTAAACCTCACAAAACACTTGAAAGTGGCAAATGTTGGTAATAGAGTTAGGGCCAATATCTTGTGGGCGCAGTTGGTAGTTGGCAAGTACATCCCGGAAGAATTTTGAACCGGGAGGGTTAAAACCCCGGCTTAAGTGATCGGCAAAAACAACAACTTCTCCGTCTTTGGGAGTAGGAGGACATTCCGGGCCAGGGACCCTCCAGTGAATGACATCTTTCTTGCTTAAGGCACCCGTTTTGACAAGATTGTCTAGCTGTTCCTCTGTTACTCGAGAAGGGACCCAATTGCATTCATACACTTGTTTGGCCATGGCAATGAAGATCTACAATATAATAATTTCCGGTTTAAGATTCACGTTGGACAGCTGTACGGTGATACAAGACGAAAGTATATTGTTAAACCGGAGTCAGTACACCAGTGGAGGTGATAAGTGGAAATATATTGGCGGTTCAACAAGGGGACTAATGGTATATACCGGATTATCAACTTTTCTGTATAGTTAAACCGCCTAGTCTAAGCATCGAAGAGTCAAGGTTACAGATGAGTAAGTGAATGAAAAACAGGTTTCACAATATTATGTTGTGGTTTCGGATCTGAGGCAGGTCAGAAAAGGGAAATATATTCAAAAACTAAGACGCAGTACCGGATCAATGAGCGAAGGTTCGGATAAGATCTACTATTTTGAGATGCATAAAACGTAACAGAGGCTAAAGGCTACCACTATACAGAGTAGATATTCAGGAGGTTATCAGGATTATCATATGAACAAAGATCTCCATTGATGAACACCGAAGAACTCGGGAACCCTAGAACAAATTTGTAGCGGAAAAAGCAGATAACTTACCGGAGCTGAGGAAGAAGCGGAAGAGAGCCGCAGTGTTCTGATGCGTTCAGGGTGATGCAGCGGCCAAGGTTGGAGCAGAGACGATGGTCAGAGGTTGACGGCGGTGGCGGAGCTCCCGAAGCTGAGCGGCACAAGGAAGACGACGCGAAGAGGCACGAGGGGGAAAAAGAAAATGACCCTTCGGTCCTGTTTATAGAGGCAGGAGATAAGTGTCAGGCCTGAAAATCAAGGGGCGCGAATTTGGAAGTGAGGCGCAGCTGTCGCCTCGATGGTTGGACACCTATTAATGAGGATATATCATATACAATTTCTTTATAACAGATGACGTCACGACGGTTTGCCGAGATCTAAAAAGATGACGTCATGGCGGTTTACCAACTTACGAGAAGATGTTGAAGATGAAGTTTCTGTTAAGGATTGACATGAACCTGTTCAAATCAATCTGGGGCCTAATGTTGGGGATATTACTACTGAGCGTAAACCGGCCAGGACAGGCCGGGTTAACTTCATCAGTAGTTGAGTATGCTAGAAGCCCATAGAGGCAGATAGGAATGTTAGGTATGGGCCCATGGCCCAGAACCGGTTTAAGGCCTGCAACCGTGAACCGGTATTGGTATGTAACTTGTATGGTAAGATAGAAAGAGCAGAGACCGAACCAGACATGTTTATGAGTCAGTCTCGGGACTCTGTAAACCGACGGGTGTCACCCATGTATATAAGGGGACGACCCGGCGGCGGCTCAGGGAAACAGACAACAACTCGAGACTCAGGCAAAGCGTATTCGCTCCCTGGTCATTGAAACCCCATCAATTCCGTCACAACTAGACGTAGGCTTTTACCTTCATCGTAAGGGGCCGAACTAGTATAAAACTCTCTTGTGTCCCTTGTCCGCTTTAACGCCTTTAAGCTAACCTGTAGCGATGGCTCCATGACTAAGTCCTTTCACAAGGACATCCGCTGTGACAAACCCTCGACACTCAACATGTTGGATGATCCATGACAATATACTTTATCTTAGATATAAGAAAACATAACCCATTACGTTGTCTTCCTTGTCCAACGTCAACTCTTTAGCATGTCATATTTTAATGAGTGCTCACAGTCATAAAAGATGTCTAAGATAGTATATTTATATGTGAAACCTCTCTTTCTTTATTACTTCCTATTAATTGCAACGATGACCAAAACTATGTTTGTCAACTCTCAACAATTTTTAATCATCATACTCTTTCTATATGAAGTCATTACTCTCCATAAGATCAATATGATCTCTTTATTTCTTTTTATTCTTTTCTCTTTTCTTTTATTCACTCAAGATCATGGCAAAATAATCAAGCCCTTGACTCAACACTAATCTTTATTATATAGCTCACGGACTCGATTACGTAGAGGGATCAAAAAGCAAAACTCAAAACTAGATCATACCAAAACTTTTATTCTACTAGATCGAGATACTACTAAAAGGATCGAACTAAGAAAAAGGTAAAGATAGGAGTGTGATGGTGATACGATACCGTGGCATCTCCCCCAAGCTTGGCAGTTGCCAAGGGGAGTGCCCATACCCATGGGATTATGTCTCCTTTGATGGTGAAGAAGGTGGAGGTGATGATGGATAGTCGCACATCGAGCGTAAGAGGTCCTCCATCTTGCGGTTAATGCCCTTGAGTGCAACGATATGCTCCTTCAACAAAATATTTTCACGTGTGAGATACTTGTTTTGTATATGAGCTAACTCAATCATCTTGAAAGCTTCGATCTCAGTTGGGGTAAGAAGATTGTGATCAAGTTGAAGGATGTCTTCTGTTGCCGGAACTTGGTCCTCCGTGGCCTTCTTGATCCCTTCATCTTTGTTGATCTCCATGGGTTCTTGCCTTTTCATCTCTATCTTCATTAGCCAAACATCGTTGTCACCATTGTTGGAGGAGGGGGACGACATGATGCCCGTCCTTGACAACCCTGACAGAAAACAGCTCGAAACAAGAATAGAGGATAATTGCGTGATACGGTGGTCAAAACCTTCGGGAGATTATATAATGAATTTTTACCGAACAAAATACGTATCGTGCAAGAAAACAGAGTCCGGAGAGCACACAAGGTGCCCACGAGGTAGGGGGCGCGCCCAGGGGGGTAGGGCGCGCCCTCCACCCTCGTGGAGGCCTCGTGTCCTTCCCGGACTGCTTCTTATTTTCCTATATTTCTAAATATTCCAAAACGGAGAAATATTGCCATTAGAACTGTTTTGGAGTCGGTTTACTTACCGTACCACATGCCTATTCCTTTTCGGAGTCTGGAACATTCCGGAAAGTGTCCCTTATGTATTCCTCCGGGGTTACGGTTTCAATAACATTGGTTTCAACATTTATAGGATTACCTGAGATATAATGTTTAATTCTTTGACCGTTCACCACCTTCGGATTTGTGCCTTCGAAGTTGTTGATTTTTATGGCACCGGAATGATAGACCTCCTCGATAATGTAAGGACCTTCCCATTTAGAGAGAAGTTTTCCTGCAAAAAATCTTAAACGGGAGTTGTGTAGCAATATATAATCACTTACATTAAACTCACTCTTTTGTATTCTTTTGTCATGCCATCTTTTAACTTTTTCTTTAAACAATTTGGAATTTTCATAGGCTTGTGTTCTCCATTCATCAAGTGAGCTAATGTCAAATAACCTCTTCTCACCGGCAAATTTGAAATCATAATTGAGCTCTTTAATAGCCCAATAAGCCTTATGTTCTAGTTCGAGAGGTAAGTGACATGCTTTTCCACAAACCATTTTATATGGAGACATACCCATAGGATTTTGATATGCAGTTCTATAGGCCCATAATGCATCATCCAGTTTCTTGGACCAATCCTTTCTATATCTATTAACAGTATTTTGCAAAATTAATTTGAGTTCTCTGTTACTCAATTCTACTTGACCACTAGAGTGCGGGTGATAAGGAGATGCAATTCTATGATTAACATCATACTTAGCAAGCATTTTACGGAAAGCACCATGAATAAAATGTGAACCACGATCAATCATTAAATATCTAGGGACTCCAAACCTCGGAAAAATAACTTCTTTAAGCATCCTAATAGAAGTGTTATGATCAACACTACTAGTTGGAATAGCTTCTACCCACTTAGTAACGTAATCAACAGCAACTAAAATATGTGTGTATCCATTGGAGGCAGGAATAGGTCCTATATAATCAAAGCCTCAAACATCAAATGGTTCTATAACAAGTGAATAATTAATAGGCATTTCTTGACGTCTACTAATATTACCAATTCTTTGACATTCATCACAAGATAAAACAAAAACAAACTTATGGGCATCCTTGAAGAGTGTAGGCCAATAAAAACCGGATTGCAATACCTTATGCAGTTCTATCTCCAGCGTGGTGTCCTCCATAAGCCTCGGAGTGACACTTGCATAGGATCTGTTCATGGTCATGCTCAGGTACACAACGTCTAATAACACCATCTACTCCTTCTTTATAAAAATGTGGGTCATCGCAAAAGTAATGTCTCAAATAATAGAAAAACTTCTTCTTTTGCTGGTATGTGAAACTAGGTGGTATAAATTTAGCGACGATGTAATTAGGATAATCAGCATACCATGGAGCGGTACGAGAAGTATTTATGACATTTAATTGCTCATCAGGAAAGCTATCATCAATAGGTAGTGGGTCATCAAGAACATTTTCTAACCTAGACAAGTTATGCGCAGCGGGGTTCTCGGCTCCCTTTCTATCAACAATATGCAAATCAAATTCTTGTAGCAGGAGAACCCATCTAATATGTATAGGTTTAGCATCTTTCTTTTCCATAAGATATTTAATAGCAGCATGATCAGTGTGAATAGGTACTTTAGAATCAACAATATAAGGTCTGAACTTATCACAAGCAAATACAACTGCTAAGAATTCTTTTTCAGTAGTAGCATAATTTCTCTGAGAATTGTCTAGAGTTTTACTAGCATATTGAATAACATTTCATTTCTTATCAACTCTTTTCCCTAGAACAGCACGTACAGCATAATCACTAGCATCACACATAATTTCAAAAGGTAAATTCCAATCAGGTGGCTGAACAATAGGTGCATAGATCAATGCTTTCTTAAGTATTTCAAATGCTTCTACACAATCATCATCAAAGACAAATGGTATATATTTTTGTAATAAATTAGTCAGAGGCCGAGAAATTTTTAAGAAGTCCTTAATGAACCTCCTATAAAATCCGGGCGTGACCAAGGAAACTTCTTATACCTTTGATGTCCTTGGGACATGGCATCTTTTCAATGGCATCAACCTTCGCTTTTCAACCTCAATACCTCTTTCGTAAACTTTATGCCCCAAGACAATACCTTCATTAACCATAAAGTGGCACTTTTCCCAATTCAAGACAAGATTAGTTTCTTCACATCTCTGCAAAACTCGATCAAGGTTGCTCAAGCACTCATCAAAAGAGGATCCATAGACGGAAAAATCGTCCATGAAAACCTCAGAAATCTTTTCACAGAAGTCAGAGAATATAGCCATCATGCATGTTTGAAAGGTAGCAGGTGCATTACATAAACCAAAAAGCATACGTCTATAAGCAAAAGTATCGAAAGGGCAAGTAAAAATGGTCTTTGATTGATCATCGGCTGACACATGTATTTGAGAGAAACCAGAATAACCATCTAGAAAGCAAAAATGTGTATGTTTAGATAATCTTTCTAGCATTTGATCAATAAAAGGTAAGGGGTAATGATCCTTTTAGAAGCTTTATTTAATTTGCGGAAATCAATTACCATCCTATAACCTATAATAATTCTTTGTGGAATCAATTCATCTTTATCATTAGGAACGACAGTAATACCTCCTTTCTTAGGAACACAATGGACAGGACTTACCCACTAACTATCAGCAACGGGATAAATTATACCTGCCTCAAGGAGCTTTAGTATTTCCTTTCTTACCACTTCTTTCATCTTAGGATTTAGCCGTCGTTGATGATCACGAACTGGTTTGGCATCTTTCTCCAAATTTATTTTGTGTTGACATAGAGTGGGACTAATGCCCTTAAGATCATCAAGAGTATATCCAATAGCAGCGCGGTGCTTATTCAGAGTTTTCAATAATCTCTCTTCTTCATGCTCTGAAAGGTTAGCACTAATAATAACAGGATATATCTTTTTCTCATCAAGATAAGCATATTTAAGAGTATCGTGCAGCGGTTAAGCTCAAACACGGATCACCCTTGGGTGGAGGAGGATCCCCTAGGATTTCAACAGGCAAATTGTGTTTCAGGATAGGTTCCTGTTTAAAGAATACTTCATCTATTTCCCTTCTTTCATTCATAAACATATCATTTTCATGGTCTAGCAAATATTGTTCTAAAGGATCACTAGGAGGTACGGCAATAGAAGTAAGACCAACAATTTCATCCTTACTAGGCAATTCCTCTTCACGGTGTTGTCTACTAAATTTAGAGAAATTAAACTCATGAGACATATCACCGAAGCCAATAGTAATGACATCCTTTTCACGGACTATCCTAGCATTAACTGTGTTCAAGAAGGGTCTACCAAAAATAATGGGACAAAAGCTATCTTGTGGAGAACCAAGAACAAGAAAATCAGCAGGATATTTAGTTTTCCCACACAAGACTTCAACATCTCTAACGATTCCCATTGGTAAAATAGTATCTCTATTGGCAAGTTTAATTGTGACATCAATATCTTCTAACTCAGTAGGTGCAATATCATGCATAATTTCTTTGTATAAGTCAATAGGTATTGCACTAGCACTAGCACCGATATCACATAAGCCATGATAACAATGATTTCCTATTTTAACTGAAATAACAGGCATGCCTACCACAGGTCTATGTTTATCTTTAGCACAAGGTTTGGCAATTCTAGCAGTTTCATCATGGAAATGAATAAGATGCCCATCGATATTATCAGAAAAGAGATCTTTAACAATGGCAATATTAGGTTCAACTTTAATTTGCTCAGGAGGTGTACAAGTTCTAATATTGCTTTTACAGACCACAGTTGAAGCTTTAGCATGATCCTTTATCCTAACAGGGAAAGGTGGTTTCTCAACATAAGAAGTAGGAACAATAGGATCATTATAAGTGATAGTCTTTTCTTCAACTTTAATAGGTGCGGCTACTTTTACTTCTATGGGAGGATGATATTTAAACCACTTCTCCTTAAGAAGATCAACATAAGCAGCAAAAGATTCACAGAAAGAAGCTACTATCTCAGAGTCAAGTCCATATTTAGTGCTAAATTGACGGAAAACATCGGTATCCATAAAAGATTTAACACAATCAAACTTAGGTGTCATACCTGACTCCTTACCTTCGTCGAGATCCCAATCTTCAGAGTTGCATATAATTCTATAAAATAAATCCCATTTGAATTCAATAGTCTTCATCTTAAAAGAGCCTGCACAAGAAGTATCGAGCATGGTGCGATTGTTATCAGAAAGCCGAGCATAAAAACTTTGAATAATTATTTCTCTTGGAAGCTCATGATTGGGGCATGAATATAACATTGATTTAAGCCTCCCCCAAGCTTGAGCGATGCTTTCTCCTTCGCAAGGCCAGAAATTATATATATAATTGTGATCACGATGAACAAGATGCATAGGATAAAATTTCTGATGAAATTCCAATTTCAATCGTTTGTAGTTCCATGATCCCGTATCATCACATAGCCTATATCATGTCAATGCATCTCCCTTCAAAGCTAAAGGGAAGACCTTCTTCTTAAGAACATCATCGGGTATACCTGCAAGCTTAAATAATCCATAAACTTCATCCACGTAGATTAGGTGCTCATCAGGATGCTTTGTTCCGCCTCCTGCAAAAGGATTAGCTAGCAGTTTTTCTAGCATACCCGAAGGAATTTCAAAGTGGACATTTTCTTTTTCAGTAGGTTCAGTAGGTTGAGTAGAAACTCTTTGCTCTACAGGTCGGGGTGAAGATACCCCGAACAAGCCCCTCAGAGGATTACTTTCCACAGTAACAAGTGACAGTAAATTTCAGCACACTATATAAATTTTTCCTTACCAAATTCCACCTACCAAAGGCGCATCACTTCCCGGCAACGGCGCCAGAAAAGAGTCTTGATGACCCACAAGTATAGGGGATCTATCGTAGTCCTTTTGATAAGTAAGAGTGTCGGACCCAACGAGGAGCAGAAGGAAATGATAAGAAGTTTTCAGCAAGGTATTCTCCGCAAGCACTGAAATTATAGGTAACACATAGTTTTGTGATAAGATAATTGGTAACGAGCAACAAGTAATGAAAGTAAATAAAGTGCAGCAAGGTGGCCCAATCCTTTTTGTAGCAAAGGACAAGCCTGGACAAACTCTTATATAGAGAAAAGCGCTCCCTAGGACACATGGGAATTATCGTCAAGCTAGTTTTCATCACGTTCATATGATTCGCGTTCGGTACTTTGATAATTTGATATGTGGGTGGACCGGTGCTTGGGTGCTGTCCTTACTTGGACAAACATCCCACTTATGATTAACCTCTATTGCAAGAATCCACAACTACAACAAAAGTATTAAGGTAAACCTAACCATAGCATGAAACATATGGATCCAAATCAGCCCTCACGAAGCAACGCATAAACTAGGATTTAAGCTTCACACTCTAGCAACCCATCATCTACTTATTACTTCCCAATGCCTTCCTCTAGGCCCAAATAATGGTGAAGTGTCATGTAGTCGACGTTCACATAACACCACTAGAGGATAGACAACATACATCTCATCAAAATATCGAACGAATACCAAATTCACATGACTACTAATAGCAAGGCTTCTCCCATGTCCTCAGGAACAAACGTAAATACTAACAAAGAATATTCATGTTCATAATCAGAGGGGTATTAATATGCATAATGGATCTGAACATATGATCTTCCACCAAATAAACCAACTAGCATCAACTACAAGGAGTAATCAACACTACTAGCAACCTACAGGTACCAATCCCGGACTTAGAGACAAGAATTGGATACAAGAGATGAACTAGGGTTTGAGAGGAGATGGTGCTGGTGAAGATGTTGATGGAGATTGCCCTCTCCCTATGAGAGGAGCGTTGGTGATGACGATGGCGATGATTTCCCTCTCCCAGAGGGAAGTGTCCCCGGTAGAACAGCTCTGGCGGAGCCCTAGATTGGTTCCGCCAAGGTTCCGCCTCGTGGCGGCGGAATCTCGTCCCGAAAGCTTGCTTATGATTTTTCTTCGGACGAAAGACTTCATATAGCAGAAGATGGGCACCAGAGGGTCAACAGGGAGCCAACGAGGCAGGGGGGCACGCCCAGGGGGTAGGGCGCGCCCCCACCCTCGTGGACAGGTGGAGGCCCCCCTGGCGTATTTCTTCCGCTCAATATTTTTTATTATTTCCAAATATAACTTTCGTGGAGCTTCAGGATTTTTGGAGTTATGCTGAATAGGTCTCTAATATTTGCTCCTTTTCCAGCCCAGAATTCCAGCTGCCGGCATTCTCCCTCCTTATGTAAACCTTGTAAAATAAGAGAGAATAGGCATAAGTATTGTGACATAATGTGTAATAACATCCCATAATGCAATAAATATCGATATAAAAGCATGATGCAAAATGGACGTATCAGGGTGTTATCTCCTAGGAGAGCCCCGAACCTGGGTAAAGTACGCCGGTGTTCGTGTCTACGCCTCATCCCGCTTCCGTGCACCGGCGACGTTCTACTCGCTCCCACCATGATAAGCCATCCCTTGGCATATGTTGCACCCAACCCCCGACAGAATATCTTCCTAAACATTTTCCTTTTCTATGATAAATTTCTATTTTTTTAGTCCATCCAAATAAAATTGAACAAAACTTAACAAAATTGATAGCAACTTCTCCCAAAAGTGTCTAGAGGCTACATCATGCATCAAAACTACTTTGGACCATACAAATTCAATATGGAAGCTCAAAAACATGGTCACCATAGTAGCAAAAATTTGCAAAGTATAAAGCACTAAAACAAAAACTAATTGGTCCATTGGAGGAGTAACATACCAGGGAGTAATCCCCCAAGACAGTTTCAGAAATGGAGCTCCGAGCAATGAGATCAAAAATTGCATGAGAATGAGAAAGAACACGGGTTTGAAAGCAGTGGTGATTTTTTATGAGGTAGGAGAAGGCAATTGGCGGCTGGAATAAGTGAGCGGGTCCCTGTGGGACCGACAAGCGCACTAGGCACACTCTGGGGGTAGGCGCATTGTGTGATCTTGTGGCTCGCAGGTGCGCCCCCTAGGGTTTGTTCAGTGCCAAAAATTCTCAAATATTACAGAAAAATCATACTAAATTTTCAGGTCATTCAGAGAACTTTTATTTTTAGGACATTTTTTATTCCATGGAAAATTCAGAAAACAGGGTAATCATGGCATTTCTACTTTATTAAACTTTAAATAACAGAGCAAATAGTAGGTACAATAGGTTGTGCTTATTGAATTCGTCGACCGCATGCCCCTCAAAAAGAATCGTATTCACCAAACTTGTTTCCTCGGTAAATAAACCGTATGATAATTACCATTTACATGAAAAGTAACCTTGCTTTTGTTGCAATAATTAACAACCCCTATAGTATTAAAAAGGGTCTTTTAAGGATAATGACATAGCGTCGTCCTTGGGCATATCGAGTATAACCAAGTCTGTTAAGATAGTAACATTTGCAACAACAACGGGCACATCCTCGCAAATTCCAATAGGTATGTCAATTAATTTATCAACCATTTTCAAAGATATTTTAGTGGGTGTAAGATTTATTTAAATCAAGTCTTCTATATAAAGAGAAAGGCATAACACTAACACCGGCTCCAAAATCACATAAAGTAGTTTTAACATAACTTATTTTAATGGAGCATGGTGTAGTAGGTATTCTTGGATCTCCTAACTTCTTAGGTACTCCAACCTTAAAAGAATAATTTGCAAGCATGGTGGAAATTTTAGCTTCAGGTATCTTTCTTTTATTAGTGACAATATCTTTCACGTATTTAGCGTATGGAGGCAAGTTTAGTAGGGAAAGTCATGGGTTTTTTAACCCAAGGTTCTCGTTCTCTACCATGCTTCCTAGCAATGAAATCACTTTTATCATATCTTTTATTCTTAGGAGGTGGGTTCTCAGGATCAACAACAGGTTCTATTTCTACATTATCAGATTCCTTATCATTATCTTGTTGAACATCAACATGAACATCATTTTCATTATCATCATCACTAGGTGGATGTTCATTACCAGATTGTGTCTCAGCATCAGAAATAGAAACATCATTATGGTTCTCAGAAGGTTTTTCTATCACTGGTTCACTAGAAGCACGCAAAGTTCTATCAATTTTCCTTTTCTTTTTCTTCTTCGATGAACTAGGGGCATCAACATTAATTCTTTGAGAATCTTGCTCAATTCTCCCAGGATGACCTTAAGGGTATAGAGGCTCCCGAGTCATTCTACCACCTCTAGTCACAACTCTAACATCACGATCATTCATTTTATGGTTCATTTCATTAAGAAAATCATTCTGTGACTTAGTTATTTGTTCTAGCTGAGTATGAACCATGGATGCAAGTTTACTTAAGAGCTTAACATCATTACCAATTATAAACATCAAATCACTCAAATGATCAATCATGAAAGCATTATGTTTCATTTGTTGCTAACATACATATTAAAATGCTCTTGCTTAACAATGTAATTATCGAATTCATCCAGGCATTGACTAGCAGATTTATTATAAGGAATATCACGTTCATCGAATCTCATAGAAGAATTTACCTCTACTACCTGTGTCGGGGTGTCGAGCCCATGTATTTCTTCAATAGGAGGTAAGTTCTTAACATCTTCATATCTAATACCTTTTCTTTCATAGATTTCTTTGCCTCTTGCATATCTTCAGGACTAAGGAATAGAATACCTCTCTTCTTTGGAGTTAGATTTGGTGGTGGCTCAGAATGGGTCTAATCATCGGCATTTCTCAATATATTATTCAATAGTTCTTTAGCCTATTCAATAATTTGTTCCCTGAAAACACAACCATCACAACTATCTAGGTAGTCCCTAGAAGCATCGGTTAGTCCATTATAAAAGATATCAAGTATTTCATTTTTATTAAGAGGATGATCATGAAACATTAAGTAATTGGAGAAGCCTCCCCCAAACTTGATGGAGATTCTCTCCTTCAATTTGCACAAAGTTAAATATTTCATGTAAGACAGCTTGTTTCTTATGAGTAGGAAAATATTTTTTAGACAAGTAATATATCATATCCTGGGGGACTACACACACAACTAGGAGCAATAGTATTAAACCATTTCTTAGCATCACCCTTTAATGAGAAAGGAAACACCTTAAGAATATAGTAATAGCGAAGATTTTCCTCATGAGCAAATAGGGTGGCTATATCATTCAATTTGGTAAGGTGTGCCATAACAGTTTCAGTTTCATAACCATGAAATGGATCAGATTCAACTAAAGTACTTAACTCAGGATCAACGGAGAATTCATTATCCTTACCGGTAACAAAGATAGGAGAAGTAGAAAAAATTAGGATCATATTTCATTTTCTCCATCATAGATTTTTCTTTCAGCTTACTCAGTAATTTCTTAACATCATATATATCATAACAACCAAGAAATTATCTAGCTATCTCCCCTTCCATAACATAACCATAAAGTATCTCAACTCTAGTAGGAGAGCTAGGCATAATAGGTGAATCATAATTTTCATCAGTTTCAAGTTCTTTAGCTTTAGCAAGTTGTTCATCAAGAAATTCACGTAGTGGCACAGTATTATCAAGCAAAGTACTAGCATCATCACAAGTTTCATTTAGAGCAGAATTAGTATCATCAATTACTTGCGACATATAAGAATGAATAACAGGTGGTGGTGTCGCAAGCCTACTCAAAACGAAAGGTGAATCAAGTGCGGAGCTAGATGGTAGTTCCTTACCTCCCCTCGTCTTAGAGTGTATGATCTTAGTCTTAGTGTCTTTTAGATTCTTCATAGTGCAAAATCCCAAGTGAACTCAATAAATAGAGCTATGATCCCCGGTAACGGCTCCTGAAAAAGGTCTTGATAACCCACAAGTATAAGGGATCGTGACAGTCTTTGAGGGTAGTATTTCACCCATATTTATTGGTTCGACGCAAGGGGAGCCAAAGAATATTTATGAGCCTCAGCAGTTGAGTTGTCAATTCAACCACACCTAGGAAATTATATTTCTGCAAAAAAGTGTTTAGTAGCAAAGTGGCAATAGTAACAGGAAGAGGAACAACAGTAAATTGTTACATCAACAGCAACGAAATTAACTTAACAAAGATAATTATGCGGAAAGCATAGGCATTGGATCAACGATGGATAATTGTGTTGGATGATATTCATCATATAACAGTCACAATCTAGAGCGACACACAATAGCTCCAATTGAAATATAATGTAGGCATGTATTCTGTATATAGTTATACGTGCTTATGATAAGAACTTGCATGCCATCTTTTGTCCTACCCTCCTATGGCAGCGGGGTTCATAAGGAAATCTAAGGGATATTAAGGTCTCCTTTTAATGGAGAACTGGAAAAAAGCATTAACACATGGTGAATACATGAACTCCTCATACTACGCTAATCACCGAAAAGAATCCCAATTTTTGTCACCTCGGGTTATGCGGATCATAACACGTAATAGGTGCATACAACTTGCAAGGTAGGATCAACAACTCAAATATATTCGTGAAAACATAAAGTTTTCAGATCTGAAATCATGGCACTTGTGCCCTAGTGACAAGCATTAAGCATAGCAAAGTCATAGAAACATCAATCTCAAAACATAGTGGATGCTAGGGATCAACCCCTAACAAATTGACTCAATTACATGACAAATCTCTTCCAACTCCATCACCGTTCAACAAGCCTATGAAGGAATTACTCACTCCCGGTGGTGACCATCATGGAATTGTTAATGGAGGATGGTTGATAATGACGACGTCGTCGAATCCCCCTCTCTGGAGCTCCGAACGGACTGCAGACCAGCCCTCCCGACGAAGAACAGGAGGTGGCGCCTGCTCCATATCGTAAAACGTGATGATACTTTCTCTCTAAATTTTTTTCTCTGCAATACGGTACTTATGGAGTTGGACTTAGGGCAAATGGAGGCTCTAGGGGCCCACAAGCTCACACGACACGCCCTAGGGGGTGGGTGCACCCGCTGAGCTTGTGGCTCCTAGGTGCCCCCCTTTCTCTTCGCCAATATTTTCATATGTTCTGGAAATATTCTCCGTGGGTGCACCCCCTGAGCTTGTGGCTCCTAGGTGGCCCCCCTCAAGTAGTTCTCTTCGCAAATATTTTTCATATGTTCTGGAAATATTCTCTGTAATTTTTTAGCTCAATCCGAGAACTTTTATTTCTGCACAAAAGTAACATCAGAGCAATTCTGTTGAAAACATCGTCAGTTCGGGTTAGTTCCATTCAAATCATGCAAATTAGATTCCAAAACAAGAGTAAAAGTGTTTGTAAAAGTAGGTATATTTCGGACGTATCAGCCCCAGCATAATGAGTCTAAATATCCCACTAGATCAAACTGAGCTCCCTTGGGGTACCATAAACCCAAGGCGGCGTGTGAGCCAAATATTTAAGAATACGGTTAACAGCGAGATGGTGTGATTCTTTCAGTGCAGCTTATAAACATGCACACATGCAAACAATCAACATAATGTCAGGTCGGGATGCATATATGTAAAGCAGAGAACCAATCATAGAACGATAAGCTTTCGGGTCATAATCTTTACTGTTCACATGTCCATCATGAAGATCATTTGTTGGCATTGGATTTTTTTATTCCTTTGGAATCTTGCATTTTGAACTTCTTTAGAGAGTCCTTCAGATAATTTTCCTGATAGATGAATTTCACATTGACCAGCTGACGGATTTGCAATCCGAGAAAGAATTCCAGCTCACCCATCATGGACATTTTATATTTCTTAGACATCATTCTCCCAAACTCAACACTTAAAGCATTGTAAGTACTTCAAGATAATATTGTCCACATATATTTGACACACAAAAAGACCGCCATTATAAGAACATGTGAATAGAGTGGAATCAGGCTTGTATCCCTTTTTGATAAAGAAATCCTTCAGTGTATCATACCAAGCCTGAGGGGCTTGCTTCAGCCCATAGAGAGCCTTTTTCTACCTGTACACTTTGTGCCCATACGCACTAGTCAACATGTTTTCCCACCTCCAAGGTCGACACCATGGACAACCGTGTCGTCCGAACCTCCATCTCGGCCATGTTCTTCGCCTCGCAGAAATTGAGTGAACCAAAGAAAAGTTCCAATAGCATGTGTAATAGCAAAGCAAAAAACAAAAGTAGAGAAAACATGCATGTGGGCCCTGAGGGAGTCCTGGACTAGGGGTTGTCCGGATAGCCGAACTATCATCACGGCCGGACTCCAAGATTATGAAGATACAAGATTGAAGACTTCATCCCGTGTCCGGATGGGACTTTCCTTGGCGTGGAGGGCAAGCTTGGCGATACGGATATGTAGATCTCCTACCATTGTAACCGACTCTGTGTAACCCTAACCTATCCGGTGTCTATATAAACCGGAGGGTTTTAGTCCGTAGGGACGAACAATAATCATACCATAGGCTAGCTTCTAGGGTTTAGCCTCCTTGATCTCGTGGTAGATCTACTCTTGTACTACCCATATCATCAATATTAATCAAGCAGGAGTAGGGTATTACCTCCATCGAGAGGGCCCGAACCTGGGTAAAAACATTGTGTCCCTTGTCTCCTGTTACCATCTGTCTAGACGCACAGTTCGGGACCCCCTACCCGAGATCCGCTGGTTTTGACACCGACATTGGTGCTTTCATTGAGAGTTCCTCTGTGTCGTCACCGATAGGCCCGATGGCTCCTTCGATCATCAACAACGACGCGATCCAGGGTGAGACTTTTCTCCCCGGACAGATCTTCGTATTCGGCGGCTTTGCACTGCGGGCCAATTCACTTGGCCATCTGGAGCAGATCGAAAGCCACGCCCCTGGCCATCAGGTCAGATTTGGAAGTTTGAATTATATGGCCGATGTCCGCGGAGACTTGATCTTCAACGGATTCGAGCCACAGCCAAGCGAGCCGCACTGTCTCGATGGGCATGATCTAGCTCAGCCTGAAAGCAAAGGCTCGAGGCCGCACAAAGATCCGCTCCGACCCTTAATCTGGAGCCGGATTCCCCGATCGAGGACGAGTGGTTGGACACAGCCTCGGGGGCTACGATCTCTATGGCGATTGAGCCGAACTCCATCCCTGTCCTTTGCAAAGACCTCGACTCCAGGGTGCCGGACTCCTCTCCGGACTCTGAACCCTCCGCGCCCCTGCCAATCGAATCCGATTGGGCGCCGGTCATGGAGTTCACTACCGCGGACATCTTTCAAAGACTCGCCCTTTGGCGACATCCTGAATTCATTAAAGTCTCTCTCTTTATCCGGAGAGCCTGGCGGACTACGGACAGGAAAGTTGGGATGCGGACGACGAAGAAATTCAACGCCCACCCACCACCCACTTCAGAGCTAATCGCCGAAAGCTTACACGACGCGTGCTCGATTTCGACTCCGAAGACATCGACGGTATGGACGACGATGTAGGAGACAACCATGAACCAGCGCCTATAGGATGCTGGACAACCACCTCATCCCACGATGTATACATGGTGGATACACCTAAAGGAAATGAAGACGAGGAACAACGAGACGCTACGAAGGATAAATCCCTCGAAAAGCAGTCAAAACGGCAACGTAAACGCCGAACCAAGTCCCGCCTCAACAGAGACCCAACCATAGAGCAGTATGTAACAGGTGGACGATTTAACATGCTATCGAAAGCAATCGTCTCAACAAGACAACTTGGATAAACAACCCGTCCCGGCGAAGACAACAGTCCGGACGATCTCACGCCGGACAAATTGTTGGAACAAAATAACCTCCGAAAAGGCTCGCCGCCATCGCTGCGTAGCCTGAAAAAGCAGAAGCGGAAGCTCAAAACAGCGGAAGATGCACTCAGAATCAGATGGAGCAGAGTATTCGACACCGCAGACAAATACGGCGACAGTCGCCAAACAAAGAGCTACCCAAAGAGAAAGCTACTGCCCGAATTTGATGAGGAGGCCATAGAGCACACACAATCAAAAATTAAGAAGGCCACCCGGTCGGATGGATGACCCCACGGCAAAAAGAGAGCGGCAACTGGCACCGCACACAAGCCGATACGCGATCGACATAAGGATGGCCCAGTTAGGTCCATCCTAAAAAGGATGGCCCAGTTAGGTCCATCTACGGGCCGATAAAGCAAGCTCTTCAAAGCAATGCAACACGCCAAATATCCGAACATCACGGCACACCCAAATACAGGGGCCGCCAAGACACCCCTATGTTTCACTGCTGAGGTGCCGGATCATGAATTTCCGGGATTCAAACCCGTAAACATAGAGGCATACGACGGAACAATGCACTCGAGTGTGGATTGAGGATTACATCCTCCACATACACATGGCTAGAGGAGACGATCTCCACGCCATAAAATACTTACCCCTTAAACTCAAAGGGCCATCTCGGCATTGGCTTAAAAGCCTCCCCGAAAATACCATTGGAAGCTGGGAAGAGCTTGAGGATGTGTTTCGGGCAAATTTTCAGGGGACCTATGTCCGCCCTCCGGATGCAGACGATCTAAGTCACATAACTCAACAACCCGGAGAGTCAGCCCGAAATTCGAACAGGTTCCTTACTAAAAAGAACCAAATAGTCGACTGTCCGGACGCCGAAGCCTTAGCAGCCTTCAAACACAATGTCCGAGACGAATGGCTCACCAAACACCTCGGCCAAGAAAAGCCAAGAACAATGGCCGCATGAACAAGCCTCATGACCCGCTTTTACGCGGGAGAGGATAGCTGGCTAGCAAGATGCAGCACCAGCGACCCAAGTACATCCGAAATCACGGATGGAAATGGGAAACCACGGCGCAACAAGGACCAGCGCCGGATTAAAAGGAACAGTCCAAAGAGCGCGTCAGTCAATGTCGGATTCAAAAGCTCATGGCAGAACACTAAAAAAACTGCCCCTCAAGGACAATAGCGATGAGCTATCCAACTTAAACAAAATCTTGGACAAGATATGTCAAATCCACAAGACTTCGGAGGCCTGCAAACCATACCCACAGAGATTGTTGGGTTTTCAAACAGTCCGGCAGACTCAATGCCAAACACAAGGGGCTCGACACACCAAGTGAAGATGATGACGAGCACCACAAGCAGAGCCCCGGAAAACAAAAGAATTTCCCACAAGAGGTTAAAAATAGTAAACTCACTTCACGTGATCAAAGGGAAAAATAGAGCGGCGTCCACTAGAATGCGCGCCGCACAAACTACCCTAGCGGAGTACCAACACTGGTTGTCAAAACCAATCACCTTCGACCATCAGGACTATTCCGAAAGTATCCGGAACGCAGGATGGACTGCCTTGATATTGGATACTATAATCAACGGATTCCAATTTACACACGTCCTCATGGATGGTGGCAGTGACATAAACCTGATATATCAGGACACAATCCGCAGGATGGGGATAGATCCAACCGAAATTCGCCATAGCAACACCTCCTTTAAAGGAGTAATGCCAGGCACATATGCCCATTGTACGCGCTCCATACTGCTAGAAGTTGTGTTCGGTTCATCCGACAACTTCCGTCGCGAAAAGTTGATCTCCCATGTCGCCCCGTTTAAAAGTAGCCATCAAGCACTATTGGGACGCGAAGCTTTTGCCCGCTTTAACACAATACCGCATTATGCATCTCTAACACTTAAAATGCCCGGTCCATGCGGCGTCATCTCATTAAAAGGGAGTATTAAGTGTTACTCGAGCACGGAAGAACGTGGGACTGCCTTGACAGCCCCACACCTATCCGGCTCCGCTAGTCAAAGAACCTGAATAGGTCATTCAAACCCCGGACACGGCTAGACGAGTCCGACGCCTACTAGCGGCATACCCCATACAAGGGGCTGCATGCATGTATAACAAGAGACAATAAAGCTCAATTTTATTCACCTCTTCGAATCGTACTCTGTTTATTTAATATAAAGTACATCTTTTGCACGATCCTTTTCTTTTAAACTAAGTTCCTCTCTTTACAGATGAACAACGTGCTACACCCGGCCCGTGATACGCCACAACGGAGACACAGCGCAGACGCAAGAGGGACCCGTTGCAAGGATTCTTTTCAGATTAAGACCCTGCGTAAACCTTTTTTTACTGTCTCTTGTTGATATACATCCCCCGGTTTCTCACTATAACCAAGGAGGAGGCTGGTGTTTTGGCATTGGCCGCACCAGAATTTTTGTGCGTACCAGGACACCAGGGGCTTAGGGCATTATTCTGCCCGTTTTTATAAAGACCCAATACCTTAGGGAGTGTTCGGCGTCTCGAGTTAGGCCTTATATGCATCAGCTCCGAATCATGTCTTTGGTCAAATGTTGGGTTTGCCCGGCTCCTGTGTGTTGCTGCCTTACGTTCCGTTTTATCGGCTAACGCGGCACCAGGAGAACTACTGCAATTGTGCCCCGGTTCGGCCGGGCGAGCACCTCAGTAGAGAAAGCCAAAAACTGACTGTCATTATATAGCGAGAGACTGGTCAACCACTCGATGACTCATCGGAATGTTTAGAATTCCTCCGCATTAACGAAGGACCGGTTTTCGGTCAGGCACATACGCACCCTGAATTCGGGAGTGCGGTGCCCTGTGGGCTATATAGTAGCCCCACCTCGAACTCCTATGGCTAAGTGAAAGTGATAAAGCATTATAGTCCAGTTGCCTAGTTTGGTACGCTACCACCTCCTTAACAGGACCAAGACGTTGGATTAAGTGTGAAAAGCGCCTTCTTTGTAAACACCCCGCACTAAGTGCGTGGGGGCTGAAGCCAAGGACTGCCATCTTTCGTGTTATATATACATATACATAAGCGGCCGACAGTGGAGTAGTTTACTACTTGAACACACAAGTATAAAAAGCTCTTATATTATATTGAAACATTGTTTTCACAAATCATACATGTCATTTAAACATAATATCCTTCGAGCATCGCGTCTCTATTAAATGAGCGCCTGCAGGACTTCCTCAAAATAGTGCTCGGCAGTACTGCTTCGTCCGAATCTTGGGATGCAACGTCGGTGGCCTTCATCTCTGCCCAGTATGTCTTGACACGGGCCAGAGCCATCCGCGCTCCCTCAATACACGCCGACCGCTTCATTGCGTCGATACGCGGTACCGCACCAAGGAACTATTGCACTAAACCAAAATAACTCTTCGGCTAGGGGTCGCCCGGCCACAAATGAGTCATGACATGCTTCATGGAAAGTCTGGATAATCGATTCAACTAAGCCCATTCGGCGAACCGATCGGTCAACGGAAGAAGACGCTCCGGACTATGGAATTGCGACCAATATGGCTCTTCCCTTCTGTGCCCCTTCTGGCCTCGGAAGTGCTCAATCGCGTCCGCAGCGCTCGCCGCTAAGTCCAGATAAGCATCCTCCGAACTCCACAACTTGTCCAATTGAGCATACTTTGGATCTGTATATTTCCTCCGCAGCAGAAACGTTTTTCCTGCCGCAATTGCCCCGGCCTGACTCAGCTCCTCCTTGGCAGCTCTCAAAGCCGAACGGGCATCCTTGGATTCGGCGGCGGCCTTTTTCAGGCCCTCTTGCTCCGCTTGACGTTCTTTTTCAAGAACCTCGCAGCGGTCGGTAGTATTCTTCTACTTTCCGCCATATCGGCCATTTCCTCTTGCTTCGGCTGAGCAGCCTGCTCGCTTTTTAGCTCTTCGCCGCCTCTTAAAGCGGCCGACATTACTATTTCTAGCTTGCTCTTTCGCTCGGGCGAGTTCTGCCCGCAGCTCCTCCACAGCAGCGGCACCATCTGCATTAAGCGTACAAATAGTAAGACATGGGCGTCAAGGTCCATTACCAGGTGTCCGCGTAGAAGTAGCATAGCTTGTGACTGGTCAAACCGTTTATTGACCAGCGCGATGTCCGCATCCGCCTCGTCAAGTTGCCGCTTTAGTTTGGCATATTCATTAGTCCGGCCAGCCACCGGACGCCCAGCCACCTATTTAGGAGCGGCGATATGTTATAACTGAGATTTTGACCCTCGGCACACTGTCAATTTTAGCAACATACCGAGTCTCAGGGGCTACTATCTATACAGGGCGCATTCTATATGCATAACTGTCAGAAGGTACATCATTTTTGTGTACCTCGAACCCCGTCAGTAAGCTTCTGACGGCTTCATGCAATCCGCTCTCCGCGGATGCAATTCTTTTAATCAACGTACCCATTAGAGCACGGTGATCTTCTGAGATAGCCGCTCGCCCGAGCAGATCCTTCAGCTCCTCCGACCGCACACCACTTGGCGCCGGACCTTCCGGCCCCGCCGGACTTGGGGGAACCCTCCGCGACGACACCTCAGGGTCGTCCGCCTCGCATGAGGGTGCGACAGGTGGAGGCGTTTCTCTCTCCATCATCTCCGGAAGAAGATCCCCCGAAGACGAGCTCTGCTGAGAAGGGCTGAGGTCCGAACTACAAGGTACAATTTCGGTTATCCTCATAAATAAATACAAGGATGTCCCTTATTCACAAGACCCCTTCTTTTTACTTACGGCTCGCTGGAGGGATGATCCCCTTGGGGAAATAGTGCGGCTGGGTTACTTCCCAGCGCCGGACTCTCTGACGAAGATTCCTTTCCCTTCTTTGAGGCCTTGACCTCCGGATCTTCTGAAGCGGTCCTCTTCTCTCCTCGAAAGATGGGAATTTTAATCCTCCTTCCTTGATAGCCTCCTTCAGAGAGGCAGTTGCTTCCCGCTCCCCCTTCGCTTTCTTTGAAAGGCGCGGCCTTCAACATCTTGGTCAGCATGGGATCCGGCGTGGTCTCTGGGAGGGGAGCCGGACACCTTATTAACTTTGCCTTGGCTATCCACTCCTGTTCAAGAAACGGCTCCTTTAAAGGGCATACATATGGTAAATAAATGAACAGCCTGTCCGTTCTGGGACTACTTACTTGAGTATCTCGGGCGATTGCAGCTTAGCCTCAAGGCCTCAGTCAGGTCCGGACACTTCTCTTGTGATCCGAAGAACAGTTTATACATCTCCACGGGCGTCGTGCCCATAAAATTTTGGAGAGCTCGTGGTCCCTCCGGATTAAATTCCCACAGGTGGAGGGGCGACGTTTGCAGGGCAGAAGGCGCCGAATCAACATAACTTGCGCCACTGCAACCAGATTGATCTCTCTTTCTTGGAGGTCTCGAATACGGCCCTGCAGCAAAGGAACGTCCTTGGACGGCCCCATTCGAGCCCCTTGTTGACCCATGACGCCAGCCGCTGTGGTGGACCTGAGCGGAAGGCGGGGAGCGCCACCCATTTTGTGCCCCTGGGAGCGGTGATATAAAACCACTCCCGTTGCCACAAACCAAGCTCCTCTTGAAAAGAGCCGTCGGGCCACAGAGCATCAACACATTTGCTTATAACCGCCCCTCCGCACTCTGCTTGTTTCCCCTTGATCATCTTTGGCTCCACCTTGAAGGTCTTGAGCCACAATCCAAAGTGAGGGGTAATATGGAGGAAGGCCTCACATACGACAATGAATGACGAGATATGGAGGATGGACTCGGATTCAAGTCATGGAAATCCAGCCCATAATAAAACATGAGCCCCGCACAAAGGGATCCGCCGAGAAGCCTAAACCCGAAGGAAGTGAGACACGAACACCACGCTCGCCGGGCTCAGAGTGGGAATGACCTGCCTCGAGCAGGCAGCCTATGCGAGATCTCGCCGGTTAGATACCGCGCCTCGCAGCTTTAGCACATCTTCTTCTGGACGGAGGAAGACATCCGTCGGCCGTCTTGGTCGGAGCCGGACATCTTGAAGGTCCGGCGCCTGAATCAAGCTTTGGCTGTTAGAACTCAAGCGAGGCGAACTCGATGGAGGGTGTAAAAGAAGAGGGCCTTGGTCTCATTATAAAGAGGTTGAATACCAAGAGCCCACCCCGTGGCCGACTAGGACTCGCCTTTGATAGAGGAGGCGTGCCAACGGGCACGGTTGGGTTACCCACGTCCGTATTGATGGGAATCCCGGAATAAGGGGGCACGATCTATGCTTTGATAAGACGTGCCAAGGAAACCGCCTCGCTAAACGTGCTGAGGTGGAACAGTAAAAAATAATTCATATACAGACCTGGCCGCGGTGTGATGTCACGCCGCGGAATACGTCAGCAGATCTGTGCAAAAATTATTCTCTCTACGGTGGTATGTGGAACTTGTTTTGCAGAGCCGGACACTATCCTTGTGTTCAAAACCTTCTATGAAGTATTCGGAGGAGGAAACCGCCTTGCAATGCCGAAGACAATATGCGCGCCGGACTCGTCATCATTGAAGCCTGGTTCAGGGGCTACTAAGGGAGTCCTGGACTAGGGGGTGTCCGGATAGCCGAACTATCATCACGGCCGGACTCCAAGATTATGAAGATACAAGATTGAAGACTTCGTCCCGTGTCCGGATAAGACTTTCCTTGGCGTGGAGGGCAAGCTTGGCGATATGGATATGTAGATCTCCTACCATTGTAACCGACTCTGTGTAACCCTAACCTATCCGGTGTCTATATAAACCGGAGGGTTTTAGTCCGTAGGACGAACAACAATCATACCATAGGCTAGCGTCTAGGGTTTAGCCTCCTTGAGCTCGTGGTAGATCTACTCTTGTACTACTCATAACATCAATATTAATCAAGCAGGAGTAGGGTATTACCTCCATTGAGAGGGCCCGAACCTGGGTAAAAACATTGTGTCCCTTGTCTCCTGTTACCATCCGCCTAGACGCACAGTTCGGGACCCCCTACCCGAGATCCGCCGGTTTTGACACCGACAAGCCCCATTAGGAAAATGAAAAGGGGCGATAGAGAAAAAACAATGCATGATCATTAGCTGGAAAAAATTAAAAGTCAGGGAGCGTTTCCATTGTGCAAGCGAACTGCTAAAAAACCATTCTAGAAGATAAAGCTAGAGCATTAATGTCAAATGATTAATATAATGATCATCCGCTCCCTCTCTTCTTCTATATATATCTCAATATGTGTGTCTCTTCCCCCACAATAAGCAAGCAAGCTTCTGCCTCTTATCCCATCCTTCTCATTTTGCCCCCATGGCTAAGATTCTTCCTCGACCATGGAAGGACCTCCCTGCTGACCTCCTTGTCGAGATCGCCCGCTGCCTCCCGTGCCTCGTTGATTGTGTGTACATGTCTAGTGTGTGCCACGATTGGTGGGTGGCTCTCCCAAAGCTCCCGCATCTGCACAAGCTCCCTTGGCTCCTCCTCCTCCCAAATCCCACTACCACACCTCTCTCTCTTCCCCCAGTCCCGGGAAGCATGCAAATGGCATCCTTCCATTGTATCCTAGATAATGGATCTACCCACAACCTTCGCATCGGACATGATGTAGGCGGGGCGCGCTTCTTTGGCTCCTATGATGGCAGTTGGATCTTCCTTGCCCTCGGCCAGACCAACCGCCACACGCTTCTCAACCTCCACACCAACCAACACTTCCTTCTCCCTGATTCCATCTCCGTGGGATTCGTTGGTCGGTATGTACAAAATCCTATCTCGATGGTCATCCTCTCTGCCACCCTTTCTTCCTCGCCGACGACAAACACAGAGTGCTTCGGTGCCGCTATCGTTGACTAAAACTTTCTACCGCACATGAACCCTCGAACACAACTTGCCATTTGGAGGATGGACGGGGCCAATCATACACGTCCTGTGGCGATCGGTTTCATGAGCAATTGCTTGGACCCATAGTCCCGATTTGAGGATGGCATACATCATAAAGGAGCTTTCCATTTCCTCACAGATACAGAGCATGTCTTTGCGTACAACATATTGAATTTCCAAGAAGGTGTCTGGTTGGAAGTTGGTACTATTTTCAAACGAGGTCACCACACAACTCCAATGTGATAGTCACCGCTCGCTACCTTGTGGAGTCCTTGGGGGAACTACTGATGGTCATGAGGTTGGTGAGGTTTTGTCTAGGACATGTCGTGTCACTACAGGCAGGGGAGTTCCAGGTGTACCGGATGATGCAACACCTCAACAATGCGGGTATGGTTGTACTCGCCTGGGAAGAGTTGCCCAGGCTAGATGGAAGGATGTTGTTCGTTGCACGACGATGCTCTAGTTCCTACGAGGTGGAAGATTTTCCTGGCTACGGATTTCAAGATGGTATCTACTTCTTGGATGATGCAACCTCTAATTGTGTAGAGGTGATGGTCCAGCAGCCCCCATTTAGGCGGTACACCTGCAATGACAATGGGAGGTATCGGTGGGTGGATGGGACACCGCCCCGCCAAGACTTCCAGCGCTGGTTCCCGGACAAGGAACAGTCTAACTACTCGTCTCCAATTTGGTTTCTCCCTTGAGGCCATATGCAGGCTTCAGTTGGATTGGCGATACTATTTGAATTAATTTCTATTTTCAGATCATGTTGCTCTCTACTACATTATAATATGTTGTTTCATCTTTCTACTTCTGAGATAATTCTTGATCATATCTTTGGAGCTTAAAGACATGTAGTTCTGATAGTTGATGTATGACTCAATCCTCTACTGGACTCCTGATGAATGCACCCGTGTCCTATTTGTAGCTTTAGTTAAGCTTAATCTGTATGCACAGTTAGTCATGAGTCGTGCCATGAACCACATCACATCTTCGTATTTTATTATCGAATAAGATAATATGATTGTTCTGATATTAAAAGTGTATACCCATATTACTGCTTAGATTTCTCCCATCACTATATATTATCACCTATCTAATTAAGTTGTTCTCCATAGATTCTTTTTTGACAATACAAACTATTGAAGAATATGTGAAATTTGATTGTCAAATTATACTGTGACGACTACAATTCTCCAAATATTTAGAGATTCTAGATCAGCCCTAAGCTGCGTAGACAACAATAATATGATTGCACACAAGTTAACGCACCAGGATAAATAAGGAAATAACGTTTTACAAAATATTGGGGGAAAGTCATCATGGCGAATAGTATTAATTATGCAATATTGTTAAAAAATCATGATTACAACAACCAAGATCAAGAGGGTTTCTCGCCACACACTCGGCAGAGAACCTTCCGCCTTTCTAGATAAAACCCAAGCTGCCATATTAGCCTCCCTAGGTAATGGTCGAAAAAACACCAAGAGAACCACTATAGTGGAAGAGTAATCTTCATAGGTTGCCGCCGCCTAACTGAAGGTGATACCTCCGTTCTTCATGGATTTGACCACCTCTTAGGCAGACAGATTTCACCACTAATCAACTTAATACATGGGAGAAATAGTTCAAATTATCATTGTGCATATTTGCTGGAAGTTAAGCAAATTGGGTCTATCCAGTTGTGCATTACCAATTGTCGCACGGAACAGCTCCATGCTAGAAGTTAAACAAACTATTTAACAAATTTGCCCAGAACTATCTACAAATGGTTATGTTCATATTGTATCCTCTTTACCTTGACGACGACCATTGCCCATAGCTTTATATGGTGAATTGTTTTTTCTGACATGACACTCTGTTCGTGAAGGAATTTTTCGACAATTGTGCCATTGGCGTAGAGATCAACCACAGACCAAAAGTTAAGTGAATTATTGGAAACAGAAAATAGAAGTTAAGTGAACTAATTGAATAGACCAACTCTAGCCATTGGCACAAAGACGTTCCTCGTGAGTGGTCTGCAAGAGATCATTTTTCCCCAACTGCGCCACTAGTGTAAAGACCAATTTCAACCCACAAGAAGTGAACTATTTTAAAAATAAAATGGAAATTAAGTGATCTATTTGAAGGGGCCAACTGCGGCCATTGGCATAAAAATGTTTCTCATTAGTAGTCTGCAAATGATCATGTTTGTATTGCGCTTGTATCTACCATGTATATTTATCAACGACAAAAGCCATCACCTTCTTTCGTTGGCCAAAGCAACCCAATAGCCTGGTCTATAGAAAGTCAGGTCACCCCCCATGGCACACGGCTCTGGACGGATGGCGTGGGTAGGGATATCTCACTACAAAAAAGACACACCCGTGACATTATGGCCTAAAGCTGACGGATTTGCAATCCGAGAAAGAATTTTAGCTCAACCATCATGGACATTTTATATTTCTTAGACATCATTCTCCCAAACTCAACACTGCAAGCATTGTTAGTACTTAGTACAGATGAAGATAATATCGTCCACATATATTTGACACACAAAAAGGCCGCCATTATAAGAACATGTGAATAGAGTGGAATCAGGCTTGAATCCCTTTTTGATAAAGAAATCCTTCAGTGTATCGTACCAAGCCCGAGGAGCTTGCTTCAGCCCATAGGGAGCCTTTTTCTACCTGTACACTTTGTGCCCATACGCACTAGTCAACATGTTTTCCCACCTCCAAGGTCGACACAGTGGACAACCGTGTCGTCCGAACCTCCATCTCGGGCATGTTCTTCTCCTGGCAGAAATTGAGTGAACCAAAGAAAAGTTCCAATAGCATGTGTAATAGCAAAGTGAAAAAGAAAGTAGAGAAAACATGCATGTGGGCCCCATTAGAAAAATTAAAAGGGGCGATGGAGAAAAAACAATGCATGATCATTAGCTGGAAAAAATTAAAAGTCAGGGAGCGTTTCGGTTGTGCAAGCAAACTGCTAAAAATCCATTCTAGAAGATAAAGCTAGAGCATTAATGGCAAATGATTAATGCAATGATCATCCGCTCCCTCTCTTCTTCTATATATATCTCAATTTGTGTGTCTCTTCCCCCACAATAAGCAAGCAAGCTTCTTCCTCTTATCCCATCCTTCCCATTTTGCTCCCATGGCTAAGATCCTTCCTCGACCATGGAAGGACCTCCCTGCTGACCTCCTTGTCGAGATCGCCCGCTGCCTCCCGTGCCTCGTTGATCATGTGTACATGTCTAGTGTGTGCCACGATTGGTGGGTGGCTCTCCCAAAGCCCCTGCATCTGCACAAGCTCCCTTGGCTCCCCCTAGCAAATCCCACTACCACACCTCTCTCTCTTCCTCCAGCCCCGGGAAGCATGCGAATGGCATCCTTCTATTGTATCCTAGATAATGGATCTACCCACAACCTTCGCATCGGACATGATGTAGGTGGGGCGCGCTTCTTTGGATCCTATGATGGCGGTTGGATCTTCCTTGCCCTCGGCCAGACCAATCGCCACACGCTTCTCAACCTCCACACCAACCAACACTTCCTTCTCCCTGATTCCATCTCCGTGGGATTCATTGGTCAGTATGTACAAAATCCTATCTCGATGGTCATCCTCTCTGCCACCCTTTCTTCCTCGCCGATGACAAACACAGAGTGCTTCGGTGCCGCTATCGTTGACTTAAACTTTTTGCCGCACACGAGCCCTCGAACACAACTTGCCTTCTGGAGGATGGACGGGGCCAATCATCAGCGTCCAGTGGCGATGGGTTCCATTGGCAATTGCTTGGACCCATGGTCCCAATTTGAGGATGTCATACATCATAAAGGAGCTTTCCATTTCCTCACTGATACAGAGCATGTCATTGCGTACAACATATTGAATTTCCAAGAAGGTGTCTGGTTGGAAGTTGGTGTTCATCGGTACTATTTTCAAAGGAGGTCACCACACAACTCCAATGTGATAGTCACCGCTCGCTACCTTGTGGAGTCCCGGGGGGAACTGCTAATGGTCATGAGGTTGGTGACATTTTGTCCAGGACATGTCGTGTCACTACAGTCTGGGGAATTCCAGGTGTACCAGATGATGCAACACCTCAACAATGCGGGATTGGTTGTACTCGCCTGGGAAGAGGTGCCCAGGCTAGATGGAAGGATGTTGTTCGTTGCACGAGGATGCTCTAGGTCCTACGAGGTGGCTGATTTTCCCGGCTATGGATTTCAAGATGGAATCTACTTCTTGGATGATGCAACCTCTAATTGTGTAGAGGTGATGGTCCAGCACCCCCCATTACGGCGGTACACCTGCAATGACAATGGGAGGTATCGGTGGGTGCACGTGACACCGCCCCGCCAAGACTTCCAGCGTTGGGTCCCGGACAAGGAACAGTCTAACTACTCGTCTCCAATTTGGTTTCTCCCTTGAGGCCATATGCAGGCTTCAGTTGGATAGGCGATACTATTTGAATTAATTTTTATTTTCAGATCATGTTGCTCTATACTACATTTTAATTTGTTGTTTCAGCTTTGTACTTCTGAGATAATTCTTGATCATATCTTTGGAGCTTAAAGACATGTAGTTCTGGTAGTTGATGTATGACTCAATCCTCTACTGGATTCCTGATGAATGCACCCGTGTCATATTTGTAGCTTTAGTTAAGCTTAATCTGTATGCACAGTTAGTCATGAATCGTGCTATGAACCGCATCACATCTTCGTATTTTATTATCGAATAAGATAGTATGATTGTTCCTATATTAAAAGTGTATACCCAGATTACTGCTTAGATTTATCCCATCAGTATATATAATCACCTATCTGATTAAGTTCTTCTCCAAAGATTCTTTTTTGACAATAGAAACTATTGAAGAATATGTGAAATTTGATTGTCAAATTATACTGTGACGACTACAGTTCTCCAAATATTTTGAGATTCTAGATTAGCTCTAAGTTGTGTAGACAACAATAATATGCTTGGACACAAGTTAACGCACCATGATAAATAAGGAAATAATGTTGTAAAAAATATTGGGGGAAAGTCATCATGGCGAACAGTATTAATTATGCAATATTGTTAAAAAAATCATGATTACAACAACCAAGATCTAGAGGGTTTCTCCCCACACACTCGGCAAAGAACCTTCCGCCTTTCTAGATAAAACCCAAGCTGCCATATTAGCCTCCCTAGGTAATGGTTGAAAAAACACCAAGATAACCACTATAGAGGAAGAGTAATCTACATAGGTTGCAGCCGCCCAACAGAAAGTGATGCCTTCGGTCTTCATGGATTTGACCACCTCTTAGGCAGACAGACTTCACCACTAATCAACTTAATACATGGGAGAAATAGTCCAAATTATCATTATGCATATTTGCTGGAAGTTAAGAAAAATTGGGTCTATCCAGTTGTGCATTACCAATTGTCACATAGACCAACTACATGCTAGAAGTTAAACGAACTATTTAAAAATTTCCCCACAACTATGTACAAAACGATTATGTTCATATTGTATTCCTCTTTACCTTGACAATGACCATTTCCTATAGCTTTATATGGTGAATTGTTTTTTATGACATGAGACTCTGTTTGTGTAGGAATTTTTCAACAACTGCGCCATTGGCATAGAGATCAACCGCAGACCAAAAGTTTAAATGAATTATTGGAAACATAAAATAGAAGTTAAGTGAACTAATTGAAGAGACCAACTCCAGCCATTGGCACAAAGACGTTCCTCGTGAGTGGTCTGCAAGAGATCATTTTTCCCCAACTTCGCCACTAGTGTAAAGACCAATTACAACCCACAAATTAAGTGAATTATTTTAAAAATAAAATGGAAATTAAGTGATCTATTTGAAGAGGCTAACTGCAACCATTGGCATAAAAATGTTTCTCGTTAGTAGTCTGCAATTGATCATGTTTGTATTGCACTTGTATCTACCATGTATATTTATCTCTGCGATAAAAGCCATCTCCTTCTTTCGTTGGCCAAAAGCAACCCAATAGCCTGGTCTATAGAAAGGCAGGTCACCCCCCATGGCACACGACTCTGGACGGATGGCATGGGTAGGGATATCTCACTACAAAAAAGACACATTCGTGACATTATGGCCTAAACAAAAACTTTTTCTGTCATGGATGTGATACTTCCATGATGATAATTGTGAAAAAAACACATATCATCATAGATGTGGTGGGCTCCTACTTCTGTGATAAAAAATATTTAAAAATGGGCTTTTTCATCCTGGGCGGGTCGGAGGCGCACCGGCATGACATTCTTTGGGCCGTTCATGACATAAAAAATCATGGTAGAAATGAGGGAGAGGATTTTTTGGGGATTTCCCAGTATACGGTTTGCAATTGGTGGGTGGTCAGGCGCGAGCGATGCAATGGTCTGTGCTTTTCTCTTGTACACACGTGTGTGCGAAGCCTTCGCTAATTGAACTCGAGTGAGTCATTCGCTTACTAATCCCGGTCGATTGATGCCTTGCCTTACTAAACCCGAGCGATCGATCCCGCACACTACACTGAACCCGAGCGACCCCCCACACTACTACTGAACCTGAGTGATTCCTTCGCTGCTTACTGAACCTGATCGATGTGAGCAAGACTCATGCATGTATGCAGTTTGCTGGCCCGATCGATCAATCCATTGTATCGAGCCCCCGTGCGAGACTTGAGTTGACCTAGCTAGTTGGTTGCCTCTCGATGAACAGTCCCCATTGTTGTTGTGTGCATGATACATAGATCGAGTTGGGACCTACAACCGGTTGCATCGGTCCAACCCCTTGCGCGAGACCTGTTGACCTAGCTGGTTGGTTGGCTGTGGATGAACAGTCCCTGTTGCTGTCGCCCGTGAATACACCCCACCCCAGCCGGTGGTGGTTGGATGAACAGTACCTCGATCGTGTAGGTGGTTGGCGCTGGATGAACAGTACCCCCGATCAGTCTAGGAGGCCGTGCCATGGTACCCCACACCCCAGCCAGTTGGGGTGGATGAACAGGACCCCTTGGAGGCCGTAGGCAGTTAGCGGATGAATATTAGCCCATGGAGGCTATAGGAAGTTGACGATGGATAACCAGTAGCCCTGGAGTCCGCTAATGTGGTATGCCACACCCCTCCCGATGAATATGACCCCGTTTCGACCATAGGCGGTTGAATAGAACTCTGTTTTGTTTGTTTTGCGGTACGCCGCACCCCTCGTGATGAAAAGGACCCCGTTTTGACCAGAGGTGGTTGAATAAAAATCGGTTTCGTCCATTTTGCGGTACGCCACCCCCCCAGATGATGAATAGACCCCGTTTCGACAGTTCCTTCCAAGCCAGCTGGCTCCCGATGAACAGGACACATTTTGACGATTTTCTATTGCATAGTTCGCTTGTGTTGACGATGCTATGGATTATATCGGGGAGTATAAGTCACGGAGAAGTTGGAATATAGTAGATATTATGCAAGAATAAAATATGAATGGGTTCATAACAATACCTAAAGTTTATGATTTGCTTATTATACTAACGGATCTCACGAGGTTTCTGTTAAGTTTTGTGTGCTGAAGTTTTCATGTTTTGGGTGAGATCACGATGGATGAAGGAATAAGGAGCGGCAAGACCCTAAGCTTGGGGATGAACAAGGCACCCCAAGGCAATATTCAAGGAATACCCAAGCATCTAAGCTTGCGGATGCCCCGTAAGGCATCCCCTCTTTCATCTACAATCTATCGGTATGTTACTTGGAGCTATATTTTTATTCATCAAATGATATGAGTTTTGCTTGGAGCGTCTTGTACCATAGTAGTTTTTGCTTTATTTTCTTTTTAGTTTGCCACAATCATATTTTTTCGGACACACCTTTTGAGAGGGACACACATTTGTTATTGATTTGTTAGAATATTCTATGTGCTTCACTTATATCTTTTGAGCTAGGCAGCTGCTCTAGTGATTCACTTATATCTTTTAGAGCACAGTGGTGATTTTATTTTAAAGAAATAGTTGCACTCTCATGCTTCACTTAAATCCCTTTGAGAGTCTAATAAATAGTCATGGAAATTTGCATGGGTTATAAGACTAGTCCATAAAGGATAGGTATTCAAGAGGGATATCATAAAAAATTTCATGTAGATCACTAAATATGATATGTTTGATTCCTTGCAATTGTTTTGCGATATTAAGATGGTAATATGTGGGGGTACTAGTGAATGATTGTGGTTTAGTAAGAATATTGGTGTTAAGGTTTATGATTCTCGAAGTATGCATGAACTGGTACAGTGAGGTGCTATACAAACGATTTTTAACCCCTTTCCGCGACGACATTTGGAACCGTCACTAAGTGAATGTGGGCAATAGGGGGGGGGGTCCTTCCAACACGACCCAGAAACTATCGGTGATAGGCCCTCCGGCCACACACGCTCAGCAAAATGAGGTCGTGTGTGACGGGCGAGTGATCAAATACGATTATATGTACAGTTCTAATAAAAAATACAATTATACAGGCCAAATCATTTCCAGTCGTAAGTACATCCAACATAGTCAGTCCTGGCGACACGTTTCCATTATTATGTACATTCCACACAGTCAATCCAAGGAATACGTTTCCGTTAGTATGTACATCCCACACAGTCAATCCAAGAAGTACACGTTTCCGTTCGTATATACATCCCACACAGTCACTCCAAGGAAAATGTTTCCGTTAGCATGTGCATCACACACAATTTTCCCCATTAAATCGTTTGTGATAGCATTTCCATTGCACATGATATTAAAAATTTACCATTTGCTTTATTGAGTGCATCACACATAGTGCGTAGAAGAAACTATGTGACATAAGTTGTCCATCACACACACTTTTTATGTGGTAAACGTTTGCACAAGGTGGCCTAACGCAAACAATTTTCAAGAGGATGTCGTGTGTGATTGTTCATTGATCCAACATGTTTTATTCCTAGAAACTATGTGCATTGCATGAGGTCATCGCCCACAGTGGTTTCTCAATAACCGTTTGCAATAGAAAAAACCAATTAGTAGGCTAATCGACCATTAGCAGGCTAATTGTCCTATTATTAATAATCCATTTATTACTCTAATTGACATTTCATATTAAGCACACAATATATTTCATTTTCATATTAAGGAAGTAGGATTTTCATAATTGAAATACATCAGAGTACAACATCATATAGCTTCAGCACTCAGCTACCCCATTACACAACTGCACCAGTACCAAGTGTTACATGCATCATCTATAACCTTTCAAAATTAGCATCATAGACGGTACATAGACAGATGAATCCCATCTGTAAAACTGCTGAAGCGGAAGGAGAATACTGAGCCTTCATTGATGTTGAAGGTCTTGCAAGTTTAGGCCAGTGCCTGTGGATAATTGACTGTCCATCCTTCATCATCTCCAGGAAGACTTCAATATTGAACCATGGGTGTTGTATGAATACCTTCCTTGCATCCTGACCATACATGTAGTTTGAGAGGTAATCATCAGTGAACTTCTTTGGAAAGGCTTGAAAACAAGGATGTGCATAAATGTCTTCTCTAGATTTGAAATGATGCAAAGGAATTAAAAAGACAAGGTATAACAGTTAGTACTAACCTTGTAGTGAACTGATGTCTTCTTCATTGTGCAGACAAAGATCTTGTTTTTTTCTGCCGCTAATTTCTTTATCCTAACAATCTTTCTGAGTTTCTTGACTTGACTAATATTCATGGACAACTCATTTCCACATATGCAAAAAGGGTCGAACAGTAGGTCAAAACCTCTGACAGCAGGACCTACATGTGCAAGACCAAATTGTTAAAAACCTAATATTTAAAAACAAGAAGTGGAAAGGTGTGTTATTAACTGCAACAGACCTTATATTGAAAAACAAGCAAACATAGTCATTCAAACTTGTATTGTGCAGGTCTAAGTACACTAGTTATTAGCTCTGTTTGGATCCATGGGTTATAGTTTGAGCTAGTTTGGGCTCAAATAGCCCTAAAGTATCCAAACACGAGGGTTAGTTTCAGCTAGTTGCATCTAACCCACCCAAAACAACTATCCCACCCAAGAGGTGTTGATTGGGGATAGTTCTCCTAGTGCATTTATTGCCAATCTAACACTGTCATCCAAACACCTCTTTGGCTTGAGTTAGTTCAGGGTTAGTCATTGTTGAGTATCATTGTTATTTAGGAAACGTAGGATAGCGTAGGATTTGTTCTACCTTTACTTGTACTCCAAGATGACCATGTACTTGTTGGGGAACGTAGTAATTTCAAAAAAATTCCTACGCACACGCAGGTTCATGGTGATGCATAACAACGAGAGGGGAGAGTGTGTCCACGTACCCTCATAGACCGAAAGCAGAAGCGTTAGCACAACGCGGTTGATGTAGTCGTATGTCTTCACGATCCGACCGATCCAAGTACCGAACGTGCGGCACCTCCGAGTTCAGCACACGTTCAGCTCGATGACGTCCCGCGAATACCGATCCAGCAGAGCTTCATGGGAGAGTTCCGTTAGCACGACGGCGTGATGACGGTGATGATGTTGCTATCGACACAGGGCTTCGCCTAAGCACCGCTACGATATGACCGAGGTGGAATATGGTGGAGGGGGGCACCGCACACAGCTGGGAGAGATCAACAGATCAGCTTGTGTGTCTAGAGGTGCCCCCTGCCCCCGTATATAAAGGAGCAAGGGGGGAGGCCGGTCGGCCCTTGGGGCGCGCCAAGGAGGGGGGAGTCCTCCTCCTAGTAGTAGTAGGACTCCCCTTTCCTAGCCCAACTAGGAAGAGGGAATGGGGAAGGAAAGAGAAGGAGAGGGAGAGGGAAAGAGGGGCCGCGCCCCCCTCCCCTAGTCCAATTCGGACTCCTCATGGGAGGGGGCCCACCACCTCCTGGACTGCTGCCCTCTCTCTCCCCTCAGGCCCACTAAGGCCCAATACTTCCCTGGGGGGTTCCGGTAACCCCTCAGGCACTCCGGTTTTCTCCGAAATCACCCAGAACACTTCCGATGTCTGAATATAGTCGTCCAATATATCGTTCTTTATGTCTCGACCATTTAGAGACTACTCATCATGTCCGTGATCATATTCGGGACTCCGAACTAGCTTTGGTACATCAAAACACAAAAACTCAAAATACCGGTCGTCACCGAACTTTAAGCATGCGGACCCTACGTGTTCGAGAACTATGTAGACATGACCGAGACACGTCTCCGGTCAATAACCAATAGCGGAACCTGGATGCTCATATTGGTTCCCACATATTCTGCGAAGATCTTTATCGGTCAAACCGCGTAACAACATATGTTGTTCCCTTTGTCATCGGTATGTTACTTGCCTGAGTTTCGATCGTCGGTATCTCAATACCTAGTTCAATCTCGTTACCGGCAAGTCTCTTTACTCGTTACGTAATGCATTATTCAGTTACGTTGTGACGTTTGGTAGCACACAAAGTGTTCCTCCGGTAAACGGGAGTTGCATAATCTCATAGTCATAGGAACATGTATAAGTCATGAAGAAAGCAATAGCAACATACTAAACAATCAAGTGCTAAGCTAACAGATGTCAAGTCAATCACATCATTCTCCTGATGATGTGACCCAGTTAATCAAATGACAACTCATGTCTATGGCTAGAAAACATAACCATCTTTGATCAACGAGCTAGTCATGTAGAGGCATACTAGTGGCACTCTGTTTGTCTATGTATTCACACATGTATCATGTTTCCGGTTAATACAATTCTAGCATGAATAATAAACATTTATCATGATATAAGGAAATAAATCATAACTTTATTATTGCCTCTAGGGCATATTTCCTTCAGTACTTGTATATATATATATATGCCCACGAGGCTCAAGCAATACGATGAACTATTCCACCAATCTCTCTCTCCCCCTTTTAACGGTCATGATCTAGAAACTAACCCTAACCTCTAGCTAAGTTAGAGTATCCAAACAGTGCCATTGCTAAATCAAATGGAAAGGCGTGTTAAATACTCCCTCCGGCCCTTTTACTCTGCATATAAGAATTGTCTGAAGTCAAGCTTCATAAAGTTTGACCTTATTTATATGAAAAAAATATCAACATATACCATGCTAAAGTTATACAATATGAAAATTAAGTCATGACACATGTACTGATATTGATTTCATATTGTGAATTTTGGTATTTTGCTCTATAAAGTTGGTCAAACTTTACGAGGCTTGACTTTAGACAAATCTTATATGCGAACTAAAAAGATTCGGAGGGAGTACAACATCCTTAACAACAACCAAATATAGTCATTCATAGAGCTATTGTTAAAATTGGTATTGATGAAATTGAACTGCACAGTTAATTCTAGCACATATAGAACATCACACTATAAATAGTTGAAATAAACAAGGCATACTATGAACAACCAAAGATGGCAATTGAAACTGGACATATGCTAACTACAAACAACCAAAAACTACAGAAATAAACAAGGCATAATGCAAAACCCCAAATATAGCAATAAATACTGGACATGTTCTCAATACAAGAGGGGTTCAAGAAAACAAATCATGGGTTTCCTCACTTGTCACAGATTAGCTCCTCCTCGTGGTCGCCGTCGCTGAGGTCTAACTTGCCAGCCGAGGATCCCAAGCCAGCGTCGCAGAACGTGTCCATCAGAAATGACAAAAGGGGCTCCATGGCGATGAAGTATGGCAAATTGGTAATAACAAGCTGCAGGAGATCAGCGGTAGGGCCATCGATTAGATCGAGGGCTGTCGAACCCGAAAGGTTGGGGGTGGGCAACTTAACGTGTGACATAGCCCGCGTCAAGCCGTCGGTGTCAACGACCTCGATGTCGTATCCGGCGAGTGCAACATGCCAGAATACTTTAGCCCGCTGATTGAAAGGCTCCATCTAGGTCCAGTCATGGTCGTCAGCTTCCTCCACGGCCACCTCGCTGACGTCAGGCGAAGAGGCCGTGGTAAAGCTATTTTGGGCCATTCGATCCTCGAGCTCCGCGGGAAGCGTAGTCCGGCTTAGGTTGCGACGCTCTGGAGTGGGTGAGGGGGTGGGGATGGGGATCTGTGGGAAAGGGGGCGTTTCGCAGGCGTCATCTAAGAAACTCAGGGTGGCGAGGGTATGTAGATGGGGGTTAAACTGCATGGGCAGACCGGCAGAGGTTGACGATGGAGGCAGTGGCAGCGACCTAGATAGGTTTCGAGCGAGGGAGGAGTGGTGTGTATGTGTGTGAGGAGGGGATCCAAGGTGGTTTTTGAGGAAATGCCACAGGTACTGAAAATTTTACTAGGCGGGAGTAAAATGGCGGGGCTACCAAAATTTGGATCGAGGGATCGAAGTAGAGCGGTAGGAGTAACGAACATCGCACACGGTTAAAACATAATAATCATGTGCTATCAAACATAAAACCACTCCAGCCGAGCTGATATTTTTGGGATTGCGAGGGATGCAGGCGGGAGTAAAATGCCAAGGCTCCAGTTAAAAAAAACTTGGGCTACTAAAAATTTGGATCAACTGATTGAAGGAGAGCAGGAGTAATAGACATCACACACGGTCCACATATACGAATAGTGTGCTATCAAACAGAAAAACCCTCTATGCAGGTAGATATTTTTGAGATTACGAGGCAGTAAATATTTTCGAGAGCGGGAGGCAAGCCTCATGGATCCCAATGTACTGTGCTGATGTGAGTGACTGCAGGGGCATGGGCGTGGCACACTGGTTGTTTGACTGAACCATGTCTATTGCATACCCAATCGCAGACGGTTTCTGCATCCAACTCGTGTGCTATTTATAAATTTGGCAAAAAGAGTAACGCGGGAAAGGATCCGAAAACGAACATAGTTTCATGTGGACCAAATATATGTATGAAAATGGTGGTTTGATGTTCGAATACCCAATGCACAACTTTGATGTCGCACCTATCGCAGAAAGCACACAGTATTGCTAATGAGCCACCCCCTACGAACCCCACTTCATGTCGGTGGTAAGGGAATCCTCGCTACGAATGCATGCCCCCAGATAGTTAGGTTTGAAATCTCACCCTACTGTAACACAAAACCTATAGGAGTCCATCAAATATATGGTCAAACTTCAACTTTCGCTTCCGGACAAAGGTGGACTGTGTGCCGACCCACAAATGTGTGTTTGTGGCGGGAGATGGGTGAGACCACATACGAACCACCTGCGGGTGGCCCTATACTATATGTATGAAAAGGGTGTGGTGTGATATTTAACTACCATTCACAACTTTGATGTGGCATGTGTGCCTTGCAAAATAACCGGACCTCCCCGACCCCATGGAAGTTGCGGGTAGTGCGAAGTAGCCCCCCCCCCCCCACACACACAAACATGTCGGGGGGAGGGCATCTCACCAAGACGTACTATAACACGGACCAAACAGAATCCAACTTGATCTTACAACCTCTCTCGCTCCTTGTTGGTCAAAGTGATGGACGTCCACATGGACCCGCAAAATGGGCTAGCTTGTCGCTGATAAATTCATGAGGGAGTACTGTCTGAAGACAAAACCCACTCTGTGCATGTGGCCCAATTATGTATATGGAAGTGGTGTGTGTGGTGTTTGAATATGAAATGTGCAAATTTGATGTGGCACCATGCTTTGGAACCATAAAATCCCCACACCGATCAAGGGTTCACGATGCGTAGCATGCATGCGCTGAAATTTATTAGGCCTAGAATGATCGACCTACTATACGGTAACACAAACCAAAGAAGAAGAATCCGCCCTGGTAACCTTTCTTGTCGTCGGTCGAAATGATGGACGTCCACGCGGGCCCACAAATATATATAGGCTTGCCGCCTATAACCAAGCGAGTGAGAATGTGCAAAGACAACCATTGCATGCATGTGTCCCAAACATATTTATGGAGGTGCGCGATGCATGCATATGTGTTGAGTAGCTAATGCACAACATTGATGTTGTGCATGCATTCAAAATCGCACATGTCCGCACACAGAGCAAGAGGTTCATGACGTGTCGTGTGCTCGCCCCCCCCCCCTTCGATCCAGCGGGATGGATTCATGTGTTCACATGCACTATTATATATATAATCTCACCTATATCGCGAGACAAACAAAAAATTAATCCCCTCCTAAGTCAAAATAATCAACCTATCTCGTTGTCGATGAAAGTGATGCGCCAAATGGGCCGACAGATGGAAGCATCACCGATAACCACGTGAGTTAGTGCCACGGGACAGCCACCATCGCTTGCATGTGTGCCAAAACATATGTATGGAGAGGTGTGCGGTTGTGATGTTTTGAATACCTAATGCACAACCTTTGATGTGGCATTTGCATCAAAAACTACAAAGTCCCCACACAGAGTGAGTTTCATTTGTGCCACCTAGTATATGTTGGTCCCATCTCCCCTTTGACACGTACTATATATATACTCCTACCCTAACACAACCCTAAAAGAATTAATCCTCCTTGTTCATCAAATGTGTGCCTCTCTATCGTTGGGTCAAAGTGATGGAGGACGACCTCGCGGGCCCACAGATGGAAGCGCCGCATGCGAGTGAGTTCCTATAGGGCAACCACTGCTTGCATGGTATTGCATGATGTTTCAATACCAATGCACAACTTTGATGTGGCACCTGCCTCGGGAACCAGAAGGTCCCCACATGGAGTGAGGTTAATTATGACACACACACACACACACAGAGTATACATGTTGCCCCCTCTTTGACATGTACTACATACTCCTAGCTACCGTGCATATACGTAACACAAAGAAAAAAAGAACCATCATTGTTGGTCAAATTAACCTCTGTCTCGTTGTATGTTCAATTGATCGACGAAGACCTCGCGGGCCCACAGAGAGTCACACGTGAGCGAGTGTCATAGGAAAACCACCGCGTGCATGTTGTCGTGTGTTCTGTGATGTTTGAATACCCAATGCACAACTTTCACGTGGCACATGCTTCGCAAATCGGAAACTGTAGGATCTTGAGAAGAGGTGTCTAGAGGGGGGGTGATTAGACACTAAGTACCAAAGTTGCAGTTTTTAACTTCCTTTGGTTTAAATAGAGTTTAGGCACAAGTTTAACTTTTTCAATACATAACAAGCAAGCAAGCATGCAAAGAGTATGTGAGCAGCGGAAAGTAAAGCATGCAACTTGCAAGAAAGTAAAGGGAAGGTTTTGGAGAATTCAAACGCAATTGGAGACAAGGATGTTTTTGTCGTGGTTCCGATAGGTGGTGCTATCATACATCCACGTTGATGGAGACTTCAACCCACGAAGGGTAATGGTTGCGCGAGTCCACGGAGGGCTCCACCCACGAAGGGTCCACGAAGAAGCAACCTTGTCTATCCCACCATGGCCGTCTCCCAAGAAGGACTTGCCACACTAGCGGTAGATCTTCACGAAGTAGGCGATCTCCTTGCCCTTACAAACTCCTTGGTTCAACTCCACAATCTTGTCGGAGGCTCCCAAGTGAAACCTAGCCAATCTAGGAGACACCACACTCCAAGAAGTAACAAATGGTGTGTTGATGATGAACTCCTTGCTCTTGTGCTTCAAATGATAGTCTCCCCAACACTCAACTCTCTCTCATAGGATTTTGATCTGGTGGAAAGAAGATTTGAGTGGAAAGCAACTTGGGGAAGGCTAGAGATCAAGATTCATATGGTTGGAATGGTATATCTTGGCCTCAACACATGAGTAGGTAGTTCTCTCTCAGAAATAGGATGCTGGAAGTGTAAGATTGTTCTGATGGCCCTCTCCACGAATGAAGAGGAGGTGGAGGGGTATATATAGCCTCCACACAAAATCTAACCGTTACACATAATTTATCAAACTCGGTGGGACTGACATGCAACTCGGTAGGACCGACACGGTTAGGGTTAGGGCAATAACGTAATCTCGGTGAGACCGATTTTGGTAATTAGCTAACCAGAGAGTTGGTCAGGCAAACTTGGTAGGACCGATTACTTAAAACTCGGTGGGACCGATTTTGGTAATAAGTTAACCAGAAAGTTTGCATTGTAATCTCGGTAGTACTGATTGCACAAACTCGGTGAGACCGATTTTGGTAATGGACATACACAGAGAGATTACAATCCCATCTCGGTGAGACCGAGATCCCTATCGGTGAAACCGATTTGCCTAGCTTTTGTGGCAGTGGCTATGACATCTGAACTTCGGTGGCGCGGATAGAAAGAATCAAGAGGGCGAGTTTGACTTTAGGTTTAGGTCATATGTGTGGAAGTGGGAAAGTAGTTGAGGGTTTTGGAGAATATCACTAAGCACATGAAGCAAGAGACTCATTAAGCAACACCTCATCCCTCCTTGATAGTATTGGCTTTTCCTATAGACTCATTGTGATCTTGGATCGCCAAAATGTAAAATGAAGAGTCTTGAGATTGAAGCTTGAGCCAATCCTTTGTCCTTAGCATCTTGAAGGAGTTCCCACATCCTTTAGTCCATGCCACTCTATTGTTGAACTTATCTGAAACATACTAGATAAAAGTGTTAGTCCAACAAGAGATATGTTGACATTAATTACCAAAACCACCTAGGGAGAACTTGTGCTTTCAATCTCCCTCTTTTTGGTAATTGATGACAACATATATCAACGCTTTAGATAAAGATATAAAGAGTAGCAAGTAAAGCTTCGGAAAGACATCTAACAAGCATAGGCTCCCCCTATATGTATGCAATCATGTGAATATGGAATATAGAAACATGTGAGAGCATAACCATGATAGAGTAGGCAATGTGTTACATGTATCTTGGCCATATGCATCAGAGCAAAGAATATTCAAGAAAATACCTTCATGCTCACGAGTCCTTCTCGCAAACAGTATGTACATCAGTAAGAATTCCTCATACACATGAGTGTGATGCATATACTTGCCTTGTAGTCTTGAGTTGGCTTAGGGTGGAATGAACCTGCACAAACAAGGTTAGATAACACAGGTACATCTAGCCAGAGCAAACGGAAGAAACCACAAGAATACCAAGACTGGGATAACATGTAGAGAGTGAGTACTAAGTACCACATTGGATTAGACATGTCCCCAAGAGTACAGATATGCAATGAATTTAAATGATTCCTTTCCCTTAGATGTCTTGCTCCCCCTGAATCTAGCATGGGATACTGGGAGAAGATAGGGAACAGAAAAATCAGAGCTGAAAGATATAAATGAACAGAGCTTAATGCAAATAAGCATACATGAACATGTCTTTCCCCCAAAAGACATGTGGCATCTCTCCTTTGAACATCAAGCATTTGGGATCCTTGAGAAATACTTTCTACTTGAGTATTCTCTCCCCTTCGAGATATCTTTCTCCACCAGTGGAAGTAATACTCTCTCCCTTTTGGAAGTGATAGGCTTTGATGTGATCTCTCTCTCCCCCTATGACATCAATTTCCAAGAAGGGTTTTCTGGAATTTGTTGTGAATGGGTTTGGTCCTTGAGTCACAACACAAAGCACTAGATAAAATTGTGATGCTTGTAGAGGACAAGATTCATTGAGTGGAGCTGGATCAGAAGAAACACAGAATAAGTGGCAAACTGTTTTTCCTGTTGTGAAATCGGTGGCACCGAGTGGTATGCTTTGGTTGTACCGAGAGGATTCGGTTGGACCAAAAACAACAAATCGGTGAAATCGAGTTCATCTCAGAGAAAACACTTGTCACCTCAGCTCAATAGACTAGTAGGATCTCACAAAGATTTGCAAGAAATTTACAGAATGATATGCAATGAATTGGATGCAGGAAATGCAGAGAAACTAAGAAGAAAAGAAAGGAAATCTAGATGAAGTTTTTTTTTGAAAGGGAAAACAAACATGCATGAGACAGATGCAAAAACTCAGAAAAGAACACATGAGAACTTCATCTAGAGATGGTCGGTGACAAAGTCACCTATATTAGAGTATATTGACTTAGGAGTCAAGTGAGATCACTAGATCATAGGTCATACTCATCGTTTAAGCTCAAAATGGGGTTACCATTTTTCGTTTAAGCATATTGATGTATTCACATCTTGTCAAGTTGCTTTAGCTCATGACTCGGAGTAAAGCTTCTCTAAGATGGAATAACATACCTTGGTTGGTGGTGTTGATCATGTAGTTGAACTTGTGTGGGTTGCTCAAGGTTGATGTAGCTCATCAAGAGTTGGGAGCACCACATGGAATTTGAGTCCATCTACCTACATGGGTTAGTTCTTGCAAGGAGTAGCACTTGTATATCCCAAAGAGTGAATCATGAAGCTCAATCATAGAGTTTGTCAAAGGATATGTTTGAATGATTCCGTGCTTCCTTGTATTCAACCACCATAGTGTAGAGACTTGGTGATGTAGAGATTGCTCAAGATGTGAGTAGATTACAATCTCATGGAATTTGATTCAACCAAGTACCTACATGGGTTAGATAATCATGCAAGATGCAAATATATCCAAGATATAATATTTTCATCATAAGAGAGATATCATGGATTAGTCATAAGCTCATGTCTTGCATGTATCCAATGGAGTTTCTACTCCAAGTTTGAAGCATCAATGATGTTCAATTCTCCTCTCAACCTGCAAAACACTTTCTCATCAAGGGGTTTAGTAAATATATCCGCTAATTGCTTTTTGGTGCGAACACTTGAGTTTAATGTCACCCTTAGCAACATGATCTCGAATGAAATGATGACGAACTTCAATATTCTTAGTTCGAGAATGTTGTACGGGATTATGACTAATTTTGACCGGTTTACCATGTTTGGTCAAATCAAGATGTCCACTAGTAGGCATGGGTGTGGACATACCTTTGCACTCGTGCATATTGAACTTCTTGAATAAGTCCTTAGTATACTTCGTTTGAGAAACAAAAGTACCTTCCTTAGTTTGCTTGATTTGCATCCCAAGAAAGAATTTGAGTTCACTCATCATTGACATCTCAAACTTCTCCGACATTAGCTTTCCAAACTTCTCACTAAAATGAGGGTTAGTTGATCCAAATATGATATCATAAACATAAATTTGGCATAAAAATAATTCTCCATTAACCCTTTTAGTAAAAAGTGTGGAATCAATTTTCCCAATTTCAAAGCCTTTTTCAAGAAAAAACTTGGTCAAGCATTTATACCAAGCTCTAGGAGCTTGTTTAAGACCATAAAGGGCTTTGTGAAGTTTGTAAACATGATTTGGTTTCTTAGGATTGATAAAGCCGGGAGGTTGTTTAACATAAACTTCCTCCTCTATTTCACCATTTAGAAAAGCACTTTTAATGTCCATTTGGTACAAGGTGATGTTATGGTGATTAGCATAGGCAAGTAAGATGCGGATGGACTCAAGTCTAGCAACGGGAGCATAAGTTTCACCATAGTCCATACCTTCGACTTGTGTGTAGCCTTGGGCGATGAGACGTGCTTTGTTGCAAACTACTTGTCCATCTTCATCTTGCTTGTTGCGAAACACCCATTTGGTACCGATGATGTTATGGTCGTTGTCCAATGTCCAAACTTGGTTTCTCTCAAAGTTGTGTAGCTCTTCATGCATAGCATATATCCAATCCGGATCTTCCAATGCTTCTTCGACCTTCATAGGTTCAATGCTAGAGATGAAATAATAGTTTTCACAAAAGTTAGCTAAACGAGTTTTAGAGTGAGTGATTCTCCCGGTTTGAATATCATTGTAGATTTGCTCGACGGGGTGGTCTGTAGCAATTCTTGCTCGAACTCGTGAAAGCTTTTGCTTGGGTCTCGGTTGAACATCTTCTTCATCTTGTTCTTCTTCTTCTTGATCTTCTTCATTGTTGGCGTTGTCGTTTTCTTGTCGAGGTGGAGAAGGAGGTTGTTGATGTTCGTGATGTTCTTCCTCGCTTTCTCGCATCTTGGTGTGTTCCACTTGTGGATGCTTCCGTATCAACTCTTGGTTCACCTTGTCGTGAAGTAGAAGCTTCCACTTGGACAGACGAGGTACTCTCCTTCACCTCCGTTGGACGGACCTTGCCAATAGACAAGTCTTGGATTGCTTCCTAAGGGTCTTTGTCTCCTACATCAATTGGCAATTTCTCTACTTGTGAGCCATCAGATTCATCAAACTTCACATCTACCGTCTCTTCAACCTTTCGGGTGAAATTGTTATAGGCACGGTAAGTGTGAGAGTTTGAGCCATAACCTAGTAGGAAACCTTCATGAGACTTAGGAGCAAATTTTGAACGACGATGCTTATCAAGAATGTAGCACTTTGAGCCGAATACTCGAAAGTATCCAACTTGGGGTTTGTTACTGGTGAGGAGCTCGTATGCTGCCTTGCCGGGTAGCTTGTGAAGATACAAGCGATTTGTTGCATGACAAGCTATCTCAACCGCTTCTTCCCAAAAGTGCTTCAGCGTCTTGTACTCATCAAGCATCGTTCTCGCCATTTCGATGAGCGTCCGGTTCTTCCTCTCAACAACTCCATTTTGTTGAGGTGTGTACGGAGCCGAGAACTCGTGTGAAATCCCCTCTTCGTCAAGAAAGGTGTCCACATTAGCGTTCTTGAACTCCGTTCCGTTGTAGCTCCGAACCTTCTTGATCTTCACTTCAAACTGATTTTGGGCCTTCCTAGCGAAGTTTTTGAAGATCTTTTGGACCTGCGATTTATCATCGAGAAAGAACCCACGTAAATCTTGAAAAATCATCAACTATAACTAGACCGAAAGAATTTCCACGAGGCTTTTGTAGGCGTTGGGACCAAACAGGTCCATATGAAGTAGCTCGAGTGGCCTCCTTGTGGTCATGATGTTCTTCACGGGATGCCTTCCTCCAACCTGTTTACCTGCCTGACAAGCACTGCAAAGTCTATCCTTATCAAATATGACATCGTTAACTCCAAGGGTATGATTTCCTTTAATAAGCTTGTCAAGATTTCTCATGCCAACGTGACCTAGTCGTCTATGCCATAACCAACCTTTTGAGGATTTAGCAATGAAGCAAGTTTTAGGTTGTGCCTTTTTAGAGAAATCAACAATGTAAAGATCACCTCTACGTATACCGGTAAAGACCATTTTATGATTGTCTCGATGAAACACTTGACAATCTACTTCAGTAAATAGGACATTGAAACCGAAATCAGCAAGTCTAGATACTGAAAGTAAGTTGTAGCCAAGAGATTCAATGAGCATGACATTTTGAATGGAGCTATCATGTGAGATGGCCACCTTACCAAGGCCAACCACCTTACCCTTTGAGTTGTCACCGAAAGTGACATACTTTCGAGGACTATCATTTTCAACAAGCTCACGAAACATGTCTTTATCTCCGGTCATATGATCGGTACATCCACTGTCAAGAACCCATTCCTTTACTCCTGACACATATCCCCGAAGATTTGCCATAAGACCAAAATGTCTCATTGCACCATCAAGATCGAAGTCACTATCATCATCCTCATCATAGTATCCATGTTCAACATCGTCATGTGGTGGATCAAGTCGAGAGAGGGTAATTCGTTAGAGTGAGTTTGACAATGATCTTGCTTATGAATTCTTATAGCTTCGGAAATAATATCACCAATAATTCCAACATCTCCTTTGGCACGCATAAGGTCGGTAAGTTCAAATAGACGATCACCAAACATAGGATCACTAGTATTCATCTTACTCAACTTTGAGACCGATTTAGGTAATTAGCTAACCAGAGAGTTGGTGAGGCAAACTTGGTAGGACCGATTACTCAAACTCGATGGGACCGATTTTGGTAATAAGTTAACCAGAAAGTTTGCATTGTAATCTCGGTAGTACCGATTGCACAAACTCGGTGAGACCGATTTTGGTAATGGACATAGACAGAGAGATTACAATCCCATCTCGGTGAGACCGAGATCCCTATCGATGAAACCGATTTGCCTAGCTTTTGTGGCAGTGGCTATGACATCTGAACTCGGTGGCGCCGGATAGAAAGAATCGGTAGGGACGAGTTTGACTTTAGGTTTAGGTCATATGTGTGGAAGTGGGAAAGTAGTTGAGGGTTTTGGAGCATATCACTAAGCACATGAAGCAAGAGGCTCATTAAGCAACACCTCATCCCTCCTTGATAGTATTGGCTTTTCCTATAGACTCAATGTGATCTTGGATCACCAAAATGTAAAATGAAGAGTCTTGAGCTTGAAGCTTGAGCCAATCCTTTGTCCTTAGCATCTTGAAGCAGTTCCCACATCCTTTAGTCCATGCCACTCCATTGTTGAACTTATCTGAAACATACTAGATAAAAGTGTTAGTCCAACAAGAGATATGTTGACATTAATTACCAAAACCACCTAGGGAGCACGTGTGCTTTCAGAAACACACTACACAGATGTTCACGATGCGTAGTAGCTAGCCCCCTCACTTCAAGCCTGTTGCAGGGACTCATGTGTACGCACATGCCCGAACGTTGATATGGAATCTCACCATGATCCACACCGTAACACACATGCCAAGATGAATCCACCTTCGGTCCGAAGCCTCGTTGTCGGTGGAAACTAAAAACATTTGCGGGCTAACGAATGGGCACATCGCTGCTAACCGCATGAGGGAGTGTTCGAGAGGACCACCAATGCATACATGTGGCCCTAACATGTATGTATGAAAGGGTTGTGTAATGCTTTAAATAATCAATTCACGACTTTGATGTGGCATATATACATGACTCACAAAATGATCAATAATCCCACGTCACGGAGGCTCGCGACTAGTAGTGTACTCATGGACCCCCCCCTCCCCCCCACAAACACACAGACACATATCCCGCACCACGACCTCCACTCTGAGGCATGTCAAACATTTTCTTCGGTGCACATGTGACCAAAGGAGTGCTATGTTAAAGTTTGAAAAAAAAGAGAGATCATTCGACCCGTTTTATACATTGATTGATTTCCTAGGGATTTAATGTGCAAAAATCAAATTTGAGCTACATGTGCACCAAAATGGATTGCAAAACCGTATGTGTGTCCCTCGGTGCATGTTTCCCCGTAAAAGAAATTTCAGAACATTGAGAATATTGGTTTTTAAAATTCAGTGAATTCAAAACTTAGTTGAAATTCATGAAACTTATTGTGGTGTCATATATTGTATTTTTTTAATCAAATTTAGGACAAGTTTTCACATAATCTAATTACAAACCGGAGATTGTTAATAACTGGCAACAAATATCTCACATAGAATATTTATTCGAACCATGTGCGTTAGACCGTGCCATGCTTCGGTTAAGCAGTAAAGCGGCAGAATGAACCATCAAAAAACAAAAAAAATATACGTGCCACGCGCCCCGTGTGGCGTGCAAGCAGGCGTGAGTTGACGAGACACATGCGAACAGTCCACTGCGCAGACAGACCGGGAGGCTGCTGCAGGCATGTGAATTGATGGGAGGCGTTTTCGCTGCGCAGTGTCAGCGGGGGGCGTGCGAGTAGCTGTGCGAAATGATGGTATAGGAATGCTAGAAGTCCGCTATGCACACTCACCGGGAAGCGAGACAACCTTTTACCGCCGCCCGCCTCGCTCCCAATGGTCCGTATTAATGGCGCGCCCGAACGGCTGCACCCCCCATCCCCGCCACACACACAATCCTCTCTCTCCGCCCACATCCTCGACGCCGCTTTCAGTCCTCAAAGCCGTCAGTGTATGAGGATGCCGCCGAAGTGCCCCATCGGAGGGAATGGCGATGCCGGGGCTGCTGAAGCACCAGAGCACAACGTGAATATGGAGATAGAGGTTTCCATCGCCGCTGACGAGGTGGAGAACAAGGCTGCCAACAAGCGGAGGAGGGTCGAGAAAGAACCGCAAGCGACTCCAGCAGGCCTAGACTTCATCAGCAACCTCCTCGATGATATGTTGACAGTCATCATATCCCGCCTCCCAATCAAATATGGGGCGAGGAAAACATCCTTTCCCGACGGTGGCGCCCCCTATGGCTCTCCACCCCTCTCGACCTCCTCGATGCACACGAGCTCTGCCATGGCTACCACAAAAGCTTGGATGCGCTCTCCCAGATCCTCGGTAGTCACCATGGCCCAATCAGAGGCATTATCACGGGCAAGTCTCGTTCCAATGGCAAGGACCGATCCAACCTTGACGAGTGGTTCCGATCCCCTGCCCTAGATCAGCTCGAGGAGCTCAGTTTTAATGATGGGCATATGTGCTCGCTGCCAATGTCCGCGCTCCGCTTCGCACCCACGCTGCGCCTCGCCAAGTTCATGAACTGCCATCCCCCCTTAATGAAGCGCCCGCCCTTTTTCTACCATGACTGAAGCAACTCGAGCTCGTCGCCATCTGCTTCCCAAAGGATGATATGAAGCGCCTGCTCCGCGGCTTTACTGCGCTCGAGTTCCTTCATCTTCAGGCGATGAATTGGTCGAGTAGCTTCCACATCACCTCCATGACTCTTCGGACTATTTATGTGTGTTGCTAGTGCTGCAACAAGAGATCACAAAAGGTGGAGCACAATGGTCATTGAGGACACACCTTCACTTGAGTGATTACTTGTAGTTGATCAACAAGGTCCAACAAGAATCATTGTCATTTCTGCGCCGAAATTGACAGTGGTGGGCTACTCGTCTATCAAATACTCTGAACTTGTTATTGGATCCACACTCGTTCAGGTATGACAGTCGCCTTCTACCTCTCCTTCTTGATATCAAAATTATTTTGAATTTTGAAGATGTATGTTCGTCTGTCATCCAGAGAAGCTTGACCCAGATTCTGCGCATAGTGAAGGTCTTGGCACTAGAATCTATCGGCCCCAACCTGCACAAAGTTGTCAGTTTCCTGAGATGCTTTCCGTGCCTGAAGAACTTGTATATCGAGGTGATGTTCCTTTCCTGTTAAATGTTAACCATAAGGGAGTTCAATTTTTGGCACCTTTTCCCAAGTTTACAATGACAATGTACTACAATTTCTGAAGGAATTTTGGAGAATTTCATGACATACATCCCCCACCCCATATTGGTTGCTTGATTCATATGGTTGCAATCCATAAGCATTTCCCCTTTGGATTCACATGTACTAGTTTTCTTAGGGATTTTTTCATCCACTCCAACCTCTTGTGAAGAAGGCTACATTTTTCTAGATTGTAATCAAATGCCCATGTTAATCATGTCAGATCGAAGATGGCACATTGGTGCATTCTACAAATCCTGCAAACCAAATAGGCCTGTAGTAGTGTTCAAAACTGCATGTAGGCACTAACACGTTCTCTTATTTTGCAGATAATAATAGGCCTAGTGGTGGATAATGTGATACAATATAACGACAATCACATCGAATGCCTAGATCTGCATCTCTCAAAAATTACTCTGAACTCCTATCGAGGGACCTTACCGGAGATTAAATTCCCTAGGTTCTTTCTTGTCAGAGCAAGGGTGCTGAAGGTAATGAGGTTGAACATGCATTTATATCAAAAAAATGAATGGTTTGTTGATCAGCGCCCGGAGCTACTGCAGAATGGAAAAGGTTCCAAAAAAACTAACCTTCGTATTGGAACTGCATATGGCAGAGTAATCGGAAGTCATTGTGTCAACCCCATACATGACTTGTCAGCGGCTGGTCCCTTTGAAGAAATGATGAGGTTTCAAAACCAGCTTTACTATTTGTATTTTTAGTTTGAACCTCTCTTATATCCATGTTCAGCTAACCAGCACAGGCGTTTGCAGCTGAATGAGCTGAATTTCATTTCTAATATAAGTTTGAACCTTGTAATCTTCGAATTTGAGCCATGTAACTCTGGAATTTGAACCTTGTAATATTTTAGGATTTTGTGGTACAATCATAGAAATGGCATCATATGAGACTCGTATATTGGTAGTACTATTTTGACCTTAATATGCAATAGACTTAGATTTTATTAACCATTCACGACCAGGGATCTAGCCGGAAGCAGAGTGTCGGTGCAACAAACCCTGGGTTTGTTGTCCAGACTGTGCACAAGCACAAGAGGATGATTGAAGCACCAGCCCAAGCCAGAGTTCAACAAACCAAGAGATTTGGAGAACCAAGCCAGTGCTCAAGAGACTAAGGCCAAGCCAGAGAAGCGAAGATGTCACCAAGAGAAGGGCCTCCCTTGCCGGACAAGCAAGCCCGTCAAGGGGCCAGGCCACCCCCAGAAGGAAGCAACCAAAGCACCCCGGCAGGGCCTGCCGAGGCTCGCGGAGGCAAAAACGCCTCACCAACCACTCAAACACGACCCACGTCGTTGATCCATGCGATGTCAAGCCGCAAGATGATTAAGTGGCAGCCATTCGCCACATGGCAGCCATTTCCTACAAAAGTAACCCACAGAGGACACCCGTCCTGCAACGTGTCAAGAGAACAGGCGCGAAGCTGGCAAGAAAGCCCGGCAAGCCTTGCCGGGCGACCAGTGATGTGACACTAAGCAGTGCATTTAATGCACCCTGTTAGCCCAAAGAGTTAGGTATGATAGCAGTGTTTGCTATCATATTAGTGCATAATGACCACTTTGCCATTGTGGTGACCCCTTGATCTATAAAAGGAGGCCCATGGCACCCGTAAGGGGGGTTGGAAAGTTGATGAACCCACACCCCCGTACGCGCGTAGTCGCTATTGCCCTGAGGCAACCTCTGCTGGGTGAGTGTACTATGCTTCACCACCTCCATTCCACCATCAATCCACCAAAGCAGGAGTAGGGTTTTACACCTCGCAGCAACCCGAACCTGGGTAAATTGCTTGTGTGATCTCTCTCGTGCTGTCGTGCGCTGGTTTGCTCTTTGTGCAACGCGACGTCCCCCTGCTGAACCAACAAGGGGCCTCCTGGTCCCATGGGTGGCCGTGGATCTCCCGCGACATCTTTGGCGCACCAGGTAGGGGGCTAGCCTGTGTGAACCTGAAAGCATGCACAGCGTGTCGTCTTCATCACCTTCTTCATCTTCGAAGACGCCATCAACCATGGCGCCCAAGAAGAGGTCCGGTGCTTCGGCCCATCCCTCCACTTCAAAGGCTCCGCCGCCCGCAGCCTCTAATGCCGCGGGAGATGCGGGGGCACACGAGGACGTGAACGCTGCTGGGGACATGGTTGGTGCAGGTGGCGCCATCACCACTTCCCTGCGGCCGACGCAAGGGCAGGAGACATCGGAGGGGAACAACATCAGCAGCGCCTCGATGGCAATGCTTCACAAGGCGCGGGCGAGGGGGCCACTCCGTTTGCACCCCCTCCTCCCATCGAGGGGCACAACTATAGCAACGATGCTTGGTCCAGGGCGAGCCATTGCCCTCCGGCCGCCCCCACCATGGGGGCGATCACAGTGAATGCGCCTCCTCCCGGATGAGCCAACCAGGGCGCTACGCTTGACGGAGCCACGAACCCTGAAGCACCACCGCCGCACAACCCCGCTGCCCAGGTGATCGTCCCACAGCAGCGCGGGCGCAGCACCACCACCGCTGCCGCTGGCACCGTCAGGAGCCAGGCGACAGTGTGGTCGACGTCATCAACACCTATACCAAGCACTGCCACGGAGGCTATGGTGCGAGCTCAGCTACTGCTGAGGTTTTCGCCAGCAGCGGAGCAGATGGATGAGTGGCGTGCCACCATCCAAAGCCTTCTCGGCTTCACCGAAGCTGGGGGCTCACGACGAGCCGGCCCGCCGCAACCTCCCCAAGTGACAACAACCGCCCGTACCGCTGGCCGAACAGAGGGGGCCGTCCCCACGGTGCAGTCCCCAACACGGCAGCCGACGTGGGCGCAGCAGAATCAAGACCCGAGGACGTCTCGATGGCTTCTTCTGATCCTCGAGCACGTCGAGGCCAACGCCGAACCCCGGAGGATAGGCGACGGGGAGACGCGCGCGTCATCGTAGATCGATGCCGCGACGACCCTCACCATGCCGACGGGTGCGATGGCCTCAACATTGACGAGCCCGCGTTCGGTGTTGGCGGGTGCCTACATTTCGAGGTCGGCTGTCGTACCTTTACATGAGAACTGCGGCAAGTCCGTTGGCTGTCCGTTCGCACGTTTAAGCCAGAGATACCTGAGAAGTACGACGGGAGGCTAAACCCGGCAGAGATCCTGAGCATCTACACCATCGCTGTTCAGGCTGCTGGAGGAAGAGATGAGAAGGTGTTCGCCAACTACTTCCCTTTGGCCCTCAAGTCCAACGTGAGGTCTTGGCTAATGCACCTGCCGGAGAACTCCATTTCGTCATGGGCGGACCTGTGCCATTAATTCATCGGTGCCTTCATCGATGGCCACCAAGAGCCCGGCAGACCCAACGACCTGCAACTTCTCCAGCAGAAGGAAGGAGAAACCCTCCGTAGGTATTTACAGAGATTCAGTAATGTTCATAGAAATATTCCAAATATCCATCTGGCAGCCGTTATAGCAGCTTTCCAGTCTAATGTGTGCAACCGTCGCATTCATTCCAAGATGAACGCGCAGTTGCCCAAAACTGTGAAAGAGCTATACACACTGGTGGATAAGTGTGCTCGGATGGAGGAAGGAAGGAAGTTGCCCGGAGAGGAAGATTGCCCCGATGTTGATACAGAGGATGAGGATGAGTCAACCAGCCAGAGAAAGGGCAAGAAGCGCAGTAAGAAACCAAGAGATAAGGCCGTGATGACTGTGGAAGGTACGGGCACAACTAGTACCGGAAAGAAGGCCAAGGCTGAGGCCGCCGACAAGGAAGCTGTCGCTTGGACTGCCTGTCGGGAAGCCGCTGTCGCTGAGAAAGCTGGGAAAGGCGATGGCCCGTACTGCAAGATCCATGGGACCAAGGGCCATGATCTTCAGGAGTGTTACCAGGTTGAGCAGCTTGTCAAGAAGCGAAGGGCAGAGTATGATAAGCGTGACAAGGAAAAAGGACAGAATGCCGCTGGTGGTAAGGGCCGAGGCGGTCGACCAAACCTCCCCGGCAAACCCTTTTGGAACCAAGGAAAACCCACCAGGGGTCAAGAGTAGGAAATCTGTGACGATGTGAGTGATGGAGGGAATGAAGAGGAAACCAGTGAGCAGGAGTTTCAAAAGGCCACTGACGCCCTATTCATTGATGGGGGTGCATCTTTGCGCACCTATCACCGCCAGCTCAAGCGGTGGGCACGAGAGATCAATGCCATGGAACCAGCGTCAGAGGCCCGGAAGCCGCTCAAGTGGTCCAGCACGCCCATCATCTTTGATGAATAGGATCACCCTGACCGCACCACTGCGGTAGGGTGTTTTCCATTGTTGGTCTCCGCAACAATTCGCAATGTCAAGGTCGCAAAGATGTTAGTGGATGGCGTGGTCGGGTTGAATCTGATTTCCCCGGTCATCAACAAGCTTCAGATAGGAGAAGAAGAGCTAGAGGTTACCGACATATTCCAAGGAGTTAACCCCGGCAGGAGTCGTCCTAAAGGGAAGATTATGTTGTCGGTGACGTTTGGGGGAGAACTGAACTACCGGACTGAGAAAATTGTGTTTGATGTGGTTGATCTCCCCCTGCCGTACAATGGGATCCTTGGACGCCCGGCCCTGGCCAAGTTCATGGCAGCATCCCACTATGCTTACAACACCATGAAGATGCCTGGGCCACTGGGAGTCATCACTATCCCATCTGATGAGAAGGATGCAATCATCTGTGTGGACAAGATGTACCGGGATGCAGTCGCAGCTGGGCAGCGGCAACAGCAGTTCCCGCCAAGGAAAACAAAGGAAGAAAGAGGGATTGTAGGGCCTCCGGCAAGGAGTCCGGGAAGCGTGCCCCCTCCAAGTGCATGGCACAAGTTGACGACGTGCTGGAGTATTCCAACAGCAAGAGATCCAAGGTTGTTGCACCTCAAGTGAAGAAGGTCCCGGCAGGGCTGGCTGGTGTTGATGGTACTTTCAATATCAACGCCACCCTTGCTGACAAATAGGAAAGCGCACTCGTTGCCTTCCTGCGGGCGAATATCGATGTGTTTGCCTGGCAACCATCTGATATCCCCGGTGTTCCTAGGGAGGAAATCAAGCACTACCTTGCTGTCTTCCCACACGCCCGACCTGTCAAGCAGAAAGTCCGGAAGCAGGCCTTGGAAAGGCATCAGTTCATTGCCGAAGAGATCAAGAAACTCGAGGCAGCTGGTTTGGTCAGAGGAGTACTGCATCCTACATGGTTGGCAAACCCAGTGGAAGTCCGGAAGGCTAATGGGAAGTGGAGGCTTTGCATTGATTTCACATATCCCAACAAGGCTTGCCCAAAAGACCCATTTCCCTTGCGGCACATCGACTAGATTGTGGACTCCACTTCAGGTTGTGATTTTCTCTCCTTTCTGGATGCATACTCCGGATATCATCATATCTTCATGTCCAAAGAAGATGAAGAGAAGACGTCATTCATCACTCCCTGTGGTACGTACTACTTTGTCTGCATGCCATTTGGATTGAAGAGTGCCGGATCAACTTTTGTAAGGGCACTCCAGATTTGTTTTGAACCATAGTTACACAGAAATACAGAGGCCTATGTGGATGATATCGTGGTTAAAACCAAGGATAAGGCCACCCTTATCCAGGATTTGGAGGAGACATTTGCTAATCTGTGCAAGATCAACTTGAAGCTTAAATCGGAGAAGTGTGTATTTGGTGTTCCCTCCGGCAAGCTGCTTGGTTTCTTCGTGTCTCATCGAGGGATCGAAGCTAACCCCGACAAGATCAGAGGCATCGAGCAGATCCAGGCACCAAGGACAGTTAAGGATGTGAGGCGCTTAACAGGATGCGTTGCCGCGCTCCTAGATGAAGGCAGTCAACATATGACTTTGGCCAAGTGTGAGATTGAAATCGGGCGTAGGAGTGTTGGGGCCCTTGTGCCAGAGATCAATGAAGTCCAGGATCAGCTTGGGATCCAACAGCAGAGGAACATGTGTTCCTTTGGCTCTAGTGGCCCTTTGCTGTTTGTCTCTGATGATTTCAGCGAGTTCTTCATCATCAGCTTCGTCCTCATCAGATGGGACTTGGAAGGCAACCTGCTTCTTATGAGGACTTGGTCTAGTGCCTCGTCCAGCAGTAGCCTTTGTCTTCAGCAAGGTGGGGCCTGTTGAGGACTGTGGAGGAGCTGAAGAACTTGCAGATGCCTCTGAGGCAATTGAGATTCCTGTGGTCCTTTGACACGAGGTGAGATGCACAGGTGCTGAGGACTTTTCCGGAGGAGCTGAGGGCTTTGCAGTTGGAGGAACTGGAACAGCTCGAGGAATTTGCCATGAGGGCATGGATGATCTTGGCCGTGAGGGCATTGCTGAAGAACATGGCTTGTGAGCCGGCTTCTTGAGCATAGCCTTCTTAGGCTTCCTAGCAGAGGCCACAACAGCGGCAGCGGCAGAGTCTTCATTGAATTTCCTCACTGCTTCTCTGGTCATTTTGGCTAACTTAGCTTGCCGTTTAGCCCATTCATCAGGATAGTCCTCACCGCGCTTGAGGCTAGTGGGATCAGCAACTTGGCCAGGTGCCAACGAAGGTCTTGGGCAAGGAGGGTTCAGTGCGAATTTCTTCATGTATTCTGGAGTGACATATATGTACTCCCTCCATTCCCGTGCCCATCTCCTCTCTATCCTTTGGATGCGCACCTTGCGCTGATTCTTGTTCTCCTTGCCATGTTTGGCTTCATTAGGAGTGCAATATTCTTCATAGATGTCATCAGGGATCTCAAACATTGTGTTGACTTCAGGTCTCTTGCCTCCCTTCTGAGGTCTCTTACCATCTGCCATTTTCTTCAACTGAGGATTTTGAACAATCGAATTCTCTGAAGAGGTATGTAACTTGTCTTCGAGGAACGCTGCAAATAGGCTGAATCATGGACACCAAGTTAAACATATTTACAAAAACAAAAAAGTTGAGTTCATACCCATTTTCTCTGCCATAGTCATTTCATCAAATATCGTCATTATTGCCTTTCACTAGTAGGACCAATCGATATGAAAATAATAATAGTGCAAGAGTGACATGGACTAAGCTGGAATCTGCAACATTTTATTTAAAGGAGAAGACAAAATAATATGGGCTCTTTAGTAGATCAATAATAATACATGTGAGAGCCACTCAACATTTTCATTGTGGTCTTCTCCTTGGTATGATTCAATAAAAGAAAAGGAAAAGAAATTCAGAGAAAAACACTGGAATATTTTCGGAGTTTTTAGTTTTTCTTGAAGAAAGCAAATTAAAGAAGGAAAAACAAAGATGAGAAAGCTCCCAACAAGCTAAATAAGAATCGAGAAATCTTTGTGGATTTTTCTTTTAATACTACAACTAAATAAACTAGAAAATAAAATCGAAAAGAAGCAGGAACTATTTTTTGGTTTTCTCAAAGTTTTTTCAAACACACAAAAAGAAAGCAAGAAAACAAATCTAGCATGGATAATACAATGAAAAAGTGTGGATACCGACAACTGGAATGAAATCTGTGAACATGAATATAATGTTGGTGGATACGTACTCCTCCAAGCTTAGGCTTTTGGCATAGCCTAGTAATCACCATCCGTGGCCTGGATAATAATCAGAATGATAGCTCACGGAGGCTCTTGATGCATCCTCCTCAACCTGACATGCAGCCTCAACCGCCGTGTTGTGTGTGCGGCCTCGCTGTCAATAACATAATATCTTCTTTTACTGTGATAATCAAAGAGAGTAGGTGCTGGCAGAGTAACATGCACAATAGTGTCGGCGTTCTGGGAACGGGGGTCCTCAGACTTGCCTGCCTGTGGCCTACGGCGTGGCTTTGCTAGCAGGCCCGTACGGCCCATCTTCTTCAGCAAGGCATTCAAAACCCTCACGAGGGGCCAAGCCTCACGAGGCGGACGACACAAGACCTCCTCAGGAGCGGCCTCACCAGGTTGGCTCATGAGGAGCGGAGAGATCAAGGTAGGGAAAACCTCGCGAGGTTCTCGTGACGTGAGCCATGACGATCAAGATCAGGCAGGCCAGTGCGCGCATTGTCCTTGTTTCCCCTTTGGTGCTAAGGAAGCAAGCGCAGGAGCGGAGTACCGAGGCGTCAAGCAAAGGTTTCCATATCGGTGCAACAAGACCAAGACCAGTCGGACGGCAAGACGAAGGTCACCATGGAGCCCAAGGCGGCGTCACCACCAGAGCCTTTGGCAGGCGAAGACCGCTTTTGTCAGGATAAGATGTACTAGTTGTCCCCTTTCAAATTGGCTGTTGTTGGCTCCCTTCTCGCTCAATATTTGGGGAGAGGACCAGGGCCTATATAAATAGGACTAGCCACCACAGTAGAAAGCAAACTGAAACTGAGCCTGAGTTGATCGAATCCACACACACACACACACACACACACACACACACACACACACACACAAGTTCGCCAAGCACAAGAACACCTCAACCTCAGGAGGTTGTTCTTCCCCCTTTGTACTGTTCATCATCAGCCCAAGAGGCAATCCACCACCACCACACTGGAGTAGGGTATTACACCACAACGGTGGCCCGAACCAGTATAAATCTTGTGTCTCTTGTGTTGCGAGTTCGTTGAATTTGTCCGCGAGATCTTAGAAAGCTAGGGCGTGGATCGGGAGGAAAGAACTTCGCACGCACCCCAGAGTTCGAACCTCAAGATCTTTGCCGGAACCCGTTATCTGACAAATAGGATGTTTAATGAACATCAAGTTATAACTATAGTCAGTAGCCGTGGGTTTTAAGAAATTATGGCATTTCATGGCCTCAAAGTCTAAAAACTGAGTGGGTGTAATGGGATCATTAGGTAATTGTGACACACCCAGTTCCGTAGCTAAATGGGAGGCATATATCCTACCATAAAAGTGACCACTAACAGCGTTATGTTGCAATCTCCGTTCAACAATTTCTCCAAGATTATAACGTTTAATTCCTGTCAGAGCGGTGTATATGAGGCTCAAGTCAGGAGCACACAGTGTGCTGCAATCTTGCTTGCCCATGATGCATTTTCCATTAAAGAGTGCAAAGTAGCGAATTGATGGAAAATGAATACTTTTCATTCTACCTTGTGTCACTCCTCTATCCTCACCGTAATAAAGACTAGTAAAAAATGACTCATACTCCGATTTTTGTGGTTCGCCCAGCAAACCCCAATATGGAATTTTACATGCAACACAGAAGACATCTAGAGGCATGGTAAAAGCATTTTCATAAAGGCTAAATGACACTCTAGAATCCCGGGGATGATATTTAAATCTCTTAGTGAATGTTTCTGTGAGGCTCAGATGTTGGATGCACTTATCTTCGATAAAAGGAGCAAGCTCGGTGTTGTGAACATAATCCTCAAATTCTCCCTTAATAATTGAACCAACCATTAACTCGTCACACGTCGAGCTTGCTCTTGGCTCAACATAGGACTGTCGTATCGAGCTTCCGCTCGATGATGCCCCCGAGGACCTCCTCCTCGAATAACTCCTTCCAAAGAGGTACATTTTATTTGCGTATAAATTTCTAAAAAATTTGGGTCACAAAATTTTTGTTAACAAAACTTCACAAGATTGATAGAAACTACTCATATGGGTGCCTACAGGCTATATCAAGCATTCAAACTACTTAGAACTCTAAGAATTCAACACACAAGCCCATTTACAACAACACCAAGAGTAGCTTATTTTTCAAAATATAAACCACTAGGGTAAAAACTAATTGGAGCAATGGAGGAGTCACATACGAAGTAGCAATCCCCAAAACAGTTTGGAAACGAAGCTTCGAGCAAAGAGATCGAAATCTGAGGTTTGGAGAGCAAGAACACGAGAGAGAGAGAGAGAGAGAGAGAGCTATGGTGATTTTTTAGAGGTAAGAGATGACATGGGCTAAAGAGATAAGTGAGGGCACCCACATGGGGCCCACCACCCACCAGGGCGCGCCTGGGGTGGCTGGCTCACCTTGGTGTCTTGTGGGCACCACGGGCACGCCCCTCTAATGTTACTTGTACCAGAAATTCAGAAATATTCAGAAAAAATCGTGTTAAATTTCAGGGCATTCTGAGAACTTTTATTTTTGGGTCATTTTTTATTGGACGGAAAATTCAGAAAACAGACTAAATATGGCATTTTATTTGATTTAACTAGAAAAAACAGAAAACAAAAGGTATGGACAAAAGGTTGTGGTTACTAAATTCATCGACCGTATGTCTCTCGAAAACAATCCATTAATAAGGTTGATCAAGTCTTATTAATGATCACTTTCGATTAACATGAACCCGAAGAACTTTCGAAAACACTAAGTTACCTCAACAGGGATATGCATTTCCCCAACAATAAGTATATCATATTTCTTTTTGACAGTAGGTAAAGGGAGTTGAAAACTTCCAGTAGTAATTGTAGGAGATTTTCAATAACATTAATACCATTCACTTGAAATTGTTTCTTTGGAAAGTGCACCGTATGCTCATTACCATTGATATGAAATGTGACTTTGCTTTTATTGCAGTGAATAATGGCCCCTGCAGTATCGAAAAAGGGTCTACCAAGGATAATCAACATGATTTCATCCCCGGGCACCTCAAGTATAACAAAGTCTGTTAAGATAGTAACATTTGCAACAACAACGGGCACATCCTCACAAATACCGATAGGTATGGCAGTTGATTTGTCAGCCATTTGCAAAGTTATTTTAGTAAGTGCGAGTTTATTTAAATCAAGTCTTTTATATAAAGAGAAAGGCATAACACTAACAACAGCTCCTAAATCACATACAACAGTTTTGACATAGTTTCTTTTAATAGAGCAAGGTATAGTTGGTATTCCTGGATCTCCAAGTTTTTTAGGTACTCCATCTTTAAAAGAATAATTATCAAGCATGGTGGAGATTTCAGCTTCAGGCATTTTTCTTTTATTAATGAAAAATTCTTTCATATATTTTGCAGAAGGGGCCATCTTTAAGATATGAGTTAAGTGAGTGCGCAAAAAGACTGGCCTAAGCATTTTAGCAAAGTGTTCAAATTCTTCATCATCTTTTTTGTTAGATGGTTTAGGTGGAAAAGGGCATGCGTTTCTAGACCCATGGTTCTCTTTCTTTACCATGTTTTCTAGCAACAAAGTCTTTTTTCACCATATCGTTTATTTTTAGGTTGTGGGTTATCAAGATCAAAAGCAGGTTCTATCTCAACATCATTATCTGGTTATTTCTCATTGTCTGGTTGAGCATCTTCATGAACATCTTTATCATTTTCATTATCACTATGTAAATGTTGATTACCAGATTGAGTTTCGGCATCAGAGATAGAGTCATCATTATTATCTTCAGGAGGTTTTTCAATTTCAGGTTCACTGGAGGTATGCAAAGTCCTATCATTTTTATTTTTCTTCTTTCTTTTAGAAGGACTAGGTGAATCAACATTAATTCTTTGAGAGTCTTGTTCAAATCTTTTAGGGTGACCCTCAGGATAAAGTGGTTCCCGAGTCATTCTGCCTCCTCTAGTCATTACTCTAACAGCATGATCGTTCATATTACTGTTCATTTCACTAAGAAATTTTATTTGAGATTTAGCAACTTGTTCTAACTGAGTTTGAACCATAGAGGTGTATTTTCCTACACCTCTAACATCATTAGCATGTCTAAATAACAAGTCACTCAAGCGAGGAATCATATCATAATGTTATTTCAATTGTTTCATAACATTTGCATTGAAGTAATCTTGCTTCATGACATAATTATCAAATTCATATAAGCATCGACTAGGATGTTTATTATAAGGGATGTCACCGTCATCAAACTTTAATAAAGAATTTAACTCTACCACCTGTGGTGGTGGTGTGTCAAGTCCATGTATTTCTTCAATAGGTGGTAAATTCTTAACATCTTCAGCTTTAGTACCTTTTTCCTTCATGCATTTCTTTGCCTCTTGCATATCATCAAGACCGAGAAAAAAGATACCCCTCTTCTTTGGAGTGGGTTTAGGCGATGGTTCAAGAAGAGTCCAATCATCATAATTTTTTAGTATATTATTCAATAATCCCTCCTTTTGTTCAACAGTTTGTTCCCTGAAAACACAACCAGCACGACTATCTAGGAAGTCCCTAAAAGCATCGGTTGGTCCATTATAGAAGATATCAAGTATTTCATTTTTCTTAAGGGGATGATCAGGCAAAGCATTAAGCAATTGGAGGAGCCTCCCCCTTTAATTTGCACAAAGTTAAATATTTCCTGTAAGGCAACTTGTTTCTTATGAGCAGGATTTTTTCCAGAGAAGCAGTAAATCATATCCTGGGGACTACGCACACAACCAGGTGCAAGAGTATTGTACCATATCTTAGCATCACCCTTTAATGAGAACGAAAAGAATTTGAGGATATAGTAATAGCAATTTTTCTCATCATGAGAAAATAGGGTGGATGTATCATTTAGTTTAGTAAGATGTGCCACAATAGTTTCAGTTTCATAGCCATGGAAAGGATCAGATTCAACCAAAGTAGTTAACTCTGGGTCGATAGAGAATTCATAATCCTTATCGGTAACAAACATAGGTGAAGTAGTAAACTTAGGATCACATTTCATTCTAGCAATCAAAGATTTTCCTTTCAGTTTGCATAATAATTTCTTAAGATCATCTCTATCCTTGCAATCAAGAAAGTCTAATAGGTGTCTATCCTTGCAATCAGTTTGCTACCTCCTCACCCATAACATAACCCTCAGGTATCTTAGGCATTTCAAATCTATGAGAGCTAGATACAATAGGTGTTTCATAATTCTCAGTTTCAAGGACTTCATCAGTTTCAGTAATTTCATCAGTTTCAGCATTCTCAATATCTTTAGCTCTAGCAAGTTGTTCATCAAGAAATTCACCTAGTGGCACATTATTATCAAGCCAGGTACTAATATCATCATAAGCATCATTCATAGCAGAAGTAGCATGATCAATAACTTGTGACATATCAGGATTAACAGCATGTGGTGGTGTTGCAAGTCTATTCAAAAGAGAAGGTGAATCAAGTGCGGAGCTAGATGGCAGTTCCTTACCTCCCCTCATCTTAGAGGGAACGATCTTGGTTCTTGGATTTTTCAAATTATTCATAGTGATAAATAGATATAAATCCCAAGTGACTCAACAAATATAGCTATGCTCCCCGGCAACGGCGCCAGAAAAAGGTCTTGATAACCCACAAGTATAGGGGATCGCAACAGTTTTGGAGGGTAGAATATTCAACCCAAATTTATTGATTCTACACAATGGGAGCCAAAGAATATTTGCAAGTATTAGCAGTTGAATTGTCAATTCAACCACACCTGGAGATTAAATATCTGCAGCAAAGTGATCAGTAGCATAGTAATATGATAGTTTTGATAGCAGTGGTAACTGTAGTAGTGGTAACGGTTACATCACTAACAGTTTTGTAGCAGTTGTAACAGTAGCGATAGCAATAGTAACTTAGCAAGAGCAATATGTGGAAAACTCGTAGGCATTGGATCGGTAAATTCATTGGATGATATTCATCATATAACAGTCATAACCTAGGGCGATACAGAACTAGCTCCAGTTCATAAATATAATGTAGGCATGTATTCTGTAAATAGTCATGCATGCTTATGGAAAAGAACATGCATGGCATCTTTGTCCTACCCTCCCGTGGCAGCGGGGGCCATAAGAAAACTAAGGGATATTAAGGCCTACTTTTAATAGAGAACCGGAACAAAACATTAACACATAGTGAATACATGAAATCCTCAAACTACGGTTGTCGGGGGTTGGGTGCGACATATGCCAAGGGATGGCTTATCATGGTGGGAGCGAGTAGAACTTCGCCGGTGCCTGGAAGCGGGATGAGGTGTAGACACGAACGCCGGCGTACTTTACCCAGTTTCGGGGCTCCCCTAGGAGATAACACCCCTAGTCCTGCTCTGCGGGGTCTCCGCGTGATCACTAAGACAATAGTAAGTACAATGGTGCTCCTCGAGCTGTATGCTAGAGGTAGAATAAGGCAAGGCTAGCTCTCCTCTTCTCCTAGGTGCTGGTCTAATTCTAACAGGTTGGAACCCTTTGCATGGGTGCCCTGGGGGGTTTATATAGGCCTACCCCCCAGGGGTACAATGGTAATCTGGCCGGGTGTAGGACCCAGCCCTCAGTCTCTCTGGCCTTGACTTCTCCGCTCTTTGGGGCCCGCCCACAGTGGGTCTCTTGGCTGGCCTGGTACGGAGCCGACAGACCGCTCGCCCCGCTCACGGGTCTTGCCGGCTGCTGATCGCTATAGCCGTGATGCTAATGACGCAGGCTTGGTCAGGGGAGCGTGGCTACAGTCCCGCCGCCTGGTGGGGGATCACTGTAGCCACTCCGGGTCTTATCTGGTTAATGGCGAATGGGCCCCAAGGAAGGAACGGTCTGCCTGCTGGGAGCCGGCCTCCCTCGGGTCCGTCTGGTGAGGCTCCCGCCGTCTTCCTGGCTCTCGCTGACCGGTAGGGCCAGCCGTCTTTGGGCCGTACCGACAGACGGTCGTGGGAGCAGGGCATTGCCTGACAGGAGTGATGTCAGGGGTGAAGTGGCAACAGTGCCACGCCGGGCGGAGATCTCCGCCTGTAAGGAGCATTGTGGCCACGCCCGGCCTTGGATTCGTGGGTGATGGGCTGCACTGTAGCCTCATCATGCCTTGTCTTCTTTATGGGGCGCGGACTCTGAGGGCGCCATGGGCTGACTGCTAGGAGTCGGCCTGTATCGGGGCTGCCTTCCTGAGCATGGCCGTCTTCTGGTAGTTGATCGTTCGGCCAACCGACCCCCAGAAGGCGGAGACCTATCTTGACGTCCTGAGGGGCGTAGCCGGCCCCGATGTCTTGAAAGGTTCGGGGGCTCGGGTCAGGCTACCCGTGTCCCATTACTTTGAAAGTAGTCCCCGAAGCTGGTGAGGAGCCGCGGCTGAGGAGCCGGGGAGCCTCATCAGTTTCCTCCTCCGGGTGCTCTGAAGGAAGCTTCATCCGACTTCTGGGAAGACGGTCGGCTGGAGTCGGGTACGTCCTGTCGGATCTTTCTGGAATTTCGAATGCATCGGCGGGGACCAGGTGGCGTGCTTGCTAAGCTTCTCGGCCCGTCGCTCGTCGCGGGCGTGCCACATGGCGCCAGCCAGCCGGGTCGGCCTGCCAGCCCACGCGCGTGATGGGACGCGACCGCAGGCTGGGCCCACCACCATCGGGCCTCGGCATGCGAGTGGATCCGCTGCGGCCGAGGTGGGCGGTTGTGTTTCCCCGCGGAGTTACTGCGTGCAGCAACTCGCGCGGTGAAGGTGGGAACGTGGGGTCGTGGGCATAGTTAATCCAACGATCCCACGCCCGCCCCCTCGGCTTCATAGCCCGTAGGCTATAAGTAGGGAGAGGGGTGGGGACGGTGAAGCACGCGCGCCCCTCCACCCCATCCTACCTCCTTCTTCCTCTCAGCGCAGCGCCCCCGAGCCCCGCTGAAGCGCCGCCGCAGTTCGTCTCTGCCGAGCTCGTTCACCCGAGCCCTCTTTGCTCGGCTCCATACTCAGCTCCCTCGTCGCGCCTCTTCTCTGTCGAGCTCTCCATGGCGACTGGGACAGGTCCAACGTCAATGAGGACCACAACACCTTCCTCCACGAGACGCGGCATCTTCCCGGCACGGGCTACGTGAAGGCATGCGTGCCGCCGGAGGGGGAGATCTCACCGGCGCTGGGGGAGGGCGAGCGGGTCGTCTTCCGCTTGCACTTCATCCGCGGCTTCGGTCTGCCGGCGAGCGGCTTCCTCCGCTCGTTTCTCGAATTCTACCACCTCCAGCCTCATCATCTCACACCCAACACCGTGATGCTCCTAGCCGCCTTCGTCACGCTATGCGAAGGTTATCTTGGCATCCGCCCCACCATCGAGCTGTGGGGAGCCTTCTTCTACACCAAGCTGGGCACCTCCGTCCGAGAGGTGGCTGCCCAGTGTGGTGCCTTCATCGCAGTTCGCCGACCGTCGCCGAAGAACGCCTTCCCCACCATCAAGCTGCCACAGTCGGTCAAGATATGGAAGCAATCTTACTTCTACATGGAGAATGTGGACCCGGCCGTCGGACTTCCTCCACCTGTCGGCTTATGTAGCCGGCCCGCCTGCCGAGCCTCGGGCTAGCTGGGCCTACAAGCTGAAACCGGTGTCAGCAGAAGGCGCCACCGCCATCCAGCGGCTCCGTGAGCTGACTGCGACCGAAGGCCTCAAGGCGTCCGACTTGCTGGTTGCCTTCGTCGAGCGCCGGTTTCTCCCGCTCCAAGGCCGGCCGGACCTGATCAGCCGGATGAGCGGGCATCGCGACCCATGCCGGCTGAGCACCAAGGATATGCCGACTGCTGAGGTCGCCAACTTGGTGAACGAGATCTCCGGCCTCAAGATGGAGGGGTCTTGGAGTTTCGGCAAACGGCCATATTCCCGCGCTGACCCGCCGCCTGCGATAAGTTTCCAATTCTTTCTTCCTGGACACTCGTCCTGGTCTCGATCTTGGTCTTGATCAGCCGACCTCTCGCCGCTTGAAACAGATCTACATGTCGGACGCCATGGCCGCCATCGTAGGGGCAGGTGGCGACTACCTGCCGGACCGGGCGGTAAGCGATCTGGACGACCCCGACTTGGGGGCGGCCGCCTTGGAGGACACCGCAACGGGCGGCGTCTACGAAGCAGGCGGCTCTGAGGAAGGCGGCATCGAGACCTGGCCAGACAATGACGAGGAGGAAGAAGAGCGGCATCCAGCACGGGGCGCCGGCAAGGCAGACATGGGCCCCTCTGTCGAGCCGGCTGCTCGAGGCGGCACGCGCAAGCATAAGAAAGGCATCATCTTGTTCGGCAGCGAGCCGAAGAAGGCCAAAAATCCGACCGCCGCGACCAGGCGGAAGGAGGCCGCAGCGAATGCGGCCAAGTACCAGAAGCTCCCAAAGGCGCCTCCTATGCTGTTGGCATAAGTATCTTTCCCTTGCGGTATTCTTTCTCGTTGATTCCTTCTAAACTAACTTTGTTTTATTTTCTTGATTTTAGGGCTCCGCTCTCTCTCGAGAAGTCGGCCGCCGCCTCCATCGTTGGGTTGACGGAGACCTCTTCCACCACCCGGCGGATCGATCCGGCCGCCGACCTCTGGGAGGCGATGGAGCGAAACGCGCGGGAGGCGCGCGAAAAGCAGGAGGCCGCCCGCCTGGAGAAGGCGGAGGCGGACAAGGCGGAGGCCGCCACTTTGAAGAAGCTGGCGGAGGCCGAGGCTGCTGCCGTGGCAAAGAAGCAGGCTGAGGAAACCGCGCGTCGTCAGTCGGCGATATTCGTCACCCCCCTGAACTACGTGCCGTCGTCACCAGAATTCCTGGCGCCGACTGGGGGAGCCGCCGCCGAGCACCCGGTCATGGAGAGGGACGGCGGCGATGTCGTTATGCCGGACGTAATCGTGCCCCAGCCGCCGCCTTCTGAGGAGGCGCGAGACAAGCAGCCGGCTGATACACCAGCGCCGCCAGCCGGAGACGAGATGGCGACAGACCCAACTCCTGAGGTCCACACCCCGACGCGCCGCCGGCTCGCAAAGGCGGCTTCGGCGCCACGCCCACAGGAGACCGCCGCCACGAGCTCGTCAATCCCGGACGCCGACGCGACCAGCGCCGCGCCCACTGGGTGGGTGCGGGGAGGCAGGATGGGCCCTTTGAACACGGCTATCCTAGACGTCCAAGCCAAGCTTCAGGCCGAGGCCGACGCTCTTAAGTGTTGCAACAATGCGTTCTTGGAGTCGCGAGCCGCCGTCCGGGTATATTTCTTGCTTCTTAGATTTTTATGCTTCTCCGTGGGGGCACGCCAGCGCACCCACTGGGTGTAGTCCCCGAGTTTCGGGCCGGCTACTGAGAAGGCGGCTCCGAACTTTAATTGGCAAGCTACAAGTACTCACATTATCTGATATCTTCATTGCGGGATTATCACAACCTCCGTGCGGCCGTCTTCAACTCCAAGGTTCAGGAGCTAACTCAACGGACCGCCGACTTGTCGGAAAACCGGAGTAAGTCTTTCTTTCTTTCTCTGCTGGGGCGCGCTGGCGCACCCGTGGGCTGTAGTCCCCGAGATTCGGGCCGACCGCTGAGCAGTCGGGCCGGGTCTTCCTGGCAACTATATCTCTCTTTGTTGATCGTTGATGTCCTTTCCTTTTTTCCCTCTCTTTCAAAGACCAACGCCGCCTTGCAGCAGCAGCTGGGTGAAGCCAACACCGCGATGCGTGCCAAGGAGGCGGACTGCAACAAGCTGACCGAGGAGCGTGACCGACTTGTCACGCAACTGGCGGAACAGGCGGATCTTCTCAAGAAGGCCCAGAAGGAAGCGGAGGACAAGGAGGCCAGTCTCCTAGCTGAGTTTGAGGCCCAACGCTCCGCCTGGACCGACAAGGAGGCGATGCTGACTGCCGGCTTCGGCGAGATTGAAGACATGGTTGATGGTGAGCTTCCCTATTTACTCTTTCTTCAAGCCGCCGTCTTCAGATCAGGCCGGTTTCTTGCTTCTAACTTTGGCTTTTTGGCTTTCTGTTTGAGCAGACTTCTTCCCCGGTCACTCCGTTGCCGCCAATCGGGCCATCGAGGCCAATCGCGAAGGGCGGAGGGCGGAAGGTGCGGAGATTGCTGCCGACACCCCCCGAACCCTCAGCGTGCAGCTTCTCAGCCTCCAGGCCCGTCTCTAGCCGGCTCATCGGATGTTGCACCGTCTTCAACGTGTCGGCGCCCAGGCGATCGCCGCCCTATGGCCGGACATGCCGGCACCGCACACACCCAGTCGGACTGCCGACTGGTTGGAGGTGGCGGCCAACCGCCTTGATGCCTGGAAGGGCTCCTCGGCCCGGGCTGCAGCACGTCGGGCCTTGGAGTTCGTTAAGGCGTGGTACCCTGGGCTAAATCTAGCCTAGTTTACCACGTTTCTACTGGAGGCCCAGGAGGAGCTGGCGGCGGTGGAGGATGATCTCGTAAAGCGGGTGACGGCAATCGCCGAGTACACCAACACCTGCATCTTCATCCCGGAGCGGGACAAGAACGATGCCGAGGCGCCACCAGAGTGGTTCGGGCTGAACCCAGAAGACGGCGAGGACTCGGCTGAGGTGATCGACTCCAGCAGCGAGGAAGAAGACGAGGAGGAGGAGGAAGGTGAAGAGGAGGCGCCAGAGGTCGGAGCGGACGGCCAGCCTCAGCTCGACCGCGCCTCCAGCAACGAGCCACGCCCGAGCGAGCCGGCTGCTACTGAAGGCGGCCAAGCGGAGACTGACCAGCCGGCCGCTCCACCAACCGACACCACCGGCTCCACCGCTCCACCGAACCCATCTGCTGCTCCCTAGGCCGCTAGTTTACCTTTTGTTTTACCTGCTTACCAGTCTCGACGAACTTGTTAGCTTTGCACAATTCCACCCGCGTTGTGTATCTCAAACTTCCGTTGAATGTCGGCCAGGGGCCTTTTTGCTATGTAAATATTTTTCCGAGTTCTATCTTCCCTTGCTTTCTGCTCTTTGGCTTTTTCCCTTTGCCGCCTTCCCTTGGTTGCCGTCTTGCCAGCCGAACAGCCGCTCTGTGGTCTGTGGCTAGGTCAAGTACTTAGCCGCTTCCGGGGAGGCAAGTACTTAGCCGTTTTAGAGTTCTTTAGCAAGTTAAGTAGAAGCCGGCCTGCCGGCTGCTCAACAGCCGGTCGGCAAGGTGTCACATCCCCAGTTCAGGCCTTGCTTGTTTTTTCTTTAGCATCCATTGCCTTGGTCTGATTAGGGTTTACTAAAAATATTTTCAATGAACCTGAAATGACCTTCTAAAATGTTCATCACCTTTGCCTTGGTCCTAAACCACTGTCAGAAGTGATGCACAGATTTCTAGGTCACTCTAAGGTCACTGGATTAAATCTCTAACTATTTGAATTTGGGCATTTAAATTATATAAAATATTTTAAATGCTCAAATAATCACAAACTGAAATGTTTGTTGTTGGAAATATTCCAAACAGTGACATTGACCAGTTTCATGATTTTTGGAAATGCCCTGGCATTTTTATTAAAGCCAAACACAATTACAGAAAATAGAAAATGGAATTAAAAGAGAGTGATAAAAACTGACTGGCGCTTAACTTAGTTCAAATATCTTCTTGGAAGTGTTACCAGGTTGTCACCTGACTGCTATGTTGAGTTCGTGATCATATTGGTTTTCCTCTAAACCACCCATTCTCCAAGACTCCGTGTTGGATATCCCTGAACTAGTTGGTTGAGCTAGACAACAATTTGGAGAGTTGGAATATAAAGCTTTGCTTAACTTAGTTCATCTCTAAGGGATATCTTCTATGCGTGTGTGTGTTGAAGAAAGATGATATCTCCATTGATTGGTCCTCGTGATCAGTTGTTGGATCTATTGCCTTGTCAAAACTTTGATTTGAGTGTGGGCTATCCTCAAATCAAATCAGAACCAACGATATTCGTAATGTTGTCTTACTCGTGGTTGATCCCTCGAGCATACACCATTACATCTTTTGGTCTGACCAATACTATCACCGTGTTCACGTGATGGCGGAAGTCGATGATATGGAAATTCCGATGAGTTGTTGTTGAGCCCATCAGCAGCATTTTGTCTCCACCATGATTCATGTTGAGCATCAACCTAGTGTTGGAAACTTTGTAAGCATTGCCTTCATGTTCCGTTCATGAAGTACATGTTTGGATGAAAGAAGTGACTTCCTTTGATTCACGTGCATTTGATGTAAGTTGCCGCCGTGAATTCGAGAAAGTTAGTTTTGCTTCCTCCGGAATCATCCCAAGTCAGTCATGTACGTGCGAAGAATTCTGTGGTCTGTTAGACTGATCATCTTCATTCCATATGTATATCCTAGCACACCAAGCCACTGATTGAGTTGTTCAAAGATAAAGGAGTCTTTCCAAGGTGAACTCTTTGGACTTCCACGTGGAGACTTGATGTCATTAATGATGGTTCCCCACCTGAACTCGGTAGTGTTTTATTGTAAGACTACCATGTGATAATGTTTTATGCAGGATAACGTGTTCACATGTATGTAGCGTAACCAGCTCATGCCTAGGAGTTTGCTATCATAGTTCATTTCCCGAGAATCTCGCAACGTCATCTCGTCGATTTGTGTTGCAAAATTTCATTTTTCTTTCTAGATTTGATTAGTCTGGAATATCCTGACACCAACCAGATCTGAATCTCAGGCAGATATGATGGTTGGAACGTTTCCCAAGAGCTACAATATTGGTCCCTCTATAACCGGTAAAGTGGATGTCGTGGCCAACACACTCAGTTGGAAGACCTGTTATTGTAATATCTTGATTGAAGAAGTTGGCCACCTCCCCATAAGGACTTACGTAGGATTTACCCCTAGTTGTGCCTTATGATTTTTGTGTTCCTAAGTTCGACCTTTTACTTGATGTTCTAGATATAAAACCATAATTATCTATGGATTACGCTAGCACATCAAGGAGAACATTAGAAGCGGAGTGCTAAATATCTCTCGGTTGATCATCCAGATTTTCTCCCCTTGGCCCCGCCAAGGTGAAATCTGAGAAGGTGTTACCTTCCTTTGCATCTGCATCTTCTACCGGCATTCATCATGGTAGTATGTTGTGTTGCCAGGATCCTTGACACGGATTTTGGTAATACCTTGATGAATATGGAAGTGCTCAAGTTCTTGAGAGCACGCGCAAACGCTAGGTGTTATCATCGGCACTAACTGGGCTTGCTCTCAGTTTCCTCGGTTATGCTATAACTTCTCAAAAGTGGACTCACTCTCTACTATTGAGCTTCTCCTAAGTTACTAAAGTCATCCATTGCGTTGCCTTCAACAAGGTAGTCCACATCATCTATTATGGTATGAGCATGCCATTCTTTCGAATTCGTTCACACGATCGATTGTGATTGCATTAGGCTGGTATAAAGAGTCTCAATGATTTCTAAATCAAGAGTAATTATTTTTGCTGCTTAAGGTAATAATTCCACCAGTCACCTTTCCCAAGGTGCCCCGCTACGGGATCATGGCAATTCAACTCCTCGCTACATTGACAACTGTTCACCACCTTCTTAAGCGTGAACTTGTTGTTTACCTAGTGAACCCTCGTCATCTGTCTCACTCCATTCCTTCAGATGTATACTTCGTGTCTCAGCTCGAGAGATGTGTCAATGTCTCATTCCATGAGTTGATCCTGAGTTGCTCGATCTTTGAGAAGATCGATCCTTCTAGAGTTTCTTTTCCCTCTCGTGGTCATGTTGGTAGGAGTTCCTGGAGGAAGACATCGAGTCAATGATGGTGATCGAATCAATGTTCTTATAAAGGGCAACCTGGATCTTGAAGATTGTGTTAGGTTGCGTTTCCCTTCGTCTTACCCTACGCCTAAATCTCGGGTCGAGATTCTTGTTTAGTGGGGGTGAGTTGTCACATCCCCAGTTCAGGCCTTACTTGTTTTTGCTTTAGCATCCATGCATCATGTTTTAATTTTATGAAATTTGAAATGGGGAAGACAGAACCCCCAGAACCCTCTGAATCTGATTAGGGTTTACTAAAAATATTTTCAATGAGCCTGAAATGCCCTTCTAAAATGTTCATCACCTTTGCCTTGGTCCTAAACCACTGTCAGAAGTGATGCACATATTTCTAGGTCACTCTAAGGTCACTGGATTAAATCTCTAACTATTTGAATTTGGGCATTTAAATTATATAAAATATTTCAAATGCTCAAATAATCACAAACTGAAATGTTTGTTGTTGGAAATATTCCAAACAGTGACATTGACCAGTTTCATGATTTTTAGAAATGCCCTGGCATTTTTATTAAAGCCAAACACAATTACAGAAAATAGAAAATGGTATTAAAAGAGAGTGAGAAAAACTGACTGGCGCTTACCTACAGCCCATCCGCGCCACCGCCCAACAATGTGCAGCCTAGCCAGTACTTTCTTCAACCTTACGCGAGGCGAGGCAGCGTGGAGAGCGTGATACGAGCTGCGCCAGCTCCTGCTTGCCGCCTTCTGCTTCCCCCTCGCGTCTGGCGACGCCATGCACCTCCCTGCATCTCTCTCTCACTCTCCCACGCTCTCACCCCCTTCCTGGATCTCTCAGCCGAGTACCTGCCAAGACGCCGGAAAGCACCGCCGCAGCCACGACCATTCCCTAGCCCAACCACCGTGACCAATAGCTCCGCAAGGACCTGAAGCATCTCCTCGAGGAGCCACGCAAGCCGGGTTTCACCGCAACACCGCCATCGATGCCTTCTTCAACCTCGGGACCGCCGGCCATCACCGTCAAATTCGTGCTCCGGACCGTCCCCGACCTCGCCGAGCGTCCCGTCGTCATCGCTGTGAGCCCCTAACCACTTACCCTCATCGAAGTAATGTCGCAACCATCGATGCCCGCCGTGCCAGAAGCTCACCGCGGCCGGCCTTGTCGCCGCCGTGGCCTGAGCTCGAACGGGTCGCGCCCGTGCATCTCACCGAGCTCATGGTGACTCCAGGAGGCTGCGCAGCGCTTTACTTCGCTCGCCCGTGCTCCGCAACGCCGTTTTTGCCGAGGTCCGAACTCCGGCGCCGCCGCGAGCTCCATTCCGGTGAGCTCCGGCCACCCTAGCTCGAAATTGTTGCCACCTCGGATGCGCTGAAGCCCAGCAACCCATAGCCGCAAAACCACGCCTCAAACCATCCTCGTAGCGCTTTCCGTGGCGTTTCCGCTGCCGGATTCGCCGCCGGCCGAACTCTGGTGGCCGGTGACGTGGCACGTCATTAGCCACTGATGACCCCACTAATTAACCTCCAGTGAAACTGACAGCCGGGCCCCACATCCTAACTAACTGGCTAACTAAACTAGATTAAGTTTAATCTAATTACCCTGGACCCACACGTCAACATTGACTGTGCTGACGTGTCCGTTGGTCGGACCGACACATTATTGACATCAGACAAAGACTTGGTCATCGACGATGGACCCCACACGTCAGGTTTGACCTGGACGGCGCCTGTTGACCTGCTGAGGTCAGCATGATGCAATGCTGACGCAATATTAGGTTTTTCTGGATTTATTCTTACTTAGGAAATTCCAGAAAATAGCTAAAACTTCTTAAAATCATAGAAATTCAACCGTAACTCCAAATAAAATAAATTATATATGAAAAATTATCAGAAAAATCCAATCTATCCATATGTACCATTTTCATGCATGTTTGAGCAAATTAACCTCACTGTTTAGGATGAAACATGATTAGGACAAATTTGAAATTAGACTTGGAATTGGAATTTGATCTAGCTTTGAATTCCACTTCAATCAAAATGACTTTCTATTGCATTAGCCCAAATCTCAGCATATTGACATGTCATGATCATGCATCATATTGTGCATTGCATTGATTGTGTTCTTTCTGTGTTTGCCGGTGGTTGTTCCCCCTCGGTAGACGTATGTTCCGACGATGAGTTCGATGACACCGATGAAGAGTTATACTATCTTCAGAAGTGCCAGGCAAGCAAAAACCCCTTGTTCATTCCGATATAACCCCACTCTCTCGCTCCTCCTCTATTTTACTGCATTAGGACAACAACGACTCATGTGTTACTTACTGCGGTAGCTGAACCCCTTTATCCTCTGCATGACCTGTCATTCCACGATGAATTAGATGAAACCCACTAGCATGAGTAGGAGTTGTTTAAGCCCTGCTGTGCCTACTCATTCATGCTTGTTTGTCATGCCTGCTACTGCTTAGAGTTGAGTCAGGTCTGATTCCTCGCGAATGAATTCGAATGGTGTGTGAACATGTCCTATTGTATGAGAGCTAAGTGTGTGAACACGATTTGGTAAAGGTAGCGGTGAGAGGCCATGTAGGAGTACATGGTGGGTTGTCTCATTGCAGCCGTCCTTAGGAACTGAGTTCTGTGTTTGTGATCCATGAACAGTTACTACCACACATTGGGCTCCGGCGCCCGAGCTCTCGACTTATTAATCAACTTGATCTCTGTCCGGTGAGTTGCAACTAGTTTCTGGTGTTTGTAGGTAGTGTTAGTAGTCTACCAAGTGGCACCCTGCATGTGGGCTTGGGAGACTAGGCACAAGGGGTCTTGGTGTACCAAGTGGCACCCGGATGGTGGACTTGGGAACCCTGCACACATCGTTTGGGGCCGTGAGCGACACGCCGTCCGGATCTCCTTGCAGATGGAATCCGAATATGCGATAAACCTGGACTAGAGACTTGTGTGGTTAGTCAGGTCGTGGCCGACTCCCTCGCCAGGCTTCCGCTTGAAGGTTGCCGAGATACACGAGGTGTACATAGCGGTAAGTGGCGAGAGCGTGTGTGAAGAAGTACACCGCAGGGGTTAATATGATCTCTTGAATAGCCGTGTCCGCGAAAAAGGACTTACGGGTTGCCTATAACAGTTCATAGACAAGTGTAAGTGGATACTCTAAAACTCGCAAGATAGCGTGAGTGCTATGGATGGCGTTCTCGTAGGGAGAGACGGAGCGGATCCATAGTGGTGTATTGATATGGTGAATATGTGGACTCGTAGCGCCACCTCAAAATAGTTACTTGCAAATGTAGTTTAGGATAGCCACCGAGTCAAAGCTGGCTTGCTGCAGTCAAACTCCACCACCCCCTTTTTAGATAATGATGCATATGTAGTTAGTTCTGATGTAAGTCTTGCTGAGTACATTTGTACTCACGTTTGCCTTTCTTATGTTTTGCAGAGAGACGTCAGTCTCGCTAGTAGTTCCGTGTGGACTTCGATGTTTAGCTTGTTACCTCAGCTACGATCTTGTGCCCTCGGCAGGATCTAGTAGATAGTCAGGCTTCTAAGTCTTTTCCATTTGTAGATGTCTGTACTCAGACATGTTAAGCTTCCGCTTGTGCTTGTTGCTTGTATGCTCTGTATGTTGGGTCATGAGACCCATGTTTGTAATATCTCGCTCCTCAGAGCCTAATGAATAAATATTTGATTCGTAGAGTTATGTTGTGATGCCATGTTGTATTTACACATATTGATCATATTGTGTCGGATCCGACAATCTAGTTGTTTATCCTTGGCAGCCTCTCATATGGGGAAATGTAGTCTCGTGCTTCCTGAGTGATAGTAGTCCGCTACAGCCCGGTTCACCGGAGTCTTGCTAGCCCAGCACTACTGCTTTGGACACTTGACTGGTCGGCATGTGTTTCACTTCGTTCCTATGTCCGTCCTTCGGGAAATGTCACACGGTGATATTCGAGTCCTCGCTTAGCCTGCCATACAGCCCGGATACCGTAGTCCCGTTAGCCCAAAGGTTACAGCCCTAATTCATACGTTGATGACCGTCTTGATCGATGTGATTCATGTTTGCCTGTCCGCATGGGTTAGCGCCGGTTTGGTTTCATGACTGTCCATGTCGGCTCTGGTTTTTTGTCATATGTTTGCTAGCGACACTATCATATACGTGGAGCCAAAAGACATAAACGGTCCCGGGCCATGGTAAGGCGACACCCGTGGGAATACCGTGCGTGAGGCCGCAAAGTGGTATGAGGTGTTACTGGCTAGATCGATGTGACTTGGAATCGGGGTCCTGACACAAGGTGGGAAGCCGGCTTGGACTATGTGCATACTTTGGATCCTTAGCCATTTTTCATGCAGACACCCTTTTTTCCTTAACTCCCGCCGATCGAACAGTCGCTCTGCGAACTGTGGCTTCTGGCAGGAGAAAGTTTAAGTTCCAATACATTACTTGTCCGGCTGCAGGAAGCATTACATAGTACAAGGCGGCGAGTCCCCGGGACGACTGGTCGAACCCGGTGCTAGACGGACTAACGAAACAACACATTGATAGGCATAATATTTATCATATAGATAAAAGAGGGCAGGCCCCGAGCTCTTCTCGGGGCAGCCGGAGTCTTTGTACTTAATACAAAACTTAGCGTGGTACATACTGCATCAACTGTAAAACTTTCGAAGGAGGTTTGCGTTCCATGGTCGCTCTGTCTCCTTGCCGGAGTCGTCTCTTTTGCGTGCTCGAGGCTTCTGAGCATCGATCAGGTAGTAGGAGTCGTTTCCCAACACCTTGCTGATGATGAAGGGGCCTTCCCAAGGTGCCGAGAGCTTGTGCTGGCCGGTTGTTCGCTGGATCAGCCGGAGCACAAGGTCTCCCTCTTGGAAGGATCTTCGCTTGACCTTTCGGTTGTAGTATTGACGCAGGCTCTGCTGGTAGATGGCGGACCGACTGAGTGCCAACAGTGGGCCCCTCTTCCAGCAGATCGACGTTGTCTTCTCGTACTTCTTTTGCCTCCTCTTTGGTGTACATGGTGACTCGAGGGGAGTCGAATTCTATATCCGTCAGGATGACGGCTTCAGCACCGTAGACGAGGAAGAAAGGCGTGAAGCCGGTTGACTTGTTCGGAGTTGTCCGCAGGCTCCAGAGGATGGCCGACAGCTCATCGAGCCAACAGCCAGCCGAACACTCCAGAGGCTCGACCCGTCGGGGCTTGATGCTGGACAAAATGAGGCTGTTTGCCCGCTCCACTTGGTCGTTTGACTGCGGATGGGCGATGGATGCTAAGTCCAACCGGATGCCCTGCATCGTGCAGAAACGGGCCAAGGCTCCTTTGGCAATGTTTGTGGCATTTTCAGTGATGATGTTGTGCGTATGCCATACCGGATGGTGATGTCGGAGATGAAAGTCACAGCAGTCGGACCATTCAATTTCTTGATTGGTTTTGCCTCTATCCACTTGGTGAACTTGTCCACCGCAACAAGCAGATGAGTCATGCCGCCACGCGCCATCTTGAATAGTCCCACCATGTGTAGGCCCCAGATGGCAAAGGGCCAGGCAATGGGGATAGTCTTGAGTGCAGAAGCAGGCTGATGTGGCTTGGAGCAGAACTTCTGGCACCCTTTGGATTTCTGGACCAAATCTTTGGCGTCTTCTAGAGCAGTCGGCCAGAAAAAACCGTGGCGGAAAGCTTTGGCCACGAGTGCTCTTGAAGCCGCGTGGTGGCCACACTCGCCTTGATGGATATCTTTGAGGATTGCTTGGCCTTGCTCCGGCTCTACGCAGCGCTGGTAAACACCAGTAACACTACGCTTCACAAGTTCTCTATTGACTATGGTGTATGATGTTGCCCGGTGTTGCACTTGCCGGGCCGAGATCTCATCAGTCGGCAGCTCTTTATTTACCAGAAAGTTGAGGATGGGTTGGGCCGATGAAGGTGCCGCAATTTCTTCGACTGCTAGGACTGCTACTTGCACGAGGGTGGTTGGGTCGGGAGGCGGCGGGTTGGTGTCGGTTGCCGCTTGCTAAGTTGATGAAGTCATCGGGCCGACTGCTGCAGTCCCCGGGCCGGGTGCGGCTGCTGCAGTCCCCGGGTCGCCTGTCGAATCCCTCGTGCCGGCTGCTGGGGTCCTCGAGTCGGATCCGACTGCTTCAGGAGGAGCCGGCACAAAGATGGAATCCAACTCTGGCGATGGTTTGACGGATGGCTTAAGGAGGCGTTGTAGGGCGAGACCTGCTGGTATTGCTTGCCGGGTGGAGCCAATCCGTGCCAAGGCATCAGCTTGCTCATTGTCATTTCGTGGCACATGGAGAAACTCGCACCCTTCAAAGTATCCACTCAGTTGCTGTACGAGGAAGCGGTAGCTCGCCAAGTTTGCATCCTTGGCGTCCCAATCACCTGACGACTATTGGACCACCAAGTCGGAATCTCCATAGCACAGGATCCGGCGAATGCCGAGTTCCTTGGCAAGCCAGAGCCCGTGAATGAGTGCTTTGTATTCAGCAACGTTGTTGGAGGCGGCAAAGTGAATTTGCAGCGCATATCTGAGCTTGTCGCCTTTGGAAGAGGTGAGGACGATGCTGGCTCCCAAACCGGTCCGCATCTTGGAACCATCGAAGTGCATTCGCCAATGGGTGGAGTCAGGCGCTGGCGGCAGGTACTTGGTCTCGGCCCAGTCGACGAGGAAGTCGACCAGCGCTTGCGACTTGATGGCGGTGCGAGGCTGGTAGTAGATAGTGTAGGGGCCAAATCTATGGCCCATTTGGCCACTCGGCCTGAGGCGTCTCGGCTTCCAATGATCTCAGCAAGGGGAGAAGTGCAAACCACAGTGATTGGGTGCTCTTGGAAGTATGGCTTCAGTTTCTTGGCAGCAAAGTGCACGCCGTAGCACATCTTCTGGTAGTGGGGGTAGTTTTGCTTGGAGGCGGACAGTACTTCACTCAGGTAATACACCGGTCTCTGGACTGGTAGTGCTTTGCATTCTTCCTACCGTTCCACCACTATGACTGTGCTGACCACCCGGCTGGTAGCCGCGATGTAGAGGAGCATGGGCTCCTTAGGATTCGGAGCCACTAGAACAAGCGGAGTGGTCAACATCTTCTTGATCTGGAGAAAAGCTTCATCTGCCTTGTCGTTCCACTCGAAAAAAGTGGTCTTCTTCATGAGCTGGTACAGGGGAAGAGCCTTCTCGCCACCGATCGATGAAACGGGCCGATGGATGCCAAGCAGCCGATGAATTTTTGCATGTCCAGCAGTCGGGTGGGCACTTCCATCCTCTCGGTGGCCTTGATCTTCATAGGGTTGCACTCTATGCCGTGCTCTGAAACCAGAAAACCAAGAAGCTGGCCGGCTGGTACTCCAAAGACGCATTTCTCCGGGTTGAGCTTGATCTGAAATCGGCGAAAGTTCTCATAGGTTTCCTTGAGGTCTTCTAGCAGCGTTCCACGCTTCTCCGTCTTCACCACAACATCGTCCACATAGACGTGGGCGTTTCTGCCGAGTTTCTTAAGGAGACACTTCTGCATGCATCGCTGAAAAGTGGCGCCGGCGTTCCTCAAGCCGAACATCATGGTTAGGTAGCAGAAGGCTTCGAATGGCGTGATGAAGGCGGTCTTCAGCCTGTCGGCTGGGTTTAGCTTGATCTGGTGGTACCCTGAGTATGCGTCCAAAAAGCTCAACAGCTCGCATCCGGCTGTGGAGTCAATCACTTGGTCGATTCTTGGCAGAGCAAATGGGTCTTTGGGGCACGCCTTGTTGAGGCTGGTATAATCAATACACATGCGCCACTGCTTGTTCTTCTTCAGCACTAGGACCGGGTTGGCTAACCATTCTGGAAAGAACACTTCCATGATGAAGTCGGCTGCAAGAAGCCGGGCTATCTCTTCTCCAACGACTCTTCTCTTCTCCTCCGACAGGCGGCACAAGGGCTGCTTGGCTGGCTTGGCATCTGACCGGACGCGTAGCTTGTGCTCGGCGAATTCCGTCGAAACACCCGGCATGTCCTTGGGAGACCATGCAAAGATGTCCCGATTGTCACGGAGGAAATCGACGAGCTCGCCTTCCTATTTGTTGTCAAGGTATGCACCTATGACAACGTACCTCTCCGGGTGCTCCGGGTCCAACGGTATCTTCTTGGTTTCCTTTGCTGGCTTGAACGAGCCCTCAGCTTTCGACTCCTTGGGGTTGGATGACATTTCTGGCTGCTTGCCGGCCATGGCCACCACCCGGTCAAGGAGTCGCTTCTCGGCCGCGATCACGTGGGACTCGGCTAACTGGCTGCTCTCTGCTGCACAGGCGGACGACTTCTTGTAGTCTCTTGCTATGGTCAGGATTCCCTTGGAGCTCGACATCTTCATCTTCAGGTAAGCATAGTGGGGGACCGCCATAAACTTGGCCAGGGCAGGCCGGCCAAGCAGCGCATGATAGGGGCTTTCAAGGTCCACCACCTCAAACCAGACTGGCTCTCGGCGAAATGATTTTTGTCCCCAAAGAGGAGGTCTATCTGAGTCTTGCCGATTGGTGAGCAGGAAAGGCCTGGAACGATGCCATGGAAAACAGTCTGGCTGGGCTGAAGATGTCTCTGCTTGATCCCCAACTTCTCCATGGTATCTTTGTACAGGATGTTGATGTTGCTGCTGCCATCTATCAGGACTCAGGAGAAGCGAGCAGCTCGTCTCTCTATGGAAAAGGTGGCATCCAACACCAGAGCATAGGAGCCAGGATTGGGCATCACCTCCAGGTGGTCGGCTCTGCTCAAGTTGATGGGCTTCTCGTACCAATGCATGAATTCAGGGGCCTCTGATGCCATTGCGTTTACTTCTTGCTACTGCTGCCGTCTGCCGCACCTGTCGTCGGCCACGCTGGTGAACACGACGTAAGCTCCGTGCTCCTCAGGGTATTCATCTTGTATCGCGCCACCGGCCGGACCGCCGGCTGCTGAGGAGGAGAAGGCGGCGGGCCGGTAGGCAGGGGAGGCTGGAGTCTGTCACCCTTGGCGATCCTGGTGAGCCAGTGACACTTCCGAGTGGTGTGGTTGGACGGCTTCGTGCCGCTGTGGAACTTGCAGGGTGCATCAAGGGTCTGCTGGTATGAGAAGGCGGGCAACCAGTTGGGCTTGCCGCCCTTCTGGTGCTTGTGGGAGGCTGCCCTTTCGGCTGCTGATCCTCGACCGTTGCCACCTGCCGGCTCGTGGAAGCCAGCTGCATGGCCTTGCGCTTGTTGTCGTTTGGTTGCTGTCGCCGGCTGGTGTCACCAGCCGGGGTCCGTGGAGCTTGAGGGGCCACCTTGCCCGACGCGTTAACTTGGATCTCCGCCTTCATGGAGGAGTCGACCGTGGCGTACTTGTCTTCTATGATCAGCAGTTCATCGAGGGTTGCCGGCTCGTCGTAGATGAGCCTGTGCTTGAGGAGGGTGCCCTCTCGGCACCCGGTAGTGAAGTACTCGATGGCCTGCACCTCGTGCACGCCTTCGCAAGAGTTGTGTAGCTCGGCCCAGCGCGTGAGGTAGTAGCGAGTCGACTCGGGGCCTTGGACGCACAAAGAGAGCTGGCGGGGCTTGGGCGGCCGCTTGTACATGCTGGTGAAGTTGCGGACGAATGCTTCAGTGAAATCAACCCAGCTGTTGATGATGCGGGGCTTCAAGCTGTTCAACCATGTCCGGGCCGTGCCCTGGAGCATGACCGGTACGTACTTCATGGCAACGCGCTTGTTGCCGTTCGCGATGCTGACGGCTGTGGAGTAGTCGACCAGCCAGTACTCCGGCTTCACGGAGCCGGTGTATTTGTGCGTATCTCTCGGGAGCGTGAACCCCTTGGGGAAAGGCTCTTCTCGAATGCGGGTGCCAAAGCAAGGCGGACCCAACTCATCTTCTTCTTCTAGTGCCAAGGATCGATTGAGGCAATCGATCCGATGGCGGGCATCATTTTCTCCGATTCCTTCTCGGCGGCCAAGGCAGTCGCCGAGCGCCAGGTGGTCAACAGGCGGCGGGGAAATGCGCCTCTCCCTACGGGGGGGAGGAGGCGCACAGTCGTCTCGTCACTTCACTGCTCTTGGGCGGCCGTCTTGGTCGCGCTCGATGGTGATGCGAGTCTGGCTGCGGCTAGCAGCCGGCTCCTTGTCTCTCCTATCGCGGGCGCCACCAGTCGGCGTCCGGGATGTCGCGCCTTGGTCTCGGCGAGGAGGCGGGTCATTGTTCCGCCGGTTGGGCGCTTCAGCGCGGCACCCGACCTCCTGCTGCTCAGTAGCCGCATCGAGGAGCCGTTGGACTTGCTCCGTCATGTGGTGACGCTCGTCGCCCTCGAGCTTGTCTAGCTCATCTCCTGCCGCCTGGGCAGCTCATATGTTCTCTGCAGGCATGGCATAGATGGGACGACCTGTCCCAAACATGCTGGCGATGGTCACGCCACGCTGCCAGATCTGGCCAATGCAGCTAGGCACGCTAGGAGCCGGCATGCCGCCGACAGCACGGTCCATCTCACGCTGGTAGGCCTCCGAAAGGCGTCTCATGCTGGCCAGCCAGTTGGCGCTCTCGACGAGCTGGATGCGGCGTGCATCCAACGTCTTGGCGTCGACGTCTTCCGGGATGGGCCCAGTTAGATCTTGCATAGCCGCCTGCAAAGGATCCTGGCCACCTCCCCCAGAGTGCTCGCCGTGGCTGATGACGAGCACCTCCGGGATGGTGCTGCCACCGCTGTCCGCGCGAGGAAGCGGCTCATCATAGACCACCACGTTGGTGGGGAACACGTCAAGTGACACCGTGTAGGAGTCGACCAACATCGGGTCGGTGGGCCAACCGACTCCATGTCCACAGCAGGCTAGCTAGCGACGTGGAGCTGATCGAGGAGGCTCACGAGGCGGCTCTCGGGGCCATCGGTGAACGCATCGGACGTGGGCTCGTCATAGAGGCGAACCTCACCGACAAGATCAGCGAGGCAGCTTGCTGCGCAGGCGACCTCCGCACCGTGCAGCGCGTCGGTGCAGATGCCGTCTGGCGTGTCGGGCTGGCTGCGCTCGCCAGGGAGGAATAGGGTTCCCGTCCAGAGCAGGTCTCCGGGAGATGGTGCACCTCGCCCCACGGTGGGCGCCAAATGTCGGGGGTTGGGTGCGACATATGCCAAGGGATGGCTTATCATGGTGGGAGCAAGTAGAACATCGCCGGTGCCTGGAAGCGGGATGAGGTGTAGACACGAACGCTGGCGTACTTTACCCAGGTTCGGGGCTCTCCTAGGAGATAACACCCCTAGTCCTGCTCTGCGGGGTCTCCGCATGATCACTAAGGCACTAGTAAGTACAATGGTGCTCCTTGAGCTGTATGCTAGAGCTAGAAGAAGGCAAGGCTAGCTCTCCTCTTCCCCTAGGTGTTGGTCTAATTCTAACAGGTTGGAACCCTTTGCATGGGTGCCCTGGGGGGCTTATATAGGCCTACCCCCGAGGGGTACAATGGTAATCTGGCCGGGTGCAGGACCCAGCCTTCAGTCTCTCCGGCCGCCAGCTTCTCCGCCGGCTGCTGGGGCCGCCGCTTGGTAGGTCCCGCAGGCTGGTCTGGTACGGAGCCGACAGGCCGCCGCCGCCGCTCGCAGGTCTTGCCGGCTGCTGATCACTGTAGCTGTGATGCTAATGACGCAGGCTTAGTCAGGGGAGCGTGGCTACAGTCCCGCCGCCTCGTGGGGGATCACTGTAGCCATTCCGGGTCTTATCTGGTTAATGGCGAATGGGCCCCGAGGAAGGAACGGGCCGCCTGCTGGGAGTCGGCCTCCCTCGGGTCCGTCTGGTGAGGCTCCCGCCGTCTTTCGGGCTCTCGCTGACCGGTAGGGCCAGCCGTCTTTGGGCCGTACCGACAGACAGTAGTGGGAGCAGGGCATCGCCTGACAGGAGTGATGTCAGGGGCTGAGTGGCAACAGTGCCGCGCCGGGCGGAGATCTCCGCCTGTACGGAGCACTGTGGCCACGCCCGGCCCTGGATTCGGGGGTGATGGGCTGCACTGTAGCCTCATCATGCCTTGTCTTCTTTATGGGGCGCGGACTCTGAGGGCGCCATGGGCTGACTGCTAGGAGTCGGCCTCTTTGGAGGCCGCCTGCTAGGAGTCGGCCCGTATCGGGGCCGCCTTCCTGGGCATGGCCGTCTTCTGGCAGTCGGTCGTTCGGCCAAACGGCCGCCAGAAGGAGGAGACCTATCTTGACGTTCTGAGGGGCGCAGCCGGCCCCAATGTCTTGAAAGGTTCGGGGGATCGGGTCAGGCTACCCGTGGCCCATTACTATGACAACGGTCATCACCAGAAAGTATCCCAATTACTGCCACCCTGGGGTTTACGGATCGTAACACATAATAGGTGCATATGACTTGCAAGACCGGATCTAGAACATAATATAATGGTGAAAACATAAACAGTTTAGATCTGAAAGCATGGCACTCGGGCCCCAGTGAAAAAAATTATGCATAGCAAAGTCATAGCAACATCAATCTCAGAGCATAGTGGATATTAGGGATCAAGCTCTAACAAAACTAACTCAATTACATGATGAATCTCATCCAACTCTTCACCGGCCAGCGAGCCTACGAAAGAATTACTCACTCCCGGTGGGGAGCACCATGGAATTGGTGATGAAGGAGGGTTGGTGATGACGAAGACCAAAGATCCCCATCTCTGGAGCCCTGAACAGGCTCCAGATCCGGTCGCCCGATGAAGAACATGACATGGCAGCAGCTCCGTATCATAAAACGCGATGAAACTTCTTCTCCTATTTTTTCTGGAAAAAAAGGATTTTATAGCATTGGAATTAGGGTGAGCGGAGCCCCAAGGGCCCCACCACCCACCAGGGCGCGCCAGAGGGGGGTGCCGCGCCCTGGTGTCTTGTGGGCAGCCAGCCCCCCCCCCCTCTAGTGGGTCTTGGTTCCAATATTTTTTATATGTTCCAAAATAATTCTCCAAAAAGTTTCTTTCAAATCCGAGAACTTTTATTTCTGCACAAAAACAACACCATGGTAGTTCTGCTGAAAACAACGTCGGTCCGGGTTAGTTTCATTCAAATCAGGCAAATTAGAGTTCAAAACAAGAGCAAAAGCGTTAGGAAATGTAGATACGATGGAGACGTACCGGGTATTACCTCTTTGAGAGGGCCCGAACCTGGGTAAATAATGTCTCCTTCATCCCATCTTACCCATAGATCCAAAATCCATAGCTCGGGACCCCCTAATTTCTTTATCCTAACAATCTTTCTGAGTTTCTTAATTTGATTGATATTCATGGACAACTCATTTCCCCATACGCAAAAAGGGTCGAGCAGTGGGTCAAAACCTCTGACAGCAGGACCTACATGTGTAGGAGCAAATTGTTACAAACCAAAATATTAAAATGGTTCCTGCAATTGCACAATAATGTGCTATTAGAGAACGGACCATGCACGTGCTAACCTTGATTGTAAACCTCAGTGCTTCCCATTGTTTTCCTGCAACACATATAAGGTAGTTAGTCATCAGGTTAAGTAAGGGTTCGCATGCTATTAGTAAAATATGTTGGTGAAATATAAGCACATTGCAGATTCATCAGATTAATGCAAGCCACATAAAAAAACCCATTTATCAAACCAAGCATGGTTAAGAACTAGGAAATATAGCACTTGTATATGTTTCTCATGTATTAAGTGCAGCCAAATTCGATTTATTCCTCACATACACAACAATACAGAATTATACCCACGACAATTGGACATCGCATTGCAGAATTGAACCAAGCAGTTAGCTAAACACCACAACGAATGAACCAAACATTAACTGAGCACCACATTGCACAATATAACATACTCTTAATAGAAGATCAGACAGTTAACCAAACAGTTAACTACAGCCAATTGTAGCAATTGTATTTGTTTCTCATGTATTTGCTACAGCCAAATTCAATTTATTCCTCACATGGTATACAATAACAGAATGCACCCACAACTATTGAACATCGCATTGCAGAATTGAACCAAACAGTTAACTAAAAACCACAACACGAATGAACCACATGTTAACTGAGCACCACATTGCACAATGTATAACCAAACCAAGCATGCTTGACAACTTGGAAATATAGCAATTGTATTCGTTTCTCATGTATTTTGTAAAGATAAATTCGATTTATTTCTCACATGGAAGACAATACAAAATTGCAGCCTGAAGAATTGAACATCACATTTGGGGAATTGAACCAAACAGTTAACTGAAGACGACAACTAACTAACAAAACAGTTAATAAGTGAGCACCACATGGCACGACATATAGAACATATACACTAGAGCAACAGATTGCATGGTAAAATTAGATAGCAAAATTCACTAGAATTTGTGAAGGAAAGGCAGGAGCAGCACATGCAACGGGTAAACCGAGCATGCTTAACCGGCGTAGCTAGCAAATGGCAAGGTGCTCCTCCAAGATCTGGGGGTCGGCATGAATGGCAGCCATCGCGACCTCATCCACAAGGCGATGCGCTGATTTGCTTCTCCGCTGCCAAATGCTCCTTGAGATCCTCGGCTATCAAGGTCCACCATGGCTTAGGGCCGGCGCTTATTTGGTGGAGGGTCGGTGATTTGGGTGGAAGGTGTCACGCCACGGCCGTGTCGGGTATGTGGGATGTGGAAGGAGGAGGAGGATGGGGTCGGGTGTGGATTACCTGCCTGGATAGACGAGGCCGAGCAGCGCGAAGGAGGGTCGCCGACGAGGAGGCGGTGCTGCAAGCAAGGAGTGAAGGTTTCAACTTGAAAAGGAAGGCGGAAAGGGGGGGAAATGTGGCTTTTGGTAAGGGCGAGTGGGCGGGGAGGTAGATATTTTCGCGGAAGCCAAAAATTTGGAATCGCTTCAGCCAAAAAACTAGCGTGCAAAGTGTCATCAGACACGGTCCCTTATTCAAAACTGTGTACGATATGTGGACATCACAAACGATTCAGATAGCTTAACCCGTGTGTGATGAGTTTGAACGTCAAAATTTTTGGTTTGAATTTCCATGGTTACATTGGTCATCCACGTCATTGCATAATTTGGGTATACAAAGGAGACTACAGCACACCCACACTTCTTAGTCGAGCAAGTTCAGCAATTAAACAGAGCTAGCTGACCTAAACATTACTCTAATAAAAGACCGGCGTAATTAAAAAAACAAAGAGTACTACTACGGCTGGTGCTCGCCGATCTCCACCGCCGCCTCCATGTCCAGCTCACGCCCGACGGTCTCCTGGGGAAGGGGCTCCATGGCATCCATCGCACCATACTCGGCAAGCATCTCGCCATCCACGTCAGCCATCTCTTTGGAAAAGGCCGCCATGAGCTGGCGTGGGCAGACACGACCTAGGCTAGGACGGGCTTCATCGTCGCAAGGAATGCGGCGGAGGATCGGACGGCTGCTCGAACGCTCTTGGCGATTGCCAGCTCTTCGGCCGTGGGTTGTCGACCGTTGTCGGAGAAGCTTCGTTCGATTTGTGCGGTGACCGCCAGGAGCTGGGCGTGGGTGGCCTCCATCAGGGCTAAGGACGCCGCTGCGAAACGGAACGTTGTTGTGCCGATCTCACCAGTTGTTATCCCCGAGGCAGATGTTGCTGCCGCCGCCTGAGAAGCAATAACGGCCGTTTGGGCTGCCTTTGCCGCCCGGTCGCAGATTGCGGTCGCGCTCATGCACCTTGTTAGCACGCGCATGGCGGCTGCGGCCACGCTCTCGCCGGAGTGGGCCAGCGAAGTTGCTGTAACATCCCAAATTTTCAATTTGGAATATTATACATAGGTCATCATATGCATATCATATTTTATTTGCATTTCGATTTTGATCCTAGAAACTCTAAGCAACTCAAGGACCCATGGAGAGAGTTGGGGATTTCATTTATTTTCATATTTGAATTTTCCTCAAATATTGAAAAGAGTATAATTTTGGTTTTAGTTATTTTTCTCTCCGAAAATATTTCCAATATTAAAAATAAAAGAGAGGAGGTAATATGATTTCTCCAAAATAAAACAAATATTGGGGGGGAAATGTTAAAATCAAATAATTATTTTATTTGGATTTTATTTGTTATTTTATTTGAATTAGAAAAATATGCATTTTTATCAAAATTGCATATTTTAAGCCAAGAAAATGTTCACTTCGTTCTAAATATTTTATTTAGATGGTGAAAATTGTTTTTGGCATTTTTTTAGAATTTTTTTATATTTATTTAGGATTTTTCCTTTTTGGAGGAATTGTCTTTTTAAATTCTTTGTTGGGCCAATTGACCAGCGGGCAGAACAAGCTTGTCGTCGCCTTCCCCGGGCCGCGCCGGACAAATCCTGAGCCGGATTCCGCCTCGCCCCGCCGCCTTGCCCCCTTCCCCAAGCCGCCTCGGACCCCCCATCCTCCTCTAAGTACCCCGCCACCCCGCCGCCTCTCCCCTCGTCCCGCCTCGCCGCCTCAGCCCCGCCACCGAGCTGCCGCCGCCGCACTTGCCGCCCTTGGCGCAAGCCATGCGCCATCCAGCCATGAAGCCCGCCACCTCGCCTCTCCGCCGCCGCCGCTCGGATCCCGCCCGCCGCCGCCGGTTTTTCGGTCCGTCCCGGTTTTCTTAGAAACCTTAGATTTGGTTTTTTATTATTTTAGGTCAGTTCAGTTTTTCCCCGATTTTCTCGGTTTAGGTTATTTAACGAACGTTCATTCGTTAGTTCGTTTTAACGAACAAATTCTCCCGTTTTCCTCTGTTAGCGAACGTTTGCGCCGTAGTCTTTTTCTTTTTATTTTATTTTCAGCCAGGGACCTATCCGCGATTATTTTTATCGTAGATTAGCCCCTGATCTTCAAACCCTCGCAACTCTTTAACCGTTTGTCCAAATCCAGTGAAATTAACGCCAAAATCTTCGTCTCGAACCCCTCTTTATGGTTAATCAACTTGAACAAGGTTTTGATAATTTAAAACTTGGTTTCAAGAAGATTTGAATTCGAAGTTCATTTGACCGTAGTTTCAGTTCCGTAGCTCCGTTTTGACTGATTCTTTTTGCAAATCGAATCTTTTCAGTTGAACTTTCACATTGGATCTTCTTATTTGAAGTTTTATCCTTGAATCTATGCTTGATTGCTTATGTATGCTATTGTTTGTTTGCGATAGAATTCCCGGAGTGCGAAGCGTGCTACCAGGTCTCTAGTGTTTGCGGATCGTCAGCAAGGCAAGTAACACATTGATCATACCCCTTTATTACCCAGTTTGTATGCATTAGTTACAATCCTCAACCACTGCATGATTAGGATGTGATTAACATGTGGGTATTGGGAAGTAGATGATGAGGTAGAACCTATTGCCCTTTTATTATCAAACCCTTGGGAGTTACTTCTACGTTATGCATATGTTGCTGTGCTATGCTCGTAGACGTGGATTGGGTTTGACTGTATCCATGACAGATGTGAGATTGTTAATTAATGGTTAACTTAAGGTGGCTACTTAAATACACATCTGGGTGGATTGGTTGCGGGCACCCACTACTAGGCGCGCTACTAATAAGGCGCTACAACTATTGCTTAGCAAAGAACGCTGCGTGCTCGCCGCCATCGCTAGGACGATAGCTGCAGCGCTTTGTTCACTCCCACGCCATCGCTAATGTAACTACTGGCAGCGTGTTTTCTCTCCATCGCTACTAGTATTCTTTTTTATTTTTTCATTTTTAGTGTATTTATGTACCATCGCATACAAATATTGGTACAATACCGGTTATGAGGTTTACATCATTATGTCCATAACAAGGTGTCAAATGAAGGTGGATTAGGTTCAAGTGGAGGCAATATGTGGTGCATGTCAAAAGTATACTACTAATCCAAACTTGATCTAGTTTGGACTAGTAGTACTTTCGATGTGCACCACATGTTGCCTCCACTTGAATCTAATCCGCCAAAGACAAGATATTTAGTCATCATCATGGTCATTACCACCAACAAGATTTATTTAATCACCACTAACACTAGCTAATAATAATCATCATAGTCATTACCACCAACACTAGCTATTTTATCATCATAGTAATAGTGTAGCACATCATCATCCTCAAACTCATTTCTAGCTAGCTAATCACTCCTGCTGCTCTCTCTTAGGTAAAATAACATAAAACATGTGTAGCTTTCCTCCTTGATCAAGTTGGAGCATGCAGATGAACCTGTCTCCTAATCGTGGGTAGCGCCTCTGCTTGCTGCCCCCTAGTACTTCTCTGCGCTACCCCATCACATATTTGGTCCAGTCTTGCACTATTAAGCATCCTCGCTAATCTTGAATGCACTAAAGTAATCTGTAGGATATCTTGGCCATAAGCTAATAATACTCATGGTACCTTTAGTCTCGATCCCATAAGGCACAACATTCATCGGGAGTCCCTATTGAAGAACATCGTACGGTAACATACTTAGCAATGAAGTTTAGCTTCAAAAATAATGTATGGAAAAGATGCACTGAGGACAAATAGTAAAAATATTACCATCCTTCCTAAATAGATGTGGCCGTAGTTCATTACGAACACTATTGGTCGCACGTTTTCAGTACTAACATTTCTAAATCCAGGAAGAAAATTTGTCTTGACAAGATCAAGATCCTCAAGCCATGAAACATAATGACTTAGCTCCTCGCAGTTTAGTTCAGCCTCGGGATAGTAGTAGGTCTGTCTAACAAGCACTGGACATGTTTGCTTGCAATCAAATAAGTCGACAATACAAATTAGTTGTCAACTATTTTTGAATAAACAATATCAAAGACATAAATATGGTTGAGAAACTTACATAATGGTATAATCGAGGCGTCAGACATCGACCCAGGATGTCGGTATTACCTTCAATATCATCTTCCTGGATTTAATATCAAAGGTGATAACCATATCAGGCTCAAATGCATAAGTCTTGCATAGTGCTCGCCATGTTTTGCATGCAAAATAGGTGTAGTCGTCTGAATTAATAATTTTGCGTGGAAAATATAACCATGCTCGGTCTTCAAGTAAACTTTCTTTACCTCCGTAGTATGACTGAAACCTATCTTATCCAATACAAAAACTCTTGCATGGCAGGGGATACGCTAGTAGAATAGTAAAAAAATATAAGTTGAAGCAAATGAAGCAGATGTCATGCTTAATTACGATAAAAGACTTGTCGTTGTGACTTACTATATCCACTTCGAAGTTCTCGTCGACTTGATCTTTGAAGTGCCTATCATCATCTAGGAAGATTCCGTCAAAGCCAAGGCCGTCTTCGCAGTATTTGCAAATACCGAAATCCTTTTCGTCGTCCGACATTTCCTATGTTCATAGTTAAAACATTAATTGAAAATCGATCGAAGACAACTACCAGGATACTCAACACACAAATCCGGGGCACTCGATATTTCCTACATATTCTGGCACAAGTCATGCCAAAATTCATGGAAAAATCCGGCACGACCTTTGCTAAAATAGGACATATCGAGCGCCTGAAATTTGCCGCAACGGAAATGAATCAACACTCCGGCAAAACATAGGCCACTCGGAGGTGTAACCTACAAACATGACCGGCCACTTGGATATTGAGCAACACAAGATATACATTTCAAATTATCTTATAGGACTCAAATTAGCATGCATTCAATAAGCAAAAGTAAATCATCTCATGCGTCCGTACATCGTCGAATATTATCACTAATACACCAAATAGTGTCATACATATAACATCACTAATAAAACTAAAACCCTAGCACACGACAGGTATCGGCGCGGGCGGTGGACACCCACAGAGAAGGAACCATCACGGGATCATAGCTCAAGTGAGATCCCTGGAGAACCTGCCAGGTATTGGAGAACCTGTGCTCCAACGCAAACAAGTAGCGATGGACGTGCGCGTCCTCCTCACTGACACGGTGACGCACCACCTCCGCAGAGTCCTCAAGCCTCTGGACCGTCACTGGCCCACGCGACCGCCACCAAAGAAGGTTCGGCTCAATGACAGGCTGGCTCCACACCAACCTGCGGCCCCGGTAGGTAGCGCCTCCCAGTACCACCCCGGCGGAGCCCAGTCCCGGACATGTCCCATCTTGTCAAGCAGGTGTCGTCCTCCGCCGACTCGACGACGAGGATGCGGGATAGGCATCGTCCACGTCGATGTGGGAAAAATTGCTTTAACTAAAAAATAGCAACAAGTTCTTACTAACTAGTTCTTACTAAAAATAAATTTACTATAAATAAATATATTCTAGTACCTAATTAGTACCTAGTTCTTACTAACTAATTAGTACCTAGGAACTACTGCCCTAATTACCATCTAATTTGATGAACCTATAGGGGTGGAAAGTGGTAGCGGATATTCCAATTATCCAACTATAAAGTGAAATAAGTGGTCAAATTTTACTCGTTTTATGATTCATCTTAGAAATTTGATTCGTTTCCACCCTCACATGAACCCTAACTCATTTGAGCCGCATCCGCATCCGATTTGTTTCCACTCTTACATGAACCCTAACTAATTTGATGCAACTAAAATATAAAGAAACCCTAGGCAGAGGTAGGGAGAGGGAGGAGCAGGCATGCTCACCTCGGGTGCCTGTGACGAGGAGGCAGGCGTCGAGGTCGTGGTCGGGCTCGGGCGGTGCGCGGCGGATGGCAGCGTCGAGGTCGGGTCGGGGCGTCTGGGCGGCAAGGCGTGAGGCTGGGCGGCGTTGAATCTGGGTCGGGCGGGCGAGAGGGTGTGCGGGGAGCAAGGCGGCCGACGACGGCGGCAGCGAGTGGAGAGTTGGATTTGGGGAAGTGGCCGTGGGGAAGGACGAACCCGTCGTTAAGTCAGAAGTAGCGATGAGCGCTGCTCTGTGAAGGGCGCCATCACACGTTAGCTACAAAGGCGTTACGGGATACACGCCATCGCTACTCCTTTCTCTTTTCCCCCTTTTTCATTTAGTTTTCTTCACATTTTTTTCCTTTCACCTTATTCTATTTCTTTCATTTTCAATTACCTTTCTATTTGCTTTCCATTCAATTTTATATCCTTTAGCGGTAGCGAGTTTAGATTAAAACGCGCTGCTACAAAGAAAGTAGCGGTAGCGCGGTTCGTTATAGGTCGCTACTACTATGTGTAGCCTATCGGCTAAGCCGTGGGAATTTTAGTAGTAACGTGTTTGGAGCAAGACGCGCTACTGCTAGAAATTTATTTGCAGCGCTACTGCTACTTAGCACCAGCGTTCTTTTTTGGCCCTCGCTACTGCTAAAGTTCTGTGTATAAGGTTTTCCCTAGTAGTGACCTGGAGAATCCAATGTTGCCCTAGGATATCCCGGAGTACCCGTGTGATCATCCTATGGTTCGCCACCCAGGCTCAAAGGGATCATAAGATTATTCATGCTAGAAACTTCCGTGTGCAGCCACAAGCTATTATGGGCTCTAGCATTGTTGAATACGTTGCATGACCTCTTTCAGTGGTGGGCTAGCAGATGTAGGGGAAAGTAGGTGTAACTGTCCACCCAGAGTAAAGAGTAAATGCTTCTGAAAGGTTGTGTCTCGGTCATCTGTTTCTCAAACACCATGTAGTGCGAGAAAACCAACGGAGGAGATCGAGTCTTGTGGGGAAAAGTGCGCAAACCTCTGCAGAGTGTATAAACTAATCATGGTTAGCCGTGTCCCCGATTACGGACATCTTGAGTATCTGGTTCTTGGATTATAATGTTGATCTCATCACTCTAAAGTAATTTTGTTGGGTTATTAAATACTGCTTAATTGGGATTGAGTTGGAAGAACCTTCTCAATGTTTAACAACTACCATGATAGTTAAATAAAATGTATTCGTTTGTTGTAGGGAAAATTGGCTTTTCGCAAAACATTATAACCATAGAGCCTCCACCAGGCATATATGCATGTAGTGATAGCATTTACCTGTTCATTTCTCTACTGTGTTATATTGCCAGCATATTCCATGTGCTGACCCGTTTCGGGCTGCAACATATCTTGTTGCAGACTTTTCAGACGAAGAGTAAGGTGCGCTAGGTCGTTGTCATGCACTCAGCTATGCCATTGGTGTTGATGGACTCACTTTATCTTCCAAGCCTTCCGTTGTTATCTTATTTAGATGGCCTTAAGCCATATTTATTGTAATAAGTTCTCTTTTGAGACATTCGATGTAATAAGTGTGTGATTGCACTCTGTTATAAATCCTTCAAGTACTGTGTGTGTCAGCATTACCGATCCAGGGATGACACTTATGCACAGAGATTTGATCGTCTGAGGTCGGATCGCTACAAGATGGTATCAGAGCACATGTTGATTGTAGTACACGACCACTAAGATGAGCCATAGGTCACTCTTCTCTACTCATTTCCGACTCCTCTCCATTTTCCACTCTATAGGATGGCGGACTCAAGGAACAAGTTTGCACAACCGGATGAAGACACACCTTTTGGACGACACTTGAAGGAAGTCACTAGGTACCTGAACATCGGAATACCCAGCTTCACCGGGACCTAGACCGCCACTTTACCAGAAGAGGAGCGTTGGATGATTCGAGTTCAAGTTCCAGGAAGGACATTCACGCCGCCATCGAACCCATAGAGTTTTCCTTTGATGCACCAACCTGGAGTCTAGGAAAGAGCATGGCAGCCCACATCGCCATGAGACGCATCGGCGAAGTTTATCACAAGGATCTTAAGGACACCATCTACCCGATATGTGGGCGCTGAGATGAGCAATGGGAGATGATCAGCACCAGGAGGGACAGGTCCATTGCAACTTTCATCTAGGAGTTAAACCAACACATTCGTCGCCAGGAGAACCAAATGTGCACAAGCATGATAGATCTGAAGAAGGTGATGACTAGGAACATGGAGCTAGAAGAGGAACTCAAGTCTACACACGACGGATACAAGGAGGAAATCGCAATACTAGTGGATAAGAATGACGACCTGACGAGGAAGCTAGGAGTATTCATGGGAGACCCCGTGCCAGGAGGAGATGACGACCATCCCGATGACATCCGTTCAAAGAGTACACATCATCGACGACACCGACTCCGACCCCGACAGTAATGATGATTATGAAGACAAAGCTGGAGCTGATATCATGGAGTCTTCCACCGATCAAAATTTCTAATAGACCACCATTTGATCAGTAGTATTTCCCCTATATATATAGTAGTAGTCTGAGCACTGTAACGATAGTTAGATCGATTGTATGCCCTTGCTTGAATTGATTTGGTGCGATATCGATGTGTTTGTCTCATGTGCATATGGGTAGTGTTTTCTCATTAGACCTCATTCTATTCTAATCTCTCCCCTCTAAACCCATCAGATGCCTCCGAGACGTGACCCCAAATTTGTCTTCCCACCGGAGCTCACTCAGTTGATCCAGCAGCAGAATGCCTTGATGCAGTTACTAGTCCAGAACCAAGGCAACAACAACAATAACAACAACCCACCACCACCACCTCCTGTTGACAACTTAGCCCGCTTTCTGAGGTTGCAACCGCCGGTGTTTTCTAGTAGCACCGAGCCAATAGTTGCTGATGACTGGCTACGCAGGATTGGAAGGGAGTTGACCACCGCAGGTTGCACAGATGCTGAGAAGGTGCATTTTGCCGCACATCAATTGGATGGACCCGCAGCCTCATGGTGGGAGAATTACACAACCACTTTCCCTATAGCCAATGTCACTTGGGAGCAGTTTCAGCAAGCATTCCGCACTGCTCATGTCTCAACTGGAGCTATGAGCATGAAGAAGCGTGAGTTTTGCAACTTACGCCAGGGAAACCGTACTGTGGGGCAGTACGTGGATGAGTTTAGCAAGTTAGCTCGCTATGCCCCAGATGATGTAGCCACAGATGTCGCGAAGCAGGAGAAGTTTATGGAAGGACTGAATGATGAGATGAGTATGCAGTTAATGGTGGCAACGTTTAACAACTACCAGGAGTTGGTAGACAAGGCTCTTATGATTGAAGGGAAGCAGCAGCAGATTGAGAGCCGCAAAAGGAAGTATGGACAAGGGAAGTACAATTCAGGAGCTCAGCAGAAGCCTCGTTTTACCCCGAATTTGGGAGGATATACCCATAACCATGGAGGCCACACCCACAATGGAGGAAGTTCGCATAACCACAGTGGCCCCAAGAATGGGAATGGGAATGGAGCAGGCAGCAATCAGAACAACTCTAACTCAACAACGCCCGCCAAGAAGGATCTAAGTCATATTACTTGTTTCAAGTGCGGGAAGACTAGACACTACGCCACCGAGTGTTCTGAAGCAAAGAATGGTAACGGCAATGGAAGTTCTGGGAAGAAACCCAACCCTTTCAACAGGGGACAAGTGAACCACGTTAACGTGGAGGAGGTTGAGGAGCAGCCAGATATAGTTATAGGTAAGTTTTTGGTTAAGTCATTTACTGCAATCGTTATTTTTGATACCGGTGCATCGCATTCATACATTTCAAGGGGATTTGTGGATAAGTGTAGGTTGCCCACCAAAGTTCTTAGGACACCTATGTTAGTAAGCTCGCCAGGAGCAGAGTATATGGCAAGCCAAGGATGTTTTCAGATGCCATTGACCATAGGTAGGCATGTTTTCCCCTCAGACCTAATAATTTTGGAGTCACAAGGATTGTATGTGATACTAGGAATGGATTGGCTATCGATGTATGCAGGAAACATCGATTGTGCCAGTAAGTCAATTTTGCTCACTACCCCGGAGGGAAAAAGGATTAAGTATGTATCCAGACATGCGCCAAGGAGGACCCAAGTAAATTCCCTCTCAGGAATTGTTCAGGAGGAAGTGCCTGTAGTGAAGGATTATCCATATGTATTTCCAGAGGAGTTACCAGGCATGCCGCCGGATCGAGACATTGATTTTTTGATAGAGCTGTTGCCAGGCACCGAACCAATATCGAAGAGACCATACCGGATGCCCGCAAATGATCTAGAGGAGATTAAGAAGCAGATCAAGGAGTTATTGGAGAAGGGATACATTCGACGAAGCTCGTCACATGGGGAGCCCCAGTGCTCTTGGTTGAGAAGAAGGATGGATCATTGAGAATGGTTGTTGACTATCGTGCATTGAACGAAGTGACGATCAAGAACAAGTACCCACTACCGATGATCAATGATTTGTTTGATCAGCTGCAAGTAGCTAAAGTATTTTCCAAGATCGATCTGTGATCAAGATACCACCAGTTGAAGATCCGAGAATAGGATATACCTAAGATAGCTTTCACCACAAGGTACGGGCTATATGAGTATACGGTTATGTCATTTGGATTGACTAATGCCCCTGCCTATTTCATGAGTATCATGAATAAGGTGTTCATGGAGTTCTTGGACAAGTTTGTTGTGGTGTTCATTGATGATATTTTGGTATACTCGAAGAATGAAGAGGAACACAAGGAGCATTTGTGTTTAGTTCTCGAGAAGCTCAGGGAACATGAGTTATATGCCAAGTTCAGCAAATGCGAGTTTTGGTTGAAGGAAGTAGGATTTATTGGACATGTTATATCAGGAGAAGGTATAGCCGTGGATTCTACCAAGGTTAAGTCAGTCATTGATTGGCTATCACCCACCTCGGTTGGAGAGATCCGCAGTTTTCTTGGAATCACGGGATATTATCGGAGATTCATTGAGAATTTTTCTAAGATTGCGAAGCCAATGACGGAGTTGTTGAAGAAAGACACTAAGTTTAAAAGGACAGATGAGTGTGAGGCAAGTTTTCAGGAGTTGAAGAAACGTTTGGTTACAGCCCCAGTGCTGATTCTGCAGGATATACGCAAGGATTTCCAAGTGTATTGCGACGCTTCTCGCTTAGGACTTGGAGGTGTACTTATGCAAGATGGAAGAGTGGTTTCATATGCCTCACGTCAGCTTCGACCGCATGAGTTGAATTATGCCACGCATGATTTGGAGTTAGCAGCTGTGGTGCATGCACTCAAGACCTGGAGACATTTTCTTATTGGAAACCGTTGTGATGTGTACACGGATCATAAGAGTTTGAAGTACATTTTCACACAGAAGGAGCTGAATCTCAGGCAGAGAAGATGGTTGGAGCTTATAAAGGATTATTGTCGGTCTCAAAACCGGCGGATCTCGGGTAGGGGGTCCCGAACTGTGCGTCTAGGCGGATGGTAACAGGAGACAAGGGACACGATGTTTTTACCCAGGTTCGGGCCCTCTCGATGGAGGTAAAAGCCTACTCCTGCTTGATTAATATTGATGATATCGGTAGTACAAGAGTGGATCTACCACGAGATCAGAGAGGCTAAACCCTAGAAGCTAGCCTATGGTATGATTGTTGTTCGTCTCATTTAACTAAAACCCTCCGGTTTATATAGACATCGGATAGGGTTAGGGTTACACAGAGTCGGTTACAATGGTAGGAGATCTACATATCTCAGACGCCAAGCTTGCCTTCCACATCAAGGAAAGTCCAATCCGGACACGGGACGAAGTCTTCAATCTTGTATCTTCATAGTCCAGGAGTCCAGCCAACGGTGATAGTTCAGCTATCCGGACACCCCCTAATCCAGGACTCCTCAAGAGCCCTCGAACTAGGCTTCAATGACGCATTTAATCCGGTAGCACATTGTCTTCGGCATTGCAAGGCGGGTTCTCCCTCCGAATACTCCATAGAAGAGTTTGAACACAAGGATAGTGTCCGGCTCTGCAAAACAAGTTCCACATACCACCGCATGAGAATAACCTTTGCATGATCTGCCGACGTATTCCTGGCGTGACATCACACCACGGCCAGGCCTTTATACGAATCGTTTTTACTGTTCCACCTCAATGCGTTTAGCGAGGCGGTTTCCTTGGCACGTCTTATCAGAGCGGAGATCGTGCCCCCTTATTCCGGGATTCCAATCAATACAGACATGGGTAACCCAACCGCGCCATTGATTACGGCGCTTGGGGGATAAGTGAGTTTTACCGGGCTGGCGGGGGACGCATAGCTTCGTCCGTCCATATAAGGGGATAAGGATCCACCTTTTCACCTACGCCTTCTTCCTCCTTTGCTCATCCATTTCCGCGCACTCGAGCTCCAGCGCCCAAGTCCGCACATCCTCCTCAACCTTCTCCAGCCATGTCCGGAGCGGAGGCAAGTGGATGGTCTCCTCCGTCATGGAGGGACAAGTCAAAGCCGCATGAAGGCCGGATACTTGTCCAGCGACTTCGCGCACCTGCTCCCTGACGAGGGGCAGACTATTCCCACCCCTCTGCCCCTTGAGCGGGTGGTGTTCATCACCCACTTCCTCCGCGGACTAGGTTTTCCACTTCACCCATTTGTCCGGGGGCTCATGTTCTACTATGGCCTGGACTTCCACGATCTGGCCCCGAATTTCATCCTCAACATCTCGGCGTTCATCGTCATGTGTGAGGCCTTCCTCTGCATCCAACCCCACTTCGGCTTATGGTTGAAGACCTTCAATGTCATGCCGAAGGTAGTGGGCAGCCGCCAAGTGGAGTGCGGAGGTGCCATGGTTGGCAAGATGGCCAAAGTCCTATGGCTCGAGGGCTCCTGTGGAGACCATAAATGGGTTGCAATCGGGGTGGTTCTACATCACCGAGCCGCGCGACTCTCAATGGGCGGCGGCCCCCGAATTCCGATCCAGCTTCCCCACACGGCTCACATCATGGAAAGAGACGGGCCTGACGTGGGGTGACTCGGAAGAGCTGTCCAGACTCCAAACCTGCGTCCGAACCCTGGTGGACAACAATCTCAGGCTTGTCAATGTAGTCCAGGTTATGCTCACCCGCCGGATCCTCCCATGCCAACAACGGGCATTCACATTGTGGGAGTTCGATCCGGCACAACACCGAACTCTGAAAAGGCTCTTCGACACTACGCATTTAAGATGCCCGGAAGGTGCTGTTCAAGGCGCCGAGGTTCTCCACATCCGCTACCGAAGATCGCGGATTCAGCTCGCAGCGCCAAGCTACCGAGGTAAGCTATTTTGCCCTTTACGGGACTCTTGTTTTTCATAGTTTGACTCTATGTGGGATCTAAACTTCCTTACCTTTGACAGGACTGGCGTAACACGTCCGGGCAGGTTAACTGTCCAGCTCCCTTGCCAGAAGACCCAGCGGACGCCCGCTTGACGGGGCTGCTGGCTCCAGCACCTCATGTGGTGCCGGAGAAGAAGGCCAAGAAGAAGGCCACGGGGACTCGAAGGAGCGCCCGACGCCAGGTGTTGTCGGACTCATCGTCCGACGACTCTGAGGCGGAATCCTCCCCTGAGGACGTCGAGGAGGAAAAAGAAGCCTCTCCCCCAGCAGGGGGAGAGAAGAAAAGGAAGGCCGCCCCGACCAGGGAGGCCGGAGGGTCCAAGAAAGGAAGGACCCTTCCTCCGGACTTCTCCACCAACGCCGACAACGATGAGGAGGAGTGGCCACCAAGGGCCAAGCCCCTGGCGAGATCGTAAGTGTCCGGACTCCAGAATAGCTCATGACTTTTTATTTGTCGCATAGTGTCTTCTAACACCGAATATAACCATGTAGCTCGCCCAAGGACGATCTCGCCGCTTCGTCGAGCAGCTCCCTGGATTCATCGGATGTGAATAGCACTTCACTTCTGACCGCCTCCTCTCCTCGTGACGCAGACGACACTGCGGTGGAGTCCCAAAAGGGGCCCAGTGTCACGCCCAATATGCGACCCTATCCAAAAGGAACTCGACGGTCCCACCAAGGATAGACCCGCATATTGAAACGCTTTTGCAAGGTGGATATCATTACATCACCATTACATAATAGGTATGGATACATACATAAGGCACAAATGCCACAAGAATACATCAACATCATATACAAGATCAACATCCGACTACGGATGAAACATAAACAGAAACTCAAATGACATCCACCCTGCTAGCCCAGCCGACGACTGGAACCTATCCCCGATCGAAGAAGAAGCAGAAGAAGAACTCCAATACAAGCAAACATCGCTCTCACGTCATGATCAACGCAAACCTGTACCTGCAACTGGTGGTGTAGTAATCTGTGAGCCACGAGGACTCAGCAATCCCATTACCATGGGTATCAAGACTAGCAAAGCTAAAAGGGGAAGGAAGGGGTAAAGTGGTGAGGTTGCAGCAGCGGCTAAGCATATATGGTGGCTAACATACGCAAAAGAGAGCGAGAAGAGAAACAAAGGAACGGTCGTCAACTAGTAATGATCAAGAAGTGATCCTGAACTCCTACTTACGTCAAACATAACCCAGAAACCGTGTTCTCCTCTTGATCAACCCTGAAAAGAGACACTCACGGTTACGCATACGGTTGGTGTATTTTAGAAGAGTTTGCTTCAAGTTTACTACAACCGGATATTAACAAATTCCCATACGCCACATAACCGGGCACGGCTCTCGAAAGTTTATACCCTGCAGGGTGTCCCAACTTAGCCCATGATAAGCTCTCGCGATCAACGAAGAATATTCCTTCTCCCGGAAGACCCGATCAGTCTCGGAATCCGGCTACAAGACATTTCGACGGCAATAAAACAAGACCAGCAAAACCGCCCGATGCTACCGACAATCCCGATAGGAGCTGCACATATCTCGTTCTCAGGGCAACACAGGATGAGACAGGCTAGAGTAAAACCAAGACTCGAGTTTCCCCATGGTGGCCCCTCAGGCGTCTCGGTTCGAACCAGCACTTAGAGAAGCACTGGCCCGGGGGAGCTAAAATAAAGATGACCCTTGGGCTAATTACTCCCAAGGGAAATGTAGGTGGTGGTGATGCAAATGGTAAAACCAATGTTGGGCCTTGCTGGAGGAGTCTTATTCAAAGTGAACTGTCAAGGGGTCCCATAAATCACCCGACCGCGTTAGGGACGCAAAATCCGGGAACATAATACCGATATGACGGAAACTAGGGCGGCAAGAGTGGAACAAAACACCAGGCATAAGGCCGAGCCTTCCACCCTTTACCAAGTATATAGATGCATTAATTAAATAAGATATATTGTGATATCCCAACAAGTAAACATGTTCCAACAAGGAACAACATCTCCATGTTCCAACAAGGAACAAACTTCATCTTCACCTGCAACTAACAACGCTATAAGAGGGGCTGAGCAAAGCGGTAACATAGCCAAACAATGGTTTGTTAGGAAGGGTGCAAAAGGTTAGAGGTTGACATGACAATTTGGGATGGCTTGAGCAGCAAGTGATAGGTAGCGCAGCATAGCGAAAGAACGAAGCAACTAGCATAGCAATGATAGTAGTGAGATCCAAGGTGACGGTCATCTTGCCTGAAATCCCGCAAGGAAGAAGAACGAGTCCATGAAGAAGATGAACGGATGAAGCCGAACCAAGCGTGACGAACGAATCCTCACGATCGCAACGAAAACAGGAACTAACAAGAAGAAGCACACAACATAGTAAACACACCACACATAGACAAGACATGATGCACAACAAGCATGATGCATGACAAGACTACATGAAGCTACTCATGGCAAGAGATGATGCAAACAAGAGCAACATATCAAAGCAAGTTTAAATGAGGCCGGAAACAACATAGAACAATTCTGCTAAGTCCTCATATGCAAATTTCGAAATTGGTCCAGATCTGTATAAACCTTATGTTGAAGTTGTTAAACAGCAAGTTAAGATGCACCATGATGATCTACACGAAATTCTAGTCAAGTTACATATAAAGTTCATTTAATTCGAGACTACGGCCTAGAAGATATGAGCAAAACAAGTTAAACATGGCATTGATGCAAAATGCACCCAAACATCAAGCAAACACCTCAAAACAAGGATGCAGCATGATAATATGAAACTACATGCAAAATCAAGCAAGTTTCATATAGAGCACACTCAAAACGGAGCAACGGTTCAACACATACACATGAAACAAGTCATGACAACAATCTGTCCAAAACAGTAACTAGGCATATTGCAAGCATCAAAACAACATACTACTGCACCTCAATATGAGAACAAAAGTCATGGGCATGATGTACAGGTAAAGCATTACAAAACATGAGCACTGAGCTATCTCCAGAAACAAGTAGAACATGCTCAAACACACATGGCAAGAATGCAAATAATAACAGTTTCACAGACTTAGCAGAATCTCAGGACATGGCAGAAATAACATCAGGTTAACAAGTTTAGAGCTATGAAACAACATGTTACAGCAAGCTATCAAGTCAAACTAGAGCACGGCATGAATCTACTCAAAGCATAGAACAAATGTCCTTTACTGACCATGAGCCAAAAGGGATCAGAAGATACAATTGCAAGCATGTGAACACAGCAAAAACATAACAAGTAGGCATGTTGGTGAGCTTGAATCACTCACCACAGAGCAACACATGATAAACTAAGCATACATCCATCAAGAAGACATGGCATAGAAGATATACATGGCAAGAACAACAACATAGCATACACGGATCAACTACAACAACCTTGGCAAAATTGAATAACATGTAAACAACCTGCCAGGAAACATTTTATAGCAAAGGTAGAGGTCGATTGACTCAAGCTATACTACTCCATAATTTCAAACAAAGGCATGGATGGTTAGATAATAATCATATGTTCGAAACATCCTTACTGAAGTATCTCAAAATGGGCATGGATCTCTCGGTAGCATCAAGTTTACATGGCATAAAAATATCAGCAGAACAGGGCTGAAATCAGCAACATCATGAAGCCTAGTTTGCATGCTTGTGCTATTCACCACAGAGATCACAAAAATACATGGCATACACCCCTGTAAAGATGGAATGGCATAGTACAAAACACATGTAGGACTCAAGTCCATAGGATGCACACATCAATCATGGCAAAAATGACAAAAGTGCATGTTCTGATAAGAATCTGAAGCTAACATCACATAACCCTCTTCCAACAGCATTTCGGGCATCAATATGAGCTCAAATATAAATGATGCAATGAGATGCAATGATGTACTCGTCGAGGCGAACAATTTTCCATATTACACGCACGAAACGGAGCTACGGTTGCAGAGTTATGATGTGATGAAAATGCATAAAAATATCTGCAGAAATATGACTTAAGAGGGAATTTCGGGGGGAAGAGGTCAACCGAGATCGGATCCGGGCGCGCGAACCGAGGCTGGCCGGATCCTCGCCGGAGTTGGAGGGAGGAGAGGCCGGGGCGGCGGCGGACGGGCGGCGCGGATCCGGCCGGCGGGGAGCGGCGGGGGCCGCCATGGCGCGAGGCGGCACGGCGGCGGGTTCGAGGCGGCGCCGGGCCGGGCGGGCCGGGCGGCGCCGGGCGGAGGAGCTCGCCGGGGGCGCGGTAGAGGCGGCGCGAGCAGCCGGGCGGCGGAGGGAGGGCACGGGCGGGCGACCGGCGAGGACGGCGGGTCGACGGCCAGCGAGGAGGCGGCGGCCGGGCGAGGGAGGCCGGGCGCGGCGGCGGCCGCGGCGGCGGCGGCGAGGCGCGGACGGGGGGCCGGAGGTGGGCTCGAGCGGCCGGGCGGCGGCCGACGGCGAGAGCGCCACGTGGCAGGCTGCCATTGGCGCTGGGCGGCGGTGCGGAAGTCCGTGGCGCGGACATGTCCGGAGGCGGCGAGGAGATTTTTAGGGTTTCGGGGATTCATCCGCGAAAATGGAGGGGGAGGCACTTATTTATAGGTAGAGGGAGCTAGGAGTGTCCAAATGAGGTGCGGTTTTCGGCCACGCGATCGTGATCGAACGACCGAGAGCATGGAGGGGAGTTAGATGGGTTTTGGGCCACTTTGAAAGGGGTGTTGGGCTGCAAAGAGAAGGGGGCTTTACGGTTACCCGGTTAACCGTTGGAGTACCAAACGACCTCCAAATGGCACGAAACTTGACAGCGGTTCACCGGTGCTATACCAAGGCCGCTTGACAAACCTCGGTCCATTCCGAGACCGTTTAACACCCGCACACGAAAAGAGGTAAAAGGGGGCGCCGGGGGACATAGGAGTACCGGATTGCAAAACGGACAACGGGGAAAATGCTCGGATGCAAGAGACGAACACGTTTGCAAATGCGATGCACATGATGACATGATATGAAATGCAGATGATGACATGGCAAAGTGCAACACGCAAACACATGACATGGCAACGACGGCGAATAACTGACGGACACCTGGCGCATCGAATCCGGGGCGTTACAACACTCCTCCACTAACAAGAGATCTCGTCCTGAGATCTTAGGACCGAGACGGAAGGGAAAAAGGAAGAGGTGAAACAAGAACTCAAGAGGAGAAGCAAAGAATCAAGAGCACTCAAGAAGAAGAGAGGAACGACGAGAATGACGAGAATCGAAAGCTCACGGAATCAGATAGACTATGAAAGCACTCGTTCTAACCGGAGTGGTTAGAATGAGAAAAGAAACGAATAAGACTGAAAGGATTTAGGCAGCACTCCGACTGAAGATGGAAGGATAGAACACGAACTTCACAAGATGGAATGACACTTGATGAAGACATGACACAAAACCTCCGGAAAGAATTGAAAGAATGGAGTGAAAAGAACGGAGAAGAAAATGACAACTTGTGCCACGAATGAAAATAGAAAGCATCTTTTGAAAGAAGGTTTAGACGGAGTTGTTGAGAAAATCAACAACGAGAAGAATAAGCTTGTTGTGGACTTATGGAAAATATTTCAAAATTATAAGGTGATAACCGACCACAAGCGGAAAAGATTGAATAGCTGAGAAGAACGAAGAAATGCAAAACTCCACTTCAAAAGAATATGGAGAATTAATTGCACTTCGAGACGCAAGAAGAAAAGATACTTGAACTCCACCAACAAAAATCTTGCTGAACTCTTGAAGAATGAATTAAATCATGAAGAACCACCATGAAGAACTCCGGTGACAAAAAGGATGATGAGATAGAATGAAGGAAGAAAGAATAAGATGAGCCTTGCGGTGACTTAGATGGAGGTTCCGACGAGATGGCCGGGGAAATTTGAACTCCGGAAAAGAAAAGATGAGAACACTTGGAACTAGAATTTATTCATCAAGAACAAACTCTGAAGGAAGGGATTACTCACTAGGATGAAATGAGAATAAGATTTATTGTATGCTTATCCTTCATCAAATTAAATTGATGACAAGCAATGGATTTGGCATACTACTTATTCTTCTTGCAAAGGATTGAGAAGTGACATGTCGCAAACTTGAGAAGGACTTCATGACCCACCGGTAGGATTGAAAGAAGGAATGGATTAAAATGATAATCAAGGAAAAAGAATCTTGAACGAACCACCGTAAGAAATGAAAATGAACGAAGAGAAGAGAACGAATCGCCGGAAAGAATTAGAAACCACGAAGATACTTGAGGGAAAATTAGAGACAAGAGAACGAAGAGATCGCGAACTGATTGAAGAATACTTGAACGAAGCACCGGAATAATTGGATAACGGTAGCTGAAATGTGAGGATGGAGAATTCTTCTGGAACGATGGCCTCCGATGAAAAGAAACAGGAAAAGAACTTCTGACATACTCCGGATAGGTAAGAAAAGGATATCTAACAAATGAAACAATTCGAGAGGATAATATGAAGCTAGAACCACGAACCTTCAAAAAAACGGACAAGATCTAGAGGAAAACTCTACTTCAATCTTCAAAGACGACGATAAACACCACCAAAATTGTTGAGATACTCCGGTAGAATGAAAAGCAGAGAGGTTGAGCCAACAATGAAAAGAATATGAACGAGATCTTGGAGAAGGCATGTGACCGATGGAATCCATTCTTACGTCACGCTTGAAAAGAATTGAGAATAACTCCGGGGGAATTAGAAGAGTCAGGTAAGATCCTCGAAAAGACACGTGGGTTAGGGCCTTGAAGAGATAACACCGTTGGAAAGGATTGTTGAACAGATAGATGATGCACCGGAACAATTGAAAGATTTGAATGAGGTGACAACCTCGAATTAATTGGAACACAGACGAATCTCCTGAGATGTCTTCGGAACTCCGGAATGATAAACTGGCGAGAGGCGAACGAGCAAAGGGAAAACACTTGATCCAAGGAAAGAATATGATCAACACCGAAAAACTTGAATTGAGTGCACCGGAAAAAGAAAGGGATGAAGAATGACGAACGAGACGAGAATTCACCGTTTGAAATAATTGAGGGAAGACTGAAGAGGCTCCACACGGATGAAATTGATGGTCGAAAAAGACTCAGGCTCCGGGAATAAGAGGGTGGGAGGGCGGGAAAAACAAAGGAAACTTGGAAGGGGAAACTGACGAATGAGTTCAAGAGGAAACACCGGTTGAAATCATTGAGGAAAGAAAGCAAAGACTTCGCATGAGTAGGATGGATACTCGACAACGGACTCCGGTTCCGAGAGGAATAAGGGAGGGCGGGTGGGAAAAACAAGGACAACTTCGGACTAGGAAAAACAACGACGTCGGAGGAAGAACTGAGGATTGAACTTGCAAAGATGAAGAGAGTCGAGTCAGCTTGACGAGAAATGCACAAAAGAGATGAGGACCAACGATCGGAAAACCAACTGCGTGATCCGAAAGAAAATTTGAAAGGGAAGAGGAGTAGTTCCAAAACACCTACGTCAAAATTCCTCACTAGAGCGACGAAGGGGCTGAGGAGTAAAAAGAATTCCTACTCTCCGATATAACTAGACTCAGAAAATAGTTTTCTTCTAGACTCAACAACGGCCAAACTACACGATCAATCAAGGGGGCTCCTAGGGTCGGTCGAGGCTCTGATACCAACTTGTCACGCCCAATATGCGACCCTATCCAAAAGGAACTCGACGGTCCCACCAAGGATAGACCCGCATATTGAAACGCTTTTGCAAGGTGGATATCATTACATCACCATTACATAATAGGTATGGATACATACATAAGGCACAAATGCCACAAGAATACATCAACATCATATACAAGATCAACATCCGACTACGGATGAAACATAAACAGAAACTCAAACGACATCCACCCTGCTAGCCTGTGCCGACACGGAACCTATCCCCGATCGAAGAAGAAGCAAGAAGAACTCCAATACAAGCAAACATCGCTCTCACGTCATGATCAACGCAAACCTGTACCGCAGAATCGGGTGGTGTAGTAATCTGTGAGCCACGAGGACTCAAAGCAATCCCATTACCATGGGTATCAAGACTAGCAAAGCTAAAAGGGAAGGAAGGGTAAAGTGGTGAGGTTGCCAGCGGCTAAGCATATATGGTGGCTAACATACGCAAAAAGAGAGCGAGAAGAGAAACAAAGGAACGGTCGTCAACTAGTAATGATCAAGAAGTGATCACGAACTCCTACTTACGCCAAACATAACCCGAAACCGTGTTCTCCTCTTGATCAACCACGAAAAGAGACACTCACGGTTACGCATACGGTTGGTGTATTTTAGAAGAGTTTGCTTCAAGTTTACTACAACCGGATATTAACAAATTCCCATCTCGCCACATAAATCAAGGGCACGGCTCTCGAAAGTTTATACCTGCAGGGTGTCCCAACTTAGCCCATGATAAGCTCTCGCGATCAACGAAGAATATTCCTTCTCCCCGGGAAGACCCGATCAGTCTCGGAATCCCGGCTACAAGACATTTCGACGGCAATAAAACAAGACCAGCAAAACCGCCCGATGCGCCGACAATCCCGATAGGAGCTGCACATATCTCGTTCTCAGGGCAACACCGGATGAGACAGGCTAGAGTAAAACCAAGCCTCGAGTTTCCCCATGGTGGCCCCGCAGGCGGCTCGGTTCGAACCAGCACTTAGAGAAGCACTGGCCCGGGGGAGCTAAAATAAAGATGACCCTTGGGCTAATTACTCCCAAGGGAAATGTAGGTGGTGGTGATGCAAATGGTAAAACCAATGTTGGGCCTTGCTGGAGGAGTCTTATTCAAAGTGAACTGTCAAGGGGGTCCCATAAATCACCCGACCGCGTTAGGGACGCAAAATCCGGGAACATAATACCGATATGACGGAAACTAGGGCGGCAAGAGTGGAACAAAACACTGTGCATAAGGCCGAGCCTTCCACCCTTTACCAAGTATATAGATGCATTAATTAAATAAGATATATTGTGATATCCCAACAAGTAAACATGTTCCAACAAGGAACAACATCTCCATGTTCCAACAAGGAACAAACTTCATCTTCACCTGCAACTAACAACGCTATAAGAGGGGCTGAGCAAAGCGGTAACATAGCCAAACAATGGTTTGTTAGGAAGGGTGCAAAAGGTTAGAGGTTGACATGACAATTTGGGATGGCTTGAGCAAAGAAGTGATAGGTAGCGCAGCATAGCGAAAGAACGAAGCAACTAGCATAGCAATGATAGTAGTGAGATCCAAGGTGACGGTCATCTTGCCTGAAATCCCGCAAGGAAGAAGAACGAGTCCATGAAGAAGATGAACGGATGAAGCCGAACCAAGCGTAGACGAACGAATCCTCACGATCGCAACGAAACAGGAACTAACAAGAAGAAGCACACAACATAGTAAACACACCACACATAGACAAGACATGATGCACAACAAGCATGATGCATGACAAGACTACATGAAGCTACTCATGGCAAGAGATGATGCAAACAAGAGCAACATATCAAAGCAAGTTTAAATGAGGCCGGAAACAACATAGAACAATTCTGCTAAGTCCTCATATGCAAATTTCGAAATTGGTCCAGATCTGTATAAACCTTATGTTGAAGTTGTTAAACAGCAAGTTAAGATGCACCATGATGATCTACACGAAATTCTAGTCAAGTTACATATAAAGTTCATTTAATTCGGAGCTACGGCCTAGAAGATATGAGCAAAACAAGTTAAACATGGCATTGATGCAAAATGCACCCAAACATCAAGCAAACACCTCAAAACAAGGATGCAGCATGATAATATGAAACTACATGCAAAATCAAGCAAGTTTCATATAGAGCACACTCAAAACAGAGCAACGGTTCAACACATACACATGAAACAAGTCATGACAACAATCTGTCCAAAACAGCAACTAGGCATATTGCAAGCACCAAAACAACATACTACGGCACCTCAATATGAAAACAAAAGGTATGGGCATGATGTACAGGTAAAGCATTACAAAACATGAACACTGATCTATCTCCAGAAACAAGTAGAACATGCTCAAACACACATGGCAAGAATGCAAATAATAACAGTTTCACAGACTTAGCAGAATCTCAGGACATGGCAGAAATAACATCAGGTTAACAAGTTTAGAGCTATGAAACAACATGTTACAGCAAGCTATCAAGTCAAACTAGAGCACGGCATGAATCTACTCAAAGCATAGAACAAATGTCCTTTACTGACCATGAGCCAAAAGGGATCAGAAGATACAATTGCAAGCATGTGAACATAGCAAAAACATAAACAGATTCAGACTTAGTGCAAAACTGGAGCATGGCATAAACAGATAACAAGTAGGCATGTTGATGAGCTTAAATCACTCACCACAGAGCAATAAATGATAAACTAAGCATATATGCATCAAGAAGACATGGCATAGAAGATATACATGGCAAGAACAACAACATAGCATACACGGATCAACTACAACAACCTTGGCAAAATTGAATAACATGTAAACAACCTGCCAGGAAACATTTTATAGTAAAGGTAGAGCACGATTGACTCAAGCTAGACTACTCCATAATTTCAAACAAGGGCTTGGATGGATATATAATAATCATATGTTCAAAACATCCTTACTGAAGTATCTCAAAATGAGCATGGATCTCTCGGTAGCATCAAGTTTACATGGCATAAAAATATCAGCAGAACAGGGCTGAAATCAGCAACATCATGAAGCCTAGTTTGCATGCTTGTGCTATTCACCACAGAGATCACAAAAATACATGGCATACACCCCTGTAAAGATGGAATGGCATAGTACAAAACACATGTAGGACTCAAGTCCATAGGATGCACACATCAATCATGGCAAAAATGACAAAAGGGCATGTTCTGATAAGAATCTGAAGCTAACATCACATAGCCCTCTTTCAACAGCATTTCGGGCATCAAGATGAGCTCAAATATAAATGATGAAATGAGATTAAATGATGTACTCGTCGAGGCGAACAATTTGACATATTACACGCACGAAACAGAGCTACGGTTGCAGAGTTATGATGCGATTAAAATGCATAAAAATATCTGCAGAAATATGAAGAGGGAATTTCGGGGGGAAGAGGTCAACCGAGATCGGATTCGGGCGCGCGAACCGAGGCTGGCTGGATCCTCGCCGGAGTTGGAGGGAGGAGAGGCCGGGGCGGCGGGGGACGGGCGGCGCGGATCCAGCCGGGCGGAGCGGCGGGGCCGCCATGGCGCGAGGCGGGCACGGCGGCGGGGTTCGAGGCGGCGGCGCGGCCGGGCGGCGCCGGGCGGAGGAGCTCTCGCCGGGGGCGCGGTAGAGGCGGCGCAGCCTGGCGGCGGAGGGAGGGCACGGCCGGGCGGCGACCGTGAGGACGGCGGGTCGACGGCCGACGAGGAGGCGGCGTGGCGGGAGGTCAAGGCGGGCGCTGCGCGGCGGCGGCGGGCGAGGCGCGGACGGGCTGGGAGGAGGCGGCCCGAAGGGCCGGGCGCCGTTGACGGCGGAGAGCGCCACGTGGCAGGCTGCCATTGGCGCGGGGCGGCGGTGCGGGAAGTCCGGCGGGCGCCGGACATGTCCGGAGGCGGCGAGGGAGATTTTTAGGGTTTCGGGGATTCATCCGCGAAAATGGAGGGGGAGGCACTTATTTATAGGTAGAGGGAGCTAGGAGTGTCCAAATGAGGTGCGGTTTTCGGCCACGTGATCGTGATCGAACGACCGAGAGCATGGAGGGGAGTTAGATGGGTTTTGGGCCACTTTGAAAGGGGTGTTGGGCTGCAAAGAGAAGGGGGCTTTACGGTTACCCGGTTAACCGTTGGAGTACCAAACGACCTCCAAATGGCACGAAACTTGACAGGCGGTCTACCGGTGCTATACCAAGGCCGCTTGACAAACCTCGGTCCATTCCAAGACCGTTTAACACCCGCACAAGAAAAGAGGTAAAAGGGGACGCCGGGGAACATAGGAGTGCCGGATTGCAAAACGGACAACGGGGAAAATGCTCGGATGCAAGAGGCGAACACGTATGCAAATGCGATGCACATGATGACATGATATGAAATGCAGATGATGACATGGCAAAGTGCAACACGCAAGCACATGACATGGCAACGACGGCGAATAACTGACGGACACCTGGCGCATCAAATCCGGGGCGTTACACCCAGCCAGGAGGAGGTGGTCCTAGAGGCGCCGCAAGGCGACCTCCCGGACTCTGGGCGGAAAGGGGGCGAAGCCCCAGAGGGCTCTAAGTCCGGCCCTGTGCCGGACTCCGTACCGGAACCTTCAGTGGTTCCGAAGTCCGGCAAGCGGCCCCTTCGTAAGAAGGGCAAGACTGCGACGCCGGTGACCTCCGTCCATCCGGAAGCACCGGCTAGCTTGCTGGAGGCGCTTAACGGCGCCTCCATCAACGAGGAGCATCGCACTGTTATGAGTGTGGTGATCCAGAAAGTTTAGTCCGCCAAGAGCAGGCTGACTGAAGCCTGTACCAGCCTTCTAACAGGCTTTGAGGTAAGTTTAAAATATGTAAAAATATTACCGCATAGACAGTAGCCCATGATGCTTAGTTCGGTGTTCGAAAAGAAAAACCGGACTGAGGATCTAAAAAGATATACGCAGGAGTCTAACATAAGTATGTCAATATGGGAATGCAGTCGCCGACCTCTGCCGGACCGATCATGGAGGTCAATGCATTGGAGCAGAGCCTCGAGCGTCCGAGAACGAGCTCGGCCTTGCCAAGAAGCACCTCGAGGACAAGGAAGGTAAGTAATACCTTATTAAAGTAATACCTTATAGAAAGGATTTGGTTGCAAAAATGACAGGACTAACGTGGGTATTGTAGGGGCCACGAACGAGGTGGCGACCCTGAAGGAAGCGGTGTCCACGACCGAAAGCAAAGCAGCCACGGAGCGCACCGAGCGAGAGAAGCATGTGGCGCAGGTGGCAGAGGTGCGGCAAGAGCTCCAGGCTCTCGTGAAAAAACACGAGAGTTTGGAGCGTGGCTCGAAGACTCAAGAGTCCGAGCTCGCCTCGGCTCCTGAGAGTGCCAAAGCCGCTAAGGCCGAAGCCCAAAAAGCCCTCCAGGAAATTGAATCATTAAAGAAGATAACGGCGGGTAAGGCATTCTTTATGCAAAGCAAGCATGTGAAAGTGGATTATCTATTACTTACCCGAATCCGAGCTCTCCAGAGCATTCGCAGATCTTCCCTCAGAGTGTGTCCGATGTCTGCCGCATTCTACCGCAAGCAAGGAGGGAGCTCGACGGAAAAAGGTGTTACAGGGTGTTTGGGATAAACTTGAGCGCTCTTGTTCCCATTCTTGGGTCCTTCGAGGAGGCGCTCAACGCAACGAACAAGGCAACCGGACTATAGTGCTTGAACACTCTCACTTAGCCATAGAATTCTATAATTTTAAATTTCGGCGAAGCCCCTAGTATTCGAAAGACCGAGTTTGGGGCGCTATCCACGCCCTGGCCGGACAATGCCGACTCCTCGCTCTAAGCGGCATAATCCTTTAGGGACCCGAAAAAACCTCTCGAACAGCGACCGGCTCTCGCCCTATCATGATGGTCAGTTTTAGCTTTCTCCACTGAGGTGCTCAACCCAGCTCAACCGGGGCACAATCGAAGTGGTTCTCCCAGCGCTACCTTAGCCGATATAATGAGCGTAAGGTACCAAAACCTGGGAGCCGGGCAAACCCAACTATTGACCCAAGACATGATTCGGAGCCGATGCATATAATGCTATAAGTTCGGGGTGTCGCACTTGTGAAAGTGTTCGGACTTATCACACCATATTTTTGGGGTACTTTAGCCCCTCGTGTGTTGGCCGTACCAAAGTGTACGGATGCAACATGTCATGAATGAACATATATATAGATAAAAAAAGGAGTGCAATAATAGGCAAAAGCTATGTATTGTTTATTCAAAAAGGTACTGCAATGAAAGCGTAATCGATACAAATAGTGCGATAAGCAAGGGATGGGACTATTTAACATGTCCCCTCGAGGGGTAAGCTGCGGGATGGTATGTAAAACAGGTATAATGCTCGTAGTAGAGACCACTGGACACTCGACGTAACTACGCTTCCCCGGCTGTTGCATCGTGAGTTCGGCAATTCTAGAGCCGGACAGGGCTTCAAAAACGGAGTCCTGAAAAGTAAGAGAAAAGAAGAAAGAAAAAGAATGACACAATCGGAGCCCCTAGTGCGGTTGAGCCGCATTCTGGGCGTGCCATGGTCGTGCCCCTCCCCTTATGCCCATGGTATCTCCAGAGCGTAGTTATGTACGCGTAGTACTGGCTTCGCAATTTCGCGAGGGCTGGGGTTGGGGCCGGATTGTTATGCGTGCTCGGATCGTGCCAGGCGGTCTTGCTGTAGGTTACTCTGGGCGCGCTTGACGGTGTCCGGACGTTTAATAGCCGGACTCGAGAATTGCTGTGAGAGGCTGCTTTGCACCTCCGCCGCGAGGGTCGCCGTGTGCTCCTCTATTGGAGAGAGCGTTCGATGTTTCCATTGACCGTGATTACTCCTCGAGGGCCTGGCATCTTGAGCTTGAGGTACGCGTAGTGCGGCACCGCATTGAACTTTGCAAATGCGGATCGTCCAAGCAGTGCGTGATAGCCGCTGCAGAACGGGACTATGCCGAAGATTAACTCTTCGCTTTGGAAGTTATCCGGGGATCCGAAGACCACTTCGAGTGTAATCGAGCTCGTATAATTGGCCTCTACACCTGGTATGACGCTTTTAAAGTTCGTCTTTGTGGGTTTAATCCTTGAGGGGTCTATGCCCATTTTGGCGCCTTGTATCCCGATAGAGCAGGTTCAGGCTGCTACCGCCGTCCATCGTGACTCTTGTGAGGTGAAATCCGTCGATGATTGGGTCAAGAACCAATGCGGCGAATCCGCCGTGGCGGATGCTAGTGGGTGGTCCTTCGATCAAAGGTGATCGGGTAGGAGGACCATGGGTTGAACTTTGCGCGATCTGGCTCCATCGCGTATACGTCCCTTAGTGCACGCTTCCGCTCCCTTTTGGGTATGTGGGTTGCGTATATCATGTTCACCGTCCGCACTTGTGGGGGGAAGCCCTTCTGTCCTCTATTGTTCGGCGACCGGGGCTCCTCCTCGTCATCGCTATGCAGCCCCTTGGCATTGAGTTCGGCATTTAACTTGCCTTACTGTTTGAAGACCCAACAATCCCTGTTGGTGTGGTTGGCTGGTTTTTCGGGGGTGCCATGTATTTGGCATGAGCGATCGAGTATTCGGTCCAGATTGGACGGGCCCTAAGTATTTCTTTTGAATGGCTTTTTCCGCTGACCGGGTTTAGAGCCTCTGAATCTGCATCGATCGCCAGATCTTCTAGCATTATCGCCGCACGCGGCGCTTTGTGCTTGTTGCGACGCGACCTGCCATTGCTGTCCTTGGTATCCGAACTACCGTGGTTTTTGGTCAAGTTGTTACTACGACCTAGCCAGCTGTCCTTTCCCGCCAAAAAGCGGGTCATGAGCGTTAATGAGGGCTGCCATGGATTTCGACTTTTCCTGTCCTAGGTGTCGGGCAAGCCGCTTCGTCATGGATGTTATGTTTGAAGGCTGCAAGGGCCTCTCGCATCCGGACGATCAACGCTTTGATTTTTCTTGGTTAGGAACCGTGTCGTAATTGTTTGGCGATTCTTCCGGCTGCTGAATTATGTGGCTGAGGTCATCAGCGTCGGTGGTCGCACATATGTGCCTGGAAGTTATCAAGGAATGCGGCTTCCGTGTCCTCCCAACAACCAATTGATTCTGGCGGCAAGCTGTTAAGCCAATGCCGAGCTGGTCCTTTAAGCTTGAGTGGGAGGTATTTGATGGCGTGTAGATCATCGCCATGGGCCATGTGGATATGGAGGAGGTAGTCCTCGATCCAAACCGCAGGATCTGTTGTGCCATCGTATGATTCGATGTTTACGGGTTTGAAACCCTCGGGATTTCATGATCCATCACTTAAATGTCTGCGTGAAGCATAGTGGGTGTCGGCGCCTCGTATTGAGCTATATCACGACGCAGCTCAAATGAGCTTTGTTCATCATGTGTTCGGCCCGGCGAATTGCGTATCCGGCGTGGCGGTTATCATCACGTGTCGTCGGGCGCCCACGCGATCCGTAGATCGATCTTGTTTGCCTTGCCTTGTCCTCCAATATGTCTCGCAGGTCTGGCGCGTTTCCCCGTGCCTTGGTACTTTTCGAGCGACGCCGGGGTGCAGCTTGAATGGAGGGTCTAGAGGCCTCTCTGTCGCGACCACGGGGTGGTCGGTCGGCCGCATCATGCGCTGGTGATGTAGGTTTGGGTACTGCTTCCTCTAATTGCGGTAGCAGCCTGCGTTTTGGGTATCTCTTGGAGGGGCGTTCGAGTTCGTACTCTTCGGCTGCAAGGACTTCAGTCCATCTGTCAGCTAGCAAGTCTTGGTCAGCTCTAAGCTGCTGCTGCTTTTTCGTGAGGCTGCTTGCCGTGGCCATAATCCTGCGTTTGAAACGCTCCTGTTCGGCGGGATCCTCAGGCACGACAAATTAAATGCGTCGTCGAGGCTTGCCTCATCTTCGGAGGGAGGCATATAATTATCGTCCTCCACCTCCCTGTTTGCCGCTCTATCATGGGGGTCGGCTTCTCCCTCCTCCTGTGTTGAATCCTGCTGGAGGGGGTTGTCTTCGGCACTGTCCGGGGTGTTATTATCTCCCGTGCCGGAATCACCATTTTTGCTGTGGCGGGATTTAGATCGGAGCCGCTGATGCCGACGCTTGGGCTGTTTCTTGGAGGGGTCATCCTCCGCTGTTCCGTCGTCGTTCCCATCTTTTGGGATGTCCACCATGTATATGTCGTATGATGAGGTGGCCTTCCAGTGCCCTGTAGGCGCTGGTTCTTGGTCGTCTCTAGCATCGTCGTCCATACCGTCGATGTCTTCGGAGTCGAAGTCGAGCATGTCGGTTAAATCATCGACAGTGGCTACAAAGTGGGTGGTGGGTGGGCGTTGAATTTCTTCGTCGTCCGCATCCCAACCTTCCTGACCGTAGTCCGCCAGGGCTCTCGAGATAAAGAGAGAGACTTTAGTGAATTCAGGATGTCGCCAAAGGGCGAGTCTTTGAAGATGTCCGCGCAGTGAACTCCATAACGGTGCCCAATTGGATTCGATTGGGGGCGCTGGAGGGTTGGAGTCCGGAGAGGAGTCCGGCACCTGAGTCGAGGTCTTCACAAAGGACAGGGATGGAGTTCGGCTCAATCGCCATAGAGATCGTAGCCCCCGAGGCGGTGTCCAACCACTCGTCCTTGATCGGGGAATCCGGCTCCGGATTAAGGGTCGGAGCGGATCTTTGGTGCGGCCTCGTGGCACTGCTCGGCTGCAGAAGCTAGATCATGCCCATCGAGACAGTGGCTCGCTTGGTGTGGCTCGAATCCGTCGAAGATCAAGTCTCCGCGGACATCGGCCGTATAGTTCAAACTTCCAAATCTGACCTGATGGCTGTGGGCGTGGCTTTCGATCTGCTCCAGATGGCCAAGTGAATTGCCCATGATGCAAAGCCGCCGAATACAAAGATCTGTCCGGGAGAAAAGTCTCACCTGGACCGCGTCGTTGTTGATGATCGAAGGAGCCATCGGGACTAAGGATGACGGCGACAGAGGAACTCTCAATGAAAGCACCAATGTCCGTGTCAAACCGGCGGATCTCGGGTAGGGGGTCCCGAACTGCGTCTAGGCGGATGGTAACAGGAGACAAGGGACACGATGTTTTTACCTGTGTTCGGGCCCTCTCGATGGAGGTAAAACCTACTCCTTCTTGATTAATATTGATGATATGGGTAGTACAAGAGTGGATCTACCACGAGATCGGAGAGGCTAAACCCTAGAAGCTAGCCTATGGTATGATTGTTGTTCGTCCCCACGGACTAAAACCTTCCGTTTATATAGACACCGGATAGGGTTAGGGTTACACAGAGTCGGTTACAATGGTAGGATATCTACATATCCGTATCGCCAAGCTTGCCTTCCACGCCAAGGAAAGTCCCATCCAGACACGGGACGAAGTCTTCAATCTTCTATCTTCATAGTCCAGGAGTCCGGCCAACGGTGATAGTTCGTCTATCCGGACACCCCCTAATCCAGGACTCCCTCAATTATGATATGAAGCTGCATTATCATCCAGGAAAGGCCAATGTCATAGCCAACGCTTTGAGCCGGAAGAGTTATGCCAATACCCTCGTAAGCAGAGGATTACCAAAGGAGCTGGCCGAAGATCTCAGGGAGCTTCGTTTGGAGATAGTCCCTAGAGGTTTTGTTGCAGCAATGGAAGTTCAGTCGACATTATTGGGAAAGATTCGAGAAGCTCAGAAGGATGATAAGGAAATTGCTGAGATAAAGGAGAGGATGAGTAAAGGAAAAGCCAAAGGCTTTCGTGAGGATGAGCACGACACCTTGTGGTTTGAGGACCGTGTTTATGTGCCCAATAATGCAGAGATCGGGAAGTTGATACTTCAGGAGGCTCATGACTCGTCATACTCGATACACCCCAAAAACACCAAGATGTATTTCGATTTGAAGGAGCGTTTCTGGTGGACTGGTATTGTCGTGGAATTGTCACGGCAGATGTCCTCGTGAAAGGACTTAGTCGTGGGGCCATCGTACAGATTAACTTAGAGGGGTTAAAGCGGACGCAAAGACACAAGAGTTTATACTAGTTCGGCCCCTTCGATGAAGGTAAAAGCCTACGTCTAGTTTGTAATGGGATTGATGTGATCTCGGCGACTAAGGAGCAATAGCTTCACCTAAGCCTCGAGTTGTAGTTGTCTGTCCCTAAACCGCCGCCGGGTCGTCCCCTTATTTACACGGGTTGACGTCCGGCCGGTCTACAGAGTCCCGAGGCCGGCTTATACAAGTGTCCGGCTCGGTCTCTCCTTTCTCTTATCTTACAACACAAGTTACATGGTTATGGCGGTTTTACCATTATGGGCCCTAATTCGCCCCTGGGCTCCGGGCCTCTAAGCTCTACGACGAATCGCCATCTTCTGAGTCTTCATGGGCTCCAATTATGGCTGAGGGTAAACCGGCCCCTCCAGGGCGGTTTATATTCAGTAGTTACATCCCCAACATTAGGCCCCAGATTGACTTGAACATGTTCATGTTAATCTTCAACATCTTAGAAAAACTCTGAATATCTTCCTTCATATGTCGTAAACCGCCATCTGTTTAAACCGCCGTGATGTCATCCTCCGACCCCAGCAACAGAGCATCTTGACGTCATCTTTATTAAAGACGCCCAAACAATAAGATTCCCTTCATTTAATGCTATCCCGAAAATTGAGGCGACCGCTGCGCCGTCTGCCGCTTTCAACTCCTCGATTCTCGCGCCTGTCAATTACTCTGTCTCATTATAAATAGACCGGAAGGCCCTTTCTCTTCTTCCTCCTTCCGCGCTTCTTCTTCCTCGCGACGCCCCATGTCTGAAGCTCCGCCGTCGCCTCCGTCCTCCGAACGCCGCACCAACACAAGGCCGCTGCATCAACCTAGTTGTACCAGAGACTCTCGGCGCTCCTCCACTGTCCTGTGCGTCGGGTAAGGCTCCTCCTCATACCCTAGATCTGCATCTTAAGGCCCCTGTTCATATCGTCGTTCATAGGTGTTCATCCCTAGTCTCTTCATACCTACTCTGCCATGGCTTTTTAATCCAACCGTAGCATATATCCTGTGTGGTTGCTACTCCGCCTTCAGTTTAGCACTTTGCAAATCTTCCTTTTTATTCAGACCCTCTTGATAGAACGCCCGAACTTCCTTGCCCTTTATAAAGCTTGTATGGATCGCAGAAATTTTTCTCATCGAACCTTCGGTAGATCCAAATTAATTCCGTTCATGTGTGAAACCTGTTTCTGTCAACACTTAGCAGATTTTCCAGTTCTGTCCCTTCCTCCTAAGGGCGGTTTAATTTTTTGATAGCTAATCCGCCATACTATATTAGTCCTTAGTTAAACCGGAAATTGGAACTGAATGCCAAACTGCCGGTTTAGCATTGTATAATATGCCTGAATCGTTAACGGTGAACCGGTCTTTACTTTTCCTTTCGCAGTTTTTCCTTCCGGAATGGCCAAACTATTCTCAGCTTGCAATTGGGTCCGGTCCAAGATCACTGAGACGCAACTCAATGGATATGTCACCACCGGCGCTTTAGCCTCTAAGAATGTCCTTCATTGGCGTGTTCCGGATGCCGAATGCCCTCCTGAACCTCAAGAAGGAGAAGTAATTGTATTTATGCAACACTTAGACCGGGGATTCAGCCCGCTTGGGATCAAAATTCTTCCGGATGTCCTCGCAAGTTTCCAACTCCATCCACAAGATATTGGTCCGAACTCTGTGTCCAATATATGCAATTTCCAAGTTTTCTGCGAAGTCTATCTTCAAGAAGAACCATCTGTGGAGTTATTCCGGGATTTCTTTCATTTGAACCGCCGTACGGAGTTTTCGAATGGTCCTAACACGGAACTGGGTGGCGTTTCAATCCGTAAAAGGAAGGAAGTAGACTTTCCTCACGCAAAACACCATAGCCATCCGAAAGATTGGAACCAAACCTGGTTCTATTGCCGGAATACCGCTCCTAACAGCGAAAACCCCTTGCCGGGTTACCGCCCTCACCGGCTTAGCAACCATCACCCATTGCCTTTACGCTTGACCGCCGCAGAACGGAAGAATTTTGCGCCTCAAATTATCAAGCTCCGGGCTCTAATGGCCAATGGCTTAACTGGTATTGACCTTGTTCGATGTTGGGTTTCTTGGGGCATCTTGCCATTAAGCCGCCGCACCGGATTGATGCATGAATATACTGGTAGCATCGAAGACCCTCAACGACGGCACGAGCTTCCAATAACTGAGCTTGAAGTCACTGAGGCAGTGAAGAAGATGCTCGATGAACCGATCTCCGTCTGCAGCCAAACCGGGTTGGCCCCATTCTGTGTTTCCAACAAACCGCATGCGGTAAGGCTCCGCTCATCGCTCTACTGATTTTAATGCCTTATTGATATATATTAATCCTTGTTACTTCTCAGGCTAACAGCTCATACGAAACGAACCAAACCGCCCGGGTTCCTCGTGTAGAAGTCCAAGACCACCAAGAAAGCTGGTAAGAGGAAAACCGCCGAGTCTTGAATCACGGAAGATGAAGATTCGTAAGTCGAGGTAAAGCTTGATTTACTTTGTCCCTTTTATTATTCATCCTATTGACAGCTATAATTCCTGTGATGATGCCGAGGCCAGCCATGCCGATCCTGTTGAGGTAATCCTTCTTTCTTCCGAATCTGATCTTGTACCGTTAAAAGAATTCGCCGCACATCCGAAAAGTGAAAAAATCTCACTCCGTGCTCATTTGAATCGAATCTTTCTTTGAAGACACAAGAGGTCAAGAGCGCCAGACGACCAAGACAATGGGTCAACAAATTACGCTATCCGTTTACCTGACACCCCAACCCGGAAGCGTCGTCCAGAGGTGATTTGTTCTCCTGAAAAGCGTTATCCTTTGAAAGGTTTCTTCCGATGCCCTCTCAATCCGTCTGATCCGAATTATCAGGCCTCTTCCAACTCGTCTGGCGGTTCATCAACCACTCAACTGCCTCCTCTTAAAGTTGCTGCTGGGTAAGCATAATACTCTTTTCTTTTTCGCATTTGTAGGTTTATCATACTCTAACTCTGAATGTTGCAGCACCAAGGCTCGCTTAAGTAAGAAGGCGAAGACCCTTGACCCTACTGTGGATGCTGATCCGGAGAAGACTCCAGAGCACCATGGCGAAAAGCCCGAAGTCGCTAAAAACAGCTCTGCCAGATTTTAACCAAAACGACAGCGCTAATCCGCCAGAGGTTGAACCGATCGCCCAAGTGGAAACATCACATCCTGCTCCACTGAGTCCTGCAGCAGAACAGGTTTCAGTTGCTGATCCGCCGAGCCCGGTATGAAAGCACCAAGCCCAGGAAAGAATGCCAATCCGGCCGGCCCGGCCAAAGATGATGATGTCGTAGTGACGGGCACCGCCTATACCGCCCCTGGCAATCCGGTCGCTCTATCAAAACACAGCGCCAAGGAAGAGTTTACTGCTGTGAGTAAGGAGAAGGGAAAAACGGATCTGTCAGCTTATGACAATTTCTCTGCCCAAGAACTTCACTCCGGCTTCCTGAACCGGCTCTACACAAGCCGTGATTTCGAAGCCGGTCTGGTGAATCTTATGAAGGAGCGCTATGAGGTAAGGAGTTATGCCTCTCTTGTACCTTTGTTATGTAGTAGCCCCCAAGGGCCGGTTCAACTTAGCATAGTTAAACCGGGACTATAAGTTGTATCACCGTAGCAAAACATGTTTGAGCAATTAGCCATTAGCCCCCAAGTGCCAAGTTGAATACCTGTATTAAGCTTGGGACTTCATGATGAAACAACTAATTTGATCCCCTTTTTGCATCAGAGTGAGATATGCCAACAAACCGGACAGCTTAATGACCTTCGTGCCAATCTGAAGACCCAACAAGAAGAAGCCTCCAAGGCCAAGGATGAGTTGAAAACCGCCTTGACCACTATGGAACAGCTCAAGGAGTGGTTTAAATCTGATCAGGCCAACTGGGAGACGAAGAAGGCCGGGTTGCTAAAACGGGCGGCAGATGCTGAAGCAGCTCTTAAACCGGTGACAGAAGAGCTCACCGGACTAAGGCACCAAATTAATGCCATGACCTCTGCAATCTTTGGTAAGAGATGTTTCACCAAGGTTTGTGATTACTATTCTGTTTTGACATTTCCGTCGGTTTAACCTGAACTTTCTTAAACCGGTATAGGGATGCGCATTACTCATCTGGGCTCGGACATGCGGAAGAAACTCAAGGCCGCGTATACGCTGATTGAGCAACTGTATACCGGCACCCAGCGAATCATATGTGCGACGTCGTATGATAACACAGCTCCGTCTTTGATCAAAGACACGCTGGACTGGCTATCCATGATCCCGGCACAACTTGAAGAGTTGAAACGATCCGCGGCCCGGGCTGGCACTTTATTGGCTCTAACTCGCGCCAAAGCATGGATAGCAGACCTTGATCCGGCTGACATAGCCAAGAGCTTCCCCAGCGCTCAAGAAAATGGTGAAGCTTTTGATAATGATGCCCTCAAACGGATAACAAAGGAGATGCGTCCCCTGGCGAGTCAACTAGCTGCAGAAGCCAACCTGGCGGTTTACCGTTCTTTCTATGATGCAAACAACAGGCGGGTGGAAGTTGTCATTCCGGAAGTGCAGAACCTTGTTCCCCCAATCCGTAAGCACACTTATGCCCCTGACGTTGATCCGGCTGAGCTTATAAGTGAAGAGGCTGTCTTTCAGGCTTTAACCCGAACTGACTGGTCCACCAATGACTTCCGGCCATCGAGTGATGAGGAGGAAGAAGCTAATCCGACGCGAGACGACCCATCTTCTTCACGCCAACCCGGCCAGGAAGCTTAATCCGTCTGCCGGTTGATGCATCATAAGTCGCTACCATGACGCCATTCGAAACGTTGGGCCTCTGAATGCCTTGTAATAGAATAGCTATCACTTTTGTTTTGAATATGCCTTTGTGCCTTCAATCTGCAACCTTTGCACATAGGTGCTAATACTGTTGATTGAATAATCAAAACCTTCAATCTATATCACCTGCAGTCACAAATTCTTAAACTGCCACGGCGGCTTGTGTCGCCAGCCGGTTTGTGACGTGCATATTTATATATAATGAAATATTGAGGTATATGATCAAAATTTTGTGATACAAAAATACCTGCCAGCGTCGGGCATGAAGTTGGTTTAGCCAACCTTGAAGCGGAGGTTGTATAAACTGTTACCGTCAAAGGAGAAAACAACTCCTGTATTTAGAATGCCGGTTTACCATGTAAACCATGCCGGGTCATGTGAAGCCCCCTGTTACTCCACAATGGGATGTCAACAGAAAATGTAAAGCCGGAAAAGTTATCTCTGGATTAAAAATAGACCGAATTCCGTCAATGGACTGGTTGAACCGGTTTTAATAATATTTATGAAAAAAATACGGAAGCCAAGGCAATGATAAAACCGTTTGCAAAAAAGAGGCTTTACTGAACCGATCAGATGGTGTTACCATGGTTGGACACGACCAAGCTCCCCATAAGGTGTAGCCATGGTTCAAGTCAGCCAGGTCCCCAACTGAAACCGTAGCATTATGCCGATCAAGTGGCGTGGCAATGGTTCGGGTTCGACCAAGCCCCCAAGTGACTCTTATGACCTTAGGCTGATCAAGAGGCGTGACTGGTTCAGACTTGACCATGTCCCCAAGTGATCTGGTGGCTTTCGCCTATCAAAAGGTGTTGCATTGGTTCGGACACGACCAAGCCCCCAAGTGACATCTAAAAGCTTCTGAAGAGCAAGCTCAAGGGGTAAACCGGAGGCCGTTTTAAGACAACAACTCCATGTACCCAAGCCGGATTTTTACAGAACGGATACCCCGCTTAGCCGAGGCTCCGGTTTATTGCTTTTATTCATAATATATACATTGTCATAATATGTACATAAGGAGAGCCGATGGCTCGGTATAATAAGGTCAAGATGAGCTATGTTCCACGGCTCGTTGGTCTCCTCTTCCGACGTGCGTGAGTCTTTATGCTCTCGAACATCAATCGAGATAGTATGACCCGTTGTGCAGATTCTTGCCGACCACAAAAGGCCCTTCCCACGGTGGGGATTGCTTTTGCATATCTTTCTGGTATTGAATGAGCCAAGCACCAAGTCTCCTTCTTGAAAGGTTCTGGTTACGACCCGGCGGCGTGATACCGGCGAAGATCCTGGCCGGTAAATCGCCGAGCGAGCAGCCGCCATATCTCGTTCTTCATCCGGTCGATCCAAAGCGCCCCGCCGTGTTGTCTCAAGTTATCCGCCTCAACATAGGCTGCCACACGAGGTGAGTCATGACGGATATCGGCTGGGGAGGACCGCCTCCGCTCCATAGACCATAAAGAACGGTGTGTATCCAAAGTGGATCTGTTAGGGTAGTATTTATACTCCATAACACGGATGGTAGCTCTTCTACCCAACAACCCGGCGTCCTCGTAGAAGGGACCATAAGCCGGGCTTGATACCTCTCGTGATCTCCTGATTAGCTCGTTCTGCTTGACCATTGGACTGTGGGTGAGCTACTGAAGAAACGTCAAGCCGGATGTGCTCACGTTCACAAAATTCCTTCATGGCACCTTTGGACAAATTGGTACCATTATCTGTGATGATACTGTGTGGAAAACCAAACCGGAAGATCACCCTTTTGATGAACTGAACCGCCGTGGCCGCATCACACTTGCTAACAGGCTCTGCCTCGACCCACTTTGTAAATTTGTCAACTGCCACCAACAAGTGTGTCTTCTTGTCCTTGGACCTTTTAAAAGGTCCAACCATGTCCAGCCCCCAAGTCGCAAACGGCCAATTTATTGGAATCATCCTCAATTCTTGGGCCGGTATATGAGCACGTCTAGAAAACTTCTGGCAACCATCACATCGCCTGACCAGATCTTCCGCATCAGCATGGGCAGTCAACCAATAAAAACCGTGGCGGAACGCCTTAGCCACCAAGGATTTTGAACCGGCATGGTGACCACAGTCTCCTTCATGGATCTCACGCAATATTTCACAGCCTTCCTCAGGGGACACACAGCGTTGAAACGCCCCTGACACGCTGCAATGATGCAACTCGCCATTAACAATGGTCATAGACTTAGACCGCCGAACTATCTATCGGGCCAACGTCTCATCTTCTGGTAACTCGCCCCGGCTCATGTACGCCAAATAAGGGAGCGTCCAATCCGGAATGACATGCAGGGCTGCCACCAACTGAGCCTCCGTATCAGGAATAGCCAAATCTGCTTCATCGGGGAGCTTGACTGACGGGTTGTGCAGTACATCAAGGAAGACATTGGGCGGGACCGGTTTGCGTTGAGAGCCCAACCGGCTTAAAGCGTCCGCCGCTTCATTCTTCCGTCGATGCACATGGTCCACCTGATAGCCTTTGAAATGACCTGCAACAACATCCACCTCCCGACGATATGCAGCCATGAGTGGGTCTTTGGAATCCCAAGTGCCAGACACCTGTTGGGCCACCAAGTCCGAGTCACCGAAGCACTTAACCCGGCTTAGATTCATCTCCTTAGCCATCCAAAGACCATGGAGCAAGGCTTCATACTCCGCTGCATTGTTAGTACAAGGGAACATTAAACGGAGGACGTAACAAAACTTGTCACCTCGTGGGGAAGTTAACACGACTCCAGCCCCCGAGCCTTCCAACTGCCTGGACCCGTCAAAGTGGATGGTCCAATAGGTATGATCCGGCTTTTCTTGGTGCTTGTAACTCCGTCCAATCATTAATGAAATCCACAAGTGCAGGATTTTACCGCCGTCCGAGGCACATACTTTAAACCGTGCGGCCCAAGCTCTATAGCCCACTTAGCAATCCGACGATCGCCTCCGGTTACGTATGATATCACCCAAGGGAGCTGAATCGACCCTTTGTGATGGGATGCCTCGAAAATACCGCTTGACTTCCGACTTGCCATAAAAACTCCATACACCAGCTTCTCCCAATGCGGGTATCTCTGCTTGGACTCAATAAGCACCTCGCTGATATAATAAACCGGTCGTTGAACCGGATGCTCCTTCCCTGCCTCCTTCCGTTCTACCACAATGGCCACGCTTAATCGCCTGGCATTAGCGACAACATATATGTAAGCGGCTCTTTGTCAATGGGAGCGGCGAGTACAGCGGGTTGGCCAATTGCCGCTTCAAGTCCTCCAACGCTTCATCGGCGGACTCGAGGACAAACTGATCTGTCTTCTTCAAAGATTCGGTACAAAGGAATGGCCTTCTCTCCGAGGCGGTGATAAACCGGCTCAAGACGGCAATCCGCCCGCCAATCGCTGGACATCATTGATACACTTTGGCTTAGCCAGGAGGTGATAGATGTAATCTTCTTCGGATTAGCTTCAATCCCCTGTTGGACACAAGGAAACCCAATAACTTGCCGGAACACCAAAAACACATTTGGCCGGGTTAAGCATCATCTTGTACACCCGCAAGTTGTCAAAGGTTTCTCTCAAATCCTCAATCAATGTTTCCTTCTTCCTTGACTTAACCACAATATCATCCACATAAGCATGCACGTTACGGCCGATCTGTTCATGCAAGCAATTACATGCATAACGCTGATAAGTTGCTTGGGCGCTCTTGAGCCCAAAAGGCATAGACACATAGCAGAAGGCTCCAAAGGGAGTGATAAACGCTGTTTTCTCCTGGTCCTTAACCGCCATTTTGATCTGATGATATCCAGAATATGCATCCAAAAAGCTCAAACGCTCACAACCCGCCGTAGCATCAATAATCTGGTCAATACGAGGGAGAGCAAAAGGATCTGCTGGACAAGCCTTGTTAAGATCTGTGTAATCCACACACATGCGCCAGGTGCCATTTTTCTTAAGGACCAACACCGGATTAGCAAGCCACTCTGGATGGAAAACTTGAACGATAAAACCTGCTGCTAAGAGCCTGGCAACCTCCTCTCCAATGGCCTTACGGCTTTCCTTGTTAAACCGGTGAAGAAACTACTTTACCGGTTTGTATTTGGGATCAACATTAAGAGTGTGCTCAGCGAGTTCCCTCGGTACACCTGGCATGTCAAAAGGCTTCCATGCAAAAATGTCCCGATTCTCACGGATGAACTCGATGAGCGCGCCTTCCTATTTAGGATCCAAGTTGGCACTGATGACGAACTGCTTGGACAAATCACCGGGTACAAAGTCAACAAGTTTAGTCTCAGCCGCCGATTTAAACTTCAAGGCCGGATCGTGCTCTGTAGTTGGCTTCTTCAACGGGGTCATATCCGCCGGGTCAACATTATCTTTATAGTACTTGAGCTCTTCGGTGGCACAAACCGACTCTGCGCAAGCCGCATCACCTTCCTCACACTCTAAAGCGATCTTGCGGCTCCCATGAACCGTTATCGTCCCTTTGTGACCCGGCATTTTTAGCTGCAAATAGACATAACAAGGTCGTGCCATGAACTTGGCATAAGCCGGCCGCCCAAACAGGGCGTGGTAAGGACTTTGAATTTTCACCACTTCAAACGTCAATGTTTCCGATCTGGAGTCATGTTCATCCCCAAAGGCCACCTCCAGAGCTATTTTACCAACCGGATATGCTGACTTGCCAGGCACCACACCATGAAACACTGTATTGGACGGCTTGAGATGTTTATCTGTTAACCCCATACGACGGAAGGTCTCATAATACAGGATGTTGATGCTGCTCCCTCCGTCCATAAGCACCTTGGTAAACTTGTATCCTCCCACCTGAGGCGCCACCACTAGGGCTAGCTGACCCGGATTGTCAACCCGGGGAGGATGATCCTCTCTACTCCACACAATAGGCTGCTCTGACCAGAGTAGGTAATGAGGCACGGCGGTTCAACAACGTTGACTGCCCGCTTCGAAGTTTTCGGTCTCGCTTGTCCAAGCTAGTGGTGAAGACGTGATATCATCCACCATTCAACCGCTTCGGATTGCTCACGATAACCCGACTGCTGCTGCTGATTGTAATCACCTTGGTTGTTCTGATTGTTACGATTGTTACGATTGTTATGCCCGCCGGATTACCATTAAACCACGGACCGAATTTCCTCCACCGTAACCCGGGGCGGACCCTGAACCGCCGCCGGGGCCTTGATCATACCGGAAAGCATTAGAACTTTTGAACTCCTGCATAATGTAACAATCCTTCCAGAGGTGGTTTGCTGCCGCTTCTTTCGTCCCATGCTTCGGACAGGGTTGATTCAACAGATAATTCAACCGGTCCGGATTGTGATTAGGCGCACCACCTCGGTTCGGCTGTTTACCCTTGCACCGTTGGCCCTTGTCCTGCGCGTTGGTGTTGGCTACGAAGCCCATGTTACCATTCGCCTTACGCTTGTTTCCTCCATTACCCGCCGAGTGATGCCGCTGGCCTCTGGAGTTGCTGTTCGCTTTTCCCTTCCTGTTTCATCCTCCTCCTCGGACTCGGGATCCTTGGTACTATCGAATCAGCATACTTCACTAAAACGCCCATGAGAGTGCCCATGTCATTGCAAAACGCTTCATGCGACCCAGCTTCAATTTTAAAGGTTTGAACGGCGGTTGCCCTCTAGGGTTAAGATTGCGTAATCAGCGTTGATCCGGTCCGAAGAATGCGAGAACTTCAAACGCGATGTACCCAATGGGTTGTGGATTCCTCCGCTTTGGACACAAGCCGCCAAGTCCACCACAGACATGGGCTGCTTACGGTATCTTTGAAATTCAGAATGAAACGGGTCCGTGAATCGGGTCCATGAACTGATGGAATTGGGCGGCAAGTTTTTCAACCAAATGCGGGCCGTGCCTTCAAGCATCATGGTGAAATACTTCGCTGCGCAGCTTCATCCACATCCGGCATCTCCATGGCCATCTCATAGCTTTCTATCCACGCTCGGAGCCAGATCGGCGGTATAATTGGGCACCTTACGTGGCCCCTTGAAATCTTTGGGCAAGCGTACATTGCGTAAAGCGGGGACGAGGCAAGGCACCCCCAAAGAGCTAGATGTAACTCCTGGCTCGAAAATAGTCGGTCGAACCGGCGCAAGCTGATAATCCTGACGCTGTGCTGCTAACTCAGCCTCCCTACGCACCCTGGCCCGGTCCACCACCTCTTGAGCGTTTTCAAAACCACCCGCCGGGTTGTTGCCGCTGGGTGCACCGCGCTGCGCATTACTTGATACGGCCGATTCATCTGCGTGCCTGTTATAGCTCCGGCTCGGGCGGGGGGTGGAGTGGATCCGATCACGGCTGTATGAATACACTTCCTGTTGGACCAGAGCCGTCCTAAGGAGCTCTTTGACCCGGCGTGTTTCTACCGCCTGTGGTGAATCAAATTCGATTGGAATTGCCTCCAACCGCGCCGTAGCCGCAACAAGGTTATCCATCGGGTTGGAGTAGTGACCTGGAGGTGTTTGCACAGCCTGAGGCGCGCCGGCATGATGGCGAGGTAGATCTATCACACGGGGCTGAGTCGGCGTGTCTGCCCCAGTGCTTCCGCCGGTTCACCACCGGGCGGCGGACATCGGGTCCTCGCTCCCGGTGTTGAAGAGGTCTCTTCCCTCGAAAACCGAGGGCAAACGGGATCTGTACTTTCTTTTCATGACTTCATGCGGCGATTGCGATCCAAAGATGAGCCTATAAGCCTGCGCATCCAAAGCGGCCCGTTCTGCCACCATCCTAACGTCTGCAGCTGCCAGATCCGCTTTAGCCTGAGTGATTTGTTCCTTCACCTTTGCAATCTCTGCATTATGCAGGTCTTGATCCGCCGGGTTAACCTCTGCCATGAGCACAGCCAATGCATCAAATAGTTCTGATAAAACTTGAGCCGGCGGGCGCACAGGGCCTCCTGCCCCGGCTGCCATCGCCGCTGTCGAACCGGCGACCATTGTCGCGGCGGTTGAAGAGTGAAGCGTCGCTTGTGTACCGGCCATGAATATTCCAACCCGGTTGGGCAGATCAAAGGGGTCCGGAATACTGTCACCGTCGGAACAGCCCCCAATCTGGCCATCTTGCAGCTAGTACAGAGATTCAGTTTCTCCCGTCGACGACTCGTCATCCGAGTAGACGACGGTTTCGCCACCAGATGTTGATCCGTCCTCGTAGTCTCCTCCGTGGATGACTCCCACGAAAGCAAGCTTGACAGCCGGTTTAGCCAGGGCAGGTTTCGCCCGCTGAGCCGTCTCGACGAGGTCGGTGCAGACGTCCGGCTCAGGCCCTGGCTCACCGATCTTGCCGATGAACACGTGTATGCTACCAAAGGGGACCCGGTACCCGTACTTAATCGAGCCGGCCTCGGGGCCCGGCCTGCATCGTCGATGTAGAGCTTGCATGACGACTCTTGGTCATCCGCCCACGATAGCCTTCGAGTCCTTCGAACCTGCCCTCTAAGATCATCAAACCATCGTGCGATAGCCCCATGGTGGGCGCCAACTGTCGTGGAATTGTCACGGCAGATGTCCTCGTGAAAAGACTTAGTCGCGGGGCCATCGTACGGATTAACTTAGAGGGGTTAAAGCGGACGCAAAGACACAAGAGTTTATACTAGTTCGGCCCCTTCGATGAAGGTAAAAGCCTACGTCTAGTTTGTAATGGGATTGATGTGATCTCGGCGACTAAGGAGCAATAGCTTCGCCTAAGCCTCGAGTTGTAGTTGCCTATCCCTAAACCGCTGCCGGGTCGTCCCCTTATATACACGGGTTGACGTCCGGCCGGTCTACAGAGTCCCGAGGCCGGCTTATACAAGTGTCCGGCTCGGTCTCTCCTTTCTCTTATCTTACAACACAAGTTACATGGTTATGGCGGTTTTACCATTATGGGCCCTAATTCGCCCCTGGGCTCCGGGCCTCTAAGCTCTACGGCGAATCGCCATCTTCTGAGTCTTCATGGGCTCCAATTATGGCTGAGGGTAAACCGGCCCCTCCAGGGCGGTTTATATTCAGTAGTTACATCCCCAACAGGTATGAAGAAGGATATTGCCGAGTATGTAGCCGTATGTCATGTATGTCAGAGAGTGAAGGCAGAACATCAGAAGCCAGTAGGATTACTGCAGCCTATGGCGATACCCAATGGAAGTGGGACAAGCTTGGCATGGATTTTATCACCGGATTACCCAGGACCCGATCGGGATATGATTCTATCTGGGTAGTAGTGGATCGTTTGACCAAAGTGGCTCACTTTATCCCAGTGAAAACCACCTATACGAGTGCGAAGTTGGCCAAGATATACATGACCAGGATCGTATGTCTGCATGGAGTTCCCAGGACCATCGTATCACATAGAGGAACACAGTTTACTTCAAAGTTTTGGCATCAGCTGCACCAAACTTTGGGTACCAGGCTAGAGTTCAGTACAACCTTTCATCCGCAGACAGATGGACAGACCGAGAGAGTCAATCAGATTCTGGAGGACATGTTGAGAGCTTGTGCGCTAGATTATGGATCTAGTTGGGATGATAATTTGCCTCACGCAGAGTTTGCATACAACAACAGTTATCAAGCCAGTTTGAAGATGGCCCCTTTCGAAGCTTTGTATGGAAGGAGGTGCAGGACACCGTTGATGTGGGATGAAGTTGGAGACCGTCAGTTGTTTGGACCAGATTTGATCAAAGAATCGGAAGAGAAGGTTAAGTTGATTTGAGATAGACTGAAGGTAGCTCAGTCCAGGCAGAAGAGTTATGCAGACTCAAAACGCAAGGAGGTAGTCTATGAAATCAGAGACCGATCGTATCTTCGTGTGTCACCTCTGCGAGGAGTTAAACGTTTTGGAGTTAAGGGAAAGTTAGCCCCAAGATTTGTAGGACCATACCGAGTTTTACAACGTATGGGAGAAGTGGCCTACAAGATGGAGTTACCCGAAGGACTGTCAGGAGTTCATGATGTGTTTCATGTTTCTCAGTTGAAGAAGTGCCATGCTGAGATGGCCGATATTCCTCTGAGAGATACAGTGCCCCTGGAAGCAATTCAGTTGGATAGTGATCTGACCTACAAGGAGAAATCTGTCCAGATTCTCAAGTTTGCCAGCCGAGTCACACGCAGCAAGGTTATCAAGTTCTGCAAAGTTCAGTGGGGCCACCATACCGAGGATGAAGCCACCTGGGAATGAGAGGAAGATCTACGGAAAGACCACCCACACCTATTTTCTGGCCAACCCGAATCTCGAGGGCGAGATTCACCTTAAGCGGGGGTAGGTTTGTAACATCCCAAATTTTCAATTTGGAATGTTATACATAGGTCATCATATGCATATCATATTTTATTTGCATTTTGGTTTTGATCCTAGAAACTCTAAGCAATTCAAGGACCCACGGAGAGAGTTGGGGATTTCATTTATTTTCATATTTGGATTTTCCTCAAGTATTGAAAAGAGGATCATTTTGGTTTTAATTATTTTTCTCTTCGAAAATATTTCCAATATTAAAAAAACGAGAGGAGATAATATGACTTCCTCAAAATAAAAGAAATATTGGGGGGAATGTTAAAATCAAATAATTATTTTATTTGGATTTTATTTGTTATTATATTTGAATTAGAAAAATATGCTTTTTTCAAAATTTCATTTTTAGGCCAAGAAAATGTTCACTTTGTTCTAAATATTTTATTTAGACGTTGAAAATTGTTTTTGGCATTTTTCTAGAATTTTTTTATATTTATTTAGGATTTTTCCTTTTCGGCGGAATTGTTTTTTTTAAGTTCTTGGTGGGCTAACGGCCCAGAACGGGCTTCAAGCTCACCGCCACCTTCCTCGGCTGAGCGCCACCGCCGGACTCGTCCCCGACCCGAACTCCGCCTCGCCCCGCCGCCTTGCCCCCTCCCCCAAGCCGCCTCGGACCCCCCATGTCCTCCTATAGGTACCCCGCCGCCTCTCTCCTCGTCCCGCCTCGCCACCTCAGCCCCGCCACCGTTACTCTGATTCTTTGCCGCTTGCCGCCATGCTGTTGGCTGCCATGCCGCGCCATCCTGCATCACGAGCCGCCCGCCTCGCCTCGCCGCCGCGGACTCGCGACGCCGCCGCCCCCGCCGTTCGGAACCCGCCCGCCTCCGCCGGCTTTTCCGGTCCGTCCTGGTTTTTTTAGAAAACCCTATATTTATTTATTATTATTATTTTTAGATCAGTTCGGTTTTTCCCCGATTTTCTTGGTTTAGGTTATTTAACGAATCATCGTTCGTAGTTTGTTTTAACGAACAAATTCACCTGTTTGCCTCTGTTAGCGAACGGTCGCGCCATAGTCTTTTTCTTTTTATTTTATTTTCGGCCAGGGACCTATCCGCGATTATTTTTATCACAGATTAGCCCCTGATCTTCAAACCCTCGCAACTCTTTAACCGTTTGTCCAAATCCAGTGAAACCAATGCCAAAATCTTCGTCTCGAACCCCTCTTTCTGGTTAATCAACTTGAACAAGGTTTTGACAATTTAAAATTTGGTTTCAAGAAGATTTGAATTCGAAGTTCTTTTGACCGTAGTTTCAGTTCCGTAGCTCCGTTTTGACAGATTCTTTTTGCAAATCGAATCACTTAAGTTCAACTTTCAGATTGGGTCTTCTTATTTGAAGTTTTATCCTTGCATATATGCTTGAGTGCTTATGTATGCTACTGTTTGTTTGCGATAGAATTCCCGGAGTGCGAAGCGTGCTACTACGAGTCTCTAGGCTTTGCGGATCGTCAACAAGGCAAGTAACACATTGATCATACCCATTTATTACACAGTTTTTATGCATTAGTTGCAATCCTCAACCACTGCATGATTAGAATGTGATTAACATGTGGGTATTGGGAAGTAGATGATGAGGTAGAACCTATTGCCCTTTTATTATCAAACCCTTGGGAGTTACTTCTACGTTATGCTTATGTTGTTGTGCTATGCTCGTAGACGTGGATTGGGTTTAAGTGTATCCATGACAGATGTGATATTGTTAATTAATGGTTAACTTAAGGTGGCTACTTAAATACACATCTAGGTGGATTGGTTGCGGGCACCTGGAGCATCCAGTGTTGTCCTAGGATATCCGGGAGTACCCGTGTGGTCATCCTATGGTTCGCCACCCAGGCTCAAAGCGATCATAAGATTATTCATGCTAGAAACTTATGTGTGCAGCCACAAGCTATTATGGGCACTAGCATAGTTGAGTACGTTGCATGACCTCTTTCAGTGGTGGGCTAGCAGATGTAGGGGAAAGTAGGTGTAACTGTCCACCCAGAGTAAAGAGTAAATGCTTCTGAAAGGTTGTGTCTCGGTCATCCGTTTCTCAAACACCATGTAGTGCAAGAAAACCAACGGAGGAGATCAATACTTGTGGGGAAAAGTGCGCAAACCTCTGTAGAGTGTATAAACTAATCATGGTTAGCCGTGTCCCCGGTTACGAACATCTTGAGTATCTGGTTCTTGGATTATCATGTTGATCTCATGACTCTAAAGTAATTTTGTTGGGTTATTAAATACTGCTTAATTGGGATTGAGTTGGAGGAACCTTCTCAATGTATAACAACTACCATGATAGTTAAATAAAATGTATTTCTTTGTTGTAGGGAAAAATTGGCTTTTCGCAAAACATTATAACCATAGAGCCTCCACCAGCCATATATGCATGTAGTGATAGCATTTACCTGTTTATTGCTCTACTGTGTTATATTGCTAGCATATTCCATGTGCTGACCCATTTTGGGCTGCAACATATCGTGTTGCAGACTTTTCAGATGAAGACTAAGGTGCGCTAGGTCGTTGTCGTGCACTCAGCTATGCCGTTGGAGTTGATGGACTCACTTTATCTTCCAAGCCTTCCGCCGTTATCTTATTTAGATGGCCTTAAGCCATATTTATTGTAATAAGTTCTCTTTTGAGACATTCGATGTATTAAGTGTGTGATTGCACTCTGTTATAAATCCTTCAAGTACTGTGTGTGTCAGCATTACCGATCCAAGGATGACACTTATGCAACAGAGATTTGACCTTTTGAGGTCGGATCGCTACAGTTGCCCTCACGACGCGGGTCCACGTGCCCATCTTTCACCGGCGACGATTAAACAGTGAAATGATATTTGGGGAGTGAGCTAGTGTGCTTGAGACGCCGTCTGTGGACTGTAGCCGATGCACCTTCTCGTGTAAGCCGTAGGCGTACTATACACCGATGGTGCTCCAGGATATTTTGTGCTGCATCTCACACGGTTGCTGGTAATAAACTGTATGCGATCTACTTGATTTTTCATCTTTATTTGAATTACATAATGGGGTCACAATGGCAATGGATGGTGTTTGAATTGCTAGACCTTTTATCTGGAGTGAACATGCAACTATATGTGTGTCGTAAAAGAACTGGAATTATTCAGGGTTCGTTTGAACATTTTATACATGAAATTGGTTTTCTAGCCATTTCAGGTGCACAATTCAAATTTTAACTACATGCACATGCTCCAGTGCATATAAATTGGTTGAAAAATCAAATATATGTCCTTGGGTGCATGCTTAGGTCCCATGCAAGAAATGGGAATGAATTTCAAACACCAGGGCACCGTTGATTGCCGGCAAAACATTGAGATGCCTCGTTTTTCAATTCTAGTAAATCCAAAACTCGTCTGAAATTCATGAAACTTGGCATGCTATCATGGAGCGGCATCAACATGTCGTGGTAAATTTTTTGTCCCATTTGGGGCAGGTTTGGGTATATGCTTCTCACAAACCGGAGCTTCTCACAACAACAAGCATGATGGTTTTCGATAGGGAACGTCCACCTTTGGGGACGAAACGATATCCATTGCCTCTTATTGCTTTCAAATTTTTTCTCATGTCAACATAGAACAACAGGAGTGTTGTGTGAACTTTTGTGATTTTTCGGGGTTCGTTTGGACATTTTTATGCATTAACTGAGTTTTCAATGCATTTATGTGCATAATTCAAATTTGAACTACATGCACATGTTCCAGTGCATATAAATTGGTTGAAAATCAAATTTGTGACCTTGGGTGCAAGCTTAGGTCCCATGCAAGAAATGGGAATAAATTTCAAACACCAGGGCACCATTGATTACCGGCAAAACATTGAGATGCCTGGTTTTTAAATTCTAGTAAATCCAAAACTCGTCTGAAATTCATGAAACTTGGCATGCTATCATGGAGCGGCATCAACATGTCGTGGTAAAATTTTTGTCCCATTTGGGGCAGGTTTGGGTATATGCTTATCACAAACCGGAGCTTCTCACAACAAGCATGATGGTTTTCGGTAGGGAATGTCTCACCTTTGGGGATGAAACAATATCCATTGCCTCTTATTGCTTTCAAAAAATTTCTCGTGTCAACATAGAACAATAGGAGTGTTGTGTGAATTTTTGTGATTTTTCGGGGTTCGTTTGGACATTTTTATGCATTAACTGAGTTTTAAATGCATTTATGTGCACAATTCAAATTTGAACTACATGCACATGCTCGAGTGCATATAAATTGGTTGAAAAAATCAAATATGTGTCCTTGGGTGCATGCTTAGGTCCCATTGAAGAAATGGGAATGAATTTCAAACACCAGGGCACCGTTGATTGCCGGAAAAACATTGAGATGCCTGGTTTTTAAATTCTAGTAAATCCAAAACTTGTCTGAAATTCATGAAACTTTGCATGCTATCATGGAGCGGCATCAACATGTTGTGGTAAAAATTGTGTCCCATTTGGGGCAGGTTTGGGTATATGCTTCTCACAAACTGGAGCTTCTCACAACAAGCATGATGGTTTCGGTAGGGAACGTCCCACCTTTGGGGACGAAACGATATCCATTGCCTCTTATTGCTTTCAAATTTTTTTTCTTGTGTCAACATAGAACAACAGGAGTGTTGTGTGAATTTTTGTGATTTTTCGGGGTTTTTTTGGACATTTTTATGCATTAACTGAGTTTTTCATGCATTTATGTGCACAATTCAAATTTGAACTACATGCACATGCTCGAGTGCATATAAATTGGTTGAAAAATCAAATATGTGTCCTTGGGTGCATGCTTAGGTCCCATGCAAGAAATGGGAATGAATTTCAAACACCAGGGCACCATTGATTGTTGGCAAAACATTGAGATGCTTGGTTTTTAAATTCTAGTAAATCCAAAACTCGTCTGAAATTCAGGAAACTTGGCATGCTATCATGGAGCGGCATCAACATGCCGTGGCAAATTTTTTGTCCCATTTGGGGCAGGTTTGGGTATATGCTTCTCAGAAATCGGAGCTTCTCACAACAACATGATGGTTTCGGTAGGGAACGTCCCACCTTTGGGGGCGAAACGATATCCATTGCCCCTTATTGCATTCAAATCGTTTCTCGTGTCAACATAGAACAACAAGAGTGTTGTGTGAATTTTTATGATTTTACGGGGTTCATTTGGACATTTTTATGGATTAACTGAGTTTTCAATGCATTTATGTGCATAATTCAATTTTGAACTACATGCACATGCTCCAGTGCATATAAATTGGTTGAAAAATCAAATCTGTGTCCTTGGGTGCATGCTTAGGTCCCATGCAAGAAATGGGAATGAATTTCAAACACTGTGGCCTTTGTTGATTGCCGGCAAAACATTGAGATGCCTGGTTTTTAAATTCTAGTAAATCCAAAACTCGTCTGAAATTCATGAAACTTGGCATTCTATCATGGAATGGCACCCGACATGCTGTGGTATTTTTCATGTCCATTTTGAGAGAAGGCACACTCGAATAATGACAGCCAACAAAGGCATTTTGTAAAAATAGCTGCCACTTGAATATCTCAAACGATTGTAGAATTCAAACCGTGTGCGTTCTGTTAACCATTCATGTGACGCCATGTGTCTTGGTTTTAATGGCTGTAGGAGGTGTCGTGCGGACAGCTGCTTGACCTTGACTGAAGGGGAGGCATGCGAGCGCCGTCCGGTGCGCAGGTTGACCAAAAGGCGTGCAAGCTATCCTCGAATGCGCAGGCTCACCGGGATGCGTGCGAGTTGTATGCTGTGCAGGCTCACTAGGAAGCGAGCCCTTTGACTTCCATGGCTGCCCGCCTTGCTCGCATCCTCTCCATTAATGGCACCCAAGCCGCAGTTTAATTCGATTTTTAAATATAAAACACTCATCGCAAATGTTTTATTTAGAACACCTGTATGCAAACCGACAGCTTCCCTAGGAAGCCAAGAGAAAATGTGCCAAGCAGGATCTCTGAAGCTCTTGATCACAAAGGTTTTAGATAGAACACATGTCTGCAAAGTGAGAGCTGCGCAGGATTTGTGCATCCCTTCAACGCAAATGGTTGTTTTGGATGACCTGTGTGCAACCACGTACAAACAATTTGGTAAGATTTGTCAATCCTTGTAACACTGCGATTTGTCAAAATATGAAGCTAAAAATCACTAGCAGTATCTAATTTTTGCAACCAAAATTCAGTAATTAAGCATAGATTTCATTCATAGATTAAGCAGTCTTTCTTAATTTATACAAACAGTTCAACTCGACAGCTGAAACGACCAAATTTTTCCCCAATTGTTGCCAACCACGTACTGAAATAGCTAGTTCAACTATATATACTAGCTAATTTTAAGTATGTTGTACAGCTCCACCACATCTATAGTCAGATGAACTGAACAAAATAGCCCCTAAATACTACTCTTACTACTACTACTGCGGAGGGGCTTTGTACTACTTCCGACTGCCTCTCCTCTGCCAAGCGCGCTCAGTAAGAGGTGGAGGAGGAGGAGCCTACCGACGAGCTGGGCAACCGCAATACGGTGCCTGCCGCTGTTGCGGCTTCAGCGATGCTCACCTCGAACGCCCTCTGCCGCTCCAGGCGACCCCTCTCGAAGCGATGATTCTCCTCGTAGATCTCCTGATTCCTCGCCTCTGAGGCGGCATGTGTCGCGGCCACGACGGCGGTAAGGCTCTTTGCGTGCTCGACGAGGCGCTCCTCCTCCTCCCGCAGGAACTTGGTGTAGCGCGCAAGGTCGGTGACGCACGTGCGGGCATCCACCTCCACCTCCCGCCTTCGGGCGGCGGTGGCGGAGCGGGTGATGACCCCGGCGGTCGACGGTGGGCTGGTGTCCACGGCGGCCGATGACGGGGTGGCGGCCACGACCACCATCTCCCGCCTTCGGGCCGCGGTGGCGGAGCGGGTGACGGCCATAGTGGACGGCAGTGGGGTGGCGGCCACGACAGCCACCTCCCGCCTTCAGGCCGCGGCGGCGGAGTGGGCGATGGCCCTGGCTCTCGACGGTGGTGTGGCGGCAACGGCGGCCGGCAACAGCTGCCGACAAGCACCGGCGGCGGAGCGTGTGGTGGGTGTTCCGCGCACTCCCAACAGAGCCACCACGCGCACTACACTACGCCGGGGACTGCGCCGCCGTGCGGTGTAGCCTCCCAGCTGGAGTTGTCCTCTGATGATGGTGGAGTGGCTGAGCGACGACGACGACAGACCGGTGCCATTGGCGATTGTGGGAAAAACAGACAAGATAAGCTACAGGGAGGGAGGGGGAAATGCGACGCGGGACTCGCCGGCCGTGGGGATTTTTATAGCAGACCGGTAAGCATTGGGATTTTGGGGGATTTCACCAAGTCGGGCGGGAAGCTTGCGCGGGAACCTACGAGGTTGCGCGGCAACGGGCTCACCGACAATTCATTGGCGCCACGGTTTGGCCAAAAGAATGCCCCCGCGCGCTGCGCAAACTTGCGCTGTAAGCCGTCTGCCGCAGCGGGGTGACAAGACGTGCGAGAGGAGGACGAAAGGCCGCGTACACATATGGTTAATAGAAAACGTTTGCAATTTAATTACCAACTATACCACCATCCTGGTTTATAAGTATGATTTAACTAATAAAATACGAATGCATGTCGCCAAAGATTATATAGTTGAATTTGTATTTGAACATAGTTTCCAATTATATAATTTTTAAAACATGCATTAACATTTTGTTGGTTAAATTTGAGGGCAAAGTATGGCACAGAATATAAAGGAACTGTCGGCCGGCTTGTAGGCGACCATTTCCTGCGTGTTCAACTGCTCTATGAGTGTGGTTGCTTGCGATTCAGGCGGCCGCGGCGCGCTCTGCTCTCGCGTCCCTCCGGGTGCTCTACCCTCGTCCCTCCACGCGTGCTGCCAGTGTTTGGGGCCGGCACACGATAACACAGTTCGTGTGCAAACGGTTGCATCGGGCATGGCGCGACGATACAGTTACCCGCTGCAAAAACTGCCATGCGGACGCGCCGAGAATCCACGCCGCCCGGCCCCCTTTTATTCCTGCGGCCATTTACCTTCATATCTCGTCTCACACGACACAATAAGCACACCCATGAGGACACATACAGAGAGGACATCCATCGGTTCCAATGGTGCTCCCAGCGGCCGACGACGACAACGGCGGGCAGTTCACCATACATCACATAGTGGACACCCACGTGAGGGGGAAGGCCTTCTCGGTGGTGTACACAAATGATCCGGTCTCATTGGAGAGCTCCATCCAAACTATGGAGCAGTTCCTTGCCGCGGACAAGTACCGAGTGGTCGGTTTCGAACTCGAGTACACCATCGGTCGTGCCGGGCACGATCAGAAGGTTGTCGTCGCCCAGTTGTGCGTGCGACATGACGTCCTCATCTACCACTACCACCTTGCCACAAGGCCTTGCAAGCGTTTCTCCTGGTTTATCAACAGCTCCGACTACAATTTCGCTATGGTGGACACCACCAACGATCTAAAAGCGCTCAAGGTTTCGGACTTGAAATGTCCGAATCTTGTCAACATCCAGCACCAGTACAAGGTCTAGGGCAGCGACAAAAACAAACTGAACTCCCTGGTTGACCTCGCCTCGGCCATCATCGACCCCTACTACGCGAAGATGAAGGAAGAGAGCAATAAGGATAAGAACGCCTGGCACAGTGTGTGGCATGAGAGACTGGATGAACATGTCAAGTACGCGGCCATGGACGCGTACACAAGATACAAGATGTACAGGCAGATCGTTGACATGAGACACTGTCTTCTTCCTGACCCTGACGAGGGATCGAGCCACATATCAGTGGCGGGAGCGTCACAAGAACTAGATGACTAGACGATCGTTTCTCCTACTTTAGAATGCATGCAATTGTTTATTGAGGTGCATGCGAATGATCTGTATAGTCACTTATGTAATTGGATGTTTATTTCAGTTATATATATACTACATGTTATTGTAGTGTAGATAGAGCAATTCACACGGCTTATTAGTAGCAATCGTCTGTGTTATTATTGGTCTCACACACATTTTTGATTACAAACCTGTTTGCCGCGTATCACACACATCTTGTTCAGTTGAACCGGTTCCATTGTGTTGCCTAATCACACACAGTTCATCCCAGTGAACCTTATGTTGTATATCACACACGTCTTCATCTGGCTGCCCGTTTCTTTTGTTCCTCCTCATCCCAAACAGTTAATTGAGCTAGACCGTATGCCCTGCATCGCACACGCAACTAAATTCTGAACCATGTTTGATGCATATGTCATCGCAAACGTTTTGCACCTTTTTGACGGTTTTTTACACCACCGTTTGCGATTATGGCATCGCACACAGTTTCGTCGAAGGGTCTCTGATTGTAGTGTCGCGTTTGGACCATCCTGCAGTAGTGTTATCTCTACTATACTGCATCTCCCCTCCTCTTCGCGGAAAAACCCAACACAGTTGACAAGTAGCACTCACCCTCATCCTCCATGATCATGTTGTGCGTGATCACACAACATGTCATCACCTCCCACAAGGTCTTTGTATGCCCATTGCTTAGCAAGTCCACAATCAACTGCATAACGTGCTTGTAGAACTCCAAATGCCCCCTCAACATCCTTTCTAGCTCCTTCTTGTCTTTGGGCAAAGTGAGACTTTTTCTGGCCAAGTGGGTCAGAGATGGTCTTGACAAAGGTAGCCCACGAAGGATAGATACTGTCAACCAGATAAAATCCCATGTTGTATTCATGCCTACTGACAGTATAGTGGCAATGAGGAGCTTTCCCTCCAGTCAGCCTAGCAAACAACACATTGATGTCATTGTGAAACCCGGGCATGCCAAAGAAAGCATGCGAAATCCAAAAGATGATGTAACACAACTGCTTCAAGAATGATAGTGGGCTTCTTAACATGACCCTCATATTGTCCTTGCAGAGCTTTTGGACAGTTCTTTCATCTCCAATGCATGCATTCAGGAGATCTGAGCAAACCTGCGCACCCTCTAGCTTCAGACATTGCCAAGATCCTCTCGGTGTCTACGACAGTTTGTTCTCTCGGGTATTTAGGTCCAAACACCGAGACCGCGACAACAACAAATCTTACCATGGCGTTTTCGCATGTGCTCTCAGACATCCGTAGGTATTCGTCCCGTGAGTCAACGTCCGTGCCATATGCAAGCATCTGCAGCGCGGCCGATCACTTTTGGTAAGCAGAGAACCCTATCCTTCCTACTTTGTGTTCAGTCCGGACGCGGTTTGAGGGTTTATTTTAGAGATGCCCTGACCTTCATATAAAAATTACAGTAGAATCCTTTCGTATTGTTTGTTCCTAAAAAAACGCCTTACTTTGACATAAGGGCTCCCAACTCCCAAGTACAACTCTAGACATGTGAAGTTTCCATTCGATCCGTAAGGTGCAACAATTTCGTTCCTTCAAACTGATACGTCTGCTCTCCCAAAATAAAAAGTTAAAAATGATACGTCTGCGATAGTACGTACACTGTAGATAGCAAGCTCAATGGATATTCTGTTTAATATTGTTGGAGTCTCTGAGGGTGGTGCCCCCTTCCAACGTTCATGGCAGAAGGAGATGGACAAAGGAGACACTTATTCTGCCGAAAGAGAGGAGACAGAACCCTGCGCTCGCCTCACGCGATCGACCTGCCCAGCGGAGATCACCAGAAGATTACACCATGCGATCCGTGTCCTTGCCTGATTTTATAGGTACAGATTAAATCCCTTGGTGTTGTACCATGCTTGTCCTTCGACGATTTTACAGCCACAGGTTAATATCTTGGCGTTCATCACGGCACCGGCTGTTCGGGGCAACGGTGCATGCAGATGCAGGGCAATGCAGCACGCGCCCGATCGAAAGCCTGTAAAGCAATGATATACTACTACAAATTGCTGGTTTCAAAGAAGATATTGAACCCGTGAGGCAAATCCAGGTTAATCGCCATGCATTGCGTTGCTGTATGCAGTAATGGCTGTATGGCACGAATGATTTCCCAAAGATAGACAGTACGCACGATCCAATCCTACCTACAGTCACCAGCGCGTTCGTTGTCTGATGGTGGACATCGTGGCGCTCATCCTGGCTTAGAATTACTAGTTGGGGTGGGAGTGGGACTTGGAAATTCATTACCTGGCTTAGAATTACTAGTTGGGGTGCACCCTAGGCTTTGACTCCATGATGATAAACAAAACGTGCCCAGATCGGGGCTGTCGATCGATTGCTAAGCCTAGAAGACCATGTTAGAGCTGTCGATCCATATGGATTCCAGCGCTTACAGTTACAGGACTCGTTTACGAGAACACGCGAGATTGCATTGGCGATCCATGCAGTGATCATGATAATGGCCTCGGAACCGGCGTCGATATCGCCAGAAGCACCGAATGGGCATGATGCTCGCTAGCTATATCATGGGCTCATGGCCATCGATTCTCCCCTCTCGAGCCTCGCTCCGGTTGGGTTCGATTGGCTTGGCGCCCGTCTCTTCGGGTAAGTATAAGCACTGGTGTCACTTCGCCCGGATCTCCGGTACGGCCGGGCGCGTGCGAGCGCGGCTGGCGCCATGATCTGGCCGCGTGCTCGAAGAAGGCCTCGTGATTGAATATCCTGAGGCCCTTGTTCCGTCAAGAGAGAGATCTCTTGAACTCTGAGCTGTGTGCTGGGTCGATCGATTGGCAGCGCGCGCGAGGTATCACTTATCAGGCTGGGTGGCTGACAAGACATGGCGCGATCGATTAGATCCCTCTCCGCTCTGTAGTTTCAGCAAAGGACGACGAGAGATTTTGGCTCTACTCCACCGTCCACACAACGGAGCAGTACGTGCTACCAGAAATGAAAAACCTACTCGCTACCCTTGTGGGCTTGTGAATTGTTGACAATCCTATAGTCTGAATCAACCGTATCTTTTTTTTCCAAAAAAAACTTTCAAACTATTAACTATCAGCCCCTATAAATACATCCAGATTTGTGGAGCAACGACTACAAACACTGGAGTGAGCGATGACGGCCATCATCGCCCCTCCCTTATCAGAGGCAGGCAAACCTTGTTGGAGTAAACAGTTGGGAATTCGTCGTGCTAAGGCCCCATAGGATCAGCACATCAGAACAACAACCGCCACCGATGAAGAAAAGCGTAGGTCGGAAGGATCCAACCTGTAGACACACGAACACAGACGAATAAAGACAGAATCCACATGGATCCACTGAAGACAAACGCCGAACGAATCCCACGATATCCGCCAGATTCAAACCTCCACGCGCCCTCTAACAATGGAAACACCACCGAAACGAGTGCTAGGCGGGGAGGATCTTATTCCATCTACAGAGAACCACTGCCGCCTCGCATCTCTGACTAGGACACACTAACAAAACTATAAATAAATAAAATCGGAACCCTCCTGGCAGCAAGGGCCAGAATCCACCGCGCCTCCATGGTCCTAAAACCACAGGAGACGAGGTAGATCGACGGCAGCACCGGCGGGAGGCAGTAGAAACCTAGCATGCTCGGTGCACGGTACGAAGGTCGCCGCTGTGCGTGGTGCCTTTTTCTGATGTCGTGCACTTCTTGAATCAACCGTATCTATAGCATGCTCTCTTTTCACTTTAGGAATCTATAGCATGGTGTTAGAGTAAAGAGTTGTAAATTTTTGAATCCGTGGACTTTTATTAAACTCATAATCAATTTTTAAAATCATTAGCCATTTTTGTTTGCACTCGGCGACGACCCTCTATGATATCTCACCATTAAAGAACACAAGGGATCTGGGTCATTATATATAGTTTGAGTGTATTCTTTAGTTTAGGTCGATGTATATTTCTTTCAAAGGAAAGTATATGGTGTATCCTTCTGCATACTCTTAATAATCTTTAAGGATAATAAATGTGTTATTCACTGGTGGAAAAACAGGCTTCCGTCCAGCCCCATAAGTCGCGAAGCTGTAGGAACCGCGACTAATGGGACCTTTAGTCGCGGTTCTGGAGGTGAACCGCGACCAAAGGCCTGGGCCCAGTGGCGCTCGGTGGCCAGCTGGCGACGTGAGGTCTTTAGTCGCGGTTTGCCGGGACAACCGCGACTAAAGGCCTTCGGCACCTTTTAGTCACGGTTTGCCGTGCCAACCGCAACTAAAGCCCCTCCCTAGATATACCCATCCAGCAGCCAACACTTAGCCATTTGGAGCCATTCTCTTCACAAGTGGGTGTAGGTTTGCTTTTGGTTCCTCTTATGCACATAAGGTGTTTGATGAAATGCCCCAAGAGCATGAAACAAACATGACATGAAGTGTTGGAGCCACACTCCTCGATCGCGGTTAGCAACTTGATGAACCTTTGATGTGTCATTGATAAAATATGCATGTGTGTAGTACATTGTTTAATTTATATTGTTTGTAGCTAGTTAGTTTAACAAATGCATGATGGTTAATTATATATTTTATATTATAATAATGCAGATGAATCGGCAGTGGATGTACGGTAACCGACTCTCCGGCGAGTTCACTACGGGTTTGAAAGATTTCCTCGTAGTGGCTAATGCGAACAAGCGGGGGGTTTTGTTATCTGTCCATGTGTTATCTGTAAGAATCAGAAGGGTTACTCTTCCTCAAGAGATGTTCACATGCATCTGCTTCGGCACGGTTTCATGCCAAGCTATAATTGTTGGACCAAGCATGGAGAAAGAGGGGTTATAATGGAAGAAGATGAAGAAGGGGATGATTTCATCGATGAAAGCTATCTTGCTCATTTCGGTGATACTTTCATGGAGGATGCTTTGAAGGTGAAGGGGAAGGTGAAGAAGAGGCACGTGATGATCCGTTGATGATCTTGGTCGGACCATTGCTGATGCACGGAGACGCTGCTAAACCGAAAAGGAGAGGGAGAATTTGGATCGCATGTTAGAGGATCACAGAAAGGCGCTGTACCCGGATGCGATGATGGTCTGAAAAAGCTGGGCTGCACATCGGATTTGCTGAAATGGAAGGCGAGGCAGGTGTGTAGCTGACTCGGCATTTGAAAACTTGCTGAAAATGTTGAAGAATATGTTTCCAAAGGATAACGAGTTGCCCGCCAAGACGCGTCTGAAGCAAAGAAGGTTGTCCGCCCTCTAGGTTTAGAGGTTACGAAGATACATGCATGCATCAACGATCGCATCCTCTACCGCGTGAATACGAGAATTTGAATGAATGCCGGTATGCACCGCATTGCGTTATAAGATCGAGGCGATGACCTGGTGACGATGTTGAGGGCCGAAACCGGGAAGAGGGTTCCGCCAAGGTGATGTGGTATGCTCCTATAATACCACGGTTGAAACGTCTGCTCAGGAACAAAGAGCATGCCAAGTTGTTGCGATGGCACAAAGAGGACCGTAAGTCGGACGGGGAGTTGAGACACACCGCAGATGGAACGCAATGGAGAAAGATCGACAGATGGTTCAAAGATTTTGCAGATGACGAAAGGAACATAAGATTTGCTCTAAGTACGGATGGCATGAATCCTTTTGGCGAGCGAGCTCCAGCCATAGCACCTGGCCCGTGACTCTATGCATCTACAACCTTCCTCCTTGGTTGTGCATGAAGCGGAAGTTCATTATGATGCCAGTGCTCATCCAAGGTCCGAAGCAACCCGGCAACGACATCGATGTGTACCTAAGGCCATTAGTTGATGAACTTTTACAGCTGTGGGGTGGTGTCCGTGTGTGGGATGAGCACAAACAAGAGGAATTTGACCTACTGAGCGTTGCTTTTCGTAACCATCAACGATTGGCCTTCTCTTAGTAACCTTTCGGGACTGTCAAATAAGGGATACAATGCATGCACGCACTGCTTACATGAGACTGAAAGTGTACATTTGCCAAATTGTAAGAAGAACGTGTACCTTGGGCATCGCCGATTTCTTCCAAAATTCATCCAAGAAGAAAGAAAGGCAAGCATTACAATGGCAAGGCAGATCACCGGCGAAGCTGCGGAACGACCTTGGTGCTTGAGGTATTTGATATGGTCAAGGATTTGAAAGTCATCTTTGGAAAGGGTCCCGGCGGACAATCAGTTCGAAGGAGCTGACGGGCACGCATCTATGTGGAAGAAGAAATCTATATTCTGGGAGCTAGAATATTGGAAAGTCCTAGATGTCCGCTCTGCAATCGACGTGATGCACGTTATGAAGAATATTTGCGTGAACCTCCTAAGCTTCTTGGGCGTGTATGGGAAGACAGATGATACAAAGGAAGCACGGCAGGACCAGCAACGTTTGAAAGACCACGATGACCGGCATCCGGAATGGTTTCAAGGTCGTGCTACCTACGCTCGACCAAAGAAGAGAAGGTCATCTTTTTGAATGCCCGAGCGGTATGAAGGTCCCGTCTGGATTCTCGTCCAATATAAAGGGAATAATAAACATGGCGGAGAAAAAGTTCCAAAACCTGAAGTCTCACGCGCCACGTGATTATGATGCAATTGCTTCCGATTGCTTTGAGGGGCTCCTAGGAAAATGTTCGAGTAGCCATTGTGAAGCTATGTGCATTCCTCAATGCAATCTCTCGAGAAGGTAATCAATCCAGAAGTTCTACCACGGTTCTGAGCGATGTGATCCAATGTCTTGTCGGTTTCGAGTTGGTGTTCCCGCCATCCTTCTTCAATATTATGACGCACCTCCTGGTTCACCTAGTCGAAGAGATTTTCGTTCTCGGTCCTGTATTTCTACACAATATGTTCCCCTTCGAGAGGTTCATGGGAGTATTAAAGAAATATGTTCGTAACCGTGCTAGGCGAGAAGGAAGCATCGCCAAGGGCTATGGAAATGAGGAGGTAATTGAGTTTTGTGTTGACTTTGTTCCCGACCTTAAGCCGATTGGTCTTCCTCGATCAGCGGCACGAGGGGAGACTAAGTGAAAAGGCACGATCGGAATGAAATCAACGATATGTATGGACGGCCATTCTCTGATCAAGCACACCACACTGCATCGACCAATTCCAGCTTGGTGGCTCCGTATTTTGAGAAACACAAGAATATTTTACGTTCGACAACCCGGGAAGCTTTGAATCCTGGATTAGGAAGGCCCACATGGAGACTTTCGGCAGTTGGTTGAGAAAACATTTAATGAATGACAATGATGTTGTAGATCAGCTGTACATGTTGGCCAAGACACCATCTTCGACTATAACGACTTTCCAAGGGTACGAGATAAATGGGAATACATTTTACACGATCGCCCAAGATAAAAGAGCACCAACCAAAACAGTGGTGTCCGCTTTGATGCAACAACCGAGAATGGGCAAGAGGTCACATATTATGGTTACATAGAGGAGATATGGGAACTTGACTATGGACCCTCCTTTAAGGTCCCTTTGTTCCGGTGCAAATGGTTCAAGCTAACAGGAGGTGGGGTAAAGGTGGACCAGCAATACGGAATGACAATGGTGGATTTCAACAATCTTGGTTACCTTGACGAACCATTCGTCCTAGCGAAAGATGTTGCTCAGGTTTTCTATATGAAGGACATGAGTAGCAAACCGAGGAAACGGAAAGATAAGAAAGCGATCAAGACATCATGCGATGATCCAAAGCGCCACATTGTTCTTTTCAGGGAAAAGAAACATCGTGGGAGTGGAGGACAAGACAGGACATGTCGGAAGATTATAATATGTTTGCTGAAATTCCGCCCTTCAAAGTGAACACCGACCCAAGCATTAAGTTAAATGATGAGGATGCTCCATGGATACGGCACAATCGTAAGCAAGCGGGGACACAAGGGAAGAAAAATGATGTGTAATAATTTATTGTACCAAACTTTGTTGAATGGATCATGTGAATTATATTACCCGTGATGTGTTTGGTGTCCATTTTGAATGATTCGAGATACCACCGATGATACATGAAATTTGGAGTGATTTAGTCATACTCCTGCCTAGGCGTATAATATGCATACTCGTAGTCTTCATAGCCGCGCCGCCGTCGTTGTCTTGGTAGTAAATGCGCCTTCTAAGTTGCCGCCGTCGTAAATGCATTTCTTTGTCGTCATTGCCGTCGGGCGGCGCTAAATATTTCGAATCGAGGGTAGCGCAGCGGGGATATCGCCGCCGTGATGTAGTCCATGACGCTCTGCAGAGTCCGCCATACCACCATAGCCGACGGCCGGCCTCGTGGAAGTTCGAAGGCAGACCGTCCTCCTCATACTGGCGGCGCCCTCTCACGCCGATTGATGAAGAAGGCGTCCCAAGTATCTTGGTTATCGGGATGCGGTGGGATTCATCCGCTGCTCGGCGTGAGGTCGAGGTAGTAGTGGTTCGTGATGGCCGCCTGCTGTTACCACGAGGACGGGAGGGAGGGACTGCACGCCCGGGCGCTTAGGCTCCAATGGTGGGGACGCCTTGATAGCCAGTCGACAAGGGTAGTTCGAGGCGCAAAGCTCCTCCACCTGCTGGTAGGTTAGAGTGGGTGCGGTGGAAGCCATGAGAGAGTGATGAGAGATTGTAGAGATGTGATAATGCTGGCCAAGCCGGGCTACATATATGTAGTGAGAAATGGCGGGAAAAATGGGAGCGGGAAGACAGGAGGCGGGAAGAAAGTGGCGGGAAGACAGGGAAGAAATGGCGGGAAGAAGAGGAATCCAGAGCTGGTCATCTAACCTTTAGTCCCGGCTGGTTGGTGCAACCGGGACTAAAGGTTAGACAGGACGCGTGGGTAGCGCACGACGCCCTGTATTAAAATAAAGCACAAAAGAAATAAAACAATACAAATTAAACAGAAAACAATACAAATTAAAAAGAAAACAATACAAATTAAGCAGAAAACAGGTTTGGGGGGCTAAAACCCTAAACCTGCAGCCTTTTTAGTCGCGGTTGGGCGGCGACCAGCGACTAAAATAGCAACAATAAGTATTTTGTTGTAAGTAGAAACAAAATAAAATAAATAAAGCAACAAAGAAAACAAAAAAGTGTTTTCAAATTTGAAAACTAATGGCACTAACAGAAAGTTTATAATTTTCTAAAACTAAAAGCAAAAAGAATTAAAAAATAAAGCAAAAAACAACAAAAAATAAATAATAATGCAGAAAACAAAACAAAAAACTGGAAAAAAATAGTGCCGCCATCTTGGACCCCCACGGCTGAATACGACTAGAAACCCTACATGGGCCAGGATTCAGGCCCGCAGGAGGCCAAGTAGGCCCACAGCACATAGCTAGTGACAGATTAGGCCCGAAGCTGCGGTTGAGAGGAGCTCGAGAGGGTGGGCGCGGCGCTTATAAACCACTCTCGAGCTCTCTCAACTAGCGAGGTGGGACTAAACTTTTGGGCGTGAGGCAAGACAAGGCCTTTAGTCGCGGTTGGGCGAGGCGACCCGCGACTAAAGGGTACCTTTAGTCATGGTCTCGCCGCCAACCGCGACTAAAGTACCTTTAGTCATGGTCTCTTCGCCAACCGCGACTAAAGGGGGGCGGAACGCATAAAAACCCGCCAAAAACCCTTTAGTCGCGGTTGGGCAGGCGACCAGCGACTAAAGGGTACCTTTAGTCATGGTCTCGCCAACCGCGACTAAAGGGGGGCTATAAATACAAGGCTCGATTCCGATTCTCATCTTCTCGATTCTACTTTGTTAAATGCGCCTCGCCCTCGCCCTCGACCCGCCCGCGTCGCCCTCGCCCTCGGCGCCGCCCGCCGTCGCCCTCGCCTACAGCAGCGCGCCCGGCCCGGCCTCGGTCTGCCGCCTCGCTCGCCCGCCCTCAGCGCCGCCGACCGGCCCCCTTTTCCCTGTGCACCCAGCGCCCGAGCTCGGACGGGCTCGCGTCCGCCAGCGCTCATCGCCGTAGCCTCTCTGCTCCCACGGCCAGCGGCCTCACCGCGCCCGCACTTCTTCTCCGCCACACGCCGGCGAGCCACCGCGGCCACCCAGGCCGCGCCCGCCTCCTCACCTCCCCCCGCCTCTTCCCGCGCAGGGCTCTGCTCCCACGCCCACGCGCCCGCTACACTCTGCCGGCCACCGCCCGGCGTCCTCCACGATCCCGACCTCCCTGCTCCATCGTGCCGCCACCACTCATCGCTCGATGTCGCCACGATCATTGTCGGCGCCGCTTTCGTTGTAGCCTGCGTGCCTGCACTTGCAGGCTGCTGACCTTCGCTGATAAGCGGGCATCCGCGCTCGTTAGCTGCGCCCGTTTAGCCCCTTGGGCCAAGCCACTGGGACCCGTGTCCCTCTTTTGCGAGCGAAAAGAAGAATAAAAACAAAAGGAAGTAATTAAAAATTAATTAACTTAACTAAACTTGCTTAATTAGCTTAACATTAATTAAACTCCTAGTTAACTAACTAATCATTAGTTAGGTTGATGCATCTATGATGACCCGGTCCATACGTCGGTTTGACCCAGTCAACACCACTGTTGACTCTTGGCGTCATCTTGACGTTAGCATACACTATTCTGAATAATGTTAGAATTAAATGGATAATAATTTAGAAAATGTCATGAAGCCACATAAGTCGCGAATTTAAAAATGAGTCGAACAAAATGAACTTTTAAAAACTGCAACATGCATAAAAATCTTAAATGCTCATTTTTGCCTAAGCAAAATAAATCTTTCGAAAACCAAATTTGATTTATTTATAATATCTTTGTTTTTCCTAAATGTTGGGAAAGTCATATTATTCCCTCTCTTGAGATTTTTATAGGAAAACTTTATGAAGATAATTTTAAATAAATCCAATGATCCTATTTCCAAAATTTGAGAAATCCCAAATATGAAAATAATGAAACTTCCAACTCTCTCCGAGGGTCCTTGAGTTGCGTGAAACTTCCAACTCTCCCACCCTTCCTCGCCTCCTTTTGCCACCGCCCTTTCGCCACCGCCACCGCCACCGCCCCCTTCTTCACTTAATTAATTTGTTTTTACTACATGTTTTCGTGGACATATAATGGCGGACGATAGAGCTGACCCGATTATGGACAACTATGATCCGGACGGTGAAGCACATATGTTCGGCATCATAAACGGCGATATTCTATATGTGCCGACCGGAGAAGAAGAAGATGATATCTCTTCTTATCTGAACCTTGACGGTGAAGATGAAGGCGCCACAAGCAAGATGATGCCGAACAAGCGTCGATAAACGCATTTATCTTCAAATGGAAGTAGCAACCACCTCCGGCCGAGGTATATATATACATTGAGCCTCTGGTGATACAAACTAACTGATTTGAATAAATATGTGTGTACTAACGCAGCGACTCTCTTTCTTATTTTAGCCCTCGGCGGATCGTCGAAACAATCGAGTACGTCGTCAAAGCGTGGGCGCAACCAAGACGATGAAACAAGGAGAAACATGCACCATCGAGGTTGTCGACAAGGTAACCGGCAGGTCAGCTGGAGCCCCGCAAGAACGCCACCAAGTTTGTCACCAATGCGGAGCCATTGTTAGAGACAACGTCTCGATCACCGTCCATGAGTGGAATGAGCCAAAGAAGGCACGAATTGATGGTTTCACTTTTGTCGATAAGAGAACAAAAAAAGATTGCTTCAAGAAGCTTATGGAACATTTCGTTCTACCTCCGAAATACAACAAATTCGATGAGGAGGGTAACAAGATTGAGGAAAACAAGGAGAGGAGGAGGCTAGTCAAACAGTTCGCTCTTCATAAGATGGCCGACGCATTCCGGAAATTCAAGCAAAATCTAGCCCATGACTTTGTCAAGCAGAACAAGACTCCGGATTTCAAAGGACAATATGAGAAACTGAAACATGATTGGCCAGAATTTGTGAAGCAAAAGAAATCGGAGCAGTTCATTCAAATATCGAAAAAAATAAGGAAAATGCGGCTAAGAAGGAGTACAATCATGTTATGGGGCCAGGAGGGTATCGCATTTGGGTGCCTAGGTTGGAGAAGATGGAGAACGAGCTGAGGGCGCGAGGAATCCGTCAGTGCGGAGGATGGGACCCAAGGGCCAAAAGCTGGTGGTACGGGCATGGGGAACGCCGAACCCGGAGACAGGGGAGTGTGTTTACAGGGCAAATTAATTAAACCCACCCAAGCCCTTATTGACGCAATGAAGGATGCTCAACAGGGAAGATCAAGTTCAACAGAGAGAACGACGCTACCGACAAAAGCCCTCGGGAATCCTGAACACGGAGGACGTGACGAGGCATGGGGCACATTCCGTGGAAAATAGGGTTCCCCGAGCGATGACCCGTCTGATTCTGAAGCCGTAAGAGAAAGATGGATCGGGAATCGAGATGTTGTGGCGCGGTTGGCATCGGAAATGGATGTGATGAAGAAAACCATGAGTGTACTAGTAGCGAAAGAGATGCAGCTCGGTGCAGCATGAAGATCATCCAATGGATCTCGGAAGCCAGCAGCGGAGAAGCAGCGTGGCTTCCACGGAGGCCCCACCGGCTGGTGCGTATGCACCGACGATCGAAATTACTGCACCGGAGCCTCCGGTGGTCGAAATTATCGCACGGAGCCTCCGGTGGTCGAAATTACTGCACCGGAGCCTCCTCGCTACCCGTGGGCGATATATAAAGGAGATGAAAGAATGTCATCTGTATTATCCTATCGGGAACATGTCCATGAAGGTAGCCATCGGCGATGCTTTACCATGTTTACTCGGAGCACTCCACCACAAGAACCCCATTCAAGATGGCTATGCTCGTGTCACGGTGGAGGACATAGTCCAAGGGTTTGAGGACCGAGATTGACATTGCTACACCAAGGGGAGAAAAGACTTGGAGATGTCAAGCGCCATTTCATTCTATGGCAAAAGAAGTTTATCAAGTTTCAGCGAGGCGCCAAGGACAACAAGTCCACCCTCTACGGTGGTGGTGGTGGCGGTGGCGGGCGGGGGTGGTGGTGGTGGTGGTGGTGGCGGTTCACCTACACCTCCGTCCACGTCGGCCGACGCCGCCCCGATCCTAACGTCCGGCGGGTGATCAGCCGCCGCCCCCCAGTCCTCGTCCGGCGGGTGATCAGACGCCGCCCCCCAATCCACCTCCGACAAAGAAGCAGAAGCAGTCTTGGATTATTAACCCGGACCCTTATGTACGTAAGACCACAAAGGTACCGGAGCCATCACTGAAGCCTCTCCCCACAAGGCCTTGGGAACGTAGTGCGAGAGGAAGTCGACGCGGCGGGCTGCTGATTTGGAGAAATGGAAGGCGGACTGCAAGAAGAAAAGAGAGCCCGAGCCCAAGCCAAGATATTACGATGAGCAAAAGAAGTGGGCTAAGTCATTTTGAGCACACCGTCCCAAGCCGCGAAGAATGCGCCTAACGACTATGCACGTGAACTTCGCAGGCAGGCACTCATGTTCAACGAGAACAAAGAGCGGGAGAAGGCGAAAGTAAAATAAGCGGAAACAAGTTGCCCAGCTCGGGAACAAAGTAAACAATCGATTGCCCGCTTATAGTGGAAGCCTTCGTCCGGATGCCCCGAGATCATACAAGCCGCGACAAAGACATGGATTGACTGTAACGAAAAGTGCGAGAACAAGCGGCCAACTTAGGTATTACTCTTCGTGAACTGTTAGGCCTTGATGAGGTGCGGTGAAGGAGGTAGTAATTACATATGTCAAGAATGGGCCTCTCGTCGAGCTCGGCAGGAGAAAAGGATCTACCTCCACAAATGAAAGGTCTGCTGAAATGGTACAAGGGTTACATAAAAATAAAAATGCCAAAGAATATATTTATGCGGAAGTTAGACATGAGCATCACTTCAAACATTACTATGTACAAATTGAACTGAGTGAATTGTTCCAGCTTTTCAATCTGCGCGAGCTCGACAAATCTATCATCGGTTGCTACGTTACGTAAGTGATTTATTAATTTCTACCCCATCTCGTTCATATTGCCTGCACTATATATATGTCCTAACTATATTGTTGTGTCCGCTATTATACATGCAGAATGAAGATTAAGGAATGCAGAGTAAGGAACATCCATGATGTTGGGTTCATTGACCCACACATCGTTAATGGACATGTGTTGGAGCATCACCCGCCGACGTGGAGGCGGACACTGGCGGTTTCTTACAAAGCAGGAACTCAAAAGTGATATTCTATTTCCTTACCATTTTGGGTGAGTGTTTACATCTTGAGCACATTCTCTTTTGTTTACTCCATGCATGGTATGTGGCGGCTAATCGATGAGTTATGCATGACGTCTTGTGCATGTATCGTGTCCGCAGGTTCCACCGGATTCGCTAATAATTAAAGTTAACACCTCAGAATGTCTAGTCCACGACTCTACGAATATGGATCCAAAGCTTTGGGGCGACATGAGAAGAATGCTGCAAGTAATTATTTTCATTCATTTGCGCTCTATATCGATCGGCCTATTTCGTTCATTTCCTAATATCAAGTAACTAATAACTCTCTTGTTCATTTAATTTTCTTTGCCTCGTAGGGTTTGGAGACGGTTCGTAGATACAAAGGTCGGTGAATTCAAAAGAGCTAGAATTCAAAAGGCCAAAGGCTAAGAATGCTGGGGATATTCAGCCACGGAGACCAATCTATGTGGATACTATGTTCGTGAGATGATCCGGAGATACACCTCTGAGCGGGTTCCGAGTGATACCAATGCTCGGAGGAATAGCCTCCGGATGATGCTTAGTCCGTAAGCTTCGCTTCCGACCACTTCAAGAGGAACTAGCTGGATGGTTCAGCAGGAAGTCCTCCATCCTAAAGGAGAACACTATTACGAGGACGTAGAACTTTATATGCATTAAATCATGTATGGAAACTTGTTCAAAATTGTATATGGTCATCCGATGATATTGAATATATATTGTATATTCCTCTTGAATTCTTTTTGGTTCTAATTTCAAATTTATTTGAAATTGTACATTCATATGCATGTATGTAGTATCGTAGAATATATGAAACTCCTTCAAAATTAAAATAAAGCACAAAAGAAATAAAACAATACAAATTAAACAGAAAACAGGTTTAGGGGGGCTAAAACCCTAAACCTGTGGCGGCTTTAGTCATGATTGGCGAAGAACCGCGACTAAAGGTCCTCCGCCTGACGGCACTTTGGCGCCCACGTGGACGGGCAGTTAGTCGCGGTTCTTAAGCAGCCGCGACTAAAGGTGGGGGGCTTTAGTCGCGCTTATTTGGTCGCGGTTGCGCAACCGCGACCAAAGGCCTTTTTTCCACCAGTGATTGTGGATGGCTTGAATGCCATGTGACAGCGGCCTCACATGCATGCAGATTTTGTTCACCCTCACGTTTACAACACATCTAGTAATGTTGTCTGACTAGTGACTAATTAATAAGAAAATTTTCTTTAACAAGTATGTTTTTACCAAGTTTCTAAATATCATCTCAACTTTTGAAAAAAATATGTTTAATGGATTTAAACCATTTCCAAGATTAAGGAAATGTGGAACCAAGTTCTGTGAAATTGTGTGTCTTCTATAAAAACTGAGAATCTCATCCTAAGAACATAGAAGTAAACGGTGGATTTCATGGTTATAAGATTTTAATTCCTTGAAAAGTCATGGTACAAATTCCACGAAGCTATGTCTTTCTAGCAAAATCAAAAATTTACTATACTAATTCCTGGAAAATTATGTAAAAATATTGAAAGAGTTTTCGTTATATTTCTTGTTGTCTGTTTTTACTAAAAACACAAAAGCTTCATGATCATTTTTTAAGAAATTTCATTATACTAATCTCAGGAGTTATTCTTTTCTAAAAATCTATATTATTAGTCACATTGGCTGTCGGTTTTGTACCGTGCATTTTGCCCGGCGACAGGTCATAATGCGCCATACAAATTTATTTGTATTACCACCATATCCACTTTCCTCATCGCCTACTTTTTCGCACACCAACATTTAAATCAGACACTGTTTCACACCCGACAATCAATGCGATTCCAAAAGTTGTCCATGAAGTCTTTGGTTTGGGAACTTTACAGACCAAGTAACACTATATGGACCCAACACACTGTCATATATTGAATGACAACGGACAGGAGCAACCTGTTCCGATGTACGCAACGGTCAGGTATTCACATATACGAAATCATTTCGTCAAAAGATGCAAGTATCCCAAGCAAGCATAGGAGCGGACGTGATTTCGATGTGATGCGTCGTCGAGTGGTCCTAGTCCACTTCCAAACGGGCATTTCCTATTTGGCGCCGCTTATAGGGGAGCTCATGTTTGGCGCCTTCAGTGCCGCTTAAGCAGTTGACGCTGAAAGCCGAGCGGTAGTGGGCTAGCCCAGAATCACTCGCGCCCAGCTATATGCTAAAAAAAGGAAAAAAATATGCACGATGTGGGATTCGAACCCGAATGAAAACGTCCACGGACTTGGTGCAGTAACAATACTGCACCATGACTACATATGTGTTTTGTTCCAAAAACAACGGTATTTGATCCTTGTAACAGTCCCAGCATAAAATATTTAAAAAAAGAACTGTAAATTTTAAAAAGAATTCATGATTTTTTAAAAGTTCATCGATTTTAAGAAAAACTTCACCAATTTTCAAAGAAGTGTTCACATAATCGGAAAAATTCATCAATCTTGAAAAAAGTTCACCAGCTATTGAAAAAAGTTCACAGATTTTAAAAAAGTTCATCAATTTTAATAGAAAAGAGTTCACGAATTTGAAAAAGTTTAGAAGATTTTGAAACAAAATTTCATGCATTTGAATGAATTTGATTGATTTTAATAAGAAAAAGGTTCACTAATTTGAAAAAAGTTCATCGATTTTCAACAAAATTTCATGATTTCGCAAAAAGTTCATCGGATTTTGAAAAAAACATCAATTTTGAATTTTGATACAAAGTTCACGCAATTTGAAAAACAAAAGAGTAAAGAAATAGAAAAGAGGACAAAGAATGTAACAAATAACATCAACTTAGTTGGCTAGTTGGCTACCAGAGCTAGCACTTGTTCGAATCACGCATGCGACCATTTTTTGCAATTTAAACCAAAAAAGAAGAGGGTAAATGGGCCGGCCCGGTATGTGGGGGGGGGGGGGGGGGTGCCGATACTTTCGATCGGCGCAACAAGCACCGATACCTTCAATTGGCGCAACAAGCGTCGATACCTTCAATCGGCGCAAAGAGCGCCGAATAGTATTTGCCGCTTATAGGCAATCTCGTACAGCGCACACTAGGTCTTGAAAGCGGGCTGACCCATATTCTTTCTGTTCTATTTTTCTCTATGTTTTCTTCCAGGGGTTTACATGTTCTATTTTTTTCCTTTCTTTTTCTGCTTCTTTTTTAAAATTCTTTCATTAAGTAGGTGAACTTTCTTCAAAACCAATAATATTTTTTTCAACATTGAGATTTTATATTAAAATTTCCTAAACATTTAACAAATTTGATGAGTTTTTATCAAAATTGATGAATTATTTTCAATTTTGTCAACTTCTTTTCAAAATCGATCAGCAAATTCTAGTTTGAATTTTTTTTAGAATTGATGCTTTTTTCAAATTTGCAAGAAAACAATATTTATGAACTTTTTTCAAAATTCATTTTTTAAAAACTGATGATGTTTTCAAAATTGCTGATTTTTCTAAAAAATTGCTGAACTTTTTTCAAATCCATGAACTTTTTGTCAAAATATGTGAATGAAGGTTGTGAGGTTGAAGGAGCCAAAGATGGACTACGGTGTATTAAGCTGAACAAAAGTGTCTATTCTACATATTGCACCATACTGTTGCAATTTCTCCTGGTGTAGCAAACAAGCATAGCACTTTGGCAGGCCCATTTACCGCTACGCGAAATAGTTGCTGGTTCTGGTTTTGGAAGATTTAGACGGGATTTTATTGGTTTTGGGAACCTTCCAAATAGATTATGTCCGGTTTTTTCCTTTTCTTTGTTGGTTTATTTTACAAAATGTTCAGTAACTTTCAAAAACAAGCATAGCAATTGAGCATCAAGGTTCCGTTGTTGGTTATTGACCGCAGATGTGTCTTGGTCATGTCTACATAGTTCTCGAACCCGTAGGGTCCGCACGCTTAACGTTCGATGATGGTTTGTATTATGAATTATGTGTTCTGGTGACCGAAGATTGTTCGGAGTCCTGGATGAGATCACATACATGACGAGGAGTCTCGAAATGGCCGAGAGGTAAAGATTGATATATTGGATGATAGTATTCGGACATCGGAAGTGTTTCGGAATGTATCAGTGCGTGTCGAATCTGGGGTTACCGGAACCCCCCGGGAGAAGATATGGGCCATAGGAGGGAGGCAAGGCAGCCCACAAGGGTGGCGCCCCCCCCCCCCAAGGGAGGAGTCCGAATTGGACTAGGGGAGGGGGCGGCGCGCTCCTTTCCTTCTCCTTCTCCCTCTCCTTCCCCCTTTCCCCCTCCGGTAAAAGGAAGGAGGGCGAATTGGACTAGGAGCCCAAGTGGGACTCCTCCCACTTGGGCCGCCCCTAGGTCGGCCTCCTCCCCTCTCCCTCCTTTATATACCGGGGCAGGGGCGCCTCTAAGACACACCAATTGTTCTTAGCCGTGTGTGGCGCCCCCCTCCACCTTTTACTCCTCTGGTCATATTGTCGTAGTGCTTAGGTGAAGCCCTGCGCGGATCACTTCACCATCACCACGCCATCGTGCTGACGAAACTCTCCCTCGACACTTTGCAGGATCAAGAGTTCGAGGGATGTCATCGAGCTGAACGTGTGCAGAACTCGGAGGTGTCGTACGTTCGGTGCTTGATCGGTTGAATCGAGAAGACGTTCGAAGATATCAACCGCGTTAAGCTAACGCTTCCGCTTTCGGTCTACGAGGGTACGTGGACACACTCTCCCCCTCACGTTGCTATGCATCTGCTAGATAGATCTTGCATGGGCGTAGGAATTTTTTTGAAATTTCATGCTACATTCCCCAATAGTGGCATCTGAGCCAGGTCTATGCGTAGATGATATGCACGAGTAGAACACAAAGAGTTGTGGGCGATGATAGTCATACTGCTTACCGCCAATGTCTTATTTTAATTCGGCGGTATTGTTGGATGAAGCAGCCCGGACCAACCTTACATGACCACGTTCATGAGACCGGTTCCACAGACAGATATGCAACTTGTTTTGCATAAAGGTGGCTGGCAGGTGTCCGTTTCTCCAACTTTAGTTGAATTGAAATTGAGTACGACTGGTCCTTGTTGAAGGTTAAAACAGCAAACTTGACGAAACACCATTGTGGTTTTGATGTGTAGGTAAGAACGGTTCTTACTAGAAGCCCGTAGTCGCCACGTAAAACTTGCAACAACAAAGTAGAGGACGTCTAACTTGTTTTTGCCGGGCATGTTATGATGTGATATGGTCAAGACATGATGTGATATACGTTGTTGTATGAGATGATCATGTTTTGTAGAAGTTATCGGCAACTGGAAAGAGCCTTATGGTTGTCGTTTTATTGTATGAAATGCAATCGCCATGTAATTGCTTTACTTTATCACTATGCGTTAGCGATAGTTGTAGAAGCAATAGTTGGCGAGACGACAATGATGCTACGATGAAGATCAAGGTGTCAAGCCGGTGACGATGGAAATCATGGCGGTGCTTTGGAGATGGAGATCAAAGGCACAAGATGATGATGGCCATACCATGTCACATATTTTGATTGCATGTGATGTTTATCTTTTATGATCTTATTTTGCTTAGTACGGCGGTAGCTTTATAAGATGATCCCACATTAAAATTTCAAGGTACAAGTGTTCTCCCTGAGTATGCACCGTTGCGACAGTTCATCGTGCCGAGACACCACGTGATGATCGGGTGATAAGCTCTACGTTCACATACAACGGGTGCAAGAAAGTTTTGCACATGCGGAATACTCAGGTTAAACTTGATGAGCCTAGCATGTACATACATGGCCTCAGAACACTGGAGACCGAAAGGTCAAATGTGAATCATATAGTAGATATGATCAACATAGAGATGTTCACCATTGAAAACTACTCCATCTCACGTGATGATCAGACATGGTTTAGTTGATATGGATCACGTGATCATTTAGATGACTCGAGAGATGTCTATCTAAGTGTGAGTTCTTAAGTAATATGATTAATTGAACTTTAATTTATCATGAACTTAGTCCTAATAGTATTTGCAAATTATGTTGTAGATCAAGAGCTCGAGTTGTAGCTCCCTTAAGTTTCTTATATGTTCCTAGAGAAAAACTAAGTTGAAAGATGATAGTAGCAGTGATGCGGACTGGGCCCGTGATCTGAGGATTATCCTCATTGCTGCACAGAAGAATTATGTCCTTGATGCACCGCTAGGTGACGCACCTATTGCAGGAGCAGATGTAGACGTTGTGAACGTTTGGCAAGCTCGGTATGATGACTACTTGATAGTTTAGTGCGCCATGCTTTACGGCTTAGAACCAAGACTTCAAAAACGTTTTGAACGCCACGAGCATATAGGATGTTCCAAGAGCTGAAATTGGTATTTCAAACTCATGCCCGAGTCGAGAGGTGTGAGACCTCTCACAAGTACTTTGCCTACAAGATGGAGGAGAATAGCTCAACCAATGAGCATGTGCTCAAGATGTCTCGATTACAATCGCTTGAATCAAGTGGGAGTTAATCTTCCAGATAAGATAGTGATTGACAGAGTTCTCTAGTCACTATCAACAAGTTACTGGAGCTCCGTGATGAACTATAATATGCAAGGGGTGACGAAAACAATCCCCGAGCTCTTCACGATGCTAAAATCGGCGAAGGTAGAAATCAAGAAAGAGCATAAAGTGTTGATGGTTCACAAGACCACTAGTTTCAAGAAAAGGGCAAGGAAAAGAAAGGAAACTTCAAGAAAGATTGGCAAGCAAGTTGCCACTCCCGCGAAGAAACCCAAAGCTAGACCTAAGCCTGAAACTGAGTGCTTCTACTGCAAAGGGAATGGTCACTAGAAGCGGAACTACCCAAAATACTTGGCGGATAAGAAGGATGGCAAAGTGAACAAAGCTATATTTGATATACATGTTATTGATGTGTACTTTACTAGTGTTCATAGTAACCCCAGGGTATTTCATACCGGTTCATTTGCTAAGATTAGTAACTCGAAACAGGAAGTGCAAAATGAACAGAGACTAGTTAAGGGCGAGGTGACGATGTGTGTTGGAAGTGATTCCAAGGTTGATAAGATCACCATCGCACACTCCATCTACCTTCGGGATTAGTGTTGGACCAAAATAAATGTTATTTGGTGTTTGCGTTGATCATGAATATGATTGGATCATGTTTATTGTGATACGGTTATTCATTTAAGTTAGAGAATAATTGTTGTTCTGTTTACATGAATAAAACCTTCTATGGTCATACACCCAATGTATATGGTTTATTTAATCTCGATCGTAGTGATACAAATATTCATAATATTGATGCCAAAAGATGCAAAGTTGGTAATGATAGTGCAACATATTTGTGGCACTGCCGTTTAGGTCATATTGGTGTAAAACGCATGAAGAAACTCCATACGGACGGATTTTTGGAATCACTTGATTATGAATCATTTGATACTTATGAACCATGCCTCATGGGCGAGATGACTAAAACTCTGTTCTCCGGAACAATGGAGCGAGCCATTGACTTATTGGAAATAATACATACTGATGCATGGAGTCCAATGAGTGTTGAGGCTCGCAGCGGGTGTCGGTGTCAAAACCGGCCGATCTCGGGTAGGGGGTCCCGAATTGAGCGTCTGAGGATTGAAGGTAACAGGAGGCAGGGGACACGATGTTTTACCCAGGTTCCGGCCCTCTTAATGGAGGTAATACCCTACTTCCTGCTTGATTGACTTTGATGAGTATAGGGGTTACAAGAGCCAATCTACCTCGAGATCGTAATGGCTAAACCCTAGATGTCTAGCCTGTATGATTTGTGTTAGCCTCTACGGACTAAACCCTTCTTGTTTATATAGACACCAGAGGGGCCTAGGGTTGTACAGAGTCAGTTTACAGAGAAAGGAAACTACACATCCGTACGCCAAGCTTGCCATCCACGCAAAGGAGAGTCCCATCCGGACACGGGGGAAGGTCTTCTGCCTCGTATCTTCATGGCCCATCAGTCCGGCCCATGTAATATAGGACGGCTCCCCGAGGACCCCATAACCCAAGACTCCCTCAGTAGCCCCTGAACCAGGCTTGAATGACGATGTATCCCCCGCGCAGATTGTCTTCGGCATTGCAAGGCGGGTTCCTCCTCCGAACACACCAAAGCAGTTGAACAAGAGAGTTATATCCGGCTCTGTAAAACAGTTACAACCCTAAACCACAAGGGCAAAAAACTTGAACAAAATAAGCCATGTCCACTGACAGATTTTTCGGTGAGACGCTGCATCCGGCCTTATCATTATATCGAACCATTTTTTGGCATCCTGTCCCGTGTTTTGAGGCATGGCATCTATTGACACGTCTTGTCAACGATGAGATCGTGTCCCCTTATTGCGAGATTCTCATTAATACGGGTTTGGGTAATCCAATCGAGCCATTTGCATGACCCCTTGGGAATAGGTGAGTTTTAAGGCTTGCGAGGGGGCGCTTAATATTCACTGCCTTTACAAAAGGATAAGAACCCATCTTTTACCCTCACGCCTTCTTCTTCCTCAACCCTTTTGTGTTCGAGCTCTAGTGACCAAGTCTCAATCTTTTCCGTCCCCACCAAAGCACTCCAGCCATGTCCGGATCCGGCTCATAGGGCAAGTGGATGGCTTCCTCCGTCACGGAGAGGAACATCAAGGAACTCCGGGAAGCGGGATACCTAGCCGCGGACATCGCGCATCGGCTTCCTGCCAAAAAGCAGATCTCCCATACTCCGGAGCCCAACGAGAGGGTGGTGTTCATCCCCCACTTTCTCCGCGGACTAGGGTTTCCCCTCCATCCTTTCGTCTGCGGCCTCATGTTCTACTATGGGCTAGATTTCCATGATCTAGCCCCAAATTCCTTTCTCCACATTTCGGCGTTCATCATCGTGTGCGAAGCGTTCCTCCACATTCCCCCCACTTAGGCCTATGGCTCAAGGTCTTCAATGTGAAGCCGAAAGTGGTCGACAGGCAGCATATAGACTGTGGCAGCGCCATGGTAAGCAAACTTCCCAACGTCACCTGGCCCAAGGGGGTCATTGTGGAGACCGTGAAGGGGTGGCAGCAAGAGTGGTTCTACATCACGGAACCTCGCGACACCACATGGGCCGCCCCTCCCGAGTTCAAATCCGGGCCTCCAATGCGGCTTGCATCATGGATTAACAAGGGCATGGATTCGGCGTCGTCCGACAAGGTGATGATGCTGCAGAAGCGCATCAAGAGTATGATAGAGAAGAACACCACCCTTGCCAATGTGATCCAGGTGATGCTTTTCGCCGGATTCTCCCCTGCCAGCGCCGGTCTCTCCACATGTGGGAGTTCGATCCGGCCGATCCTCGGACCCTACAGCAGTTCTTCGGCACGACGCACGAAGACATCTGGAAGCTGCTTTTCGAGGCCCAGAAGTCGTGGCCGAAGACAACCGAAGACATCGGCCACTACTGCACTCATCCGACCACTCCAGTAAGTTTTCCAATTTCCGAAGATAACTTCCACTTGTAAATCCAAGGGGTATGTTAAGCTTCCCGTTCTTCCCTCAGGGCTGGACAAAGAAGGCAGAGCGGGTCCAATGCCCGGCTCCGCTACCCGAAGACCCAGCCATTCCTCTACTAACGAGGATGTTGGTTCCGGCGCCGTACCGGGCACCGGAGAAGAAGGCCAAGAAGAAGGGCAAGGAGGCCAAAAGCGGCCTCCGTCGCAAGGGTACTTCGGGTGTTGTGTCCGGAGATACCGAAGTCCTCTCCTCTCACGAGGGAGATGAAGACGATGCGGAGGAGCAGGAAGAGAGAAATTCTCCCCTCAAGGAGAATAAGAAGAAGAGGGCGGCCTTTGATGATCCCGAGGCGGAGGCATACAAAAGGGGGAAGATGACCCTCTCGGATGGCTCAGACTCCAATGCTGAGGCCATCCCCCAGTGGCGCCCCAGGGCGAAGCCCCTAGCCGAATCGTAAGTGTTCAAAAGGTACCATATACCCAGCCTTTTACAAATTGTAGGATAACATATGGTTTATGTTTTTCACTCCGGCCAGTGATCTCCCCCAACAATCATTGTCTTCGGGGAATTCTTTGGCGCCGGAGATGATGGAGAGCAAGTCGCCTCTGCGAGCCTCCCCGCCACATGCCACGGATGACACCGAGGTGTTATCCCAAAGGACCTGTTCGGGCTAGGAGAGGTGCGGAAGGCCGCTGAAACGGCGCCAGAGGGTAATGCCTCAGCTGCCGGAAACATGGGGGGAGTAATCCCCATGGAGACTGACGGCGGGGGCCCTAACCAGTCCAGACCCTAGCCGAATACTGCTCCAGAGACCCACACGGCTCCGGACCTGAGCGAGCAGCCCCCTTCGAAAGAGGGGGGAGTGTCGACTCCATCGGCGACCTCCATCAATCCGGAGGCACCGGACACCTTTAGGGAAGCACTTCGCCATGCTTCCATCATGGATGAACACCGTGCCCTGACGGGAACGGTGGTTGAAAAGGTTCAGTCCACCAAAAGCGGGCTGAACGAAGCCGTCACCAGCCTGTTAACGGGCTTTGAGGTATGTGATGCAACATTCTTAGCCGTGTTTTCATATGAAAAAATATGCCTGTATATAGATAGTAGCTCCTGAGACTCTGTTCAGTTCTTTGAAAAAGGACTGAACAGAGGATCGAATATTCGCCGAAGATAACGTACTTGTCTATTTCGATAAACAGGCTTCATTGTTAGCGGTGGCCGCCCAGGCCGCCGAGGTATCCGAGCTCAAGCAGAAGCTAAAGCTGGCGGATGATGATATCGACCGCGTTAACAAGCGCTTCGATGTGGCACAAGGTATGCTTTCAGAAGATCCCTTATGAGCATGCATTGTAGTGCAAATTCAGAGTTTAAGCCCATGTGCTGCTATGTATATGGTTGTAGGCAACGTGCCCGAGGTCGAGACCCTGAAGAATGCCCTTGCCGAAGCCAAGGAGCAGGCGGGGGTGAGTCAAGTGGCTGCTGACAAAGCGGCTACGGATTTGAAGGCCGAACAGGTTGCCCACCGCCAGTATTAGGAGAGGGTGACCGAAGTGGAGCAAGCGCTCCAGGACATCGCCAACAAGTGCGAGGCCCTGGAGGAGAGTAATAAGGCCCAAGCGGTTGAACTCACCAAGGCTCTTCAAGAGGCGAAGGAGGCATGGAGCGAGTCTCGGGCGGCCCGCAAGGAGATCAACCAGGCCGGGCAAATAGCGGCTGGTAAGCCATTTCTTTTATAGAGTATTTTTGGCGGTCGAAGATATGCTTTGCTAAATTGACTATGGAGTGCTCCAGATGCCTTTGCGGATCTCCCAAGGAGTGCTGCCGACGCTGCACAGTATTTCCGGGCCCAAGAAGGGAATACTACGGAGAAGCTCTTCTGGTCGCAGTTCCTAGCGCCGAAGCGGCCAGCGCTGCAAAACAACCAGATGATGCAGTTGGCGGAGCTGCATAGGATGTCTGGTTTGGCCATGAAGGACATCATAGTCCGGTTATGGCCGGTCGGACCCATTCTTAGCAGCTACTTCGGCCTGGTCAAGTGGCTCGGCGACGCCTTGCCCCGCATTGAGGCTGTGAAGCGCTCGGTGTGCATAGAAGGTGCCCGGATGGCCTTTGACTGTGTCAAGATGCACTGGGCAAAGATGAAGGCTGCCGTCGTGGCAGTTGAGGGTCCGCCCGGAGGCAAGGACCATCGCAAGCCGGAGCGTTATTTTGAAGATGTCCTAGAAGGTGCCCGCTTGATAGAGGGCCAGTGCTCGAAGGATATTGTGTTCGAGTGAATGTATCTGAACTGCCCGGACATTGTATTATGAACCAAGTCTTGGTAATATACGTGTCCTTGTATCTGAAATATTTTCCTCCTGTGTGGCCGTTTGTATTTCTGAAAGTTTGCCAGTCGTCGGCTTCAGCCCCCACGTAGATACTACGGCGGTGTTCGGAATAACGTGTAATCACTCTTGAGCCAATGTCTTGGTCCGTAAAGGAGGTGAATTACGTAGCGAACCAGGCAATCAAACTTATGCGGCTTTAGCACTTTCACTTAGCCATAGGAGTTTGACGGTGGAGCTAGGAACTAGACCCTGGTGCGTATGCGGCTGTCCAAACTGGGAGGCCTTAGACGCATGACCGAGCCGAAGTTAGTACTTCCTATAATACAGAACAAATCGCTAAGGATTTAGTGAGTTGCCGAATTGCTGATCAGCTCTTGCCGCATCATGACAGTTAGTTTTCGGCTTTCTCTACTGAGGTGTTTGACCGGACGAGCCGAAAACACAATCACAGTAGTTCTCCCTTTACTACCTTAGCCGAACAAACGGAACGTAAGGTGGTAACCACACGAGCCGGGCAACCCAACTATTGACCAAAGACATGATTTGGAGCCGATGCATATAGTGCTATATTTGGGACGCCGAAGTGTACTATGAAAGTGTTCGGACTTCTTTTGTTTGAAAAGTACATGTGGCCTGATAGAGCCCCTGGCGATTTAAATCGTGCCGAAGTATATAGGTCAATATGATGTACAGAGGGAAGACAGATTTAAGAAATAAGCTAATACCGAACAAGGTCGGGCGGAACTGTTTCCATCATAGTCTGATTGATACGTCAAAACGTATGTTTACAGAGGATGCCATAAGCATCGAGGCTATTTTACATGTCGAGAATAAGGGAAAGCTGTGTACAGGTCCTTAGAAAGGAAAAGATGATCTTGAAGATCGTTGGACGCTCTGCCGCACGTCTGCGCCGATTTTCGCCTTGGTATATGATCCTTTGAGGGGAATCGACGATCGAGTCTACGTAAGGGGCCTGAAAAAGGGCGCTTGGTGCCATAGAAAAGTGATGTGGGTTGTAGAGAACCTGAAAAATAAGAAGAAAAGAGAAAAATATGACGGTTCGGATAGGGTCAAGCCATATTTGTGGACTTTGCTTTCAGTGTGCCTCCGTCCTTGCCCAAGGTATCTTTAGTGCGTAGTTATGTATGCGCAGTACGTATGCTGCAATTGGTTTGGGGTTTTGACATAGGCCAAATTGCTAATTCAGCTCTGGATGAGCCGGACTGTCAGTCTGCAGGGTAGACCAGACTCGTTTGACAATTTCTGGGGGCTTGACTGCCGAAGTAATATTCGACTTGATAAGGCCACCCTGTATTTCAGCGACGAGGGCCGTGGTATGCTCCTCAGTACGGAGGGAGTGCTCCATGTTTCCGTTGACTATTATGATGCCGCGAGGTCTGGGCATTTTGAGCTTTAAGTAAGCATAATGCGGGACCGCCTTCAAGCAGGCGAAGGCGGTTCGTCCGAGCAGTGCATGATAGCCACTGCGGAAGGGGACGATGTCGAAGATCAAGTCTTCGCTTTGGAAGTTATCCGGCGAATCGAAGATGACTTCCAATGTTACGGAGCCCGTGCAACGGGCTTCGACACCGGGAATTACTCCTTTAAAGGTGGTTTTGGTGGGCTTGATTCTTGATGGATCAATACCCATTTTGCGGACAGTGTCCTGATAAAGAAGGTTAAGACTGTTGTCGTCGTCCATGAGGACTCGTGTGAGATGGAATCCGTCAATAATTGGATCGAGGACCAATGTTGCTGAACCTCCATGACGGATACTGGTCGGATGGTCTCTGCGATGGAAAGTGATCGGACAGGCTGACCATGGGTTGTATTTTGGGGCGACCGGCTCTACGGTGTAGACGTCCCTTAGCGCACGTTTGCGCTCCCTTTTGGGGATATGCGTAACATATATCATATTAACTATTTTTACCTCGGGGGGAAATTGCTTCCGCCCCCCCCCCCCGGTGTTCGGTTGGCGAGGCTCTTCATTGTCGTCCTCGCTAAGCGGCCCTTTCCCCTTGTGTTTGGTGTTTAGCCTACCGGCCTGTTTAAAGACCCAACAATTTCTGTTGGTATGATTGGCAGGCTTGTCAAGGGTGCCATGAATCTGGCAAGGTCGATCGAGTATCCTATCCAGACTAGATGGACTATCCTTGTTTCCTTTGAATGGCTTCTTCCGCTGACCGAGTTTAGAGCCGCTGAATCCGGCGTTGACCGCCATATCTTCAGTATTTTCATTGTTGTTTCGACGCTTGTGCTTGTTGCGTCGTGGCCTCCCGTTGCCGTCTCTGACTTCGAAGGTGCCAGGGTCGCTGGTGCTGTTACTTCTGTGAGCAAGCCAGCTATCTTCTCCCGCACAAAAGTGGGTCATGAGTGCGGTAAGAGCTGCCATGGACTTAGGTTTTTCTTGGCCGAGGTGTCGGGCGAGCCACTCATCCCGGACGCTGTGTTTGAAGGCCGTGAGGGCTTTGGCGTCAAGACAATCAACAATTTGGTTCTTTTTTTATTAAGAACCTAGTCCAGTGTTTTTGGTCCGACTCTCCGGGTTGCTAGACTATAGGACTAAGGTCGTCGGCATCTGGAAGTCGAACATATGTGCCTTGGAAGTTGTCTCTAAAGGCATCCTCCAGATCTTCCCAGCTACCAATGGAGTTTTCTAGGAGGCTGTTTGATCAGTGTCGTGCTGGTCCCTTTAGTTTTAGTGGGAGGTACTTGATGGTGTGGAGATCGTCACCGCGAGCCATGTGAATGTGGAGAAGAAAATATTCGATCCATACCACGGGGTCTGTCGTTCCGTCATATGATTCAATGTTCACAGGTTTAAATCCTTCTGGGAACTGGTGCTCCATTACCTCATCGGTGAAGCATAAGGGGTGTGCGGCGCCTCTATATCTGGCAACGTCACGACGGAGTTTGGATGACGTCCGTATGCGGTTTTCAGCCTGGGTGAGGTTGTGCTTATCATGCTAGGCCTGATTGCCATCTTCTCGTGTTGGGGCACGCCCCCGTGATCCGTAGATTGATCTGGCTTGGCCTGCTCTATTGTCCAGGTCCTGTCGTAGGTCACAGGTGTATCCTGGGGCTGCTATCTCTCTGCCTTTACGACAAGGTGGTGCGGGCTGGTGTTCGGCCTGAGTGGCCGCTCTGTCCTGTCCACGCGGCGGTCGGTCTGGCTCATCAGCACGGTCATGTTTTGACGGTATGGGCTCGAGGGCCTCGTCGTCAAATTGTGGTAGTAGCCGATGCTTCGGATAACTCTTTGTTGGGTGTTGAAGGCCATACTCCTCGGCCGCTAGGACCTGGTTCCATCGGTCGTTGAGTGTATCCTGTTTGGCTTGGAGTTGTTGCTGCTTCTTTTTTAGGCTTCTCGCTATTGCGATTAGCTGGCTCTTGAAGCGCTCTTGCTCGAGGGGTTCCTCTGGCACGATCAAGTCTTCGTCGTTGAGGCTCTCGTCATCCTTGGAGGGTGGTAGGTAGTTACTATCCTCCGAGTCCTCGTTCCCGACTGGATCGTCGGGATTAACTTGCCCCTACTCCCAATTATCCTACTCGGATGTTGGTTCGATAGTGGCTTCGGGGTCTTCGGCATTCTCTGGAGTGTTATTGTCTCCGGTGCCGGTAATACTGTCTTTTTCGTGACACGATTTTGAATGGCGCCGCTGACATCGACGCTTTGGCGGTGCCTCAACAGGCTCGTCCTCGACCAAATCCTTCCTGCCGTCGCCATCGTCTTCTTTGGGTGTGTACACCATATACACGTCATATGAGGAAGTGGTCGTCCAACGTCCGGTAAACGTCGGGATTTGGCCTTGTTCATCTCCGGCATTGTCGTTCATACCGTCGATGTCTTCGGAGGCGTAGTCCAGCATGTCGGTTAAATCCTCGACAGTGGCTATGAAGTGGGTGGTGGGTGGGACGTAAAATTCCCCACTCTCAGCCCCTAGTCCGGGCTAGGCGCAGTGCGGAAGTGATTTTTCTGTAATGGCGAGGGATCTCATTAAGTCCAGAGCCTCGTTTAAGAGCGAGGTTTGGACGGGGAAGCGAGAGTCCGTGGAGCTAGGCAGGGCAAAAGTCTTCTGGCCAAGCTCACATGGCGTGGACCTCGAGAGTTCGGAGCTGGTATCCGGACGTGAGTCCGGCTTTCCGATGACAGGGGGAATCTGGTTTAACACCGGGCCTGCCGGTGATGCAGTCCCCTCCGGATCTCCGGTGGCGAGCTCCATAGCTGCGAAGATTTCGGGGGCTCTAAACTCCCATCTTCGGACCTAGTAATATGCTCCGGATCTAAGGCCAGAGCGGTTATGGGGGCCGTGAACCCTTCAAAGATCAAGTCTCCTCGGATATCAGCGACATAATTCAGATTTCCAAAACTGATCGGATGACCAAGGGTGTAGTTGTCGATTTGTTCGAGGTGGCCAATCAAGTTGACACGCAGCAAGAAGCCGCCGAACACGAAAATTTGACCGGGGAGGAAAGTCTCCCCTGAAATAGCATCGTTGTGGATGATCGATCGAGCCATCGAACCTTCTGTCAACGGCACAGTGGAACTCTCAATGAAAGCACCAATGTTGGTGTCAAAACCGGCCGATCTCGGGTAGGGGGTCCCGAACAGTGCATCGAAGGATCGAAGGTAACAGGAGGCAGGGGACACTATGTTTTACCCATGTTCAGGCCCTCTTAATGGAGGTATTACCCTACTTCCTGCTTGATTGACTTTGATGAGTATAGGGGTTACAAGAGTAGATTTACCTCGAGATCGTAATGGCTAAACCCTAGATGTCTACCTTTATGATTTGTGTTAGCCTTTACGGACTAAAACCTTCTGGTTTATATAGACACCAGAGGGGCCTAGGGTTGTAAAGAGTCGGTTTACAGAGAAAGGAAACTACAGATCCGTACGCAAAGCTTGCCATCCACGCAAAGGAGAGTCCCATCCGTACATGGGGGAAGGTCTTCTACCTCGTATCTTCACGGCCCATCAGTCCGGCCCATGTAGTATAGGCCGGCTCCCCAAGGACCCCATAATCCAGGACTCCCTCAGCAGGTATCGTTATTTTTTGACCTTCACAGATGATTTGAGCAGATATGGGTATATCTACTTGATGAAACACAAGTCTGAAACATTTGAAAAGTTCAAAGAATTTCAGAGTGAAGTGGAGAATCATGGTAACAAGAAAATAAAGTTTCTACGATATGATTGCGGAGGCGAATATTTGAGTTACGAGTTTGGCCATCAATTAAAACAATGTGGAATAGTTTCACAAACTCATGCCACCTGGTACACCACATCATAATGGTGAGTCTGAACGTCGTAACCGTACTTTATTAGATATGGTCCAACCTATGATGTCTCTTACTGATTTACCACTATCATTTTGGGGTTATGCATTAGAGACAGCTGCATTCACGTTAAATAGGGCACCGTCTAAATCCGTTGAGATGACACCACATGAATTGTGGTTTAGCAAGAAACCTAAGTTGTCGTTTCTTAAAGTTTGGGGTTGCGATGCTTATGTGAAAAAGTTTCAGCCTGATAAGCTCGAACCCGAATCAGATAAGTGAGTTTCATAGGATACCCAAAAGAAATTGTTGGGTACACCTTATACACAGATCCGAAGGCAAGATCTTTGTTGCTAAGAATGAATCCTTTCTAGATAAGGAGTTTCTCTCGAAAGAAGTGAGTGGGAGAAAGTAGAACATGACGAGGTAATTGTACCTTCTCTCGAATTGGAAAGTAGCTCATCACAGAAAACTGTTCCCGTGATGCCTGCACCAACTAGTGAGGAAGCTAATGATAATGATCATGAAACTTCGGATCAAGTTACTACCGAACCTCGTAGGTCAACCAGAGCATGTTCCGCACCAGAGTGGTACAGTAATCCTGTTCTGGAAGTCATGTTACTAGACCATGACGAACCTACAAACTATGTCGAAGCGATGATGAGCCCAGATTCCGATAAATGGCTTGATGCCATGAAATCTAAGATAGGATCCATGTACGAGAACAAAGTATGGACTTTGATTGACTTGCCCGATGATCGTCGAGCCATTAAGAATAAATGGATCTTCAAGAGGAAGACGGACGCTGATAGTAGTGTTACTATCTACAAAGCTCGAATTGTCGCAAAAGGTTTTCGACAACTTCAAGATGTTGACTACGATGTGATTTTCTCACTCGTATCGATGCTTAAAGTCTGTCTGAATCATGTTAGCAATTGCCGCATTTTATGAAAACTGGCAAATGGATGTCAAAACTGCATTCCTTAATGGATTTATTAAAGAAGAGTTGTATATGATGCAACTAGAAGGTTTTCTCAATCCTAAAGGTGCTAACAAAATGTGCAAGCTCCAGCGATCCATCTATGGACTGGTGGAAGCATCTCGGAGTTGGAATGTACACTTTGATAAGTTGATCAAAGCATATAGTTTTTTACAGACTTGCGGTGAAGGCTGTATTTACAAGAAAGTGAGTGGGAGCACTACAGCCTTTCTGATAAGTATATGTAAATGACATATTGTTGATCGAGAATGATGTAGAATTTTCTGGAAAGCATAAAGGAGTGTTTGGAATGATTTTTTCAAAGAAAGACCTTGGTGAAGCTACTTACATATTGGGCATCAAGATCGTTAAAGATAGATCAAGACGCTTGATAATACTTTTGATGAGTACATAGCTTGATAAGATTTTGAAGGAGTTCAAAATGGATCAGTCAAAGAAGGAGTTCTTGCCTGAGTTGTAAGGTATGAAGTTGAGTAAGACTCGAAACCCGACCACGGCAGAAGATAGAGAGAGAATGAAAGTCATTCCCTATGCCTCAGCCATAGGTTCTATAAAGTATGTTATGTTGTGTACCAGACCTATTGTGCACCCTGCAATGAGTTTGGCAAGGGGGTACGATAGTGATCCAGGAGTTGATCACTGGACAGCGGTCAAAGTTATCCTTAGTTACCTAAGAGGACTAAGGAAATATTTCTCGGTTATGGAGGTAATAAAGAGTTCGTCGTAAAGAGTTATGTCGATGCAAGCTTTTACACTGATCCGGATGACTCTGAGTCTCAATCTGGATACATATTGAAAATGGGAGCAATTAGCTAGAGTAGCTCCATGCAGAGCATTGTAGACATAGAAAATTTGCCAAATACATATGGCTCTCTATGTAACAGACATGTTGACTAAACTTCTCTCACAAGCAAAACATGATCACACCTTAGTACTCTTTGGGTGTTAATCACATAGCGATGTGAACTAGATTATTGACTCTAGTAAACCCTTCGGGTGTTAGTCACATGGCGATGTGAACTAATCACATAAAGATGTGAACTATTGGTATTAAATCACATGACAATGTGAACTAGATTATTGACTCTAGTGCAAGTGGGAGACTGAAGGAAATATGCCCTAGAGGCAATAATAAGGGTTATTTATATTCCCTTATATCATGATAAATGTTTATTATTAATGCTAGAATTGTATTCCCGGAAACTTGATACATGTGTGGATAGATAGACAAAACACAGTGTCCCTAGTAAGCCTCTACTAGACAAGCTCATTAATCAAAGATGGTTAAGTTTCCTAGCCATAGACATGTGTTGTCATTTGATGAACAGGGTCACATCATTAGGATAATGATGTGATGGACAATACCCATCCGTTATCTTAGCATAATGATCGTTAAGTTTTATTGCTATTGCTTTCTTCATGACTTATACATATTCCTTTCACTATGAGATTATGCAACTCCCGGATACCGAAGGAATACCTTGTGTGCTATTAAACGTCACAACGTAACTAGGTAATTATAAAGATGCTCTACAGGTATCTCCGAAGGTGTTTGTTGGGTTGGCATAGATCGAGATTAGGATTTGTCACTCCAAGTATCGGAGAGGTATCTCTAGGCCCTCTCGGTAATGCACATCATGATAAGCCTTGCAAGCAATGTGACTAATGAGTTAGTTGTGGGATCATGCATTACGGAACGAGTAAAGAGACTTGCCGGTAACAAGATTGAACTAGGTATGAAGATACCGACGATCGGATCTCGGGCAAGTAACATACCGATGACAAAGGTAATAACGTATGGTGTCATTGTGGTTTGGCCGATAAACATATTCGTAGAACATGTAGGAACTAATATGAGCATCTAGGTTCCGCTGTTGGTTATTGACCATCTAGGTTCCGCTGTTGGTTATTGACCGGAGATGTGTCTTGGTCATGTCTACATAGTTCTCAAACCCGTGGGGTCCGCACGCTTGACGTTTAATGATGATTTGTATTATGAGTCATGCTTTTTGGTGACCGAAGATTGTTCGAGTCCCGGATGAGATCACGGACATGACAAGGGGTCTCAAAATGGTGATAGGTAAAGATTGATATATTGGATGATAGTAGTCGGACATCAGAAGTGTTTCGGAATGTATCGGGTACATATCGGAGTACCGGGGGGGGGGGGGGGGGGGGGTTACCGGACCCCCCCGGGGGCAGATATGGGCCCTATGGGCCATAGGAGGGAGGCAAGGAAGCCCACAAGATTGGCACCCCCCCAAGCGAGGAGTCCTAATTGGACTAGGGTAGGGGGCGGCGCCCCCCCTTTCCTTCTCCTTCTCCCTCTGCTTCTCCCTTTCCCCCTCCGATAAAAGGAAGGGGGGCGAATTGGACTAGGAGCCCAAGTGGAACTCCTCCCACTTGGGGTGCGCCTAGGGCCAGCCTCCTCCCCTCTCGCTCCATTATATACAGGGCGGGGGCGCCTCTAAGACACACCAATTGTTCTTAGCCGTGTGCGGTGGCCTCCTTCACCATTTAGTCCTCCGGTCATATTGTCATAGTGCTTAGGCGAAGCCCTGCGTGGATCACTTGACCATCAACGTCACCACGTCATCATGCTGACGAAACTCTCCCTTGACACTTTGCTGGATCAAGAGTTCGAGGGACGTCATCGAGCTGAACGTGTGCAGAACTCGGAGGTGCCGTACGTTTGGTGCTTGATCATATGAATCGAGAAGACGTTCGACTACATCAACCGCGTTAAGCTAACGCATCCGCTTTCGGTCTGCAAGGGTACGTGGACACACTCTCCCCCTCTTGTTACTATGCATCTCCTAGATAGATCTTGCGTGAGAGTAGGATTTTTTTTGAAATTGCATGCTACGTTCCCCAACAAGTTTTTCCTATGACCACACAAGATCTATCTAGGAGATGCATAGCAACGAGAAGGGGAGAGTGTGTCCACTTACCCTCGTATGCCGAAAGCGAAAGTGTTAGCTTAATGTGGTTGATGTAGTCGAATGTCTTCTCGATCCAACCGATCAAGCACCGAACGTACGATACCTCCGAGTTCTGCACATGTTCATCTCGATGACATCCCTCGAACTCTTGATCCAGCAAAGTGTCAAGGAAGAGTTCCATCAGCACGACGGCGTGGTGAAGTTGATGGTGAAGTGATCCGCGCAAGGCTTCGCCTAAGCACTACGTTAATATGACTGGAGGCGTAAACTGTGGAGGGGGCGCCGCACAAGGTTTGGAATAATTGATGTGTGTTAGAGGTGCCCCCACCCCGTATATAAAGGAGGGAGAGGGGAGGAGGCCGGCCCTAGGCGCGCCCCAAGTGGGAGGAGTCCCACTTGGGTTCCTAGTAGGATTCGCCCCCCCCCCCCTTGTTGGGGAACGTAGTATTTCAAAGAAATTCCTACGATCACGCAATATCTATCTAGGATAAGCAAAGCAACGAGCGGGGAGAGTGTGTCCACGTACCTGTCGGTGTCAAAACCGGCGGATCTCGGGTAGGGGGTCCCGAACTGTGCGTCTAAGGCGGATGGTAACAGGAGGCGGGGGACACAATGTTTACCCAGGTTCGGGCCCTCTCGATGGAGGTAATACCCTACTTCCTGCTTGATTGATCTTGACGATATGAGTATTACAAGAATTGATCTATGACGAGATCGTAGAGGCTAAACCCTAGAAGCTAGCCTATGATTATGATTGTTGTTGTCCTACAGACTAAACCCTCTGGTTTATATAGACACCGGAGGGGGCTAGGGTTACATAGAGTCGGTTACATGGGAGGAGATCTACATATCCGAATTGCCAAGCTTGCCTTCCATGCAAAGGAGAGTCCTATCCGAATACGGGACTAAGTCTTCAATCTTGTATCTTCATAGTCCAACAGTCCGGCCAAAGTATATAGTCCGGCTGTCCGAGGACCCCCTAATCCAGGACTCCCTCAGTAGCCCCTGAACCAGGCTTCAATGACGATGAGTCCGGCGCAGATTGTCTTCGGCATTGCAAGGCGGGTTCTTCTCCAAATCCCGAGTACCTGTCGTAACGAGTAGTGTCCGGCTTCCCATGAATGTTGCACTCCTCGGCTTCTGTGCTTTAATAATGGCTATCTCCACGTGTCGAGCGAATGCGAGAAGTCGGGGCATTTTTACATTTGCCACCCTAACCATGTAAGTAAATCGTCTATTTAAAGAGAGGGGGATCCTCAGATCCAAATCACACCATCCTCCGACAGCGAGTATCCCTATGAGCGCGCCCGGAAAAGACCATCCCATCATGGTCGGCCATCGCAGCTCCTCCTCTCGCCCCTGTAGCACTAAGCCAGGCAATTGGGAGAAGTGTTCCGTCCCCCACAACCAATTAGTAAAGTTGCGGACCCAGGGGTTTCTCCCTCCTGCATATATGGTCCCCGTCCGAGTCGGACTAGCCACTTATAAGGGCGGGGAGCAAGCGGAGAGCTTTCCCAACCCATCCAGGGGGAGTGGGTATGCCTTGTCCCTTACTTATTGAGGGGACTCGGATTTCCAATCCATCCGTTCCTCCGCGGGCTCCTGGAGTTCTACGGCCTCCGGCTGCATAATTTTACTCCCGCTTTCATATTACACATCGCTAGCTACGTCGCCCTTTGCGAACTGTTTCTGGGCTGCGAAGCTCATTTCGAGCTATGGCAGAGGCTATTCTGCCTTGTGCCCCGTACACAGGAGGGGTCAATATATCAAGTGGGCGGAGCCGAAATATGGCGCATCGCCGGGACCGGATACCTGTCCGGTACTCCGAAGAAGACATCCGAAGACTGGCCTTCGGAGTGGTTTTATATGGAGGACGTCCCCCTTCCGGACCCTATTCGGATGGGCCTTCCTGAGTTTGATAATGCCCCTTTGAAGAAACGCCACAGCTAGCACCCTCGGAGCCCCAGGTATAAGATAACAGAGAGGTCCTTTACCTGATGGGCAGGATAAAAACGTTGGCCAAATAAGCACTGACAATAGTCGAGGTTATGTCAGTATGTATAATGCGGGGGGTGCAACCACTTCAGTATCGGGGGAAACCCATGTGGCACTTCAATGGAGAAGACGATGCCACCCACTGCGGTCTTAAAGGACCGGACTCCGTCGCTACTCTAGCGAAAATATTGTCCGATTTATATAAAGGAGAGGAAGAGGAGTTCATCCGCATTAAGCCACGGGATGGATTCTCCATGTACAACCCACAAACTGGATGAGCTGCTACTTTTTACTCCGGACCTTCCCGCATTCTTCGTCATAAATATTTACCTTGCTATTTCATAGCAGGAACTGCGAAAAGCTGTGAGGGAGGTCTACAGCCCGTCTCCACAGCCAGAGGACCCTGACCGGGCCTTCGACCCCGGACTTGAAGAAGATCCGGACACATTTGTGGAGCTCATCGACAGGACGTTCTATCAGCTAAGCTGCGACAGTGCCCTGGTGGCCATCATAGCCGATTATCCTGGGCTGCTCCCTGCATCACACGTAAGTAAAACCGTAGTCCCAACTTCCGAGAAGGATCCCTTTTTTGCACTTCACCCAGCGCACACATACGGTGTCTTACAGGGAAGGCCCTCGGGACGCCATGCCGAACCCGCAGTGACTTACCTGTTGGAAATATGCCCTAGAGGCAATAATAAAATGGCTATTATTGTATTTCCTTGTTCATGATAATTGTCTATTGTTCGTGCTATAATTGTATTAACTGGAAACCGTAATACATGTGTGAATACATAGACCACAACATGTCCCTAGTAAGCCTCTAGTTGACTAGCTCGTTGATCAATAGATGGTTATGGTTTCCTGACCATGGACATTGGATGTCATTGATAACGGGATCACATCATTAGGAGAATGATGTGATGGACAAGACCCAATCCTAAGCATAGCACAAGATCATGTAGTTCGTTTGCTAAGAGCTTTTCTAATGTCAAGTATCATTTCCTTAGACCATGAGATTGTGCAACTCCCGGATGCCACGGGAATGCTTTGGGTGTACCAAACGTCACAATGTAACTGGGTGGCTATAAAGGTGCACTACAGGTATCTCCAAAAGTATCTATTGAGTTGGCGCGCATTGAGACTGGGATTTGTCACTCCGTATGACGGAGAGGTATCTCTGGGCCCACTCGGTAATGCATCATCATAATGAGCTCAATGTGACTAATGAGTTAGCCACGGGATCATGCGTTACGGAACGAGTAAAGAGAGTTGCCGGTAACGAGATTGAACGAGGTATTGGGATACCGACGATCGAATCTCGAGCAAGTAACATACCGATAGACAAAGGGAATTGTATACGGGATTGATTGAATCCATGACATTGTGGTTCATCCGATGAGATCATCGTGGAACATGTTGGAGCCAATATGGGTATCCAGATCCCGTTATGGGTTATTGGCCGGAGAGGTATCTCGGTCATGTCTGCATGGTTCTCGAACCCGTAGGGTCTACACACTTAAGGTTCGGTGACGCTAGAGTTGTTATGGGAAATAGTATGTGGTTACCGAAGGTTGTTCGGAGTCCCGGATGAGATCCCGTACATGACAAGGAACTCCGGAATGGTCCGGAGGCGAAGATCGATATATTGGACGAAGGGTATTGGCAGGGCCGGTCCTGAGATTTTGGGGGCCCAGGGCGAAACTATAATCCGGGGCCCTTTGGGGCCCTTATTATAAATATTTATGTAATAATCATCATATGTATATATAATTTGTATCAAAGAAAATAATTAAGTGCATCTAAAATAATTGTGCATATCACATAATGTATCACATATTACCTTCAAAAATTTCTCCTTATGCGTTCCTTCTCCTTTGTGATTTGTTGTTGTAACTCTTTATCAATTGTTTCATGCTTGCTCAGTCTATCTCTTAGTTCATTCTAAGAGTTCATGTTGGTAATATGGTCGACAATAGTTTCGTGCTCTTTCAGTCTCTCATTAATGTGCCTCCAATCACAAAACTCATCATTCCCCATTGCTTTCGTGCATTTATCAGAACTGAAAAGCTTACAGAAAAACAAAACACTTTTTTGTGTGTTTTGAAAAAACTAACCATTTCCTATCACACACCTCTCCAGTGCTCAACTTTGTTGAGTAATGGCTATAAGAAAAATGTCTTGAATTTTCATCCAAAGGATATTCAATATTTTCTTCTTCCCTTTTAGGCCCTTTTCCACTAATATGTCCCTAGCTTTGTTATCAAGATTATCCCAATTGCTTGAATCATAAATATCCACAGTAACCGGTTACTGGTCAACACTAGTAGATTCTGTCATAGATGAATTAAATATGGGCTCATGATCACTCACATTGCTATCATACATGTCGACGTCAACATTGCCTTACGTACATGCAGTATGACCATCATCTTCCTGATTGCCATTAGTTTGGCCACCCGCAAGAACTATCGCCAACTCGTCTGGATTTCTTGGAGTGCCTGTATCGCTTTTATAATATTTAAAAAAGAGATCCACTCGATGCATCTTTCTCCTCATCTGCCTCCTTATTTTTTCTTTTATGACCTCCGGATGGATACTTTCTACCCGAACTCGACATGACCCTGCTCAAATTCAAAGGAACAATTAGCTTTTAAAATTCGCGCTAAGCTAATTAAAATTTAAAATTTTAGATAAAGTACCGAAGATCATCTAATATAATGAGAAATTGCTAAGCCCTAAAAACAATTCGTCAGTCCCTGTTAAGTTGTTCGATCGATCGAGAAATTGGGAACTAGGATTGGAAAGAAAAGAAATAGAACGAAGATCATGCGAGCGAAGAGGGCGGGACCAGATGTACCTGCCGCAGTCGTCGCGTCGTTTGTGACTGCCGCAGTCGTCGCGTCGTTCGTGAGGAGGCAGAGTCAAAGAGATTAGACAAACATGAAGAAAGGCAGGGAACAACCGATCCAAAGTTACAGGAGGAAATCAATCCAACGATTCCTTTTCCTATCTCCGGTTTCCACGTGACTACGTACAAACATGGGCCAGGCCCAACATATCTCTACTTTCCTATAGGCTAGTAGTGATCGGGGCGATCGGCCAGAAGCTGAGCGAGGCGCGCTGAGACGCGTGAGACATAGATTTGTTTCAGTTTTTCCCGATCGAAGACATGTACATACGTACGTACGTATACCTGGGGAGGGCCCCCTGACTTTTGGGGGCCCGGGGCGGCCGCCCCGTTCGCCCCTCCCCAGGACCGGCCCTGGGTATTGGAGTCCGAAATTGTTCTGGGAGTACCGGGAGACGACCAGCGTGACCGAAAGGTGTTTCGGAGGCCCCGAAAAGCGTTGGGGGGCCTTATGGGCCAAGGGGAGGGGGCACATCAGCCCACTAAGGTGCTGTGCGCCCCTCCCACCCTATCTCACGTGACGTGGAGAGGTGGGGGCACCTCCCCTAGGGCAGCCACCCCTCCCGGCTTGGGGGCAAGTTTCCTAGGGGTGGGGGCGCCCAAACCCATTTAGGGTTTCCCCTGTGGCTGCCGCCCCTCCCCTAGGGAACCCTAGGGCGCCTCCTCCACCCCACTTCCCCCTATATATAGTGAGGGAGAGAGAGGGCAGCCGCACCCCTTCCCTGGTGCAGCCCTCTCCTCCTCCAACACCTTTTCCTCCTCCATAGTGCTTGGCGAAGCCCTACCGGAGAACCACGAGCTCCACCACCACCACACCGTCGTGCTGCCGGAGCTTTCCCTCAACTTCTCCTCTCCCCTTGCTGGATCAAGAAGGATGAGACGTCCCCGGGCTGTACATGTGTTGAACACGGAGGCGCCGTCCGTTCGGCGCTAGATCGGATCTTCCGCGATTTGAATCGCCATGATGCGACTCCATCAACCGTGTTCTTGTAACGCTTCCGCTTAGCAATCTTCAAGGGTATGAAGATGCACTCCCTCTCTCTCGTTGCTAGCATCTCCTAGATTTATCTTGGTGACACGTAGGAAAATTTTGAATTATTGCTACGTTCCCCAACAGTGGCATCATGAGCTAGGACTATGCGTAGATTCTATGCACGATTAGAACACAAAGAAGTTGTGGGCGATGATTTGGTCAATTTGCTTGCAGTTACTAGTCTTATCTTGATTCGGCGGCATTGTGGGATGAAGCGGCCCAGACCGACCTTACACGTACTCTTACGTGAGACAGGTTCCACCGACTGACATGCACTTGATGCATAAGGTGGCTAGCGGGTGTCTGTCTCTCCCACTTTAGTCGGATCGGATTCGATGAAGAGGGTCCTTATGAAGGGTAAATATAAATTGGCATATCACCGTTGTGGCTTTTGCGTAGGTAAGAAATGTTCTTGCTAGAAACCCATAGCAGCCACGTAAAACATGCAACAACAATTAGAGGACGTCTAACTTGTTTTTGCAGGGTATGCTATGTGATGTGATATGGCCAAAAGGATGTGATGAATTATATATATATATATATATATATATATATATATATATATATATGTGTGTGTGTGTGTGTGTGTGTGTGTGTGTGTGTGTGATGTATGAGATTGATCATGTTCTTGTAATAGGAATCACGAATTGCATGTCGATGAATATGACAACAGGCAGGAGCCATAGGAGTTGTTTTAATTTATTGTATGACTTGCGTGTCAATGAAAACGCAATGTAATTACTTTACTTTATTGCTAACCGTTATCCATAGTAGTAGAAGTAATAGTTGGCGAGACAACTTCATGAAGACACGATGATGGAGATCATGATGATGGAGATCATGGTGTCATGCCGGTTGTCGGCGTTCTGGGAACGGGGGTACCCAGACTTGCCTGTCTGCGGCCTGCGGCGTGGCTCAAGGGGTGGCCCAGCACGGCCCATCTTCATCAGCACAAGCTCAAGAACCTCGCGAGGGGCCAAGCCTCCCGGGGCGGACGACAGGAAGCCTCCTCAGGCACGGCGTCGTCAGGCTGGCTCGCGAGGAGGCGGAGAGATCAAGGCGGGGTACCTCACGAGGTGCCCATGACGCAACCCATGACGACCAAGGGCGCAGGCAAGCGCCAGCCCGCGCAGTGTCCTCGTTTCCTCTTTGGTGCAAAGGAGGCAAGCGCAGGCGAGAGCATCAAGCAAAGGCAGCCATTTCGGTGCAACAAGACCAAGACCAACACAACGGCAGGAAGGAGGTCATCGTGGAGCCCAAGTCGGCGTCATCGTCAGGGCGAGGACCAACTTTAGTCAGGATAAGTGTACTAGATGCTCCCCTTCAAAATGGCCAATTGTTGGCGCCCTTCCCGCTCAATATTTGGGAACAGGCCCAGGGCCTTTGCCTACAAATAGGACTAGCCACCCACAGTGGTAGAGGCATCTTGAATCCAAAGAGAGAGAGAGAGAGAGAGAGAGAGAGAGAGAGAGAGAGAGAGAGAGAGCGATCGAACTCCCCTAGCGATTCATCGTGACCGGCCAAGAACAGACCCTCACGAGGCTGTTCTTCCTTGTATCGTTCATCATCAGCCCTGAGGCAATCCACCACACCACACCTTTGGAGTAGGGTATTACACCACAATGGTGGCCCAAACCAGATAAACATTGTGTCCCTTGTGTTGCTCTTTGCGTAGTTTTGATCCTTGCGGCGACGAGGTGCAGGTAGGTAGGGGTGAGATCTCTGCGTGCACAGTTCGAACCTAGAGGGTCCGGAACCCGAAATCCGACATTTGCGCGCCCGGTAGGTGCGCGGAATCCATACGCCGCTTGGCCCGTCGCATCGTCATCATCATGTCCGCGACCAGGCGGGCAACCTGATCCTGGGCGGCCTAGCCCGCCCACTCGAGCCTCTCGCCCGGGCGACCCCATGCCCTGTGCAGCTCAAGGGTCCGCAGGGCGCGCTGCGGGCCGCGGGCGACGCGGTCATGCAACGACAGCTCTCACGCCGCGGCAGGCGCGGTCGGCGGTGAGGGCCTCGAACCACGCCACGGCCACAGCGCCGTACACCCGACGGTAGCAGGCGAACTCAAGGGCCGCGCTCACGGTGGCCCGAGAGCTACTGCAATGCAGGCTGCTGGAGGGCGGCCGCGACGTGCTGCTGGAGCGGGTGGCGAGCTCTGGCTTCACCGCATCGGGGGCTTACCCCTTCTGCACCCAACTGCCACCTCAAGTCCAGGGCGGCCCACGCGGAGGCCCCACGCACGCCCGCGCAGCTCCAAGCGGACTCCAAGGCCACTCCAACGCCGACCAGGCCATCAGCACCAGGCTAGCAGCGGCGCTGCCTCCGCCCCCGACCAGCGAAGGAGGACTCGCCGCGGCCCACGGCCCCAGTGGGCCACCGCGCTACCACCCCCAGGTGGGCGCCTCAAGCAAGGCTGCGTGGCACATGGGGCACTACGGTGAAGCATTTGGGATGGCGGCCCGGAAAGAATACGTGCCCCACATGATGGATCAAGGGCACGCGCAGGAGGACGAACACGGCTCGCTCCTCAGCCCAAGCTGGGGGGACGAGGCACCCGAAGCTGAGCTCTTCCAGGAGCCTCGGGAAAGCCTCGTCGACCGCGCCGGAAGCAACGATTATCGGGTACCGCTAATTCCTCAGGAGTAGGCATACGCTAACCATGGATCGCAGGAGGTACAGGTTGTCGCAGCGGACGGCTGTCCCAATTCCGCAGTTTCATACCCCTCAGGAGGAGGGCGCCAGGGGCTGCAGGAGAGGGGCCGAGATCCGGCATCAACACCGCGGCGTTCGGAGCAAGGCGTCCTCAGGAGGTAGGCCATCTGTCGGGGAGGTGCCTCAGGGCCTACCCTCGGCAGAGGACCCATGGTCGTCGGGGGAACCGCTGGCGACCGCTCTACCCCATCGGCGGCGTCCCCGGTCTCCGGCCGTCATCGATGGCACTAGAGTGTGGTGCAAGGCGGGGCCCTCGTCTGGCGATATGACGCAAGGCCGGTACCTGTGAAGAAGGCCCAGTGCCTGTGAAGCTCGCCGCCCCATGGCACTCTCACGTAATAATGAGTGGGGCTGTACACGCCCCGGAGTCTCAGGACCGCCGGCCTCAGGCCCCGGGGCTCCCTCCCACACCCAGTGGCAGCACTTCGCTCCGCGCTGGTGAGAAGACGTCCAAGACTAGACTAGGTGCCGGACGTGGCTTTTTCTGCTTTTCTTGCTTTTCCCCTTGGCTGTCGCTTTTTCCCCCGTTTGGACTTAAGTTGATTTGAGCTTGCGATTTGCGTGTGTTCGGGGAAGGGGTATTTAGTCTCGTTCGAGCAATCTCTCGCATTCTGGTTACCACTTTGACGCAGCTGCCTCCCCTCGTGAACCCCTCGCGAGCCGGGCCAAGCCTGGCATGCGTGCAGACCGGACCGCCATCACCGCACCCTCTCAGGAGGTTCTCATCACAGGTTCAATGGGCTTGTTCAAGGAGCACACGGAGCACCACAGCCCTCCGCAGGCTATCTCGGGGCCCACGCGGGTCGAAGGTAAACAAGCCGGCCAGCTTGTCGCTAGGCCAGCCACTTGGCGCAGGCATACGGGTGATATCACATCTACTAATATGCTAACTGCAAGTTTTTACACGAGGGGCTCCCCCTCCCAAAATGCTCTTACAACCTTCAGGGCCAAGCCCGAACTCTGTCTGCGTAGGATAAGGAAGCAGGAGCAGCACGCGGTCAATCGGATAAATCCCCCAATGCATCCTCGAGGTCACCTCCTGAATCGTCGCTGGCGTCGCTGGCATCGCCATCGCCGTCAGCGGCGTCAGGGCCGTTCACCATGCCGCCTTCATCAGCGGCCACAACCATGCCGTCCTCGTCAGTAGCGAAGGCCCTGACGAGGGCATCTACATTGTCTTCCACCCAATGTGTCAGGTCGTCCCGGACGGCCTGGGGTACTGGGGCAATGGCAGCATCAAAGTCGAAGTTGGGATCCATGTCCCGAAGATGGCTGAAGACGCGAGAAAAGGCACGCCCGAGCAGGGCGCGACTCCTCTCCTCCACCAATCTGTTGGCTCTGCCCGACCGCACTTCCAGCTGCGTCACCACATCAGTGAAGAACTAGAGGTTACCAGCATAGTTAATTGCATGAGGCTCGCCAACGGCCGCCTCGCAGATGTTGCCCAAGGCCGTGTTAGCTCTTTCCCGGAGCGTGCGAAGCATAGGGCCATGCTCGTGCTCCGGGATCTGCCGCTGGCGTATCTCGTCCTCGTTCCGCCGCACGACGGCCTCGGCCGCGTCCACCCGCTGACGTAGAAGAAGCACCTTGGCGCGGGAGGAAGTCAGCTCCTCGTGCGCCACGCCAAGGGCTGCCCGGGAAGCGTCAGCCCGCCGCGTCTCTTCATCCAGCTTGGCCCTCAGGGCGGCGGTCCTGCCTTCCGCTTCGGCCCTGATCAACCCCAGCCTCTCCTCGAACGCGCGCTCGAGGTTCAAACGGGCCGCCGCCACCCGGCGATCAAACTCTTCCAGGACTCGGGCCTCCCGCGCAGCGACATCGTCCTCCTCCTGCGTCACCAAGCGCTCCCTCGTCTCTAGCTGCTCGAGATCGCGGGCGCGCTCGGCAGCTTCCAGCGTCAGTGCCTCCTCACGTCTCTGGAGCTCCGCCTTGTTGACCGAAGCCCCCTTCATCGATGCAAGGGCCATCTCACGCAGCTCCACCTGCTGCTCCAGGGAATTGCTCCAGACCTGGAGCTTCCGCGCCCACTCCTCCGCCGCCTCACGCCGCCGGTCAGCCTCCCGGGCCTCCTCGACGGCCCAGGCAGGCCTCCGTGAGGCCGCCAAATGACACCTCGGCTTTCTCATTGTCGAGGACACGATGGTGGCGCGCAAGGGCAACGGCCACCTTCAGCTGGCACATCTCTTCAGCTAGGCACAAGCCCTCAGCTTCAAGGCGCGCGTCTTCACCAGCAAGCTCTACACCAAGCTGGCTCACTGCATCAGCCACCCTCTGGAGAAACCCTTGGCGAAGGGCACGACGCTCCCGAGCGCGCTCGAGCACGTCTTCCGCGTCGTCATCCACCCTAGGTGTGCGCGGGGGGCCGCGAATTAGCACTCCCCCTCCGGGCAGGGGGCTGGGGGCTGGCGCCCTCGCGATGGCCGGACACGCCTCGCCAGAAGCCCGGCCTAGAGCCGGCTCATCCCCGAATGAAGAACGAAGGACCGACCTCAGCCAATCGCCGTCCACGACCAGTCGAGGAGCCCAAGGCAGGCTGGCTATGCCCCGGGAAGGCTCGCGAAGGAGGGTCGCGAGGTGCGCAGAACCATGATGCACCACAGGATGGCTCACCTCTCCGACCGGCCTCACCACAAGGGCAGTGCTTGAGCTCGGAGCGCTTGGGGACAGTGGAGAGGGCGAGGCCTGGGGGGATGGCTCCTCAGCCATCTCCGTGAGCTCGGCAGGAAGGGCCCTGCGGAGCGAGGATCAGCCGAAGCAACGGGAAAATAAGGAACTAGGAAAGGGGAAGGCTTACTCATCAATGGCGAAATACTTCCTGCGCTTCAGCAGGCGGCAAGGGTAATCATCACCCAAGGCCTCCCTTCTCTTCTGGGGAGCCTCGAACACTACTAGAAAAAGGGCTATAGATGGGATTGACACTAATGGCGCACCACACAATGGGTGCGCCATTAGTATATACTAATGGCGCACCACCTGCTGATACGCCATTAGAGTTGAAACTAGTAGTGGCGCTTTGGCTGTGGTGCGCCATTAGTATCAAATTTTTTTTGAACTAGTGCGCCTGTCCAAACATACTAATGGCGCATCCAGACAAAGTGCGCCATTACTAGTTGTAACTACTAATGGCGCACCAGTCCGAGAGTGCGCCATTAATGTTGTTTTTTTATTATATTTTTTATTCCTTTTTTGTAATACTACTAATGGCGATCGATCAACTGCGCCATTACTAGTTTAAACTAGTAATGGCGCATCGTGGATCTGCGCCATTAGTATTTTTTTAAAACTACTAATGGCGCACCGCTTGAAGGTGCGCCATTAGTAACCTGGATTACTAATGGCGCATTTAGTCTTTGGTGCGCCATTAGTAAGTGGGCAACAACAAGATATTTTGGACAGCCTCTCCTACCCACACTCACTTTCTCCCCACTTCATTCTCTCCACCTCCTCCTTGTCTCGGTGCCTCCTCTTTTTCACCTCATTTCCACCATAGATTCATTCAAATTAAGTGGTTAAATTACCTTGTTTTAATAGGTAAGCAAGGGGGGAAGCTATATTTATGTTGTTCTCCCTACAACAATGTGCACATGCACATTTTATGGCCTAGCTAGATCTATGTATGTTCGTGGTGTTGCATATGTTTGTGGTGTTGCATATGTGTTTGTGTTAGGAGGTGTAACGGTATTTGAAATTCGATAGTAGCCAATATTCTGCAGGAATGTTGATTCATTTCCGTTTGGCGAGAATTTTGGCTTTAAGCATTCTTTTGGTCCTATTTTAGGGAAAGTCATGCCAAATTTTTTCTTGGTTCTAAAATATCGCTTTTGCTCTACCGCATGACGACCATGGTCCATACGATGACCGAAGGCATCGTGAATAGGTTTTTGAGGTCCGCGAAGGCCGAGATGCTTCAAAAGAACGAGACGGAGATAAGATGTCCGTGTCGAAGATGCAAGTCAAGAGCCTTATTGCAGACCGGATTCGGGCAGGTGCGGCACCACCTGCTCGTGCGTGGTTTCATGGATGGCTATCGGTGGCAAGGTGATGAAGATGACTACGAAGTCGTCCATGGGGTCCGGGCAAGAAATGAGGAAGGGCAGCAAGACAACCAGAGCGGCTCGGGCGGGCGAGAAGATGAAGAATCCCCAGGAGATGATCACGACGGTGATGCTGTACACAGTCATCATGTAGAAGATGCAGGACATGATGATGAGGAAGATGCCGGAGTAGACGACGGGCATGATCATGAAGATGATGATACCGGCGGAGCGCATTTACGCTGGACCATCGATGGGCTGGGTGCAGGACCCTCATATTCAAGAGCTGCTTCTCAAGCGCACGGATAACGCAAGAGCTGCCGCCCGAGAGAAAGCCAAGATGGATCAACTTGAGTTAGATGCGGTTACTCCATTGTATGAAGGATGCAGGCCGAGGATACCCGCTTTGAAAGTAACGCTCATGGCTCGGAGATGAAGGTAAAACACAAAATGACCGACGCATGTTTCGACGAGAACATGTCGCTCGCACGAACGTCTTCCCAAAGGGGAACAAGTGCCCGACCAGTTTGGAGGAGGCGAAGAAAATCGCGTGTCCTCTGGATTTACCGCCGCGTGAAATACCATGTGTGCATGAACAATTGCATCATTTATCGGGACGAGCACGCGGAGTCTACCATATGTCCGGTGTCTTGGCGTCACTCGATACAAGAAGAGGAAGAAAGCTCCTCGAAAAGTGGTGTGGTACTTTCAGATCACTCCTCGTCTGCAGCGGTATTTCGCGGACCCTAAGGTAGCAAAGCTCCTGCGTTGGCACACGGATAGGGAGGAGAAGAAGCGAAGATGACGCAAATGATCCGGAGATAGATAAAAAAGACAAGATGTTGAGTCACCCTAAGGACGCGAGCCAGTGGCAAGCGTTGAACTTCGAAGACTCAGAATTTGGGAACGATCCAAGGAACATCGTGCTGGGCGCGAGCATCGATGGAGTCAATCCGTTTGGTAGCCAGAGAAGCACACATAGCACCTGGCCTGTGTTTGTGTGGATGTACAACCTTCCCCCCTGGTTGTGCATGAAGAGGAAGTACATTCACATGAGTATGCTAATTGAAGGGCCGAAACAACCAAGGAACGACATCAATCTGTATCTGGGGCTGCTGAAAGAGGAGCTTGACACGCTGTGGAAAACGCCAGCCAATACGTGGACGCCGCAGAGAAAGAATATTTCCCTATGAGAGCCGCACCGCTCACGGCGGTGCACGACTATCTCGATTACGGATATCTCGCGGGGCGGGTAGTCCACGGATTTTCGGATGCGTAAGGTGCATGGATGACACAACGACGCCAGCTAGATAGAGATCTCGGGTCTTGAAAACCGTGTTCATGGGACATCGAAGGTGGCTTCATGACGATGACCCGTGGAGGAAATGCAAGGATCTGTTCGATGGTGAAACCGAACCCGAAAACGCCTGTGTACGAGGAGCGGCGAGGAAATAGACAAGCTGTTGAAAAATTGGAAAGACCGACCACCGCCGGAAAGAAGCAAAAGGCACCAGAGCCGGAAAGAAGCGAAAGGCGCCAGAGTCAGCTGCTGAAGATATGGAAAACAAGGTCTGTTTTACGGGACTTGCCCGTCTTGGAAGATCCACCGTGTGCCTCACAGCCTTGATGTCATGCATATCACAAAGAACGTGTGCGAGAGTCTGCTTGGTACCCTGCTCAACATGCCGAGAGGACCAAAGATGGGCCGAAAGCAAGGGCAGACTTGAAATCAATGGGCATGATGCAGGAGCTTGACGCTTATGATGATGATGATGATGATGATGATGATGATGAGGCGAAGCAGGACACAGAAAGTCGTCGCAAAGGCAAAAAGGCCAAGAAGACCGGAAATGACTACCCTCCCGCGTGCTTCACTCTAAGTTAGGAGGAGATCGAGCAGTTTTTCACCTGCCTCCTAGGAGTAAAACTTCCTTACGGTTACGCGGGGAAGATAAGCAGACACCTAGACCCAAAGTGAAGCGAAGTTCAGCGGGATGAAGTCTCACGACGCTATGTGTCTTGATGACGCAGAGCATACTTCCGATTGCAATCTGGGATCATGGACGCGCCGCGTCCGTGAAATGCTATTTGGCCTATGCAACTTTTTCGACGTCATCTCTCGGAAGTCGATTGGCGTGAGGCAACTCAGAAGGCTACAGGAAGAGATCGTGGTGATACTATGCGAGCTTGAGATGTACTTCCCGCCCGCATTCTTCGACGTTATGGTGCATCTGCTGGTCCATATCGTGGAGGATATCATCCAACTCGGGCCGACGTTCCTGCACAGCATGATGCCGTTCGAGAGGATGAATGATGTCATCAAAGGATACGTTCGGAACATGTCACGTCCAGAGGGAAGTATAGCCAGGGCTTTTCAATCAAGAGTGCATCTCCATCGCACGCAATTATCTAGGCATCGAGAACCCCGTTGGTCTGCCCGTCAACAGGCACCTCGGCATGCTCGCTGGATGGGGTCACCGTGAGGGTCGCCGTGAAATGCATGTCGACTTCGAGGGTCGACTCGCCGACTTTGAAAGAGCAAACCTAGTCGCGCTACAACACATAGACGTGGTCGATCCTTGGGTGGTAGAGCACAAAACCTTTATTGAGAAGACGATACAATGACCGAGGCCAATAGAGGGGGACGGAGATATACTCAAAGAGCACAACTCATGTTTCATGCGTTGGTTCAAGCGAAAGCTTCTGTCGTACCCTTTACATGAAGATTCTTCCGCGGAAGAACAACTCATATTCACCTTGTCACGAGCGCCGAGCACAACCTCGATGACCTATGAGGCACGATATCAACGGCTACACATTCTACACCGAGGACAAGGACATGAAGAGCGATGGTTATCGAACTCCGGGTAACGATGGAATCCTACACCGATAAGGACAAGGACAGATACTACGGAAGGATCGAGGAGATCTGGGAGCTGAGCTACCGGAGAGAAGGTGCCGATGTTCCGTGTCGGATGGGCCAAGAGCGCCCTAAAAGAAGACCGATATTTCACCACCATGGTTATACCCGAAGCCAAATCCAAGACCGCGCAAAGCGTCACCGCTTGAAAAATGAGCCATGGGTACTAGCTTCCCAAGTGGACCAATGCTTCTTCATTACCGACCCGCCAAAGCCCAGTCGTGTTGTCGTGAGGAGAGGCAAAAGGCAGATCATCGGAATGGATGGAGTAGCCAATGAGCAAGACTTCGACAAGTACGGCGACCCGAGGATCGAACATGACGACGATGATGAAGTTGCAGCATACACCACAAGAAGAAGCAGGACCACCCTACCTAAAGGACGTCCGTTCCACAGAAGAACTCCATTTGCGAAAAAGAAGGGCAAGAAGATTGTGAACAGATAGCTAGCTAAGATCGATTGTATTTAAATCGTAGCCTTCATTTCTCGATTGTATTTCATGGGCACTTTTGAACTATCATGAATATTTTTAAATTTCATGGACACTCGATCTCGATCCCCTTCATCTCGATCGCTATCCCACCTCACCAGATCCGGTCCCTCGCCGCCGAGCACCCCCAGTCCACCGGCCCGCCAAACCCCCGCACCCTCGATTCCCCTACTCAACACGCCGCCCGACCCCCTTTTACGATTCCCCTACTCAACCGCTTGTTGCTGACCCCCGCACACCTCCCTACTCAACCGCCGCTGACCCCCGCACACCCTCCCTACTCAACCGCCGCCACCCCCGCACCCCACACCCTCCCGCTCCACCGGCATTACTGTTTGATGATATTTTAAAAAAATATTACTGTCTTATAAAAAATATTACTGTTATGATTTAAACAAGTTTGAACATATTTAAACACAAATAATTATCACACGCATTTTAAATGCATAAAAAATTGTGGAGCCTGGGAATCGAACCCAAGACCTCTGGTGTGAGAACTGGCTGCTGACCGGTCGAGGTAGTAGAGGAACTTGGTGTGGATCAGGTCAGTGGGAGATAGCCTGTTGGCTCGGCAGAAATCAAAAATTTTACTAATGGCGCACTGTGGTGAGGTGCGCCATTAGAATGGATGTACTTATGGCGCACCGATGGGTGGTGCGCCACTAGTATTGTGTCGCCCCCACCCCGGCCCAAACCTATCCTCTCTCTCCCTCGCCTCGCCTCGATCCCTTCCCTCTCCTCTCCCGGCCGCTGCCCGCCGCCTCGACGCTGCCCCGACGCCGCGACGCCGCCCCGTCGTCCTCGTCTCCGCCCCGACGCCCCGACGCCGCAACGCTGCCGTCTCCTCTTCCGACGCCGCCGCCCCGCCGCTTTCCCCGCGGAGAAGGAGGAGGAAGAGGTGGCCCGGATGCTGCCCCGTCCACACCACCGTCGCCGGAGCACCACCACTACCCGGACCTCGTCGCCCCGTCCACACCACCGCCCTCGTGAGCTCCCCCTCCTCCTCTCCCCCTCTCCCCCTCGCATCCTCTAGTTTGTTGTTAGATCGATCCCTTGCTTAGTTCATTGGTGTCGATTCTCTAGTAGAGCTCATGCAGTAGTATCGTGGTGATTGCTTAGTTTGTTGCTCTGTTGTCGATTCTCTAGTAGAGCTCGGCATGAGGCCAAGGACTTGCATTTTGTATATGCATATGTAACTAAAAAATACACTAGCTGCTGATCGATGTAGTCTCTACTTGACTCTCAAGGGCCAAATTGACGGTTTTGAACATTACATCTCAATCCAGTTCACTGCAGGTAGCTAGGGTGGTTTGCGATGCAGTGCATTTGCTAGTTTGCAGTAGTACCATTCAGACCCCCTGTCCAGCCCAAAACCGCTTTGGATTAATTTGCAGCAGCTTGTAGTATGTTGTTTCTTGGAGTAGCAAGGTCGGCAAGGGTTAGTTTATTTCTTGGAGCATTATATGCATGGTATGCACACACCAGCATAGTAGTAATATTTTGTTTCAGGTGGTGATTATCTGAGTCCTTTTGGCTTAGGCATGCAAATTAACTTGTGAAACATGTGTTATACTATGACACAAAAAATAGATTTGCCGTTGAATAAAGTTTTCAAACACATATTTTTTATGAGATATTACATGTGTTTTTTTTGCGAGATATTACATGTGTTTTTTTTGCGAGATATTACATATGTTTTCTTGGTTAAACCGAAGACCTAAAAATCTGTGCCCAACTTATAAACCCTACCGGAGGGAGTAGTGGTAGATGGGAATGGGATAATATGCTCAAAGAGTAGATGAAAACTTGATGCTTGAGAGAAGAGATGTTCGTCTCTCGATTCCTTATTACCAATTATATGGGAGGAGAATGGGGGATACTTGCTTTCTACTAGATTAGTGACCGTCTTTGTAGCATTTGTTTTCATCCATAATTAAATCGTCCCTCCATGACCATGAGTTGCCATTATCAAACAGGGGACAAACCTCCATTTATTCTTTTTATTTATTTTTTTGCAAAATGAAGTGTTTTGGAGCAAAATACAAACATGATCAATTTTTCTTTTTCCGAAGAACATGGTGGTTTCCTAACATGTTTCATTTTCATTGTGAAGAAATGTGTGACAGTTTCACTAACTTAATTTCATTCTGAAGAAATTTGCGCCTAGAATTTCTTTTTGTTACAATGCTGCTTGCTGAATGGAGTGATATTTCACTAACAAAATATCTACAGAGTGCACAAGTAAATTACGACAGATATGGTAATCAATATTTCAGATTCTTGGTGTTATTTCAGGAAATTGAAATTATGCACTATACAAATGTAATGAACTTACTCATTATGTCAGATTTTGTAAACCTTTTAATTGAACTGTTTCTCATACTTGCTGCAAGAGAGGTGAGGCTAAACTTCTAACGGAAGATTGGGAAGGTGCGGTGGAGGATCTGAAAGAGGCTGCCCGAGAAATCCCCACAGTGAATTTTATGCAATTTTGCTTTGTTCTCCGAGTATAGTATATCACAGACTCTCCGAGTATATCTTTTTTTCTTTTGGTCCAATCAAGGAGCCTAAGCTCCCGGTCTGTCGAGCATGCTAATTTGAATTTCCTTTTAAAACCTGCATCTTGCTGTATTTGATTTACTCTCCGATGATGTGCTTACATTGGCGTGCATCTTGTTATTCCCATTTCCATTAGGCTGAATACAGTTATGTTACGAAGAAATAGGTTTGTTATGCTCAGTGAGTACCCTACATATATAGTTTCCCAAAGGACAAATCATGCGTTTTAACTGCTTGGACGGATGACGTACACAGCAATAGATCATGCATTAGCTAGACTTTGGTATAATACGGGTGCAACTTGTGGTTAAAAGTTAACTCTCCGGCTGAGGTTACACACACGAGGGAACTCTGCTGTCATGCTCTGCTTCTGTCCCTGTCCCCTTTATTATCTTTGAAATTCCAAAATAAGGATCACGCATCTCCAAAGTGGATAGTTTTACTTGCAAGCTTGGTTTATGGCTCGTGTGAACAAATGAAAGTGTAGATTTATTTTCACTAACTTACCTCACTAACTAATGGTGGCTGCCTAATGATGACAGACTAAGTTTCTGATTTATTTTCTTATAAAAGTGTAGATTCATTGGTAGCAATTGTTTTCGATGTCTCATGTTGCAGATTGTCTACTTTTTTGCCTTGTCCACCCGAGAGGCCCTTGAGTTTGCTTTGGAATGTCGACTAACTTCCGTTACAGCAAATTCGGGTACTCCATATGTCCTATTTTCAGCAAAGGTCATGCTGAAATTTTCCGTGAATTTTAGCATGACTTTGCTAAAAATAGGACATATGGCGTACTTGTGACTAATGCATGGGCCAGGATATCTTAGTAGTTAATTAAGTAGGATCAAGTGCCCCTTTATTCTAGCTGCATTAAACCATAGGCGGCAATAGAGCCAAGTGATTAGGCCCAACTTAGAATTCTCCTTCCCAAATTTTAGCTTTTAGGATGCCTCGGTGTCGACAAACCATTAATTATACAACCTTGGCTTTTAGGGTGCCTCGGTGTCGATAAAAACCGAAATGATAAAAGCTTAGGCTTTTAGGGTGCCTCGGCGTCGAAAAACCCTCAATGATAAAATCTTAGCTTTTAGGATGCCTCGGTGTCGACAAACCCTAAATGATGAGACCATGATCTTGTTCCTTGACAATAACCAACTTTTGACCAAACTTTGTTCCTATTTAGAGAGAAACATGGCCAACAACGATGAGGCCGGGGTTCGGCGGCAAGGCATTACAGGAGCTGTCCCAGGAGATGGAGGAACAACCTCACTTGTATGAGGACGCCGCCTTCCCCACCGATCCCGAGACCACCGATGGTACCGCCGAGTATGACTCCCACCGATGCCACCACCGATGGTGCCATCGAAGATGCCACCATCGATGATGGTGGCGCGCGCCTGAATGGAAGCCAACAGAAGAGGCAAGGAAGGACTGGCGCCCGATCGTGCTCCGCACCCTCAAGGAGGAAGTTATCAAGTGGACTCGACGGAATCCAACGCGCCCGAACGAATAGTCAAGGGTACTCGCTTCAGCTCGGGTGCATTCTCCGAGCACCGTCTCGATCAACACCGAGAACCTGAGGCATCCTGACCGAGGGAATTTGCGCAACCTCCTCTTCACGAAGCTGCACGAACGATGCAAGTTCCCCGCTGAATTTGAAAACACAAGCCTCAAAGGTAATAAAGTGAACAATGCTGCCCTCACAAAGATGAGCAAGGCCCTGTCTACTTGGAAAAGCAATGTGAAGAGAATGATCGAGAAAGGTGAGAGTTATGAGAAGATCAAGGAGAAAAACCCTTCGATCATCGAAGATGACTACAACGACTTCAAGATCCATTGCTCGAGCACCGCAAACTCCGAATCAAGTCAGTGGGGGAAAGAAATGCGGGAGCTGAACTTAGGGGAACACACACTCGGTCCCGGGCGGTTCTGAGAATGGCGGAGCCTATATGGGACAAGGAGGACGCGAGCGTGCCGAGCAAGGCCTACCGCCTCTTTGATAAATACGGTGACAAGCAGACCAGGAACTTTGTCAGGGCCCGGTACAAGAAGGACCTGAAAACAAAGGAGCTTACCACGGATCCGAAGACCAGGGCGCTTGAGGTTGTTCTGGTAAGGAATACCACCCCTGCGTAATTAGCTCCATATGGTTGCATTCTAATGAAGCCAAATTTCTAAATGGTTCACATTCCTTCCGCAGCGCATCGAAAGCGATGGCTGGGTCGACTAAGAGCAACCCTTGGGACACCACTCTAAATAGGGCGTTGAATGTAATGAAGAACAAGGATAAGCTCGATGGTCGACGTCACCTGGTCGTGTGGCCGGCAAAGGCTTGTCCACAAAATGGGGGTCATACTATACCGCTGGTGTGCGGAAGGAGAAAAAGACCAGCTCGGAAAGCCAGGCGCGCGAGGTTCAAGAACTCAAGGCACAGGTGGCGCGGATTCCGGAGATTGTCCAAGAGCAATGCAACAACAACTCGGAGCGACGATCACCGCCATTGTGCCTACCTTGATCCAGGGGTTGAGTGCGTGGATTGCGGGCGGCCAACAGGGGCCGCCCACGATTCCTAGCTTCACGGCCAGCAACTCGCTGAATGCGATGGCGGGGCCATTGGTGTCTCCGGCGGAGGCGGCATTGGTGTCTCCGATGCCAGCACGGGAGCTTAATGCACCCGGGTGTACGTCGGCCGGCACCTCTGCAGCAAGCGGCCCCTCCGTCAACTGCACGCCCGCCGTTGGCGGTGCCTCGACATTAACCGAGCTCGACGCCATCATCACGGTAAATAATTAAGCCTCTCTCGGTCGAGGACTTCATCTCCTTGCCTTTGACTGGGCATCCCTGACGCCCTACATGTTTTCGCAGGGCGCCGACGTTCCGTGCACTCTCCTGCACTTCGTGAACAATGAGTTGGTCGATGTCGCCAAGGGCAAAATCGTTCAACCAGGCAACCCCTTGTTCCACGGTACCAGATGCCACCCAACTTGTTTAGGGTTGAACTGGTTGGTGCTGCCAGGCTGCTACGAGTTGTTACCTCCGATTCGACCCGTCGGGGCCGACGATGATGACGTGATGACCCTCGGCGCCTGAGCTGGCCCTCGCTTTGGCGAAGAGCCAGATTCGTTTGGGGGCGGGGGACACCACCCCAAAGACAACACCGCCAGTCGTGCCGTCGCCAAGTCGGCCCCATGGAAAGACCGCCGCAACGGTGCCGGACATCCCTATGCCACTAGGTCCAAACATACATATGGCACAGGATCAGAGCGACGACGACGATAATACATTTGCCAACGTCGATCAGTACTTTACCGATCATGGGTACGGTGGCGACTTCATGGGGCCTCCTTCTCAAGAACCCAACCCAACAAAAGACGTGTGCGATCTAGCTGGTACCGCGGAGAAGCCAAGTTGCAACAGGCGTCGTCTGTCGTTCAGCTCTTAGGAGACGCCTCCAGCTGCCGACTTCACCGAGCCTCAGATAGGCGAGGTGCGAAATATTATCAGCCCCAACACACTCAAGAAGGCGGTCTATGAGCAGAACTCGATCCCATTACAGGAGAAGAAGAAGGCACGCAAAAGAAAGACTAACAAGGGTGCGGGCCAGCCGGCACCGAGTACGATCCGTGCTCGTGACGGGCCACCTTCACCGAGGATATCTCGAGGAGGGTGCATGTGGCGGGAAGAGGCGATGCTACCGACAAATATGCTCAATGCTGCAACCGGTGCTATGCGGAGTCTGCATGATGTTGTTCTTTCTTTGGAGAAGCAGCGTCTCAGAGAGAAGGATGTGGCATACCCGGTTTTCGTGGCCAAGGTGCCAGAGGGCAAGGGCTTTGTGGATAACTCCATCGGGCGTACGATCTTCCTGCGGTTTGATGACATCCACGCTATGTTGAACCTTCATCCGCTGCACTACACCTTCGTTCGGCTATTTTCGCTGAGTATGGAGATGCGGATCATTCGCGACAAGACCCCGGAGATCGTGATAGTCGACCCCTTCTACATGCGTGCCAAGATCTTGGGCAGCGCTGGGGACCGGCAAGTCGTGAGTTCTTACCTCGAACGCGTCATTCTGGCAAACCAAGATAAGGATAACTTCCTCGTGCCTTACTTTCCCGAGTAAGTCCTCCAACCGGCCCGTAACATATGAATTCTTAGATTTCGATCGTTTTTCTTTTAACATTCCGTGTTTTCTGCAGTGACACACATTGCACGCTCATCCACCTAAGCCCCAAATATTCCATGGCCACGTATTTCGACCCGGACCGTCGATTGACGTAGACTACACAAATGTCAAGAAGGTTCTTGATGATGTTCTCCCGCCACGCCCAATCTGGAGGCACCTTCACCAGGCCTATTCATAAGTACGGCAAGCACGCGTGTTCTCCCACAATACAACGTTACGCTGCGTCAAGCAACCGGGCGGTCGAGAAGGGTGCCTACTACGCCATCCATCACATGCGGGCGATCGACGGGACCATCATCAACTTCGCTACCGAGTAAACTCAAAGATTGGGCGCGGCGTGTCGGCAATCCAGACACGGACATCAGACAAGAATTCTTTTGCATCCAGTCGGAGTTTGCGGAAATCATCCATCAAGATGTCCTTCGTACCTCGGGCCAGTTCTACCTCAGAAATCAACCGTCCAACAGTGACATCGACACAATGCTACAAATGCAGGCCGACAACGCCCGTTCTTTCATGACTCCCACGATAGACGGCGGCTTCATCCACGCTCCGGTCCCTTGAGTCGAGTCAAAAGCAGTGATGATGTGTCTAGTTCTGAAACATCGATTGGCTCATGTTGTAATTAAACTTTAGTGAACTTGTAGTATGTCTCTTTGGTTTCTAGAGTCGTTCTAACTTAGATGTAATCGATGCTATTAATGTCTTGCTTTTCTCTTCCGATCGTTACATTTGCATACTTATATATTGCTTATGTATTGTCTGTGAATTGGTACTAACGTTTTGTTTGGCTAGTGCATAGCGATGCCGTCGTATGTCGGTGTACAAGGGTAAGGTTCCCGGAGTCTCTGACGATCGGGAGGAGTGTCGGAGACAGGTTCACCAATTCAGCGGTAACAGTTACAAAGGGTACACCACTAGGGCCGAGGCCGAATCTAGATACGCCCGCTATCTAGCGGGAGAGGGAGGAGCGTTGGAGGAACCGGATGAAGACGAAGTTTCATCGTGATGATGCTCATCGTGATGACCGCAGCTCTCTTCTATGTGATGGTAGTTTAGATGATCGATATCGACTTGTAATGTGAAGACAAACTCGCTACTCGCGGTCTCGAGACTTGTAATATAATGTTCTATCTTTGTTCGGTCTTTTCAATTCGGAGACTAATATGATGAATTGTATTCAGAGACTAATATGATGAATTGTATTCAGAGACTAATCTTCTATTGTATTCGATGAATCTGTTGTTGATGTGTGATGTCTATATTTTGTCCAATTATACATTTTGTAACCTGTGCAAAAACAGAAAATAAAAAATAAAAAAACCTAATATTCATACTAATGGCGCATCACATCACGATAAAGGCGCCATTAGTATGCCAAAGGATACTAATGGCGATCATTAAAGAGTGCGCCATTAGTATGCCAAAGTTACTAATGGCGCATCTTGCCGTTACAGCGCCATTAGTATGCCAAAGCACCTGGTATACATGGCCCTCGGGAGGCATACTAATGGTGCCTCGTTGTAGATACTAATGGCGCATCCAGTGGTGCGCCATTAGTACACCAGATACTAATGGCGCACCAGTGGTGCGCCATTAGTAAAATATACTAATGGCGTGGCACTAATGACGCACCACTAATGCGCCATTAATGGCCAAATTAGGTGCTCCATTAGTAGGCCTTTTCCTAGTAGTGGAAGTCCACGCGGAAGCGGCCCAGAAGTTCAGCGCAGGAGTCAGCCTGCGACGAGGAAGAAGCACCAAGGTGACCAGCGTCAGGGGCGTCGTCCTGGCACACGCCGCCGGTCGCCTCACCAAGAAGGGTAGCCGGGGCCTCGGCCACAGGAGCCGCGGGCCGCGGCTCGACGCCTTCAGCCGCAGGAGTGCGGGCCTCAGGAGCTGCCACCTCAGGAGTGCCGCCTGGCGTCTTCATCCCGGCGGAGGCCCCCTCAGCCTCCGGTGGCCCTTGCCTCCCTGCTCCACCACTCGAGGAATGACAGCCGTGGGCAACTGGAAGGGTAGTCACCACAACTGGGTTCTCGCGAGGTCCCATGAGGACTGCGGGCGCAGCCCCATTCGTCAAGCCGGGCATCCGCTTCACGAAGTCACCCCTGCTCGAGCAAAGGTACAGCAAAGCACCCCTTGCCGGATGCTGCTGGGAAGGGTCCCCGATCGGGATCATGAGAACCTTCCTCAAAGACTTCAGCGCCAGGTCCTCCTCCTGGAGCCTCATGCGGTCCTCACGCCCGCCGAAGGCCCACATCCGGCGGGAATGGCGCTGGAAAGGGGCAATGCGGCATAGGAGGAACTCATTCACCACCTTGGGCGTCGTCACGCCGAGCACCCTCAAGTACGTGATGCAATGCCAGACGAAGACGAGCCGGGGGCTCGTGAGCGTCTCCTGGCCCCAGCCCGAATTGGGGATAGCGGGCAATGTTGGTTCCGAGAGCAGGGGGTTGGGCACCCTGACATCCACATACAGCCACCGCTCGTGGAACCCAGACGCGGGCGGAGGAAGGCTGAAATCAATCCCTGAAGCCGCTGTTTCTGGTGCGGCAATGAAGCTCACGCACCCCGAGCATTGGGTGGGGTCGATGAGGCTCAAAGAGAAGAAGTGGCGCATCAAGGCAATCAAGGAGGGATGCCCATCATCGCCGCATAAAGGCGAAAACGGCAAGCAGAGTAATGGATTCAGGACCCAAATGCATCATATGGATCTGGTAATGGGAAAGCACAGCGTTGAAGAAATTGGAAAAGGGAGGAACAAGTCCCGCCCACAGGGCGTCGGCGAAGTACCGGACCTCGATGAGTATTCTGTCAATGGAGAAGTGAGACGCAGGCCAGACCATCGTCCTCCCGCACTCGTTGAAGATAGTGGCGAGGGCAGAACTGACCTTGTCCAAGCCTTCTCGATTGAGTATGATCGACCGACCGACAGCAGGAGCCGTCGGCGACGGCGAGCGGGGCGGAGGCACAAGCTTTTTCCCTTTCCCCTTCTTCGTCGGAGCCATGGCGACAGGAAGGGGAAGGATTCGAGATTGGATTGGAAGCGGAGACTGGAGCTCGAGAGGAGGAAGAGCAGGAGACGGTCGAGCGGCGAGAAGAGGGATGACTGTGTGCAACCACGGGTCCGTCTAGCTGAGCGCAAAATAAGGAGGTGTGGGGGAACATGGACACCCACGTCCAATCAACCGCCACGCGGCGCCCAAGGCCACAGGCTGTTAGGGAACGCGGCGCTTCGCACTTGCCCCTTCACTTCTCTGCTCAGCCAAGTCCAGGCGCGCCTTGGGCCCGGGGGCTACTGTCGGTGTTCTGGGAACGGGGGTACCCAGACTTGCCTGCCTGCGGCCTGCAGCGTGGCTCAAGGGGTGGCCCAGCACGGCCCATCTTCATCAGCACAAGCTCAAGACCCTCGCGAGGGGCCAAGCCTCGCGGGGCGGACGACAGGAAGCCTCCTCAGGCACGGCCTCGTCAGGCTGGCTCGCGAGGAGGTGGAGAGATCAAGGCGGGGTACCTCACGAGGTGCCCACGACGCAAGCCATGACGACCAAGGGCGCCAGGCGAGCGCCAGCCCGCGCAGTGTCCTTGTTTCCTCTTTGGTGCAAAGGAGGCAAGCGCAGGCGAGAGCATCAAGCAAAGGCAGCCATTTCGGTGCAACAAGACCAAGACCAACACAACGGTAGGAAGGAGGCCATCGTGGAGCCCAAGCCGGCGTCATCGTCGAGCCTTTGGCGGCGAGGACCAACTTTAGTCAGGATAAGTGTAATTGGATGTTCCCCTTCAAAATGGCCAATTGTTGGCGCCCTTCCCGCTTAATATTTGGGAAGAGGCCCAGGGCCTTTGCCTACAAATAGGACTAGCCACCCACAGGGTAGAGGCATCTTGAATCCAGAAAGAGAGAGAGAGAGAGAGAGAGAGAGAGAGAGAGAGAGAGAGAGAGAGAGAGCGATCGAACTACCCCTAGCAGTTCATCACACCGGCCAAGAACAGACCCTCGCGAGGCTGTTCTTCCTTGTATTGTTCATCATCAGCCCCAGAGGCAATCCACCACACCACACACTGGAGTAGGGTATTACACCACAATGGTGGCCCGAACCAGTATAAACATTGTGTCCCTTGTGTTGCTCTTTGTGTAGTTTAGATCCTTGCGAGGCGACGAGGTGCAGGTAGGTAGGGGTGAGATCTCCGCGTGCACCCCATAGTTCGAACCTAGAGGGTATGCCGGAACCCGAAATCCGACACCGGTGACGAAGGTGATCATGCCACGCCTCGAAGATGGAGATCAAAGGCGCAGGATGATATTGGTCATATCATGTCACTTTATGATTTGCATGTGATGTTTATCGTGTTTACATCTTATTTCCTTAGAACGATGGTAGCATAAATAAGATGATCCCTCACTAAAATTTCAAGAGATGTGTTCCCCCTAACTGTGCACCGTTGCGAAGGTTCGTTGTTTTGAAGCACCACGTGATGATTGGGTGTGATAGATTCTAACGTTCGCATACAACGGGTGTAAGCCATATTTACACATGCGAAACACTTAGGTTGACTTGACGAGCCTAGCATGTACAGACATGGCCTCGGAACACAATAGACCGAAAGGTTGAACATGAGTCGTATAGTAGATATGATCAACATGAAGATGTTCACCGATGATGACCAGTCTGTCTCACGTGATGACCGGACACGGCCTAGTTGACTCGGATCATGTATCACTTAGATGACTAGAGGGATGTCTATCTAAGTGGGAGTTCATTAAATAATCAGATGAACTTAATTACCATGAACATAGTCAAAAGGTCCTTGCAAATTATGTCGTAGCTTATGCTTTAGTTCTACTGTTTAAGATATGTTCCTAGAGAAAATTTAGTTGAAAGTTGATAGTAGAAATTATACAGACTGGGTCCGTAAACTGAGGATTATCCTCATTGTTGCGTAGAAGGCTTATGTCCTTAATGCACCGCTCGGTGTGCTGAACCTCGAGCGTCGTCTGTGGATGTTGCGAACATCTGACATACATGTTTTGATGACTACGTGATAGTTCAGTGCGTAATGTTAAACGGTTTAGAATTGAGGCGCCGAAGACATTTTCTGAAATGTCGCAGAACATATGAGATGTTTCGAGAACTGAAATTGGGATTTCAGGCTCGTGCCCACGTCAAGAGGTATGAGACCTCCGACAAGTTTCTTAGCCTGCAAACTAAGGGAGAAAATCTCAGTCGTTGAGCATGTGCTCAGATTGTCTGAGTACTACAATCGCTTGAATCGAGTGGGAGTTAATCTTCCATATGAGATAGTGATGGTTCTCCAAAGTCACTGCCACCAAGCTACTAGAGCTTCGTGATGAACTATAACATATCAAGGATAGATATGATGATCCTTGAGCTATTCGCGATGTTTGACACCGCGAGAGTAGAAATCAAGTAGGAGCATCAATTGTTGATGGTTAGTAAACCACTAGTTTCAAGAAGGGCAAGGGCAAGAAGGGATACTTCATGAAACGGAAAATCAGTTGCTGCTCTAGTGAAGAAGCCCAAGGTTGAACCCAAACCCAAGACTAAGTGCTTCTGTAATAAGGGGAACGGTCACTGAAGCAGAACTACCCTAGATACTTGGTAGATGAGAAGGCAGGCAAGGTCGACAGAAGTATATTGGATATACATTATATTAATGTGTACTTTACTAGTACTCCTAGTAGCACCAGGGTATTAGATACCGGTTCAGTTGCTAAGTGGTAGTAACTCGAAATAAAAGGCTACGGAAAAAACGGAGACTAGCTAAAGGTGAGAGATGATATGTGTTTCAAGTGTTTCCAAGGTTGATGTAATCAAACATCGTATGCTCCTTCTACCATCGGGATTGGTATTAAACCTAAATAATTGTTATTTGGTGTTTGCGTTGAGCATAGACATGACTGGATTATGTTTATCACAATACGGTTATTCATTTAAGGAGAATAATGGTTACTCTGTTTATTTGAATAATACCTTCAATGGTCTTGCACCTAAAATGAATGGTTTATTGAATCTCGATCATAATGATACACATGTTCATGCCAAAAGATATAAGATAGTAATGATAGTACCACATACTTGTGGCACTGCCATTTGAGTCATATTGGTATAAAACGCATGAAGAAGCTCCATGGTGATGGATCTTTGGACTCACTCGTTTTTGATAAGATTGAGACATGCAAACCATGTCTATTGGTAGATATGCATGAAGAAACTCCATACAGATGGATCATTTGGACTCACTTGATTTTGAATCACTTGAGACATGCAAATTATACCACATGGGAAAGATGACTGAAAGGCCTCGTTTTCAGTAAGGTGGACCAAGAAAGCAACTCGTTGGAAGTAATACATTTTGATGTGTGAAGTCCAATGAGTGTTGAGGTACGCAGTGGATATTGTTATGTTCTTACTTCACAGATGATTTGAGTAGATGCTAAGTATATTTACTTGATGAAACACAAGTCTGAATTATTGAAAGGTTTAAGTAATTTCAGAGTGAAGTTGAAGATCGTCATGACAAGACGATAAAATGTCTATGATATGATCATAGAGATGAATATCTGAGTTACGAGTTTGGCACACAGTTAAGACATTGTGGAAATTGTTTCACAACTAATACCGCCTGGAACACCATAGTGTGATGGTGTGTCCGAACATCATAACTGCACCCTATTGGATATGGTGCATACCATGATGTCTCTTATCGAATTACCACTATCGTTTATGGGTTAGGCATTAGAGACAACCGCATTCACTTTAAATAGGGCACCACCCAATTCCGTTGAGACGACACTGTATGAACTATGGTTTAGAGAAACCTAAGCTGTCGTTTCTTAAAAGTTTGGGGCTACGACGCTTATGTAAAAAAGTTTCAGGCTGATAAGCTCGAACCCAAAGCGGATAAATGCATCTTCATAGAATATCCAAAACAGTTGGGTATACCTCCTATTTCAGATCCAGAAGCAAAAGTGATTTTTTCTAGAAACGGGTCCTTTCTCGAGGAAAAGTTTCTCTCGAAAGAATTGAGTGGGAGGATGGTGGAGACTTGATGAGGTTATTGAACCGTCACTTCAACTAGTGAGTAGCAGGGCACAGGAAGTTGTTCCTATGGCACCTACACCAATTGAAGTGGAAGCTTATGATAGTGATCATGAAACTTCGGATCAAGTCACTACCAAACCTCATAGGTCGACAAGGATGCATACTACTTCAGAGTGGTACTTAATCATGTCTTGGAAGTCATGTTTCTAGACAACAATGAACCTACGAGCTATGAAGAAGCGATGGTGGGCCCGGATTCCGACGAATGGCTCAAGGCCATAAAATCCGAGAGAGGATCCATGTATAAAAACAAAGTATAGACTTTGGAAGAACTACTTGATGGTCGTAAGGCTGTTGCGTGCAGATGGATTTTAAAAGGAAGACGGACAATGATGGTAAGTGTCACCATTAAGAAAGCTCGACTTGTCGTTAAGATGTTTTCCGACAAGTTCAAGGAGTTGACTACGATGAGACTTTATCACTCGTAGCGATGCTAAGAGCCTGTTGGAATTATATTAGCAGTTACTGCATTATTTATGAAATCTTGCAGATAGATGTCAAAACATTGTTTCCTCAACGATTTTCTTGAGGAAAGGTTGTAAACAACCAGAAGGTTTTGTCAATCCTGAAAGATGCTAACAAGTATACAAAGCTCCAGCAATCCTTCTAAGGACTGGAATAAGCATCTCGGAGTTGGAATGTACGCTTTGATGAGATGATCAAAGATTTTGGGTTTATACAAAGTTTATGAGAAACTTGTATTTTCAAAGAAGTGAGTGGGAGCACTATAGATTTTTGATGAGTATATGTTGTTAACATATTGTTGATCAGAAATGATGTAGAATTTCTGGAAAGCATACAGAGTTATTTGAAAAGTGTTTTTCAATGGAAAACCTGGATTAAGCTACTTGAACATTGAGCATCAAGATCTATAAGGATAGATCAAAACGCTTAATAGTACTTTCAAATGAATACATACCGTGACAAGATTTTGAAGGAGTTCAAAATAGATCAGCAAAGAAGGAGTTCTTGGCTGTGTTACAAGGTGTGAGTATTGAGTAAGACTCAAGACCTGACCATGGCAGAAGAGAGAGAAAGGACGAAGGTCGTCCCCTATGCTTTAGACGTAGGCTCTACAGTATGCTATGTTGTGTACCGCACCTGAAGTGTGCCTTGCCATGAATTAGTCAAGGGGTACAAGAGTGATCCTGGAATGGATCACATGACAGCGGTCGAACTTATCCTTAGTAACTAGTGTACTAAGGAATTTTCTCGATTATGGAGGTGGTAAAAGAGTTCGTCGTAAGGGGTTACGTCGATGCAAACTTTGACCCTAATCCGGATGACTCTGAGTAATAAACTGGATTCGTATAGTAGAGCAGTTATTTGGAATAGCTCCAAGTAGCGCGTCGTAGCTGCATCTACAAGATGACATAGAGATTTGTAAAGCACACACGGATCTCAAAGGTTCAGACCCGTTGACTAATAACCTCTCTCACAAGCGAGATATGAACAAACCCCATGGGTGTTGGATTCACTACAATCACATAGTGATGTGAACTAGATTATTTACTCTAGTGCAAGTGGGAGACTGTTGGAAATATGCCCTAGAGGCAATAATAAATTGGCTATTATTGTATTTCCTTGTTCATGATAATTGTCTATTGTTCATGCTATAATTGTATTAACTGGAAACCGTAATACATGTGTGAATACATAGACCACAACATGTCCCTAGTAAGCCTCTAGTTGACTAGCTCATTGATCAATAGATGGTTATGGTTTGCTGACCATGGACATTGGTTGTCATTGATAATGGGATCACATCATTAGGAGAATGATGTGATGGACAAGACCCAATCCTAAGCATAGCACAAGATCGTGTAGTTCGTTTGCTAAGAGCTTTTCTAATGTCAAGTATCATTTCCTTAGACCATGAGATTGTGCAACTCCCGGATACTGTAGGAATGCTTTGGGTGTACCAAACGTCACAGCGTAACTGGGTGGCTATAAAGGTGCACTACAGGTATCTTTGGAAGTATCTGTTGAGTTGGCACGAATCGAGACTGGGATTTGTCACTCCGTATGACGGAGAGGTATCTCTGGGCCCACTCGGTAATGCATCATCATAATGAGCTCAATGTGACTAATGAGTTAGCCATGGGATCATGCGTTACGGAACGAGTAAAGAGACTTGCCGGTAACGAGATTGAACGAGGTATTGGGATACCGACGATCGAATCTCGGGCAAGTAACATACCGATAGACAAAGGGAATTGTATACGGGATTGATTGAATCCCCGACATTGTGGTTCATCCAATGAGATCATCGTGGAACATGTGGGAGCCAATATGGGTATCCAGATCCTGCTATTGGTTATTGGCCGGAGAGGTGTCTCGGTCATATGCGCATGGTTCCCGAACCCGTAGGGTCTACACACTTAAGGTTCGGTGACGCTAGAGTTGTTATGGGAAATAGTATGTGGTTACCGAAGGTTGTTCGGAGTCCCGGATGAGTTCCCGGAGATGACGAGGAACTCCGGTATGGTCCGGAGGCGAAGATCGATATATTGGACGAAGGGTATTGGAGTCCGGAATTGTTCTGGGAGTACCGGGTGACGACCAGCGTGACCGAAAGGTGTTTCGGAGGCCCCGGCAAGCGATGGGGGGCCTTATGCGCCAAGGGGAGGGGGCACATCAGCCCACTAAGGTGCTGTTTGCCCCTCCCACCCCATCTCATGTAACGTGGAGAGGTGGGGGCGCCTCCCCTAGGGCAGCCACCCCTCCCGGCTTGGGGGCAAGTTTCCTAGGGGTGGGGGCGCCCAAACCCATCTAGGGTTTCCCCTGTGGCCGCCGCCCCTCCCCTAGGGAACCCTAGGGCGCCTCCTCCACCCCCCTTCCCCCTATATATAGTGAGGGAGAGAGAGGGCAGCTGCACCCCTTCCCTGGCGCAGCCCTCTCCTCCTCCAACACCTCTTCCTCCTCCATAGTGCTTGGTGAAGCCCTGCTGGAGAACCACGAGCTCCACCACCACCACGCCGTCGTGCTGCCGAAGCTTTCCCTCAACTTCTCCTCTCCCCTTGCTGGATCAAGAAGGAGGAGACGTCCCCGGGCTGTACGTGTGTTGAACGCGGAGGCGCCGTCCGTTCGGCGCTAGATCAGATCTTCCGCGATATGAATCGCCACGAGTACGACTCCATCAACCGCGTTCTTGTAACGCTTCCGCTTAGCAATCTTCAAGGGTATGAAGATGCACTCCCTCTCTCTCGTTGCTAGCATCTCCTAGATTGATCTTGGTGACACGTAGGAAAATTTTGAATTATTGCTACGTTCCCCAACATCAACAACAAGGGGCACCGAAATCGGGTAGGCTTAAAAGGAAGGCGGTCCGGACTGAGACGCCATCGCAGAGGTATGAAAAAGCCCTGCTCTGTGGTTGTCGTCTTTAAAATGTAATGACGTCCATGGTTCCTAGCAGAAAAAACGCTCGCCGGACCGTGTCCGGAGAGCCTGCCAGCCACTATGGTCAACAAACAATACGTGCTACAAGGTACATAGGTCAAAGTTTCATAACTACCTTATCCCACACAAATCGTTTACCTATAACGATTCACTACCCTTATGAAAAATCAATTACACCAGAGCGTTTCCGAGGGCGAATCCTCCACCAGCCGGACTCTAGAGGCGGACTTAGGGGCAGGTGATAACGTGGGGACAACACCGAATGTCCCTCCTACAGAGGATGCGGATAGGCTGTCTGCTACGAACTCCGAGGTGGAGAGCGCCATGAATCACAGGCATCGTCGGGCCGTACTCCGCGACCCTAGTTTGTCCGAAGAGGCATTCGATACCTTCAACTCAGGAGACGCGTACATCCGAGCTGCTCAAAATGGCCTTGCCAGAGCCACGGACCAGTATGTAAAGGATATACGAGTAAGAAAATCTGATAATTATGTATATCAGTAGCCCCTGAGACTAGAAACAGTTGGCACAACTGATTTAAGGATCATTATATGCGTAGGTTCTTACGGAGAAGAATACCCAGTTGTCTCAAGAGCTGGAGGATGCAAAGCCCAGCTATGGGCCGCAGTTGCCGGAATGGAGGAGTCCAAGAAGGCCCCATCTGGTAATACTTGTCTTGGTCGAAAAGAATGAAATGACATGTACCAGTTAGTATTCAGCATGGATGCAAATCTAACAATAGATTCTGCAGATAATCCCGGAGTGAAACCGAAGATCGTTCGAGGGGATGAGCAACATGCTCAACGACAACTAGAGGCTGGCGAGCGCGTTCTTATGCGGGTTAGGCGGGAGAAAACGATCTCCAAGATGCCAATACCCGGCTGGGCGTTGAACTGAAAGATGTTCGGGCCCAGCTCGCTGACTCCATAAAGGAGAATAAGAGGCTTCGACGCTGCATTTTTAGTAAGTGCTTGAACAAACTTTTATAGAGTTCAGCGAAGAAACCGGCTAACAGAGTTATATCTGTAGGTATGCTGACGGGTCGCCCCGAAGAGGAGATGCCCGGATCTACGGGCGATCTTCTGCAAGAGCTCTCAAAACTGCACGAACAAGTTCGGCAGGTGATGCAGGGCATTGCCCAGGCCTTGTGGCCATTCGCCTCCCTGCCAGGAGGCATGGGGGAGCTCGTAGAGATGCTCAAGGGAGCGCGGCGGCGCTTCCGATTATGGAAGATATCGGCATGCCGACAAGGTGCAAGGGAAGCCTGGGCCATGGTGAAGACACGATATACCAAGGCTGACCCGAACCACATTGCCGAGGTCAGACCTGTACGGTCTGATGGGAAAGAGATCCCCGTTAGTCTGGTATATGACCAGGTAAAATTAGCCACAAAGTATTCCCAACATGATTGTAGGCTAGACAGCCTGTTGGATGATATAGAAGAAGAATTTAGTCAGCCTAAGTGACTGTGTACTTCAAATGACATATTTTGTCCCTAGCCGGATTGTAAATCATTTGTCATGGCGGACCTTTTCGCTTCGACCTCCGGACCCGACAGTCCGGAGTGTATCCAAATACCCGCTCAGTTATGTAAAAACCGAGGTAAGCGTGGAAACCAGGCGTAGGGTCATAAGTGCTTGAACAGACAAGTACCCAACTAGCTATGTTATATTACATGGATAGTAAGAAACATCTTCCAGGGAGAATAGTTCCATTAAGGGTTCCTTTCCCTGGGTACGCATGCATTAATGTGCATGTCCGAACTATGAAAAGAGACGCTGGATATAAACATCTAGGGGCATGTATTGCAATAAGTAAAAGTCATCTTTCGTTCACCGACCGAATATTCCCTTAAGAACGCTAGCTTTCGGCTTCACCCAGTCTGAGGTACACATCCGGCTGACCCGGCAGTAACAATCGCAAAGGTGCTCCCCTTATGCCCTAGCCGAATTAACGGGAACGTAGGGCATAAACACAAGAACCAGACAACCCAGCTTGGCCAAAACTTAAGTCATATCGATGCATATAATGGCAAAGAAAAGGTACATGTAGAAAAGTAACACATGTGCAAGGGGCATAAAGCCCGGAATATAACTATATTAAGCTTCTGTATAAGAAGCCCCAAGGTATAATGAGCACGCACGGTGCGTCAAGATTGTGTAGTCAAGACACACTTTAAGCTTTTAAGGCCATGAAAAAAGGGAAGAAAGAAAGAAAGACAGATAGCGAATATATATATATAAAAAAAGGGCGGAGGTAAGGAGACGAACACAGAGTCTGGCACTAGGCGTAGAATCTTTGAAGTCTGGCCGTGTTCCATGGGTTTGGCTCGAGTCGATTGTCTGATCCATCACGCAGACGGTACGCTCCACCGGTGAGAACTTTATCAATGATGAAGGGACCTTCCCATTTGGGCTTGAGCTTGTCCTTTTTCTTCTCTCGTGGCGTAGAACGAGTTCGCCCATTATAAGTTTTGGCCCGTGCTTCTCTGCTTTGATACCGTCGAGCCTGTTGCTGATAGAATGCGGAGCGGGCTTCTGCAACGTCATGCTCCTCCTCCAGGGCATGTGAACTTTCCTTCCGATCAAGCTCGGCTTCTTTCTCTTCGTACATACTGTTGGGGAACGTTGCAGAAAATTAAAAATTTTCCTACGGTTTCACCAAGATCCATCTATGAGTTCATCTAAGCAACGAGTCATGGGAGAGAGATTGCATCTACATACCACTTGTAGATCGCGTGCGGAAGCCTTCACTAGAACGTGGATGACGGAGTCGTACTCGCCGTGATCCAAATCACCGATGAGCGAGTGCCGAACGGCCGGACCTCCGCGTTCAACACACGTGACGGACGGGGAGGCGTCTCCTCCTTCTTGATCCAGCAAGGGGAAGGAGAGGTTGATGATGATGGCTCCAGCAGCAAGACAACGGCGTGGTGGTGGTGGAGCAAAAGATTCTACAGGCTTCGCCAAGCACGTGTGGAGGAGGAAGAGGTGTAGCAGGGGAGGAGGCGCGGAGTTTCAGGGTGCGGCTGCCCCCTCTCCCCTTCCCTTTATATAGGCCCCCAGGGGAGACGCCGGCCCTTGGGGATCCCATCTCCCAAGGGGGGCGGCGGCCAAGGGGGTGGAGTGCCCCCCAATGCAAGTGGGCACCCCCCCCCACCCTAGGGTTTCAACCCTAGGCGCAGGGGGTGGGCCAAGGGGGGTGCACCAGACCACTATGGGCTGGTTCCCCAACCCACTTCAGCCCATGGGGTCCTTCGGGATGGGTGGCCCCACCCGGTGGACCCCCGGGATCCTTCCGGTGGTCCCGGTACAATACCGGGTGACCCGAAACTTTCCCGATGGCCAAAATACCACTTCCTATATATAATTCTTTACCTCCGGACCATTCCGAAACTCCTCGTGACGTCCGGGATCTCATCCGGACTCAACAACATTCGGTATACTGCATACTCATATTCATACAACCCTAAGCGCCACCGAACCTTAAGTGTGTAGACCCTACGGGTTCGGGAGACACGTAGACATGACCGAGACGGCTCTCGGGCAATAACCAACAGCGGGATATGGATACCCATGTTGGCTCCCACATGCTCCTCGATGATCTCATCGGATGAACCACGATGTCGAGGATTCAAACAATCCCGTATACAATTCCCTTTGTCAATCGGTATGTTACTTGCCCGAGATTCGATCGTCGGTATCCCAATACCTCGCTCAATCTCGCTAGCACGGCAAGTCACTTTACTGCGTCGTAATGCATGATCCCATGACCAGACACTTGGTCACTTTGAGCTCATTATGATGATGCACTACCGAGTGGGCCCAGTGATACCTCTCCGTCATAAGGAGTGACAAATCCCAGTCTCGATCCGTGTCAACCCAACAGACACTTTCGGAGATACCTGTAGTGCACCTTTATAGTCACCCAGTTACGTTGTGACGTTTGATACACCCAAAGCACTCTTACGGTATCCGGGAGTTACACGATCTCATGGTCTAAGGAAGAGATACTTGACATTGGAAAAGCTCTAGCAAAATGAACTACACGATCTTGTGCTATGCTTAGGATTGGGTCTTGTCCATCACATCATTCTCCTAATGATGTGATCCCGTTATCATTGACATCCAATGTCCATAGTCAGGAAACCATGACTATCTGTTGATCAACGAGCTAGTCAACTAGAGGCTCACTAGGGACATAATGTGGTCTATTTATTCACACGTGTATTACGATTTCTGGATAATACAATTATAGCATGAATAGAAGACAATTATCATGAACAAGGAAATATAATAATAATCCTTTTATTATTGCCTCTAGGGCATATTTCCAACAGTCTCCCACTTGCACTAGAGTCAATAATCTAGTTACATTGTGATGAATCGAACACCCATAGAGTTCTGGTGTTGATCATGTTTTGCCCGCGGAAGAGGTTTAGTCAACGGATCTGCGACATTCAGATCTGTATGCAATTTGCAAATTTCTATGTCTCCATCTTGAACATTTTCATGGATGGAGTTGAAGCGACGCTTGATGTGCCTGGTCTTCTTGTGAAACCTGGGCTCCTTAGCAAGTGCAATAGCTCCAGTGTTATCACAGAAGATTTTGATCGGCCCCGACGCATTGGGTATGACTCCTAGGTCGGTGATGAACTCCTTCACCCAAATTGCTTCATGCGCTGCCTCCGAGGCTGCCATGTACTCCGCTTCACATGTAGATCCCGCCACGACGCTTTCTGCTTTTGCACCGCACTTATCGCTCCACCATTCAACATATACACGTATCCGGTTTGTGACTTAGAGTCATCCAGATCTGTGTCGAAGCTAAGCGTCGACGTAACCCTTCTGACGAGCTCTTTGTCACCTCCATAAACGAGAAACATGTCCTTTGTCCTTTTCGGTGTACTTCAGGATATTCTTGACCGCTGTCCAGTGTTCCTTGCCGGGATTATTTTGGTACCTTCCTACCAAACTTACGGCAAGGTTTACATCAGGTCATGTACACAGCATGGCATACATAATAGATCCTATGGCCGAGGCATAGGGGATGACGCTCATCTCTTCTTTATCTTTTGCCGTGGTCGGCATTGAGCCGAGCTCAATCTCACACCTTGCGATGAGGCAAGAACCCTTTCTTGGACTGATCCATTTTGAACTTCTTCAAAATCTTATCAAGGTATGTGCTTTGTGAAAGACCTATGAGGCGTCTTGATCTATCTCTATAGATCTTGATGCCTAATATATAAGCAGCTTCTCCAAGGTCCTTCATTGAAAAACTTTTATTCAAGTAGGCCTTAATGCTGTCCAAGAGTTCTATATTCTTTCCCATCAAAAGTATGTCATCTACATATAATATGAGAAATGCTACAGAGCTCCCGCTCACTTTCTTGTAAACGCAGGCTTCTCCATAAGTCTGAATAAACCCAAACGCTTTGATCACCTCATCAAAGCGAATGTTCCAACTCCGAGATGCTTGCACCAGCCCATAAATGGATCGCTGGAGCTTGCATATCTTGTTAGCATTCTTAGGGACGACAAAACCTTCCGGCTGCATCATATACAGCTCTTCCTTAAGATAACCGTTAAGGAACGCTGTTTTGACATCCATCTGCCATATCTCATAATCATAGTATGCGGCAATTGCTAACATGATTCGGACGGACTTAAGCTTCGCTACGGGAGAGAAAGTCTCATCGTAGTCAATCCTTTGAACTTGCCGATAACCCTTAGCGACAAGTCGAGCTTTATAGATGGTGACATTACCATCCGCGTCCGTCTTCTTCTTAAAGATCCATTTGTTTTCTATCGCTCGCCGATCATCGGGCAAGTCTGTCAAAGTCCATACTTTGTTTTCATACATGGATCCTATCTCGGATTGCATGGCTTCAAGCCATTTGTTGGAATCTGGGCCGCCATCGCTTCTCCATAGTTCAAGGTTCACCGTTGTCTAACAACATGATTTCCGTGACAGGGTTGCCATACCACTGCAGTGCGGAACGTGTCCTAGTGGACCTATGAAGTTCAGTAGCAACTTGATCCGAAGTACCTTGATCATCATCATTAATTTCCTCTCCGGTAGGTGTAGGTACCACAGAACATTTTCCTGAGCTGCACTACTTTCCGGTTCAAGAGGTAGTACTTCATCGAGTTCTACTTTCCTCCCACTTACTCCTTTCGAGAGAAACTCTTTTTCCGAAAGGATCCGTTCTTGGCAACAAAGATCTTGCCTTCGGATCTAAGGTAGAAGGTATACCCAATGGTTTCCTTAGGGTATCCTATGAAGACGCATTTTTCCGATTTGGGTTCGAGCTTTTCAGGTTGAAGTTTCTTGACATAAGCATCGCATCCCCAAACTTTTAGAAACGACAGCTTAGGTTTCTTCCCAAACAATAATTCATACGGTGTCGTCTCAACGGATTTAGACGGTGCCCTATTTAAAGTGAATGTAGCTGTCTCTAGAGCGTATCCCCAAAATGATAGCGGTAAGTCTGTAAGAGACATCATAGATCGCACCATATCCAACAGAGTGCGATTACGACGTTCGGACACACTGTTACGCTGAGGTGTTCCAGGCGGCGTGAGTTGTGAAACGATTCCACATTTCCTCAAGTGTGTACCAAATTCGTGACTTAAATATTCTCCTCCATGATCTGATCGTAAGAACTTTATTTTTCGGTCACGTTGATTCTCTACCTCATTCTGAAATTCCTTGAACTTTTCAAAGGTCTCGGACTTGTGTTTCATCAAGTAGACATACCCATATCTACTTAAGTTGTCCGTGAGAGTGAGAACATAACGATATACTCCAAGAGCATCAACGCTCATTGGACCGCACACATCGGTATGTATGATTTCCAATAAGTTGGTTGCTCGCTCAATTGTTCCGGAGAACGGAGTCTTGGTCATTTTGCCCATAAGGCATGGTTCGCATGTGTCAAATGATTCATAATCGAGAGACTCTAAAAGTCCATCGAATGGAGCTTCTTCATGCGCTTGACACCAATGTGACCAAGGCGGCGATTACCACAAGTATGTGGGACTATCGTTATCAACTTTACATCTTTTGGTATTCACACTATGAATATGTGTAATATTACGCTCGAGATTCATTAAGAATAAACCATTGACCATCGGAGCATGACCATAAAACATATCTCTCATATAAATAGAACAACCATTATTCTCGGATTTAAATGAGTAGCCATCTCGCATTAAACGAGATCCTCGATACAATGTTCATGCTCAAACTTGGCACCAAATAACAATTATTGAGGTTTAAAACTAATCCCGTAGGTAAATGTAGAGGCAGCGTGCCGTGGCGATCACATCGACCTTGGAACCATTCCCGACGCGCATCGTCACCTCGCCCTTCGCCAGCCTCCGTTTATTCCGCAGCTCGATGTGAGTTACAAATATGAGCAACGGCACCGGTATCAAATACCGGGGAGTTACTACGAGTCTTGGTAAGGTACACATCAATTAAATGTATTTCAAATATACCTTTAGTGTTGCCTTACTTGTTGTCCGATAAGTATTTGGGGCAGTTCCGCTTCCTGTTGGCCTTCCCTTTGCAATAAAAGCACTCTGTCTCAGGTTTGGGTCCATTCTTTGACTTCTTCCGGCAACTTGCTTAAGGTAGCGGCAACCTCCTTGCCGTCCTTCTTGAAGTTCTTCTTGCCCTTGCCCTTCTTGAACTTAGTGGTTTTATTGACCATCAACACTTGATGTTCTTTCTTGATTTCAACCTTTCTTGACTTCAGCATTGAGAATACTTCAGAATGGTCTTCACCATCCCCTGCATATTGTAGTTCATCACAAAGCTCTTGTAGCTTGGTGGGAGCGATCAAGGATTCTGTCAATGACCGCCTCGTCCGGGAGGTTTATGTCCAGCTGGGACAGGCGGTTGTGCAACCCAGACATTTTGAGTATGTGCTCACTGACAGAATTGTTTTCCTCCATCTTACAACTATAGAACTTGTCGGAGACTTCATATCTCTCGACCCGGGCATGAGCTTGGAAAACTAGTTTCAGCTCCTCGAACATCTCATATGCTCCGTGCTGCTCAAAACGCTTTTGGAGCCCCGGTTCTAAGCTGTAAAGCATGCCGCATCGAACGAGGGAGTAATCATCAAGACGAGACTGCCAAGCATTCATAATGTCTTGGTTCTCTGGGACAGGTGCATCACCTAGCGGTCCTTCTAGGACATATTGTTTCCTGGCAGCTATGAGGATGATCCTCAGGTTCCGGACCCAGTCCGTATAGTTGCTGCCATCATCTTTCAGCTTGGTTTTCTCTAGGAACGTTGAAGTTCATGTTGACATGAGCGTTGGCCATTTGATCTACAAGACATATTTGCAAAGGTTTTAGACTAAGTTCATGATAATTAAGTTCATCTAATCAAATTATATTAATGAACTCCCACTCAGATAAGACATCCCTCTAGTCATCTAAGTGTTACACGATCCGAGTTGACTAGGCCGTGTCCGATCATCACGTGAGACGGACTAGTCATCGTCGGTGAACATCTTCATGTTGATCGTATCTTCCATATGACTCGTGTTCGACCTTTTGGTCTCCGTGTTCCGAGGCCATGTCTGTACATGCTAGGCTCGTCAAGTTAACCCTAAGTGTTTTGCATGTGTAAAACTGTCTTACACCCGTTGTATGTGAACGTAAGGATCTATCACACCCGATCATCACGTGGTGCTTGAAGCGACGAACTTTAGCAACGGTGCCGCAGTTAGGGGAGAACACTTCTTGATATTGTTGTAAGGGATCATCTTATTTACTACCGTCGTTCTAAGTAAACAAGATGCATAAACATAATAAACATCACATGCAATTATATAGTAGTGACATGATATGGCCAATATCATATAGCTCCATTGATCTCCATCTTCGGGGCTCCATGATCATCTTGTCACCGGCATGACACCATGATCTCCATCATCATGATCTCCATCATCGTGTCTCCATGAAGTTGCTCGCCAACTATTACTTCTACTAATATGGCTAACGCGTTTAGCAATAAAGTAAAGTAATTTACATGGCGTTCTTCAATGACACGCAGGTCATACAAAAATAAAGACAACTCCTATGGCTCCTGCCGGTTGTCATACTCATCGACATGCAAGTCGTGATTCCTATTACAAGAACATGATCTCATACATCACAATATATCATTCATCATTCATCACAACCACGGACATATCAGATCACATGACATTTGCTGCAAAAACAAGTTAGACGCCCTCTAATTGTTGTTGCATCTTTACGTGGCTGCAATTGGGTTCTAGCAAGAACGCTTTTCTTACCTACGAATAACCACAACGTGATTTTGTCAACTTCTATTTACCCTTCATAAGGACCCTTTTCATCGAATCCGCTCCAACTAAAGTGGGAGAGACAGACACCCTTGACCACCTTATGCAACTAGTGCATGTCGACCGGTGGAACCGGTCTCACGTAAGCGTCACGTGTAAGGTTGGTCGGGCCGCTTCATCCCACAATACCGCTGAAGCAAGATAAGACTAGTAGCGGCAAGCAAGTTGACAAGATCTACGCCCACAACAAAATTGTGTTCTACTCGTGCAAAAGAGAACTACGCATAGACCTAGCTCATGATGCCCTTTGTTGGGGAACGTTGCAGAAAATTAAAATTTTTCCTACGGTTTCACCAAGATCCATCTATGAGTTCATCTAAGCAACGAGTCATGGGAGAGATTGCATCTACATACCACTTGTAGATCGCGTGCGGAAGCGTTCACTAGAACGTGGATGACGGAGTCGTACTCGCCGTGATCCAAATCACCGATGACCGAGTGCCGAACGGACGGCACCTCCGCGTTCAACACACGTACGGGATGGGAGACGTCTCCTCCTTCTTGATCCAGCAAGGGGAGGGAGAGGTTGATGATGTTGGCTCCAAGAGCAAAGACAACGGGCGTGGTGGTGGTGGAGCAAAGACACTCGGCAGGCTTCGCCAAGCACGTGGCGGAGGAGGAAGAGGTGTAGCAGGGGAGGGAGGCGCGGAGTTTCAGGTGCGGCTGCCTCTCCCCTTCCCTTTATATAGGCACCAGGCGCCCGGCCCTTGGGGATCCCATCTCCCAAGGGGCGGCCAAGGGGGTGGAGTGCCCCCAAGGCAAGTGGGCGCCCCACCCTAGGGTTTCAACCCTAGGCGCAGGGGTGGGCCAAGGGGCGCACCAGCCCACTATGGGCTGGTTCCTCCCCACTTCAGCCCATGGGGCCCTCCGGGATGGGTGGCCCCACCGGTGGACCCCGGGACCCTTCCGGTGGTCCCAGACAATACCGGTGACCGAAACTTTCCCGATGGCGAAATACCACTTCCTATATATAATTTTTACCTCCGGACCATTCCGAAACTCCTCGTGATGTCCGGGATCTCATCCGGGACTCAACAACATTCGGTATACTGCATACTCATATTCATACAACCCTAAGCGCCACCGAACCTTAAGTGTGTAGACCCTACGGGTTCGGGAGACACGTAGACATGACCGAGACGGCTCTCGGGCAATAACCAACAGCGGGATCTGGATACCCATGTTGGCTCCCACATGCTCCTCGATGATCTCATCGGATGAACCATGATGTCGAGGATTCAAACAATCCCGTATACAATTCCGTTGTCAATCGGTATGTTACTTGCGAGATTCGATCGTCGGTATCCCAATACCTCGCTCAATCTCGTTACCAAAGAAGTCACTTTACTCGCATCGTAATGCATGATCCCGTGACGGACACTTGGTCACTTTGAGCTCATTATGATGATGCACTACCGAGTGGGCCCAAGTGATACCTCTCCGTCAGACGGAGTGACAAATCCGATCTCGATCCGTGTCAACCCAGACACTTTCGGAGATACATAGTGCACCTTTATAGTCACCCGATTACGTTGTGGACGTTTGATACACCCAAAGCACTCTTACGGTATCCGGGAGTTACATGATCTCATGGTCTAAGGAAGAGATACTTGACATTGGAAAAGCTCTAGCAAAAGCGAACTACACGATCTTGTGCTATGCTTAGGATTGGGTCTTGTCCATCACATCATTCTCCTAATGATGTGATCCCGTTATCATTGACATCCAATGTCCATAGTCGAGGAAACCATGACTATCTCTGTTGATCAACGAGCTAGTCAACTAGAGGCTCACTAGGGACATAATGTGGTCTATTTATTCACACGTGTATTACGATTTCCGGATAATACAATTATAGCATGAATAAAAGACAATTATCATGAACAAGGAAATATAATAATAATCCTTTTATTATTGCCTCTAGGGCATATTTCCAACATATACACACTCGAGGTGAGTCATGAATGATGTCGCAGGGCGGTACCGCCTCTACGCCGTACACCATAAAAAACGGTGTGTATCCAGTAGTGTGATTCGGCGTGGTCTGCAGCCCTCATAGTACAGAGTCGAGCTCCTCAACCCAGTGCGTATCTGATTCCTTCCAGGATCGCACTAGTCTGGGTTTAATGCCGCCATTAATAAGACCATTTGCTCGTTCGACTTGACCGTTTGTTTGGGGGTGATAGACGGAGGCATAATCGAGCTTAATGCCCATGTTGCCGCACCAAGTTTTTACCTCGTCAGCTGTGAAGTTCAAGCCGTTATCGGTGATGATGCTGTGGGGGACACCATAACAGTGTACAACCCCGGATATGAAGTCTATCACTGGTCCGGACTCGGCCGTTTTAACTAGTTTGGCTTCTATCCATTTGGTGAATTTATCCACCATGACCAATAGGTACTTTTTCTTATGGCTTCCTCCTTTAAGGGGTCCGGCCATATCAAGCCCCCAGGCCGCAAAGGGCCAAGTAATGGGGATTGTTTGGAGAGCGGTAGGTGGCATATGGCTTTGGTTTGCAAAAAGCTGGCAACCGACGCAATGTTTGACGAGGTCATGTGCGTCTACTCGGGCTGTTGGCCAGTAGAAACCTGTACGGAAGGCCTTGCTTACCAGGGCCCGAGCTGCGACATGATGGCCGCCAAGTCCAGCATGAATTTCTGCCAAAAGTTGCCGTCCTTCCTCTTCGGAGATACACCTTTGAAGTACTCCGGTAGCGCTTCTCTTACAAAGCTCTCCCTCGTGGACCTTGTAGGCTTTAGACCGTCGCACAATGCAACGTGCCTCGTTCGGGTCCTCGGGGAGTTCTTTCCTATTTAGGTAAGCCAAGAAGGGTTCTGCCCACGGGGAGATGACGACCATAATCACGTGGGCCGAAGGTGTTATTTCGGTGGCGGAGCCTCTGATTATATGTAACGCCCCGGATTCGATGCGCCAGGTGTCTTCTAGTTATTCGCCGTCTTTGCCATGTCATGTGCTTGCGTGTTGCACTTTGCCATGTCATCATGTGCATTTCATTTTGCATACGTGTTCGTCTCATGCATCCGAGCATTTTCCCCGTTGTCCGTTTTGCAATCCGGCACTCCTATGTCTCCCGGCGCTCCCTTTTACCTCTTTTCATGTGCGGGTGTTAAACGGTCTCGGAATGGACCGAGGTTTGTCAAGCGGCCTTGGTATAGCACCGGTAGACCGCCTGTCAAGTTTCGTCGCATTCGGAGTCCGTTTGACTGCCCAACCGTTAAACTTATAGCGGTACCGTTGCCGGTACCTTCGTCGGACGTTTTCGGTCTTCGAAAACCGTCGCTGGGCTGCCATCTCCTCTCTCCCCAAAGCCTAGCTCGTCTAAAAACAGCCCACCAACCTCTCCCAGGCCTGCTAACCTCCCCCTCGATCGGATCCGTCGGATCACGATCGGAGTGCTTCGAAAGCCCCCAAATCCCCTAACCCTAGACCCCTGCCTATTTAAACACCCCCCACATGCCATTTTGGCCTTCTCCTCCCTCCTCCTCGAAATCCGTGCCCCCCAATCATCAGCCAGCCGCCTCCCACCTCCTCCTCCTCGAAATCCGTGCCCAGCCAGCACCCCGCCGCCACTTGTCGCGCCCCCATCGTCCAACCCCGCCGCCGGCGACGCCACAAGAGCTAATCAGCGCTGCCACGTCATACCGCTTCCCCACTTCGCTGCCCGCGCCAAGAAGCCCATCTAGGCCCGGCGAGCCCAAGATCCGCCCGCAGGCGTAAGGGAGCGCCGCTCCCGCACCCCGAGCGCCTCCTCCCGCCGACCCGCTCGCCGGAGCCTCGCTGCTCCCGTGCAGTAGGCCGAAGCCGCCGCCGGCGACCCCCCAGGCCGACCTGCCGCCCTCTCCTTCTTCTTCCTCTCTGTTATCTCTCTCCCTCACCCGGTCCCTCTCTCTCTCTCTCGCAGGAGCCGCCGCCGGAGTTCCACGCCTCGCCGTCCCGTCGCCGTCCGGTCTCGTCGTTGCCGGGAATGGCCTCCCCGGGGCCAGATCCGCCCGGATCCGGCCGGAACCACCGCCCGCATGGCCTCCTCCGCATTCGCCGGCCCTTGCCGGAGCCAGCCGCCGCCGCCCTGGTCTGAGGTCGAGCGGAGGAGCCGCTCGACCCGACCGTCCGCTCGCGTCGCGGTCGTGGGCCAGCGTCCCCACGACCCCGGCCCAGTCACCTCCCCTCCGGCCTCCTAGGCCCAGCCCAGGACCGACAGGCCCAAGAGCCTAGGTGAGCACCCGACGGCTAACCCCCGCCCTACGCGCGAGATAACTATATGGTGCTCATCTCGTTTTTTTTTCTGAAAAATTGGCTAAGTCCCCACATATGCTACATTTTGTGCCCCTGTTCATCGCATCATAACTCTGCATCCGTAGCTCCGTTTCGTGCGTGTGATATGTCAAATTGTTCGCCTCGGCGAGTACATCGTTTCATCTCATTGCATCATTTTCATTTAAGCTCATCTTGGTGCCCGAAATGCTGTTGGAAGAGGGCTATGTGATGTTAGTTTCAGATTCTTATCAGAACATGCACTTTTGTCATTTTTGCCATGATTGATGTGTGCATCCTATGAACTTGATTTCTACATGTGTTTTGTAATATGCCATGCCATATTTACAGGGGTGTATGACATGTATTTTTGTGATCTCTGTGGTGACTAGCACAAGCATGCAAACTAGGCTTCATGATGTTGCTGATTTCAGCCCCTCTTTTGCTTATATTTTTATGCCATATTAACTTGATGCTACAGAGAGATCCATGCTTATTTTGAGATACTTCAGTAAGGATGTTTTGAGCATATGATTATGCTATATCCATCCATTCCCTTGTTTACAATTATGGAGTGCCATAGTTTGAGTCAATCGAGCTCTACTTTTGCTATAAAATGTTCCTGGCAGATTGTTTACATGTTATTCAATTTTGCCAAGGTTGTTGTAGTTGATCCGTGTATGCTATGATGTTGTTCTTTCCATGTATAGCTTCTATGCCATGTATTCTTACTGTGAGTTGCCTTGCCATGCCATGTATTTTTCTGTGGTGAGTGGTTCAAGCTCACCAACATGCCTACTTATCGTTGTTCCTGCCATGTATGAATCTGTAATATAACTTGCCATGTTTCCATGGGTGCCATCATATTTTCTGATCATTTTTGGCTTATGGTCAGTAAGGGACTTTTGTTCTGTACAATTAGTATATTCATTCTATGCCTTTGTTTGCCATGTTAAGTTCCTGTAACATGTTGTTTGATAACTCTAAACATTGCAACCTGATGTTATTTCTGCTAAAGTCTTAAACTGTTATTATTTGCAATCTTGCCATGTGTGTTTGAGCATGTTCTAGTGATTTCTGGAGATAGCTCAGTGTTCGTTTTTTGTAATGCTTTACATGTACATCGTGCCCATGCCTTTTGTTATCACGTTGAGATATCATAGCATGTTGTTTTGACGCTTGTAATATGCCTAGTTGCTGTTTTGGACAGCTTGTCCTTTAAACTTGTATAGGGTGTATGTGTTGAACCGTTGCTCCGTTTTGAGTGTGCTCTATATGGAACTTGCTTGATTTTGCATGTAGTTTCATATTATCATGTTGCATCCTTGTTTTGAGTTGTTTTCTTGATGTTTGTATGCATTTTGCATCAATGCCATGCTTATCTTGTTTTGCTCATATCTTCTAGACCGTAGCTCCGAATTAAATGAACTTTATATGTAACTTGACTAGAATTTCGTGTAGATTATCATGGTGCATCTTAAGTTGCTTTTTAACAACTTTAACATAAGGTTTATTCAGATCTGGACCAATTTCGAAATTTGCATATGAGGACTTACCGGATTTGTTATGTGTTGTTCCCGGCCTCATTTAAACTTGCCTTGATGTGTTGTTCTTGTTTGCATCATCCCTTGCCATGAGTAGCTTCATGTAGTCTTGTCATGCATCATACTTGTTGTGCATCATGCCATGTTCATGTGTGGTGTGTTTACTATGTTGTGTGCTCTTCTTGTTAGTTCCTGTTTCGTTGCGATCGTGAGGATTCGTTCGTCTACGCTTGGTTCGGCTTCATCCGTTTGTATTCTTCATGGACTCGTTCTTCTTCCTAGCGGGATTTCAGGCAAGATGACCGTCACCTTGGATCTCATTACTATCATTGCTATGCTAGTTGCTTCGTTCTATCGCTATGTTGCGTTACCTATCACTTGCTGCTCAAGCCTTCCAAATTGCCATGAACCTCTAACTCGTTGTCACCTTCCCAGCAAACCGTTGTTTGGCTATGTTACCGCTTTGCTCAGCCCCTCTTATAGCGTTGTTAGTTGCAGGTGAAGATGAATTTTGTTCCTTGTTGGAACATGGAGATGTTGTTCCTTGTTGGAACATGTTTACTTGTTGGGATATCACAATATATCTTATTTAATTAATGCATCTATATACTTGGTAAGGGGTGGAAGGCTCCATTCTTTATGCCTGTGTTTTGTTCCACTTGCCGCTTTCTCTAGTTTGCCGCTATATATCGGTATTATGTTCCCGGATTTTATACCTCAACGCTTGGGGTGATTTATGGGACCCCCCACTGGCTTGAATAAGACTCCAAAGAGCAGCTCCAGTCCTTGGTTTTACAATGCATTTGGCCTCACACGCACACCTACTTTTCCCTTGAGAGTCGCCTTCTCTCGAGGGTCATCTTTATTTAGCCCCCCCGGCCAATGCTTGTTCTAAGTGGCCAGCCTAGTAGACCGCAGTGTCTCTGTGGCAACTCGAGGTCCGGCGCATTTCGTAGGGATGTCTCATCCGGTGTTGCCCCGAGAACGGTGATATGTGCAGCTCCCATCTGGATTGCTCTGCCTTCCTTTCGACAGCCAGATGGGAGTGATCATGACGCCAGAGCCATGTCTTACTTCACTTGGATTTCGACTTCGTCGTCATCGTATAATGGATCTATAGTCTGCCAGTCCAGAGCAGTCATGGAGCTAGGTATTTGTGCCTATAGGCGTATCACCTGCCTATTCATGCCACTGTAATGGACCTATCCACCACTTGCAAAGCTCCTTTCACATGGCGTCTATCTCTCAGGACCTTCGGTGTCCTTTGACAGGGTCAAGATATCATGATACCAACTTGTCACGCCCAATAAGTGCGATCCCATCTCAAAGGGAACCCGACGGGTCCCCACCAAGGATAGAGACTGTAACGCCGGTCAAGGTGGATCATGGCGATATCATTACATCAACATTACAATAGATAGATAGCTATACATAAGGCACAAATGCCACACTGTAATCACATCAACATCATATATATAAGATCATCATCCATCACTTGGATGAAATACATAAATGGTAAATCAAACGAACATCCACCACAGTAGCTCAAACATTAATCGGTCAATTGAACCTATCCTCGATCGAAGAATAGCTGTAAGAAGAACTCAAGTACAAGTAGCATTTCGCCTCGCTGGCCATGATCATCGAATGAACTCCGTACTCGCAATCGTGGTAGTAGGTAATCTGCGGAGCCACGAGGACTCAGCAACTTCCTAGCATAACCATAGGGTATCAAGACTAGCAAAGCTCAAAATGGGAAAGGAAGGGGTAACCGGTAACCGTGAGGTTGCAAAGCAGCATATATATAGGCTGGGTTATACATACTTAAATGAGAGCGAGAAGAGAAACAGATGAACTGGCTGCCAACTAGTAAGAATCAAGAAGTGATCCTCGAACTCCTACTACGCCAGACATAACCCGTAAAACCGTGGTTCTCCTCTCGATCAACCTGGGAAAAGAGACACTCACTGTTTACATGCACACTGGTGCAGGTAGGTTTAGAAGAGTTTAAGCTCTACTGGCCATTACAACCTAGATATTACCAAATTCCCATCTCGCCACATAAATCATGGCACGGCTCGAAAAGTTTATACCGCAGGGGTGTCCCAACATTAGGTGTCTCATGACTTAAGCTCCATGATCAACGAGGGATCAATTCAGGATATTCTTCCCCGAAGACCCGGATCTGCTCCTAATCCTGCCGCTACAAGACATTTCGATAGCAATAAAACAAGACCAGCAGTTACCTGACAAACTGGTTAATCCCGAGTAGGAGCTGCACATATCTCGCTTCAGTGGCAACACCCCTGATGAGAGCATCCGATGAAACTAATCCTCAAGTTTCCCTCAAGGTGGCCCTCAACGCCTTCGCTTCAACCAACACTTAGAGGAAGAGCACTCCAGCCCGCGGGGCCAATAAATAAGATGACACTTGGGCTCCTGAAACCCAAGGGAAAAAAGGGCATAGGTGAGGCAAATGTGGTAGAAACCAATGTTGGGGCCTTTGGCCGGAAAAGTCTTATTCAAAGCGTTAACTGTCAAGGTGGGTCCCATATAAATCACCCGACCGGATCTGCTATATTTGGGACGCAGAAAACTGTGTAGAACATAACACCGAAGATATGACTAAACTAGGCTATGCAAGAGTGAAAAAACACCGCATAAGGCCGAGCCTTCCACCCTTTACCAAGTATATATGATGCATTAATTAAATAAGATATATTGTGATATCCTTAATAAGTAAACATGTTCCAACAAGGAACAACATCTCCATGTTCCAACAAGGAACAAAACTTCATCTTCACCTGCACCTAAATTATAAGAGGGGCTGAGCAAAGCGGTAACACAGCCAAACAACGGTTTTCTAGGGAAGGTGACAAAGGTTGAGGTTCAAGTGGCAATTTGGGAGGCTTGATCAAATAAGTGATAGGAAGTAGCGAACAAGCGATAGGGGAATCAGCAAATCAGCATAGCAAATGATAGTAGTGAGATCCTTGTAGAAGGTAGCCGTTCATCTGCTTGAAATCCTCAAGGAAGAAGAACGAGTCCATGAAGAAGATGTAGTCACTAAGACGCACTGTTCAACCACAAGAGACGGACCTAATCCTCACGATCAGAATCTTAAACAAAGAACTAACAAGAAGAAGAACACAACAAAGTAAACACACCACACATGAATGTTAAAAGGCATGATGCACAACAAGCATGATGCATGACAAATCTAGACTACTTCATGGCAAGAGATGATGCAAACAAGAGCAACACATCAAAGCAAGGTAAAAGAGGTCGGAAGCAATATAGAACAATTCCTAGAAAGTCCCTCATATGTAAATTTCTGAAATTGGTCCAGGACCTCTGAATAAACCTTATGTTCAAGTTGTTAAACATCACAGTTAAGATGCACCAAGATGATCTGCATAACGTACCCTAGTCAAGTTACATATAAAGTTCTATTAAATTGTGAGCTACGGCTCAGAAGATATGAGCAAAACAAGATACAGCATGGCATTGATGCAAATGCATACAAACATCAAGCAAACATCTCAAAACAAGGATGTGAAATATGATAATATGAAACTACATGCAATTCTCCTAAGCAAGTTTTATATAGTACACTCAAAACGGAGCAGCAACGCGTTCAATACATGGTTACACTTTTATACAAGTTATAGTAAATAATTCTATCCAAAACAGCAACCAGGTAGGCATATTGTAAAGACTCTACCAACAAGTTACAGGATCTCAATGTAATAAATAAAAGGCATGGGCATGATGTACAGGTAAAGCATGACAAAACATGAACACTGAGCTATCTCCAGAAATCACTACAACATGCTCAAAAGGACATGGCAAGATTGCAAATAATGACAGGTTCACAGACTTAGCAGAATTCACAGGACATGGCAGAAATAACATCAGGTTAACATGTTTAGATCTATGAAACAATATGCTACAGGAACTTATCATGGCAAACAAAGGCATGGAATGAACCTAATAATTGCATAGAACAAAAGTCCCTTACTGACCATAAGCCAAAAAGGATCATAAGATAAGATAGCACCCATGTAAACATGGCAAGTTATATTACAGATTCATACATGGCAGGAACAACAATAAGTAGGCATGTTGGTGAGCTTGAACCACTCACCACAGAGCAAAACATGGCATGGCAAGGCTCCCAACAGTAATAAGACATCGCATAGAAGCTAGAAATGGCAAGAACAACATCATAGCATGCAAGGATCAACTACAACAACCTTGGCAAAATTGAATAACATGTAAACAACCTGCCAGGAAACATTTTATAGCAAAAGTAGAGCTCGATTGACTCAAGCTATGGCACTCCATAATTGCAAAAGAAAGGCATGGATGGATAGAGCAAGATATGTATAACAAAACATCCTTACTGAAGTATCTCAAAATAAGCATGGATCTCTCGGTAGCATCAAGTTAACATGGCATAAAAATATCAGCAGAACAGGGCTGAAATCAGCAACATCATGAAGCCTAGTTTGCATGCTTGTGCTAGTCACCACATAGATCACAAAAATACATGGCATACACCCCTGTAAAGATGGCATGGCATATTACAAAATACATGTAGGACTCAAGTTCATAGGATGCACACATCAATCATGGCAAAAATGACAAAAGTGCATGTTCTGATAAGAATCTGAAACCGACATCACATAGCCCTCTTCTAACAGCATTTCGGGCATCAAGATGAGCTCAAATGTAAATGATGCAATGAGATGAAACGATGTACTCATCGAGGCGAACAATTTGACATATTACACGCACGAAACGGAGCAATATACAGAGCGTTATGACACGATGAAAATGCATGAAAATATTAGCAGAAATAGGACTTAGTGGAATCGGGGTCAACCTCCGGTTTCCAGATCTGGATCCGGGTCGTCGGGCACGGACTTCGAGGCGGCCGGAGCTGGCAGGGGCGGCGAGGCGGAGGGTGGGGCCGGCGGTCCGGGCGAGGAACTGCCGGGCGCGGGCGAGGGACGGGCTGGGACGGGCGCTGGGCGAAGCTACAAGGCGGGCCCGCGAGGCGTGAGGTCACATGGGCGGCGCTGCCTCAGGAGTGGCGGAGCGGAAGGCCTTGAGCGCCGAGGCGGCGAGGGGCGGTCGACGGCGGCGGGGCAAGGAGAGCCGCGGGATCATGGACGTGAGAGCGATGTTTGCTTGTATTGGAGTTCTTCTTCCGCTTCTTGATCGAGGATAGGTTCCGGTCCTGACTGGGCTAGCATGGTGGATGTCGTTTGAGTTTCTGTTTATGTTTCATCCGTAGTCAGATGTTGATCTTGTATATGTTGTTGATGTATTCTTGTGGCATTTGTGCCGTATGTATGTATCCCCACTATTATGTAATGTTGATGTAATGATATCCACCTTGCAAAAGCGTTTCAATATGCGGGTCTATCCTTGGTGGGACCTTCGAGTTCCTTTTGGATAGGGTCGCATATTGGGCGTGACATTATATCAGAGTGTTCGGGATCTGGTGTTGTGGCCGGATCCAGACTGTTGTTGCCGGTCTCCCCTTCCCACACCACGGATGGCTTAAACAGCCTTTCCAAGAAGATATTAGGTGGGACAGGGTCGCGTTTAGCGCCGATGCGGGTGAGGATATCCGCTGCTTGATTGTTTTCTCGGGCCACATGGTGGAATTCGAGCCCCTCGAACCGAGCTGACATTTTGAGGACGGCATTGCGGTAAGCCGCCATTTTTGGGTCCTTGGCGTCAAAGTCTCCATTTATTTGAGATATTGCAAGGTTCAAATCCCCACGCACCTCTATGCATTGAATGCCCATGGAGACTGCCATCCGGAGACCATGCAACAGGGCCTCATATTCTGCTGCGTTGTTGGAGTCTGTGTATAATATTTGGAGTACGTATTGGACTATATCTCCAGTGGGGCATGTCAGGACGACGCCTGCCCCCAGACCAGCCAGCATCTTAGAGCCGTCGAAGTGCATGATCCAATTGGAGTATGCGCTACTCTTTAGGGAGTTCGGCTTCTGTCCATTCGGCGATGAAATCAGCCAGTACTTGCGACTTAATGGCCCGCCGTGGTTTGTATGTTATGTCGAACGGGAGGAGCACAATAGCCCATTTAGCAATTCGGCCCGTGGCATCGCGGTTATTTATTATGTCGTTGAGTGGTAATTCAGAGGCCACCGTGATTGAACACTCTTGAAAGTAGTGTCGTAGTTTACGGGATGCCATGAACACCGCATATGCTATCTTTTGATAATGTGGATACTATGATTTGCATGGAGTGAGGATAGTGGATACGTAGTATACCAGCTTTGAAGCGGTAACTTATGTCCGTCCGTCTCTCGTTCGACGATGAGCACTGCGCTTACAACCTGGTGTGTTGCCGCTATATATAACAGCATTGGTTCGCCGATATTTGGCGCGGCCAAGATTGGATTGCTGGCCAAGAGGGCTTTTATTTCTTCCAATCCGGTCGTGGCTGCATCCGTCCACTCGAAGTGTTCGGTGCGTCGAAGAAGGCGATAGAGAGGTAGTGCCTTTTCTCCCAATCGGGAGATAAAGCGGCTTAAGGCAGCCACGCATCCAGTTAATTTCTGGATTTGCTTGAGGTCTGTTGGGATAGCCAACTGTGACAGAGCTCGGATTTTAGCCGGATTTGCTTCAATTCCTCTATTGGAAACGATGAAGCCCAAGAGCTTTCCGGCGGGCACGCCGAAAACGCATTTTTCCGGATTGAGCTTGATGTCATATGTTCGCAGATTGTCGAACGTAAGCCTCAAGTCGTCTATTAAAGATTCGACGTGTCTGGTTTTGATGACCACATCGTCTACGTATGCCTCCACTGTTTTGCCAATTTGTGTCTCCAGGCATGTCTGAATCATGCGTTGATAGGTTGCACCGGCGTTTTTGAGCCCGAAAGGCATGGTGTTAAAACAGAAGGGGCCGTATGGAGTGATGAATGCCGTTGCGGCTTGATCGGACTCCGCCATCTTGATTTGATGGTATCCGAGTATGCATTGAGGAAACACAATGAGTCGTGTCCTGCGGTAGCGTCGATAATTTGATCGATGCGGGGGAGGGGGAAGGGATCCTTGGGGCAAGCCTTGTTAAGGTCCTTGAAATCGACACATAGGCGCCAGGATTTGTCCTTCTTTGGTACCATTACCAGGTTTGCTAGCCAGTCCGGATGTTTTATTTCTCTAATGAATCCGGCCTCGAGTAACTTGGTTAGCTCCTCTCCCATGGCTTGTCGCTTAGGCTATGAGAAACGCCGAAGAGTCTGCTTGACCGGCTTGTATCCCTTTAGAATGTTTAGGCTATGCTCGGCCAGCCTGCGTGGGATTCCAGGCATGTCTGAAGGATGCCAGGGCGAAGATGTCTCAATTCTCGCGCAAGAACTCCCGCAGTGCGGCGTCTGTTGTGGGGTTCAGCTGTGGCCCTATGGATGCTATTTTTGTAGGGTCTGTTGGGTGGACCTGGAATTTGACTATTTCGTCCGCTGGTTTAAAAGAGGTGGACTTGGGTCTTTTGTCGAGTATCACATCATCCCCATCCTTTGTGGAGCGCAGCCTTGATTAGTTCTTCGGCCGTGAGGGCTTCGGATAACGCCACGAGGGCCAGTGTGGCGGTTTTATTTTCGGCACGGAGTGCTATGTCCGGATCACTAGCTAGAGTGATGATTCCATTGGGCCCGGGCATCTTGAGCTTCATGTACCCGTAATGGGGTATAGCTTGGAAGATCGTGAATGCATCCCGCCCTAAAAGGGCATGGTATCCGCTACTGAACCGGGCCACTTGGAATGTGATTTCTTCGGACCTATAATTCTCCAGCGTGCCGAATACCACATATAGTGTGATTTTTCCCGCACATCGTGCCTCCCGACTAGGGATGATTCCTCTAAAGGTCGTGCTGCTTTGCTCAATGCGGCTCTTGTCTATTTCCATTTTGCTAAGAGTCTCCTCGTAGATGAGATTTAATCCGCTGCCACCGTCCATGCGTACTGTAGTAAGCCGGAAGCCGTCCACAATTGGACTAAGGACCAAAGCGTCTGGTGCTCGGACTGTTCGGAATTGAGGTTCATCACTGGCGTTGAAGGTTATGGCCGTATCGTTCCTTGGATTTATTGCTGCAACGTGGCAGACTTCGGTGAGGCTGCAGAGTGCTCGCTTGCACCTATTACTTGAGGCGAAAGTCTTGAAGACTGTCAATATTGTATTGTTATTTTCCACGGGATGGTGCTCTGTGGTATTGTTGATGAGGAGATCCTCGCCGCTCTTGGCCACCTGCCGGAGTATCCAACATGCTCTAAGGCTGTGTGTCTGCATGGTATCCGGTGTACTGTGAATTTTGCATGGCCCATTGATCCATCCCTCCAATACGGTTCCACGCCCTGTAGTGGGCTTTGGTTTCTTTGTAATTGGATCGGGTGACTTACGAGAGTACACCCTTTTAGTTCGGACGGGGTTTAATGAGAGCGGAGGATCGAGAATTTTGTTTGGGTTTTCCAGGCGCTTTCCATCGCATAGTACTTCTGTACTATGGCCGCCAAGTCAGTGAAGTGTGCTATGTCACGGCGACTTATGGCATTGAGGATTCCCTTGTCCATGCAATTTTTGCAAAAGAATGAAATTGCGTCTTCCTCATGATCCTTGACCTTGCTCATTACAAGGAGGAATCTGGCCCAATAGTGATGTACTGTCTCTTGGGGCTCTTGTCTAATGTGGGAAAGATCACTTATGTCTGGGTGGGTGGGTAGATTTAGGTCCATACCCTGACCCGATCTGAGACACTGGGGCAGAGGAGTTTCTGAGCTTGGCAGTTCGGGCTCCGAGATGTTGCCCAATTTTTCTGGCCCGCTGTCTGATTCTAGGTTCGAAGCTTGGGCCATCTCCTCCCATAGACGGGTATCCGGCTCGGAGAGCTCGGGAATCCGGACATAGTTTGTCCTCAAAATAGAGGAAGAATCGCTGCATTGCTCCTCCACCACCGCTATCTGATGGGTGACCGGCGGAGAGTTAATCTCCCTTTGGTCGGGCTTAAGCCCGATCCGATCATAGTCCATAGCGAATCCCAGGGCAGCAATGCGATCCAAGAGCTCGTTCAAGGAAGAGAGCTCCATTGGATCCATCTACTCGATGAATCCCGAGCAGACGTGGAGGCTGTTTTTGATGACCCGAGAAGTCATCGTAGGCGCGACGGCCGAACGGGCGGTCATGACGAAGCCGCCTAGTCGGAGAGTTTGGCCTACAGCCAGGGCTCCCCCAGAGGTGATGTTGTCCTTGGAAACAAGACGAGCCATCAAGCCTTATCGTGACGGCACAGTGGAACTCTCAATGAAAGCACCAATGTCGGTGTCAAAACCGGCAGATCTCGGGTAGGGGGTCCCGAACTGTGCATCTAAGGCGGATGGTAACAGGAGGCGGGGGACACAATGTTTACCCAGGTTCGGGCCCTCTCGATGGAGGTAATACCCTACTTCCTGCTTGATTGATCTTGATGATATGAGTATTACAAGAGTTGATCTACCACGAGATCGTAGAGGCTAAACCCTAGAAGCTAGCCTATGATTATGATTGTTGTTGTCCTACGGAGTAAACCCTCCGGTTTATATAGACACCGGAGGGGGCTAGGGTTAGATAGAGTCGGTTACATGGGAGGAGATCTACATATCCGAATTGCCAAGATTGCCTTCCACGCAAAGGAGAGTCCCATCCTGACATGGGACGAAGTCTTCAATCTTGTATCTTCATAGTCCAACAGTCCAGCCAAAGTATATAGTCCGGCTGTCCGAGGACCCCCTAATCCAGGACTCCCTCAGTACCCTCGAAGATCGAAACTGGAAGCGTTTAGTAACGCGGTTGATGTAGTCGAACATCTTCGCGATCCAACCGATCCAAGTACCGAACGCACGGCACCTCCGTGATCAGCACACGTTCAGCTTGGTGACGTCCCTCGAACTCTTGATCCAGTTGAGGCCGAGGGAGAGTTTCCTCAGCACGACGGCGTGGTGACGGTGATGATGAAGTTACCGGCGCAGGGCTTCGCCTAAGCACTACGACGATATGACCGAGGTGGGTAACTCTGGAGGGGGGCACCGCACACTGCTAAAAGATCAACTTGTGTGTCTTTGGGGTGCCCCCTGCCTCCGTACATAAAGTAGGGAGAGGGAGAGGCAGTCGGCCCTAGGGGCGCGCCAAGGTGTGGAGTCCTACTAGGACTCCCTAATCCTAGTAGGATTCCACCTCCCACACGGTGTAGGAAAGGGGGAAGGGAGAAGGAGAAGGAAAGGGGGGCGGCCCCCTTCTCCTAGTCCTAATCGGCATCCTGCCCAAGGGGGTGCACCAGCCCCTTGTGGGCAGGTGTCCTTCCCTCTTATGGCCCATAAGGCCCATAACTTCTCCGGGGGGTTCCGGTAACCTCCCGGTACTCCGGAAAAATGCCCGAATCACTCGGAACCATTCCGATGTCCAAATGCAACCTTCCAATATATGAATATTTACCTCTCGACCATTTTGAGACTCCTCGTCATGTCCGTGATCTCATCTGGGACTCCGAACAAACTTCGGTACATCAAATCACATAACTCATAATATAAATTGTCATCGAACGTTAAACGTCCGGACCCTATGGGTTCGAGAACTATGTACACATGACCGAGAGGCATCTCTAGTCTGTAAACAACAGCGGAACCTGATGCTCATATTGGCTCTGACATATTCTACGAAGATCTTTATCGGTCAAACCGCATAACAACATACGTTTTCCCCTTTATCATCGGTATGTTACTTGCCCGAGATTCGATCGCCGGTATCATCATACCTAGTTCAATCCCATTACTGGCAAGCCTCTTAAGTCATTGTGTAATGCATCATCCCGCAACTAACTCATTAGTCACATTGCTTGCAAGGCTTATAGTGATGTGCATTACCGAGAGGGCCCAGAGATACCTCTCCAATACACGGAGTGACAAATCCTAGTCTTGATCTATGCCAACTCAACAAACACCATCGAGACACCTGTAGAGCATCTTTATAATCACCCAGTTACATTGTGATGTTTGATAGAACACAAGGTGTTCCTCCGGTATTCGGGAGTTGCATAATCTCATAGTTAGAGGAACATGTATAAGTCATGAAGAAAGCAATAGCAATAAAACTGAACGATCATTATGCTAAGCTAACGGATGGGTCTTGTCCATCACATCATTCTCCTAATGATGTGATCCCGTTCATCAAATGACAACGCATGTCCATGGTCAGGAAACTTAACCATCTTTGATTAACGAGTTAGTCAAGTAGAGGCATACTAGGGACACTCTGCTTTGTCTATGTATTTACACATGTACTAAGTTTCCGGTTAATACAATTCTAGCATGAATAATAAACATTTATCATGATATAAGGAAATATAAATAACAACTTTATTATTGCCTCTAGGGCATATTTCCTTGATCTCCCACTTGCACTAGAGTCAATAATCTAGTTCACATCATCATGTGATTTAACACCAATAGTTCACATCTTTATGTGATTAGTACACATCTCCATGTGACTAACACCCAAAGGGTTTACTAGAGTCAATAATCTAGTTCACATCGCTATGTGATTAACACCCAAAGAGTACTAAGGTGTGATCATGTTTTGCTTATGAGAGAAGTTTAGTCAACGGGTCTGCCACATTCAGATATGTATGTATTTGTGCAAATTTCTGTGTCTACAATGCTCTGCATGGAGCTACTCTAGCTAATCTCTCCCACTTTCAATATGTATCCAGATTAAGACTCAGAGTCATCCAGATCGGTGTTTAAAGCTTGCATCAACGTAACTCTTTACATTGAACTCTTTATCACCTCCATAACCGAGAAATATTTCCTTATTATACTAAGGATAATTTTGACCGCTGTCCAGTGATCCACTCCTGGATCACTATTGTACCCTCTTGCCAAACTCATGGTGAGGTACACAATAGGTCTGGTACACAACATAGCATACTTTATAGAACCTATGAATGAGGCATAAGGAATGACTTTCATTCTCTTTCTATTTTCTGTCGTGGTTGGGTTTTGAGTCTTACTCAACTTCACACCTTGCAACACAGGAAAGAACTCCTTCTTTGACTATTCCATTTTGAACTACTTCAAAATCTTGTCAAGGTATGTACTCATTGAAAAATCTTATCAAGCGACTTGATCTATCTCTATAGATCTTGATGCTCAATGTGTAAGCAGCTTCACCGAGGTCTTTCTTTGAAAAACTCCTTTCAAACACTCCTTTATGCTTTCTAGAAAATTCTACATTATTTCCGATCAACAATATGTCACTCACATATACATATCAGAAAGGTTGTGGTGCTCCCACTCACTTTCTTGTAAATACAGGCTTCACGGAAAGTCTGCATAAAACTATATGCTTTGATCAACCCATCAGAGCGTATATTCCAACTCCGAGATGCTTGCATCAGTCCATAGATGGATCGCTGGAGCTTGCACATTTTGTTAGCGCCATTAGGATTGACAAAACCTTCTAGTTGTATCATATACAACTCTTCTTTAATAAATCCATTAAGGAATGTTGTTTTGATATACATTTGTCAGATTTCATAAAATGTGGCAATCGCTAACATGATGCGGACAGACTTTAAGCATCGTTACGAGTGAGAAAATCTCATCGTAGTCAACATCTTGAATTTGTCAAAAACCATTTTCGACAAGTCGAGCTTTGTAGATAGTAACACTACTATCAGCGTCCGTCTTCCTCTTGATGATCCATTTATCCTCAATGGATTGCCGATCATCGGGCAAGTCCACACTTTGTTCTCATACATGGATTCTATCTCAAATTTCATGGCCCCAAGCAATCTTTCGGAATCTGGGCTCATCATCGCGTCCTCATAGTTCGTAGGTTCATCATGGTCTAGCAACATGACTTCCAGAATAGGATTACCGTACCACTCTGGTGCGGATCGTACTCTGGTTGACCTACGAGGTTCGGTAGTAACTTGATCTGAAGTTTCATGATCATCATCATTAACTTCCTCACTAATATGTGTAGGCATCACTGGAACTGATTTCAGTGATGAGCTACTTTCCAATTCGAGAGAAGGTACAATTACCTCATCAAGTTCTACTTTCCTCCCACTCACTTCTTTCGAGAAACTCCTTCTCTAGAAAGGATCCACTCTTAGCAACAAAGATCTTGCCTTCGGATTTGTGATAGAAGGTGTACCCAACAGTCTCTTTTGGGTATCCTATGAAGACGCACTTCTCCGATTTGGGTTTGAGCTTATCAGGCTGAAACTTTTTCACATAAGCATCGCAACCCCAAACTTTAAGAAACGACAGCTTAGGTTTCTTGCTAAACCATAGTTCATATGGTCTCGTCTCAACGGATCTTTAGACGGTGCCCTATTTAACGTGAATGCAGTTGTCTCTAATGCATAACCCCAAAATGATAGTGGTAAATCGGTAAGAGACATCATAGATTGCACCATATCTAATAAAGTACGGTTACGACGTTCGGACACACCATTACGCTGTGGTGTTCCAGGTGGCGTGAGTTGCGAAACTATTCCACATTGTTTCAAATGAAGGCCAAACTCGTAACTCAAATATTTGCCTCCGCGATCAGATCGTAGAAACTTTATTTTCTTGTTACGATGATTATCAACTTCACTCTGAAATTCTTTGAACTTTTCAAATGTTTCAGACTTGTGTTTCATTAAGTAGATATACCCATATCTGCTCAAATCATCTTTGAAGGTCAGAAAATAACAATACCCGCCGCGAGCCTCAATACTCATCGGACCGCATACATCGGTATGTATTATTTCCAGTAAGTCAGTGGCTCACTTCGTTGTTCCGAAGAACGGAGTCTTAGTCATCTCGCCCATGAGGCATGGTTCGCAAGCATCAAGTGATTCATAATCAAGTGATTTCAATAGCCCACCGGCATGGAGTTACCAATATGACCTAAACGGCAGTGCCACAAATAAGTTGCACTATCATTATTAACCTTGCATCTTTTGGCTTCAATATTATGAATATGTGTATCACTACAATCGAGATTCAACAAACCATTCACCTTGGGTGTATGACCATAGAATGTTTTATTCATGTAAATAGAATAACTAGTATTCTTTGACTTAAATGAATAATCGTATTGCAATAAACATGATCCAATCATATTATGCTCAACGCAAACACAAAATAACATTTATTTTAGGTTCAACACTAATCCTGAAGGTAAAGGGAGTGTGCGATGGTGATCTTATCAACATTGGAATCACTTCCAACACACATCGTCACCTTGCCCTCAACTAGTCTTTGTTCATTTTATAACTCATGTTTCAAGTTACTAATCATAGCAACTGAACCAATATCAAATACCCAGGGGCTACTATGAATACTAGTAAAGTACACATCAATAACATGTATATCATATATACTTTTGTTCACTTTGCCATCCTTCTTATCCGCCAAGTATTTGGGGCAGTTCCGCTTTGAGTGACCATTTCCTTTGCAGAGAAGCACTCGGTTGTGCTTGGGTCTAGCTTTGGGCTTCTTCATGGGAGTGGCAACTTGCTTGTCATTCTTCTTGAAGTTCCCTTTCTTTCCCTTGCCCTTTTACTTGAAACTAGTGGTCTTGTCAACCATGAACACTTGATGCTTTTCTTGATTTCAACCTTCGCCGATTTCAGCATTGCGAAGAGCTCGGGGAATCGTTTTTGTCATCCCTTGCATATTATAGTTCATCACGAAGTTCCAGTAACTTGGTGATAGTGACTAAAGAACTCTGTCAATCACTATCTTATCTGGAAGATACTCAGAGATTCTGAGCACATGCTCACTGGTTGAGCTATTCTCCTCCATCTTGTAGGCAAAAATATTTGTCAGAGGTCTCATACCTCTCGACTTGGGCATGAGTCTGAAATACCAATTTCAACTCTTGGAACATCTCATATGCTCCATGGCATTTCAAAACATTTTTGAAGTCTCGGTTCTAAGCCGTAAAGCATGGTGCACTAAACTATCAAGTAGTCATCATACCGAGCTTGTCAAACGTTCATAACGTCTGCATTTGATCTACGCGCGCAATTGATCTACAACATAGATATGCAAATACTATCAGGACTAAGTTCATGATAAATTTAAGTTCAATTAATCATATTACTTAAGAACTCCCACTTAGATAGACGTCCCTCTAGTAATCTAAAGGATCACGTGATCCATATCAACTAAACCATGTCCGATCATCACGTGAGATGGAGTAGCTTTCAATGGTGAACATCACTATGTTAATCATATCTACTATATAATTCACGTTCGATCTTTCGGTCTTAGTGTTCCGAGGCCATATCTGCATATGCTAGGCTCGTCAAGTTTAACCCGAGTATTCTGCATGTGCAAAAATTGGCTTGCACCCATTGATAACCCACAAGTATAGGGGATCGCAACAATTTTCGAGGGTAGAGTATTCAACCCAAATTTATTGATTCGACACAAGGGGAGCCAAAGAATATTCTCAAGTATTAGCAGCTGAGTTGTCAATTCAACCACACCTAGAAGACTTAATATCTGCGGCAAAGTATTTAGTAGCAAAGTAGTATGGAAGTAACGATAACGGTGGCAAAAGTAACAGTAGCAGCTTTGTAGTAATTGTAACAGTGGCAACGGAAAAGTAAATAAGCGAAGATCAATATGTGAAAAGCTCGTAGGCAATGGATCCGTGATGGATAATTATGTCGGATGTGATTCCTCATGCAACAGTTATAACATAGGGTGACACAGAACTAGCTCCAGTTCATCAATGTATTGTAGACATGTATTCTGAATATAGTCATACGTGCTTATGGAAAAGAACTTGCATGACATCTTTTGTCCTACCCTCCCGTGGCAGTGGGGTCCTATTGGAAACTAAGGGATATTAAGGCCTCCTTTTAATAGAGTACCGGACCAAAGCATTAACACTTAGTGAATACATGAACTCCTCAAACTACGGTCATCGCCGGGAGTGATCCCGATTATTTTCACTTCGGGGTTACCGGATCATAACACATAGTAGGTGACTATTGACTTGCAAGATAGGATCAATAACTCACATATATTCATGAAAACATAATGGGTCCAGATCTGACTTCATGGCACTCAGGCCCTAGTGACAAGCATTAAGCATAGCAAAGTCATAGCAACATCAATCTCAGAACATAATGGATACTAGGGACCAAACCCTAACAAAACTAACACGGTTACATGATAAATCTCATCCAACCCATCACCGTCCAGCAAGCCTACGATGGAATTACTCATGCACGGCGTGAGCATCATGAAATTGGTGATGGAGGAAGGTTGATGATGACGACGGCGACGGATTCCCCTCTCCGGAGCTCCGAACGAACTCCAGATCAGCCCTGCCGAGAGAGATTAGGGGTTGGCGGCGGATCTGTATCATAAAACGCGATGAATCCTTCTCTCTGATTTTTTTTCTGGCCGAACGTGAATATATAGAGTTGGAGTTGAGGTCGGTGGAGCCTCAGGGGGCCCACGATGCAGGGGGCGCTCCCCATGGGGGTGGGCGCGCCCTCCACCCTCGTGGACAGGGTGTGGGCCCCCTGGTGTTGATTCTTTTGCTAGTATTTTTGTATATATTCCAAAAATATTCTCCGTGAAGTTTCAGGTCATTCCGAGAACTTTTATGTCTGCACAAAAATAACACCATGGCAATTCTGCTGAAAACAGCGTCAGTCCGGGTTAGTTCCATTCAAATCATGCAAGTTAGAGTCCAAAATAAGGGCAAAAGTGTTTGGAGAAGTAGATACGATGGAGACATATCAACTCCCCCGAGCTTAAACCTTTGCTTGTCCTCAAGAAATTCAGTTGACAAACTGAAAGTGATAAAGAAAAACTTTTACAAACTCTGTTTGCTCTTGTTGTTGTAAATATGTAAATCCAGCATTCAAGTTTTCAGCAAAGATTATGAACTAACCATATTCACAATAACACTTAGGTCTCACTAGTCAACAACCCGTGCAACTGCACGGGCTAGTTATTTTGCCATATAAATCTATACAATGTGACCTTTTTATAGGAATTTTTTTGGAGAAACAAATGTATTTATTTCTCCAACATATTAACACATCACTTATTTAGAACAAATAAAATTAATAAAATTAGAGCTTAAAAACTCCAATGTTAAGAAGACGATTAATGAGTGTGTGACCCGTTACTTGATGTCTAACTAAAACATAATTACCTTAGCTTGTAATCGCCAATAGTTTTAAGAATTTCAATACACGTTTGTCTTCTTAGTTGTTCACTTTTTAACATGTACTTGTGTAACGTGTATATGCACAGGCTTGTAGTCTCCATGCCCTATTACTTATCTGTATAGAAAATATAGATGTATTCTTGGGGCTCACCTGTGCAGTAAAGGAAGATAAATAGGAGCGTACTGTTTGCTGGTATCATGGGACCCACCCATATGCAGGAAATAAACAAAATAGGAACAAACTGCTGCGTGCTATACTTTCTTCCTTCGACCATTTGGTCTCTCATCTCCCAAATTTTTTTGTCTTTTCTCATCTATAAGAAAGATGGCCCGTGTGGCTATACTTTCTACATCTGTTTGTATACATAACACTAAAAAAACTGATCTCTTTTATCAAATATTTCTATTTCAATATAAATATTTCTTCTAGGGTATAATATACAAACAGATGAGAAAAGACAACAAAATACATAATACATAACATAAACATAAAAATAACAGCATTATTTCTTCTGCCAAATGTTTCTGAACACTTTTAATATTGACTCGACTGCGAAAAGCGTAATTATCACATGCAAAGAAAGCAAATAGGTAGAAAGTTTTGTAAGGGCATTAACATAAAGTGCACATTGAGACTACTTTTTGTATATGTGGTCGCGTATTGTTTCAGCTACAACAAATTAATTTACATAAGATGGTGTATGCATGAAGCTACTGTGAGCTAACATGAAGTGAAACTAAATCTTTCATTTGAAGCAAACTCATGATTCATAAACAGAAATCTTGAAGCTACCGTGAGTAAAATATTAGTAAGATGATAGCTGGTTTCCAACTTTTGATGACATCCATTTCCTTAAATCTGCTGCTATCCTAGGGAAAATATGATTTGACAAAAATAATGGTATGTTGGATTTTTACCATACAAATGAGGGTTAAGGATCATTGGGCTTGACACAAATTCGAATTTGGATTTCTTAGGAAATGAATTTGTAACCTATACATGAAGGTGGTTTATGTCAGTATTGGTCATTCATGTACATGAAGTAAGTTCAAATGTGAAGCTACCTAATAAAAGTCGGTGGCTTGTGGCAACATGTGTGTTAGGCCACCCAAAAAAATCATAACGTGAACCCATGGTCATATGCATGAAAAGGTGAGATATTCGCGTTAAGGAAATAAAAGTAGTGAAAAAGTTGACCTTGTCACGAATATGCAGAGGGTTCACTCAATATTTGATCGGTCAAAGTTTGCTTTTTTATTTGTTTTATTTCCTTAATGTTGCAGAGGCATGGCAATTTTAGACCGTAAATGTTGGAACCTTTTGCCTGTTCTCTGTAGTGTGCTCTGATTGATCACCATTGTGCCACAAAATTAAGTAGTCAGTAAGAATATCCTAGCTTTCCATAGACAAAGGTCATATTTGATCGGTCAAGGTTTACTTTTTCATTGGTTTTATTTCCTTCGCTAATGTGTGCTGAGGCATACCAATTTCCTAGACCATACATATTGATGCTTTTGCCCGTCCTTTGTACTTTGATGGGCTCTGGTTAGTCACCCAAAAAACTGACATGCCTCTGCATATACATTATCAAAATAAAATCAGTGAAAAAACAAACCTTGACAGATCAAATATATCTGACCTTCAGCTCATAATTATTGACTTCATCCTCTTCTTATATGCATGTCCAACGCTGCTAGACATGCAAATTATGTCAAGTTAACATCTGTGTTCACTAAAATTGAAACAACTATAATTATTTGTGTGCTGCAAATACCAAACAACAGTTCTCTTGATATGTACGTATTTGCATAGACTTTGCAAATAAGCTCATCTTAGTTGAGAACTGCAATTAAGACAAAGCTAGATATATCAAGTCTGAATAACTTTTGTCATTCTTAATGAGCATAGTAATGATTCACACATGCACCACACACACCTTATATCATAAAGGCACATGCTCAGTCGCTCACACAACTACATGCAGGATCGCTTAGTAAATATAAGTTGCACGTCAATCCAGCATGATGAACGAAAACTAAACATGGGCAGTGGTGTTCAACCTAGGTGGACGCAGCCGGCCGGTAATATGAACAGTTGGTAACTGTTGAGAAGCTTACATATCGGATTACCTGGAAAAAGGACAGTGAATTGCATACAATAAATCACTCAAATTACTGTCGCATTAGCCTGGTAGAGGCCTAGAGGGACGGTTGCCGTCCAGCACTACGGCAGACCCGCCGATGTTGCCGATGGTGCAGCCTTTTGGCTGTTGCAGCTGCGGACTTGCAGAACTTGCATGATGCTGAGGAGCCTATAGATTCCGAGATCAAAACATTGGACAAACTTAATAAGGAATAGGAGAGCACGCAGTTGGGACATTACCTAGGATACCTGAGATTGGTCTTGGAGATGTGTAGTATAACTAATAAGGCCGATGGCTGCATATGACGTCGGCATCTGGTATGGTGCAAACTTTGGCCGCCATCGCCGCATAGATGAAAAATCTACATGGTGAAGATTGGCCACTGAGGCAGCACCCCTGTCATCCTTGCGTTGGCATGGCACGAATCAATCACGGGTTGATGGTTCCCGACTCAACTTACCCCGGCCAGGTCAAGGCATCAAGTTGGGGAAGATAATTAGAGATCACATCTGCGTAGTTCTCTAACTCTCCAGCTTCACCAACACACCAACAATGGTGGTTGTCCGTTCTGATTCACCTTAGCACCTCCTTCTCCACTACATATGTTCATCACAGATTGTGCTTTGGTCGGGGCATGGTATCTTAGTGGATTGAAAGACCTTCTCCTCAGCAAAGATTGGAAGAACGACTTCCAAGGGGATCGGGAAGTGGCCCATTGGATCGCTTTAAGACTGGAGATGTGAAGGAGGAGGAGGAGGAGGAGGAGGAGGAGGAGGACCTGATGTGGAAAATCAGCGCTAGGGTTTTGTGGATGATGCGTTGGTGTCTCGCAGGGATCGGGAGAGGGAGAAGTCTGCGAGGGAGATATTTTTTTTAGAACAGGAGATGTTGTTTTTAGGTGGCCTGGGAGATGTTCCTTTATTATTTCTGTCATCACGTGGCCCAATAAGCGAGGACTCCTGGTATTTCATCAGACGGTTATAAATAGTTTATATAGAGATCGGATGGATGACAAACTACATTTTTGAGGATTAACGTGGAGGCTTTATTGGTGCCTCCGATTAGTAAATATAAGATGTTTACTCATATCAATGGCATAATCAACTAGCGAACAATAATAAGAAATCTCGGATGAAAACACTTTCTCTAAACAATCATAATATGATATAACAAGATGGTATCTCGCTAGCCCTTTCTGAGACCGCAAAACATAAATGCAGAGCACCTCTGAAGATCAAGGACTGACTAAACATTGTAATTCATGGTAAAAGAGATCCAGTCATACTCAATGTAAACTAATAGTAATGCATGCAAATGACAGTGGTGCTCTCCAACTGGTGCTTTTTAATAAGAGGGTGATGACTCAACATAAAAGTAAATAGATAGGCCCTTCCCAGAGGGAAGCAGGGATTTGTAGAGGTGCCAGAGCTCGAGTTTTGAAACAGACATAAATAATATTTTGAGTGGCATACTTTCATTGTCAACATAACAACCAAGAGATCTCGATATCTTCCATGCTACACACGTTATAGGCGGTTCCCAAGCAGAATGGTAAAGTTTATACTCCCGCACCACCAACAAGCATCAATCCATGGCTTGCCCGAAACAATGGGTGCCTCCAACTAACAACAGTCCTGGGCAAGTTTTGTTTGCAATTATTTTGATTTGAGCATGGGACTGGGCATCCCGGTTACCGGCCATTTTCTCGTGAGTGAGGAGCGGAGTCCACTCCTCATGAGAATAACCCACCTAGCATGGAAGATATAGGCAGCCCTAGTTGATACATGATCTATCCGAGCATACAAAACAGAATTTCATTTGAAGGTTTAGAGTTTGGCACATACAAATTTACTTGGAACGGCAGGTAGATACCGCATATAGGAAGGTATGGTGGACTCATATGGAATAACTTTGGGGTTTATGGAAGTGGATGCACAAGCATTATTCCCGCTTAGTACAAGTGAAGGCTAGAAAAAGACTAGGAAGCGACCAACTAGAGAGTGACAACAGTCATGAACATGCATTAAAATTAATCAACACCGAGTGCAAGCATGAGTAGGATATAATTCACCATGAACATAAATATCGTGGAGGCTATGTTGGTTTTGTTTCAACTACATGCGTGAACATGTGCCAAGTCAAGCCACTCGAATCGTTCAAAGGAGGATACCACCCTATCATACCACATCACAACCATTTTAATAGCATGTTGGCACGCAAGGTAAACCATTATAAACTCCTAGCAAATTAAGCATGGCATGAGCAACTATAATCTCTAATTGTCATTGCAAACATGTTTCATTCATAATAGGCTGAATCAGGAACTATTAACTAATCATATTTACAAAAACAAGATAGGTCGAGTTCATACCAGCTTCTCCCATCTCAATCAGTCCATCATATATCGTCATTATTGCCTTTCACTTGCACGACCGAAAGGTGTGGATAATAATAATAGTGCATGTGCATTGGACTAAGCTGGAATCTGCAAGCATTTAATACACAGGAGAAGACAAGGTAATATGGCCTCTTGGTTAAATCAACAATAATGCATATGAGAGCCACTCAACATTTTCATTATGGTCTTCTCCTCGACCCCCAAAGAAAAGAAATAAAACTATTTGTGCGGGAAAGCTCCCAACAAGCAAAAGGAGAACGAGAAATCTTTTTGGGTTTTCTTTTAATTATTACTACTACAGGCATGGAAAGTAAACTAGCTAAAAGCTACAACTAATATTTTTTTGTTTTTCTTAAGGTTATTAAAACACACAAGAAGAAGCTTAGAAAAGAAAATAAACTAGCATGGATAGTACAATGAAAAAGTATGAGCACCGATAACTGGCATGAGTGTGTGAACATGAATGTAATGTCGGTGAGAAATACGTACTCCCCCAAGCTTAGGCTTTTGGACTACGTTGGTCTATGCCCACAAATCAAAGTGGTCCTCTCCAGTGTACTGAGGAGGATCCTCGGGGTGCCACTGGTTAGCGAGCTCTTGCGGATCCCACTGATAAATAGACTCCTGATATGGATCAGGAGATGGCTCTGGCTCAGACTCTAGGGATCGTGTTCACTCCCAATATGCATAGATGTCATCGGGCAGGATGATGTATGTTCCTGAATAAATGTTAAACAAAGAAGGTGCAGGCAGGGTAATAATCTGACAAGTATTTTCACTAAATATCAGGTTATAAATGAGTCTCTTCTCCTTATCATCGCAAATAAAATCATGTGCTACCATACTTTTATAGTCTAAGAAAATAGGGGCATCACCTTTTCTTCTTTCTCATAGTGTCTAATAGGTATCTCAAAATATTTAGCAAGACGCGAAGCAAAGATACCTCCAAAAATGGGGCCCTTTGTACGGTTTAGACTCAACCGTTTAGCAACCATAGCGCCTAAACTGAAAGTTCTATCATGAAGTAAAGCATGGCGCAAAATGGCGAGGTCAGGAGCACTGAGACCCCCACTGTTCCTGCGACCAATTAAACATCTACTAGAAAATATTGCATAGTAACGTAGAACAGGAAAATGTATACTAGTAGTTCTTGCATCTGACACTTTTCACTTTTCCCCTATATCAATTTCATCAATAAACTCTACCACATCACTAGGATGTGGTTCCTCGACGTTGCCCTCAAAAGGCAACTTGCAAACCGCACAAAAATCATAGAGTGACATCTCCTTAAACTCATCATATAAATAGAAATCTACCGAAGGTGGTGATCTCCTAGCATGGAAATGAAAATTTTGCACAAAAATATTAGTGAGTAGGAGATACTGTTCGTGTTGGTCATGGAGGAAGTCGGTGAGGCCTGCATTCTCAGCCAAGTAATAAAAATCATCGTAAATTCTGGCGGCCTTCAAGAATGCATCACAAGGCCATTCACACGGCCAAACCTCCATGGTGCGAGGAAGATTATATTTGGGCTTCTTATTCTCTTCATTTTGCTTATCCTTCGAGCTTCGGCTCGAAGAACCTCTCAACAATCTCTTCAACATTTTCTCCCTTTGAAATTTTCTGAAATTTTTAGTGACTCAAAACAAAAGTGAACCAATCTCAACAAGATTGATAGAAACTACTCCCACAAGTGCCTAGAGATTATATCATGCATTAAGGCCCTGTTTGATTCGGCTGTGGATTTCTAAAAGCAGCTGTGAAAAATCTGGTGTGGAAAAACAACTGTGGAAAATCTGATGTGAAAAAGATGTAGGTCATTTGGCATACCAAATGATCTGACTTTTTTCAGATTTTGGCCCGCAGCGGAATCAGATTTTGGAAAGCACGTCCTGGGCTGCTTCTGCTTTTGGTTCAGATTTTGGCAACGGATATCTAGAATCGGATTCTGCTGGGTTTGCCCTTTGGTTCAGATTCTGCTGCGCGGCAGCGCAATCCGTTGATAAAGCTGAACAAAACAGGGCCTAAAACTACTTTGGACCAAATAAATTTGACATGCAAGCTCAAGAATAGGGTCACCTTAGCAGCAAAAATTTGCAATAAATAAAGCACTAGAACAAAAACTAATTGGACCATTAGAGGAGTCACATACAGAAGAACAATCCCCCAAAGCAGTTTTGTGAATGGAGCTTTGAGCAAGGAGATCAAAAATCGCAGCAAGAAGAGCTAGAACACGGGTTTGAGCTGTGTGGGGATTTTTTTCTGAAGGAAGAAGTGTGTGGGTACATGAATAAGTGGAGGGGGCCACATGGGGGTCCACAAGGCAGGGGCGTGCCCCAGGGGGGTGGGCGCGCCCTGGACCCTCGTGGCCATATGGTGGGTCCCCCTAGTGTGTTCTTAGTGCAAGATATTCTTAAATATTCTACAAAAAATCTTATTTTAATTTCAGGACATTTGGAGAACTTTTATTTTCGGGGTATTTTTTTATTGCATGGATAATTCAGAAAGCAGACAGAAAATACTATTTTTGCTTTATTTAATCTAAATAACAGAAAGTAAAAGGAGGGTATAGAGAGTTGTGCTTTCTAACTTCATCCATCTCATGCTCATCAAAAGGAATCCACTAACAAGGTTGATCAAGTCTTGTTAACAAACTCTTTCCGAATCACATCAAAACGGAGAATTTTCGAATAACACTAGGTTACCTCAACGGGGATATGCACGTCCCCAATAATAACAATATCATATTTCTTCTTGACAGTAGGAAGAGGAAATTCAAAACCTCCAATAGTAATCGTTGGAATTTTTCCAATAGAATTGATACTGTGGACTTGAGGTTGTTTTTTCGGGAAGTATACCGTATGCTCATTACCATTAACATGAAAAGTGACATTGCCTTTGTTGCAATCAATAACAGCCCCTGCAGTATTCAAAAAGGGTCTACCAAGGATAATCGACATACTATCGTCCTCGGGAATATCAAGAATAACAAAGTTTGTTAAAATAGTAACATTTGCAACCACAATAGGCACATCCTCACAAATATCGACAGGTATAGCAGTTGATTTATCGGCCATTTGCAAAGATAATTCAGTAGGTGTCAACTTATTCAAATCAAGTCTACGATATAAAGAGAGAGGCATAACACTAACACCGGCTCCTAGATCACATAAAGCAGTTTCAACATAGTTTCTTTTAATGGAGCATGGTATAGTTGGTACTCCTGGATCTCCTAGTTTCATAGGTATTCCACCCTTAAAAGTATAATTGGCAAGCATGGTGGAAATTTCAGCTTCCGGTATCTTTCTTTTATTTGTAACAATATCTTTCATATACTTAGCATAAGGATTCATTTTAAGCATACCAGTCAAACGCATACGCAAAAAGATAGGTCTAATCATTTCAACAAAGTGCTCAAAATCCTCATCATCCTTTTTCTTGGATGGTTTAGGAGGAAAGGGCATGGGTTTCTAAACCCATGGTTCTCTTTCTTTACCGTGCTTCCTAGCAACGAAGTATCTCTTATCATAACGTTGATTCTTTGATTGTGGGTTATGAAGATCAACAACAGGTTCAATCTCTACATCACTGTTATTGCTAGGTTGAGCATCAACGTGAACATCATCATTAATATTATCACTAGGTTCATGTTCATTACAGATTGTGTTTCAAAGATCGTAAATAGAAATATCATTGGGATTCTCAGGTGTGTCAACAACAGGGTTCCTTTGGAAGCATGCAAAGTCCTATCATTTTTTCTTTTTCTTCTTCTTAGAAGGACTAGGTGCATCAACATTAGTTCTCTGAGAATCTTGCTCCATTCTCTTAGGGTGGCCCTCAGGATACAAAGGTTCCTGAGTCATTTTACCCCCTCTAGTCATAACTCTAACAACATTATCATTTTTCTTATTATTTAATTCATTGAGAAAATCATTTTGAGCTTTAAGCACTTGTTCTACTTGAGTGATAACCATAGAAGCATGTTTACTAATAAGTTTAAGTTCACCTTTAACTCTAGACATATAATCACTCAAGTGTTCAATCATATAAGCATTATGTTTCAATTGTCTACCAACATAAGCATTGAAGTTTTCTTGTTTAACAATAAAATTATCAAACTCATCTAAGTGTTGGCTAGCAGACTTATAACGAGGAATATCACCTTCATCAAATCTATAGAGAGAATTTACCTTTACTACCTGTGTCGGGTTATCAAGACCATGTATTTCTTCAATAGGTGGTAAATTTGTGACATCTTCAGCTTCAATACTTTTTCTTTCAAAAATTTCTTTGCCTCTTGCATATCTTCAGGACTGAGAAATAGAATACCCCTTTTCTTCGGAGTTGGCTTAGGAGTTGGTTCAGAAAGTGTCCAATTATTATCATTACTCAACATAGTATTCAATAGCAATTCAGCTTGATCAACAGTTCTTTCCCTCGAAACACAACCAGCACAACCATCCAGGTGGTCTCTGGAAGCATCAGTTAGTCCATTGTAAAAGATATCAAGTATTTCATATTTCTTGAGAGGATGTCGGGGAAAACGACATCTACGGGATCACGAGGAATCCCTTTTGCTACGGTTGGCGGGCGCGAGGCTGTGGAAAGAGCGGGATTGAGAGATCAACGCGGGGGGATTATCCAGGTTCGGGCCGCAAGTGACGCGTAATACCCTACTCCTGCTGGTTTCTATTTATCTGGTGTTCTTGGACTAGCTACAAGGCGTGCAGGGTCCAAAAAGTTCGAATCCTCTCCCAGTACGCCACAGGCCTCCTTTTATAGACAAAGGGGCTGCCACAGTGGCACACAGGAGGTGGAAAGCTATACAGTGGTCGAGTCTATCCTCTGGCACCGTAGGACAAACGCATTTAGTGCGCTGCCGACGTGCCCTTCTTGCTTTATCGGGGATGTCAAGGAAGCTCGTCCCAGCTGTCACCGCCTCGTCTGGCTTCGACGTGCGTCCGAACTGACGAGGCGGGTAGTGCCACGCTGGCTGGCTGGCTGCTGAGTTGGTGCGATGGCAGAGCCTTCACGAAGATCTGCATGCCACCACGCAGGTGCTTGCTGAGTTGGCCTAGAGGCCGCACGTCGCCACGCAGGTGCTCGCCTAGTTGGTGGGCTGGCAGCTGCATGGGAACGGCGGCGGAGTCTTGGCAGATGTGGGCCTGGCTGCGGCCCCGCGGATGTCTTCGGCAAGAGTCTTGCTGGGGCCCCGGCATAGGTCTCGCCGTGGCATCATGGTCGTCCCGGCGTATCCTTGGCAAGTATCTTGCCGAGGATCTTTGTCTTCTGGTTATTCATCTAGTCTTGTATGCTTCTGGTCTTCACAAAAATCTGCATGCCACCACGGAGGCGCCTCCCAAGCTTTGGTTCCAATGTGGTTGAGGACGTCGGAACTCTCAGGCTCGAGGGTGGCAGCCCTGCTGGCGTTGGGTAAGCTACCCCGGCAAGGTTCTTGTCGGGGCTGTGGAGGCCGCCCGGCAAGGGCCTTGCCAGGGGAGTTCACCTCGCCCTTCTGCTCTTTGTGTTTCCGGCTTGGCGTTGGTTCGCCTGTCTTGTGTCTTTGCTTCCTCTGCCCCTCCAAGCATGGCCAGGGCGTGGGGCTGCGACTGCCCGTGCACAAGTAAAGGGGTGCAAAAAAGGGACCCCTACTTTTGTACACCAACAGGAGAACTCGGGCCTGGGCCACATATAAGCGCGGGGCGTTATTGGGCCAGGCCGAGAACGGTGCGCGGGCGCGCGTGCGGCGGAGTTTTTACCGCAGTAACTCCCTCGCTCGTTGCGCTTCCCCATGACTCGCATTGAATGCGCGACGTGGGGGTCATGCGTGACGTAGGGGTCATGCGTGGGGCGGTTGCTGCCCTCATGCGTCACATGTAGTAAAGAGGTGGCTCGCGCCTTCCCCATAAAAAGAGGAAAACGCAGGGGCGCGGCTCATTTATTAAGTGGACTCGAGTCGTGGCCTTCAAGGCACCCGTACCCCATGATCACGGGGTGGAGAGCGGTCGCCTCACTCGTCTCCTCGATTTCGGCTTACTCGCCACGTGTCCCCCATGCCTCGAAGATGGTAGGCGGTGGACGTGGCGGGCACGGGCCTTAAATGACGAGGCGGGGAACCGGGTCGTCGCTGGTTGGAGCAGCGGGCCGGTCTCGATTCCCTGCGCCCCTGGAGGCCGGATTGGTTAAGTGGGCGGCCGGGCCCCAGCCCCGCCCCTTTATAAGAAGGGGAGGGGGATGGCACCCCCCCTCCCCCGAATATTTCATCATTCATCTCCTACCACCTTGGCTCCTTCCTTCCTTCTGCTATGGCGAGAGGGCGCGCCGGCACTCCGATGGCGGTGACGAGGGTCTCTGCTCGACAGCGCGACCCTCCTTCCCAAGAGCTCGTGGCGGTGGAGCCGGCCGTGAGAGGAAGGGGGAGGGGTGAGGCCGAGGCCGCCCTGGCGATCGGTGAAGAGGAGGACGGGGCAGCGCACCGGCCTCGCCTCCACCAGCGGCCCCTCCCCCGATGGATGGCCACGTCGGAGACCAGCCCCACGAGTTCGTCATCAGGCTGCACCGGCCAGTGCGCTGTCGTCTTCGTCTCCCTACTCCGTTCGCTCGGGAGATGGAGCTCAACCTGCCACAAGCTCTGAGGTTGCATATGAGGGGTTGCGGGAATGGCAGCTTGCGGGTCGACGTCGACTTCCCCGCCCCTCACGTCATGTATCTTCGTCACGCATGGAAGACTTTTGCTCGTGCCCACAACCTGTCGGAGGGGCTCGTTCTCCACTTCAAATTAATGGATAACGGCCTGCTCTCCGTCAAGGTCTTTGGGAACATGGGAACTCGCCTAAGGTATTGCGTAGAGAGCTCCTTCGATGATGAAGACTCCTTCTCAAGCGGGAGTGATGAGGAGGACAGCGACAGCGACGACGAGGGCGTCAAGCGGGAGGACGCCGACTCCGACTGGCCGCGTCGCCCTCCTCCCTCGGCCACGCGCCATGCCGAGGGTCTTCCTCGTCAAGCTCTCCATCGGCGCGTTCCCCGTCGCCTCCTTTTTGCCTTCACCTGCCGCACCTGGGAGGAAAGGGGCAAGAACGTGGATCACGGGGCACTTATCTTTTTTAGTTTTTAAGCCTATGGGCACTTGTTAGATTTAAACCTTGTAATCCCCTTGCTCATGTTTGCATTTAGTATGAACTGTACCTGTTTGGAACGTATTAATGAAAAAGGGTGCTTGTCGGGTTCTTTGTGCACGAGCGAGGCCCATGCCAAGGAATGACTCCTTGTTATTTTTAAGATAAACATTGTCGCCCGGCAACAGGCCTTGCCGTCCCCTCACTTCATCCATGACCATACTCACGCTCTCGGTGGAGGCAGGGGCGAAGTAGGGTTAGGCCCTTCGTTTGCTTCCTTGTCACCGCGACTACAACCAAGTTCCGGCCCAGGGAATAGTTCTTGGGCACAGGAAAGGGGGAGCATGGTGGCCCAGGAATAAACGAGGCTTCATACGGCCCAATTCCACACGGAAATGCATAACAGGCGATAAAGGACTTATCTGGATCTGCAGCCCCCGGCAACCTTGGCTTTCCGTGGTCGGGTGCTTGAATCTGCAGCCCCCCGGCAATGGCTTGCCGGGGTCCGGGATGTCGATCCGTCGCCCTGCCCTTAAATGGCTTAGCAGAAACACCTGTGCAGCCTGCAAACCAAAGAAAAGACTGGAAAGGACAAAAAGACACACACCCGACCTCTATGCTAGGGGTTAGTTGCCGTCGGGCACTATCAACCCTACCAAAGAGAGACTTAACCTAGCATGCATGCTAAAACTTAGGGCACCAGCGCTTCATTTATTTATGCTCAGGGTCTGCGCCTGGCTTTGTACAAAGGGTTACATGCCTTGTCGGCAAGGCTCGTACAAAAGGTGGATTGTCGGGAGGCCCGACAACCGCGCCTCATGGGTAACTTATGAAGATGTTCGATGTTCTAGGAGTTGCGCACTGGGACACCATCTTCGGTCTCCAGGCGGACTGCACCAGGCCTGGTGACTTGTATTACCCGATAAGGGCCTTCCCACTTCGGCATCAGCTTGTTGGAATTCTTGGCCGACTGAACGAGCCGAAGAACAAGGTCGCCTTCCAAAAGACTTCGGGCATGAACCTTGCGGCTATGGTAGCGGCGCAAGGCCTGCTGGTAGCGTGCAGCTCGCACAGCCGCCCGAAGACGATCTTCCTCAAGGAGCATCGCGTCATCTTGCCGCAACTGCTCTTGCTCAAGCTCGTCATAAACGAGCACTCGAGGTGACCCGTATGTGAGTTCCATGGGGAGAACTGCTTCTGCCCCGTATACCAGGGCAAAGGGTGTTTGTCCGATGGCTCAATTTGGCATCGTTCTGATCGACCAAAGAACCGTCAGCAACTCATCAATCCAGTGCCTTCCACACTTGTGCAGCCTGTCAAAAGTCTTTGTCCTAAGACCTCGCAATACTTCAGCATTTTCCCTCTCCGACTGGCCGTTGCTCCGTGGGTGTGCCACCGAAGCGAAACAGACCTTGCTACTGAGGTCCTGGATGTATTGCATGAAGGTGCGGCTTGTGAAATGTGTGCCATTGTCGGTGATGACCCTGTACGACACACCAAAACGGCAAACTAGCTCCTTGAAGAACTTGACGGCTGACTGTGCTGTCACCTTCCTCACTGCCTCCACTTCGGGCCACTTTGTGAACTTGTCGATTGCAACGTACAAGTACTCAAAGCCCCCGACAAAGACGGGGAAGGGGCCCAGATGTCGAGCCCCAGGCGAAAAATGGCTGGAGAGAGGGATTGTTTGAAGGGCTTGAGCTGTTTGATGAAGCTTCTTGAATGTAATTGACACGCTTCACACTTGGTTACTAAGCGCAATGCATCCTGGAGGGCTGTGGGCCAGAAGAAACCTTGCCGGAATGCCTTGCCGGCAAGGGCCCTTGAACCTATGTGGGAGCCACACATACCTCCATGTATCTCTGCCAACAACTCTAGTCCGCCCTCTCGAGGAATGCACTTCAACCTGACTCTGTTTGGCCTCCTTCTGTACAGGGTATCATCCACAAACTGGTACATGTTGGACCGACGGGCTACTTTCTCTGCTTCTTCCTACTCCTCGGGAGCTCTCCTGTTTGGAGAACGAACGGTGGGCTGCGCCCATGCCGGAGCACAGGGGCTCGGCAGTGGGACCAAAGGCACATCTTCGGCCGCAGGGGCAGCTGCCTATACGGTCAGGGCCTGGGGCCCCATCGGAGGTAGTTGCCCATCGGCAAGCTTGGGGTACCCGGCAACCTCCTTGCCGGCGGCTCCTGGGAGCTTAGTGGGAAGGTACTTGCCAGGGCTTGTCTTCCTTCACTTGTTCTGCCCTGCTGATGGCTCTACGGATGGTTGTATTAATTGAAGTACAAAGGTACTTGGTTCCACAGGCAACTTGAGGGCAGCGCATTCCGACAGGTCGTCGGCAATGCTGTTCTCCGCTCGGGGAACATGTTCTGCCTATAGGCCATCGAAACATTCTTCCAACTTCCTCACTTCATTCACGTAGGCCTCCATCAACGGGCTCTGGTAATCCTTGTTGACTTGCTTGACGACGAGCTGCGAATCACCTCTGATGATGAGCTTCTTGATTCTGAGGTCTGCCGCGATCTTGAGACCGGCAAGCAACCCCTCGTACTCCGCCGTATTGTTCATTGATTTTTCCCAGGGGAAGTTCATCTGGATTATGTACTTGAGGTACTCTCTGGTGGGTGCGATGAGTAGCACGCCAGCACCAGCACCTTGGAGTGAGAAAGCTCCGTCAAAGTACATAATCCACTCACTGCTCGTCTCCTTGCCGGGAAGGGTGGTCTCTTGGATCTCCTCGTCAGGCGTTGCGGTCCACTCTGCTATGAACTCTGCCAAAGCTTGGCTCTTGATTGTTGAAGTACTTTCCAACCTGAGGCCAAAGCTCCAACGCCAACTCCACAATCCTCCCCGTCGCATCTGGGTTGTGCAGAATCTGTTGCAAAGGGAGGCGGGTGATGACGGTGATCTCGTGTGCTTGGAAATAGTGCCGCGGCTTTCTCGAGGCCATGAGAAGGCCAAAAAGTAGCTTCTGCATTCCAGAATATCTTGACCTAGTGCCCTGCAAGAGGGAACTGACAAAATACACTGGGTGTTGCACCATCTTCTTCTTCTGTCCCACTTCGCCCATCCGCTCAGGCTCTGCCTCGTCGGGTCCGTGCCTTGCCGGGGGTTCTGGTTTGCAGGTCTCAGGCTCTACCGGGGAAGACCCCGGCCCGCCATCCGACGGCTCTGCCACAACTGCTGCTTCTCCCTTAGGTTCCCTCTGCGCCACCAGCGCAGCACTAACCACTTGATTCATTGCTACTAAGTACAGCAGCAACGGCTCTCGTGGTTTAGGCACGACTAGTATTGGCGTAGAGGAGAGATACCTCTTCAAATCTTGCAGTGCTGCCTCTGCCTCCGGAGTCCATTTTACTGGACCCGCCTTTTTCAAAACTTTGAAAAAGGGGAGGGCGCGCTTAGCAGATTTTGAGATGACCCTACTCAAGGCAGCAACGCAGCCGGCAAGCCTACGGACGTCTTTGACCCATTTCGGCGCCTCAATATGCTTGATCGCTTTGATCTTGTCGGGATTTGCTTCAATTCCGCGTTGAGACACAAAGAACCCGAGAAGTTTGCCAGAGGGGACACCGAACACGCACTTCCCTGTGTTGAGCTTGAGGTTGATCTTGCACAGGTTTGCGAATGTTTCTTCTAAATCTTGCACGAGTGTGGCCCTGTCCTTAGTTTTGACCACTATGTCATCCATATAAGCTTCCATATTTTTATGTAGCTGGGGCTCAAAACCAATCTGGACTGCCCGGGCAAACGTCGAACTAGCATTCTTCAACCCGAAAGGCATTCGTACAAAGCAGTACGTACCACATGGGGTGATGAACGCGGTCTTCTCTTCGTCTTCCTTCATCATGAAGATCTAGTGGTACCCTCAATAGGCATCAAGGAATGACAGCAGGTCACACCCGGTAGTGGAGTCTACAATCTGGTCGATGTGTGGCAGAGGGAAAGGATCCTTTGGACAGGCTTTATTGATGTCTGTGTAGTCAATACACAGCCTCCAATTCCCGTTTGCCTTACGCACCACCACCGGATTGGCCAACCACGTGGGGTGGAGTACTCCTCTTACTAGGCCTGCCGCCTCCAACTTCCTGATCTCTTCAATGATGAACTCTTGTCGCTCCAAAGCTTGCTTTCTGACCTTCTGCTTGACGAGCCGCGCGTGAGGACAGACAGCAAGATGGTGCTCAATCACCTCCCTGGGAACGTCGGGGATGTCAGATGCTTTCCATGCAAATACATCGACATTCGCCCACAGGAAGGTGACGAGCGTGCTTTCCTATTTGCTGTCGAGGGTGGAGCTTATAGTGAAAGCCCCGACCGTGCCATCCTCCTTGACGGACACCTTCTTGGATTCTGGTGGTGCAGCCTTGGACTTCTTGCTCTTGCCAGTGGAGCTCTCTGGCACGTCCTCAACGGGAGCACAGCACTCCGAAGAGGTGCGCTTACCGGAGTGGGTGCAAGAGATCTTGCCGGAAGGAGTCTTGCCTGCCTTCTTCCTCCCTGGAGCTTCAGCGACAGGAGTGAGTGCCCTGGCGGCAGTTGCTACAACTGCCTCTTGGTAGAGTTGATCGGCGCAGATGAGCGCGTCTTTCTTGTCAGAGGGGACGGTGATGATGGTCAGCGGCCCCGGCATCTTCAACGTGTTGTAGGCGTAGTGGGACGCCGCCATGAACTTGGCCAGCGCTGGGCGGCCAAGGATCCCATTGTATGGCAAGGGGATCTCGGCGACATCGAAGACGATCTTCTCCGTCCTATAGTTCAGCTTGCCCCCAAACGTAACGGGCAGCGTCATTTTACCTTTAGGTTGGCTCTTTCCCGGGTTGACCCCTTGAAACGTGCCCGTCTCTTCGAGGTCTCCATCAGGAATCTGCAGCTTCTTGATCACAGCAGGCGAGATCAAATTCAGACCGGCCCCACCGTCAACCAGCACTCTGGGCACCTTGAGGTTGCATATTGTTGGTGAAACCAACAACGGCAAGCACCCGGCCGTAGTTGTGCGGTCAGGGTGATCCTCGGTGACAAAAATGATGGGCGTGTGGGACCACTTCAGTGGCTTCTGGGCATCGAACGATGGCTCCGCCGCAGTGACCTCACGTGCCCACTGCTTCAGCTGGCGGTGTGAGGTGTACAACAAGTCGCCACCGTCGATGCACATAGCCTCTGTAGCCTTCTGGAACTTGTGCTCGCCGGACTCGTCGTCGTCGTCGTGATCGTCATCCTCCTCTTTCTTGTTGCGGCCCCGAGCGGGCCTCTCTTGTTGGTTATCTTTGCCTCGGCGACCCCCTTGGCCACCACGCTTCTTGCAGGATCCCTCAGCACCATCCTGGCCCTTCTCCTTGTCTTGCCTTTCATATTCATCCTTTTGCTTTTCTGCAAGTAGCTCAACTTGTCGACAGTTCTGGAGGTCATGGCCCTTGGTGCGGTGGATCTTGCAAGATCGCTTGTCGAGCCTCCGGCTTCTTTGGCGGCGGCTGTGGCTAAGCAGCGGCACACCCAAAGAACCTCCTTGCCGGGGTCGTCAGCCTTGGCCTTTTTGGCGGCGCCGAGCTCGCCAGATCCCTCAGCGGCAAGCACAGTCTTTCCCTTGCGCTTCATGTTGCAGCGCTGGCCCTTCTTTGTCGGGGCGGTGGTGTCTTCATCTGTGGAGTCGGTTTCCGCACCGGCATCCTTGCCGGGGTACTTACTCCCCTCTTCAGCTCGAGCACATCTATCAGCCAGAACATAAAGTTCGGCCACATCTTTGACCTTGTTCATCGCTAACTCGTCACACATCTTGCGGTTGCGCACATTCTGATGGGATGCGCTGATAACGGCAACGGGATGAACATCTGGGATGTTGTACTGCACCCGGCTGGACCTCTGTATGTACTTGCGCAGGTTTTCACCTTCTTTCTGGGGGATGATATGCAAATCGCTTGCCTGGCCATGAGCTTGGTGGCCTCCAGTGAATGCGCCAACAAACTCATGACACAAATCCGACCAAGAAGAAATGGATTCACTGGCAAGTGCATCAACCATGACATGACGTTGGGTTTGACTGCCAACAGGAAGTAATTGGCAAGCATCTTGTCGTCGTGAGCTCCAGCAGCTTGCATCGCGATGGTGTAGATGCTAAGGAACTCCGACGGATGGGTCTTGTCGTTGTACTTCTCGCCAACATCGGGCTTGAACATGCGGTGGGAGGGCCACTGGAACTGCCGCAGCTCTCGGGTAAAGGCTGGACAACCCACCTCATAAGGCAGGTCGCCGGTGTCCCCCGGCGCCGGGTGGTCCATAGTAGGCCCTGCACGCCGATCTGACTGATGGTGTGTCTCCCGTCGTCGTTCGATGGTAGTTCGAACGTCTTCCTGGACCCGTTCCCGAAGGACTTGACGTTGGTCGCGGCGTGTTCGTGGGTCGGACGACACTGTGGAAACGTTGTCACCGACGTCGGGTCGACGGGCCGGTGGCTGTTGTCGTGGCCGCGGGGGGGGGGGTGTGCAATGTGGTCCCAGCGTCTCTGGTCTCCCCACCGCCGGCATGCATCGGCTCGTCAGGACGCCGGTGCAAGGGTCCTGTCAGGAGCGGCTCGTCTTTGTTGGCGAAGCTGACAAGGCTTCAGATGGTGGCTCTGCACTCGTCGAGCTTCTCCGCAACGGGGTGGGGAGTCGAGGAGCAGCTGCACGCGCGCCAACGTCTGCTGGCGTAGGCGGCGGCGAGATATGTGTAGACCGTGACGCGCTCCGACTTCTAACCGGGTTAGAAGGGGCTCTATCACGGTCTCGCGGTCGCACGCCGTCCACACCGGCGTCTGGCGCGACGCCGCCTGGTTAAATCCTGTGAGTGGCGCCTGAGGCTCTTTCCACGGCGGTGCCCGGGGGCTCCGGCATCGCAGTGTTGCTCATCACGCGCGGCCTGGGAAGGGAGCGGCGCGGGCGCCAGCTGGGGTGCCGTAGAGGCTGTTGCGCTGCCCGTGGGCAGCATGGCCCCGCCCCGGACCCAGTAGCGCGTGGCTCGTCGTCTCGGACTCGGACAAGGCCGCTCGCCTGGCTCCGATCGCGAGAATGTCGTGGATGCTCGCGGGCCATGTCTCCGGCACCATCCGTGGGCACCCGGCCGTCTGCTCGCGCTGGCGCGGACGGGCCGGCCCTGGACGAGCCGATCATTGTGATCCCCTTCTTCTTGGGGGCCATGGTGATGATGAAGTCGGTGTGCTAACCTTCAAACCGGATATTCATAGCTTGTGCGCCCCCTACCTGGCGCGCCAAAGATGTCGGGGAAAACAACACCTATGGGATCACGAGGAATCCCTTTTGCTATGGTTGGCGGGCATGGGGCTGTGGAAAGAGCGGGATTGAGGGATCAACGCGGGGGGATTATCCAGGTTCGGGCCGCAAGTGACGCGTAATACCCTGCTCCTACTGGTTTCTGTTTATCTGGTGTTCTTGGACTAGCTACAAGGCGCAGGTGGTCCAAAAGTCTGAATCCTCTCGACGCCCGCGGGCCTCCTTTTATAGACAAAGGGGCTGCCATAGTGGCACACAGGAGGTGGAAAGCTATATAGTGGTCGAGTCTATCCTCTGGCACCATAGGAAAAACACATTTAATGTGCTGCCGACATGCCCTTCTTGCTTTGTTGGGGATGGCAAGGAAGCTCGTCCCAGCTGTCGCCGCCTCGCCTGGCTTCGACGCGCGTCCGAACTGACGAGGCGGGTAGTGCCACGCTGGCTGGATGGCTGCTGAGTTGGTGCGGTGGCAGAGCCTTCACGAAGATCTGCATGCCACCACGCAGGTTCTTGCTGAGTTGGCCTAGAGGACGCATGTCACTGCCCAGGTGCTCGCCTAGTTGGTGGGCTGGCTGTTGCATGGGAACGGCGGCGGAGTCTTGGCAGATGTGGGCCTGGCTGCGGCCCCGTGGATGTCTTCGGCAAGAGTCTTGCCGGAGCCCCGGCATGGGTCTCGCCGGGGCATCGTGGTCGTCCCTGGTAAGGGGCTTGCCGGGGGTCTCGTGGGTATCCTTGGCAAGGATCTTTCTGAGGATCTTCGTCTTCTGGTTATTCATCTAGTCTTGTATGCTTCTGGTCTTCACAAAGATCTCCATGCCACCACGGAGGCGCCTCCCGAGCTTTGGTTCCAATGTGCTTGAGGAAGTCGGAACTCTCAGGCTCGAGGGTGGCGGCCCTGCTGGCGTTGGGCAAGCTACCCTGGCAAGGTTCTTGTCGGGGATGTGTAGGCCGCCCCGGCAAGGGCCTTGCCGGGGGAGTTCACCTCGCCCTTCTGCCCTTTGTGTTTCCGTCTTGGCGTTGGTTCGCATGTCTTGTGTCTTTGCTTCCTATGCCCCGCCAAGCGTGGCTAGGGGCGTGGGGCTGCGACTGCCCGTGCACAAATAAAGGGGTGCAGAAAAGGGACCCCTACTTTTGTACACCGACAGAGGATGATCAGGCAAAGAATTAAGTAATCGGAGAAGCCTCCCCCAAGCTTGTGGGAGACTCTCTTCTTCAATTTGCACAAAATTATATATTTCCCTTAAGGCAGCTTGTTTCTTATGAGCAGGGAAATATTTAGCAGAGAAGTAATAAATCATATCCTAGGGACTACGCACACAACCAGGAGTAAGAGAATTAAACCATGTTTTAGCATCACCCTTTAATGAGAACGGAAATAATTTAAGGATATAGTAGTACCGAATTTTTTTCCTCATGAGTGAATAGGGTGGCTATATCATTTAATTTAGTAAGATGTGCCACAACAGTTTCAGATTCATAGCCATAAAAAGGATCAGATTCAACCAAAGTAATTAACTCAGGATCAACAGAGAAATCATAATCCTTATCAGAAATACAGATAGGTGAAGTAGCAAAAGCAGGATCATATTTCATTCTAGCATTCAAAGATTTTTCTTTTAGCTTAGCTAACAGTTTCTTAAGATTATATCTATCTTTGCAAGCAAAAAAGTCTCTAGTAGTTTCTTCATCCATAACATAATCCTTAGGCACATGAGGCAATTCATATCTAGGGGGGAATTTTCATCATCACTTTCATCAATATTATCAGTTTCAATAATTTCATTCTCTCTAACCCTAGCAAGTTGTTCATCAAGAAATTCACCTAATGGCACAGTATTATCAAGCATAGAAGTAGTTTCGTCATAAGTATCATGCAAAGTAGAAGTGGCATCATCAATAACATGCAACATATCAGAATCAATAGCAGGAGTAGGTGTCGCAAGTTTACTCATAACAGAAGGTGAATCAAGTGCAGAGCAAGATGGCAGAATTTTACCTCCCCTCGTAGTTGAGGGATAAATCTTGGTTTTTGCATCTTTCAAGTTCCTCATAGTGATCAACAGATATAAATCCTAAGTGACTCAAAGAATAGAGCTATGCTCCCCCGCAACGGCGCCAGAAAATAGTCTTGATAACCCACAAGTATAGGGGATCGCAACAATTTTCGAGGGTAGAGTATTCAACCCAAATTTATTGATTCGACACAAGGGGAGCCAAAGAATATTCTCAAGTATTAGCAGCTGAGTTGTCAATTCAACCACACCTGGAGGACTTAATATCTACAGCAAAGTATTTAGTAGCAAAGTAGTATGGAAGTAACGGTAACGGTGGCAAAAGTAACAGTAGCAGTTTCGTAGTAATTGTAACAGTGGCAACGGAAAAGTAACTAAGCGAAGATCAATATGTGAAAAGCTCGTAGGCAATGGATCAGTGATGGATAATTATGTCAGATGCGATTCCTCATGCAACAGTTATAACATAGGGTGACACAGAACTAGCTCCGGTTCATCAATGTAATGTAGGCATGTATTCCGAATATAGTCATACGTGCTTATGGAAAAGAACTTGCATGACATCTTTTGTTCTACCCTCCCGTGGTAGCGGGGTCCTATTGGAAACTAATGGATATTAAGGCCTCCTTTTAATAGAGTACCGGACCAAACCATTAACACTTAGTGAATACATGAACTCCTCAAACTATGGTCATCGCTGGGAGTGGTCCCGATTATTGTCACTTCGGGGTTACCGGATCATAACACATAGTAGGTGACTATTGACTTTCAAGATAGGATCAAGAACTCACATATATTCATGAAAATATAATAGGTTCAGATCTGAATTCATGGCACTCGGGCCCTAGTGACAAGCATTAAACATAGCAAAGTCATAGCAACATCAATCTCAGAACATAATGGATACTAGGGATCAAACCCTAACAAAACTAACTCGATTACATGATAAATCTCATCCAACCCATCACCGTCCAACAAGCCTACGATGGAAGTGAGCATCATGAAATTGGTGATGGAGGAAGGTTGATGATGACGACGGCGACGGATTGCCCTCTCCAGAGCCCCGAACGGACTCCAGATCAGCCCTCCCGAGAGAGATTAGGGCTTAGCGGCGGCTCCGTATCCTAAAACGCGGTGAATCCTTCTCTCTGATTTTTTCTGGCCGAACGTGAATATATAAGTTGGAGCTGAGGTCGGTGGAGACTCAGGGGGCCCACGAGGCAGGGGGCGCGCCCTCCACCCTCATGGACAGGGTGTGGGCCCCCTGGTGTTTATTCTTTTGCCAGTATTTTTTATATATTCCAAAAATATTCTCCGTGAAGTTTCAGGTCATTCCGAGAACTTCTATTTCTGCACAAAAATAACACCATGGCAATTCTGCTGAAAACAGCGTCAGTCCGGGTTAGTTCCATTCAAAACATGCAAGTTAGAGTCCAAAACAAGGGCAAAAGTGTTTGGAAAAGTAGATACGATGGAGACGTATCACCTGTTGTATGTGAACGTATAGCTTATCACACCCGATCATCATGTGGTGTCTCAGCACGAAGAACTGTCGCAATGGTGCATACTCAGGGAGAACACTTATACCTTGAAATTTTAGTAAGGGATCATCTCATAATGCTACCGCCGTACTAAGCAAAATAAGATGCATAAAAGATAAACATCACATGCAATCGAAATAAGTGATATGATATGGCCATCATCATCTTGTGCCTTTGATCTCCATCTCCAAAGCATCGTCATGATCACCATTGTCACCGGCTTGACACCTTGATCTCCATCATAGCATCGTTGCCGTCTTGCCAGCTATTGCTTCTACGACTATCGCTACCGCTTAGTGATAAAGTAAAGCAATTACATGGCGATTGCATTTCATACAATAAAGCGACAACCATAGGGATCCTACCAGTTGCCGATAACTTCTACAAAACATGATCATCTCATACAACAATTTATATCACCACGTCTTGACCATATCACATCACAGCAAGCCCGCCAAAAACAAGTTAGACGTCCTCTACTTTGTTGTTGCAAGTTTTACGTGGCTGCTACGGGCTTCTAGCAAGAACCGTTCTTACCTACGCATCAAACCCACAATGGTTTTTTGTCAGGTGTGCTGTTTTAACCTTCAACAAGGATCGGGCGTAGTCAAACTCGATTCAACTAAAGTTGGAGAAACAGACACCCACTAGCCACTTGTGTGCGAAGCACGTCGGTAGAACCAGACTCATGAACGCGGTCATGTAATGTCGGTCTGGGCCGCTTCATCCAACAATACCGCCGAATCAAAGTATGACATGCTGGTAAGCAGTATGACTATTATCGCCCACAACTCTTTGTGTTCTACTCGTGCATATAACATCTACACATAGACCTGGCTCGGATGCCACTGTTGGGGAACATAGTATTTCAAAAAAAATCATACGATCACGCGAGATCTATCTAGGAGAAGCAAAGCAACGAGCGGGGAGAGTGTGTCCACGTACCCTCGTAGACCGAAAACGGGAGCGTTTACTAACGCGGTTGATGTAGTCGAACGTCTTCGAGATCCAACCGATCCAAGTACCGAACGCACGGCACCTCCGCGATCAGCACACGTTCAGCTCGGTGAAGTCCCTCGAACTCTTGATCCAGTTGAGGCCGAGGGAGAGTTCCGTCGGCACGACGGCGTGGTGACGGTGATGATGAAGTTACCGGCGCAGGGCTTCGCCTAAGCACTACGATGATATGACCGAGGTGTGTAACTGTGGAGGGGGGCACCGCACACGGCTAAAAGATCAACTTGTGTGTCATTGGGGTTCCCCTTGCCTCCGTATATAAAGGAGGGAGAGGGAGAGGCAGCTGGCCCTAGGGGGCGCGCCAAGGTGTGGAGTCCTACTAGGACTCCCTAGTCCTAGTAGGATTCCACCTCCCACAGGGAGTAGGAAAGGGGGAAGGGAGAAGGAGAAGGAAAGGGGGGCCGGCCCCCTTCTCCTAGTCCTAATCGGCCTCCTACCCAAGGGGGCTAACCAGCCCCTTGTGGGCTTGTGTTCTTCCCTCTTATGGCCCATAAGGCCCAAAACTTCTCCCAGGGGGTTCCGGTAACCTCCCGGTACTCCGGAAAAATGTCGGAATCACTCGGAACCATTCCGATGTCCAAATGCAACCTTCCAATATATGAATCTTTACCTCTTGACCATTTCGAGACTCGTTGTCATGTCTGTGATCTCATCCAGGACTCCGAACAAACTTCGGTACATCAAATCACATAACTCATAATACAAATCGTCATCGAACGTTAAGCGTGCGGACCCTACGGGTTCGAGAACTATGTAGACATGACCGATACACATCTCTTGTCAATAACCAACAGCGGAACCTGGATGCTCATATTGGCTCCTACATATTCTACGAAGATCTTTATCGGTCAAACCGCATAACAACATACGTTGTTCCCTTTGTCATCGGTATGTTACTTGGCCGAGATTCGATCGTCGATATCATCATACCTAGTTCAATCTCGTTACCGGCAAGTATCTTTACTCATTCTATAATGCATCATCCTGCAACTCATTAGTCACATTGCTTGCAAGGCTTATAGTGATGTGCATTACCGAGAGGGCCCAGAGATACCTCTCCGATACATGGAGTGACAAATCCTAATCTTGATCTATGCCAACTCAACAAACACCATCGGAGACACTTGTAGAGCATCTTATAATCACCCAGTTACGTTGTGACGTTTGATAACACACAAGGTGTTCCTCCGGTATTCGAGAGTTGCATAATCTCATAGTCAAAGGAACATGTATAAGTCATGAAGAAAGCAATAGCAATAAAACTAAACGATCATTATGCTAAGCTAACGGATGGGTCTTGTCCATCACATCATTCTCCTAATCATGTGATCATGTTCATCAAATGACAACACATGTCTATGGTCAGGAAACATAACCATCTTTGATTAATGACCTAGTCAAGTAGAGGTATACTAGGGACACTCTGTTTTGTCTATGTATTCACACATGTACTAAGTTTCCGGTTAATACAATTCTAGCATGAAAAATAAACATTTATCACGATATAAGAAAATATAAATAACAACTTTATTATTGCCTCTAGGGCATATTTCCTTCACCCCCTTCCTTTTATCGGAGGGGGAAAGGGGGAAGGAGAGAGAGCGAGAAAGAAAGGGGGCACCGCCCCCTCCCCTTGTCCAATTCGGACTCCTCCCTTGGGGGGCGCCACACCTTGTGGGCTGGCTTGCCTTGCTCCTATGGCCCATATCTTCCCCCGGGGGGGTTCCGGTAACCCCCCCCCCCTCCCCGCGATACTCTGATATGTACCTGATACATTCCGAAACACTTCCGGTGTCCGAATACTATCATCCAATATATCAATATTTACCTCTAGACCATTTCGAGATTCCTTGTCATGTCCGTGATCTCATCCGGGACTCCGAACAACATTCGGTCACCAAATCACATAACTCATAATACAAATCGTCATCAAACATTAAGCATGCGGACCCTACGGGTTCGAGAACTATGTAGACATGACCGAGACACATCTCCAGTCAATAACCAACAGCGGAACCTGGATGCTCATATTGGTTCCTACATATTCTATGAAGATCTTTATCGTTCAAACCGTAATGACAACATACGTAATTCCCTTTGTCATCAGTATGTTACTTGCCCGAGATTCGATCATCGGTATCTTCATACCTAGTTCAATCTCATTACCTGCAAGTATCTTTACTCGTTCTGTAATGCATCATCCTGCAACTAACTCATTAGTCACATTGCTTGCAAGGCTTATCATGATGTGCATTACCGAGAGGGCCCGAAGATACCTCAACATAATCCTAATCTTGATGTATGCCAACCCAACATACACCTTCGGAGATACCTGTAGAGCATCTTTATAATCACCCAGTTACGTTGTGATGTTTGATAGCACACACGGTATTCGTCCGGTATTCAGGAATTGCATAATCTCATAGTCAAAGGAATATGTATAAGTCATGAAGAAAGCAATAGCAATAAAACTTAACGATCATTATGCTAAGCTAACGGATGGGTCTTGTCCATCACATCACTCTCCTAATGATGTGATCCCGTTCATCAAATGATAACACATGTCTATGGTTAGGAAACTTAACCATCTTTGATTAACGAGCTAGTCTAGTAGAGGCTTACTAGGGACACTGTGTTTTGTCTATGTATCCACACATGTATCAAGTTTTCGGTTAATACAATTCTAGCATGAATAATAAACATTTATCATGATATAATGAAATATAAATAACAACTTTATTATTGCCTCTAGGGCATATTTACTTCAGTCTCCCACTTGCACTAGAGTCAATAATCTAGATTACATTGTAATTATTCTAGCACCCATGGAGTCTTGGTGCTGATCATGTTTTGATCATGGAAGAGGCTTAGTCAACGGGTCTGCCACATTCAGATCCGTATGTATTTTGTAAATCTCTATATCTCCCTCCTTGACTTGATCACGGGTGGAGTTGAAGCGTCTCTTTATGTGTTTGGTTCTCTTGTGAAATCTGGGTTCCTTCGCTGAGGCAATTGCTCCAGTATTGTCACAAAAGATTTTCATTGGACCCGATGCACTAGGTATTACACCTAGACTAGATATGATCTCCTTCTTCCAGACTCCTTCATTCGCTGCTTCCGAAGCAGCTTTGTACTCCGTTTCACACGTAGATCCCACCATGACGCTTTGCTTGGAACTGCACCAACTGACAGCTCCACCATTCAATATAAATATGTATCCGGTTTGTGATGTGGATCATTTACGACGAGCTCTTTGTCACCTCCATAAACGAGAAACATATCCTTAGTCCTTTTCAGGTACTTCAGGATGTTCTTTCCCGTTGTCCAGTGATCCACTCCTAGATTACTTTGGTACCTCCCTGCTAGACTTATAGCAAGGCACACATCAGGTCTGATACACAGCATTGCATACATGATAGAACCGATGGCTGAGGCATAGGGAATGACTTTCATTTTCTCTCTATCTTATGCAGTGGTCGGGCATTGAGTCTGACTCAACATCACACCTTGTAACACAGGCAAGAACCCTTTCTTTGACTGATCCATTTTGAACTTCTTCGAAACTTTATCAAGGTATGTGCTTTGTGAAAGTCCAATTAAGCATCTTGATCTATTTCTATAGATCTTGATGCACAATATATAAGCAGCTTCACCGAGGTCTTTCATTGAAAAACTCTTATTCAAGTATCCTTTTATGCTATCCAGAAATTATATATCATTTCCAATCAACAATATGTCATCTACATATAATATTAGAAATGCTACAGAGCTCCCACTCACTTTCTTGTAAATACAGGCTTCTCCAAAAGTCTGTATAAAACCATATGCTTTGATCACTGTCGTGGGAACGATTCTGACAATAAGAGAGGGGTAGGATAACGGAGCATGATCTATCGAGATGCAAATGGGTGACACGGTGATTTTAGCGAGTTCGGGCCTCTCACGGTGGAGATAACAACCCTACGCCTCGTGCTCCGGAGAGGCTTTGTTTTATCTTAGTGTGTATCCGGAGATTACAATGAGAGGAGAACGGATCCCGTAGTCCCGAGACTAATGGTGAAAAGAGAGGGAGATGGAAGAAAAAGCCCCCCAAGTCTAGTGGTGGGGGTGGCTTATATAGAGTGCGCCACCCCCTCACCTCCTATGTTACAAAGTGGAGCATCAATGCCATAATGCCTGCCCACAACAAAACCGTCCTGCTGACTATTGGTCTTCGCATATCCGAGTGAGTTACATGGCCGAGTGGAATGAGCTCGTCGAGTGGAGTGCCGTGCTCCGAGTGGTTGTTGCCGTCCGAGTGACTTTCAAGTTGTAGTATATCTGGACGGGGATCTGCCCAGGGGCCCAGTACAAAGTGTACGGTGTCCATCGGTAGGGTCTTTATGTCAGGCCTGTTACCCTACCCCTAATACATGTCCTCGTCATTAGCCCCCGAATCGATCGAGGTTGAGCGGGTCGAGTCGAGGTGTATTCCCAGATGAGTCGAGTGCTATGGAGGCACTTATGAACTTGCTCTGGTCACCCGCGCTCTTATCTCCGGCGTGTTGCCTTGGACGGATTCCGCATCGCATGGTGTCTGAGTGAAATGAGCTCAAATGGGTCCGCAGAGGAGCGTTGAACTCACCTTTTAGCAATTTTTTTGGAGTGATTTGGAGCTGGTCCTGCATCGAGTAACTGATTACTCAGAATTTCTTCACGCCTGGAACGTGTCTTTTGTTGTTTGGCCGTCACTCGGGCCGGGCGGACCGTTCCGAGTGGATACCATTCCAGTGGGGGCACGCTGAGTGCACCCACTGGGTGTAGTCCCCGAGACTGCCGTCGACTGCGGGCAGTCGGCGGGAGTCTTAAACCTGTCTTTTTGTTGTTGTTTGGCCGTCACTCAGACCGGGCTGACCGTTCCGAGTGGATACCAACAGTCGGCGGGAGTCTTAGAGCCTGTCTTTTTTGTTGTTGTTCATCACTCGGACTGGTCAGGCCGTACCGAGTGGAGATTATTCCAATGGGGGCACGCTGAGTGCAACCACTGGGTGTAGTCCCCGAGACCGCCGTCGACTGCGGGTAGTCGGCGGGGGTACGAGAGAACTAAAACTCTTCTTAGCTGGTACTGATCGAACTTGTTCTTCTGTGACTCGGAGGTCGAGTAATTCTAGAGATGGGTTTGCATCGAGCAAAATGTTTCTTTATGAGTTCTCTTCCAGTGGGGGCACGCTGAGTGCACCCACTGGGTGTAGTCCCCGAGCCTCTGTCGGACTAGATGAGTCTGGCAGAGGGTTTAAGTCTCTCGGTAAACCTCCATGCAGTTGGCACGGTAAATATCTTTGTCTGGAATTGAATCAATCGGATGGATGTGTAACGAGGTGGTTGTACGAACGACGTTCAACGAGTAAGGTCGCCTGTACGATTCAGCGATGGCGCTTCATTTTTACCCTTTTTCATGAAAGGGGTATTTATCCAAGTGGACATGCTTCCCGACTGATCGGGGCATGTTGACTGCAAGGAAAAACTTGGTGGCACTTGTATGTCTCCTGGAGGAGATAGACTAGTGGTCAGACATGGATGTGCCATGAAAGCCGAGTGACGAGGCTAGTGTGTGGACTGACTCTCCAAAGAGAGGCCACTCATTATCCCGGGGAAAAACCAACACATGCCATCTCTGAGTCCAAGTTTGTGAAACTAACATCTTGGAGCCTAGGATAGGGCCAAGTGTATCCGTAGAGGAGCATTGTTTTCACCCTTTTGCAGTCTTGAAGATGACTTTAGGTAATGATTTGGGCGATCTTCCGAGTGGATGGTACTACCCTTATAGATTTTCGGCAGACCGAGCAAGTATGGTCAGAAAGATATTCCTGATGCGATCAATGGGTTGATTGAATGGGCATAACCCTTGAGGGCAGCATGGCCAACGGGTGTGCGTAGCCCTCGAGTGATGCTCGAAAGAGGTAAGCTTTCTATAGAGCGTGATATGAGGTTTGATCATATGAGTAACTTAGTCGTTCCCGTGCTGGGGGTGTAGAGGTGAAGACATGTCCAACTGATGGTGACGCGCGAGGCGGCCGAGGGGCAATGATGTGTACAACCGAGTGACGACGCGCGGGGTGGCCGAGTGGTGAAGACGTGCACAACAGAGTGGCGACGCGCGGAGTGGCCGAGTGGTGAAGACGTGCCCAACTGAGTGGCGACGCGCGGGGCGACCGAGTCATGATCAGCGAGGTGGCCGAACGATGAAGACGTGCATAACTGAGTGGAAATGCGCGGGGCGACAGAGTGGTGAAGACGTGCCCAACCGAGTGGCGACGCGCGGGGCGACCGAGTCATGATGTGCACAACTGAGTGGCAACGCGCGAAGTGGCCGAGTGAAGGACTACGTGTCCAGCCAAGTGGTGATGCGCGGGGTGGTCGAGTGACAGATTGCGTGTCCAGCCAAGTGGCTGAAATGGTCTTCGAAGGAGTTAGCCTGATGCTTTCAAAAATGTTGTAGCGATGAGTTTGGTGTAGTGTGGTTGCGACGCAACAAGACCGGCGTGACAACTGAGTCTGAGTAGGAATGAAGATGGCGTGCAGAGCGTCTGGGTGATTATAGAACTTGTCAAAGTGGCGGATCGAATGCACTTGTTGAAGTGAAGGATCTGACTGGTGATGAAGTACTCGACCACTCAGGAGAGTGTCATTCCAAATGAGATGCAGCCCCCGAGTGCGGCGTAGCCCCCCCAGCATACTACAGTCTTCGACGACGGACATGTCGGAATACGAGAAATATAGTTTTGAATGGATGATTTGCAATTCATCGAGTCGGACTCGGGTAAAGATGAGGAAAAGCTTCCGAGTGATGCTCGAAAGAGGCAAACCCGCAAAAGAGTGAAGTGTGAAGTTTAATTATAAAAGGGACTTATCTGTCTCATGCCTGATGAGGTCTATATCATTGATACGATGAAGAGGATTCCACGGAGGGGTTGGCTGGATGTGTTTGAGGTCAACAGAGCGACAAGGTCGATGTTGTGGTGCGTTGGGACCGGTATGGTGACCGAGTCCGAGCAGCGATGAATTTGGCGCATAGGGCCGTCGAGTGATCGCGTAACTTGTGTAAAAAACGGCACAAGCCAACGAAATAATTTTTCGAGGAATTCGATGTGTGCTGAAATAAATTGTGTGAATAACACCCATAGACACCTGCTGGGAGTGCAAGGGGCTTGCTGGTTAAACAGCAAGAGTCTGAAAGAGCGAAGGATCCGTTCGAACTCATCGAAGTGCTGGCTCAAATAAAATGGAAGTGTAGTATTTCGACTGAGTTGCAGCCCCGGAGGACCGATGCAAACTCGAAATAAAGAACACATGGTGTTCGTGAATGATGTATCTTGAAAAAATGGAAGTTGGACTTGGGAGTCACATAACGATTACTAAGCAAGTATGTGAAAATAAGCAACCGGCGTGAGGTACACTCGGTGGCGTGGCCTCCAGTGAACGTGATGTGTGAATTACGGAATACTCGGAAGACGAAAATAACAGAATGTAAACTGACTTAGCTATCTGGGCGAAGGCGGTCGAGTGGTGATGAGGTGACCAACCGAGGGCGCGGCTGAGGCGGCCGAAAGTGGTGATGAGGTGACCAACCGAGTGGCGACGCACGGGGCGGCCGAGTGGTGATGAGGTGACCAACCGATGGCGACGCCCGGGGCGGCCGAGTGGTTATGAGGTGACCAACCGAGTGGCGACACACGGGGCGGCCGAGTGGTGATGAGGTGACCAACCGAGTGGCGACGCACGGGGCGGCCGAGTGGTTATGAGGTGACCAACCTATGGCGACGCGCGGGGCGGCCGAGTGGTTATGAGGTGACCAACCTGATGGCGACGCACGGGGCGGCCGAGTGGTTATGAGGTGACCAACCTGATGGCGGCAAGGGCGGCAGTGGTTATGAGGTGACCAACCTGATGGCAACGCGAGCGGGCCGAGTGGTTATGAGGTGACCAACCTGTGGCGACAAGCGGGCGGCCGAGTGGTGATGAGGTGACCAACTGAGTGGCGACGCAAGGGGCGGCCGAGTGGTTATGAGGTGACCAACCTATGGCGACGCGCGGGGCGGCCGAGTGGTGATGAGGTGACCAACCGAGTGGCGACGCGCGGGGCGGCCGAGTGGTTATGAGGTGACCAACCTGATGGCGACGCGCGGGGCGGCCGAGTGGTGTTTTTAAACTTAGGCGAGTACTGGACTGCAGCTAAGCCCTCCGAGTGGGAGGGTTGCTCTCCACTCGGTAGGATTTTTTAAACTTAGGCGAGTACTGGACTGCAGCTAAGCCCCCGAGTGGGAGGGTTGCTCTCCACTCGGCAGGATTTTTTGAAACTTAGGTGAGTACTGGACTGCAGCTAAGCCCCCGAGTGGGAGGGTTGCTCTCCACTCGGCAGGATTTTTTGAAACTTAGGCGCGACGGATTCGCAACTAAGTCACCCACTGGGGGATTTAGAGCATATAAAAAAGAATAACAATCATTTATGAGATTGTAAAAACTGTGTCGCGGGGTGACCGAGTGGTGATGAGGTGACCAACCAATGGCGATGCGCGGGGCGGTCGAGTGATGTAGACGCGTCCTGCAGAGTGGCGACGCGCGGAGCGTCCGGATGATGTAGACGCGTGCCCCGGAGTGACGATGCGCGGGGCATCCTGGTGAAGTAGAGGTGCGTGCCACGCAGTGGCGACGAGCGAGGCATCCGAGTGACGTAGACGCGTCCCGCAGAGTGGCGACGCGCGGAGCGTCCGGATGATGTAGACGCATGCCGCGGAGTGACGATGCGCGGGGCGTCCTGATGAAGTAGAGCCGCGTGCCGCGCAGTGGCGACGAGCGAGGCGTCCGAGTGACGTAGACGCGTCCCGCAAAGTGGCGACGCGCGGAGCGTCCGGATGATGTAGACGTTGTTGGGGAACGTAGTAATTTCAAAAAAATTCCTACGATCACGCAAGACGATGGTGATGGCATAGCAACGAGAGGGAAGAGTGTCCGTCCACGTACCCTCGTAGACCGAAAGCGGAAGCGTTATAATAACGCGGTTGATGTAGTCGTACGTCTTCACGATCCGACCGATCCAAGCACCGAACGTACGGCACCTCCGAGTTACGCACACGTTCAGCTCGATGGCGATCCCGGACTCGATCCAGCAAAGTGTCGGGATGAGTTCCACAAGACGACGGCGTGGACGATGTTGATGCTCCACCGACGCGGGGCTTCGCTTAAGCTCATGACGATATGACTTCTCCGGCGCAGGCTTCGCTAAGCTCATGACGATATGACCGAAGTGGAATATGGTGGAAGGGGCACCGCTGCGGCTAAGGAAAGATCCGTAGATCAACTTGTGTGTTATGGGGTGCCCCCTGCCCCCGTATATAAAGGAGCCAAGGGGGAGGTGGCCGGCCCAAGGGAGGAGGCGCACCAAGGGAGTCCTACTCCCTCCGGGAGTAGGACTCCCCCTCCAATCCTAGTTGGATTAGGATTCCGGAGGGGGAAAGAGAGAGAGGGGGGCCGGCCCACCTTTCCTAGTCCTAATAGGACTAGGGGAAGGGGGCGCCATGCCACCTAGGGCTGCCCTTCTCCTTTCCACCAAGGCCCACTATGGGCCCATGTAGTTCCCGGGGGATTCGGTAACCTCCCGGTACTCCGGTAAATTCCCGATTTCACTCGGAACCTTTCCGATGTCCAAATGTAGGCTTCCAATATATCAATCTTTATGTCTCAACCATTTCGAGACTCCTCGTCATGTCCGTGATCACATCCGGGACTCCGAACAAACTTCGGTGCATCAATACTTATAAACTCATAATGAACTGTCACATCGAAGCGTTAAGCGTGCGGACCCTACGGGTTCGAGAACTATGTAGACATGACCTAGAACCATTCTCGGTCAATAACCAATAGCGGAACCTGGATGCCCATATTGGTTCCTACATATTCTACGAAGATCTTTATCGGTCAAACCGCATAACGACATCGTTGTTCCCTTTGTCATCGGTATGTTACTTACCCGAGATTCGATCGTCGGTATCCAATACCTAGTTCAATCTCGTTGCGGTAAGTCTCTTTACTCGTTCCGTAATACATCATTTCACAACTAACTCATTAGTTGTAATGCTTGCAAGGCTTAAGTGATGTGTATTACCGAGAAGGCCTAGAGATACCTCTCCGACAATCGGAGTGACAAAACCTAATCTCGAAATACGCCAACCCAACAAGTACCTTTGGAGACACCTGTAGTACTCCTTTATAATCACCCAGTTACGTTGTGACGTTTGGTAGTACCCAAAGTGTTCCTCCGGTAAACAGGAGTTGCGTAATCTCATAGTTATAGGAACATGTATGGGTCATGAAGAAAGCATTAACATACTAAACGATCAAGTGTTAAGCTAACAGAATGGATCATGTCAATCAGATCATTCAACTAATGATGTGACCTTGTTAATCAAATAACAACTCCTTGTTCATGGTTAGGAAACATAACCATCTTTGATTAACAAGCTAGTCAAGTAGAGGCATACTAGTGACATCTGTTTGTCTATATATATTCACACATGTATTATGTTTCCGGTTAATACAATTCTAGCATGAATAATAAACCTTTATCATGATATAAGGAAATAAATAATAACTTTATTATTGCCTCTAGGGCATATTTCCTTGATCTCCCACTTGCACTAGAGTCAATAATCTAGATTACAAAGTAATGATCCTAACACCCATGGAGTCTTGGTGCTGATCATGTTTTGCTCGTGGAAGAGGCTTAGTCAACGGTTACGCAACATTCAGATCCGTATGTATTTTGCAAATCTCTATGTCTCCCACTTGGACTTGGTCCCGAATGGAATTGAAGCGTCTCTTGATATGCTTGGTCCTCTTGTGAAATCTGGATTCCTTTGCCAAGGCAATTGCACCGATATTGTCACGAGAAGATCTTCATCGGTCCCGATGCACTAGGTATGACACCTAGATCGGAAATGAACTCTTTCATCCAGACTCCTTCATTCGCTGCTTCCGAAGCAGCTATGTACTCCGCTTCACATGTAGATCCCGCCACGACGCTTTGTTTAGAACTGCACCAACTGACAGCTCCACCGTTTAATAAAAACACGTATCCGGTTTGCGATTTAGAATCGTGGGATCGGTGTCAAAGCTTGCATCGGCGTAACCATTTACGACTAGCTCTTTGTCACCTCCATATATGAGAAACATATCCTTAGTCCTTTTCGGTATTTCAGGATGTTCTTGATCATTGTCCGATGATCCATTCCTGGATTACTTTGGTACCTTCCTGCCAAGCTTACAGCTAAGCATCGTCAGTGTCCGTACATGACATTGCATACATGATAGAGCCTATGGCTGAAGCATAGGGAACATCTTTCATTTTCTCTCTATCTTCTGCTGTGGTCGGGCATTGAGTCGACTCAATCTTACACCTTGCAACACAGGTAAAAACCTTTCTTTGCACGATCCATTTTGAACTTTTCAAAACTTTATCAAGGTATGTGCTTTGTGAAAGTCCAATTAAGCGTCTTGATCTATCTCTATAGATCTTGATGCCCAATATGTAAGCAGCTTCACCGAGGTCTTTCATTGAAAAACTTTTATTCAAGTATCCTTTTATGCTATCCAGAAATTCTATATCATTTCCAATCAATAATATGTCGTCCACATATAATATCGAAATGCTACAGAGCTCCCACTCACTTTCTTGTAAATACAGGCTTCTCCAAAAGTCTGTACAAACCCATATGCTTTGATCACACTATCAAAGCGTTTATTCCAACTCCGAGAGGCTTGCACTGGACCATAAATTGATCGCTGGAGCTTGCACACTTTGTTAGCACCTTTTGGATCGACAAAACCTTCTGGTTGCATCATATACAACTCTTCTTCTAGAAATCCATTCAAGAATGCAGTTTTTACATCCATTTGCCAAATTTCATAATCATAAAATGCGGCAATTGCTAACATGATTCGGACAGACTTAAGCATCGCTACGGGTGAGAAAGTCTCATCGTAGTCAACCCCTTGAACTTGTCGAAAACCTTTCGCAACAAGTCAAGCTTTGTAGACAGTTATATTACCATCAGCGTCAGTCTTTTTCTTAAAGATCCATTTATTTTCAATGGCTTGCCGATCATTGGGCAAGTCAACCAAAGTCCATACTTTGTTCTCATACATGGATCCCATCTCAGATTTCATGGCTTCCAGCCATTTTGTGGAATCTGGGCTCACCATCGCTTCTTCATAGTTTGTAGGTTCGCCATGGTCAAGTAACATGACTTCCAGAATAGGATTACCGTACCACTCTGGTGCGTATTTTACTCTGGTTGACCTACGAGGTTCAGTAGTAACTTGATCTGAAGTTTCATGATCATCATCATTAGTTTCTTCACTAATTGGTGTAGTTGTCACAGAACCATTTCTTGTGATGAATTACTTTCCAATAAGGGAGCAGAATCTGATTATCTCATCAAGTTCTACTTTCCTCCCACTCACTTCTTTCGAGAGAAACTCCTTCTCTAGAAAGGATCCGAATTTAGCAACGAAAATCTTGCCTTCAGATCTGTGATAGAAGGTGTACCCATGATCTCCTTTGGGTATCCTATGAAGACACATTTTTCCGATTTGGGTTCGAGCTTATCTGGTTGAAGTTTCTTTACATAAGCATCGCAGCCCCAAACTTTAAGAAACGACAACTTTGGTTTCTTGCCAAACCACAGTTCATAAGGCGTCGTCTCAACGGATTTTGACGGTGTCCTATTTAATGTGAATGCGGCCGTCTCTAAAGCATAACACCAAAGCGATAGCGGTAAATCGGAAATAGACATCATAGATCGCACCATATCTAGTAAAGTACGATTCTGACGCTCGGACACACCATTTCTCTGTGGTGTTCCGGTGGCGTGAGTTGAAAACTATTCCACATTGTTTCAAATGTAAACCAAACTCGTAACTCAAATATTCTCCTCCACGATCAGATCGTAGAAATTTTATTTTCTTGTTACGATGATTTTCCACTTCACTCTGAAATTCTTTGAACTTTTCAAATGTTTCAGATTTGTGTTTCATTAAGTAGATATACCCATATCTGCTCAAATCATCTGTGAAGGTGAGAAAATAACGATACCTGCCGCGTGCCTCAACATTCATTGGACCACAAACATCAGTATGTATGATTTCCAACAAATCAGTTGCTCGCTCCATAGTTCCGGAGAACGGCGTTTTGGTCATCTTGCCCATGAGGCACGGTTCGCAAGTACCAAGCAATTCATAATCAAGTGATTCCAGAAGCCCATCAGTATGGAATTTCTTCATGCGTTTTACACCGATATGACCTAAACGGCGATTACCACAAATAAGTTGCACTATCATTATCAACTCTGCATCTTTTGGTTTCAACATTATGAATATGTGTATCACTACCGCCGAGATTCAACAAGAATAGACCATTCTTCAAGGGTGCATGACCATAAAAGTTATTACTCATATAAATAGAACAACCATTATTCTCTCGATTTAAATGAATAACCGTCTCGCATTAAACAAGATCCAGATATAATGTTCATGCTCAACGGCGGCACCAAATAACAATTATTTAGGTCTAAAACTAATCCCGAAGGTAGATGTAGAGGTAGCGTGCCATTGCGATCACATCGACTTTGGAACCATTTCCAACGCGATCGTCACCTCGCCCTTAGCCAATCTTCGCTTAATCCGTAGTTCCCTGTTTCGAGTTGCAAATATTAGCAACAGAACCAGTATCAAATACCAGTGTACTCGAGTATTAGTAAGGTACACATCAATAACATGTATATCACATATACCTTTGTTCACCTTGCCATCCTTTTTATCCGCCAAATACTTGGGGCAGTTCCGCTTCGATGTCCGGTGCGCTTGCGGTAAAAACACTCGATTTAGGGCTTAGGTCCGGACTTGGGTTTCTTCTCTTGATCAGCAACTTTCTTGTTGTTCTTTTGAAGTTTCCTTCTTCTTCCCTTTGCCCTTTTTCTTGAAACTAGTGGTCTTGTTGATCATCAACACTTGATGCTCTTTCTTGATTTCTACCTCCGCAGCTTTTAGCATCGCGAAGAGCTCAGGAATTGTCTTAGTCATCCCTTGCATATTATAGTTCATCACGAAGCTCTTGTAGCTTGGTGGCGTTGATTGGAGAATTCTGTCAATGACACTATCATCCGGAAGATTAACTCCCGGCTGAATTAAGTGATTGTTATACCCGGACATTTTGAGTATGTGCTCCTTGTGAACTATTCTCCTCCATCTTGCAGCTATAGAACTTATTGGAGACTTCATATCTCTCAATCCGGGCATTTCTTGAAATATTAACTTCAACTCTGGAACATCTCATATGCTCCATGACGTTCAAAACGTCGTTGAAGACCAGTTCTAAGCCGTAAAGCATGGCACAATCGAACTATAGAGTAGTCATCAGCTACGCTTTGCGAGACGTTCACAACTTCTCGGCTCAAAGATCTGCAGCAGTGTCATACCCAGCGGTGCTTCCAGGACGTAATTTTTCTGTGCAGCAATGAGGATAATCCTCAAATTACTGGACCCAGTCCGTAATTGCTACCATCATCTTTCAACTTTGCTTTCTCAAGGAACGCATTAAAATTCAACGGAACAACAAAGACGAGCCATCTATCTACATGAAACATAGACAAGCAAAATACTATCAGGTACTAAGTTCATGATAAATTTAAGTTCAATTAATCATATTAAAAACTCCCACTTAGACAGACATCTCTCTAGTCATCTAAGTGATCACGTGATCCATATTAACTAAACCATGTCCGATCATCACGTGAGATGGAGTAGTTTCAATGGTGAACATCACTATGTTGATCATATCTACTATATGATTCACGCTCGACCTTTCGGTCTCCGTGTTCGAGGCCATATCTGTTATATGCTAGGCTCGTCAAGTTTAACCTCGAGTATTCCGCGTGCGCAACTGTTTTGCACCCGTTGTATTTGAACGTAGAGCCTATCACACCCGATCATCACGTGGTGTCTCAAAGACGAAGAACTTTCATAGCGGTGCATACTCGGAGAACACTTCTTGATAATTTTTTAGTGAGAGATCATCTTATAATGCTACCGTCAATCAAAGCAAGATAAGATGCATAAAGGATAAACATCACATGCAATCAATATAAGTGATATGATATGGTCATCATCATCTTGTGCTTGTGATCTCCATCGCCGAAGCACCGTCATGATCACCATCGTCACCGGCGCGACACCTTGATCTCCATCGTAGCATCGTTTTCGTCTCGCCAACTATTGCTTCTACGACTATCGCTACTGCTTAGTGATAAAGTAAAGCAATTACATGGCGTTGCATTTCATACAATAAAGCGACAACCATATGGCTCCTGCGATTGCCGATAACTCGGTTACAAAACATGATCATCTCATACAATAAAATATAGCATCACGTCTTGACCACATCACATCACAACATGCCCTGCAAAAACAAGTTAGACGTCCTCTACTTTGTTGTTGCAAGTTTTACGTGGCTGCTACGGCTGAGCAAGAACCGTTCTTACCTACGCATCAAAACCACAACGACATTTCGTCAAATAGACTCCGTTTTAACCTTCTCAAGGACCGGGCGTAGCTACACTCGGTTCAACTAAAGTGAGAGAGACAGACACCGCGGTCACCTTTAAGCAACGAGTGCTCGGGCGGTGAAACCAGTCTCGCGTAAGCGTCTGGCGTAATGTCGGTCGGGCCGCTTCATCTCACAATACCGCTGAACCAAAGTATGACATGCCGGTAGGCGGTATGACTTGTATCGTCCACAACTCACTTGTGTTCTACTCGTGCATATGACATCAACGCATAAAACCAGGCTCGGATGCCACTTTGTTGGGGAACGTAGTAATTTCAAAAATTTCCCTACGATCACGCAAGACCATGGTGATGGCATAGCAACGAGAGGGAAGAGTGTCCGTCCCACGCACCCTCGTAGACCGAAAGCGGAAGCGTTATAATAACGCGGTTGATGTAGTCGTCGTCTTCACGATCCGACCGATCCAAGCACCGAACGTCACGGCACCTCCGAGTTACGCACACATTCAGCTCGATGGCGATCCCGGACTCCGATCCAAAGAAAGTGTCGGGGATGAGTTCCACAAGACGACGGCGTGGTGGCGATGTTGATGCTCCACCGACGCAGGCTTCGCCTAAGCTCCATGACGATATGACTTCTCCGGCGCAGGGGCTTCGCCTAAGCTCATGACGATATGACGAAGTGGAATATGGTGGAAGGGGCACCAGACACGGCTAAGGAAAGATCCGTAGATCAACTTGTGTGTTATGGGGTGCCCCTGCCCCGTGATATAAAGGAGCCAAGGGGGAGGTGGCCGGCCCAAGGGAGGAGGCGCGCAAGGAGTCCTACTCCTCAGGAGTAGGACTCCCCTCCAATCCTAGTTGGATTAGGATTCCCGGAGGAAAGAGAGAGAGGGGGGCGGCCCACCTTTCCTAGTCCTAATAGGACTAGGGGAAGGGGGCGGCGCGCCACCTAGGGCTGCCCTTCTCCTTTCCTCCAAGGCCCACTATGGGCCCATGTAGTTCCTGGGGTTCCGGTAACCTCCCTGCATCTCAAGAATTCCCGATTTCACTCGGAACCTTTCCGATGTCCAAATGTAGGCTTCAATATATCAATCTTTATGTCTCGACCATTTCGAGACTCCTCGTCATGTCCGTGATCACATCCGGGACTCGAACAAACTTCGTGCATCAATACTTATAAACTCATAATGAACTCACATCGAAGCGTTAAGCGTGCGGACCCTACTGTTTTGAGAACTATGTAGACTTGACCTAGAACCATTCTCGGTCAATAACCAATAGCGGAACCTGGATGCCCATATTGGTTCCTACATATTCTTCGAAGATCTTTATCGGTCAAACCACATAACGACATACGTTGTTCCCTTTGTCATCGGTATGTTACTTACCCGAGATTCGATCGTCGGTATCCAATACCTAGTTCAATCTCGTTACCGGTAAGTCTCTTTACTCGTTCCGTAATACATCATTTCACAACTAACTCATTAGTTGTAATGCTTGCAAGGCTTAAGTGATGTGTATTACCGAGAAGGCCTAGAGATACCTCTCCGACAATCGGAGTGACAAAACCTAATCTCGAAATACGCCAACCCAACAAGTACCTTTGGAGACACCTGTAGTACTCCTTTATAATCACCCGATTACGTTGTGGACGTTTGGTAGTACCCAAAGTGTTCCTCCCAGAACGGAGTTGCATAATCTCATAGTTATAGGAACATGTATGGGTCATGAAGAAAGCATTAACATACTAAGCGATCAAGTGTTAAGCTAACGGAATGGGTCATGTCAATCAGATCATTCAACTAATGATGTGACCTTGTTAATCAAATAACAACTCCTTGTTCATGGTTAGGAAACATAACCATCTTTGATTAACAAGCTAGTCAAGTAGAGGCATACTAGTGACATATTGTTTGTCTATATATATTCACACATGTATTATGTTTCCGGTTAATACAATTCTAGCATGAATAATAAACCTTTATCATGATATAAGGAAATAAATAATAACTTTATTATTGCCTCTAGGGCATATTTCCTTCAGTCTCCCACTTGCACTAGAGTCAATAATCTAGATTACAAAGTAATGATCCTAACACCCATGGAGTCTTGGTGCTGATCATGTTTTGCTCGTGGAAGAGGCTTAGTCAACGGGTCTCGCAACATTCAGATCCGTATGTATTTTGCAAATCTCTATGTCTCCCACTTGGACTTGGTCCCGAATGGAATTGAAGGCGTCTCTTGATATGCTTGGTCCTCTTGTGAAATCTGGATTCCTTTGCCAAGGCAATTGCACCAAGATTGTCACAGAAGATCTTCATCGGTCCCGATGCACTAGGTATGACACCTAGATCGGAAATGAACTCTTTCATCCAGACTCCTTCATTCGCTGCTTCCGAAGCAGCTATGTACTCTGCTTCACATGTAGATCCCGCCACGACGCTTTGTTTAGAACTGCACCAACTAACAGCTCCACCGTTTAATAAAAACACGTATCTGGTTTGCGATTTAGAATCGTCCGGATCAGTGTCAAAGCTTGCATCGACGTAACCATTTACGACTAGCTCTTTGTCACCTCCATATATGAGAAACATATCCTTAGTCCTTTTCAGGTATTTGGGATGTTCTTGATCACTGTCCATTGATCCATTCTGGATTACTTTGGTACCTTCCTGCCAAGCTTACAGCCTAAGCATACGTCGTGTCCGGGTACACAGCATTGCATACATGATAGAGCCTATGGCTGAAGCATAGGGAACATCTTTCATTTTCTCTCTATCTTCTGCATTGTGGTCGGGCATTGAGTCTGACTCAATCTTATACCTTGCAACACAGGCAAAAAACCTTTCTTTGCCAGATCCATTTTGAACTTTTTCAAAACTTTATCAAGGTATGTGCTTTGTGAAAGTCCAATTAAGCGTCTTGATCTATCTCTATAGATCTTGATGCCCAATATGTAAGCAGCTTCACCGAGGTCTTTCATTGAAAAATTTTATTCAAGTATCCTTTTATGCTATCCAGAAATTCTATATCATTTCCAATCAATAATATGTCGTCCACATATAATATCGTAAATGCTACAGAGCTCCCACTCACTTTCTTGTAAATACAAAGCTTCTCCAAAAGTGCATACAAACCCATATGCTTTGATCAGACTATCAAAACGTTTATTCCAACTCCGAGAGGCTTGCACCAGACCATAAATTGAACGTTTGGAGCTTGCACACTTTGTTAGCACCTTTTGGATCGACAAAACCTTCTGGTTGCATCATATACAACTCTTCTTCTAGAAATCCATTCAAGAATGCAGTTTTTACATCCATTTGCCAAATTTCATAATCATAAAATGCGGCAATTGCTAACATGATTCGGACAGACTTAAGCATCGCTACGGGTGAGAAAGTCTCATCGTAGTCAACCCCTTGAACTTGTCGAAAACCTTTCGCAACAAGTCGAGCTTTGTAGACAGTTATATTACCATCGTCATCTTTTTCTTAAAGATCCATTTATTTTCAATGGCTTGCCGATCATTGGGCAAGTCAACCAAAGTCCATACTTTGTTCTCATACATGGATCCCATCTCAGATTTCATGGCTTCCAGCCATTTTATGGAATCTGGGCTCACCATCGCTTCTTCATAGTTTGTAGGTTCGCCATGGTCAAGTAACATGACTTCCGAATAGGATTACCGTACCACTGGTGCGTATTTTACTCTGGTTGACCTCACGAGGTTCAAGAGTAACTTGATCTGAAGTTTCATGATCATCATCATTAGTTTCTTCACTAATTGGTGTAGTTGTCACAGGAACCATTTCTTGTGATGAATTACTTTCCAATAAGGGAGCAGATCTGATTATCTCATCAAGTTTTACTTTCCTCCCACTCACTTCTTTCGAGAGAAACTCCTTCTCTAGAAAGGATCCGAATTTAGCAACGAAAATCTTGCCTTCAGATCTGTGATAGAAGGTGTACCCAACAGTCTCCTTTGGGTATCCTATGAAGACACTCTTTCCGATTTGGGTTCGAGCTTATCTGGTTGAAGTTTCTTTACATAAGCATCGCAGCCCCAAACTTTAAGAAATGACAACTTTGGTTTCTTGCCAAACCACAGTTCATAAGGCGTCGTCTCAACGGATTTTGGCGGTGTCCTATTTAATGTGAATGCGGTCGTCTCTAAAGCATAACCCCAAAACGATAGCGGTAAATCGGAAATAGACATCATAGATCGCACCATATCTAGTAAAGTACGACACTGACGTTCGACACACCATTTCTCCGTGGTGTTCCGGGTATGGAGTTGCGAAACTATTCCACATTGTTTCAAATGTAAACCAAACTCGTAACTCAAATATTCTCCTCCACGATCAGATCGTAGGAATTTTATTTTCTTGTTACGATGATTTTCCACTTCACCCTGAAATTCTTTGAACTTTTCAAATGTTTCAGATTTGTGTTTCATTAAGTAGATATACCCATATCTGCTCAAATCATCTGTGAAGGTGAGAAAATAACGATACTGCCGCGTGCCTCAACATTCATTGGACCACAAACATCGGTATGTATGATTTCCAACAAATCAGTTGCTCGCTCCATAGTTCCGGAGAACGGCGTTTTGGTCATCTTGCCCATGAGGCACGGTTACGCAAGTACCAAGTGATTCATAATCAAGTGATTCGAGAAGCCCATCGGTATGGAGTTTCTTCATGCGTTTTACACCGATATGACCTAAACGGCGTGCCACAAATAAGTTGCACTATCATTATCAACTCTGCATCTTTTGGTTTCAACATTATGAATATGTGTATCACTACCGCCGAGATTCAACAAGAATAGACCATTCTTCAAGGGTGCATGACCATAAAAGATATTACTCATATAAATAGAACAACCATTATTCTCTGATTTAAATGAATAACCGTCTCGCATTAAACAAGATCCAGATATAATGTTCATGCTCAACGCTGGCACCAAATAACAATTATTTAGGTCTAAAACTAATCCCGAAGGTAGATGTAGAGGTAGCGTGCCGATTGCGATCACATCGACTTTGGAACCATTTCCAACGCGCATCGTCACCTCGTCCTTAGCCAATCTTCGCAATCCGTAGTTCCTGCTTCGAGTTGCAAATATTAGCAATGTAACCAGTATCAAATACCAGTGTACTATCATGAGTATTAGTAAGGTACACATCAATAACATGTATATCACATATACCTTTGTTCACCTTGCCATCCTTTTTATCCGCCAAATACTTGGGGCAGTTCCGCTTCCAAAGGTCCGGTGCGCTTGCGATAAAACACTCGATTTCAGGCTTAGGTCCAGACTTGGGTTTCTTCTCTTGATCAGCAACTTTCTTGCTGTTCTTTTTGAAGTTTCCTTCTTCTTCCCTTTGCCCTTTTTCTTGAAACTAGTGGTCTTGTTGATCATCAACACTTGATGCTCTTTCTTGATTTCTACCTCCGCAGCTTTTAGCATCGCGAAGAGCTCAGTGAATTGTCTTAGTCATCCCTTGCATATTATAGTTCATCACGAAGCTCTTGTAGCTTGGTGGCGATGATTGGAGAATTTCATCAATGACACTATCATCCGGAAGATTAACTCCCAGCTGAATTAAGTGATTGTTATACCCGGACATTTTGAGTATGTGCTCACCGATGTAACTATTCTCCTCCATCTTGCAGCTATAGAACTTATTGGAGACTTCATATCTCTCAATCCGGGCATTTCTTGAAATATTAACTTCAACTCCTGGAACATCTCATATGCTCCATGACGTTCAAAACGTCGTTGAAGACCCGGTTCTAAGCCGTAAAGCATGGCACACTGAACTATAGAGTAGTCATCACTCGCTTTGCTGACGTTCACAACTTCAGCTCAAGCATCTCAAGCAGGCCTGTCACCCAAAAGCTTCCAGACGTAATTTTTCTGCGGCAGCAATGAGGATAATCCTCAAGTTACGGACCCAGTCCGTGTAATTGCTACCATCATCTTTCAACTTTGCTTTCTCAAGGAACGCATTAAAATTCAACGGAACAACAAAGACGAGCCATCTATCTACAAAGAAACATAGAAAAGCAAAATAATATCAGGTACTAAGTTCATGATAAATTTAAGTTCAATTAATCATATTAAAAAATTCCCACTTAGACAGACATCTCTCTTGTCATCTAAGTGATCACGTGATCCATATTAACTAAACCATGTCCGATCATCACGTGAGATGGAGTAGTTTCAATGGTGAACATCACTATGTTGATCATATCTACTATATGATTCACGCCGACCTTCGGTCTCCGTGTTCCGAGGCCATATCTGTTATATGCTAGGCTCGTCAAGTTTAACTTTGAGTATTCCGCAAGGCGCAACTGTTTTGCACCCGTTGTATTTGAACGTAGAGCCTATCACACCCGATCATCACGTGGTGTCTCAAAGACGAAGAACTTTCGCAACGGTGCATACTCAGGAGAACACTTCTTGATAATTTTTTAGTGAGAGATCATCTTATAATGCTACCGTCAATCAAAGCAAGATAAGATGCATAAAGGATAAACATCACATGCAATCAATATAAGTGATATGATATGGTCATCATCATCTTGTGCTTGTGATCTCCATCGCTGAAGCACCGTCATGATCACCATCGCCACCGGGCGCGACACCTTGATCTCCATCGTAGCATCGTTGTCGTCGCCAACTATTGCTTCTACGACTATCGCTACTCCTTAGTGATAAAGTAAAGCAATTACATGGCGCTTGCATTTCATACAATAAAGCGACAACCATATGGCTCTCGCCAGTTGTCGATAACTCGGTTACAAAACATGATCATCTCATACAATAAAATATAGCATCACGTCTTGACCACATCACATCACAACATGCCCTGCAAAAACAAGTTAGACGTCCTCTACTTTGTTGTTGCAAGTTTTACGTGGCTGCTACGGGCTGAGCAAGAACCGTTCTTACCTACGCATCAAAACCACAACGATACTTCGTCAAATAGACTCCGCTTTTAACCTTCTCAAGGACCGGGCGTATACACTCGGTTCAACTAAAGTGAGAGAGACAGACACCCGCCGGTCACCTTTAAGCAACGAGTGCTCGAGCGGTGAAACCAGTCTCGCGTAAGCGTCTGGCGTAATGTCGGTCCGGCCGCTTCATCTCACAATACCGCTGAACCAAAGTATGACATGCTTTGGTAGGCGTATGACTTGTATCGTCCACAACTCACTTGTGTTCTACTCGTGCATATGACATCAACGCATAAAACCAGGCTCGGATGCCACTATTGGGGAACGTAGTAATTTCAAAAAATTCCTCACGATCACGCTAAGACCATGGTGATGGCATAGCAACGAGAGGAAGAGTGTCCGCCCACGCACTCGTGAGACCGAAAGCGGAAACGTTATAATAACGCGGTTGATGTAGTCGCACGCGTCTTCACGATCCGACCGATCCAAGCACCGAACGTCACGGCACCTCCGAGTTCAAAGACACGCTCAGCTCGATGACGATCCCCGGACTCGATCCAAAGAAAGTGTCGGGGATGAGTTCCACAAGACGACGGCGCAGGACGATGTTGATGCTCCACTGACGCAGGGCTTCGCCTAAGCTCCGCTGACGATATGACTTCTCCGGCGCAGGCTTCGCCTAAGCTCCGCGACGATATGACGAAGTGGAATATGGTGGAAGGGGCACCGCACACGGCTAAGGAAAGATCCGTAGATCAACTTGTGTGTTATGGGGTGCCCCTGCCCCAGATATAAAGGAGCCAAGGGAGGTGGCCGCCCAAGGGAGGAGGCGCACCAAGGGAGTCCTACTCCTCCGGGAGTAGGACTCCCCTCCAATCCTAGTTGGATTAGGATTCCTGAGGGGGAAAGAGAGAGAGGGGCGGCCCACCTTCCTAGTCCTAATAGGACTAGGGAAGGGGGGCGCGCGCCACCTAGGGCTGCCCTTCTCCTTTCCTCCAAGGCCCACTATGGGCCCATGTAGTTCTGGGGGTTCGGTAACCTCCGGTACTTCGATAAATTCCCGATTTCACTCGGAACCTTTCCGATGTCCAAATGTAGGCTTCCAATATATCAATCTTTATGTCTCGACCATTTCGAGACTCCTCGTCATGTCCGTGATCACATCCGGGACTCGAACAAACTTCGTGCATCAATACTTATAAACTCATAATGAATCACATCGAAACGTTAAGCGTATGGACCCTATGGGTTCGAGAACTATGTAGACATGACCTAGAACCATTCTCGGTCAATAACCAATAGCGGAACCTGGATGCCCATATTGGTTCCTACATATTCTCTGAAGATCTTGCTCGTTCATACCGCATTACTACATAGGTTGTTCCCTTTGTCATCGTTATGTTACTTTCCCAAGATTAGATCGTCGGTATCGAATACCTAGTTCTATATCGTTACCGTCAAGTTTCTTTACTCGTTCCGTAATACATCATTTCACAACTAACTCATTAGTTGTAATGCTTGCAAGGCTTAAGTGATGTGTATTACCGAGAAGGCCTAGAGATACCTCTCCGACAATCGGAGTGACAAAACCTAATCTCGAAATACGCCAACCCAACAAGTACCTTTGGAGACACCTGTAGTACTCCTTTATAATCACCCGATTACGTTGTGGACGTTTGGTAGTACCCAAAGTGTTCCTCCGTAAACGGAGTTGCATAATCTCATAGTTATAGGAACATGAATGGGTCATGAAGAAAGCATTAACATACTAAACAATCAAGTGTTAAGCTAACGGAATGGGTCATGTCAATCAGATCATTCAACTAATGATGTGACCTTGTTAATCAAATAACAACTCCTTGTTCATGGTTAGGAAACATAACCATCTTTGACTAACAAGCTAGTCAAGTAGAGGCATACTAGTGACATATTGTTTGTCTATATATATTCACACATGTATTATGTTTCCGGTTAATACAATTCTAGCATGAATAATAAACCTTTATCATGATATAAGGAAATAAATAATAACTTTATTATTGCCTCTAGGGCATATTTCCTTCAGACGCGTGCCGCGGAGTGACGATGCGTGGGGCGTCCTGATGAAGTAGAGGCGTGTGCCGCGTAGTGGCGACGAGCGAGGCCTCCGAGTGACGTAGACGCGTCCCGCAGAGTGGCGACGCGCGGAGCGTCCGGATGATGTAGACGCGTGCCCCGGAGTGACGATGCGTGGGGCGTCCTGGTGAAGTAGAAGCGCGTGCCTTGGAGTGACGATGCACGGGGCATCCGAGTGATGTAGACGCGTCCCGCGGAGTGGCGACGAGCGGGGCATCCGAGTGACATAGACGCGTTGTGGAATGACGATGCGCGGGCGTCCGGATGATGTAGACGCATTCCGTGGAGTGGTGACGTACGGAGCGGCCGACTGACGAGGGTGTGTCCAACCGTACGGCACGCGCGGGGCAGCCGAGTGAGGAGGACGTGTCCAGTTGAGTGACGACCCGCGGGACGGCTGAGTCGAAGCATGTCGATGAAGTCAAGCCCAACCGAGTGATAGTGCGTGGGCAGTCGAGTGAAGTTGACGATGACGTGTTGTGCAGTTGATTGAGTTGCTTCATCGTCCGGGAGCCGAATCTGATCGAAACAAAGGGGAGGTGGGCCTTTCGCCGCAACTGCCACCGTTGTTGTGATTGCTCCGCCGATGACGCTCCTGTGAGAGTTAGCAATAAATCCCTAATAATTAGGTGTAATTGTTTGGCTAACTGACGCATTGAAGGAGTCGTCCACGCCTAACGCAATGAAGGAGTTGTTCACGTCCAACGAATTGATGGACTTGCCCCACGTTCAGAACCTGCATGCAAGAGGTATTAGTGCTAATTAAGCAAGAATTAAATATGATTCTGCATGCGATGGGAGTTGAAATGAGAAGGAGAGTTGTAGAGGTAGCCCGGAGGAGAGGTCCGTTTCGGCGGAAACGGTCGGTCTGGCCGGAACCAGATGGCAGCCGAGAGGTGGCGATGAGGTCGACGAGCGGCTGTCCGCAGCCCACGAGATGGAGACGCGGGACGATGCTGCCAAGGGCGTGATCGATGCGGGCACTGGTGGTCGCGTTTCACTGCTTGGGGAGCCGGAGCTATGCACCGGCCGGAGTCGCGTTTCAATGCTTGCGGAGCTGGGCCGAGTGCCGGTAGCCGGGCCTTGTCCCCGAGGAGTCGGGTCGACTGCCGATCGTCATGCTTCGCCGGCCGAGGAACCAAGCCAAGCATTAGCGGTTCTGCATGTGTTGGCGCTCGGTGACGGCGTTCATAGATGAGGCCGAAGATGACGACGGGCGGACAGCGACGCTTCATCGTCCTGGAGCCGATTCATCAACCGGTCCAAAGGGAGGTGTCCTTTTGTATGAGCTCGTGTGCATACAAGAATAACAAACATTCATTAGATCAATTATTGATTGTAAAGGAAACAAGATGAGATGAGGAACTCCCTGATTCTTTCGTATGATGAGGAGTTGTCCTCTTGTAGATGGTGTGATGGCCGGGACTCCAATGTCAATTTGTAGCAATGATTGTTTGATCTCGGGAGATCATCCCAAGAAAGCTTGGGTTACCTGCAGAAATTAGTCTGTTGCTGGTGATTGAAGAAAAAACCATCTGCATCATGGCTCGATAGACGCCATGCCCCACGGTGGGCGCCAACTGTCATGGGAACGATTCCGACAATAAGAGAGGGGTAGGATAATGGAGCATGATCTATCGAGATGCAAATGGGTGACACGGTGATTTTAGCGAGTTCGGGCCTCTCACGGTGGAGATAACAACCCTACGTCTCGTGCTCCGGAGAGGCTTTGTTTTATCTTAGTATGTATCCAGAGATTACAATGAGAGGAGAACGGATCCCCTTAGTCCTGAGACTAATGGTGAAAAGAGAGAGAGGTGGAAGAAAGAAAAAGCCCCTCAAGTCTAGTGGTGGGGTGGCTTATATAGAGTGCGCCACCCCCTCACCTCCTATGTTACAAAGTGGAGCATCAATGCCATAATGCCTGCCCACAACAAAACCGTCCTACTGACTATTGGTCTTCGCATATCCGAGTGAGTTACATGGCCAAGTGGAATGAGCTCGTCGAGTGGAGTGTCGTGCTCCGAGTGGTTGTTGCCGTCCGAGTGACTTTCAAGTTGCAGTATATCTGGACGGGGATCTGGCCCAGGGGCCCAGTACTAAGTGTACGGTGTCCATGGGTAGGGTCTTTAGGTTAGGCCTGTTACCCTACCCCTAATACATGTCCTCGTCAATCACCTCATGAAAGCGTATATTCCAACTCCGAGATGCTTGCACAAGTGCATAAATGGATCGCTGGAGCTTGCACACTTTGTTAGCACATTTAGGATCGACAAAACCTTCTGGTTGCATCATATACAACTCTTCTTTCAGAAATCCATTAAGGAATGCAGTTTCGACGTCCATTTGCCAGATTTCATAATCATAAAATGCGGCAATTGCTAACATGATTTAGACAGACTTAAGAATCGCTACGAGTGAGAAGGTCTCACCATAGTCAACTCCTTGGACTTGTCGAAAACCTTTCGCAACAAGTCGAGCTTTGTAGACAGTAACATTACCATTAGCGTCAGTCTTCTTCTTGAAGATCTATTTATTCTCTATGGCTTGCTGATCATCGGGCAAGTCAACCAAAGTCCATACTTTGTTCTCATACATGGATCCCATCTCATATTTCATGGCCTCAAGCCATTTCGCGGAATCTGGGCTCATCGTTTCTTCCACATAGTTCGTAGGTTCGTCATGGTCTTGTAACATGACTTCCAGAACAGGATTACCGTACCACTCTGGTGCGGAACGTACTCTAGTTGACCTACGAGGTTCGGTAGTAACTTGATCTGAAGTTTCATGATCATCATCATTAGCTTCCTCACTAATTGGTGTAGGCATCACAGGGATGGTTTTCTGTGATGAGCTACTTTCCAATTCGAGAGAAGGTGCAATTACCTCATCAAGTTCTACTTTCCTCCCACTCACTTCTTTCAAGAGAAACTCCTTCTCTAGAAAGGATCCACTCTTAGCAAAAAATATCTTGCCTTCGGATTTGTGATAGAAGGTGTACCAAACAGTTTCTTTTGGGTATCCTATGAAGACACACTTCTCCGATTTGGGTTCGAGCTTATCAGGCTGAAACTGTTTCATAGAAGTATCACAACCCCAAACTTTAAGAAACGACAACTTAGGTTTCTTGCCAAACCATAGTCCATAAGGTGTCGTCTCAACGGATTTAGATGGTGCCCTATTTGACGTGAATGTAGCTATCTATAATGCATAACCCCAAAACAATAGTGGTAAATCAGTAAGAGACATCATAGATCGCACCATATCTAATAAAGTACGGTTACGACATTCAGACACACCATTACGCTGTGGTGTTCCAGGTGGCGTGAGTTGTGAAACTATTCCACATTGTTTTAAATGAAGCCAAACTTGTAACTCAAACATTCGCCTCCGCGATCAGATCATGGAAACTTTATTTTCTTGTTACGATGATTCTCCACTTCACTCTGAAATTCTTTGAATTTTTTAAATGTTTCATACTTGTGCTTTATTAAGTAGATATACCCATATCTGCTCAAATTGTCGGCGTTCTGGGAACGGGGGTCCCCAGACTTGCCTGCCTGCGGCCTGCGGCGTGGCTCGAAGGAGGCCCAGGACGGCCCATCTTCATCAACGCAAGCTCAAGACCCTCGCGAGGGGCCAAGCCTCATGGGCGGACGACAAGGAGCTTCCTCAGCACGACCTCGTCAGCTGGCTCATGAGGAGGCGGAGAGTTCAAGGCAGGGTACCTCGCGAGGTGCCCATGACGCAAGCCATGACGACCAAGGGCGCCCGATGGGCGCCAGCCACCTGATGTCCTCCTTTCCCCTTTGGTGCAAAGGGAGCAAGCGCAGTAGAGTATCAAGCAAAGGCATCCATTTCGGTGCAACAAGACCAAGACCAGCCCAACGGCTGGAAGGGAGTCATCATGGAGCCCAAGTAGGCGTCATCACCAGAGCCTTTGGCAGGCGAGGACCAACTTTAGTCAGGATAAGTGTACCCGCTGTTCCCCTTCAAAATGGCCAATTGTTGGCGCCCTTCCCGCTCAATATTTGGGAAGAGGCCCAGGGCCTTCGCCTATAAATAGGAGTAGCCACCCCCAGGGCGGAGGGACCCGAGATCCGAATCCTCATCAAGTAACCGGTAGCTAGAGCGACTGAACACCACCTAGCAGTTCATCGCATCCGCCAAGAACAGACCCTCACGAGGCTGTTCCTCCTTGTATTGTTCCTCACCAGCCCAAGAGGCAATCCACCACACCACACACTGGAGTAGGGTATTACACCACAATGGTGGCCCGAACCAGTATAAATCTCGTGTCTCTTGTGTTGTTCCGTTAGTAGTTTAGGTCCCAGCGATTCGGCGAGGTGCGAGACGGTGGAGGGTTGGATCTCCGCGCACCCCAGTGTTCGAACCTCAAGGGTCTGCGGAACCCGAAATCCGACATTTGGCGCGCCAGTAGAGTGCGCGGAATCTGCCTTTTCGTCGCCTCGTTCTTCCTCGACCACCGCAACCATGTCTAACGCCTGCCGGGCTCAAGGCTGAAGCGCTAAGCCGCTTCGCCTCCCATGTCGCCAGACAGCTCCTGTCGGCGGGCGCCTGCCGTTCCCGTCACTGCCGTTAACGCCGCCACCGGCCCGGCGGGAAACGAGCAGCAAGCATCGCCCCAAAGACCCGTCCATGAGGCGGACGGCCGCACCGCCACGCCGCTTTCGCCACCACCCGCTGGTTTCGTCACGCGCGCTTCGCGCCATGGAGGCCCGAGCTGCACTCATCGCGCAACGAAGCTCCTGCGCTACCGCCCGTCGGCAGCGTTTACGAAGAATGGCTCGACCGAAGTCGCCGAAGCTCGTCCGCTGCTGCAGAGGCGCCCGACCGCTCGTCTAGTCTGCACCGCACCCGCCTTGGGCGATGAAGCTCGGGCGCCTCAGCCGCCTCCTCCTCAAGAAGGCGCCGCCCCAAGGCGCCTCTGGCGGAACCCGCCCGCCAGCGCCCGGCGCTGCAAGAGCAGAGCTGACAAGAAGTTCTCGCCCACAAGAAGTTGCCCGGCGTTCCCGCTCCAAAGACGCGTCAGACCTGTCTTGCCCCTACCAGCGGCGCAAGGAGGCCCGCAAGACCAAGCTCTCGTCGTCCGAGGCCCCCACGGCCACGGGCGGGCTGCCGCGCCTTCACCTCCGGAAGGCGCGCAGCGTCGCGGGCCCGCCAATTTCAAGCCGGACCTGCCTCCCGCCACGACGGCACGGCTGACCCTGCGGAGTTCCTCCAGCTCTCACGAGCCGGGCATCGAGGCTGCCAACGGGATGAAAAGGTCATGGCGAACTAGTTTCCCATGGCGCTCAAGGACGGAGCCCGCACTGCTCCTGACCGGCCCTGACCACGATCTCTTCGGGCCGAGATGCGCACCCGCTTCATCGCCAACTTCTGTGGTACTTCGCGACCGCCACCCGCCGTGAGCGACATGCGCCAAATCAAGCAGCAGCCGTGGGAAACCCTGCAAAAGTACATCCAGCGCTTCAACAACGCACGCCTCAAGATCCCTGTGGTAACGGAGTAGGCCATCATCTCGCCTTCTCCGACGGGCGGCGCGACGTCAAGATGAAGGAGGAGCTGGCGATGCATGAAGATCTGTGTACCTCCTTGAGCTGTTCAACTTGGCGACCAAGTGCGCGCCAGGCTGAGGAGGGCGCCTCCCTCCTCGAGCTGCCTGCCGTGGATCCCGAAGAAAAGAAGTCCAAGGCCAAGGACGTGAAGCGCAAGGGGGCTGCCGTACTCGCGGCCGAACCAGACACCAAGCGAGGCAGAGATCAGCCCGAGTCCTCCAAGGGCAGTCGATACTGCGTGTACCACGACCTCCACACCCACAACACCAATGAATGCCAAGAGCTCCGGGCCGTACGCGAAGGAAGGGTCGGCAGACGCCCGGCGCAGCGACTGTGGCTACGGCCGAGGAGGAGGAAGGAATGCAGGACGCTGGGAAGACCGCGGCCCACGCCAAGGGTGGCGCGACCAACCTCGCGAGGACCATTGGCAAGACCCGCCTCGCGAGGGAGGCTGGAGGGATCAGGCTCGCGAGGATCGCCCGCAGGGCATAAGCCTCCCTCTGCCGCCCGCAGCCAAGGAGAAATGAGGACCGTCATCATCGGGACAAGGGGCTGGGGCTTCAGAACCGCGTGCGATCGCCTGCATCCTGGGCGGAGCTCAAGCCCCAGCCTCTCAGCGCATCTTCAAGCAGTTCGCCCGCGTAGTGAATGCAGTCCTCCCCAAGCTCGAGGCCGCGCGCCCTCTCAATTGGTCGGCGTGCGCCATCACGTTCAGCTCAGCGGATCAGCTCAAGTGCGCGGCCACAGCCGGAGTTCTCCCGATGCTTTGTTCCCCAATCATTAGCAACGTGCTGGTCACCAAGACCCTCATCGACGGCGAGGCAGGACTCAACGTCCTGTCCGTGGAAACATTCAACAATCTTCAAGTGCCTTACGATCGGCTTCAGCCAACCAAGCCTTTCTCCGAGTCACCGACGGCTCCACGGTCCCGATCGGGCAGGTCCGCCTTCTGTCACCTTTGGGGCTCGCGACAACTACCACACCGAGCTCATCAACTTTGGCGTCGCCCACATTCGCTTTGCCGTACAACGCCATCCTCGGGTACCCGCTGGCCAAATTCATGGCCGTAACCCACCACGGCTACAACGCCCTCAATATGCCAGAAGCGGCGGGGTCATCACGGTGCCTGTGAAGAGAGAGACGCAGCGATGTGCTCCACAGGCGAGCCTTTCGAGCCGCATCGCTAGAACACCTGCACCACAGCAGCAGGAGGCCTCCCGAGGCCGCACCCAAGAAGAAGAAAACATCGACCGCCCGGCTCCTCAAGAGGCAGGCCCCTCAGGCCCAGCGCCCGGCCAGGGGAGCCTCCTTCCATCACATAGGAAGCGCGGGCGCCTCCTCAGCCGGGCTCGGGGCTCTCCGAGGGCCGCCGACCTCGCCAAGGTCACGAGGGAGGCGCTTGGGCACCACGTGGAAGCGTGCTTGAAGCACGTTTCCCGCATAGCGAGCAAGGCAAGGAGGGCCGAACCTCGGGAGTTCGTCAGCCAAGGCCATTCAGAGCTACAGGAGTCAAGGGTCATGAGGGCAGCCGCCGCCTACTCACTGTGGCCCCCATCCAGGCGAGGATGGTGGGATGCGCGTCTGCATCGACATACCAGGGCTCAACCGAGCCGCGTCTCAAGAGCGCCTCTGGCCCTCGCGAGTGGGATGTTGTGAGGGCCCGCCCCACAGCTACGTGCGCATGCCTCACGGCCTGCCAAACGCGGTTGCCGTGCACCAGCATCTCATGAGGGCCATCCTGGAGGCTCGAGAGGTCAGGCACGCCGCAGCCCTGGCGGAGACGGAGATGGCCCCCGAGGAACCGCCAGCGCCTCCGAATCCTCACGAGGCCCCCGGGCCTGGGGGCTCGTGAGGATCGGCTCCCGCAGCCCACCGAGTCTGCTACACCAACACCCCTTCGTCCCCAACATCACCAGGTGACATCTTTAAGTTTTGTTTCCGGTTGGGAGCGCCTTGAGGCCGCATTATTCCTGTGTCGCGTGGGTCCATCCTGCGGCATGTATCCCTTTTATTTCATGTCATTAGCCTATCCTGTTGGGCGCCTCGGGCTGCATCATCCCCAAGCCGCCGGGCCTGTCCCGGTGCATGTATCCTTCTTACGTTTTCCTTAGGATTATGCTCTCGCTCCACCATGCTTGTTATTTGGTGCCTTTTCCTGGGTGACGGAATCTTGCACGTTAAAGGGGGGGTGCCTGAGCATCGCGACTCAGGGCTCCTACCGGCCCTCCGGCCCTCACCCTCTGGTCTTGTCCATGGCATCGCGACCTGGCTTGCCAGCGACGGCTGAGACCAGCCCGAGAGCCGGGACCCGAGGACGTAGAGTTTCGTCATCTGACCCAGCTTGCGCGTTAAAGGGGGGGTGCCTGAGCATCGCGACTCAGGGCTCCTACCGGCTCTCCGGCCCTCACCCTCTGGTCTTGTCCATGGCATCGCGACCTGGCTTGCCAGCGACGGGCCGAGACCAGCCCGAGAGCCGGGACCCGAGGACGAGAGTTTCGTCATCTAACCCAGCTTGCGTTAAAGGGGGTGCACGAGCATCGCGACTCTGGCTCCTACCGGCTCTCCGGCCCTCACCCTCTGGTCTTGTCCATGGCATCGCGACCTGGCTTGCCACCGACGGCTGAGACCAGCCCGAGAGCCGGGACCCGAAGACGTAGAGCACCGGCATCTGGCCAAATTTGCAGGAACACACTCGAAGATAAGGCCCAGAGCCAGGCGCAACCCGCCTTGAGGTAGGGCCCCGTGAGTCCCGCGCTGGCTCACGGGTGCCCAGATACACCTCGTCCAGCCCTACCGTGCCAGCCACGTGTCAGGGTGGGGCTGTATACGCCCCGGGGGCTCCTCCCGAAGGGGAGCCCCCTCCCACGCATCTGATGGAAGCACCATGCTCGCTACTGGCTGACAACACTGCCGAGGAGCGGCTATGCCCGTACGCATGCGGAAGCGCTATGCTCCATGCTGGTGATAAACAACTGAGAGTGGCCTCCGGGTCGCATCAACCTCAGGGAGCCCAGAGCTCAGTGGCCGGCCTCATCGCAACGCCTCCCCTCGGGAGGCGTCGCAGCGAGGCTGAGCACGGGGCTGCGCACAGGTCACGCCCAGACGCACGCCACCCAGCCAGCCCCGGGCCTGGTTCGTCACGACGTCACTCCCGAGCGGAGCCAAGGTACGAATGTCGTTTGAGCGTCAAGGGGACTCCTGAGCATCGCGACTCAGGAGCCTAATCGGTCACGTAGCCCCTCACCCCTTAGTTCCGAAGGCTAACGGCGGTTGAGGTATGCGCGGGCCGGGCTCCGCAGACGAGAACGGTAGATCCGCTGCGTCTCACCTCCCTACTTGTTGTTAAATGCGCCAAGGGGGACTCCTGAGCATCGCGACTCAGAGCCTAACTTGTCACGTAGCCCTCACTCCTTGGTCCCGTCCTGGTTTCGGTCGGGGCTAACGGTGGCTGAGGTATCTTGTGAGGCCGGGCTCTGCCAACGTAGAACATAAGCAAGTAGGAAGCGCAAATTTCAAGGAATTCAAAAGCAAATATTACAGTCCACACTTGTTATTGCAATACCAAATGCAAGTTTAAACGCCTCCCGAGGCATGATACATGTGCCGGAATTAAAAGCGGGGACAGGAGCCACAACGGAGTCACTTGTCGGCGGTGGAGCAGCGCGGAGTGGGTTCGCCTCGTGGAGCAGCAGGGCCAGCAGCGCCTCGCTTCGGCTTGGTGCTGAAGGCCCGGAATTTCCCCAACAGAGCCTCCGTGCGACCCTTCACAGCCTCGGCAGCGGCAGTTGCATGCTCGCCGCTTGCTGGCTCCAGCAGGATGTCCAGGTCGACGTTGGGATCGCGAAGGTAGATGTGGGTGAGGACCCGCGTCAGTGCCGCAGAAGACAAGACACGTGCCTCGGCCTCGGCCGTGGGGCCAAGGCCAAGGGAGACATCTTCAAGAGCGCGAACCAGGAAGGGAAGCAGCTTGGCGGGACCATCCTCGGCGCCGGCCAGCGGACTCTCCAGGCCGCTGTCGTAAAGCGTCTTCAGCAAAGAGCGAGCCTTCACCTCCATATCCGTGAAGGCCACGCGATCTTCTGCAAGAACCCGCGCCTTGTCGTCCAGCTCGACCTTCCTCACCTCCAGCTCCTGCTCCAGCGCGCCTAGGCGGTCGCGGCGATTCTTGAGCCTGGCCTCCCGGTCCTTGACGGCCGCCTCGCGAGCCTTCATGCTTTCCTCCTGCTCCTGGCGGAGGCGGGCCTCCTCGGCAAACTGGTTCCGCAGGCCCTTCAGCTCGCTCTCCAGCGTCTCACAGCGACCTTGGATGCTAGCTGCCTCCCCCAGGGCAGCATCGCGGGCAATCTTCGCCTCACGGACAGCCTGTTTCTCCTTGTCGCAAGTCGTCGAGGCCTGAACCAGCGCCGCTCGAATCGAAGCGTCAGAGTGAATCCAGCCAGAGGCCAGCTCCAAGCGCCCGGCCACCAAGCGAGGTTCGGCGCCCAGGAGATCTTGCCGCAGCCGGTCCAATTCAGCAGCAGCACGATCCAAGACAGTGGGAGGAGTCGGAGAGACAGCAGTTGGTGGAGTAGGAGGAGAGGACGGCAGCGTAACCACAGTATCGTGAGGCGGGACCTGCTGCGCCCCAACAGCTATGGCGGCGGCATCAGGCAAGGACACCTCGGGAGTCGCTAGGGCCATGGGGGATGAGCTCGCCCCAGCCAGCTCCGCCAGGCCTCGCGAGGATGACCGGGCAGAGAGGCCGTGTCTTGCCATCGCCTTCCTTTCAAGGGCAGAGGCGCTGCCCAGATGAAGCCTCGGAGCTCCCTTGACTTCTTCGCCCGCAGCGCCAGCCTAGCCAAGAGATACAGATATCAAGCCTCGGCGACAAAGCAAGGAATAAAACAAGAATCAAGCACTTCTTGGTCGCCATCGCGAGCTCGAGCAACCTCCGCCATACTTGAAGCCCAAGAGTCGGCTGCAGGGATCAGCTTCAAGGGGCCCGGGAGGCGGGAGGCGTCTGCGGATCGCCCGGGCTGGGGCGGACCAGCTGGGACCAGCCAGATCGGTCCTTCTTCCGGGATCGGGGCAGGCTTCCGCCTGATCATCCTCATCCTCGTCATCGTCACTCACTGGGGAGGCGGAGAGTGCGGGACCTGCGCCGAAGGGGAGGAGCCCTTGACTCTGCCCCCGAATCAACTCCCTCTCCCGGCTCTCTTTCCTCCACCTCTTCGCTGGAGTCGGCAGAGGACATGTCCACCAGGTCCTCTGGAGCCTCCACGGGCACGGGCCCATCCCCATTGAAGACATGCATGGGCCCCACTACCTGCTCCCAATCCTCGCAAAGGAACAAGGGCGCGGGGGCGCCCTCCAGTCTCGCTACATCGCCCCCAACCAAGGACTGGAGGACCGCCGCCAGATCCTCGTCGGCCAGGACCACGGGCTCGAGTGAGGCCTCCACATCGAAGCGAGTACTAACGGCGGAGCCGATTGAGGCTCCAGAACTCCTCGACCGATGCACCGGTCAGCTTTGCCGCCGCCACGCCGGCCGGCTTCAGATCTGCGTCCATCTTCTCCAAAGACCAGCCACATGGATCCAAAGCTCCACTCGGGACCGGTCGTCGAGCTCAAGGGTGCTCCGTGGGCAGGATCAGCCGAGGTGAATGCGCCCAGCATCCACCAAGACCCACTTGCTCCTGAAGCCCTCAATCCGCTTCCTGGGGTTTGAAATGGTGATGGCTCTGCCAGATGCATTTAAGGCTCAAGACGCAGAGGCGGAACCACGGGAGGTTCGGAGGGAGAAATAGTGGCGCGGCAAGGCCACCGAGGGCTTCACCCCAACATGGGCCTCACAATAGTAGGCGAAGATTGCCAGAAGAAGGACGGAGTTGTGATGGAGGTGCAGAGCTTGAATGTTGTAGTGACGGAGGACGGAGAAGAAGAACTCAGAAAAGGGAGGCACCAGACCAGCAATGATGGCGCTCACGAAGAACGGGTAGAAGGTACTCCCCCGACCCTCAGGGGCGGAAGAGCCGGCCTTGAATGCCTCCGTTCCGTTGACGCCCTGCGCCTCCACCATCCGGCGCACCAGGGCGAGGCTCGCCCCTGACACGTTTGGCGGGTCCAAGGCAGGAGAGTACCAAGCTCCGGCCGGGGCTTGGCGAGGCGCCATGACTGGCTAGGGCACGCAGGCGGAGTGGATCTGAAGATCTTGGAAGCAGAGAGGAGAGGCGCAAGAAAGGGGATCTGAGCAGCAACTGGAGAAAGTAAAGGAGGCAAGGAAGATGCCACTCGGTTATCAACTCACACGGTTGCTTGAGGCGCGACGCGTCCAATCAACCGCCACGCTGGCGCCTAAGGCCGCGGCTGTTAACCCGCGACGCTCAAGACTTGCCCTTTCGCCTCTCTGCTCGGCCAAGTTCGGGCGCGTCGTGGGCCCGGGGGCTACTGTCGGTGTTCTGGGAACGGGGGTCCCCAGACTTGCCTCCCTACGGCATGCGGCGTGGCTCGAAGGAGGCCCAGGACGGCCCATCTTCATCAACGCAAGCTCAAGACCCTCACGAGGGGCCAAGCCTCGCGGGGCGGACGACAAGGAGCTTCCTCAGGCACGGCCTCGTCAGGTTGGCTCATGAGGAGGCGGAGAGTTCAAGGCAGGCTACCTCGCGAGGTGCCCATGACGTAAGCCATGACGACCAAGGGCGCCAGTCGGGCGCCAGCCCGCAGATGTCCTCCTTTCCCTTTGGTGCAAAGGGAGCAAGCGTGACGAGAGTATCAAGCAAAGGCATCCATTTCGTGCAACAAGACCAAGACCAGCCCAACGGCCGGAAGGGAGTCATCGTGGAGCCCAAGTAGGCGTCATCACGAGCCTTTGGCAGCGAGGACCAACTTCACCAGGATAAGTGTACCCGTTGTTCCCCTTCAAAATGGCCAATTGTTGGCGCCCTTCCCGCTCAATATTTGGGAAGAGGCCCAGGGCCTTCGCCTATAAATAGGAGTAGCCACCCCCAGGGCGGAGGGACCCGAGATCTGAATCCTCATCAAGTAACCGGTAGCTAGAGCGACTGAACACCACCTAGCAGTTCATCACATCCGCCAAGAACGGACCCTCACGAGGTTGTTCCTCCTTGTATTGTTCCTCACCAGCCCAAGAGGCAATCCACCACACCACACACTGGAGTAGGGTATTACACCACAATGGTGGCCCGAACCAGTATACATCTCGTGTCTCTTGTGTTGTTCCGTTAGTAGTTTAGGTCCCAGCGATTCGGCGAGGTGCGAGACGGTGGAGGGTTGGATCTTCGCGCGCACCCCAGTGTTCAAACCTCAAGGGTCTGTCGGAACCCGAAATCCGACACAAATCATCTGTGAAGGTTAGAAAATAACGATACCCGTCGCGAGCCTCAACACTCATCGGACCGCATACATCAGTATGTATTATTTTCAATAAGTCAGTGGCTCGCTCCATTGTTCCGGAGAATGGAGTTTTAGTCATCTTGCCTATGAGGCATGGTTCACAAGCATCAAATGATTCATAATCAAGTGATTCCAAAAGTCCATCTGCATGGAGTTTCTTCATGCGCTTTACACCAATATGACTTAAACGGCAGTGCCACAAATATGTTGCACTATCATTATCAACTTTGCATCTTTTGGCATCAATGTTATGAATATGTGTATCACCATGATCGAGATTCAACAAAAATAGGCCACTCTTCAAGGGTGCATGACCATAACAGATATTACTCATATAAATGGAACAACCATTATTCTCTGATTTAAATGAATAACTGCCTCGCATCAAACAAGATCCAGATATAATGTTCATGCTCAACGCTGGCACCAAATAACAATTATTCAGGTCTAAAACTAATCCCGAAGGTAGATGTAGAGGTAGCGTGTCAACGGCGATCACATCGACCTTGGAACCATTCCCGACACGCATTGTCACCTCGTCCTTAGCCAATCTTCGTTTAATCCATAGCCCTTATTTCAAGTTGCAAATAAGAGCAACAGAACCAGTATCAAATACCCAGGCGCTACTACGAGCATTAGTAAGGTACACATCAATAACATGTATATCAAATATACCTTTGTTCACTTTGCCATCCTTCTTATCCGCCAAATACTTGGGGCAGTTCCGCTTCCAATGACTAGTCCCTTTGTAGTAGAAGCACTCGGTTTCAGGCTTAGCTCTAGACTTGGGCTTCTTCCCGGGAGTGACAACTTGCTTGCCATTCTTCTTGAAGTTCCCCTTCTTTCCCTTGCCCTTTTTCTCAAAACTAGTGGTCTTGTTAACCATCAACACTTGATGTTCTTTCTTGATTTCTACCTCCGCAGTTTTGAGCATAGCGAAGAGCTCGGGAATTGTCCTATCCATCCCTTGCATATTATAGTTCATCATGAAGCCTTTGTAGCTTGGTGGCAATGATTGAAGAACTCTGTCAATAACACTATCAACTGGAAGATTAACTCCCAGCTGAGTCAAGTGGTTATGATACCCAGACATTTTGAGTATGTGTTCACTGACAGAACTGTTCTCCTCCATCTTGCAGCTATAGAACTTGTTGGAGACCTCATATCTCTCAACTCGGGGATTTGCTTGAAATATTAACTTCAACTCCATCTCATATGGTCCATGACCTTCAAAATGTCTTTGAAGTCCCGATTCTAAGCTATAAAACATGGCACATTGAACTATCGGGTAGTCATCAGATCGAGCTTGCCAGACGTTCATAACATCAGCATTTGCTCCTGCAGCAGGCCTTTCACCTAGCGGTGCATCAAGGACATAATTCTTCTCTGCAGCAATGAGGATAATCCTCAAATTACGGACCCAGTCCGTGTAGTTGCTACCATCATCTTTCAACTTAGCTTTCTCTAGGAACGCATTAAAATTCAAGGGAACCGTAGCATGGGACATTGATCTACAACATAGATATGCAAAAACTATCAGGACTAAGTTCATGATAAATTAAGTTCAATTAATCATATTACTAAAGAACTGCCACTTAGATAGACATCCCTCAGGTCATCTAAATGATCACGTGATCCATATCAACTAAACCATGTCCGATCATCATGTGAGATGGAGTAGTTTTCAATGTTGAACATCTCTGTGTTGATCATATCTACTATATGATTCACGTTCGACCTTTCGGTCTCCAGTGTTCCGAGGTCATGTCTGTACATGCTAGGCTCATCAAGTTTAACCTGAGTATTCCGCACGTGCAAAACTGTCTTGCAGCTGTTGTATGTGAACGTAGAGCTTATCACACCCGATCATCACGTGGTGTCTCGGCACGACGAACTGTCACAATGGTGCATACTCAGGGAGAACACTTGTACCTTGAAAAAAATTAGTGAGGGATCATCTTATAATGCTACCGCCGTACTAGCAAAATAAGACACATAAAATATAAACATCACATGCAATCAAAATATGTGACATGATATGGCCATCATCATCTTGTGCCTTTGATCTCCATCTCCAAAGCACCATCATGATTTCCATCATCACTGGCTTGACACATTGATCTCCATCGTAGCGTCATTGTCGTCTCGCCAACTATTGCTTCTACAACTATCGCTAACGCATAGTGATAAAGTAAAGCAATTACATGGCAATTGCATTTCATACAATAAAGCGACAACCATAAGCTCCCGCCAGTTGCCGATAACTTTTACAAAACATGATCATCTCAAATAAAAACGTATATCACATCATGTCTTGACCATATCACATCACAACATGCCCTGCAAAAACAAGTTAGGCGTCCTCTACTTTGTTGTTGCAAGTTTTACGTGGCTGCTACGGGCTTCTAGTAAGAACCGTTCCTACCTAGGCATCAAAACCACAATGATGTTTCATCAAGTTTGTTGTTTTAACCTTCAACAAGGACCGGCCGTAGTCAAATTCGATTCAACTAAAGTTGGAGAAACAGACACCAGACCACCTTTATGCAAAACAAGTTGCATGTGCATCCGGTGGAACCGGTCTCATGAACGTGGTCATGTAAGGTTGGTCCGGGCCGCTTCATCCAACAATACCGCGAATCAAAATAAGATGCTGGTGGTAAGCAGTATGACTATCATCGCCCACAACTCTTTGTGTTCTACTCGTGCATATCATCTACGCATAGACCTGACTCGGATGCCACTGTTGGGGAACGTAGCATGTAATTTCAAAAAAATTCCTACGATCACGCAAGATCTATCTAGCAGATGTATAGCAATGAGAAGAGAAGAGTGTGTCCACGTACCCCCGTAGACCGAAAGCGGAAGCGTTAGCTTAACGCGGTTGATGTAGTCGAATGTCTTCTCGATCCAACCGATCAAGCACGGAACGTACGGCACCTCCGAGTTCCGCACACGTTCAGGTCGATGACATCCCTCGAACTCTTGATCCAGCAAAGTGTCGAGGGAGAGCTCCTTCAGCACGGCGGCATGGTGACGGTGATGGTGAAGTGATCCGTGCAGGGCTTCGCCTAAGCACTACGTGAATATGACTGGAGGCGTAAACTATGGAGGTGGCGCCGTACACGGCTTGGAACAATTGATGTGTGTTATAAAGGAGGGAGGGGGAGTAGGCCGGCCCTAGGTGTGCCCCAAGTGGGAGAGTCCCCCTTGGGCTCCTAGTAGGATTCGCCCCCCCCCCCCCTTCCTTTTATCAGAGGGGAAAGGGGGAAGGAGAGAGAGGGAGAAGGAAAGTTGGGCGCCGCCCCTCCCCTTGTCCAATTCGGACTCCTCCCTTGGGGGGTGCGCCACCTCTTGTGGGCTGGCTTGCCTCCCTCCTATGCCCCATATCTTTCTCCGAGGGGTTCCGGTAACCCCCCCCCCCCCCTTGTACTCCTATATGTACCCGATACATTCGGAAACACTTGGTGTCCGAATACTATCATCCAATATATCAATCTTTCCCTCTCGGCCATTTCGAGACTCCTCGTCATGTCCGTGATCTCATCCGGGACTCCGAACAACATTCGGTCACCAAATCACATAACTCATAATACAAATCGTCATCGAACGTTAAGCATGTGAACCCTACGGGTTCGAGAACTATGTAGACATGACCGAGACACATCTCCGCTCAATAACCAACAGCGGAACCTGGGTGCTCATATTGGTTCCTACATATTCTACGAAGATCTTTATCGGTCAAACTGTAATGACAACATATGTAATTCCCTTTGTCATCGGTATGTTACTTGCCCGAGATTCAATTGTCGGTGTCTACATACATAGTTCAATCTCGTTACCGGCAAGTCTCTTTACTCGTTCTGTAATGCATCATCCCGCAACTAACTTGTTACTCACATTGCTTGCAAGGCTTATCATGATGTGCATTACCGAGAGGGCCCAGAGATACCTCTACGATACTCGGAGTGACAAATCCTAATCTTGATCTATGCCAACCCAACAAACACCTTCGGAGATACCTGTAGAGCATCTTTATAATCACCCAGTTACGGTGTGACATTTGATAGCACACAAGGTATTCCTCCGGTATTCGGTAGTTCCATAATCTCATAGTCAAAGGAATATGTATAAGTCATGAAGAAGCAATATCAATAAAACTTAACGATCATTATGCTAAGCTAATGGATGTGTCTTGTCCATCACATCATTCTCCTAATGAAGTGATCCCGTTCATCAAATGACCGCACATGTCTATGGTTAGGAAACTTAACCATCTTTGATTAATGAGCTAGTCTAGTAGAGGCTTACTATGGACACTGTGTTTTGTCTATGTATCCACACATGTATCAAGTTTTCGGTTAATACAATTCTAGCATGAATAATAAACATTTATCATGATAAAAGGAAATATAAATAACAACTTTATTATTGCATGTAGGGCATAATTCCTTCAAATATGTGCAATGTGGGATTTGGACCCACATGAAAACATCCACGGACTTGGCGCAGTAACAACTGCACCACGAGAACATATGTGTTTTGTTCCGAAAACATGGGTATTTGACCCTTGTAACAGTCCGAGTACAAAAAAATTGAAAAAAAAGAAGTGTAAATTTGAAATTTGAAATTTGAGCTATAAACTTTTATTGAATTTGAGATTGTATATTCCAACGTCTTGAACATTTTACAAATTCGATGACCTTTTATCAAAATTGAAGAATTCTTTTCAAGTTTGTCAACTTTTTCCCAAAATTTACCAAACAAATTCTAGTTCAATGAGCTTTTCTTAAAACTGATGATCTTTTTTCAAGTTAGCTAACTTTTTAATAATTATGAACTTTTTCCCAAAGTTCAATGTTTTTTTAATTGAAGATTTTTTTAGAAATCGATGATTTTTTAAGATTGATGATTTAAAAAATTCATGAACCTTTACCCAAAATCTGTGAACTTTTTTGAATTTATCAACTTGTCTCCAAATTTGATGAGCTTTTATTAAAATTGATGAGCATTATTTAAATTTGAGAACTTTTCTACAAAATCTATGAAATTTTTTAATTCCATGAAATTTTTTAATTCCATGAAATTTTTTAATCTACAAACTTTTATTAAACTCTTAGTCTATTTTAAAACCATTAGCCATTTTTTATTGCACTCGGCGACAAACTCTTGTGATATCTCATCATTAAAGAAGAAGAGGGATTCGTGTCGTTATATTTGTTTTGGTGTGTTATTTAGTTTAGGTCGATGTATATTTCTTTTAAAGAAAAGTATATTATTGTATCCTTATGCACATAATTAATAATCTCTGAGGATAATAAATGCGTTATCGTGGATGGCTTGAATGACATGTGACAGCAGACCCACATGGAGGCAGATTTTGTTGAGCCTCACGTTTACAAAACATCTACTAATATTTAGGTTGTGTGACTAGTGACTAACTAATGAGAAGATTTTCTTTAACAAGTATGTTTTTACCAAGTATTTAAATATTATTTCAACTTTTAAAAATATGTTTAATGGATTTAAATCATTCCCAAGATTTAGGAAATGTGGAACCAAGTTCCCTGAAATTATGCGTCTTTTATAAAAACTGGGAATCTCATTCCGAGAAAATAGAAGTAAATAGTGGATTTCATGGTTATAAGATTTTAATTCCTTGAAAACTCATGGTACAAATTCGACGAAACTATGTTTCTCTAGGAAAATCAAACTTTTACTACACTAATTCCTAAGAAATTATGTAAAAATATTGAGAGAGTTTTTGTTATATTTGTTGTTGTCTGTTTTTACTAAAAACACGAAAACTTCATTATAATAATCTAAGGACTTGTTCTTTTCTAATAATATATGTCATTAGTCACATTGGCTATCGGTTTTGTACCATGCATTTTGCCCGGCAACAGGTCATAATGCGCCATACAAATTTATTTGTATTACCACCACATCCAGTTTCTCCATCACCTACTTTTTCACACACCAACATTTAAATTGGACATTGTTTCAAACCCTAAAATCAATGAGATGTCCAAAAGTCAACTATGAAGTCTTTGTTTTGGAAACTTTACAGACCAATTAACACCATGGACCCACCACACTGCCATATATTGAATGCCAATGGACAGGTACAAACTAATTCTTATGCATCGGTCAGGTATTCACATAAAATAAATCATTTCATCAAAACATGCACGTGTCCCAAGCGAGCATGGGAGTGGACGTGATTTCAGTGTGCTGCGTCACTAAGTGCTCCTAGTCCACTTCGTCTAGAGGGGCATTTCCTATTCGGCGCCGCTTATAGGGGAGCACCTCTTCGGTGCCTTCAGTGTCGCTTAGGTAGTTGGCGCTCGAAGCCGAGCGGTAGTGGGCCGCCCCATAATCACTCGCGCCAAGCTAATACTAAAAGAAGGGGGAAATATGCACAATGTGGGATTCGAACTCGCATGAAAACGTCCACGGACTTGGCGCAATGACAAATACACAGCACCACATATGTGTTTTGTTCCGAAAACAGTGGTATTTGACCCTTGTAACAGTCCTAGTACAAAAAATGGAAAAAAGAAGTGTAAATTTGAAAAATAATTCATGAATTTTAAAAAGTTCATCGATTTTAAAAAAAGTTCACGAATTTTCAAAGAAGTGTTCACATAACCGAAAAAGTTCATCAATTTTGAAAAAGTTCACCGGATTTAAAAAAAAGTTCACATATTTGAAAAAGTTCATCAATTTTGATATAAAAGAGTTCACAATTTAGGAAAAAAACCTCATTGGATTTTGAAAAACAATAACATCAATTTTGATCAAAATTTCATGCATTTTGAAAAAGAAAGAAATAGGGAAATAGAAAATAGGATAAAGGATGTAACAAATCACATCAACTTAGTTGGTTGGTTGGCTACCAAAGCTAACACTGAACGACGGGGTCGCTTGTTCGAATTACTCACCCGCCAAGTTTTTTACTCCTTCCGTTCCTAAATATAAGTCTTTTTAGAGATTTCAAATAGACTACCACATACGGATATATATAGACATATTTTAGAGTGTAGATTCACTCATTTTGCTCCGTATGTAGTCGTTTGTTGAAATCTCTAAAAAGACCTATATTTAGAAACAGAGGGAGTACAATTTAAGTCGTAAAAGAAGTGGGTAAATGGGTCAGTTTGCGCCGATGCCTTCAAGGCTTCAACCGGCGTAATGGGCACCGCATAGGATTTGCTGCTTATAGGCAATCTCGTACACGGCGCTCCGCCCCCTTGTACACTAGGTCTTGTAAGCGGGCCATCCCATATTCTTTCTGTTATATTTTTTCTGCATTTTCCTCCTCGGTTTCCATGTTTACTTTTTTCTTTTCTATTTCCTGTTTCTTTTTTCAATTTTTCTTTCATTAAGTTCGTGAAGTTTTTGCAAAACCAATAAGCTCTTTTCAAATTTGAGATTTTATATTCAAATTTGCTGCACATTTTACAAATTTGATGAACCTTTATAAAAATTGATGAATTCTTTTCAAGTTTGTCAACATATTTCCAAAATTGATAAAAACAAAATTCTAGTTCAATTAACTTATTTTAAAACTGATGATATTTTTAAAAATCGTCAAACTTTTTTCAAATATTGACGAACTGTTTTTTTTCATAATTCAGTGATTTACTTTATGATTGAAGACTTTATAACAAAATCGGTGATTTTTCAATATTGATGATTTTTGGAAAATTGACGAACTTCTAAAAATTCATGAACCTTTTTTTCAAAATCTGTGAACTTTGTTTGGATTTATGAACTTTTTCTAAATTTGATGAATTCCTTATCAAAATTTGTGAACTTTTTTCAATTTTGCGCACTTTTTCCCAAAATTTGTGAATTTTCTGATTCTATGAACTTTTATTAAACACTTAATCTTATTTTTAAAAGTCAACTGGTCAATGATTTGATGGGTCAGTAGGTTATCAGTTTAAACAAATCTGGTGGATGACCTAGCGAACGACCGCAATACAAGCGCTGAAATGGGAGAACCAGGATCCCATCCCCGATCTCCTCCACGCAGTTCGATCGGTGCTGCTAGCCACTCCGCCCAGGCGCCTAACAAGATAAGTTTGTATGGCGCGTCCCACTTGAGGCTTTTTTAGCCATTTTTTCTTTTGTTTGTTTTTTCTCCATTTTTTCATTCTTTCTTGCATTTTGTTTCTTCGTCTTTTGTTTTTTGTTTTGCCTTTTGTTTCTTCTCCATTTTTTGCTTGCTTTTTAATTTATACTCTTTTTTCTTATGTTTGTTTTCATTTCTAGTCTACATTTTTGCATGTGTCAAAAACATTATTTAGTAAGTGATCAACATTTTTTGTATACACGTTCAACATTATCCGAACGCTTATTCATTATTTTTGAAATACTTGTTCAACATTTTCCAGATAGTCTTTCCACATTTTTTAATACTTATTTAATATTTTGAATACTTATTCAACATTTTTTTAATACTTATTCAACAAGTTTTAATACTTATTTAAAATTTTCAAATACTTATTCAACATTTTCCAAATACTTTTCAACACTTTTCAAATGTGTATTTGAAGAGAGTTTATTTATATGTAGAATATTTTAAAGCATAAAGAAGAGTATAAAAATAAAGCAAAAAACAAGAAAAAAAGGAAAAGAAAAGGTTGCAGCCTCCCGTGCGGCTGGCCAGCCCATCTTGGCTCCCCACAATGCGAGGCTTGCCCCTATGCTCGCTTAAAGTGAGACATAGGGGTGCCCTCGAACGACCTTGTGTGACCGAGCAAGCGACGGGCAGCGCTTGTTGGCCCGGCCCACGACAACAGCTGTGTGAGCGCCGGGTTCCAGACGAAATCATTAATTGAGGAGTACCCTTTGCAAAGACCACTCCCACCTCCTCAAGTTGCGACAAGTGGTGCCTTTTCCATTTTTTGTAGATCTGTTTATTCAATATGTTTTATCTCTTAAACTGTGCGTTTAAATCTTGAACCTTTTTCACCGTCGGATTCCTCGCGTCGAGATCTTCTAAACTAAATACCAGGTTGATAGGTTTTGGCGAACCTTTTTTCACGAAAAAAAGGACAAAAAAATGAATCAGGAGCACGGTTTTTTCCCTTTCCAAAAGAGGCACGGTCGTGCCTCTCATGAAAGCACAACCGTGCTTCTCGCGCGAGCAAAACCGTGCCTCTCGCGAAAGGAAAAAAAACAAAAAAAACGCATTTTTTTTCCATTTCGGGGAGGCGTGCCTCTCGTGAAAGCACAACCGTGCCTCTCGCTAAAACAAAAAACACGTTTTTTCCATTTTCGTGAGGCACGGCCGTGCCTCCTGCGAAAGCAAAACCGTGTTTCTCGCGGAGGCAAAAAAAGAAAAAAGAAAACGCATTCTTTTCGCGCGAAAAAAGAAATTCGAATTTTTTTGGTCCCAAAACTAAGGAAGACCGGTCAAAAACAAAACAGGAAAAAAACCAGTTTAAAATCCGAAAGCACGTGCAGAAACTGAAAAAACAAAATCCGGAGGAAGCGCCCAGAGTGCGCCACTTGACACGCTCTCAGCCCACCTGTAAGTGATCATTGTGAGATTTTCGAAGGAGCGCTCATCAACTAGTTGAACTAGTGCCTGGAACGCGGAACTCCCGTCCATAGCCCTATTTGACGCACTATGGATCAAACTGACCAGTTAAAATGTATTGCCCATTGCAAAGTACTCTAGCGTCCAACTTACTGAACCTAGCCGGCTACTGTTCTTGTCTTTTTAATTGCTAGTCGCTACTGTTGTGACCTAGAATTTTTAATCTTTTTAGTCGTTTTCTATATTCAGTTTTTCAAAAAGTAAGAAAAATAAGTGAATATTGATATAAAAGTTGATAACAATTAAAAAAACTTGATTCTTTTAGAAAATATCTTGAATTATTTTAAAAACTTTTGAACATTTTTTCACATTTCAATATATTTTTGAAAAGTTACAAGTATTTTATAAATATGTATATTTTTAAAATATCGCAAACTTTTTTGAGAGTGTGATGACTACTTCAATTCTTACAATATATATCAAAAATTACATACAGAATGTGATTTTTTAAAATATACAAGAACAGTTTTTGTTTTTTAATTAAGAGGAAAAATAGAAAATAATAAAATGACCATGTTCCCGAAACCGAAATCGTTGGCGGAGCGCGTAAAATAAGATTCGACCATAGTATGGACTATGTGGGTCACATCACTCCACCGGACCTGTTTGGAAAAACTACCTGTTTGTTGTGGCTTATTTGGATTTAATACTGCAAATACTAGCGGGCCGGCTCCTAGCCGGCGCAAATCATGGTTCTCAACTTGTTCCCGTTCTCTTTGCAATTTCAGAAGCAAAATTATTCAACATATTGTTAATCATTTTTTCAAGAAGATTACATTAATGGTAAATTAAAAGGTTTCGCATAGATATAAAAAAATTCATTCATATGAACTAAAATGTTCCCATTGTAACTTAAAAAATACCATGTACTAAAAGATGTATTTTTCTACAATTTTTTTAATATATTGCAAATTAATTGCAAATATATAAATAAAAAATCCACTAAAAACTGAAAGACAGCAGAATAGGAAATATACCATGTACTAGCCATGCCTTTTATTGGAGGCTCTTATACAACGCTTGAGGTCCCGGATCGAGGAACTGGCGCTCATGCAGCAACTTTGCTTGGACTGTCCCAATGAAACGAGTTGGGCGCTTGCATGCTTCCTTCCCTTGCACGCTCGGTGCTCCTGGTTCACTTGTTTTACGGTTGGCTGGTCAATGGTTGACCATTTGAACGTTCATATTTAAAAAAAACACAAAAAATGAAAAATAAAATAAAATAAACAGTAATTCAATTAAAAATGTGCACAGGTTTTATTTTATTTTTAAAAAGTGGCCCAGCCCAGCCCAAGCTTAACCTGCCACTTTTTCTTTAGATATTTTTAAAAAGTGGCCCAGCCCAGCCCAAGCTTAACCTGCCACTTTTTCTTTAGATATTTTTTAAAAGTGGCCCAGCCCAGCCCAAGCTTAACCTGCCACTTTTTCTTTAGATATTTTTAAAAAGTGGTCCTCCCGGCGCCGGATCCACGCCACAAGACGCCACCTTCCCATTGCACGCCATGGCGTGCCAGTAGGGATCTTGATCCAACTCGTGGCCCGCTCTATCGCCACGGTGGCCGACGAGACCACCTCGCCTGCGCCTACCTCCTCCTATCCTCCTCCACATCTTTTCTTCTGCAGGACGAATCCATGGGGTCGCCCTCTATGTGCAGTTCCTCATCACGGAGGCAAGCTCTTCAGCGTCCAGCCACAACCGGCCTCCGATGCTCACGGTGCCGTCGATGATGGCGCGGTCATCGGCCAAGGCGAGCGGGACGGGAGGGGCAGTGGGGTGAGCGGCTGGGAAGGGGAGAAGGACGCGATGGGGAGTGGGGAAGAGAAGCCCGATGGGGAGTGGTGGAGCACGAAAGGATGAGCCGCCGCCCTCCCCCACCCCACAGCCGCACGAGCGAACCGCCGCACGACACGCACGCCCTTGGAAGCGAAAAAGACCAAAATACCCTCGGCGGGGCAAGGAAATTTCGGCGGTGGCATGCGATATTTTACCAGCGCGCGGCACGCCGACGATTCGCACGGAACGCGCCCCCAGCCCAAGCAAACGACACGCGGGCCCATATTTTCATAACCCCACACGGCAGCGAGGCAGGACCGTGCCCGCAAAGTGAGAGAGACCGGGGAGGGCGCGGTAACTATTCATTGCTACAGGTGCGCTGCTCGATCCGACGGCCAGATTTTTTCACCGAGTCGATCTAACGGACAGCATCGCATCAGGGAAACGCATCCAACGGCCAGAAGTAGCTGAACTCTCAGGACGCCCGGGAATGACCGTATCCCTTATTTCTCGATACTAGTAGTATAGTACTGCTCGTGTCCCTCGTGGTCGTGGTTGCCCGGCATCAATGGCCTCCACATGGTTCACTTCATGGCACAGGCACCGGATCAAATCAAAATCAAATGCAATGAACAGCAGTCCTCTCGCGAAGATGCCTGGCTCTTCCCGTTCGTGATGGGCCGGCCGGATAGATTACTGATCAGTTACTTTGCTTGAGCCCCGATAAATTACTGCCATAGTTACAGATTTCTCGCTCGCGTGTGTATAAAGGCCGGCGCTGGCCTTCCAGTTCTCCCATCCATTGCCATCCATCTCTACTCTCTAGTGTGAGCAGCAATGGGGTTCATTCACAAGGATGGAGTTTGCTTCTTCCTCCTGCTCGCCGGGGTGCTGCTGGCTGCGGCGGCGGCAGGCGCGGAGCAGGACGATGGGGCGGTAGCCACTGCCGTCCCGGAGGTGGAGGAGGAGGAGGCCCGTCTGCGCGTCGATGACCAGGGCAACGACTCGTGCGACCTCAAGTGCCAACACCACCAAGTTCCGGCGAGGAAAAAGCAGTGCGTGGACGAGTGCCACAGCCGGGAGCATCACCACCCCAGCAGAGCGTCTTGCGAGACCAAGTGTGGCCACTGGCAAGACCCGACGAGGAAGGAGCAGTGCGTGCAACAGTGCATGCGCCGCGGCCTCGGCCTCCGTGTGGGCGGCGTCGACGAGCGCCCCCACGCCGAGGAGGCGGAGGTCGGCCGGCGCGCCGATGACCAGGGCAACGACTCGTGCGACGACAAGTGCCAACACCATCAAGTTCCGGCGAGGAAAAAGCAGTGCGTGGACGAGTGCCACAGCCGGGAGCATCACCACCCCAGCAGAGCGTCTTGCGAGACCAAGTGTGGCCACTGGCAAGACCCGACGAGGAAGGAGCAGTGCGTGCAACAGTGCATGCGCCGCGGCCTCAACCTCGCTGTGGGCGGCAGCAACGACGTCGACGAGCACCGCCGCGGCCAAGAGGAGGAGGTCGCCGGGCGTCCGTGCGACAGGGAGTGCCAACTGTCTTGCCAGGGGAAGTGTCAGGGCTGGAAAGATCGGAGCAAGCACCAAGAGTGCGTGCGACAGTGCATCCGCGGCAGCAACGGCGTCAACGACGAGCACCTCCGCGGCTGGGAAGCGGTGGCCGGCGCCATCATCGAGGTGGTGTGAGTGTCATGTCACGCACCTAATAATAATAATGTAAGGGTGTATGTCCTAGTACGTACGGTACGTGTCACCGGGGGTACGTACGTAGTAGCTCTATACGGAGTCTGCGTATGTACACGCTTCCATACGCCCGCGTATATATACGTCTTGCTAGGCAAAAGGCGTGAGAATAAAAGACCAACAGCATGCGGTGGCTGCATGGTTGGCGATGCCTCTCCTCCTAGGCTCGCTGGAATGCCCGCGCGCGTCTGCGTACACGCGCCCATGCATGCTCCGGCGCTAAGAAGAAAGCACCACTATCAAGCGAGGTAGCAGCCTCCCTCTTTGGGACGTGGGCGCTCCAGGGCCTAGCTAGGCCATACTGTTAGGAATAGGTAGCTTTATAATTAGGCTAACTAGTAGCAGTTAGGCTCTAGCGTTGTCCAAACGCAACCCTTCCCGAACCGACGGGAAAACCTTGTAACCGCCATTGTTGGCGTCTGTACAGTGGGTATAAATACCCCAATCTTTGATCAATAAAGAACACCTGATTCATTTCATTCTCTCACTCTCAAACACGTTATCAGCACTGCCTCTACCGAGAGCGACCCAAAGAAAAGAGAGAAGCTAAACGCGGCAGCGGCCGTCATACCAGTCCGTCGGCCCTCCGCTCTATTGTTGCTCCTCGTCTGCGCGTGCGGCACAGCCCTCCAGTGGCGCGCGGCGCGCTCGACAAGGCAAAGACCACCGCCCACCGGCGATGCGCGGCGTGCTCGACCTTCTCCTCAATCGCCACCGTGGCCGAGCCCTGCTGGCTGCGGCGGTGCGCGTGATGCCCCACGGCTCTGGCGCTCAAACCGCGGCCGCTGTGCAGGAAACGGCCGTTGTTTCTCCCACCGGAGTGTCAGTAACGACGGCACGCCACGGCCTGCGCAGCCCCGTCAACCGGAAACAGGGACGGCGACCGGCAGGACTCTGCATCGGCGCGGACTTAAGGCGAGCCCGGCGCTCGGTTCCCAGCCTCGAAACGGTGGCAGGTCGCAGCACGCGCGGCGGTCCTGGACCCGAAGCTGCTCCTCCCGAGACGTCCGTGGCCATCGACCGGCTCCTCGCGACAGCGCGTCCGCCTAAGCGCGGCGACTGCTACTTCCGACGGCCGGCGCACCACGCTGCTGCACCCCCGGCTCATGCGCCACCAGGAACTCCAATGGAGGAGCATCCCGAAACCTTCGGCGCGGCGCGGCGCTGCCCACGACCGGCCTCCGTGCAACTCCCCGGCGTCGCTCCTCTCGGGCCCGTCGCGGAGACCAACAGCGTCGGCCTCGCTCCCCGCAGCACGAGGCCGCCACACCGCCCACTGCCGGTGCCCGGCATAGCGACGCCCTCCGGCGCGTGAAGGGGAGAAGCCCGTCTGGCCACTGCGTGGCACCCTCCAAGGCATCGTCTTCTCAATTTGCTCGAGCGCCCTTTTGCTTGGCTACCAACCAATTGATTCGTGAATGGTGAAGAACTTGCTGCCTGTGTACCACGTACAGAGAAACGATGGGGACAAGGAGACTTATCTCTTTGGTAGTTTCTTCATTTTAGCCCTTTCCTTTATTAATTTTAAGCAAACGCTCTTGCATTTATCTGTTAGGCCATCTGTCTTATTACAATATACAGTAAGCTCCACTCAGATTGTACAGATTTTTGCGTTAGTGTTTCTCTAACTTGCACCTAAGCCCTCTGGCTAAATATGTATTTTGTTGCAAGCCTTAGAGTTGTCATTTGTGGCATCTGAGACCCTCCGGTCCTCAAAGAATTTATGGCATATGATATATGTTTGCATCTAGCATTCTCCATAACATGCAATTTGGTACAACCATCTTATTTTTGCAATTGAAATTAAACTTCTTGCAAATTCTCATTAATTTCAACTAGATTATGAGATGTTACTAATTTAAGTGACTCGCTCTCAAATTAATATTTGCGAAGCACAAGGTAATGGCATCCACATAAATTTTAAATTATCCATTACTAAGAGATGTACTTATTTGTTATTTTGACAAAATGATTTTATCTCCAAAGTGATCTTCCAAATATATTTTGCCAAAGTATAACACAAGGTAGTAGGATAAAACGTCCCTTGACATATATAAGACTATTTTCCTATTCTTGAGAGCATACTCGACAAATATGGAGACTATCTACAATGTGTTAACTTACAATTTGAGACGCATGGTATAAAAGCATCAGCTTAAATTGTTACTCTAGAACATATTTGTTATTTACCAATCTGATAAAATCATGCATGACTATTTCACGCTTCCGTTACATTGGTATAACATAAAAGTAGTGGAGCCTATATCATTGATATGACCATTGCACCTTCTATCTATCAAGATAAGAGTACATCATATTATAGCAATGGTTGAGTTTCGCACAAAGTAATATAGGTCCTACATCATGTGGTAATTATCTTCACCATGACTGACCAATGTTAGAATACATATCTATGTTTTGGAGGTGAATGTAGCATCACCCGCCCCTGTGGGAATGAAGTCCAAAGCATCGATAGAAATATCATTTAATGTATCAACATTGAATGGATAGCCTATGGTCATTAATGATTCATATTGACCATTAATGTGCTCAGTCGAAGCAAATCCTCATTTTTAATTTACTATCACAGTAAATGAATTACATGATCATCTCATGCAAGACATGGCTAGAATTTCCGCAAAGGAATTCATGAACTCAATCTCCGTCGAGAAGATATATGTTGCATAAACACAATTTGAATACCCACTTATTTATTTTGTTGGACTTCTAGTCCATTGCAACTTACAACTCCAAGTTGATAATTTGTGATCAGATAGCTAAAAATAGATCTGATCCAAATCTATAAATCACTTTACATTCTCCTCAATAACATTATCATCTCCATTTCAGGATAAGAATTCCTTCTTATGAAGAATCAACATATACACCCTACGGGTGATACACCCTTACTTGAAATTCATATTAGTACTCATATACTAAGAATCTCAATGGTCTCGAAAAGAACCATGAGAAATTAATGCAAAGTGGAAGTAAAATGACAAGAAGAATCATAGGAGACCTACCAAAAGTGATAGTATGACTACCAAGTTTCATCATACGTATAAATGCTCTCAAGCATTTGGTTGGTTATTCCTCAAATTCATTAATCAATGCGAGTTCAATGGGAATTTCGAAGCTCACTTCGATAACCCTTTTGCAATATCAATTTTCTTGCTGGATAAAATCCCCAAGATATTTCAGAGACCTCGTTTAGTCTCATACCTATCCCCACATGGCATCAGCCTATAAGCATACTACTTCATGTGGTATGTTGTCCATTATATCATGTTCCACTGACATGACATTTGAATGTATGAATAACATTCATACTACTTATTTGTTGCATAGAAACTAATTTTTCGAATCTTTATGACTTTAAGAGTTTTGGCATGATTGCCTAGGTCACCCTAAAATAGGGATGATACGAAAGATTAGTGACAATTTTGTTGGTCACAACTTAAAAGCTGCAAAATTCTCAAGTCATCAGATTTTATGTGCACCACATGTGCCATAAGAAAATTGATTTTTAGGACACTCTCATCTTAAAATTCAGAAAGTAGCCACTTAAAATTTCTTGAACACATCCAAGAATATATATGTGGACTACTCAACCATTTCTGGGACATGTATTCATGGTATCAATAGACATCTAAAAGATGATCTTATGTGAGGTTCTAATCTCCACAAACCCATGAATTTTTAAATCAATTTCTCAAATTATCAAATTAAGAGCAAATTATCCTAGCATATGGGTTAAACCCATTTGAATACCGCTTTTCACGAGCATGTATGATTTTTACTAAGTACCTCATGTACATACCCAAAATGGTGCAGCTAAATTCTTTAACTAAAGAACAAAACTAATCATGTGACCACTTCTACAGAATTTTAATATGCCAACATCTTGTAGGAAACATGCGGTCTTACATGCCGCAGATCTATTCTAGATCATAACAACTGCATATCATACTGCTTCCCCTTGCAGTAAGTACGTGGAAATAAAACAAGTATTTCCCATCTGTAATAATTCGGTTATATACCGATATCACCACTTCATCGTACATGGGCCCTCACATAAATTTGGGATCCATGTGAGATATAACAATTTATTTATCCGTCAATCATAAATATCTTAAACTCCCATCAGGAGAATTAGTTATTGCCCTTACGCTAATTACATTTAAAATAAGGACATTTTCAGCATTAGGGGGAGATTCGTACCACAAATAATGCCGAGAAATTAGAAATGGCATAGACATTCAGTCCTCATTTTCACGTACTTCAAAATCTGAACCTAAAGTTCAATCATATATTTGCAACACTTTGCAAATCTACCAAATACATTTACTTATGACAAAGACGTCATGAAATCACATTATGCATGCAAGCAATGTGCCATGCAAAGTGGAAGTACATCAGACAACCACTATTCTCCCCAAATGAGAGCAAAGGGGAGAATCATGGTCACATGAGGAATGAGTTCTCATATGCATCCATGGAAAAAGAGGAAATTATATCCTCAACTAGTAAATGTAGTTCAACCTCAAGTTGAATAACACATAACGGATGCTCATCATCCAAACCCAACATAAATGTGCACACAACTTGAATTGTTGGGACATCGAAACACCTTGACTCCATTTTTATGGGAAATCATGAGGAGTTAAAAGATGTAAATATTATTTCCACAAATTCTATTGATTCAAGAGAATCATATAACATAAGACTACATATGTCGACATATATTTATTCTTAAATTGCTGAAACCTTTAGGGCCCTGAACCAAAGTCCATGGCAGAATGCCTAATGCATTCATATATTGGTTCAACTAGAAGGAAGCAATTAAATAAGAATAGCACTCGCTCAACATAAGAGAGGTATGTACCACTGTAATACATTCTTTTCATAACTATCTTCCTTTTTGGAAGGCAAATGACTTTTCATTAACAACGAAAACAACGAGGTGGTGAAAAAGCGAGGCTTGTAGCACAAGGGTTCATGCAGAGACCGGCATCAATATGATGTAACATACCCTCTTGGTATAAGTGGAATTACGTTTCGATATAAATATTATTGGTAGTTACAAATAAACTATCCATGCAGTTGATAGACTCGGTGATTACATACTCATATAGATCACCCAATTCAGATATCTATATATATGTTCCTAAAAAGGCTTGAAAATCTGAATTATGAACAAATCGCAACATATATTGTGTAAAACATTAAAAGTCACTCTATGACTTAAAATAGTCAAAAAAAATTGTGTGGTACAATCGACTACGAGAGTTCCTTCTTCAAAAGGATTACTCACATAATGATTGCTTGTTTACATGTAGTTATTAACAAAATCCCTCACTGGATTCTACATGACCTATGTATATACCGATGATTTCATCTTCAAAATATATACAAGATAAGAAAGGTACTTGCAAGCATATCAAGACGGACATTTGGATGAAACCAAATATTATTCAAGTTCATAACTTGAGCATATTCCCCTAGGAATACATATCTATCAGTGTTTTTATACCCATATGGTTATGCTATCCCTAACAGTGCAAATTCATCTATACATAGTATCAATGATGATGTGGTGTCGGTACCTCTAGTGCCATACTCAATACAATCATTGCAAACTATAACACCGTGACAATATTTATATTGTCAATTTATTTAAAGTGCTAACCCTTACTAAATGGCGCATAATATCCTCTGATATGTACTAGGCACAAAAGATCTTGATCAATTCCCTCAGGAACATCAAGAATTGAGCATTGTGTGATATACATATATTGGCTATAATTATCTGATCCTGAAAATGCTATATCAATGACTGAATTTAGTGGAATATCCTATTAAGGGAACAATTAAAAATAGAACTTAATATCTTGTATTGTTAATCATTTTGGTATAACTACTTTATCTGAAGCATCATAAACTATGTATGGCTTCACAGAATGATTGACCACATTCAAGATTATGTGGTTAAGATTCAACAGAATCACCTACCATTATCTATCAAGATAACATCCTTGTATTGCTCAAATGCATATGGGTTACTTGTATTGCTCAAATACATATGGGTTATATAGAGAACAATATCGCAAAGAAAGTTGTTGAGATTTGCAAAGTTCAGGGGGAGTAAACTCCCTTATCATAACCCGTCGATGATCATAAGATCATACATATTGTACTCTTTTCCCTTGATGAGTTTTCCCTAATGGTTTCTCGAGAAAGGTTTTTAATGAGACAATATTAATACAAGTGTTCGGATATGCCATTTTGTTTTCTCCTTATATTTTTCCCACCGGGTTTTAAAGGAGTCTTTCTGTGGCACATCATATTGCACTCTTTTCGCTTTATGAGTTTACTCTCAAGGTTCTCATATAAGGTTCTAACATGAGGCAATATCTTCTCAATATCATATGTCATACTTTCTATTTTCCCCACCCGGTTTTTTAAAGGAAGTATAGAAGGCATATTTGTTGGTCTCTAAACTCACTAATGAGATTTTTCCTCTCTAGGTTTTTCTCATATGAGTTGTCCATGAGACACTAATCATTATATGTTGTATAATTTTCTCCTTATTTTTCCCAGAGGGTTTAAAGGAGTTTTCACAACATATCAATACTACCCTCCTCATATTTTTCCCACAGGGTTTTTGGGGGGAGAGATTATCAAGATCAAAGACTATCCAAACAATACAAGGACTTTCTAGCACTCAAAGAATATACGAAGAATTTCAAGACTACATGAAGAAATTCAATATGATGATTCTCCAAGAGCAGCGTTTGTCCAAGGGGGAGTGTTAGGAATAGGTAGCTTTATAATTAGGCTAACTAGTAGCAGTTAGGCTCTAGCGTTGTCCAAACGCAACCCTTCCCGAACCGACGGGAAAACCTTGTAACCGCCATTGTTGGCGTCTGTACAGTGGGTATAAATACCCCAATCTTTGATCAATAAAGAACACCTGATTTATTTCATTCTCTCACTCTCAAACACGTTATCAGCACTGCCTCTACCGAGAGCGACCCAAAGAAAACAGAGAAGCTAAACGCGGCAGCGGCCGGCATACCAGTCCGGCGGCCCTCCTCGATCCATCGTACGTGGAGGCCCTGTCCTAGCTAGGCCAAGGAGCGGCCGTACGGTACGTCGTCCATGCATGCCGCGGGTGAGGCGAGCACGGTGCCGCGCCAAAATTACGCGCGTGCACAGCCATGGAGGGGATCATGCTGCGGTCACCCACCAACAAGGTCGATCTATCGCTCCTGTTGATTGACCCACGGCGAGGACGAAACGTCTTTCATCTTCTCCAAGTTTCCACGTCTTGTCTTCCCGGCCCCCACGCATGGACGAGCTCCCCGTTCCCCGGACGGGACGGGCCGGGTGTGCTCTATCGTCTTTCGTCTGCTGCTGCGTGCTCCGGTTCGATCGGGACAGCGGTGCTCAAACGTCACCTCTTTGTCTGTGAGCTAGCTGCCCCCGCATCGCTCCAGCTGGATGACATGCATTCCATCCACAAGGTAACGTCCGTCCTCGTGGAGTGGAGTGGACACCCTGCCGTGGGCGAGCTCCAGGAAGGACCGTCGTCCCTGCCGGCGAGCGCGGCGCCGTCAAAGACGCCTAGCTAGGTGTGCCGAGGACCCGTACGTGCAGCGGGGACAAGGCCCGGCCAGGTACGCTGGAGTCAATGCAGCCCTGGGGCGATGAGGATGCACAGGTGGGCGAGGACGGACCGACGTGCATGCATGCATGGGAGCTGCCGGATCGAGATGTACTACGTACGCGTCTCCAATCCTGCCTGCGTGCACGCATGCTTGCTTGGAAGTACACAACTCAAATCAAAACCCAATGAGACGATCATGTCATACTCCATCCATCTCAAGGGATCCAATCCTTTTTAATTAGCTAACTACTCTACGGTAGAAAGCCGTGTTTGTTGGTGAATGAATCTGTACAAGCATGCATGCACTACGGCGTTTCGTTCCTCCTCCTCTTCTTCTTCTTCTTCTTCTTCTTCTTCTTTTCCTGAAAAGGTTAGAAGGCACATGTCATGTTTCAATGTCCACAATAGCAAATACAAACATATAGCTACTCATGTATAAGTTGACTGAATTTGCAATTTGGGTAAGTCGATTTTGTGGGGGAAGAATTAAATGGTTGGAGGAAAAAAAAACATGAGTGGCCGTTGAATCTTAATCCAACGCCCAACGGCCCAGAAAATCGACTTGCCCACCCCTCCTATATATCCGTGGAAGTTTTGATAATCTTTTGGGCATTTTTAGTTGCAAAAACAAAAACACAAATCAACACGTGGTATTGTTATTGTTTCTGAAAGTATATCAAAACAAATACTAAATACCTTCAACATATTTATTCAAGTGCAAGGTGAGTATTTTTAGTTACCAAACATTGGTGATATCTTTAGTTGCGGAAATCAACTGTTATACCTTAAGTTCCGAATCCCCAATGAACTTCTATAATACACTCTATGTTCCTAAATGCAAGACGTTTTGGCTGCCAAAACATCTTACATTTGGAAACAAACGATAGTGGTTTTCTCAATATAAATTGCCGCAGTTTTTCCATCATATGAATTCTCAAACACCAACTTCAAGACATCATCATCCTCATCAGCTTTTCCCTAACACAAAATTGATTTCAGGAATTTCAGTTCCATTATCACCTCTCTCTACTGCTAGATAGATCAGACACATGCTTGCCGATCTGAAGAATTGAAGAAAGATGGGCACGACCAAACGCTTCCCTCGCTGTAAATGGCGACAGAGGCGTTCCCGGAGAAACTTGACGCATAACAGCTAGGGGTGGTTGAGCGTGTTGCGTAGGAGGCACACAAATATTCAAAAATCCGTTGCAAAATTTGAATAGTACCTCCGATTGAGATGTTCGAAATAAAAGGCTTTTTTGCTCCTATTGGTGATCCGGGAACTTTCATGTTGGTGACTTCTTTTTTTTTTATGTGGTCCTAACAGCAAGTCATTTAAAATACTTTAATATGTCAAGTCACCACCCATGGCACCCTCTTTCCTTTGGAAATAATAAAATCCGAAAGCTTTAGGTTGTTAAGTTAGGTGACCTGAGTGTGTAGTTGCTCCCGGAATTCAAATATATAAGACAAAAATTGAACAAAATGAAATTTCATCAAATATGGTAAAGGAAAAATGTATGGTATTTCAAGGAAAAAGTATTCATGCTAGGAAATTAGTATTTCATGCGAAATGTATGGTCTTAAGTTATAAACCAACCTTGTTAAAGATTACTCAAGTTATTTAAATATAAAAGGTATTCATGCTCCCGGTCAGAGATGTGATACTTTGAAAAACCGTTGATCTCACAACACAAGATCATATTTGTGATAATTGTTGATCTCCTATGCCAGCGCCACAACATACCAAGCCATCATTATCGAGCTCCTCCAAAGCGACTAGCTACCTATTCATACTCCCGGTACCAACACCCTTCTAGCTCATGGTGTACTTTTCCCCTTCACCCATGTTCTTGGTCCCATCCGACCAATCCGAGGAGGAGACAATGGTGGTTGAGGCCATTACTCCCTCGAAGGTCCTAAACGTTGCTCTTCTCCCAATCTCATCGCCGAAGGGCTTCCCCATCTCGAACACATAGATACGGACGGGATAGCACATGAAATAACGATATTCGTGAACCATGAGTAATCATAGTATTGTAGGAAAGCTATTGGAGCAACTGGAAAACAATATTCTTTATATTTTTTCCTAGGCATAAAGTAACAAATAATAAAGCATCACACTTAAAGAATAAAAGGAAATCTTACATGTAGTAAAACATAACCAACTAAAGGAAATGTTATAAATAATAAAGTGTGCATTTAAATATTGTTGGTATCCTTGTCACCGAGTTTCGGGTTGACATGAACCAGTCCCTTTGTTGCCTTCATTTTTATGATTTTTTCTTCACCATGTGTGGATGTCTGGTCTATCAATTGTAACTCTTCATTATATATATGCATTACAATAAATAACAGATCAGTGATGTTGGACCGATGGCGTCGACGCCAACTAAGGCAACATAAATGGAATCCTTATGTGTATCAAGTAGAAGAAACAACCTAGGGGTTGGGCATAATTCCAACTTGGGATTGCAACTAATGACGTCGGCAGCTAAAGCTTGTGCAATTTAGCCATCGACTTGTAGCACGAAATCTTTTGCTTCCACTGTTTTATTTGTGTCGACACACCTGACTAGCACCACCCAGCATATGCAATAGTAATATATGGATTATTTCATTTTCACGTAAAAAATGGTCGGCAATACCAGTCATTTGTGTGTGATGTGCGTGAGGCCATCCAAAATTGTTCCCCATAAATAACGGTTGGTAGGACATCATGCATGCCAATGACAATGCTTCTAAAACCTCACAAAGTCGTGTAGAATATGTTGGACCATTTACAAACATCACTTGATATTCTAATCAAATTCAAATAAAAGTCTATGTACTACTTGGAAAAATGAAGATACAATTTGTCTAGAAGTCACACACAAATCACCTTTACCAATCATCATGCACTCGACCTAAACTCGGCACACAAATAACATGGGTCGCCATTCGCCCCTACAAGTCCAAAACTCACCCTGCCAACAAAATAGGGTCCTACTATCCCCCTCTAGGCTCCAAGTTTCGTCTCGCTGCCGCGCTCCACCGTTGAGTCAAGAGGTGACAAATCAGGTTAAAAACAATATATACACACAAATAATAAATCAGTCATGTTTTTCATAATTACTCGTACACTATTTCTTGTCAGTTCATGTGAAGAGTGCAATTCATTGATACAATTTATAATATCATTTGAGAGAATCATAGAATAATTATAATGACGACAAGGAGAATCATAGAATAATTTTAATGACATCGCCAACAATTGTATAATAATATGATTTTATTGGGATAATTTATAGGAAAATAAGTAATTGGAAATTAATTATTTAATGGAGATCAATACATAACAAGCACGAGGTAGTCGTCAGTTGTTCTAGTCTAGAATCGCCATGATGATCATATAGGAGCCATGAATGAAGTGGTTGGTCAGTTAAGAAGTGGATAGCCGCCGACGCCATGATCACCACGCATACTCATACATGTATGCTCCCTTTATTAGATCGCGAGAGGAGTGTGACATACGTTGTCGATGGAACTAATCTAGACATGTGCATGGACCCCCCCGGGGTTAGTTTACCGAAGAAGCGGTAATCCAATGTCACACATACAACATCGACCTACTCACGGGGCCAGCAGGTGCTTCACGAGAGCCACGGCGGGATGTGCATCGGAGGTAGAGTAGGTCGGGTCATGGAGAGACCATGTGGCGGCTGAAAGCTTCTGGAGGGTGGTGACGGGAGGTCCACCAGAGTCGAAGGCTACCGGGCCACAGAGAGTTCAGTGGGCGGCACAAAGCTTCAAGAGCACGATATAGTAGAGGGATTGGCGGGATGACCTTGTGGGCAAGCTCGTCGGTGTTGGGGCATTGCTGAGTCAGGGCTGGTGAGATGAGATGCACGGGCGGCAAATTTTGGTGAAGGGAAGAAAAAGTGGTAACCCATTGATGAGTGCATGCGACTTTCATCTCGCACGACTCCTAAGTGATAAAAAAGAAGTCGTATTCTCTCTTTTTTTATTACCTTTCTCGCGTATGTATAAGGCCGAATCCATTCTTTTTCAAAAAAGCACTACTAATCCTTAACTTTTCGAGGAATCCTTCATCGGTGGTTGTGAATGGCTGATTTTTCAATCATTTTGACCTTGGTTCTGTAGGAGCAAGTCAGAAAGGCTGAGAAATAGAAGCATCTGATTTGATTCGTTCCCAATAGCCATGAGATAGTCATCTTAGGGCGATCCTTTTGTCAACGGATGCTCCTATTACACTTGTAATCTCTGAAGGATGAGAACCTACTATGTAGCATCTACATCGATAATTCAACCATTGTATATGTCATTAGTCCGGTTCTTTGCAGGAACTACCCTTCATAACGAACTTGCAAAATGGATCTGTTCATCATAAAGAGATCCGTTGTTCCTTACCCTGCTTCACCTTAATTGTTATTTAAACAACAGGATCACAGTAAACTTTTGGTAAATGTTATATCTGGGTCGGAGTGGAGATAGCATTTCTCTTCTGCATGTCTATGGATTTTTGTAAAACCCAAACACCTCAGAGATAGATATAGAGGTGGGAATTTGTCAAGCGAACCACACTCCTTCATAGACGTCAGGAGTCCATTGACAAAAAGGGATTAAGGAAAGCTTGAACCCAAGTCCTACAATGATGGATATAAGCACAATTGAAATTCCGGGGAGTTATACATTTTTTGTATTGATAAGACCGCTCACAATTTCATAGTAGCCTCATTAGACCATAGATCTTTTTGGTATATCCAGACAATAGGTAGGAACATAAACTGAAACTATTTTGGAGCTACAAAGATAGTTATTAAATCATTAGCACCACATAAAAAACATTCTCCTGGAGTGGTTGTTAATCTGAATAACAGAAACTCTGTTATAGCCATTTTGTATATTCAAAATGTACTATGATAGAGGAATGCATAAAGTTGAACATAATAAATTGAAAGATTTCATTGAAATAGTTTGTTTGGAAATTTCCGTTATAGGTTCTTCTCTCCATCGGAACAACATGGTCATTATGCTTATTACTAAACTTGTTGAAGAGATGACATGGAACTTTTTTATCAAAGGTTGAATCAATCATCTCTGGGAAGAATTAGGCAAAAAGTTGGGACACATTCTGGGAAAATGAAAATAGTGGAAATCGCTACCTTACTTGGTTGTATGAATTTTCGTGGTAATGCGGCCCAGTCGGCCCATTGTCTACCCATCTGTTTGATCCATTTAATAAGATCAGATGAAAATCTATTCCAAGGCGGAAGGTAATTCATGAAAATCTATTCCAAAGTCCATTATCTACTCATTGCTTCATCAGGAGTTTCATGGAGGATCTAGGTGTGGTACAGAGCAAGATGAATAACAAGGTACAAGCAAGACAAGTGGAGACCAATGTCCAGCAATGGATCCCCTCACCGGCCGGCTGGACGAAGGTAAACGTGGACGGAGCCTTGGGAAAACTTGATACAAGGCTGCCGTTGCAGCTGTATGCGAAGCTGTGAAGGTGAATTCTTGGGAGCTTCTTACATTGTCTTCACAGGAATTTCAGATGCGTAAACCGTTGAAGCTCTTGCGATAAGGGAGGCTCTCTCATTGGCGGACGACTTGCTTACTCGAAGAGTTAAGGTGGCCTCTGATTGCCTTAGGGTGATCAATACTATGAATGAGGACTCCAAACCAGGTATATTATCACATCACACAGAGATTAAGGCCAGAGGTGCACAGTTGGATGGCTTTGTTTTTTGTCACGAGAAACGCAGTTCAAACTTTGAAGCTCACAGGCTTGCTCGATCATCACTTAGGTATAATGTTGGCCGGTTTGTTTGGCTACTAGATCCGCCTGAGGGCTTATGTATCCCTAAAACTCTTCTTGTGATATAATGTCTGGAGGGGTACTTTACCTTCCTCAAAAAAAAAAAAAAAAGATCAGATGAAAGGGGGGCAAAGACCTAGCTAGATCCCATCGTTGTTTCATTCCAATTCTCCGCCGCCGCCGCCGCCGCCGCCGTCGCAGTAGCCGCGCTCGTTTCGATTCGTCGAGTCCTCCCCTGCTGCAGCTGCAGGTATTGCTGCTCCCAAAATTCAATCTTTCCTGTTCGATTTTTCTCCTTCTCTCTAGAGATCTTGTTACAACCTCGTATCAGAAAGAATCTTTGCTGTGAGAGGGCAGGTAAATGAGGGCGGCGCGGCAGTTGGTGAACGTGGTGATGCGCACAGGCACCACCTACTCGGTGAGCCGCATCAAGCCCGAGGAGAAGCTCTTCTACGCATCCGTAGAGGAAGCGCGAACCGCGGCGCCGCCCATGAAGAAGATTCCGGCCATGTCGAGGATGCCCAAGCCCAATCTCAGGCTCGAGGCGTACCGCCTGGACGACATGCGGCTCGATTTCCTGCCCTTGTACGGTCGCGGCGGCGACAGCAGCAGCAGCAGCGAGATCCTCTCCGTGGACTCGGCAGGCCACACCATCCTCTGCGACGCGAGCTCTGGCTGCGTCCAGCCTGCCCCCAGCCTCGGCGAGCCCAAGGGGGACAGCCCCATCTCGTTCACCATCGCTCGCGTCGGCGCCCCCGCCCCCGCCCCCGCCGCCGTGGCTCTGTACGTCATGGACAGGTTCCCCACCGGCCACAGCTCGTGCAGCTTCGAGTCCCTCGCCTACGGCGAGAACAACTGCTGGGAGTGGAGCCGGCTCCCGCCGCCGCCCTATGTCAACGACCCGGCCTACGACTGCACCGCTATCCACTCCTACACGCTGCTCAATGCAGGCTCCACCATCTGCATATCCTCCTCCGGGCGCAGCCCCATCGGGACCTACTGCTTCGACACGGCTAGCCGCCAGTGGAGTAAGGCTGGCCGCTGGGCGCTGCCCTTCTACGGCCGGGCCGAGCATGTCCCTGAGCTTGGCAACCTCTGGTTCGGCATGGCTGACAGCAGCCCCAACAACCTGTGCGCGTCGGACCTCTCCAGCCTCGACGCCGGGGCTCCCAGGATGCTACGTGAGTGGCAAGTCCTCGACCCGCCTCAGGGCTGGGTGCAAATAAGGGGCTGCCTGCTCTACCTGGGAGCCGGCAGGTTTTGCATCAACAAAGTTTTTGACATTGGGGACGAGGGCAGGACCAAGAGTGACAATCAGGCTGCTGTCATGACCGGTGTGGAGGTGGTGCATGATGAAACAGACCAACTACAGATGATCAAACACAAGTCCTGTGTCAGCTATGCAGGCATCCAGTGTATCCTTTAGATCAATATTAGTGGCTCCTACCATATGAGCTGTTTTCTTCTTTGTCTACCATGTTCTTAGACTGCAGCACTTCACAGCAGCATGTCATGTATACTAATTGTGCTCAGTTCCTTCTTATATGTATTATACAGTTTGCTGTTCCAACTTCATATGACTGTAATCTTTAACTTTTACATGCCAACCCCTAAATTCATGCCTGCCCATGCGACCTAGAGAGACTAGTGGAGCCTGAAGGCCCATTGTCAGCAATGTTGGCAGGATATTCGCAGCTTCTACAGGCATGCTGCTTTCTTCTCGTCAGAAAGCCGGGCATGCCATCCTTGACCACTCTTTCCTTTACGATTTTGTGGCAACGGTGCATCAACAGGAGTGGGGTTTGCAGCTCCACTTGTGTTATCACCTGTGCACAATAGCCAACCATGTTAGACATGTGAGCATTCGAGGGATGCTGCGTAGTATAGGAGTAAAATGAAAAACATGTGTGTCGAATTACCATTTGTTGATATGTTTTGTTACATAAAGGGGTAGGATCAACAGACCCTAGCAAAGAAGATGATGGTGGTTCATTGACATTAACACCCCGAGCTGCTGCAGCTTTCTTTTGATGTCGGGATGCGCCAGCTTTCTTCTCATCTGACATTCGGGCATACCATCCTTCTTTACCGGTCGGTCCTTTCTTACTATCATGAGCAAATACTCGTGGAGCCTGAAGTCCCATCGCCAGCAATGTTTGTTAGGTCTTTAAATGGGAACGTTCCTCCATCGTTAAAAGCTAGTTATTTTGCTTGCTGTAGTATATGCAAGGTAGATGGTCCAACACACACTAATAACATGATAGCTTGGATTAGCTCAATATAGAGGATAGGAAAATAAATACAGCACAAGTGTCAATATGAAATTAGAGATAAACAAATACCTTTATGTTTGGAAATTCTGTTGTGTGAATATCAGCGCTATTTTGAAGAGTCCCTCTAGCAGCTGGCAGCTTTATCAATGTTCAACTGTAAGTAACACAATGAACTTCCTGGAACAGCCATGTTAACAATGATAGTATGGCTGACTTGCTCTAAAGTTAAGGAGCTGAAGGCTAGGTTTATTTGTCCTCAAATCAACCATGTTTTGAGGGTAAGTATCTCTCATATTTTCATCACTTTCTTTTCTTGTCCAAGTTTACCATGCATCTGCCAGCTTTAGGTTCTGATGTATGAATGCTTGGCAGCATGTTACATTTTTTTCCCTGATAAAGGCACCACCATATTACATACTTTTAATGTTGGTACAAATGCCTACAGTGTTCCGTAACAACTGTTTTATTCAATGGCATGAGAAGCAGCACAGCAAAGACGCTTGTTTAGGCATACTTGTACTGTTTGCATAAAAGCCTAGTGTTTATCGTAACAAATATTCTTTTTTTCAATGGCATGAGAAGCAGCATACCAAGACCCTTGGTTGTGCAATTCGCCATTAATCTCTTTCTTGTCTCAAGTTAATGCCAGTTGCTACTTCTACTTCACATAATATTTTTTGATGGCGCAGAGCTAGTTTGAGTGACCTAGCAGCGCTAACGATGGAGCACTTTTATATTAGAATTCGAAGTATGGATGGCTATTCTTGATATGTTTGTTTCTGTCTGTCACTATGGTGCACTACTTGTCGTTTGCGGACATTCAGAAATGTTGATTTATCTTTATAGGCATCGATCTGTAGGCCTCAAGCAGAAACTGAAAGCAGAATCAAGGTGGGGCGCTGAGTGTGAAGGCGTGAGGAGCTCGATATGGATGTTTTTTTTTTCCTTTGGAGCTTTTTGTTTAGATGGATTGGGTGGGTAAGTTGGGTTGTGCAGGATTTGAATCGTGTAAATAGATGGGCAGATCTCAGATGACTTTGTTTCCAGTCCAATTGAAAGGGAATTCCAGCTCATCGGATCAGCTGCTGTTACTCTGTACAAGTTGTTCTAGTGAACTAGTTGTAATAATACAGGCCCTACATCATAGAGTACGTGTGTAAGTTGCTCAAATTATCAAATTTGGTATTGATGAACGCCTTCCTGTAGTTGGAGCAGTAGGAAAAATCCACAGGTTCGAATAAGAGAGGTGGTGTTGTGGAAAAAAAAAACTGACTATGCAAATTGGGAGTCAGATGAGAAATGAAAGTCAAGAGTGTTTGGACGTATGGTGTGCTTTTCAGTTTTTGAATTTTCCAGGTAGCTGGTATGCGTTTTGAGTCAATTTTTTTTTTTGAAAATGTCCAGCAATTGCTGGCTATTTCATTGATTCATAGCAGGGATTTGAGTCAATTTTGGGATTGTGTATTTTCCGAACTCATTGTATGTACTCCACAACCGAGGAACCGAGTATCCATTGTCAAGATTGACTGAAGACGAGGAACTGGTAGCTGGTAGTATTTTTAGTCAACATTGACTGAGTATTACACATGTTGAGGGATGCAGGCCAGGCATAACAAATGTGCCAACATAATTAGCTAAGATGATTTTTTAAAACAGTTACAAGTGTGAAGCAAATCTCTCTGATAATTGAACTCCTTTGTTGGAGAATTCAACTTTTTGGAGCAGATATTTCTAATATATATATATGACGAATTTAAATTAGCAGAGCAAAGAGGACCATCTTCACAGTTTGCAAGAAAAGAAATCTGTAGAGAAGTAGAGGCACAACTAATAAATATACAAAGGAGCCTGATGACTCAAGTCAAGTGCATATAGATAGAGACAAGCTTAAATAGTAGTATACACAGAGTCTTGGTGCAGGCAGGCCGGGATTAATATTTTGCTCACTACATACAAAATGTAGGGGTATCACCATACCATAATTAGCTGCTAAAACTAAGATAAATATTTTAAAATAAGTTAGATTTGTGACAGCAAACAAACGGTACCAGGCAGGGGGGAATTTACATTACAACCAAAATCAAATCGCATTCACACAAGTGCTGCTGTCCAAGAAACTAGCCAACACACACATAGCACTCGTCTAGATATTGTTTGCTCCATATTACTACTCGGTTAATTGAATTCTTGTCGTAGCGCCAGAAGCGAATGAACAATGCTAAGTAAGTAGTCCTCCGTTCGAATTACACGGCAAGTAATTCCGAACGGAACGGAAAGTACTTACTTAGCATGAACATTGTTCATTTGCTCTAGTCTAGAGGATACACTGGATCTCATCCCTGGTAAACTTGTAGAGCTTGGACTTGTGCTTGACCATGACGAGTTTGGATGGCTCCCCTTGGCGCACCACCTCCAAGCCAGAGATGACACCCATCCCCTTGCGGTCATCATCGCCGCGGCAGAATTCAAAGATTTTGGCGACGCAGAACCTGCCGCCGCCCAGGTACACCATGCTGCAGTCCATCATCTCCCAGTCGTCCGGCAGGCTAAGGTGGTCTCCCCAGCTGTAGGCCAGCCGCGGAGCCTCGGCCTCGGCCTCGCGGCCGCAGAGGGGGTAGAGGTCCATGGCGCAAAGGTCGTAGGGCCAGTCGCGGGCGATGCCAAACCAGAGGTTGTCGAGCTCAGCAACACGGTGGGCACGGCCTGCGAACGGCAGCCTCCAGCCTCCAGCCTCGAACCAGGTGTTGGTGAAGGTGTGGAAGCAGTGGGTGCCGTCGGCGGAGGAGACGACGAGGATGGGGTCGCCGCCGCCGTCCTTGTCGACGAGCGCGTGGCAGCCGTTGGCGGAGGCGGGCGGAGGCGGGAGGCGGTGCCACCGCCAGCCTTTCCTGCCGTTGGAGGGGTCGCTGTACATGAGGGCCTCGAAGCTGTAGTAGTCGTAGCGCCCAGGGCACCTGGGCATGACGTACAGGACGTCGGCCCGCCGCGGGTCCAGAGGCTCCCTGTCGAGGATGGAGAAGGAGATGGGGTTGGGCCCCTTGGGACCCCTGAGGGAGGGCAGCGGATGGAGGAGGCCGGCGTCGGCGTCGTATAGGACGGTGCGGCCCTGGGCGTCGACGCAGAGGATCTTGCGCTCGTAGAAAGGGAGGAAATCCAGCCTCTCCACCAGAACCGCCGAGCGTACGAGGCTCAGGCTGGGCGCGGCGGGCATCCTGGAGATGGTCTCCATCTCCCCAGTCCCCGTGATGGATGCTTCCCGCGCCTCCTTGGTTGATGGGAAGAAGAGCTGCTCCTCGGGCTTGATGCGGCTCACCGAATAGTGGCTGCTGCCCATGCCCATGCCGTACCTCCGCATCACCACCTTCACCAACTGCCGTGCCTTCATCTTCTTCTTTCCTCCGCCTCCGGCTCCGGATCCGGACCAACTAGACAAAAAAGGACGCAAAATCAATCTACTTCTCCAAGAACAAACAACAAATCCATCAAACTGCAAGAATCGACCGGGAAAGATTAAGCAATACCTGCAACGGGACTCGACGAATCGAAGCAGGCGCGGCGGCGGCGGCGGCGGCCTTTCTTCTCGTCTGTAACTCTGTAGTATATGGATGGATGATGATAATTAACCATGGGCCGACTGGGCCATATTACCAAGCATCAGCCCACGCAAAGCCTTGTCTTCCCTTCCCTGGACGGACTCCCTCTTTTGGGTTTCTTCTTCTTTTGCGAAACAAGTATACAAATCACCCCCAAATCCAATCCAATCTTTCTTTGGGATCCATACATACATACCCCCTTAAACTCAAAATCGGGACAAATCACACCCTCAAATTACTAAAACCGGGCAGTGGTTTTAATCAAATCTTGAGCGGTTTTTGTCTCCCCTGATACCGATTAGATGCTAACAGGGAAAAAAAACTTTGAATGGGGCCCATTAGCCAGTTGCCCCCTTGCTTCTCCTCTGTCCTCTGTTCCCCTTTGTCTCTCACGCAGAGAAAATCCCCACCTCGCCTCCATCCCCATCATCGGCGGGCCTCTGGCCGGGCGACGCCGCCTCACGCCGTCCGGGCCCGACTTGCCGGTCCATGGCGCAAGCCCGCTCCTCGTCGTCGGCTTCGAAGCCTTCCTCGTCTCGCTCCCAGGCTTCGTCGACGCGCGCTACCACGTCTCCTGGGCGCTCTGGCTCTACCTGCTCGCCGTGCTCCTCCTCGTGCTCAGCTCCAGGGCGTGCCCCAAGGTGGCCGGCTGGACGCGTGACGACTACATGCGGCGGGACCTCACCCCCGTCCAGTCCGGCTGCTGCAAGCCGCCCACATCCTGCGTCTACGGCGGCGGCGTGACGAGGCTGGGCCCGATGGTGGTGGCGGTGCAGGACGAGGACTGCTTCCGGTAGCAGAACGACCCGGCGGTGCTCTGCTACGACCGCGAATCGTGCAGGGCCGGCGTGATGGAGCAGCTGCGCTGCCAGTGGCACAACGTCACCATCGTCAACGTCGTGCTGCTGCTGCTCATCGCCGTCTGCTCCTGCGGCTGCTCGCCTTCCGCAACGCCGTCTGCTCCTACGTGCGCCAGCCAGAGGCCCGCGCCGATGATGGGGATGGAGGCGAGGTGGGGATTTTCTCTGCGTGAGAGATAAAAGGGAATAGAGGACAGAGGAGAAGCAAGGGGGCAACTGGCTAATGGGCCCCATTCAAAGTTTTTTTCCCTGTCAGCATCTAATCGGCATCAGGGGAGACAAAAACAGCTCAAGATTTGATTGAAACCACTGCCCGGTTTTAGTAATTTGAGGATGTGATTTGTCCCGGTTTTGAGTTCAGGGGGTATGTATCCCAAAGATTGGATTTTGGGATGATTTGTATACTTCTTTCTTCTTTTGCGAGTAGTGTATATAGGAGGAGTGCATGGGAGTGCAGCGGTTTATGGTGCCATTCTTCTAGAAATTTTACACCACTCTAGTTTATCTATTACGCCATCCGTCTCAAAATAGACAATAAATGTCTTAATTTTAATCCAACTTTGAGACCGAGGTAGTACTTGTTCTTTTAGTTATGCGTATGGAATCTCGAATATTGAGACTCATAATTTAGCGAAACATGCTCTTACACTAGGAACCGGCCGTCATGTATGGATGCGCCATCCTGGTGATCTTACGTTCGTCCCTATAAACATTGTCAGAATTTAATAAAGAGTTTCACGAGATTGCATAAAAAAAGCTTACATGTTTTGAACCCATTCAGTCAGTTAGTCTGAACAACAGGGAAAAAATTGTTTAGTCAGATGTGCACCCCTACACTACTAGGAAAATGGCTAGCAGTAGCGTGGGGTAAATGGCTAGCAGTAGCGCGGGAACCAGCTGAACCGTTGCAAAAGTTTGTCATTTCGAAGCACTTCGTGATGATCAGGTGTGATAGACTCTTCGTTCACATACAACGAATGTAATCATGTTTTACACATGCGTAATAGTTGGGTTAAACTTGATGAGCCTAGAATGTACAGACATGGCCTCAGAATACGGTGGACCGAAAGGTCGAACATGAGTCATATAGTAGATATGATCAATATGGAGATGTTCACCATTGATGACCACCCCATCTGAAATGGTGATCGGATATGGGTTAGTTGATTTGGATCATGTAACACTTACACAACTTAATGGATGTTGATTTAAGTGGGAGTTCACTAGTATTTTGATTAACTAAACCAATTATCATGAACTTAATCTAAATCTCTTTAAAAATTTATGTTGTAGATCAATGGCTCACACTGTAGCTAGCCTGAATTTTAATGCGTTCCTAGAAAAAGAAAAGGTTAAAAGACTATGCAGACTGGGTCGGTAATATGAGGACTATCCTCACTGCTGCACAAAAGGCTTATGTTTTTTATGCACCGCTAGGTGAGCCACTCGCTCCCGCAAATCTAGACACTATGAACGTCTGGCAGACAAGAAATGATGACTACACGATAGTTCAATACGCCATGCTTTACGGCTTAGAACCGGGGCTTCAAAGACGTTTTGAGCACCACAAAGCATATGAGATGTTGTAGATAAGAAGGCTGGTGTCGGTGTGAAAACCAGCAGACCTCGGGGTAGGAGGTCCCGAGATGTCGATCTCGGACAGATGGTAATAGGAACAGAGAGACGATGTTTTACCCAGTTTCGGTCCCTCTTGATGGAGGTAAAACCCTACGTCCTACTCTTGTTTATATTAATGGAGATGTATCGAGTACATAGTTGATCTACCTCGGGATCGTAAGATGTGGTCTAACTCTAGGGCTAGGTGAATGATATTGCGTTAATGTCCCCTCTACGGGCTAAACCCCACGGCTTATATACATGCATGTAGGGTATCTAGGGTCACAAGGTCGGCATCTAGGCACAAGGCGACATGAGTTATCTTGGAGTATACGACAAGTCTTTGATGGATGTAGTATCGATCATGCCTCCTGCGTACGGCAGAGTCCTTCTTGCGTATGACTGAGGGCCTATCGGTCCAATCCAAGGAGCATGGGCCGACTAGGTTAGCACCCCCTAATCCAGGACATTGTCAGTAGCCTCTGAACTGGTTTTCTATGCCAAGGACGATACTCTTGATGAAGACTACCTCGGAACCGAAGTTCTTGGCTCGACAGAGAGCTCCCTGACTACATGATTCCCGGACCCGCAGGGTCACACACTTAACGTTCGTTGACGCTAGAGTAGTATCGGGATATTTGATGATTGGTAACCGAATATTGTTCGAAGTCCCGGATGAGATCCCGAACGTCATGAGGAGTCTCAGAATGGTCGAGAGGTAAAGATTTATATATGAGAAGTCATATATTGGGTTCTGAAAAAAGGTGCAGTTTTTTCGGTATTGTACCATGAAGCTTCTAGAAGGTCCTAGAGGATTCCGGAGGGGTACAGAAGTCCACATGTGGGTCCACCATGACCCGAGGGATGGCATGGGCTGAAGGGAGGTGCCGTGGCCTTATTGGGCTAGGCGCACCAAGTCCTCAAAAGCCCATGTGGCTAGGGAAGGAAAAAAAAGGGGGATTCCTAGTAGGAATAGGATTGGACTTGGAGTCCAAGTCCTCTCCCCCTTGGCTGCGCCCTAGGGCTTGGAGGGGCTGTTTCCCGCGCCTCTCCACCTATACATAGAGGGGAGGGGGCGCCGCAAGAGGACACGACAAATATGGCGGAAGAGCTGGCCGGAGATCACCGTGCCAAGGTTTTGAGGGGGATAGAGAGGGTTATTTTTGTGATTGGCGTGGCCTCTTTGACCAACGTCAGCGACAGAGACATAGTAAATTGGTCCGCGG